>OY744483.1:17498982-18810232 GCA_963556165.1 Tipula helvola | reverse complement strand
TCAACACAACATCAACATCAACATCAACATCAACATCAACATCAACATCAACATCAACATCAACATCAACATCAACATCAACATCAACATCAACATCAACATCAACATCAACATCAACATCAACATCAACATCAACATCAACATCAACATCACATCAACATCAACATCAACATCAACATCAACATCACATCAACATCAACATCAACAACATCAACATCAACATCAACATCAACATCAACATCAACATCAACATCAACATCACATCAACATCAACATCAACATCAACATCAACAACATCAACATCACATCAACATCAACATCAACATCAACATCAACATCAACATCAACATCAACATCAACATCAACAACATCAACATCACATCAACATCAACATCAACATCAACATCAACATCAACATCAACATCAACATCAACATCAACATCAACATCAACATCAACATCAACATCAACATCAACATCAACATCAACATCAACATCAACATCAACATCAACATCAACATCAACATCAACATCAACATCAACATCAACATCAACATCAACATCAACATCAACATCAACATCAACATCAACATCAACATCAACATCAACATCAACATCAACATCAACATCAACATCAACATCAACATCAACATCAACATCAACATCAACATCAACATCAACATCAACATCAACATCAACATCAACATCAACATCAACATCAACATCAACATCAACATCACATCACCATCACCATCACCATCACCATCACCATCACCATCACCATCACCATCACCATCACCATCACCATCACCATCACCATCACCATCACCATCACCATCACCATCACCATCACCATCACCATCACCATCACCATCACCATCACCATCACCATCACCATCACCATCACCATCACCATCACCATCACCATCACCATCACCATCACCATCACCATCACCATCACCATCACCATCACCATCACCATCACCATCACCATCACCATCACCATCACCATCACCATCACCATCACCATCACCATCACCATCACCATCACCATCACCATCACCATCACCATCACCATCACCATCACCATCACCATCACCATCACCATCACCATCACCATCACCATCACCATCACCATCACCATCACCATCACCATCACCATCACCATCACCATCACCATCACCATCACCATCACCATCACCATCACCATCACCATCACCATCACCATCACCATCACCATCACCATCACCATCACCATCACCATCACCATCACCATCACCATCACCATCACCATCACCATCACCATCACCATCAACATCAACATCAACATCAACATCAACATCAACATCAACATCAACATCAACATCAACATCAACATCACCATCACCATCACCATCACCATCACCATCACCATCACCATCACCATCACCATCACCATCACCATCACCATCACCATCACCATCACCATCACCATCACCATCACCATCACCATCACCATCACCATCACCATCACCATCACCATCACCATCACCATCACCATCACCATCACCATCACCATCACCATCACCATCACCATCACCATCACCATCACTGTCATGGTGGTGTAATGAATGAAAAAATAATGACCCACGCGTCGATTTATTTTTAATTTTGCACAAAATATCCAAAAATTAGCTCAATCGGTGAAGTTTTTCTACTTTAGCCGAGTGTAAAACTTATACCAAAAGATGTTGTTTGTTTTACATGCAACAAATTTTTCCAGCTATCATACAAAAGTAACCCAAGCAATATGAAGAAAACAAAAAGCTGTTGAATTCTTTTTAGATAAAATCAAAGCCAAATTGCTGAAAAATTTCGATATTGTCAAAAGTTAACCATTTTTCCTTTAAATTCAAATTATGTGATTCCCTTTAAACCCCTATGGTTAAAAAATCGTTTCGGTTATAAAAATAAATATTTAGTGAAACGAATAGAAAACACTTTTAATTTGGTTAATGTGAGTAATATAAAATGTTAAACTAAAGTGTGGAAAAACAACATGTGGGTGGATGTATGCCCTACCTAAATTTCTGTTTTTATATATGCGTTGTTATCGTCCAGTACAACGAAAAAAGTTTCTCTTGGTTTAAAATAACTTTTAAAAGCTTTTAAATTGTTTTGAACAAAGTCATTAAAGTTTTAATTACTCTTAATACTAAAATATGGAAAAATAGCCGAGTATGTAAGTACAACATCATTATAGACTAATTTATACATTCTACACTCAATATTAATTTAAACTACCAAGCAAAATTGTTTGAAAATTTTCTCTTCTCATTTTTAAATGTCCATTATTTAAATCATACAGGGAGGGTAGATACAACAATACACCAAAATATATATTCATTAACTTTAATTTAAAGCACTTTTTAACCACAAAAACTATACAATAAATGTTTCGTTTAACAACAACCAAATTTAATTTTTAGTTGCTTTCCTATATGCTTGACTGTTATTTTATGTATATTCCATGTAATAATTTTAATGGAGCGGTTTTGCGCCAAGTACATTTTCATATTGTTGAAGCGAATTTCATTTACGATTGTGTTTGTTTTGTAACAAAAAAAAAATGTAATGGAAATTACATAAAAATAATGTTTTAATTAAAATTGGTTTATGTTTTGTCAGTTGTTTACTTTAAAGAAGATAAACTTTAGCTTGCGGTGGGTAGGAATTAGGGGATTATATATTATACTTATAGCGGAATCAGTGTTACGCGGCTACCGTAATATGTCACTTAACAACATCCCCCGTAATTATAATTTTACTAGAGCAACGCCACAAGAGTTAAACAACACAAAATAAATTTGGATTGACTTACGAATACCAATAAATATACGCTACATACAATAAAGCAATTAGCTGATCGATTGGTAAACAATCTATTATGATCTCATATCTCCTTTTACTTTTGAAGCTAATTAAGAAGTTTTACTAAAAGTAGTTGATCAAGCTGCATACTACTCACGGCAGTTTGGCACGTACAATTTTACGGTTTTTGAAGGCTCATGTAAATCAAGTCAGTAGACTGAAAATGTAAAAGTAAGGGCCAACGAAATAGCTTCAGCCATATTCGATCGATTAACTAAAATCAGTTTAACGAGGGTCAGAAAATAAATATTTCCGTTCTTGGTTGTTGTGGCCAAAATAAAAATCACAAAGTCATTTTCATGGTTTCCTATTGGTTGAGAAATAAAGCATAAAATAATGTCGAAGAAGTTGAGCTAGTATTTCCCGTTGTTGGCCATTCATATATCACCCGAATGGATTTTTGGATGGATTGAAAAGGAACTCAGAAAATGGCCAACTATAATTGACCCGAAGGAATATTAAGTGTATTGCTTTGGTAAAAAAGGATTAGATTTAGATTTGGCTTTAAAATTGCAGAAAGCAACCCGCAAAGATTTATTTTTGAATTTAATTTTTGTTTGATGTGTTTCATATGAAGCAAATTCTAGTGGTAGGTATTGAAACTAAAAATCAGATTTGATTTATGTAAATTCAAAAAATGATTGGATTTAGCTGAATCTTTTTTGGATTTAATTAATGCAATTGTTGTTGTATTTTTTTTGTAAATTTACCAAAGCAATGCACTTATTTAGGAATATTTGCAAAATATGGAACAGTTTCCAGGTTAGGGATTGATTGTAAAGTTTTTGACTGGAAGCAAATGGCAAAGGAAACTTCAGAACTTCCTGATTTATGGCATTTTAAATTAAAGCCAAGTAAACATATTTTCATTAAGAAATACACAAGCGGCATTATCTTGAAAGATGCAGTATCATACAGAAGTCGCATGGCCCAATATCGCTGAGTACTTAAAAAGGGAAGGTGCTTTAACGAATGAAAAAATAAGGAGAATTTTGACTGGACTAAACTTAAGCTTGAAAAGCTAAAGGACGTTGAAAAGTTAGTATCTTAACATTTCGGGAGTAATTGCGATTGAACAGAATGTACGGCCAAGCCTAAGCTCGACTCCCGGATAACACCGGGTCCCTCCATCCACCCTATCTAGGTATATTAATAATTATAGAAATTGACCCGGTTCCAGACTCTTAAGTAGTCAGTAGTTGATATGTTTTTTTGTTATTTTTTTTATGACAAATTGTTAAAGGCAAGACAACACAATCTCCTAATACAGCGTTCGTCGTTAGAGCCGCAAGTTCTGAAAAACTGTGAGAAACTAATTAATTATTATAATTTTACTACTTTTTTCGTTTTTCTTTATTCTTTATTTTGTTTATTTCTTTGTCTCTACTATTTTTTCCACCGTGCGTCGGTTGGAGGATGGCAAGATTTCATTCCATCATAATCATGTTCCCATACGGTCACTACCCAAATTTGTCATAACTATATAGCAATTGTTGCTTGACGTCGTTATGGTAATTGTTCCGTCTCTTTTTCTCGTCTACTCGCACCCCTGCCCCTCTAAACATTTCGGAATAATTGGCATTGAATGGAAAGTTTATCATGATGCGACGAATTATACAATATTTCGCAACCAGATCCTGGTCATAAAGAATTAGCTAACGAATATCAAGACCTCGAATACCTTCATTGTATTCTACCGTTATGTATTTTACATTACACAAATTTCCCATCACTCATATTTCTGAAGGAAAAGTATTTTCCTGATCAATCATGTGATGCTCATAAAAAATTACGTCATTGTATTTTGCATTACACGAATTGTGCTAACCAATCGTATTTTACTTACACAAAATATACTTTCCATTACACTCACTATAACCACATTCATTTATAAATTTTATTCGCTTTATCAAAAAACTTAAAAACCCATACATTTTTCTTTATTTGCTCTAACTAAGAACCGTTATTCCATAATACTACGTTATTCAAAGAAATTTGCCCACTGTATTTAAGCAACAAACTTGTCATCATCTTCACTCAATTTCCTCAACTTTTCGTTGATTTTTAAAGAACTCCGATAGTAAACCGGGGGCCGCATAAACAAATTCTTACCTATTACCATTAAATAAAAATACACCAAGTTCTCTTTTGGTTACTTTGAATGGCATCTTGCGACAATCCCTAAGAAATTTATGTTATTGGTTTGAAAAATAAATTCCATATACGCCATTTGATCTAAGACCCTAGTTTGTTTTTCTGGCGAAGGAATAAAAGAATAACCAGTCATCGGAAATAATGAGGAACAGTATTGCTCAGGTGGAACTGACAACACCTTTACCTTGAATGTACTGAAGTAACAAATTAATCGAGGCTTTGGCATTGACAAGATTTGTCTCAAGATCTGTGCACTTACTGGAATGGCGGTAGGCTAAATATTGAAGGTCTTCTATTTTTTTTTTAGATCATAAATGTCTCCCATAATATTGGTTACGTGCCTATAGCATACTGTTATCATGGCTATCAATGAAGATAGTTGATTTGCATATCAACGGAAGTTTTCCAGCGCAATAGGCAAAGTCATCTGCTCCAATTTACCATCGAAATATATACATAAGTTCACATATTTTACTGACCGGAAAACATAACATAAAAATATTAACCACAATTATGGTTATGGGTCACTCATTCGTTACAAGAGAATTACCACAAACATAATCATTGTACATCACATTTTATTTAACGATCTTCATCCAATTAGCGGTAATAACGAATAACCTTAAAAAATATTTTGTTTGTCTATATTCAAAGCAATCTAAATAGTAAATATGCCGTAGACACGTACCTCAAATTATTTTTATGACACTTTAGCACACACATGACAAAATATTATTACAATTTTCCTTTAGCCTTGTATGTAGTTGTTTCACCCTCCGACATTTTTTTTTCGTAGTAGTGTCATTGAAATATTTCTAAAAGAAATTCAATTCGGGAGCAAAATAAAATTCTTTAAATTGAAATCTTATGTAGCAAAAAAATAAAAATTGAAAAGAAAATAAATAAATTTGAAACTCACTTATAGATTGTATCGGCAATGTCGCACATAAACAACACTGTAATGTAGGAAAACAGTAAAATAAGCAATTTCTATGCTCTCGTATCTCGTCTCGTTTGTTTATTTGTTTGCATACGTATGTATATATGTACGCACTCATATCGTATTTTCATAAATTTGTTTTGTGCGTGAAAATTATTAAATGAAAATATTTAGATAGGGAAAAACATTTAAATGTAAAATTTTTTTTTGTTTTTTGTTCATTTTGATAACAGGACGAAAAAAAAAACTTTTCCACTTATTCAGTCGAATAAAATTAGATATGAAAATTAGTTCGAGGAAAATTGAAAGTTGGTGAGAATGGAATTGGTTTGTGAACATTTTTGGAATTTTTCGCTGCGTACACAATTTAAGGTTTCGCTTTTAGGGTAATCCTGCATTATGTGCGGGTGTGACAAAAAAAAATTCTTCAGCATCATTGTGCCGACACTGAACGAAACCGCGATTAATTGGTTTGGAACTTTAAATTGCACAGTTACATAAATTTGTAATCAATACATTTATCAGTTATTTATTTATCAACCGCATATGTACATATATAAATTTGTATATTGTGAAAATGTAATCGCACACGCGAGATTTTCATAAATCATTTTTACAGGAAGTACATTTTTTTATGTGTTTTATGCTTTTTTAATGGCACGGGGAATATTTTTATTTATTTTTTCATTGTGGTTTTAGTATTTTGTATTTTTTGTGTGTGTATGAAATGAAAAACGAAAACAGCTAAATTACCTAACTTTGACAAGGAAACTTTTTGTTTGTCAGGTCAATGAAAACTTATTTGTAAATTATCAAACTTTTTTTTTTTTTTCAAACAATTTTAATTAGGTTTGTTAAAACCTTCATCGATTATAATTTTGTGTTTAATAGCTTTAAAATTTTTCACGTTTTGTCAGATGTTGGTATAGCGCAATTTATGTGGTGTAATCTTTCAAATTTTTAAAACCGCGCCAAAACGGATGGGTTAACTTTTTTGGGTAATTAGTGTAGTGCTTCTTTTGAGACTCACCAAAGTCGTGAAAGTCATGAAATTGCCTATCTAGTGTTAGATGTTTCACTTTATTTGACTATTTTCCATTATTGAACCCAACCGAGAGACCTATGAGGGTACAGAAAATTGATTAAAAACAATTATCGTTTCTTCAAATACTTCAATATAGCTTGAGTCAGCAAATCATCCCGTTTTTAAAATGTTAAGCTGAATACAAAGGTACAAATTGTCGCTATAACGAAATCATGAACTCTTACATCTGGTTGAGGGCCATGTGGGGGCTCAAGCCACCCCGCACTGCGACCTAAAAGATCTTTTGTGCATCCACATGGCCCTCAAGTAATAATAATACTACATCTGGTTTGAAAGTATACAGCCCCAACTTAAAGGAACTTTAGAATTGCTGTATTATTTTCACACCGCAAGTCGAAAAATTACCATCGAAACAATCGCTTTATTGTACCAACACTTTTGGTTAATGTTACCAAGAGAAGCCATCAAAAATTGTGCAGATGGCTTTTCGATTCAGGATTGCAAATATACATCAACGCAGATATACAGTTAAAGTTAGCCGAAAGTTTTTCCAGCTGAAAGTAAAATTAATCGGTAATGTAGATTGTGTTATACTGTTATCCCAGCCGAAAATAAAAAAATGAAGTTGATATCAATCGGTAGTGTTTAGCCTAAAAATTACTAACAATGCATGAATAGCATTGAAGTCATTTGTTAATAGTCTTATATGACAAAACTTGGCTCCAGTTTTCCGTGGAAAATTGTGAAAAACTCGCGAAACCCCAAAAAATATTTTAATTGGAATAAAATCAATCTCTAGAGTGTTATGGTCTGGAGAAGTAGTTTATTGATGTGGGTTGAGGAAACAAATTTTGTCCCCGTGGGAAATTTCGGAATATTTAAAAAAGTTTCCAGCCGAAATTAAGAAATGAATGTATTAAATCAGCCTCTAGGGTGTTATGTCTGGAAATAGATTACATTGATGTGACTTGTCAATAGCTATCGCAGGGAAAAAATTCAGTTCAAGTTTCCCTTGATAAATTCGATTTTCCAAAAACCATTAGAAAATTTGAACAGAATTTTTCTCCAGAAGTAGCTTTTGACAAGTCAAATCAGCAAGAAACATCGCCAGACATAACGCGTTAGATGCTCGTTTGATACAAATTTTCTACAACTTGAACTGAGTTTTTCCCTGCGATAGCTATTGGCAAGTCACATCAATAAAATACATCGTCACACGTAACACTCTAGGTACTGATTTTATACAACTTTTCTAATAATTTCTGGAAAATCGAATTTTCCGAGATTTCCAACGCCATTTCTGGCGAGTAAGTAATCACGGTATCGTCAGCAAATAATTCAGTCCAATTGAATGAAGGTTAAATCGTTGATATGAATATTTAAAAGAGTTGGTCCTAAGACCGACCCTTGCAGAACTTCTGTATTCACTTGAACATTTGACAAAAGAAATGTTTGCAATTTAATCATCATAATATCTAGATGTACAGAATCAAGAGCCTCACCCATATCTAGAAACAGACATCCGCAACACTGTTTCCTATCAATCTGCTTACTCAGATGATGTCAGGTTGGTGCAAGCAGCAACCGTATTAGAGTTATTTGTAAAGCGAAATTGAAAGCTTGATATGATTTTGTTAGATTCAAGAAAACTATTAAGCCTTTTCAACAAAACTTTTTCATATCATTTCAGAGTTCTGGTAACACCAATGGTAAAAGATTCATTAAATAACTTTGAAATAATTGGTAGGACATAATTTGTAGTATATTTTAAGAACTTAGTAGGTATTTTATTTACCACAATGGCCGAATTTTCTTTTAACTCAAGCAATACATTTTTTTATTTCATCAACATCAGTGGGATTTAGATAGATTCAGTAAATGACTTGTAGTATCAGAAGTAATATTAGCCAAATACCTATTAAATTCATTTACAACGTCCTGAATATCGACGGCTTATCTTCAATAAATGATATCCCACAGTTTTTCAAAAAATGAATTTTCGATGATAATCGCTTTATCGATCTCAGATCCATCTAATTTTGCAATATTACGATACTTGGAACGTAATTTGAGTGCTAAACGCGCATTTAAAAAAGTGATATCAGCGACATGCATATTTTCTGCTGTAATAAACTCTAACATTTAGTCATTTAACACTTTAATCTTTTGACAAATAAATCTATATTATTTTATTTATTGAATTATAAAATTGAAATATTATTTGAATAAATGAGATATTTTATTCTTTCGAAATATAAAGTTTAAGGATAATATTGGTTTTTGTTTCCCCTGAAAAATTTTGATTTTGTGAGATTTGAAGATAATATTGAAGATAAGCCATAGATACATAGATTTTTGTGGCACTGAGGCTGATTATAAATAATTTGCTTGAGGTAGTTCCACAGCAATCTTAATGGTGTATCAATATTTAAAGTGGTATTATCATTACATATTTTCCTCTTACATAACTGATTTCATTTTCCTCGCTATAGTGGTATTATAGTATATTATTCAACGAGCATATAATGATAGCTGTTATTCACGAAGATGAAGTTTGCCGACACGAGCCGATAGGCGAGTGTCGTAAATCATCTGAGTGAATAACAGCCATTATATGCGAGTAGAATACGATACTTTGTCCACGACCGACAAATATCATTATGTTTTATATTCAAATCCTTTAAATATACTCTTCAAATAATTTTCGTCGACATTTTGACATCACAGTTTATTTAATAATAATGAAAATGGCAAGAGACTACTAGATAAAATTTCAAAAATCAAATAATTTACTTGAAAGTATAGAATATTAAGCGTCTTCCATTGGCGAAAGCAAACTACTCGCAAGTACTTGTATCTACTCACAACTACCCATGCTCATACGATGGTGTAGAAAACAGAAGTAGTTACGCATAAAATTTGCGCTAGTGGATTTTAGTTGCGAAAATTCCAATAGATGGCTTTTAGACCTGTTTCGATATTTTTCGAGAGTTTTTTATTACGTTCGAGTTTTTTTATTTTTTGATGATGTAAAATGTCAAAATTAATACAAAATTATTTTATTGTTGATGATACATTTTTAAGAAAAATGTGTTTAAATATCAATGCGGTAAATATCAATGCTTTCCTTTTATTACATGACCATTTTTTTTTGTCATATTTTGAATCTAATTTTAAATATCGCCATTACTATAATAAACAACTTTACAAAAGACAAAAAAACAACTAAACAGAAGGCTGTGTTTTACTTGTGTTACTCAATTTCTCGTTCCATTGGGTATCTACTCGCAAGTACTTCGAAGTAGCAAATTTTGCCCATTGGAAGACGGCTAATGAAAGAAGAGACTATTAGATAAATTAGCAGTGAATAATGGATATCATTATAAGTGATGAAACAAACGTATAATGAGCATATTATACGTTAATCGTGGACAAAGTATTTTATGTTTTTTAGCTATATACCACAGGGATATCTTCGCTTAAATTAAAATAATCTGTTACGCTTTTTCAATAATAATTTAATTTCGCTTGTTAACCAAAATCCATTGCAATTTTTAGAAGTGTATCTGTTGACAACTTCAGTGTTCCTTTCACAACTCTAGAGATATTATTTATTAAATCGACAAGATTGTCACACTTGAATAAGATATTTTTCAAATTTAGAACTTTGTGAGACATCACTTTAAGGTGCCTTGGAATTTGTGTATCGCTCACTTGAACCAATAATAATTTGTGATCGTGTCAGAGATATTTAAATCATATTTGAATGCAAATAAATCAGTTATAACATGATCAATAATTGTATCAATTGAATTCTTCGAGCGAGTAGCATATGTTTTTGCAAGCCTGTTTAAGAAGGTAACCTAATGAATTAACCAGTTCGGTATACCTGTTAACATTAAATTCCTCAGAATCGAGCAAATTGATATTGAAATCGTCAAAAATTAGACTGCGCTATGTTTTGATGTATTGACGTCTTAATATGTCCGAAAACTCTTTAAATTTTTAAATTTTATGAATCTTATAAATTCCATAAAATCTACAAGTTCTACGAAGTTTATAAGTTTTATTAATACATAAAAAAATTCTTTAAGTTTTATAGATTCTTTGTATTCTATTAATTGTTTCAAGTGTGTCTATTTTATAAATTCTTAAAACTCAATTTTACTTGTGTAACGAAAATTGTATCGTCCCATAAAACTTGAGTTTTCATTACAAGAAAAGTGAATTAAATCAAAGAATCGGAAGAACATTATTGAATTAAATAATTTTAGTTAACGCTCTGTAATTGTTTCGAGCAATGTATCTTAATTTACCAATATTTTTTTAATTGATCCCGGTATTTTTTTATTTTATCTTTATATATGTATTGATCCGGATTTGTATCGATGGAGATGCCGGAAATGTTTTTTTTTTTAAGAAGACAAGTGATGGAAGTTGGTAAAGAAGAGAGGTCGAATTAATTAAAAAGCAAAAATCCTCTTCAACAAATTTTTGTTAATAATTAGATTAATATTAAAATAATAATGATAATAATAAAAATAATGTTAAAATCGTGATTAAAAATCAATAAATAAATGAACTCTACTAAAATTAACACATAAATAGTAATTTAACTTAATTTAAATTTCGGAGTGATGAACAATGAAAAATGGGTGTAATGGTGGACAATTTGATGACAAGTTTTTTTTTTTGTCATACGTAAAGTAGCATCTAAAAACAATTATATTAGTGCTTAATTAAAATTAAAATTGCTACTAAGCCATTTAATCCTCCGAATTAAATGTTCAAGTAAATTAAAATAATTAATAATTGAAAAATAAACTAAAGACTAAGAAAATTCAAATTTCAAAATTTGGAGCGTTTTAGTGAAATAAATAAATGTTACAATAAATAAATGAACTATAACATTAATTCAACTAGATATCATTCCGTTATTTGATATTGCTAGTTCTAAATATGTATAATAATTTAATTAATAATAAGTTTAGTTTTTTAAAAAAAAAACTACGGAAACAATAATAAGTAATAATTTTATTAAAAATAATATTCAGTTGTGTGAATTTGAACGACGCCATGTCAACCATCCCGGGCAACATTCATCGCTTGCCATCTACATGAATAAACGGATCCGCAACGCCACGTAATCTTATTTATTATTTCATTATAGTGTCAAGTCATTATATCTAAATTATTTTCCTCATTTTTCTTTCATTTTTTTTTAATTTTTAAAATAACAAATTTTCTTAAAAAATTTTTTTTTTTTTTGGTGACGGGTAGTGTTTTAAGTTAAATTCCAAAATAAAAATCTTGTGATATTTATTTCATTAATTAACTTTTCGTCTTTCGTTTTCTTTATTATTATTATTATTTAAAGTGATTTATTTCGGTTATTTGTTCTTCTTGTGGTGAAAATTTAAATGAATTGAGACCGGGATCCAGTAGCGGGATGGAATCAAGGTAAGTGGTGTGGTAAGTGGTGATTAGCTAGTCAGCCGATTCCTTTTCATATTATTTCTCCTCTCCTATTCTTTTTTTCTTGCGGTCTATCTAGATCCGTTCAGGTTCTCATAAACCCACCTCAAACCCTGAGCTCGAGCCGGCCTGTGATGACCGCCTGAGAAACCCTGAACGTGATAATATTTCTGTTAACAGTTTCATACAAAACAATGAGATATGGGATAACTCATCTCCATGACCTTACGGTCCTGTTACACTTGTTTTAAAAATAGAAAAAATTCGAAAAATCCTACAAACTTTAACAATTCTGTAAATTCAATAATTCCTATAAATTTTATAAGTTCTATAAATTCATGAATAATTCTATAAATCCAATGCAGAAAGTTTTAGAATTCAGTAAGTTCTTCACGTTCTGCAATTCTCATTATCAATTCTGTAAATTCTATAAATTCTATATATCTTAAAATTTATTGGACTACTCTATAAACTCCATAAATATTATAGATTTCTAATTCTAAAATCTATAGATACTTTAAATTTTATAAATTTTTAAATATTATAGATTCTATGGGTTCTATATATTATTTAGGTCTTTCAGTTCTATAAATTCCACAAACTTAAATTTGACTTATTTAAATTCTACATGGTTCTAGAACATTTTTAATGTTTATAAATTCAATAAATTGTTTGAATTCTATAAATTCCGTAAATTATGTAAATACTATAAATTCTATGAATTCTATAAAGTCTAAAAATTCAATAAGTTTCTTAAATTCTATAAATTCTATAAATCCTATAAATTCTGTAAATTTGATAAATCCAATCAATTCTATAAATTATATAAGTTTTGATATGTTTACCTATATACTCTATAAATGTTTAAATTTTATGAATTTTATCAATTCTATAAAATCTCCAAATTCTATAAAATTTATAAATTCTATAAATTTTAGCAATATGTAATATACATTTTTCAATTTTGTAGATCCTTTGTGTTCTATTAATTGTTTCAATTGTGTCTGTTTATAAATTTTGCAAACTTGAATTTTATTTGTTTTATAAATACAAAAATTTTGAAAAATCCAATAAACTTTAACAATTCTGTAAATCTAATTTTCGTTAAAAATTTATAAGTTCTAAAAATTGTATGAATGAAGTTTAAAAATTCTACAAATTTTTTTCTTTCTTACAAATTCTGTATTAATACGCAGACTTAAAAGAACCAAACCTTTTGAGTTGGTGTAATTGTTAGCTTAAACAGAATTGTGCTATCTAAAATCCACTACAAAGATGCGGCTTACTTCAATTTATCAGACTCTAGTAAATTAAGTCAGAAATAAATTGCTCATTGGTCCAGGAGAATAGATTGTAATCACATAAAATAAATAAATAAAAATTTATTTTAAATATAAAAAAAAATTGTAAATTCGAAAAATTATATGAATTTTACAAATTCTCTAAATTCTACAAAGTCTATAATAAATTTTATAAATTCTAATATGTTTATAAACTGTATAAATTTTATGGATTTGAATAAATTCAAAGAATCTTTTAAATTACATAAACTCCACAAATATTATAATTTTTTTTAATTTTATAGACTCAATGGGTTCTAGGAATTGTTTCATGTTTGCCAGTTCTAAAAATTCTATACATCCAAATTTTATTTATTTTCAAAATTCCATAATTTTTATAAATTATATAAATTTTATAAATTAAAAAATATCGATAAATCCTTTAAACATTAATAATTCTATAAATTCAATAATTTTATAAATTTTATAAATTTAATAAATTCTATGAATAATTCAACAAATCCTATGCAAAAATTTTCAAAATTCAGTCAGTTATTTACATTCTACAAATCTCAAAAAATCTTTGAAATTCTGTAAATTTGATAAATTCTATAAATTTTAAAAGCCCAATAAATTTTATAAATTTTATGTCTGTAAATATTATAAATTCTATTATGTTTTTAAAATCTATAAATTCTTTAAATGTTAAAGATAACCCATAGAGGGTTCTATAAATTATTGAAGTCTATCAGTTCTATAAATTCAAAAAATTCTAATGTTTCTAAAAAATTTTTAATTTTTATAAATTTTATAAATTCAATAAATTCTGTAAATCTTATAAATTCTATGAATTCTATAAAGCCTAAAAATTCAGTGAGTTAGGTTAGGTAAGTTGGAGTGGCACAGAATTTATTCCCTTCACCCTTATTGCAATCATTTATCTTGCAGTTTAAGCACTGCAATAGGACTACCCAGACTAACTAAGAGTACTGAATCGCAGTTACAATTAAATGGTTGTTTAAGCATTTATTTTCCTACTCATAAAATGATTGTGAAAAAATTATTCGGAAACATTTTTAAACATATATTTATTTGATACTGCGAGTTAGTACCGTTCTTACAATTGGCAATGATTGAAATCAAGTGTTTCCTGCTTTTCTGGTTTTTCTCATTAAACTTGCCACATCGTGACTTGTGTCATTTAGGCTAAAACTTTTAGCCTCGAAACGCAAAAACGTATATCACGGATTTAATATTTTTCAGCAATAGTCTAACAAAATTAAATATTTTCTGAATTTGTTTCTTTGTTGGACTCGTTTCTTTTTCACTTTATTACAACACATAATTGGCTGGTGTATTTTAGAAACGAATTAAATTAAATATGTAAATGCGGGAACGAGCATTTATTGTTCCGTAATCCGTTTATTACCTGTCATATCATGATGAACGGAAAAGAGAAATACTCTAAAATTTCCAAAAGTAGCCCCTCTATATTTTGACCAGCTCCCTAAATTGACTACTTTTTGCCACTCCCAGATATATTACGTATGATTTTTTGGCACAATTGCAGGAAATTTTTCTTTTTAAGCTGAATTTCGATTTTCAAATTTAGTCTCAACCATCACGGTGTTCTTTTGAAGTAAGTATCCGTTACTTATTTATTTATTTATTTAATTACATATAAATTTACTAAACTTCTGGCACACTCCATTTTGAGCATAAGCTCGTTCTCAACAGAGTGTGACAAAAGAGATTGTTGGTTCAATAAAAAAGGTCGGCCAGCCATTTATTTCTCTCCAGCAATTTTGAACTTTACCTGGATTTTCATTCATCTGGATTTCCGTTTGTTTCACTCGATCATTATTGGTCGAACCATCACGGTTTATAATATTTTCCAAAAATATATTTTCTGATGCCTTTTCATCTACTTTTGCTTGGGGAACTATTTTTTTAGATGATGTTTGATTGTGCAGCAGCATAGCTTCATGGCAAATTTGTACGATGTTTTTTCCTTAAACTAACCACCTCCATAGATTGACCAACATTTCTGGGTTACCTGAATAGTGAGTTTAAAGAAGTTTCACTGTATAAATATATTTTTTTAGTATCTACAAGACGGACAATAATTACACAAAATTATATTGAATTTACTTAAATTAGTGTGAAAAATAGAAATTCATTAATTCCGGAATAATCGAAACCAAAATATCGGCCGGTATTCCGGAATACCGGAATTTCGAATTTCGGAACTGGATGCCCTACTCATAAAACATGAAAATAATAATAATAAGTCATTTTTAATTTTTGCTTCTTCCTCATACAAATACCCATAAATATCTCATAGGAAAATTTGATGTACGTTTCTAGATAACATGATAAATTGGAATACAAATGAGTCGTCAATTAAAAATCAATCAATTTTGTAGCTTTTTTAAGACATTTTATTATTTTTTAAGTTCATTAAACTGTTTGCATATAAAGTTTTGAGACGTTTCAATGCCTGCTATTATGTTTTTAATATCGGAAATTACTCTGCCATAACTGCAGCTTATTGAGGACGTGGTCCAATTTTGAATAGATGATCGATGTTGAAGGATTAAACTGGAGTATTGCTAATTCCTCACAGGATCGAGAACAATACCAAGCATTTTCAGCAGCTTTCCGAACTATGTGCTGCCCAACGATACTCTTACAAGCTGGATGATATCCCTTTCGGCACGAGCTACATTCAAACATTGCCTGCTTCTGGGTTATGGTTTTTTACAATCATTACATGTTAACAGGGTAGACAATTTTAGATTCTTCTCTGCAAATTCAAAAAAAGGCATGTTAAATAGTGAGATTATGTATCACAATATCAATTTAACACTAAATAAGTTATTTATTTGGATTAGCTATTTATTTGTATATTTTTAAATCACAGCAATTAATTATGTAATACGCTATAATTATAATTATATATTTAAAATCAATTCACGTAATTATCTATTAATTTAATTTATTTATTTTATTTTAGAAATACTATATCAACCACTATTGAATTTACCGAATACGGAAATTCCAATATTTAACAATTGAAAAAATAGAGTTTTTTGTTACAAATAGAAGCCCTATTATTGCCAAAGTCAGTATTAATTTTGGGTTCGAAAAGGTTCAATTTTTCGACCGAAGGTTTTTAGTATTGTATGGGCAAATAATTGCGCTGATCAACTGGTTAAACATTAGTTTCGGCTATGTAGTATCAACATTTATGTATAAGCCAATTTTGATTGAAATTAAAGAGAAAAACATTTTTGCTCAAAAAATGGTCATGGGTGTGAACGGTTCTTAAAGTTGGCCATAAATGGCTATACTTAAATTTGCTATTGGAAACTGCAAAATAATCGATTTGTGAGAAACAAGTTTAAACAGCTTTATATAGGAAACGGGAAGCCCTAAGTTTTGTATTTAGCATGTACAAAAAAAAAATTTATAATATTTGGACATTTGAGAATCTGGAATTGTAGAATTTAAAAATTTACATTTAATATATTCTAGTTATTGGAAAATTCGGGAAATCTATTTTACGCTATTGGAAAACTAATTCAATTAATCGAGAGTATAAAACAAAATTAAAGCAAGAGAATTAATATAATATGTAGCTGAAAATATTTGAACTCGTTTATATTACCAAAATAACCGAACAACGTTCGAAATCCTGAGATAAAGTTAATTTTCACAAGGAAATTGTGAAAATGACAAAAGTACAGAAAATTCATTATCATACAAATCAGTGCTACAATGGTAGATATACACACAGTAACGAAATGAAACAAGAATTTATTAACCTACATAACTTACAAAAATTTAATTTATTTCGACTATATACTTTACGTTTTCCCGCGCTTAACATTTTAACTTTTTCGAATGGCTCAGGAGGGGAACTAAACACAAATAATACAATTTATCTTAATGTATTTAATTTTTATTTTTATTTCAATTTCGAGCGGATATACAGGAGTTTTAAGTATTAATTTTGATGCGAAATAAGAGAGCAACGGATTTATTAAGTAAAGTGGTCAGGGATGAGTGCGTGTCCACGAACGGAAGTAATTTTGATGTGATTTATTTTGTATTATAATTTTTTTCAATTCAAATCCTAGTTAGAAGGAATCTTAGGCTTTTTATTCTTAAAACGGGTTTTGTTATTTTTTCTCTTGTGGTTTTGAGTAATCCACTTCCAAGCAAAAAAAAATAATATTTTAATGTTTAAATGTTTACCAAGTAAATCTAGTTTAAGTGCTAAGCTTTTTTCACATTAAAATATTCGACCATAATTAACTGTAAATCCTATTAGATAAGAATAGATAACCTACAACAACTTGAAATTTAACAACTATCCCTGTCATACACAGAAAGAAATCCCAGTTTTCAATTTAAAAAAATACATTTTTGAAATAAAAAACAGCAAAAAATAAAAAAAAACCGTGTTAAAACAAAAAAATCCTATTTAAATTAAGAAATTTTATGATTTTAGTTATTTGAATTAGATTTTTAAACTATTTTTTTATTTCAAGTGGCAATTTTTTTTAAATTATTGTCAAATTCAAGTAAAATGTTTTTTGAACCAAAAGAGCAGTACATTTTTTGTTGTTTAAAAATAAAATGTTTAGATTAAATATTTTTTATTTTATTTTATCACTTTGAAGTTTTTGAATTAAAAGACAATTTATTATTTTAAGAAGAAAATTATTTTCGATTTTTTATTATTCCTCAAAAGCGAACAAATACGAATATGTATAATTTTAATTGTAAAGTGAAATTTTTCTATTTTAGTGAATACATGTTTCATCTCTTTACTAGCTATGTATTTTAATATTAGAAACCCTAAATGTTATATATTACACATTGATTATCATCATCAATACAACAATTATTTTCGCAATATTGTACAGGAAATCTCCAATTAACAATGTCATTTGAAATTTTAACTTCTAAACAGTGATAACAGTGATTCGTTTATCAAAAAAATTCTCTTTTGGATAAATTGATTCCGGACTGACACAGAAAGGGACAGGTAAATATATTGCAATCAGTTTTCTTTCTAATATGTTGAATGTTTAATTTCAAAAACAATTTTAGTGAAATTACGGAATCCTTCTAAATGATTATGTGAATTATCTTTGTTTCATAATTAATCTTTTACATAATTTGTACAAGACTAACGGTAGTTCCAATTTGTATATAATACTTGATTTGTTATATACATATACACTCACCGACAAAAGTAAATATACAATAGCGAAGTAAATTTATATCTCTATTAGATATAGCTAGTATATGTAAACTTTTATCGCTGACTGTTTATAATTTAATTACATTATCTGTATACTCCTAGCATGAAAAGTAGTCTTTACCTCTTGTCTACAGAATTTTTTGAATATTAAAAACATTTTTTTTTATTCTAAAATATAATATTTTTATTATAAGAATCATGTTCTTATAATAAAAATATTATATTTTAGAATAAAAATCATATTTTAAATATATCTAATGTTTCAAACAATTAATTCAAAAATTTCTTTTTGAGTGTAAACAATAATTTATTTACTCTAAAAATAACTTAATTCGATTAAAAAATTTTAATTTTGATTTAAGTGTAATATTTTTATGTTAAAATAATTAACATATTTCGATATAATATGTAATATAATTAATATAATTAATTATAATTTCGATCCGTATACCATTATTGTTTAACAAGTGATTACTATCGGAACAATTTAATTTGAACAGTGTTTAAAAGTGTTAAAAATAGAGAGAACTATTATTTATACAAATTTTAAAGTAAGAAAAGCTTCTAACATTTTTTAAATTTAAGTACTTACTAAGTGATAGTGTTTATTAACGGAAGCTAGAAAGGTAAAAATTATGTACATAAATAAACTTTAAACGTGCTATTTTTTTGGATGTTTCATCAATATGTTTTCTGTATGTTATAATTATTAATTAATATACAGTTTTTACGTTTATGCTAAAAATTTGGGTAACTACTACATAGTACAATGAGTAATTAAGTGAGGTACATCTTGCACAAAATTCTAAAATAATCCGAAAATACATAATTTAATCCATCAATATTTAGTAATATAGAAACAGGGCATTATATATTTTAAGAATTGTCTCTTTATTGGAGTGTAGTGCAGCTCATACAATTACCGTTTTGCTGTTAACAGTTACACAAGTTTTATAGAATTTGCTTCTACGTGAGTAGTCTCACCGTTATGTTAGTGTGTTATGGTTTTATACAGTGAATTATAACCAATATTAATGTTATAAAACGAGAGCCCGAAGTGAAATTCTTGCATGTAAATATAACGATATAAAATAACTATTATATAAAGTGCTGCAACTGTTTATATACAATCGAAATAATAGAAACATAAGAAAAGTGTTCTGGGTTTTACTGTTATTCGATTTAGTTTGTTTTTACTAATACTATTTTTCAGTATTTAAGTATTACACCGCTTGGGGGACGTCCTTTAATGATGTCACGCTTTTAAAAATAATGTTGTGCAATTGCACAGTGTCTCCTTAGTAAATATTTATGTTTGGATTTTTTAGAGTCCTGATGTGACTAAACGGGGGGGGGGGGGGGGGGTTAGTAACATGTGACTAACTGTGACATAGGGGGTTGGGGGGTTAAAAATTGTTAAAAATTGCGTGACATCATTAAAGGACGTCCCCTTGATAACATTAATGTTGGTTTGAGTGCATATAATTGAGTGAACATTCTTGTGGTAATTTAGTAAAACATCACGCCTCTCGGTGGCTGTGTCCCAAGGGAATTGTAGACATTAATTGGCACCATGATTTTAATAGGCGGTGTGTGTGTGTGTGTGTGTGTGTGTATGTGTGTGTGTGTGTGTGTGTGTGTGTGTGTGTGTGTGTGTGTGTGTGTGTGTGTGTGTGTGTGTGTGTGTGTGTGTGTGTGTGTGTGTGTGTGTGTGTGTGTGTGTGTGTGTGTGTGTGTGTGTGTGTGTGTGTGTGTGTGTGTGTGTGCGTGTGCGTGTGTGCGTGTGTGTGTGTATTATATATATATTATAGTTTTGATATATTATAGTTATACCTTAGTTTTTTAAATAGTTTTGAATAATATTTAACTATTGCCGTTTACTATCATATTAATCAATGGATTCGGTTTCAAAAATGATTAATTTAAATGACTTTGGCCCGGATGATTTTATATACATTCCAGATCACACAGTAACTGGTCTAAATAATGTAAGTTTAAAATATTTCAAATATTAATAAATAAATCATATTATACTTAATAATATATACATATATTCCGTCATTTGCAGAATAACTTAGAAAACGTACGAGTAGAAATCAATATGGAAACCGTTCAAACCCAGATTGGAGATAGCTACACAGACCTAGTAAATAAGGCGATCGTGCATGACGATGCAGACAATACTGATGACATTGAATTAAAAAATGCTTTATTAGAAATCGGATTAATCGAAGTTGAACATTTTTTAAAAGGTAATGTCAAACTAATAATCTGAAAAACTAAGAGCTGCCATAAATTCTATAAGCAATCTATAAGAAATTAGAATTAACTCATCTAACTTGTACATTTACTTTTTAAGGAAAACAAATCAATCGAAACCGGCTTCGTTATTTGGATAGGGAGGATTTAAAGGAATTGATTCCTGAATCAGCTTTCGGTTTACGAATCGAATTTCGCGACAAATTACGCACGTGGAGAAAGCAACAATTCGGCGATGACACAATTACCAATTACTCTACAGTTCAGTCATGGCTCGAGAAACACAATGCAAGCTTCTCTAAGAGTAACTCCGGTAAAACTTCCGTTCATGTGAATACGGCGATACCTTACCAGGAGTGCTTCACAATAGTAATTTAAATTAAATAGATAACAGAAAATATATGTATACTAATTTCAAATCAATTAATTACTTTAGGATGTAATGGATATTCTTAGTAGGAAAGGCGAAGATATTTTATTTTATTATAATGAACATGGCGTTTTGACGGAGAAACATAGATCAAAATTAACGAAAATTATAATGGAAACAATCCATTTCAATAAAAAAGAATTGGCGTCTCGAGACTTCCAGAATATTGCTGACCAGATAGAGAATATTTTTCCAAAGGAGAACAGTGTAAGTTTGTTTGAGCAAGAAACTTTGAATTACTTATAATTTGTGTTGTTTTATTATTTCGTAAGATTGGAATATTTAATTTTAATGAATGTTACATAATTAGATCTTTCTATTTACATAGTATATTTTCAAATATTTGAGGTTTCCGCGGTTGCTAAGTTTTATATTAAATTTTAGCAAAGGCACATAACTCAACTATACTAGTGCAATATTTGAAATATGTGAATTGAATGCTCCTATTGACATAAATCTTAATATTTCCAATTTAAATATAGGTAACATATTATTGTTCTGGCAAATCAAATTTACCTAACCCTCATTCAGGCGATAAAAAGAGAAAACGGCAGTCTGGGAAAATTTATCATGCATATGTTAATAGTAAACATTATAACAAAACTAATGTAATCGCCACACCAGCCACATCTGCTTCAAATGGAACAAGCGAACCAATTACAGAAAACTATGACAAAGGAACTGAAAATGCAGCTAAATCATGGTTGTACTACAACGGAAGCAATCAGCCGTTAAACGAAGTTTTAATCCAATGGACTAAATCTTATCAGTTAAGAAAAGACGATATATTGAAGAAAAATAATGAAGAAATGTTCAAGGAATGGCCAATTTTTAAAACTGCAATTGCACCACAACTCGTAAGTTTCGTTTCATTGTATCTGCCTATTGTCTTTCTTGGTTTATTCAGAAACATACTATTATATGTATGTATATTTGTATTAAAACGTAATAAAATTGTGAATAATTTCAAAATCTCTGCTATTTACAGATTGACAGTGATTTCGAAACGAAATATAATAACAAATCGAACTGTTTGTTTGAAAAATGGAGTCATTTTACTCAAAATATTTTTAAGATTTTTAAAGCCAACATAAAAGATGCGAATACCTTAGCCCTAATTCACGAACTTGAAACATCCAAAAATGAAAGTGTGTTTTCAATATAGATTAAATCATAATTAAACAAAACAAAAATTTCTCAACTTTTATTTTTCAGATTTTGTCAACTTTAAAATTTTCGTAATTCTGTCGCACCTTCTTCCGTCAGTGGCACGGTACGAAGTGGAAAAAAATAACAAAAAAAAAAAAAACTGGGAAAATTACCATAAAGGAGTCGGAGGAATCGCTGGTGATTCATCTGAATTCCTTGTCCGAATTACAGGAAAAGATTGAGGCACTTCAAAATTCCGCATGGCAAAACAAAACCAGCATTCAGCCACTGATCATATATATTGGAGATATCAGTACTCAGGAACCACAAATTTATTTGTATATTGATAATTTTAAGTATACTTTCCCAAATTTTGTTTCATCTTTATCATCTTGTTTTAAAACTTTCCAAGTTTTAAATTTAAAGTATCCGTTGTCAATTATACCAGTGTGGCTTTTTGTGCAAAATTTTTTTTTTAACATCGACACTGAATACGATGAAGAAATTTCTAGTGTTTTAAGTTTAATATCCTCTTTTAATCAGTAATTTATCAGTATTTTACCCCCATTAAGTTTTTATTAAAGTTTATAACAATGGTTTTCTGTTTCAAATGTAAAGAAAACATACTATTATTTCCAATATTTAAAATCTGTACATGGGTTAACTGGAATGGATAATTATCAATGCGCTGAACATAACTGTACAATGAAATTTAGTAATTTAAAGAACTTCAGAAAGCATTCCTTAAATTTTCATTTTGATCAAAATAAAATTACAGAAAAAAAATTGCCAAATTTATTAGAATGTGAGGATCGAAGCCTACCTAGTTCACTCGATAATATTTATGTTCAAGCAGATAACAATTTAAGTGTTGTTTCAAATATTCCTAACTTGCACCCAGAAAAAATCAATTTAGTAAATAATCTTAAGCACCAATGCACTTTATTAATACTAAGTTTGTATTCTAAAAGTAACATTTCTAGAAAAGATGCCAACTCTATACAAGAAAATATTAAATATTTTACTGAGTCTTTGATGATTACCATAAAAGAGCTCATTATTCCACATATTCCAGATGAAATCGAACCAACCATTTTGAACTTACTCGCCCCTTTGGAAGCTTTGTTTGAAGACATCAAGTCAGAATATAGGTTATTCAAAAAATTAAAAGATGATGAATTACTAGAAAATCCAATTGCATTTACTATTAATAGAGAACTAGTGGAAGTTATGAAATTGGGCGAACCTACATTAGAAGGGAAGAATGTAACCGGTTATTTCATGCCTTTAAAATTTCAAATGAAATCTTTCTTTGAGAAAAATAACTTGCTGCAAAGGACAATACATAATACCAATGAGCTAAAATTAAAGACTGGCTACCATAATTTTGTTAATGGTGATACATTTAAATTTAAAGAATCTTATATCGGTATAGATAAAACTATTATTCCATATAATATTTTTCTGGATGACTTTGAGATCAACAATCCGCTTGGCAGTAATTCATCAGAATATTCCGTATGTGGTATATATTATTCATTCCCTACCATACCACAATACTTACAGTCCAAATTAGACAACATTTTTGTTGCTGGATTTATAAAAAGCAAGGACATGAAATCCGCTGGTCGTAATTCTGCATTGCACGAATTAATCACTCAAATAAAGTATTTAGAAGAACATGGAGTTTACATTAAGTGCAATAACGATAGTAAACTTGTTTATTTTGTTCTCGGTGTTGTGTTAGGGGATAATTTAGGATTAAATGACAACCTTGGATTTTCTACAGCTTTCAATTCGGATGGTTTTTGCCGTGGATGCAAAAGGAATAAGAAAGACACCCAAAAAGATTCCGTTGAAATATCCGATATGGTTAGATGCAAACTAGAATATGATCAAAGTTTCGATGAAGGGGTTCCTACAATTGGCGTTAAATATAAATGTGCATTTAACGATATTCCATCATTTCACGTAATCGACAATTTCGTGTTCGATATTATGCACGACCTATTTGAGGGAGTATGCATATACGATGTTTGTCAGGGTATCCTTTACTATATTAAAAATAAAACATTTACTCTGGATACCCTCAATTATAGAAAGAAATGCTTTAATTATGGTCAGATTGAAAGTGGAAATTTATCTGTACCTATCACCTTAAGTCGATTGAAAGCCAATAATTTAAAAATGTCTGCGAGGGAATGTATGAATTTTGTTCATTTTTTTCCACTGCTGATAGGCGATTTAATACCTGCAAATTGTCAGGTATGGCGCTTTGTATCATATTTGTTAAAAATTATAGATATTAGTTTACTTCCTGTGATAACACTAGATGACATTGAGAATTTAAAAAATAGTATAAAAATGCATAACCAACTATACATTGAATTATTCAGCCAGCCACTTAAACCTAAACACCATTTCATAGTTCACTACCCCAGTGCAATACAGAAATGCGGACCTTTAAGATACCAAAGTTGCTTTCGTTTCGAATCAAAACACAAGGAATATAAGTTATATGCTGCGTCAATTACTTCTAGAAGAAATATCTCATTAACTCTTGCCATAAAAAGTTCTCTGAAATTTGCCAATTCCTTATCCCAAAATTTTAATTTTTTGGAAAATCACATTACTTCAGCGCATTGTGCTATATATAAAAATACAAAGTATAAAATCAGTTCTTACTTGACGAAATTAAGTGATCCATTATTATTATATAAAATCATTTCTTTTAAAAATCTTAATAAAGAGATAATTGTAGTTTGTACTGAGATACAAATAATAAAATATGATTTATATTATAGTGCTTATGAAGTAGGAAACGATACAAATGTTACTATAGAATTCCCAATCCATTACTTTTCAAGCCCACCGCTAGATATCTGCAAATTAGTAAATGGGAAATATTATTTAAGGAATAAAACTATAAATATAGAATAAGATAATGTAAATAATTTAATGTTAAGACTTAGAATAATATATTGAATGTACACCAATTATTATTATTTTTTTGAATTAATTATTAAATATATATAATATTGAATTAAAAAAGTTTTGTCTTTGAAATTTATAATTTTCCTTTTTAAATCGAAAATCCCATGTTTACATCAATATTAATGGCTTTTATTTTAAAAGTATTTGTTTTTGATATTTAAGAATTTTCTTTTTTGCATTAAAATTTTATTATTTTCCAACAAAAATTTAAGTTTTTAAAAGTAAAATCTGCTTTTTAATTTAAATGACACTTGAATGTTAAAATAAATGTATTAGTTGTTTACAATAAAAATGTATTTTTTTAAAACAAACGACATAAAGCTTTTGTTTCAAAAACTATTCATTTAGAAGCAAAATAGCTAATTTTTGAAACAAAAATTTTAAATTTTTGGTATAAAAATTACATGATTGTTAAACTAAGTAAATCATTTTTATATCTAATAATTATATTTTTATATTAAAAACCAAATAATGGGAAAATTTTTAAATTAAAAGATATTTTTTTAATTGTAAGATGTCATTTAAAATAAAAAGCAGATACCTTTTAAATTGAAAATAATTCCTTTTGGCGAAAAATCATGTCGCATTTCATTTGATTTTACTGTTTTTTTTTTTTTAAACTAATGCGATTTTTTTTTTCTGTGTACACATGAACTGCTTAATTTTTAAACGGTAAGCCTCAAAATGTGTTTAGCACAACAATAACACCATAAATTAAAGATAAAAACAAATACAAGTTAAAAGCACACAAAATACCGAGATTTGTTTTCCTCACGCCAAAAAAAATAAATAAATAATTAGTGGAGATAATAAAAAAGAAAATGTTTGAATTATTTATGAAAAATTCAAATTTTGTTGTTTCCCAAATAACTTTATTGTTATGCATTAATTTTTGACAAGAAAATTATCTGTCACATTTTTTGCCTTATCATGATAATTTTCCTATTATTTTTGTGTGTATGTGCGATTTCTCGCGATTCATCTTCATTTATCATTGTCAAAAATAAATAAATATGTATTTTTTTGTTTTGATGGCTGGCAAAAAAAAATTAAAATAAAAATGATATTCTAAACCACGAAATCACAAAACTGTTTGAATATTTATTCAAAAAGTAATTTTTTTAATTAAACAATTTTTCCCGCTTCACTCGTTTAGTGTCGATTGAAGTGTATCATCATGAATTACTGCAAGCAAAATGCCATTATTTAGTTCATAATATTATCTCAATTTTCAAACAACGCAGGCACATATAGAAAATGTATATTTCATTCTGAGTGTGTACGGGGTGCATATGGTCGGTTTATGTGTGTCATATACAGACAATAAATTAAAAAAAAAAAAAAATCGCGCCTGTGTTACACAAGCACTAAATAAAATTGGTGTATATCCAATATACTAAAACGTAAAAATTTATTTTAAACCAAAACTAATTTTTTGTATCCATAATAAATCATGGTCGAATAGTGTTGACCAACAACCATATAAAGTTTAGCCAACATAGATACAGATACAAACTACATTCTCGACGCTATATTTTGCGAGGATACAATTTTGCTTTATTTTTAAAATATTGGTGATGGCGTTTTTTTTAGACAAAGGTTAATATTTGTGTGGCCGCCTACAAAATGTTTTTAAAATTGTAACAGGATTTTTATTTCTGGAAGTGATAAGTATAATTTGGAAATTTTAATTCCGACTTTTCAACATTTTAACCGTTTACCAGGCCAATTTTTTTTTTTTTGTGCTACCAAAATGAATGCTTAGTAAATCTGATATAAGAAATCTAAAAATGGCGAGAAAAATTAATTCTGACAAAGAGTTTCGTCTTAAAATAGGGGAAAGAGAACCAAATAGCTGAGACTAATCATATTTTTTATGTTAGGTCGTCTCTGAGCTACTGTTTTATAACTTTAAAATGGAATTTAAATTAATAATTATTACGATTTTCAGAAGTGACCAGAAATCGAACCCAGCAAACTAATAAATGTGATCTCAGAATGAAGCTGTTATTAATAAATTAAACTTAGATATTTAAAATGAATAAATAACAAACTATTTATTAACAAAGTTTAAAATTATTTTATTTAAATATTAATTATTACTTTTAAAATATAAAAAATTAAAAATAATACTTATAGTTAATAATTAGATTTGGCGCTTAATCATATTGCAACAACAAAGGTCCAACAATAAAAATGATAAAATTCATGGCTTCCGGTTCCACATAAATTAATTTCGTTCTTCAATTTTATGATATTCATTTGTCACTTGCAAAAATCAAGTTACATCTGTCACGTCGGCGCGGCGTAACGTAACTGTAGATGTAACAAACGATTGAATCGAAAAATTGATGTGACAAGTGTATAGTTATGAAAAATAACGTGTCACAACTAAAAGAATTGGGGTATTAGTTACAACTAAAAATTGCTTAGAACAACGATATTATTAATTTATACAACAATTTATGTAAAATTAAAAAAAAAAAAAAATTAAACTGCAGTAATAAAAGATGACTTGATATGGGAATTGGGCTGAAAATGGAAGGGCGAAATTTGAATCCTAATATTTTTTGTTTTAATAAGTTGTTGTATAAATTAATACTTTATTGTTCTAAAATAATTTTATTTGTAATTTGAAAGACATATAGGATTGCCAACTCTCTAAAATGATCCGACTAGCTAGAAATAAAAAAAAAATAAACGTCAGATAAAACAATTGAGGTGAGCCAACACCCGACTTTCTTTTATAAACAGAGAATTTGGAGAAGCTTATTAAGCAAATTTTATAAAATTTTATATTTTTTTTAACGTTCTGTGTTATACTTTTTTCTATAAATCCTTTATTACGTGTAAGCCGACCGTTCCGGTTGGCCGATTTTCTTAATAATTTACTAGGCCCTCCCAGTTTAAAAAAAAGTTAAATATGAAGTTTCAGTTCAATTGGTTAAAGCTTAAACTTTCTGCTTAAGTTATTCAGTGGTCGTCGATCCAATATATGAAAATATTATCATTCAAAATGGTTACCAGTGTTTATAGTGCTTCATATTACATTTAACGAACTTAACTAAAAATAAAACAGTTTTGTACTATACAGTGGTAGACATTCGTATAAACGCACTATGTTTTTTGAATATAGTTCTAAGAGTAAAGTGTTTTGATTTTTTTCAAGTGGTCTAGATTGTGTCTATCATCTTAAATCTGTTGCTAAGATAAACCATTAGTAAAAATTTTAATGGTTTACTTTAATAAATTGAAAAATCTAAATTTCAGGTGGACATTTGTATAAACGCACTTCTGATAATGTACTAAAATAAAAACCAAAATTAGCAATTTTTCATATATTATTTTATTTAATATTTGGTCTGGCCCCGACCTTTCTGAATAACTTCGAAAATTCGAGAAGGCATTGAATTTGTTAAATTTTTGAGGGTTTTCGGGTCAATTGTGGCCCAATATTCACGGATGGCACTTTTCAAATCTTTAATTGAATTATATTGCTGTTGATTTCCATAAACTTTTCGGGGAAGGCCCTCTAAAGGTTTTCGATAGAATTGCAATCAGAACTGCAAGCTGGCCATTCAAGACGGGGAATGTTTTTCTCGAGAAACCACAGTGTTATCTCCTTCGAAGCATGGATCGAGGCATTGTCTTGTTGAAAATTATAATTTTTGTTGATGTTATTATCCAGATAATTTATCAAAACGTCTTCCAAAAGTTTCACGTACATACGGAAGTTCATTCGTGTCGTCATAAAGCAGATGGGAAGCTCCTCGTTATAAGAAAATGCTCCGCATACCATAACACACCCCCACAAAATTACGCTTCGGCTTAACGACGCCATGTTCCTTCAAATTATGTCAGTAGCAACTGTAGCAGTCGGGAAAATCCAGATTATTTTTTTTCCGTAAGAAAAAATCACACTCTGCCAATCCGTTATCGATGACATGTATTTACGAGCAAATTTGAGCGGAGTATTCATATGCATGGCCGTTAAAAGTGGTTTGATCCAAAATTTTGTCCATTTTATGTTCGGTGAACTATTAAAAATACAGGCAATGTGTCGGGTCGTCACAGGAAGATCCAATGGCCTGCATGATACCCGGTTTCGTGTATAGCTTCTTTGCGGATTAGACCTTTCTGGCGAGCTGAGATCTTGGATAGGCAATAGTCCTGATTGCAATCCTATCGAAAATCTTTAGAGGGCCTTCCTCGAAAAGTTTATGGAAATGAACAGCAATATAATTCAATTAAAGATTTGAAAAGTGCCATCCGTGAATGTTGGGCCACAATTGACCCGAAAACCCTCAAAAATTTAACAAATTCAATGCCTTCTCGAATTTTCGAAGTTATTCAGAAAGGTCGGGGCCAGACCAAATATTAAATAAAATAATATATGAAAAATTGCTAATTTTGGTTTTTATTTTAGTACATTATCAGAAGTGCGTTTATACAAATGTCCACCTGAAATTTAGATTTTTCAATTTATTAAAGTAAACCATTAAAATGTTTACTAATGGTTTATCTTAGCAACAGATTTAAGATGATAGACACAATTTAGACCACTTGAAAAAAATCAAAACACTTTACTCTTAGAACTATATTCAAAAAACATAGTGCGTTTATACGAATGTCTACCACTGTATGTATAATTAATTTGAAAATATATTCATCTGTTGTTAGTAAACTTTTAATTAAAATTGAAATCATTATACTTCAGAATGTATATAAAATAGAACAGTAATACATATTTAGAATAAATTAATTAACTACTCGTATTATTACATACTTGTTGTTTCTCAAATTCTAAGAAAACAAAATAAAATACGAAATACTTTAAATAAATTTGTAATTGATCATTTTTATTGTAAAATACATTGCTCCTATATTTATACAAAAATCGGCATTCTGTAGATTATCTTTCAACAGAACAGGTCACCACTTTTTTCTTCTTTGTTTATTTTCTTTATAGAAGTCTGTTGAATTGTTGGTTCATTTTTTTTAATTTGATGGCACGCAGATAAGTATTGTACCAATCATCATATCTATATACCCCAATACCTCGATTTGCGACGTTTCGAATTGCGACTCTACATTTGTTGCTACCAAATTTCAGTTTTGCGTCGCTTAAATTATTTGTTGCATCGTTACTTAAATGTTTTTTTTCTGGAAATGCGTCAAGGTTATTTAATTATGTTGCAATTTTATTTACAAGACGCATTTTTATGGAACGAATTACCGTCGCAAAGTGAGGTATTGGTGTACATATGTATGAAATAACAAACACCAAATTTAATTTAATATTTAACAAAATATCTTTCACTTATTCGTATGTTGCACCACGCATCCAAAGAATATCGTGAAAATAATTGGTGTGATTACATTTTTCAACCTGATTGCAATTTTTGAGAAAACAACTTAAACATAAAAAATAAAAAATTCTTAATGAACTTATTCTTTTCTATTTCTCTTGACGTAGAGGGCGACAACAAAAAACGTGATCAAAAAGTAGTAAGACCGTGGTTAAACGTGGTTTTCATCGGTAGACGTTGACAGACGCCAAGGTCCTTCCTCGTCTCCAACGGATACAGTAAATAATAAATTTTATATAAATATGAGGTTAAGATCTATTAAACAATTTTATCAATATATGGGTCATCCCCACCGATGCATTTATCATCCTCAGCCTCAACATCATCCATAACCGAAGTATTCATAGTTTCATCCAAGTCATCCTTTTCTGCAAGCGAATATGAATATGCAGCTTCATCAATTAATAATCGATTTAATAGTTTTCCTGCACGCTCAACAGTCAATGGATTACGTTTTGAGCTGCGTTTAAAACCATAGATACTGAATGTGTTTCCCGTTGCAACTGTCGATGCGATATCAAACGCCAACGTACTTAAAGATATGAAGTCTACTTTAGTACACAATCCAGCCCACCAAATCTCTCCAGATAACTACTCACTAGCATCCACAAACGTTTGAGACAAAAGTTCGAACATTCTAATATGAAAAAAACTCAATTATTTTGTTGTCGTCCTTAAATTTTGAAATAGTCACTTCAAGCCTCTGTAATAGCTGGTTCAAGCAAATTTGCGTCATAATGTAACAGTTGTAAGCATTTTTCGGCGTGTGATTTATGTTATTCAAAAGTTTTAGACATTCCACCACTTTAGAGAAAACTGCTTTCTTGTCGTTCTCAAAGAAAAGTGGCCATTTAGCAATCGGAGTGAACAGTTTCAACTTTTATCAAAACGATTCGCTTAGGGGATCGTATATATGCCTTCATAACCGACTGCACTTCGTATTCGATAGCCAGCGCTTGCAGGGCATATATGAAAATGAAACAAGAAAGAAGAACTTGAAAGGAGATTATAAAAGCATTCCATCGTGTTCGTACAGGCCAGTAAATTTATAAATCCCGACGTCACTCTGCTTCAATTTCGTCGAAAAACAACTTAAAAAGCCAAATAACGATTTTCTTTAATGTGAATAGATTTATAAAAAATGGCCTTGGGTTTATTGAGGGTATAACTTGTCATGGAGTTCCTGCACCAAGCATTGGTCTACAACATCAGTACATGTGACACCGACAATTTGTGCTAAGAACCGCTCTTCGATGAGATGGTACTCGATACCTGTTCAAGACGGCCACTTCATTATTCCGATTAACTTCAAGGCCAAATCAGTTTTTATGTTTTCCCAAAATATAAATTTGTGTTTACAGCGAAAACTAAAATAAAACGAAAATTCACAAAAAATCACCGAGACCCAAAATTATAATAAATATGATTTGCATTCATCTGAAATTACGGCTGGTCGGTACAACATTGAAATCCCGGCAAATGTATTCTTTGCCTTTAAAATATTAAAAATGGATTATTTGTTTATAATAAATTACAATATTACTATTTGATACTTATTTATTATTTTTTGTTTGTTATGATCAGGTATCAACCTTTAAAAGTAATTATCATTGTAAATAATTATAGTAAAACGATCACCAACTTAATTATAGCAATTAACGATTATTGAAATGATAGATGGCGAGGTATTGTAGAACAATTTTTGTATAACACTTTTATTACTATATAAATCAGAAAAATATTGTAAATAAACATTGTAAGTGCAAATACAGCGAATAAAACAATAGCTATAAATACAGTGAACAGAACTTTGTAAAATATAGAAATACAGTAAATAAAACAGTGATTATAAAACAAACAAACAAACAGTGATTTTTATTTAATACACCGGAACTAATTGGAATAGAAAAGCCGCTTCGAACCTTACTGACCTGCGCCTTCATATTGGATGCGAAAACATCACACACGATTACTGGAACTACGCTTCTTTTTGGGCACAGAAAACACATATACAGCTATTTAACTATAGCGCTTTACAAAGGAAACAAGATAAACACAATTCAACATTGTGATTATATATGAGCCGGGGGGTCAGGATTTCGAAAACCGCGAATTGCGTCTTACAACATTATACAGAAACTTCAGACTGGGCTCATTGGAAACAATTTTGTTCATGTGGCGCTTTGCTTTAGAGTCAATTGTGCTAATCATCGGTTCAAACGTAACTGACCCAAATTACTTTAGACTTGGAGGATTAAACGATTTGTCTTTGGTCTACAAAATTTGTTCTAGCCTGCATATTAAATGCAGTGAGGCCAATCGACTAAAAATGTGAATATTTTGAAAAAAAAAAAAAAAGATTTACGTATTCATATTTAAATTGCCATCGCGAATAAAAATTCTGAACTCTGTGTGGATAGACCGTTTAAATTTAATATTTTAGACAATTATATTGTTCAAAAGTCTTTCAGTAAAAATGACATTGTTGAAAACGAAAACATTGATAATTTGTCATTTGAAAGCAATAGTAATAAAGAAACAGCACAGAATAATCAGTTGTTAGACCTGGAAATTGATAGTGAAACAGACACTTTTCAATCAAAAAAACCAGTAGCCTTACAATTTCCACTACGAGTAACAGGACATATGCACGAGATGTCTTAATCAATTCAGAAACTCTTTTAAAATTTTAAGTAATGAATGGCCAGAGGTTTATGATCCTGTCACTGGGAAATTGGATAAATTTAAATACCCTACTATAATATCTAGTTATGCTACAACATTAACGGGCTGTCAGATTAATATTAAAGCAGTAGATTATTCTAAGAATTATATAATTATTCGAGCATACTGTAGCCATAAATCGATTGATGGAAACCAGAATTGCCGTACGTATAAATTTATATGTAAAAACTTGGCTACTAGTGAATTCTTGATTCATCGAAGCAAAGGAGAAATAATTCATGGCCATATAAGAAATTTCGTTTCACTTCTCGGTATGGCAGAGATTTTTATAAAGAAATTTTAAGTAAGCAAACAGTAGAATCCACTGGAGAGCTGTTTATTCAGAATGAATATACTGCCTTTGTTACTAAGCATAATACTCAACTTCTTACAAAGCCTCAAGATGTATTAAGGAAAATTCGTTCTGAAATAATTTCAGAAAAGAATAATGCTCAAGACGACGTAAGATCAGTATATTCATAAATTGGGACTTGTACCATTTTCTGTTATGACATATAGTAAATTACAAAATAACGTTTTAAAAATAATGTGCGATAATTAGGCAACGACGAATTAGTGGCATATCTAGACGGTGTAGTTATATCTCCCTATAGAAATTATGCTCCTATCTTCTATTTGCCATTATTGTTCCAACATACGCCTATATAACTGATCCTTTGTTGTCTTTCCCTGTATCTAATTTTATATCATCTAGTCATAATATTGATGCCATAGGTGGGTGGCTTATATCATATAAATTATTCACTGAAAATGCTGCAAAAAAGTGGCCGATTTCTAACGCGGTTGTTATTGATTTTAGTTTTGCGGAATTAAATTCATTGTTAGATGCATTTAACCACCAAAATATTGTTGAATACTTCAACATGGCTTATGAATTTTTAAATGGTACTAATAAAAAGGTATTTAAAAATAAAGTTAAGGTTAATTTGTGCTGCTCTCAGCTAATGAAAAACGTTACCAATGATATTGAAAAGAAATATGTTCTTGCTTCTTTATTTGCAGTGATTTAGAACAAATTAAAAATATTTGGAAATACATGTATTGTGTATTATAATGAAAAATATATATCGATGGCTTAATATGAATAAGGCGTAACATCAAAATTTTTAAAATTGAGTTTTTGATTTTCTAACGCCTCTGGTTGATTTACACAATAAAAAATAACATTAAAATTAATTATAGTTTTTCCAAATAACACCTATTTTTATTTATATCAACATTATTTATTATTTGTAAGTCTCATTTTTACCAAAATATTAAGTTTTTTCGTCCACCTGAAAAATTTTGAAAATGCGACTTACGCCCTATTCACATTAAGGCATCGATATGTAAATGAAGAAACAACAAGTGCTTTTCAAAATTCTTGTAGTTTAATTTTAACATCTCCTACAAAACTTGAGTTATATTGCGAATAAACTGGAAATATTTTTTTCGAATTTTGACTTAAACTCAACTATTAATACAAAAAGTCCATTTTATAAAGATTTTTATGAAATAAGCCAAAATTGTGAGGTTGACACAAAAACAAAAGGGGGTTTGAACTATTTTTATAATCCAGGATTTTTAAATTTTTTTGTAAAAAAATATTTAACTTATCTTGTCCTATATGGAGTATGGAACTCTCACGTTGAAAATTATTTTGCAACAATAAAACAAAGATGTCGAAACTGTCCATTAATAAAAAAGTTGCCTACTAAAGCACTCCGGTTTATAAAAGAAGTACATTTACGAAATCAATCAATATTTAAGCAATTAGTTTGTGAAATACCTAAAGCTTCTCTTAAACGTCATTATGAGTAAATTTCGGAAGAGTCACCAAAGCATATTGATTAATCTTTAATATAATCCAAAAAGAGTGAAGAAACTTGGAAAAAAAATTATCTTTATCTACAATACAAAGCAATAAATCGAATTTTTATTTTCAAAAAATAAAAGAGCTTGCCCAATCGAGTGACAAAAAGATTAAGGAAAGTAAAACAATCTCAATTTTGGGATCAGCCAGCCCTACGTCCTTTAAATGAAACGCCGTTAAGAAAAAAGGCACAACCCTGTAACAAAAACTTATCCTCAGCTTGGTCTACCTTTAATGCTTGTCCTTTGCTGGAAAACGGGAGCTTCTCTAATGATTATTATAAAAATACTTGCGGCTCCGACTCATTTGTTCAAAGTGCTATTAATTTAGTCAAAGTTAACGAAGTGAAACCATCAAAACTTAGAGACCTTTTCATAAATTTAACAGAACGAAATATGTCCCGGGCTTATATTGTCATCAATAATTAATTTCACCTGGCAAGAATGTCACGCAGAAACCGTAAGATACTGCAGAAGAGATAATAATGGGAAAAGTATGACGATTCAAAATCATACGTTCAGAATATATCTGATCCAGCAACTGAAAAAGTAATACCTCACTTCATCGTTTTTCGTAAGCAAAATCAATAAAAATTGCGAACAAAATTAATTTTCAATTTTTTCCAAATTATTTCGCAAAGGACCCGACATGGGAGCGCCCCGAAATCTTATTTTTCAAAATCTGACTTTCAAAAATCTCGGTTTTAATTTCGCTTTTAATTTATATTTATTTAAATATTAAATTCCCCATGAGAATTTATATTTTTGGTTATTTTCGTTTCGTAACGGAAATTTTCATTTTCCAGAATTTATAAAAACCAAGATTTTGTAAAAACTAGATTTTAGAAAGGAAGATTTAGTGCCCAACCCACACCGCACCAATTATATGGAAATTGGGTTTCGGTCTATTTTGTAGGAAATTTCCTGAAAAGAATCTTAACAATGAATTCAGACCTGTTTACCATCGGATTTTCGGCTAAAAAAAAATCTTAAAATCACCAGAGACATTTGTTTGGGTTAGGACGTGGAACGCACTTCTTCTTTAGCGCTTATTTTGTTATTTTATTTCGAGCGGCGTACGGTAACCAACCTGAATAACTTAGTTTTAAATCAAATAAATCGAAAAAAAAATCAATCCTGCTTTTCTTTTCAGTTCACTACATTATGTATATTCGGCGTACTCTACAAAAATGTAAAGGCCTTGAAATTTCCAGATTTATTAGAAATGTCCGCACACAGATTTATTAGAAATGTCCGGACAGAGATGTCCGCAAGCGATTTGCCACCGAACGTCACGACCTCAATTATTAATAAAATTGGAAATGTGCAGCATAGTCCAAAGCGACAACAAATTTTAAATGCTCAAAAAATTGCTTTACCAGGCAATTTAAATCAAAATGAACTTGAAATTAATTTAAATAACTTTAGTGTGTTGAACCATAAAGAAAATAAAAGTGCATCGTCGACAAATATTGACGATAATATAAACAATGGAAGTGCATTGACAACAAATGAAAAAAAAATGAACAGTGATGTAGGTCAGTGTTTAGTGCAAACGGGAATTGACCGGTATATTACTGTCCGATCAAAGCGAAGGAGAAGCCCTAGATCAGCGGCCAGTACAAGCGCGAACAAATTCACTAAGTTAGCTTCCGTTGAATTAACACATGGCAATAGGTATTCTTGCTTGGTTGTTGAAGATCCGCCGCCTGAAAAAACTCCAAAAATTGAGAAGCCGCCACCAATCTATTTGAGGGAAGAATCAAATAGAGAACTTGCAAAAACCATCGAGTTTATTACGGAAGGTGCATTTTATATTTCCGTTATCAAAAGAGGAGATATAAAAGAAACAAAAATTCAACCGCTCAATATTGATGCTTACAGAGCGTTAATCAAGCATTTTGATCAAGTTGGTAAACATTACTACACGTACCAACTAAAGAGTCAAAAAGGATTAGTTGTAGTATTGAAAGGAATAGAGAGCTACGTAGATGCAAATGAAATTCAAGCTGCTCTCGCTGAGAAAGGTTTCCAATGTAAATCTATTACCAATATTATTAATCGGGAGAAGGCGCCGCAGCCATTGTTCCGCCTGGAATTAGAACCAGATAATAAAAAGGTCAAAGGCAAACATGCAATATATGACCTAAAATATCTACTGCACAGAAGGGTTACCATCGAAGAACCCAGGAAAAGAAATGGGCCGGTACAGTGTGTTAAGTGCCAAGAATATGGACACACTAGAGCATATTGCACTTTGAACGATGTTTGTGTTATATGTGGTGAACTGCATAACGCAAAGATTTGCAATAAAGCCAAAACGGAAGCATCAGTGAGAAAATGCAGCAACTGCAATGGAAATCACACAGCTAATTATAGAGGATGCCCAATTTATCTTGAATTGAAAAGAAGAATCAATCCAAAGCAGCGAGCTGAACAACGAATGCTTAATCTCCATTCTTCAGCTAAAAAACAAGCACGCCCAGAAATTGTAAATCCAAACGCTCAAAATGGAAATCAGTACGCAACTGTCAACGGTAGTGTGCACCAAGGGGTTTCATACGCAAGTGTTCTTAAAGGTACGGCCCCTAAAGTGCAAGCAAGTGAAGAGGGAAACATCTCAAAAGCTCTAAACAAATTGACTAATATGATGCAAAGCCTCATGGCGATGATGGAGAGAACCATGGATCTAATGATGCAGAATATGAACACGCTGATGCAGATAGTCGTAAAAAGTCAAAAATGACCATCATCAAAATAGCTATATGGAATGCAAACGGCCTAGCACAACATAAAGCGGAGGTTCAAGCATTCCTCACTGAGCACAATATTGACATAATGTTAATATCCGAAACACGCTTCACCAAAAATAGCTATTTCAAAATTAATGGGTACTCTATTTATGACACCAAGCACCCAGATGGGAAAGCACATGGAGGCACAGCTGTATTGATTAAAAGAAGACTAAAGCACTATGAGCTGACGAAATATGAGAAAGAACATATACAATCAACGAGCATCTGTCTTCAGGAGTGGTCTGGAAACTGTGTCATATCGGCAGTGTACTGTCCTCCAAAACATGCTATAAAAAAACTTCAGTTCTTGGATTATTTCAGCCAGCTGGGTAATAAATTTCTTGCGGGAGGTGATTACAACGCCAAACATACTCATTGGGGCTCCAGATTAACATCGCCGAAAGGCAAACAACTTTATCAAGCTATAGAGGAACAGTCCCTGGATTATTTATCTGCCGGTAATCCAACTTACTGGCCGACGGATAAAAAGAAAATTCCTGATTTAATCGACTTTTGTGTAACTAAGGGCATTCCACGTACATATGCTAAGGCCACCGATTGTTTTGATCTGTCTTCTGATCACTCACCGGTAATAGTAACAGTGAGTACCGATGTCTTAAGGAACGAAACACCCAACCGTCTTACAAACAAGCAAACTAATTGGGATCAATATAGGAGGCTAGTCGAACAAAATTGCCTACTTAATATTCCTCTGACCACACCAGCTGATATTGATGCGGCGGCTGAAAATCTAAAAGACATCATGGCATTATCAGCTGAAAGGGCTACACCTGTCATAAGTAGTTCCGAAAAAGTTAATAAGCTGTCACATAATATACAGGAACTAATCCAGGAAAAACGGAAAATTCGCCGGCTATGGCAGCAAACAAAATCACCGTTATTGAAATGGAAATTAAATCGAGCTATCAAGGCCTTAAGATTTGCTTTGCGGGAAGAAGAAAACCAGAGCGTCCAGAACTATTTAAGTGATCTCTCGGCAACCGAGAGGACAGATTACTCTTTGTGGAAGGCAACAAAAAAATTAAAAAGGCCAACAAATTCGAATCCACCGATTAGACTACCAACTGGAAATTGGGCGAGAAGTGATGAAGAAAAAGCCAATGCTTTTGCTGAACATCTAACAACAGTATTCACACCATACGAAGAAGATAATAATTTCGTGCTACCCCAGCAAATGGATGATGGTTTATCCTACAAACCTATAAAGTATAATTGGAAGAAAGTTAAGAATACAATTAAAAATTGCATAAGCCCGAAAAAGGCACCAGGACATGATCTCATTACTGGAAAAATGATAAGGGAATTGCCAGACAAATGCATAAAACTAATAACATTCATATTCAACGCGATCATGCGAACCAGTTATATTCCTCAAAAATGGAAAATATCTTTGATCACAATGATACATAAGCCTGGAAAAAATGAAACGCAGATCTCATCATATCGCCCAATAAGCATGCTACCCACAATATCAAAGCTATTTGAAAAAATGTTACTAACAAAATTGAAACCAATATTGGAAGAACGGCGCGTTATACCAGACCATCAATTTGGGTTCCGAAACCAACATGGTACCACAGAGCAAATTCACAGAATTGTAAACGCAATCAAAATCACCTTCGAGGAAAAGAAATATTGTTCTGCTGCTTTCTTGGATATAGCACAAGCATTTGATAAAGTTTGGCACGATGGGCTAATATACAAAATTAAAGAGCTTCTACCGAAGAAATTTCACTCAATTTTGGGAAACTACCTTATTCAAAGGCAATACATGGTCAAACAAAATGGCGCAACTACTTGCTTAAATGATATTAATGCAGGTGTCCCGCAAGGCAGCGTTCTAGGGCCAATATTATACTTGTTGTACACAGCCGATTTACCTGTAACCAACAAAGCAACAATATCAACATTTGCCGATGATACGGCCATCCTGGTGTCACACAATAATCCCGAAATTGCCTCAAAGGAGTTACAGAATCATTTAAACAAAATCGCGGACTGGCTAAAGACATGGCGAATAAAAGTGAACGAAAACAAATCAACTCACATCACATTCACGCTGAACAAACGCACCTGCCCACCAGTGAAATTAAACAATAAAAATATTCCTCAACAAACGAAGGTCAAATACTTAGGTTTGCACCTGGATAGAAGGTTAACGTGGAAAACCTATATTGAAACTAAGCGCAACCAAATAAAAATGACATTTTCCAAAATGTATTGGCTGATGGGAAGGAAATCTCAGTTATCATTAGCCAATAAAGTTTTACTGTACAAAGCGATAATCAAACCCATATGGACATATGGTATTCAGTTATGGGGATCCACCAGCGCTTCAAACAGAGAGCTCCTGCAACGAACACAAGCGAAAATACTTCGAAGTATTACTAATGCTCCGTGGTACATTCGAAATAGTAATATACATGATGACCTTGGGATTAAAACCATTAAAGAAACAATTAAAGAATTCAGTTCTAAATATTATTCAAAACTAGAAGCGCATCCCAACGAATTGGCCAGGGATATATTAAAACAGCCACGATTTAGGCGACTGAAAAGAACAGATCCACTCGGACTTATGAACCTGTGAACCTGTAAATTTATTAAATGTTGATGTTATACATAAGTATGTATGTATAAGTATAATCTAAATTAATTAAATTGTGAGCACCAACAATAAGTATTAACATTGGTTAAGACTTAAAATATGTAATAATTTTAGCTTAAGATTTGATTACTTCTTGTTAGTTTCTTATGTAGAAAGATTCAAGAATAAAGCCATTGGCAGCATTTTAAAAAAAAAAAAAAAAAAAATTAGAAATAAAATGTAAGAATTTTTTTGGAATAAATCTTAAATACTACACTAAGAACATTCCAGACGTTTAAATAATTTTAATTTTTAATTTTAAACTAATTAGGTTTACTAAATTTCAAATTATTTAAAATTTTAGGATGTATGTAATCAAGTAAATTTAATTTTTAGGGCCCACCTGAAAAAAAATGTAGATTATTATGATATGTACCTACCAATAAAATTTTTGAAATGTATAAAATTATTGGTATTTTCTTAAAATATTAGCATCAAAATAATATCCTGCAATACTAAAACTCGTTTATTCTTAAAATTAGCAAAAATTACGTTGAAATTCTTAAAGATCTTTAATTTTGAAATTTTAGAGCTTAAAATATTTAAATCTCGATAATTCTAAAAATTCTGGAAATATATTAAATTTTATAAATGAAAATTTAAAATTTAAATTATTGGTACTCTCTAAAAACTTCTGTAAAATAAAATAAACATTTAAAATATTTTTTGGATAATTTTTGAAAATCTGACAAGAATTTTAAATCCATAAAATTTTCAATATTAAAAATTTATTTAATTTGGAACATTTCTAAATTTAAATACAAACTAATTTTGTAATTTTTTTGAAAATTTCTGCAAATTACTTTTACTGGCACTCGACCACCTATCTGGCAGTTGAGGTTATGTTTATCTAAGCCAATTCCCAATGCACTTTCCCAAATTTTTCAGGGATAGTTGCAACCTTGAAGAAAATAAATGAAATCTACTGCATAATTTTTGGCACAGCAGTCCTGCAGGTTAATTCAGAAGGTACTGCCGTAGGCCAGTCATTTAATATTTGTTTATTAATGGATGCGCTTGGCTAAAAGTACATTAAATAGTACTAACTTGTTATTTAAGTTTAGCCTGTTTCTAAAAAATCGGATTCAATCCTATGCTATAATTTATGCTTTCGCTATGCCATTTGTTATTCTATAACAAACAGAAAATGTCGCAGAAAAAACGTCACTTGTCACAGCACATAATGTCATGAATTAAATTTTAATTTTTTAAAATCACAAATTTTTTATATTCATGTTGAGAGATAGTGCTATTTGATGTTGCCTTCATTATACGGATAAGCAGCCGCAGCCTGAAGTATAAATGAGAAAAATCGTACCAAAAAACTGTAGACAAAGAAAACAAAATTTATTCATATTTTCCTATCTATTTTCACCATCATTTCCATCGATAAGATTCTTACTTCCCTTCGTTGTGTAGCAAAAAGTTATAAACAAATCGTTTGAAAGCTCATGAATTTGAAATTGTTTTTGGAATAATTTCTGAATGAAAATCCAAATTGAATTTTCTTTTTGCATTTCCATCCAAACTTTTTATTTTATTTTTGTCATTACAAATTTGACTTGAGAGTTTTTCACATCATTGGCTTTATTGCAATAAACTTGAAAGTTTTGTTTAGCTTGAACTTTAATTTAATTCTTTTCGATGTATATTAACATCGACCCATTTCACTTTGATGTTGGTAATTTATTTTATTTGTTAAGATACCCGTGTGTATGTTATATACACTATATAGACAAAGATAAATTCAGGTCCACATATTCCATTTTATTATTTATACCTTTAGGTTCAGATTTTTCTAAATAATTTTCACATATTTTTCCGAAACCTGAAAACGGTATAAAAACACAAAATCAAAACGTTTATTCGTTCACAGCTATACATAATACCTGTATGTTTGTAACCTTTACCAAAATGAGCTCGTATATGTACAACGTTGTCTAATCAATAAATTGCCTAATTTTATTGGGGTGAAAACCTGAGAAAATAAAATAAAAAAACAAGAAATCAAAAGGAAAAATCATGAAGGCAAAAGTGGAAAAAACCGTTTACATAACTTTTTTCTTATAGGTTTGGCATACAATACAAAAAAAAAATTCTCGGGAACAATAAAATTAACGGGGATAAAAATTCGAAAACAATTGGTAGAATCGATAAATTCATTAAATTTTGACATTGAATCGATTAAAAGGGAAAACATTTTTTTGTTTGTTTTGTTTTTTCTTCTCCGGGAGTATGGTCGGGGTAGGGTTATTATTTAATGTTGAGCAAAAGGCAAAGCAGAAAAAATGGAATTTTCGGGCCGATATTCGTTTTACGTTGATGATTCCTTTGTTGGCCTCTCAGGGTTGTTAATTTGTATGTGATATATACATAGTCAAAGTGGATAAATTAAAGAAAGACAGATATTACACGATTCGATTAGAAAACAGTAATTGGTCTTGCGAAGTATATTAACATTCATTCCAATTTTTAATTTGGTCAGCTTGATTAATCGCTCGAATATGCGACATTAGGTAAGCTTTGCTAGTTCAATCACAAAGGCAATTTAAACTGGAGCGACACCAAACGATTTGGGTTAAGCCGGACTAGGGATCGGGATTGCGTTGTGGTAGGCAACTCTCTGCTATAAAGATAGCCATGGCACTTCGTTGAAAAAAATGTTGACTTTATATGTTTGTTTATCGAGTGTTAGCTGTCGAGATTATAGAATTTAAAATACGGCCTAGTAAGCAACTCTCAACTCTAAATTTCGTGTTTAGAATTTGTTTCTTGGATTTCATCTTTCCATATTACACAATATATAATTTTTGATCAACATATTTCAATGACAAAAATAAAGCTATAGGGTAATCAATTCTTTGCCAAGCAATCAACAAATATTAATAGAAAAAGGCGTGTTTCTCCGGTTTAATCATTCAATTTTTACAGTCTGATAATGAAAACTAAGCTTGAGACTAAGACACAGTAAGCAACTATCTGCCCTACAATCGACGTAAGTATCTGTCGATGTTGTGATTTGTTTCTCGCGGATTTCTTTTGTCGATACAATATGAAATATTTGTTTGGGCGTGGTAAGCAACTCCATGACCTGAAATCGACGTAAAATATGTTATATTATGGCTTGTTCCTCAGATTTCATTTGTCAGTTTTTTAAAATTTGATAAGAAAAGTAAAGCTTGGGTCTACGGAATTAAGAATAATCTTCCCTTTAACCGACATTGAAAAATGTGCCGATAATGGGATTGGTTTCTTCTGTGGAGGGGGGAAATGAAAATAAAAATTACAATAATATTTTTACAATACATATACGCTGTTTTTCGTCAATATTATGATTCTGTTTGCATCTAGTCGATTTATAGTAACTGTTTGCCCTAAAATCGGCGGTAAAACGTGTATAGATATGAGAGTTATTTCTCAAGTTTCATCTCTCGAAATTGAAGGTTGGATATTTAGCCTGGGAACCAATTTTCTGCCCTTCAATCAAAATTCTTTAAAAAAAATAGATTGTTTCTCGGGTGTCATTTGTACAATATGAATTTGTTGGTCAACGAGGAAACCTAATCTTGATCGGTGACATAAAAACATATAGTGAGTTTCTCGGGTTTCTTGACAGCAGAAATTAAGGCGCGAATTTATAGTCGTAACTATTGCTTTTATAATAACAACAATTTTGGAAAATCATTTCAAAATCATGCCAAAAATTCGATATGAATTTCGAATTTATTTTCTTATTTTCGATATTTTGTAGCAATGTTTATAATGATGGATTTTAATCGGTTTCGTATCGTTATCCAAAAATAAAATCATCCAAAAACCAAGTTTTTTAAAAATAACAAATTTTTGAAATATTATTTTAATTCGTTTTGATACCTTGAAGGATGGAGGCTGCCGCCCCCAAATCCCCGCCCTGACGATTTTTTGAAATTCTAATATTCATAGTGATTGAACCATTTTTGAAAATTTGTATTTTTTTAATAATAATTCACATTCCTAAAATAGAGAACTCCCCAAGGCCGCTTAGTATTGGACCCTTTGCGCAAGGATGACAGGAAACCGTCAGAAAAATTTCAAAAATACTAACATTTGTGAAAATATTTACGTTTGTATTTTCACATACTAAAATAAAAAGCTCCTCAATGCCGCTTAGCATTGGTCCTTTCCTTTGGGCACTTTACTTTATATTTTTCGGTGTTTTTTTTTGGAATTTTTCCGTCGGGAATATGATGGGTACTCCTTTCAATCACCACATTAAACGTTGGGTATAGCCATCTGATCAAATTTCACCCAAACTGGTCCATTTAAACCGCGTGCGTAAACCGAATCGGCAAATTTTTTTTTTTCAGGTTGATACCACCTTCTTTGACATTCGTGTGACGTTTAAACACATTGGTGTGAGTTTGGCAATTGGCAGCCTTTGTTTAAGACGCCGAATAGTTTGTCTGGCAATTTTTTACTATAATGCTCATCGTTTTTTTCGATTATCGTGGTGTGGTTCACCATGAATTCATTCCAGAGGGTCAAACGGGTCAATAAAGCATACTACTTGGCTGTTTTGAGGCGTTGAAGCAATTCGTCGTAAATGGCCGTATTTTTGGTAAACAATTCATGGATTTTACACCACGATAATGCGCCGTTACATTCCAGCCTGATTATGACTTAATTTTTGGGCCAAACACGAAACAAAAGTCAGCGCTCAGCTACCGTACTCGCTAGATTTGGCTCCCTGTGACGTTTTTTCTGTTTCTGAAACTCAAATATCCGCTCCGGAAAACGCGCCATGAATCGATTGAAGCCATAAAAAGAAATTTGCGGAACTAAAGGCCTATAAGATGTGTACGGAAAAATGGGCTAACCGTTGACATGCTTGTATTGGTTCAAAAGAAGCCTATTTGAAGGCGATAATAAAGATTTGTATTAAAATACATAAAAATGTTAGTTTTTTTTCAGTCCGGGTCAAATTTGATCAGACGGTATAACAAATGTTATAGTGAGGTTTATAATTACGAAAACTGTTACTATAACTACTGTTACTGTTAGTATTTATTTCTCAGATTTGATCTAACGATTATGACGAAAACCTATAGCTTGGGCTGTGAATTGAAAAATAAAATAAAAAGAAAAGTCAATGTGTCGATATGGGTTTGTTTCTCGGGTTTCTTCTGTCGAATTTTAAAAATATGGCATTTTTCTTTGTGAATTTTTGGTGTTGCAACACAATTTTAAAGTTTCGCAAAACATTAAAAATTATAATTCAGAATAATATTAGGAACCTTACATTTTTAGGCCAATATCAGTAGTGGTGGTAGCAGGTTTATTATTATAGATGTTTTTGGATAAAGCATAAATCAGGATACCGTCATCTTATAATACTAGATGACTCTTTAGTATCATAAAACTATTTTTATTTCCTTATCGCATCTCCGATCAGCATTTTTATTTTTATTGTTACCCCCATTTTGTACTACATGCAAGTAGATGTTTATCTTCCAACATAAAAAAAACTCATTTTTTGTGAGATGTTAATTCTATTCCAAATTATTCGAAAGTATGTACTATAAAGTGACGAATCATTTTCAAGTTATTCTGTTCAAACAAAATGATGATTTTATGACACAATTGTAGAACGTTTCATTTTTACGTATATATTCGTATGTACATTTTAAAAATCTACATTTTATATAGTTTTAAGCACAAATTGTTTAAAAATATTCATTAAATTTTTAGAACATTTAGAATCTAAATAAAACAAAAATAAATTCAAAATGTAGATTTAAAGATTAGCTTAAATAAAATTCTATTTATTATTCATATGTGAGATATACTCCATATGTGATATTTACACATTTAAATGCTATGTGTAGAGCAAACCACCGCAAATATATTTAATCTCATGAAATATTAAATATTTTGTTATATAAATTATATAAATAAAAATTTTATATCGAAATATAAAAATTATGTCGATTACCATTTTCATTTGATATGGAAATTTTTTTATATCAAATTTACGTTAAATTTATACGATTTTTTTATTTTGTACAGTCACATGAATATTTTTTGGTTTAAATTCCACGTACATATTGTGATCGGTTGTATTAGCAGAGCAGGTATGTGTACAAAAAAAAAAACTTTTCAATTTTTCACCACAAAAGAACTGTATATACGAGAGTAACACATGATGAAAATGCAAAATATGGAAAACTAAAATCAACGATGGTACGTAAATTAACAAAACCGCAATATTTTTTTAACCAAATTACATTTGATATGCAAAACTAAATCGTATTAAATCTATTTTTTAGAAAAAAGCAGTTTGATTCAATTTTTTTTATTTTGCAAACGAATTAAAGTTTAAATTAATTCCTAGATACGTATGTTGGATATAGAGGTTGCAAAAAAACAGCAAAATTTTGAATTGAAAAAGCTAAAAAATATACAACTATTGATATAGCTTTTAACAAAACTATTGAAGAAAAGAGAGAGACCTATATCATAATGCATTCGTAGAGTTAAAGTCAAATTTGTGAATTACAGAATTTTATGCCTTAAAAAGTCACCTCAAGTCGCCGTATGTAGAACACTGGGTTTAAAAATTCTTACCATCCCGCAATCTTGAGTTAGATTCCAGCCAAAGAAAAAAAAATTCCTTAACTAAAACATGCTTGTTTGGAACTTGTTCGTTTGGCTGATCAATTAAAACATTTATCGGCTTCTTAAGGTATAAAATGGTGATGTTAGTGGCACGTAGATTATGCCTGCAATTTGAATGATTATGATGTCATTGCCAAACACCATTTTTGGACGGTAGTCATTACTCCAAATGGACTCTCAAGATATTACATAATTAAACATGTTGCTTGGCTTTTTAAACTTTGAAATCTTAATCCATATTGATGATCCTTTATATTCAAACTTTAGAATATTTTAGGTAGTTCCAAAGTTCTGAATATTTATTTCAGTCTAAAATAAGGATTCCTATTTAAAAGATTGACTTCAGCTTTAAATGACCTTGATCCTATACTTCAAAGCCAAGGCCATGGCCATTGACCTATCCATACAACTTTTGTTTAAAACTTTGTTCGCATAAGGCTTTCCGCATAAGTTATTTGCGTGGAGTGATAAAAATGAGCCACCCTTTATAAGCAATGCATGGTAGTAATAATTTTTACTAAGTGAGCATTCTTGCATTGTATTCAATTTGCATCAATGCCTCAACTATTTGGTATTAATAATCAAGTAGTTACTAAAAATTAAATTTCGATTTTCTTATTGGGTTTGATCATATTCGTTCATATGTTTTTGTTTTGTTCATAGTGGAAGATTTTTCAAAAGGATATCTAAAAATAACACTTATCGCAAATCTGGTATTTTTTGGATAGAATTTTTAAATTCTGTACTCAGATTCGTGATCAGCGACCCCGAAAAACCCTAGGTCAATCTTAGACAGTATAGTGGTTTTCATTTAAGAAAATGGGTATCAAACACAGACAACTCTTAATAGATACCAAATAAATTTAACATCCATCGAAATACAAGGATCGATTCTACCATCGAACTAGACTGGCTGTCTACCCTTCTAAAACATTGGAATGCTTTCATCGGCAATCGTACGTTGGAGATTCTGACAAAACATAAATGAATAGAACTCAGTAGAACCATTTCAAATCGGAAGAGAATGCTACGGATTGAGAAAAAGTCAGACCAGTTATTTACTTTTAATTTATGGTATAAAGGACCGCAGTGCTATTGAAATTAATTTTATCGGTGCCATTCTAGTTTTACTGCACACAATTTTTACATAAATTCGGTTCATTTGGTCAACGCCGTGAATTTAAATGCAAGCTCCATAAGGACTCTCGGAGGTATTGGCGAATCCATGAAGTTGTTCGATAATTTATTTTAATGTCACTGGCGTAATTTCATCCAGGTCGGTATTGCCTTCATTAATTGTTGGATTGTTTGGCTGAAATTAGTTTGGCTGAAATTATTACTGGGCCAAGAAGACCAAGTGGATCGTACAGTTTTGCAACTTCTGAAACAATTTTTCTCTTGGTCACGGATTCCTTAGTGTAAATGATAATTCTAAAACAATCTTCCTCCCGCTGCCAAGCTAGCACAAGGGCTTTGACGAATTCGCAGGATAGTTGGTTCCGTTATCCTTAATACTTCTTTATCCTGAACAGCGATATTGGTTAGGATGCGTCCATCCATAGTTTTGGTTAAGATACATTCAACTTCATTATTTCAGCTAATTCGTCAACGTGTAAATCTTATTGAGTTAAGGCACTTGCCTCTGGATAATTACGGTCCTCGTCCATTTATTAGTTGTTTTAATATTATGGTTGCATAATACGAGGCAGCTGCCGTTCCGAATGTAACAGTTTAATGTTAATAGATACCAAGGTTTGGTTTTATCAGCTCTCTATATAATTCTCTGCAATGGCGTTTGAGAACGCTTAAAATAACCTTGCCTGTACATTTTATTGATGTCACTGTGAAATTGTTGAAAACATCACTTGTTTCAGTATTCGAATTGAAGTGGCAATTTGAGATTTTAAAGCATTAAATTTTCTGTTTTTCATTAAGTTTTCATTATAATTCCTAATCTAAAGAAGAATTTTCTGGAAATCCGAATTTGACTCATACTCAATAATTCGCTGAACTAACTGGTCACACTCCGTTCGCAAATCTGTTAAAAACTGATCCCTTCTGAAACTGTTTAAAAACTGATCCCTTCCCAGATTTTCAAAAGCAGATAACTTCAAATCACCTGTTGCGTGAAACTCGTCAGCTTATAGTACTTTAATTTATACATATGTATATTCGAATAAAAAATCCGTTGTATTTTTGGACGCTTTATAAGTAATATTTGAGGTCCGGTAATTACAAAAAACTGTGTATGACACAAAATTTGAAAATGTAGGATGTAATAATATAAAAATTCGTGTATGATAATCACATCTTCAAAATTGTATATTTGAACCAAATACAACAAAAAAAAACTCCTCCATCCCAGCTTTTACAAAGCTTGGAGCTTATTAAATTATATGTTAGTACAACATAATTTTTTTTTTACCACATTTCATATAAACATAAACATTTATTAAAATATCAACTTAAATTGGAAGGCGTTTTGTTTACCCGCGTAGTTGTTGTTGTTGTTGTTGTTACTTATTGTACAAAAAATACACTTTTTATGTTGTACAATGTTTGTTTGTCGTAAAAACATGCAAAATGCTAATATGCCGGGATACATAAAATACAATTTGTTAGCTCTTTGCTCTGTACATAATTTTATGAATACATCAAACGTAAACACGAATACATGCGAGTTTCTTTTTTTTTTTTTTTTTTTTTTAATAAACGTGATGGAATATTTGTTCTTTAACCCGTTTTTGTGTCATTGTCACTTTGAAAAAAAAACTAAACATTTAGTTGTTTACAAAGGGATATAGTATATCAACTGCTTATTAAAGTCGTTCAAGTGGAAACGTTTAAAAATATTTGTCTATGTTGAAATGGTGAATATACTTGGTGAATATTATTTATTCATTTCACGATTTTGCTTTGCCAAACTCATATACAAAAGGGATAACAAGCACCAAAACATGTAAATCAATTTTTTTTAATAATTTGGGACAATGAGTTACCCACTGCTCACCCATACTAGACCTTGGTTAAAAAATTCTATTTATTAGAACTTTTTAGATAAACACCACGAATAGGATGCTTGCTGAGCTACTTTATATCTCTCAAGCAATTCTGAGAATGGTAGCAATCCTATTTATAATAAAATGTAACAAAATACTTAGAATTACTAGAGGTATTACCGTAACCTCTAAATTTTCCTATTAAAATTAAAGTGAAAAATGTTGGATTGTCTCAGATCTGGATGTAACAGAGTTTAGTTAATCTGTAACCATTGACAAAATTTCAAAGATTTTATAAGTGATCAATAAAATATTTTTTACTCACATTTCACCACTTTGCGGAAGCTCCCATTAAACCCCTACTGCTACAACTATTTTGACACAAATATAACACATCACAGTTCTTTTAAAGTTCAAGGTTACACTTATTACGATTTTAACCCTATCAACCGTATTTATATTTTAAGATAAATGAAAACATTTTCTCCCTCCAGAATAGAGTACGGTTAAAGTGTCTGAAAAGTTTTGGGAAAGGTAGAAATATAATTTTGGTGTTTGTATGAGAAATATTTCAAAATTTACGGTTTTACCCTCTTAAGTATACGTATTAAGGTATAACCGGGGTAAATTACTCACACGCGAAACAAAATATACCAGAACACCTAATTATGATAACAATCAGTTTGAATTTGCTCTATGTAGTACATAACAATATAACGAACTTATTTATGTAAGAAGTAAATCAAGTAGTTGACAGTTTATTTCTTTTTTTTACCTTTTGCTATCGTCTATAAGTTTTCTATTCTATTGTTCTTATCTTCTTCTACACTTAAGTTAATATACAACGATAGGTACGTGTTACATACATGACAGGGTTTAATATCAAAAGAAGAAAAATTGTTGTTGTGTTATGCTTTTCGTTGGATTCGAAGGTAGCATAATTATGTTCACTCCACTTCATCACCTTTATTATTACATATTTCATTTGACATGAAGAAAATTAGTATATGGAATATAATAGTTTGCAAATGTCTACAGTTATCACAGATGGGGAAAATTGAAGAAGTCAAAAAGAAGAATTAAAAGTGTCGTTACTATTATCGACACAATTAATAAAATCTCTCTCTTTGACACCGTGGGTGTACCTCATCTAAATGCAGTGCGCAGGTAATTTTTCTTTCTAAGTTGGATGGTTTCTCTCAAAGCTTAAGAACCCGATTCCCTTTGTTGTGTTGCTTGTCACGCCAAATAACGGCTTAGTTTTCATATTCCTTCTATAAGCCATGTGCGGCTGCTATGATAAACATCAAATTGCACTGACTTTTTACGACAATTGACATTTCAAATGGCTACTGGGGCATCTCCTACTCACTTGAAAATATATCGACTTTAATGTTACTTGACTTTAAATCAGTACAATAGAGTATTTTCATAGTAGCCATACATGGTTTATAGAAGGAGTATATGAAAATTTGGATTTTATTTGGAGTAACAAGCAATACTAGTGGTATCACAAGCCATTTGCTTGGTTTTAACGATTTTGAGAGATCAATTGGAAAGCCTTTGGATGATCAGGAGCAGCGAGGAGGAATCCATGGTCAGAATTCCATTCTCATTACGTGTCACAAGTTGGTGGAGTTCGAAAAAACTTATTGCTACTGATTTACAGATATATGTTTTTCTACGCACGATCCCGAATTCAGCATATTAGTGGTCAGAAAGGAAAAAGGACCTGTTTGCAATGATTAGACAATATGGTAAGCCACCCGTTTTTGAATGCAGAGATAAATGATGATTTACTATTTGCAATGCTTAATAAATCGGAGCTATTTATAGCTAAAACGAAAGAAAATATTATGCCTTATAATGATTTTTATGATCTTATGCGCCGAGCCAATGACGAACAGCGAGAAATTTTAATTCATACATTGAACCTGATATCTACAGATTGAGCCAATTGCTCGTATACTTAGCTGGACCAGCTGGTAGTGGCAAGACTTATGTAATAAAGGGAACGATGGAAATACACAATAGATTTTCAGATACTGATGGCATTTTCATTGCCGATGCATCAACTGAAAAGGCTGCTACATAGGTATAAGTGGTTCAACAGTTCATAATGCATCAAGCATATCATTGTCTAGGCTAATCCCATTTAATATTGAAATAGCTAATCAATATAGAATTTTTAAGATGTTATATTCATCGGTGATTTGCGACAATTACCTCCAGTTAAGGCCACGCCGATCCTCAAACAAATTAAAAGGAAAATGACTGGTGAAACACCTTGGCGAAAATTTAAAAAAATTGAATTGAATCAAGTAATGAGACAAAAAGATAGTCAGTTTGTCGAAATTTTAACGAAGATTTGAAATGGAAATATTTTAACGGAAGTAGAAATACACGTAATGGAATCAAGATTTATCACAAAAAGGAAAGCTCAATTAGTATGTCTGAAGGAGTTAGACTTATATTTAAAAACGCAGCGGTAAATGAGAATAACCATTCTATTTTAAACTATGTAGAAAATAAAATAATATCTTTCGGATATATTCGGATTTTTTATATCGGATGTTTACGTTGGTTGTCATAATGCTGAGCAAGAAAATTTCGTTAGACAGAAGTGGCATAAAATGAGAACTAATGATACTGATGGATCGCCTTACGAATTAATTTTAGTTCTTAACCGACCTTACATGATAACTAATAACATAGATGTTGCAGATGGATTATCAAATAGAACTATAGGACAATAGTGTCATGTGGAGAGAGATGAGAATGGTGACATCTTTAGAATTTGGTTGAAATTTCCAAAATCATGTGGACGAAAACGGGCAACAAAATCACGCCTAGTTAGTGCACGCCTCAATCTTAGCGACGATTCTGTGCCAATCATTCCTCAGACATCATACTTACCACTTAATAACAATAAAACTATACTAGCGAAATGAAAACATTTTCTACTTATTTCTGCTTTGGCAATGATTATTAACAAATCACAGCGAGGTACTTATGATGCTATTGTTTACGAATATAATCGCAAACAACCTAGAGAATTAGTATACGTAGCTTTAACATGAGTAACGAGGATTCAAGGTTTATTTATGGTTACTACAGAAAATACTAGGGACAGCTGGAAATTTTGGATTGGTAGAACAGGAATATCTCTGAACGCTTCAGAAACAGATAAGCATCACAAGAGATCAAGAAGTCACCGAGAGAATCTAATGTTAGAATTAAAAGATTACAAAACAGTACACTACAAACCGTCACCAAAACTTTTCTTCAATTCATCTTTAACAGGATTAGATTATCTATAGCTATTTTCATTCAATTTCCAAAGTTTACATATACATGCCGCTGATCTAAAAAACGATGCTGACGTGATCGTAAAATATTCTACTTTTATCAGAAATATTCCAAATTTCAATTTTGTTGTAAGTTACGAAAGACCTGATTCTCCAGCGGCGGGAGTAGCTATTTATCACAATACACAAGATACATCACACATTGTGGACATCCATACTAAATTCACTAGAGGGATTGGCGTTAATGTTTCGGATATAGGCGAAATATGCGATGATCGTTGCCATTCCGAAAATGGATAATATGTTTTAATGGTTGCCGTTTATATTTCGCCTGGAAAATCCATGAGGCAGATAAAACAATTTTTATTCGAAAATTTGATTTGATTTATACAAAAGAAGGTTCTGAAATACTCGAAAAACGATTTGGCGAAAAATTTGACGATGTACCTGTGATATTAAGTGGAGAAAATAATAAGATATAAAAATTGAAAAATTCGTTTGACTATGTCCAACGATCGAAAACTCAGCATTACAAAATATGTATAAAACGACGATCGATAGGTGTGAAAACCAGACTAAAGTTAATGATTTTAATTCACAAATTATGAAATTTTAATTTTTCATACGGCAATTAATTTTAAAAAACTCTGTTATTTCATAGTTTTAAGTGTTCACTTCTGTCGGCAGTCCCCAATGACTGCCTATTTTTTTTATTTAAATGAGTGCATTAGCTTGCCCAGTAGATATGTAGGCCAAGCCTCTATTAGTGAAAGCTTTGATGATTGACTTGTCAAACTGTAATTGCTTTGCAGATCTAAAGATACTAGGGTTGACATTGGTTAAACCATCATTGCAATAAATACGTTTATCGTGTTTCAAACCAATATTTACTAGTTTAAGGCCACCAAATTCCTTGTAAAGCTCAGTTTACACCTCTCGTGAACATGAACGTGAACAAAACATTTTTTGTTGATAACTCTGAAATTATTTGATTTTTTCATTAAAACTGATTGGAATAAACTTGAAATAAAATTACGTATCGAATAATTATGAAAATAATGAATAAAATGTCATTACAACAATATTTTTTTCAATTCCCCGATGATTTTATTTTGTTCACAGACATTTCATCGGGGAATTGAAAAAAATATTGTTATAATGACATTTTATTCATTATTTTCATAATTATTCGATACGTAATTTTATTTCAAGTTTATTCCAATCAGTTTTAATGAAAAAAATCAAGTAATTTCAGAGTTATCAACAAAAAATGTTTTGTTCACGTTCATGTTCACGAGAGGTGTAAACAGGCCTTTATTCCTAAAAAATGTTGATTAATTCATGCGATTTCGAAACTTAACCAAAATAGGCGATGGTTTATTAACAGAGTTCAATTTATGTGGTATCCGGAAAGTTTTAATAATATTATTGGTATTCCAATATCCGACAGCTTTACAGTTATCGCTTATATGCTGATCCGATGAAAGGCCATGCGTAATTGGTACAAAACTTACCACCATATTACACGTAATTAATTCTCTTTCCATACAATCAACGCGCTCCTCTATCATATCAACCATTTTTGTCACATTAGTAAGTGATTTTTGAATTTCGAATTTTACATCATTTTTAATATCACAGATTGACACCATAAATTCATTTAAAAATTCCAATGTTTTTTAAATTGTATCAAATTCTTCATTAATTTTATTGATACACTCATCAAACATTTCGACATTATTTTACAGACGCCATTACACAACAGAAAATTATATTATGGTTTTATTTTTAATTATTGTTTAACAATTTTTATTATTTAGATTGATGATGATTAATATAAAATAATGTTAATTATTAAATCACTGAAAGTAACTGTATAGTTAAACACAATATTTAAAATTTAACAATTGAACAATTAAAAATTAAAAATAAAACAAATTAAAATATTACTACACAACTTATACGACATCTTGAATTATCCTATCTCTAATTGCTAGGTGCTTTGAGTGCTGCGTCTGCCTATTCGACAATAAGCAAACTCTTTGGTTAGTAGATCTATATCTCAGCCTGAAAAATGATAGCGCTTTAGGGACTATTTTGGTGTAGGTTCCACCTTGAATGAACTGAGAATACTCTTACACCCTGAACATTACGTACGTATTTTATTCCTCCTTATTTAAATGTAATTTTTATATTTGAGGTTAAAGTCTATCGTTTGTTGCCAGTTGGACACTTAAACAGGTAATCATAACTCTATAATAGACCTATTTCAGAATTTGCAAATGCCCTTTTCCGTTACCTTCCTTAAAATTTTGCCCCACAGCGAGAACAAGGTTTCAAGATTTTTTGCTGCCACATCTGCCTTCTGTCAGGTTCTTAGAGCGAATTAGGAAGGGCGAAATTAAAGTTCTAAAACAGCAAGCCTTAAATGTATAAAGACTCCAAAACCCACTAAATCACGTTTTTATTGATTTTAATGAACGTCGAAAAATTGATCCTTTTTCGCCTATATTCGATCCGCCATCTTGAGTGCGCCGTCTTGAATTTTAAAAGCGTCCCCGCAACCCTCGCATTACATGTTTCTATCAATTTTCATAAATGGGCCATCTTGAAATTTAAAAAAATAATAAAAGAATTGTATATCAGTGACTCCAAACACTTTTGAGTGAATTTTTTAAAATATTTTCTTTTTTCGCCATTATTGGTCAGCCATTTTGAAAATCCAAAGACGCCAAAAAAAGAACATCAATAAAGCCCGAAAAATTGTATATGCAGGGTGTTTTGAAAAAAATTCTAGGCTTTTATCTCGAGAACGATGCTATACATAGGAGAAAATTACTTGTAGTGAAATATGTTAAGGTTCGAGGGCGACCTTGACTTCGACCTTCAAAGTCATTTGGAGGTCAAATTGATTTTTTTGAAATATAAATCCCTATTTTTAATCCCGAATTATAATAATTTTAGGCCCTTCTTTTGAATGACTTTTAAATGTTAGATCAAGGAGAATATACTAAAAACCATGAAATAATCAGCAAATAACGAATTTTAATGGGGAATATATCCGTTTTGGATTCTGTTGCCAGGTGATCAATAGCATCGCTCATATCGACAATTCATGAAAGAGAAATTTGTAAAGCAGCTTTATTAAAACGAAATAATTTGTACTTGATTTGACGTTAGTAAAAGAAAGTATATATAGCAATCATCAAAAGAAATATTTGGAGATTTATGTGTTTTGATGTCGCCTGGATCTAGAAAATTGGGTTTCGAAGTGATGTCCTCTCTACATCCCAGATATTTTAACCAATCGAACTGAAACTTCATATTTAAGTTTATTTCGTAAGTTGGGATATTCTAGTGAGCTTTAGTGATGAAAATCGGCTAACCGAAAGTGGCCACTCCTTTGGACTCGAAAATGTATTTTGCAAATTTCTGAAAATGTATGAGGGTAACAGAAAAACTATTAAATTCGAAATATTTTCAAAAGTTGAAAAGAATAAATTTGTAAGGTATTTGAATAATAAGCTTCCCAAAATTCCGTGTTCGTAAAACAAAATCAGCACAACAATAACTCTCAATATTTCAACAAACGATGAGTAGGGATTTTATAGACGCTTAAATGCAGTGCGTTGACGGATTAAAAGAGTTCGATGGAATTGACGGTAATCATCAACTAAATGTAAAACACGTTTATATGTATCATCGTTATTAGTAGTTTATTTCTCACACTATGCGCAACTAGTTTACTTTTTTGTCACTACCGTTTGGAACGCTATACACTAGAATTATGGAGAGTTCTTCCTACTTTAGTATTTGGTATTTTTAAAATATGTATTTTACGCAGTTTTTTACGTAAAAAACGTAAAACATGTTTTTTTACACAAATCGCAATATCAGAATAATAAGGTTCTATTTTACATTTTTAAAAAAATTGAGTTATACAGTCGAGCTTGGTTATAACGAACCTCAAGGGACTAAAAATTTCGTTCGTTATAAGGAAGAAACGTTATATTAAGAGATCAATTTACCTACATTTGTATGTATTTCTCGAAGTTTGGGATTTTATATAAGTTTCTTATAACAAGACTTTTGGTATATCCCGATTTTTTATATCCAAGTTTGACTTATGGAAACTCTCTAATTTGAAGTTTATCTTTTTAATGGTGTTGTGCTTTTTAATAAGGGAGAAAGCCGCATAACAAGGTGCTAAGTGAAATCGATTTTGCTTATAATTAATGATAAAAGGTTCTACCTACATAAAAAAAATGCTCGATAGAACTCTGTTTTACAAAAACTGGTTATTTTATCTGCCAGTACACCTGTTTTACTCCAATAAAACAACAAACAAATATTAATGTGTGAAATTTTCGGGGTAATTTTCATTCACGGTGTGACGGGTGTGTCCCTACATCACAAGCCAATAATTTCTGAATTCTCTCAAAAATCTTATAAAATTGAAATTCCAAATTATTACGCATATTGCACATTTTATTGTTAGTAATGGTACGTTGAAAAATATAACCGAGTACGGTTAAGTTATTTTAGTTGTAGTAAAAATGTCTTTACTATCTTCAAGCCATGAGGGGGCCCAAACAATGGAGATTGAAATACCTCACGATTCAAATGAGATTATAATCAAAGATCCAGAAATTATATAGTTAATAGGTACACAAAACTGTCAAATCCTAATATCAGCTAGTGATATAATATACGAGCCAGTAACAGCTACAGCTATACTTTGAACGTTGAGCAAGAATCCCCTAGCTCGAGTTGTCGTGAACCGGTAAGATTTTGTTCGTAACTTTATGACGATTATTTCAATATCTATGTATTTATTTTGTTATAGTCTATTAAAAAAAAATACACGTAAACGAATAAGAAAATCAGATAATTATTGGCAACTTACTCAGCGACAAAAAAAGTTGCAAGCTGGTATGAATTTTAAGAACCACCGCGGTAAAGTGCGCCCAAAAAAGTAAGTAAAAAATTTGAAAGATTGCTCTAAAGTATGCAAATTTCAGTGCGCACAGAATATTAGTGTGACCAAAAAATGAAACATTTTTGAAAATTATTATTCATTGGACCAAATGGGAAAATATAATTTATTTCATCAACCACCCAATGAATTCAGAAGAAAAAAAATCAGTGAAAGAAAACGTTTCGCGAGGATTTTTTTCGTTTTACAATTATTTTAATTTATATGGTAATCGCGTGGCTGAATATATCTCAGAAACCGATTTATACGATTCACAAAAAAATTAATTCATGTAACGTAGTATCCAGTAGCACAAGAGGAACCACAAGTTCTTGAAAAGTAGATCAAACCAGGGCACATAACAAGCTTTCAATGCATAGAGTCTTATTATTACAGAGAAAAAACCAAAAAGAAATATCTGGACAGTAACCTCAATGTCTTAAAGGTGTACGACTTCTATGTAGTAAGTTGCGAGGAACAAGCAAGAGTACCAGTTAAGGAAAGCTTTTACAGAATCATTTTCAACACTAAATTTAATTTAGACTTCTTTAAACCAAAGGCAGATAGATGTAGTATTTGCAAACTTCATAAAATCGACGCAAAACGTCTAAAAGATGGAGCCTTTGAAACCCATAATGCTCTGAAAAATACGATGAGAGAATTAATCGAAGCAGATAAGAAATCGGGAATCCCTATTATTTGCTTCGATATTCCAAAAGTGATTACATGCCCCAGGAGTAATATCGATGTAATATATTATTTTAACAAAATTAAACGACTATAATATGACTGCACATTCTTTTATCGACCACCAAGACTGTATACTGTGATGCGATGTGGAACAAGGCAGCAATGGGGCGTACTGGTAACGATATAGCTTCAACTTTGTTTAAAATATTGGAACGTGTCTTTAATGATAGTGATTTAACGCGGGCGACGCACGGAGTGACTTTTGCGTTCCTCAAAATAAAAATGCCGGCATGTCATATGCCGTCCGATAAAGTCCCCACAAATTTCTTTGATAGAAATGGGGTATTCTCTGCCTGGCCACTCTTGCATCCAGGAGTTCGTCCATGCACACAGTCAGTTAGAGAAAGTGCTGTCAAGAAATTAATTTTTTTCTCCAACTGATCTAATAAGGCTAATGAAAACCATTAACAGAGATAAACCCTATAATGTCATTCAATTGAAACCCGAAGACTTCAAGATTTTTGATATATCGGCCAATTACAAGACTGTGAATTTTGCGTCCTTAAGAATGTTCGGGTATGGCAGTAATTTATATGTAATCAAGCATAATTCCACATAGTTATCAGAGAATTGGAAGGAAGTGTCAATAGGATAACCGTAAAATCCACTAGAGTAAGCAGCAATCCAACAAAAGAGCCCGAAAATCTGTGGGGCGATCCACCAGTAAGAATCACTAAGAAGCCAATTCCAATAAAAAAAATATTGGATTTGCAATAAATTTTCCAGTTTATGGGGATTTAAGATCTGGAGTACTATAAAACATGCTTAAATTAAACAATTAAAGACATGCTTAAGATTCATAAATCCTAGGGCCAATGAAGTGATACCTCTTATTTTACCTTGATTAAGAGACCAAAAACCTAAATCAATATCTGTATTATATTATATTATTTAATTTTGTTCATGAATTGTTTGTTTTTGTTTATTATTATTTGATTTTGATTACAATGTAATGTATGTACCTATAGTGAAATTTACGTGATTTCAACCAATTTTTAAAATTTTTCTTTAATGTATTTAGCTAATTTACAGCAAAACTGTTTAAAAAAATAAATCAAATGATTGCAATTAAGAAAGGTTATACACTCCCAAGCAACTAAATCGACTCAAACCTTCAGCGCTCACAGAAAGGCGATTTTTTTTAAACGGCTAAACCGATTTTCACAAGACATTATTTTTTTGATAGCCTGATATTATTACTTTAAAATTACACTATTTTCATGAGAAGTGGTTCGGTCCTTTTTTTATAATGAGTTTTGAATGAAAACGCAACCAAAATTGATGATTATAAAAAAAAAATATTGGGGATAAAATTTAAATTACAACAAAAAATTCAACCAAAACAAAAACAATTTTATTGGTTAATACTTAGTATTACCCCCCCCCCCCTTGCCTCTAGAAGGGTTCGTATGTAATTCCCCATTGACCTTATTAAGGTTTTGACAAAGGCTTGGGGGATCGCACCCCCTTCTCATCCAACACAATCTTGAGATCGCTGGTGTTAGATGGTACCGGATTTCTGGCCCGCACCCTCCGTTTCAGTTCGTCCCATAAATGCTGAATTGGATTCCTGTCTGGACTGATGGTTGGTCACCTTATCGTCTCGAGTCCCGCTTCATCCATGAAATGTGTCCCCTATATATCCTGCGTGGGGCACTACATAATCCAAGAGAATGTCCTCGATATATCGTTCAGCGGTCAGACCTCCTCTACGGCCTCCACAAGGTACGAAAACAAGATCTTTTTTTCCTCAAGCGATATGCCAGTCCACACCATGCACGAAACGCCACCGTACGAGACTGTTTCAGAAAAACAGCACTGCGAAAATTGCTCTCCTGGACGCCGGTAGACCCGGTCTCTCCTATCACTACCATGGAGGCATATTTTGCACTCGTCAGTGAATAGAAGGGACTTTCATTGCTCGATGCTAAAATTGATGTGTTCGCGAGCCAATTCGAGCCGCTCTTTGCGGTAGCGTGCTGTCAATTTTGGGCCTCTAGCGGGCCGTCTTGAAGTGAGTTTAACTTCCTTCAAGCGACTACTTACTGCCGAAACTTACTTACTCGAATTTATCTTAGCTCCTGCTGCATATCGACACCCGTGAAATGGCGATTTCGCACTGAAGTTAGGTCGATAAATCGATAGTATCTCTCAGATGTACACCGATACCGGCTGGTATGTGGTCTCCGATTGAAAGTACTAGTTTCCTGAAATCTTCTGGATACTCTAGTGACAGCAGATTGGCTCATGTTTAGCTGAAGAGTGACTTCTCGTTGATTTCGTGCTTCTTGCAATAATGCAACAACTTGTTCGGCTTTTTCTGGAGTGGTATTCATGATTTTGAGAGAACGACTAATGAAACTGGTAGAGATTTGTTGATTGCATCACGCCAATTGTCTTCACCTAAACATCGCATTTAGTTAAGATTGCTTTAATTTGAAAATTACGGTATGGATTTAGATACTAAGATTAAATACTAAGCTATCAAAAAAAAGTTGTTTTACGAAAATTGGTTAAGCCATTTTAAAAAAATATGCCTTTTGAGGCTTAAGTCAATTTAGTTGCTCGGGAGTGTATGAGGAGGTCGCGAAATACGATTTATTTTATGTATTTACGTTTGGCAGTTGTAACTTTGACATTTGAAAAGGTAGGGTGTGTTCAAAATGACAGTTTTTTTCGGAAACCTCTATAAGTTACAAATAAGTTAAAGCTCGGTAATATATCTTGATCCTAAAGGGATGAATGAAACATTTTTCAATTGAATCGAATACAAAATACATTTAATGTACCAATTATTGTAACGTTTTCTATTTGTTTATTCGAGAAAATTTTCTCTTAAATGTATACTTCCCATTACGAAATAAGGAACTTACTTAATTAGGAACTACTTATTGTTACACGGAATAGCTTTGATCCTCACTAACATTTTTAGGAAATTTCAGGAAGCTTCAATTTGTAAATGCGCCTAAACTAAGACCATTGTGGTTTAGTTGTCGAAATACTGTAACAATAAGTAATCGCAAAGTCGTGTGCTGTTTCATATCAGATTTGCAATTTTTATTTTTCAAACTTTTAAAATATTTATAGTAAAATGTAAAACTATTTTCTTATTTTGTTTGTTGCAAATTTGTATATAAATTGTGCAACATAAATATCTGAAAATTGTTGTTTTTCAAGTTTTACTGTTTCTATTGTTAATTAAATTAATTAATTAGTGCAGTTTTGCAGATAAAAAGAAAAAAGAAAAATTACTTTTAATACAGTCATAATATCATAAATAATGGATGTTTTATTTAGCATGCTATACATTACCATGTATTACATATAGATTTATTCAAATAAAGCTTATTTATCTCTCAGTAATAAGTCAGTAAAGGTATAAAAAAAATATTTTGTAGTAACGGAAATGTTCTCTAATTAATTTTATGAGGAACTACAGTTGAGTCAGACTAGCATGTTCCAAAATTTCCTACACTAAATAATAACGTCTAACGACTTTACTTCACGATGTTTCATTTACTATTATTGATTTTGAGTTAGAAAGAAACGACAGATGCTTTTACTACTATTGCACAATATGTTAGTTATTCTTAAATGAAATAAAATTGAAAACATTTCGCCTTTTAGTAACAATAATTTTTAATAACTTTTTAAAAAATCGGTTTCAGATAGTTCCTAGTTTGTCGATTTGTAAAAAAAAGAACCGGACAAAGGAGCCATCCGAAACGGTCTTCAACCAACTCAAGAAGATATAATCAAATTCGGCTTTTATCTACTGCACAGCATTACCAGGCTTCTATTGTTTGTTTAGAACACCAACTAATTAATTAATTTACTTAGTTGTGCTGTTTTACAAGATTACATTAAAATGGTCAACGCAAAGGAAACCGCATTTTTGTATTTTCTAAAAAAAAAAAAAAAAGGCAAACATTTTTAATTTTGTAAACTTTAATAGTTTTAAGAATGGTGTTGTAACAGAAACGAAGAAACGAATAACACAAATTCTAGCATCGAAAAAAACATTCCATTCGTTTCCAACATACACATAAATAAAATTTAAGCGGGTTGAAAATTTATGGAACTGAAAATAATCTGTATGCACTATGTGTTTTGCTTCTGTTGGTATATATACTCGTACGTATATGTAAGTACATATGAAAACGACTTATTATGTGGCAAAATCTTTATATCTTCTTTATGTGGAATGAAAATCGCAAATTAAAATGAAAATCCTGAAAAATGTTTATCCGGTAAAAGATAAATGGACAATAATATATAACTTAATGGGAATTAAATTATCCTAAATTACGGAATTACATATTCTGCAGCAAACAAAATTTGTATACACAAATAAAAACCTTAAATGTGAATAGCAAAAAATAATAAAGGAAAGATTTTGGGTCGCAAGATTATAAAAAACCGTAAGATGATTTGCGTGAGATGAGATTTCAATTATTCGTTGACCGAAAAAGTCATATTCTTCCCGTATCATATTTTCAAATGACACGAACGTTTTTTTATGTTATGTTCGATTTAGCATATTATTTGATCATGTATGAATACATAAAATTACGAGTAGGTCGTCAAATATTCATCAAACAAGCCCACCCACACTATATTAAACCAACATAAATATTTGGCATTTTCATTATATGAGTACATAAAAATGATTTTCCTATATACAAATAACATTTTGACCTATCTTATCCGCATTTTCTCTCTCTCCCTCTCAAAGAAATATTTGACAACCAACAATTTTGCCAATTATTATACGTTGGATGAGAGATGTCCTCTTGCCGCACTCTCGTTCAAGGGTGACATTGTGATTTAGAAAAAGGATTATGATCGTACATAATACAATGTTGATAGGAAATTTTGATTTATTTGGTTTATGTTACAATTTAGAGAGAAATGTTTACCAAAATGTTACATCCTACATAATATAATTGTTTAATGTTTTTATGTTTTCTGTGTAAATAATGTAACTGCTTCAAGAAAATCTTTGTTATCACAAGTACTGTACGTACATACTATGTATACGTATGTATACTCAATAGTTTGGACCATATAAACTAACATCCCACAACATTGTTTATTCCTTCGTACTAAAGTACATATTTTTGTGTATATGCATAATTTATATCTTTGTACCAATATACGAGTATAGTATATGGATCATCATGTTTTTCATGCTATAATAATACATGATTTCATAAATATTGTAACATTTAATCTTTAAACAACTTATTACTTTGTAGCAAGATAAATTTATTGGTTTTTTTGTTGTACTGCGTGTAATTTATTTGATTACACATAAAATTTGCGAGGATATAGTAAAAATGAGTTTATCGTTATTGTTTTTTATTGACGTTGAAAGATCAAAAATTTAGGAAGCATCTCTTACCAAATGACAGATAAATTCAGCAAGATTTTCCGCAACTTGAATAGTATTTTTGTTAATTCTGCTTCTTGAGCTTCTCATTGAATTGTCCACTTTAGGTAGCAAATATAGCAATTCCCTTTTTTTTGAAGAGCTACGCTATAAGTGAAAGTACCTCAAGTAGTTAGCGTGAAGTTTATGACAATTGACAAAATATTTGGATGGGTTAGTAAAAATGTAACACTATACATAAAACCCTCACAACAGCTTAAATCAAAGTTCTTCAATAAATTAACTTAGTTTAGTGGAAGTCTCCCTGAAACTAAATATTAGGTATTGTGTTTGTATGTGTAGTAGTTGATTTGTAGTGGTCATCATATTAGTGCGACCCTCAACAGACCAGTTACCGATTTTAAAGTGAAACCGTATACTAAAATTTTTTTTTGTGGATTTTCAATGGAAAATGACGGGCGGATTACTAAAGCATTAATAAGCATTGCCAATGGTGTCATGCAATGAAGTGAGACCAAACGATGGTACGTAATTTTTTTCAAGAAAATCTCTTGACGCTAACAGGGGTTTCTATGATGACATTTAGTTTAAAAAATTAAAATCGGCCGTCGATTTGTTCCTAAGCTGTCCTAACTATTTCTTAAAGTATTAATAAGCATTGCCGATGATGCCTTGCAATGTAGTGGTACCGAACGATGATATGAAATTTTTTTCAAGAAAATCTCTTGACGCTAACAGGGTGTTCTATGATGACATTCAGTTTAAAAATTAAAATCGGCCGTCGATTTGTTCCTAAGCTGTCATAACTATTTCTTAAAGCATTAATAAGCATTGCCAATGGTGCCATGCAATGAAGTGGGATCAAACGATGGTACGTAATTTTTTCAAGTAAATCTCTTGAGGCTAACAGGGTGTTCTATGATGACATTCAGTTTAAAAATTAAAATCGGCCGTCGATTTGATCCTAAGCTGTCCTAACTATTTCTTAAAGTATTAATAAGCATTGCCGATGATGCCTTGCAATGTAGTGGTACCGAACGATGATATGAAATTTTTTTCAAGAAAATCTCTTGACGCTAACAGGGTGTTCTATGATGACATTCAGTTTAAAAATTAAAATCGGCCGTCGATTTGTTCCTAAGCTGTCCTAACTATTTCTTAAAGCATTAATAAGCATTGCCAATGGTGTCATGCAATGAAGTGAGACCAAACGATGGTACGTAATTTTTTTCAAGAAAATTTCTTGGGCTAACAGAGTGTTCGATGATGACATTCAGTTTAAAAAATAAAATCGGCCGTCGATTTGTTCCTAAGCTGACCTAACTATTTCTTAAAGCATTAATAAGCATTGCCGATGGTGCCATGCAATGAAGTGGGATCAAACGATGGTACGTAATTTTTTCAAGTAAATCTCTTGAGGCTAACAGGGTGTTCTATGATGACATTCAGTTTAAAAATTAAAATCGGCCGTCGATTTGATCCTAAGCTGTCCTAACTATTTCTTAAAGTATTAATAAGCATTGCCGATGATGCCTTGCAATGTAGTGGTACCGAACGATGATATGAAATTTTTTTCAAGAAAATCTCTTGACGCTAACAGGGTGTTCTATGATGACATTCAGTTTAAAAATTAAAATCGGCCGTCGATTTGTTCCTAAGCTGTCCTAACTATTTCTTAAAGCATTAATAAGCATTGCCAATGGTGTCATGCAATGAAGTGAGACCAAACGATGGTACGTAATTTTTTTCAAGAAAATTTCTTGGGCTAACAGGGTGTTCTATGATGACATTCAGTTTAAAAAATTTAAATCGGCCGTCGATTTGTTAATAAGCTGTCCTAACTATTTCTTAAAGCATTAATAAGCATTGCCGATGGTGCCTTGCAATGTAGTGGGACCGAACGATGATATGAAATTTTTTTCAAGAAAATCTCTTGACGCTAACAGGGTGTTCGGCCGTCGATTTGTTCCTAAAGTGTCCTAACTATTTCTAAAAGCATTAATAAGCATTGCCAATGGTGCCATGCAATGAAGTGGGACCAAACGATGGTACGTAATTTTTTTCAAAAAAATCTCTTGAGGTAAACAGGGTGTTCTATGATCACATTTAATATAAAAAATTAAAATCGGCCGTAGATTTGTTCCTAAGCTGACCTAACTATTTCTTAACGCATCATTAAGCATTGCCAATGGTGCCATGCAATGAAGTGGGACCAAACGGTGGTAGGTAATTTTTTTCAAGAAAATCTCTTGAGGCTCACAGGGTGTTCTATGATGACATTCAGTTTAAAAAATTAAAATCGGCCGTCGATTTGTTCCTACGCTTTCCTAACTATTTCAAAAAGCATTAATAAGCATAGCCAATGGTGCCTTGCAATGAAGTGGGACCAATCGATGATATGTAATTTTTTTCAAGGAAATTTCTTGAGGCTAACAGGGTGTTCTATGATGACATTTAGTTTAAAAAATTAAAATCGGCCGTAGATTTGTTCCTAAGCTGTCCTAGCTATTTCAAAAAGCATTAATAAGCATAGCCAATGGTGCCTTGCAATGAAGTGGGACCAAACGATGGTACGTACTTTTTTTCAAAAAAATCTCTTGAGGCTTACAGGGTGTTCTATGATGACATTTAGTTTAATAAATTAAAATCGGCCGTAAATTTGATCCTGAGCTGCCCTAACTATTTCTAAAACCATTAGTTAGCACTGCCGACGGTGTCTTGCAATGAAGTGGGACCAAACGATGATACGTACTTTTTTCAAGAAAATCTCTTGAGGCTCACAGGGTGTTCTATGATGACATTTAGTTTAAAAACTTAAAATCGGCCGTGGATTTGTTCCTAAGCTGTCCTAACTATTTCTTAAAGCATTAATAAGCATTGCCAATGGTGCATTGCAATTAAGTGGGACGAAACGATGGTACGTAATTTTTTTCAAAAAAATCTCTTGAGGTAAACAGGGTGTTCTATGATCACATTTAGTTTAAAAAATTAAAATCGGCCGTAGATTTGTTCCTAAGCTGACCTAACTATTTCTTAACGCATCATTAAGCATTGCCAATGGTGCCATGCAATGAAGTGGGACCAAACGGTGGTAGGTAATTTTTTTTCAAAAAAATCTCTTGAGGCTTACAGGGTGTTCTATGATGACATTTAGTTTAATAAATTAAAATCGGCCGTAAATTTGATCCTAAGCTGCCCTAACTATTTCTAAATCCATTAGTTAGCACTGCCGATGGTGTCTTGCAATGAAGTGGGACCAAACGATGGTACGTAATTTTTTTCAAAAAAATCTCTTGAGGTTAACAGGGTGTTCTATGATCACATTTAGCTTAAAAAATTAAAATCGGCCGTAGATTTGTTCCTAAGCTGACCTAACTATTTCTTAACGCATCATTAAGCATTGCCAATGGTGCCATGCAATGAAGTGGGACCAAACGGTGGTAGGTAATTTTTTTTCAAAAAAATCTCTTGAGGCTTACAGGGTGTTCTATGATGACATTTAGTTTAATAAATTAAAATCGGCCGTAAATTTGATCCTAAGCTGCCCTAACTATTTCTAAAACCATTAGTTAGCACTGCCGATGGTGTCTTGCAATGAAGTGGGACCAAACGATGGTACGTAATTTTTTTCAAAAAAATCTCTTGAGGTTAACAGGGTGTTCTATGATCACATTTAGCTTAAAAAATTAAAATCGGCCGTAGATTTGTTCCTAAGCTGACCTAACTATTTCTTAACGCATCATTAAGCATTGCCAATGGTGCCATGCAATGAAGTGGGATCAAACGATGGTACGTAATTTTTTCAAGTAAATCTCTTGAGGCTAACAGGGTGTTCTATGATCACATTTAGTTTAAAAAATTAAAATCGGCCGTAGATTTGTTCCTAAGCTGACCTAACTATTTCTTAACGCATCATTAAGCATTGCCAATGGTGCCATGCAATGAAGTGGGACCAAACGGTGGTAGGTAATTTTTTTTCAAAAAAATCTCTTGAGGCTTACAGGGTGTTCTATGATGACATTTAGTTTAATAAATTAAAATCGGCCGTCGATTAGTTACTAAGCTGTCCTAACTATTTCTTAAAGCATTAATAAGCATTGCCAATGGTGCCAGGCAATGAAGTGGGACCAAACGATAATATTTAATTTTTTTCAAGAAAATCTCTTGAACCTAACAGAGTGTTCTATGATGACATTTTAAAATAATTTTAGCACACGATTTCACTTTAAAATCGGTAACTGGTCTGTTGAGGGTCGCGCTAATATGATGACCACTACTAATCATCCACTATACATACAAACATAATACCTTATATCCACTTTTAGGGAGACATCTCTACGATGGCCTGTCATTGGCCATTGAAAATCCACCAAAAAAAAATACAAATATTCATGAAATCCTACTGAACACAAAGGCATAGTCAGATCTGCGTACCTATCTCTGCGATTACCTGTCAATGGTCATCAAACTCCACCTACACATTTTTTTAACACAATTTACAACTGAACCTCCGCACCCTATTTAATAAGCCCTCAACAAAATGCCCAACTCAATCCTTAAATCAACAAGGTTCGAAAAACTATCCGAAATCAACTCAAACCAACTTCAAACTAACCCACGATTATCCCCAAATAAATCTGCAAATAAAACCCTCACTAATCCTTGTATTAACTCTACAACTCAACTCGACTCAACCCTAGTGTCTATGAACTCAACTCAATTTTAACCCAACCTCTAACTCGATCCCCAATTCAACCTTTAACTTAACCCCAAACTCAACGTCCAACTCAATCGTCAAATCAGGTATAGACTCGAAAAACTACATTTATATATGAACAAAACTCAAGTTAACTTTCAACACAACCCCAAATAATTTCCTACTGTAACCGCTGATTCGTACTCAACTCCAACTCAACCTAAATTCATCCTTGGTTCAACTCTAGCTCAACCTTAACTCGGCCTGCGATTTAGCCCTTAATCCCAATCCATGATAAACAACATGTACATGAATTCAACTCAAGCTAACCCTAATTTAACCGTCAATTCAACCCACAAATAAATCTCCAGATGAACTGCTCACTAATCCCTAACATAACGCTAACTCAACTCGCAAACTCAATGCCCAACTCAACATCTCAACCCATCTCCTGCATACATAAAAAATTGTGTAGTTTCTAAAAAATTTTAAATTTCCACCTTGGGCATATAAATAGTTTGACAAAAAACAATCCAAATCGAATAAGCCCATTTCGAGATACCAATGGTTACAGTTAGGCAACCCGGCAACCAAACGTTCAGTGAGGCGAATGGCCATTTCTTTTTTGGGGTTTCGGACTCAGGGACTTTCAAAGTGACGAGAAAAGTGATTTTGAACCAAAAAATTGTTGATAATTTTTGACGGCATTTCAATAACTTTGACCCTATTTTATCGAAATTAAAGTTCTGTTTTGTACTGGTATATAAACAATAATTGCTGAATTGCTTAATACTGTTAAGGCCAGATAATATGATCTGAACATCAGTCGACCCAATCGACATACGGAAGAGGATACAATTGTAACGCCGAAGGGCCGAGACAAATCCAAACTCTATTTTGTTTCTTTTAAAGTGTTCAGGTCATTTACGGGTCAAGTTATTGTAGTTTTATCGCACAAGTTTTGGCCAAAAGGGATTTTAATTAGACGATTTGTACGTAAAATAATGCATTCAAAAGACTATAGTGGTTTTATGCTATACCCCTTGCTGAGAAGTAATAATTTCTGACCATCTAACCCGCCGTCAGCAATATCGAAAATCACCAAACCATGCTGAGTTTTGAGGTGATAGCACAAGTATTCGGACACCTACTTTTCTAGGAAGAAGAATCTGTCTCGGTCTGTTGGGAATTATCGCATTTTGTCTAGATGGCCATTAAAAGGCCCGAGTACCATAAGATACCAAGTATCGGTTTTCATAAGATACCAAGTATCGGTTTTTGGAGGACCGCGCTTGTTGACTCTTGGAGTAGGCAATGCTTGGTTTAGGGTCGAAAAAGGAGGTTCCAGCTTTCATTCTTGTATGTGAGAGTGGCCAAGAGACCTCAAAAGTGTAACTTTGTGAACCCTACATTGGTGTGCAAAGTTACGGTAGCAGCTTCAGGTCAATTTCGAATTGAAAACTAAAGCTGCTAAGGCAATGAAACACACATACATCGAGAGACTCTGTGCTACTTTCTGCAGATTCAAGCCACACGTCCTAATGTATGCTTTGCTTGCCTTGTTTGTGACTTGTGTTAAAAGAATGTTCCATGTCAGTTTCTGATCATGCGTAACTCTCAGATATTTGGCTTTCGTTACTATTTAAAACGTTTCCACATTCAGTGTTAGCGAGGGAAAAGTTATTTTCTTCGGTTTGTGAAGAGCGTACAATTAATTTGATTTGCATTGACACTTAAACCAACCTTAGTACACCAGTCGTTTACTAATTTAAGATCAAGCAGCATGAGCTCCGCTATTGTACTATGTCGAACTTTTTATTGACTGACATGCGGGACAGTTTTGACAGACCCTGACAGTATTGCAACCTACGGTAACCACAGTCGAAGGCAGGTCCACCCTATCTGAACCAGATCTGAATTGTTATTTCCACAGAATTATTTTTTTCGGAGAATTGTCGCGTTCTCAGAATTTTTTTTCACGGAATTAACGTACGGAATGTTTATTCTAACTCAGAAACTATAAGAGATAAGAATCTGTTTATAACTCATTTTGGAAAAAATGTTCTATTTTTTCCCGAAAAACATTGATTGGCTCCATGATCCTGCATTTTGATTATATCTACTGACTGGAAAAGTATCCGTAATCAAATTTCACATAATTTCGGGAAAATGAGAATATCCATTCGTGTACAGATCACAAATCGGATGGTATTGTCGGATGATATTGCTCAAATAAGAGTAGACTCAGTCCTCAGTTTTCGTCTGTGATTATTTATGGTTCAAGAACCATAACAGGAACCGTTTGGAAGATAAAATGACTCTTGAAAAATTACGATCCAGATGGATTACTTTAGTTATCCGCAGAAAGAATACCAAACTTCTAATCTTAAGCCTTATTTGCGCCATAAATAGAAGGAGAATCATGACCTAAAACTAAATACCATCAGCCAGAAATCGTTCTCATTACGAATGAACTTGGTTATTAATTAACCAATTACGATTAAATTCCGGGTGCATGATGTAAATGGGGTTCTAATATGAGTTTTAGATGAAGTTCTGGAATATGGCCAAATAGAAAAGAACTTAGACGTTTGTTAACCTATTATGATGACATTCGACATGCACAATGGAAATGGGATTCTAAAATGATTTTTGGATACAGTTTTGGGAAATGGCCAATTAAGAAGAACTTGACATTTTCTTAACCTTTTATGATGAAAATCAGCGTGCACTACCGAAATGGGATTCTAAAATGATTTTTACATAAAATTCTGGAAAATGGCCAATTAGGAAGGAACTTGACCGTATCTACACCGATTATGATTAAATTCAAGATGCATGATGGAAATGGGATTCTAAAATGAGTGTTAGACTATATCATTAATCTTAACCGATTATAATGAAATGGAGTTCTAAAATTATTTTAACATGAAGTTTTGAAATAAAGCCAATTAGGAAGGTAGTTTGGTTGTTTCTTTGCCGATTTCATGTCGTATTTATCGAATTTTATCATAATTGGCCAAATTTCAGAGCATTTTCTAAATATCGTTTTATAGTCAAATTTTCATGGTAAAAATCGGGTTTCATCAAAATTCTTATTCCATATTCCACTACTTCTTCTAAATACCATTTTAGATTTTCATTTCCATCATACAAGTCAAACTACATAATTAGGCTTAGGAAAAATTTGTTGGATAGTTACTTATTATAGAATAAATAAAAGCGAATCAGCTCAATTTTACCACACATAATCGTATATTATGTTTTATTCCAAATATTTTAATTTTTTCTTCAAGATAACGAATTCGACTTTCATGGCTTAAAGTTTGATAAAGCAAAAATGTTTTATAAGCCAAAATTTAAATTTAGGCCAACGAATAGTTTTTTTAGAAGTTAAAAATGTTTTGTTTTATTCTGAACTCCACTATTTAGATAAATAATTTAAGAACAAAATAAACGTCAACTTAAAATATCTCAATAGTTTACTGCACATTATTTGCCGACCCGAGTTCTTTTAGAGAAACAGATATTGTGATTATGGTTTTTATTCGTTAACGTATGTGTCTTTATCAAAAACGAAATTTATCTTATTAAATCGGAATTTAAATGAATCAAACAATCGTTAAAATTCCTTAAAAACGTAGCAAAAGCTATTTAGCAACAGTTTTAAAGCTATTCATATTCAACATGAAATTCGAACGAAAATTAATTTTTAATCCGAAAAGTTCCAAGTTATTATATGTTTGAGGAAATATTGAATGTAAAATTAATTATTAAGTGTGAATTACTAGCTGCATTATTTAACAAAAATGGTAGATTAGAAATCGATTTCGAATTACAATTAAAACTCGATGAATTTGACCAACCTTAGAGGGAAATCTAACCAAATTAGGTTCAATTCTGAATTGGACATAATGATTTTGAATGAAATTTTAAGTAGAATAATTAGGTAAAATTTTAAATTTAATTTAGAACAGACAATAAATCAGAATTCAAACATGAGTTTTAGTAAAATATTGAGTACCTTTTATACGTGAGAAAAGTCAAAATATTGCATGTCAACATACGTTTGTGAATTTCAACATAATCGAATATAAAATCAGAATTTCGAGCAAAAATCTGAAAGAGAACTTAAATTAAATTTAAAAATTGTAAAGTTGAATTAGAATAGCAAACTAGATTTGGACAACATTTTGTGTTTAATTTTAATATGAATCAAAAGCTAATCGTAGTTTTCATAAATAGAGTTTGAACTCCAGTCTTTGAATAAAAATTCCAACCGGGGCTTGACTAAATATTGAGTGGATTTTAAAAAAAAACTTTTGTGTCAAATCCATAAATTTTCAGTTTGAAATTAAACAGATATAATTTTAATTGAGTTACAATTCGAACCACGATGCCAATAACATTTTGAGTAAAATAGAAAATAGAAATTACGAAAATGTTTCTGGAGTAAACTACATTTTGCATTGATTTCAAATATGTAGTACAAATTGTTGTACAGTGTAGTGTTACTTGGGTTAAAAATTAGTTAGGAAATTTAGATTAGAAGTTGAATAGGACATTCTACTTGGAGTTAACATTTTTGAGTTGCGATACGAGATTTGATCTGAAACAACCAACAAAGTCTCCTTTGAAATTAGTTTAGATATTTGTTTCGGAAATTTAGAGTGAAATTTGTATTAGGAATTTAAATTTAAAAATATTGGTTTTGGTATTATGGTAAATAACATCTTTGGTGAAATTATATATAGGAATTGAGTTCCAACTCGAATTTTGATTTCACAAAATTTTGAAACATAAATTTACATTGAACAATAAATTTATACTGAGTGAATTTTCAATTAGGAAACATAAAAGTGAGAGCAAATTAGGTGGAGCAACGAATAGATATGTCTAGGGAAAACCAAAATACATATTTTGAAACCAATTTGAATTGCATCAAAAATTTAGACTGGAAAAGAAAATAGTTTTAATGGATTCGAATAAAACCATTGGTGCATCCAGAATAATATTAGATTACAATTCCATTTTGATTTGAATAAACTTTGCGTCACGTTTAAACTGTTCTTGAATATGGATTGTAATTTTGATCAAACTCATTGAATTAAATTGATAAAACTTGAGTACAATTTAAAGTTTTAACAAATATCTAGGTATTCTACTAATTGATTATTGTAATTCTCCTTTTAATATGTGAGTGGTGTTCAGACTAGTAAATTAGTTTAAAATCAAAATGGATTAAAAAAAAAAATTAAGATTTTTAGTCGGAAATTTAGTTCCAAGCTGTTTTCGAAGGTGAACGAAATCATAAATGAAATTTTGAACATAAATCTAGTCTGAATTGGTCAACTGCATTTGATAGAGATTAAATTGATTAAGAGAACGAAATTTTAAAGAAAGAAAATTATCTTGAATTATAAAATAGATATAATGAATTTGAGTGAAGTTTTAAGTAGAAATTGTTTTCTTTATATTGCATTTGGGAAACGCATTTTGAAGACAATTTTAGCAAAATATTTAATGCACTATAAGTGACTGAGTTTAAATACTAAACACGATTTCAACAAATTTTTTAGTTCAACTAGAAAATTAGGAATATATTATATATAGAATTTTAATTAAATAGAGTAACTAGATATAGAGTATATTAGCTTATAGCTTAAAACTTAAGTTTGGGATCCGGACTGCCTTTAATAACAGCTTGAGTGAATTTTAAAAATTTTATTAAAATTAAACCAAGATTTGAACAAAGTTTGGTTTAAAAATTCAATTTCAATCCAATCGAAAGTTTGAGCAAAAATTTGGATGCAATAATTTAACTAAAAAATATTTCAAAACTGAGTTTGAATTCCAAAATTAATTAACACAAAATTATGGTTGAAATTAAGCTAGAAATTTTGTGATATTTTGTTTAAAAATTAAGTTAAAATTCCAACCTAGATTTATCTAAAAATACTTGATTAGAAATTTGGATTACAACTTCAGCTCTAGTTGCAAATGCATTTAAGATTTGAATGTTATTAGAAATGCTGAGTGAGATTAGAATTTTAAGCTCGGTTTAGGTCAAACGATTTGTTAAATTTGTATCAAAATTTTGAGCAGAAATCTAAGTAAGTATTGAACTAATCGAATTTTAAGCAGTAATTAAATAAAATGTTGAGTAGAAATTGAATTTGAATAGTAATTTGGACTTATAAAAAATATAACTTTAATTTAGTTTTCAGTTTAAAAGTTGAGTTTGTATTTCGGATTGGCCTGAAGCGAAAAATTAAAGATTAAGTTACAATTATAAAATAGATTTGAGCAAAATTGTATGTTTAGTGAGGGCATAATTCTGTGAAAGGTTGAGTTTAAATTTCAAAATTTTCGTTGCAATTAGATAGACATTTTGTGATATTTTTAATACAAATAGGCTAAGTCCAAACTTGATTGAAACATAATTGAATGGAGAATTGGGTTATAATTTTCAGTGAAATTTAAAATACAAAATTTTCAGTTTAATTTCAGCATCATTTAAAAATGATTCGAATAGTTTAAGTTTTATAATCCAAACTAAATTTTAATTGAAATTAGAAAAAATTCCAATACGAAATATGATTTTAATAAAACAACACAATTATTTAGTATGAACACAATGTATAAAAGAATATGAATTCTAAAATGTAATTGAATATGATCTTAATGGAAACTTAACGAGCGTAGTTTAGCTTTCCTTAGTTTAAAACTTTCTTTAATAGCTTGAATATTTTAGTTTCAACCATCATAGTATTCTTCTGGAGTAAGTATCGCTTACTAGTTCAAATTTTTAAGTCTTTGGATATAGAACCATTTTTGGACTATTTCTCCAGCACTTTGTAACCCAGCAGAGTTAGTTTATTCAACTTCATAGCTAAAAACTTGATATACTTTATGGTTAATGAGTGAATAGAAATTCTCTTAAGGTAAGGTCTAGATTTGATTGTCTTTTCAAAATTTGACCACATATTTTGAAATTTTAGTTACATGTTTTAGGGACATATTTTTGGGTTTTTAGAACCTAAAAATCCTAAGCCTATACATAATAATCAGTTAAAAACAGCCTTGCTCCTTTCACTCGTTCGAAATATAGCCATTCCAGAACTTCATCTAATATTTATCTTAGAATCCCATTCCCATCATGCATCCTAAATTTTATCATAATCGCATAATTAATAACCAAGTTCATTCCTAATCGGCCTGAACTTGACTTGAAAATACTATTAATCAATAAGCGTATGGATATTTATACTAACTACAATCGGAGCTAAGGGACAATCGGAAATCAGTGACAGGCGACTCCCCTCTTAAAGCAAGATTGAATCATAATATATTATTCCTATGTACAACGGGATAGGTGTTAAACGAGTCTATAAAAAATATCGAAAACCGGAAAATCCCGGGATTTCCCGGTCACACTTTTGATACAGAAAACGAGATCCCAGAATTTCGTTTGAGAATCAATAAATTTCCTAGGCGGATTTTAGCTGAAAGATTACTAACACTAAAGAAATTGAAAACCGGGAAATCCCGAGATATCCCGGTTATACTTTTGAGACCGGGATCCCGTTTGAGAAACCCTAAACGTATGGTATATACTATCCCCATCAAACACAGAGCAACAATACAAAATGTTTCTTCTATTTTATTTTATTTTTTTAACAACGTTACTGGATTCAAAATTGTCGCTATGAAATAATTACTAAAAAGAGAGATTTAATCAAACTGCTAAGCGGCACTGACAATTTTATTTTTCATCAGCTAACACGGAGGTTTGTCTGCCATTAAGAACTATGTTTCAAGTTCCGATCTCACAGGCTAATTGGAGGTCAGTTTAGAAAAAATATAGGGGTTTTCACATTTCCCAATAAGGAATATCAGTCAATGACATGGTGTTACATACAATCTATCCTGATCATTATTTTCTGATTGAACCTACATAAGACGTTATCTACCACATGTGAAAAGAAATAAGGTTGTCCTGCGTAAATGGAAGCTTAGCTATAGTAAAAAAAAATTGTTTAACAACTAAACTTAGCATTAGGTCTATGTCATAAACCAAGAGAAAGTAGTAAAATTTGTATTTCCTAAAAATGTTTTAATTGTAATGAAATTGTCATGCAAAGTTTGAATGTATAATAAATTATCTAAGGTCAGTGCACGCTAACCTTCATGATTCCTCATCGTAACTATTTTAGGTAACTTAAATATGTGGACATCACCCACATAAAATTAAATCTTAACGCAATCTGCTTAAAAAAAATATAAATAAGTTTGACAATAACATACAACATAAATATTTTTCCAGGTTTTCCCAAAAGCCTGTACATCAACTTAAAGGCGCAACGCTACAATAAATAAACATTTAAAATTCAATCAGCTTTTTGTTTTACTTTCCCAAGGTTAACGTATTTTTATGTATTTTTACCCCTAAAAATATTGACATATTTTCTAGATGGCAGCACACATTTTGATTAAAACCCATTAATACGAATTTCTCCATGCCGAGCTCAACAAAAACCTAAAATTTCCCAACAAAATATGCGCCGCGCACATATTCAGCACCCTACCCGACTATTGCCCGTCATTTATCCTGTATAAAAAAAAAAGTTTTCCCTCTTTTTCCGCATTTTTCATTTATTAGTGTAGTCCTAAATCGGTTCTCTATGAGTTTGGTTGTGATATTTATGTGTCAAAAATTATTAAAAGAAGCAAAATAGTAAAAGAAAAAAAAAATTTACCAAAAATTTATTATTTTGATGATAAAAATTTATTGTCAACATGACAATTTCGTTATAGTGCGTGCTCTTGATTTAGTGAAAATTACCTAATCTATATATATTTAATATTACTTAAAAATGTGGTGTACCAATAAAAAAAAATTACCAAATATAATTTTAAAGTGTACACAGTGTGAGTGTAAATAATTTAGAATTTATTGTGGGAAGTGTTACATAAAATAAAATGTGAGTGTGGAGTGGATATATACAAAATAATTAAAATTTTTAATTCGACTTAAATTTATTATTGGTTATACAAGAGTGATAAATTAAAATAATTATTTGTGTATTATGTATGAGTGTGTAGTGAGCTAAAGCTAGATTAGAGAAGCCAACAAATAATTTCTAATGATTTGTTTTAAGTGATGATGTGGTTTGAGAAATTTATGATTATTTATTTGTTGACTTTATTTAACACGTTAGATGGATATTTTATGGATAAACAAACACCACAAGGACAAGGTGTTGATAAATATAGAAGAAAAGGTTTGAGTTTTTCTTTTTTTTTTTTGTAAAATACCAAAAGTTTTATTTTTTTATTTTCTTATCTTCTTCAAAAAAAAAAAAAGGTTTCGTGTTGCGGTTTTATATTGTGGTGGTGGTGTGGTTTTTTTATATATTTTTTCGATTCATTTTGATGATTATGTAATGTCATCGAAAAAGTTGTAAAGTTTTTCTTTTGTGATTTATTATGCTGTGGCTTTTTGGAATGTATAAACAATACCAATACCACACAAAACAAAAAATTGTCAGTATGTATGTACAAGGATATTGATTAATTTTAATTTTTTTGAATGTTCCCATCGATCTTATTTTGGTTTGTACGTACTGTTCTTTGAACCTAAGCTCAATTTATCACACTATAAATCTTATTTATTCTATACCTGTTCTCCTAATCCTTAGTATGATTAATGGGGGGGGGGGAAAATTCTAAAATATGTTTTCTACGGGTTGACATACTTTTGGTTCGTTTTAAGGATTTTAACGAAATAAAAAAGTTTCTAATTTAATTTTTCTTTTTATAAATATGGTGCTTAGAGTGTGTGTGGGTGTGTGTGTATATGCCTGTGTATCGATCTAACTAGAATTTTATTTTTGTGCCTTGACACAAACACAAAACATACAAACACTCAAAAATTTATTTTTAGGGTGAGGTTTTGATAAATTTGAAATACATTTTTTAAATCAGGCAGGTTTACTTTTGTAATTTGATACAATTTTGATTTTTTATCTCAAGTCCGAATTAGATTAAGATATTTTAAACGAAGGTTGTATTAAACAAGCAAAAAGTTGTTATTGTGTACACTACAAATTGGAGCGACTTAAAAGATTTAAATATTCCGGTTTAGGCTAAAGGGATTTAGAAAAGATTAAAAAATTTTACAAAAATTAATTAGATTTTTAGTAGCAACCGTAGCAGCTTATTTTAAATCAACACAACAAGTTGCTTACGAATAAATATTCCAAAAATGCGTAGAATTATTTAAAAAGATTTCGCAATTTAATTTTGTGCGGCTTCCATATGGTCTGAGGCTTCACTTGATTCAAATTTAAATTTCGAATTTTTTTCAATGGATTGAGACAGAAATGTGCCTGGTACATGACGTGGAACATAAAATATCTTTTAATTATATTAACGGTTTTTACTAAAAACTTTATTTAACAACTTATAATTATTTAACGATACAACACAATTAAAAGTTTTGGAAATTTAAACTTATACTACATTTCAAATTCTAAAACTTTCATAATTTGACAAATTAGAGCGCCAAACTTTATGATTTAATATGCAACTTTCTGAAATATTATTAAAAGTGCTACGTCGAATTTTGCACAAATAATAAAAACTTTTACGAAGTAAAAAGTAAAAAATAAAAGCTTTCGTACTAGAAGTTGACTGACTATTTTTTTGTAAGCTACTATAGCTAATAAATTTTTAATTATCGTAATAGAAAAGTTCATTTAAATACAATTATACTAAAAACAAAATTAATAGCTTTTTAATTATTGCTTTTAGTATTAAGCAGTATTTTAGTATAAGCAATTAAGTTGGAAAAATCACGATTGTGGAGTTCCAAACTTCTAATTGTAAGCATTACTGCGATTGATTTTGATTAGATTTTAGATCCTTAGACGAAATAATACAAATTTAAATTTCAGTATTCCAAATTTACATTTTGATATAAAAGATTAAACTTTACAGATATATAAAATAAAATTTAGGATATGGTCTTCAACAAAATAAATTTGGTGATCGAAATTTTTAAAATTATTAGAATTAATTTATAACTTTGAGTTAGGTTTGAGTTTAGCTGAATTTTATTGTTTTCAACTTGATACCATTTATGCGATTAAGTTAAAATATTAGGAGTGATCTGGTATAAATTCAGCCAATTTCTCGAACAGCGAATACTGACATCTCTTCAATTTTTTGCACATCGAACATTTCCCTCCAGAAGAGTCGCACAAATAATTGCGCGATTAGAATTCTAGAAGATTTCGTAGCCCTTCGTTAGCCCTCAAAACCTAAACCTTTTCAATGCTTTAGAGCAGTTTATAAAACAAAGGAACTCCCTTTATCCACTGGTATATTCTATTTCTTGCCATTATAGCATTAAAAAACAATTTTTTGTAAGTTAGCTAAAAATAAGAAAATATTTGCCACTTTTAAAATGAAAATTCTAAATAATCTGTAAATCTGCCAAATTGTTTGCATTTGGAATTTCAGCTAAAAACCTTGGTAAATTTAAAACCCTCGATCTTAAATATTTTACAAAATCTCGAAATATCTCGAAAACTTCGAATAATCAATCGTAGAATAACTCTGAACAGTATGTAACCACAACTGCACAAGCACACTTAACACTAAGCAATCGACGAAATGTTTCGAATAAAATAATAAATTCTCGAGTAATCTGACGATTTTCTTTGATTATTCGGCTGCAATGCAAGCTGAATATAATCATGCATTATCACTAAATTATCGAATACATTCGCACTCAAAATCAGTACCCGGAAACCTCTAATAATCTCAAAAGTTTCAAAAATGTTTCCCGCAAACAAATTCAACCTAAAATTCGAAAATGTCGAATAATCTGAAAAATATTGGATAACCACGAATCATTGCCAAATGAATCTAGTCAACCTGAAAAATATTCGAAGAGCTTTAAAAAAACTTGGAGCTTGAAAATGCTGAAATTTATATTGGTGTACATAGCAACGGACTCGCTATTTTTTCTAGAAATTCGAATTAATTTGTTTCCAAATAACTGCAAATTTTAATCGACTATTTATCTTCTAGTTATTCTACAAATGTACTCAGTATTTCAGTTAATTCTTGGCCAAATTTAATAAAAATCGATAGTTAGACAAGTAAAATAGTTGGAAAGAAAAGTTTATGGTTCAGTACAAATTTATTCGGGTTAGTTTACAAATTTGTGACTTTTCGAATATTCCAAGCCAGCCAAAACTTGGTTTAAAATTGGCTAATACTTGGAGTCAAGACATTTGAAAGCCAAATTTATACCAGAATATCTGGTTTGTTTAAATGCGGTAATTTTTTAAGCACATCTTCCGAACATTTTACCACTAAATTGATCGAAGATTTCATTTTCAGTGAAATTTTTAAAACAGTTCCTGGAAATACGTATGGCTCCTACTAAATATTTTTAACCCATCATCTCTGACCAACCTAAATTTAGTTAAGTCCAATAACCAGAAATTAAAATTCAATATTTAGTTTTAGTATTCTTACCTATGAGTTTGCAAATCTAAGATGTTATTGAATATATCCGGTTCACCTGTCAGTAAATAATATATACGAGTAATACTTTGTAGTTTTGGACGGCGTAAATTTCAAAAATTCTAAACTATGATGAACTGTTCCCACGTAAATTATTTTCCATTTTGAAGTTAGACTTCTTTGCGCTCGTTGTACTCATTGGGATGGGGTGTTGGGCGCGTCACGCTGTTTCGACTAAGAAAATTCGACGACTATATGGTTTTGTATACTAAGCAGAAGGCACAACTTGTCGGACTGACCGTCGGTCCAACCAGATCGGTTGTTGTCCGCAGACGATCCGACTTACCATCCGATTTTGACAATATTTTTTTTTTGTCCCACAAACGAATTCAAACGATTGAATTATGTTTATTTTTCCTTTGTTGTTCTCGCTCTGAAATTTTACACACGACTGAAGAAGAATATCGTCCGACCATACTACACACAATCCGACTTAGTTGGTTGGTCGGACGGTTGGATGGAATTTCCATCCCACATATCCAACTTATTTTGTCGGACCGACATGCATACACACGAACCGATTTTACATCCAACCCAACCAAATCGGTCCGACCGCCCGATCAAATCGGATGGTCTGTAGCGCTTTTAAAATAAGAAAAATCGACGATTATACATTTTTGTATACTTAGCAGTAGGCTGGTTCGTTGATGTACACCTTGCGATGACGATGAAGTTCAAGACGACAGAGGTAGATTCCCGGAAGCTAATCCATTTGAACATTTATATAATGATCCGAATGTTGGCGGTAATGCTGATTTACGACTAGCTACCTTGAACAAATTAGGTGCCACCCTGTAAATCCATGCGTATGGCGAATGAAAAATAGCTAAATCTTATTTTGCAAGTGATTCATCATTTATTGTCTAGTGAAGATAATTCTCTCCAGATATTTTTTACGGGTCCAGCTGGATGTGGTAAAACATTTGTAATAAAATTAATCATGGAAATATATAATAGATTTTCCGATAGCGATGGCTATTGTAATGCCTACATAACTTGTGCTTCTACTGGCAAAGCTGCTGTTGCTATCGATGGAACCTGTGTTCATACGGCGTTAAAAATATCTCTGTCAAAATTGTTACCATTGAGTATAGAGGTAGCTCATCAGTATCGAGCCTTGTTTAAATATGTCAGAGTTATTATAATTGACGAAGTGAGTATGATATCGGCAGAATTATTAGAACAAATTGATCAACGATTGAAACAAATCACTGGAAAATTTAACAATAATATTGGAGGGCTCGATATGATATTGATAGGAGATTTGCGTCAATTACCCCCAGTAAGAGCAACGCGCATATATAAACAAATTAAAAATAAAATTACTGGGAAGTCCTTGTGGCATTGTCTTCAATATTATGAATTAACAGAGGTTATGAGGCAAGCTAATGTTCAGTTCTCATCAGCGTTAACAAAAATTGGCAATGGAGAAAAATTGACGGAAGAAGAACTCCAACTTATTGAATCGCGTTTTTTTCCAAAGGGCGAATCAAATAGACTGTGCCCACATGGAGTACGATTATTCCACTCAAATGATTCCGTTAATAGATATAATAATTCCATTTTGAAAAATGCTGCTGATAAAGTTATTTCGATTGCTATAGATATTTACACTGGATGTCATAATAAAGAACAGGAGGCTTTTGTCAAACAAAAATTGCATAAAATGTCGACAATAGATACTGGTGGGCTACCATATGAACTTACATTTGTTAAAGGAACATATTACATTATAACCACAAACATCGATGTTTCGGATGGTCTGGCTAATGGCACAGTCGGAAAACTATATCACATAGAATTCAACGATGATGGGGAAGTTTCAAAAGTGTGGCTTATTTTCCCAAATAAAATTTGGCACAAGCTGCAGAAAAAATGTGCAGGATACATGGCACAACACAATGTTGATTGCAATTCGCAATGCCGTACCGATTTTACGAAGGTCATCTGTAATACCCATGAATAGTAATAAAACAATTAACATTCGGAGAAATCTTCCCATAGTCATCATGTTCTATCACAATGATACATAAATCGCAGGGTGGGACTTTCGATGAGATTGTTTATGAATACGACAAAAGCCACTCCATAGAATTAGTGTATGTTGCCTTATCGAGAGTGACGAGTATTAATGATCTATATATCACTACAAAAGATGAGAGCAACATTTTCCACCGCATGGCAGAAAAAATGATATATAGAGAGAATTTCAAAGATTATCACTCAATAGAATACCAACAATTATTGAGTCTTTGGGAAGTTTTATTTCTAATAGGACGGGAATAAGTTTTTATTCAATAAATAGTCAAAGTCTCATTGCACATGCACTCGATCTGAATGACATCATATTCAAAAAATGTACAATAGTCATATTATCGGAAATACATTTGAGAGATGGCAAAACATCGACATTCCGAATTTTCATTGCATAGCAAAGTATAAACTAGTATGGATGTTCATTCAAGGACGTCAGAATCTCTTGTTGCAGCACAGTCTGCTATTGGAGAAATTTGTATTAGTAAATGCGTTCCACAAACTGGTCGACAATTCGTAGTTGTAGCGCTATACATCTCTCCTGGTAAAACTGTGAACCAGATCATAAAGTTTATACACCAAAATTTATTAATTTAACAGAGAAGGTTCTGCCCTGCTTCATGAAAATTTTCATGAAATCCCCATGATAATGAGCGGCGATTTCAACATCAATTTTTCCGATGAAAAAACAGAGCCATTGATAAATTTTCTAAAAGAAAAACTATACTTGGTAATGTCGAATGATAAGAATAAAAGTACGATTTGTTAGTTACTGTAGTTATCATAAGCCGATTGTGTCTTTCCTGGAATACAGTACGATTTCTAATGACCAACCAGAAAATGACCACGATGAAAGAATGATTATAGAAGAAATTACTGATAATGATAATATATATGTGTATAATATAATACTGAAGTCACTTATAATATATTGAAGAGAAATATATTGAATAACAGGGAAAAATGTGTTATATTTCATTTATATATCCTGTTTGTCTGTCTGTGTGCGTGTGTGTGAGCGAATGGCCAAAGAAATTTCACTTCCACCGTCTGGTCCGAAGCAGACCCAATTTTTTTTAGCCAAGCTTTAAGATAAAAGATTCAAAATAAGTAATTCCAATCGAATAATATAACATTTCAATTCTTCGCTTTTAATTATTTTCGATAAGGTTTTCAATATAACCCTTCTTTGGATTTTGTGGTGCATTGCAATGTCGGAAATACATTTTAATGATAATTCTGAAACTTTTTCTTGAAAATGTAAATCCAAATCTAAATAAGCACTGCAGGCAGAGACGGGTAAGGCAAAGAATGCATGAGTGCAAAGAATGCATTGCATGCGTAAAGAAAATCCGACATTTCAAAATAAACACGCAAATAAATTTTTAATTTTTTTTTTGTTTATTTCCTCTGTCAACAGTGAACCATATACAATAGGCAATTAGCATCATGGTCCTGATTTCTTTATCTATATTATAGTCCCCAACAACTATTGGCAAACATTTTTCGTTCACATTTTTATGCATCTCACTACCATATGCAAGCACTTTTATTCGCTATTTATTGGAGAAAAAGCAATTTGAATTGTGCATGCAAGCGAGAATATTATATTCAGAAGCTCTCTTTTGTGATTATGACTATGCTATGATATAATATACAATAAACAAATCCTTATTTAATCCAACAACTACAACAGCCTTACTATTTTTGACTGATTTTGCTTTTTGGGAACAACTAAAAATTTTGTGTACCAGGCATTAAAATGTAATGCATTTTTCAAAAATGATCGAAAGTGAGTATTGATCAAACAGTACACATAAATACCGATGTATCAGATTACGCAAATCAATCCTTTGTAAATCTCAAGTAATATCGGGAAACACGACTGATAAACGATAAACTAGGAATATCCAATAACTTCATGCTCATAAATTCAGCCGGCACTTTTTTTGGGGAAAAGTTGTCTTAGTTGTATAAATATCAGAATTCTCAAAACCAGGGATTCGCACAGGTTAAAAACTCTTCTCAAATATAATTAAACAAAATCTTTTTACGTACATAAATATTTAACACTTCGGTTCATGTCATGTCTTACACCACATACCTTTCACGAAAAGGTCGCGTTAGACCTTCATATATTTTGTATGAAAATATACTGAAAAGTTAATGAAAACCTCTTTTTTATAGTTTTTAAAAATTAGGTTATTCCGGAATTAGCCAGATAAATTATTATTTTACTAAAAATGAGCAATTGTTAAGAGTTTTACAATTCAGTTTCGATCTCACGAGGATTGTGACTGAACGGCTAATTTATTACCCTAATCCGATATGTAGCAATCAACCATGGACTTGTAGTATTAGCGAATTTTACAATTTCCCATAAAAGAACTCTTAACAATTTCTTCTCTCCATAAAATAGTTTTTAAAGCATATAATTTCATGTGCTCGGCTGTAGAACTCTGTTCTAGAAATAGGTGTCCCGAAGAAAGATTCGATAACATTTCTGATAGAAAACTTCCCAATCACTCTCGGATTATTCATCACTTCCTCTATATGACGAGTGACCAACTGCTTCACATTTTGTTGTTCTTATTTTTTTCATTTACAATTATGTAGATAACAAATTGTCCGTCCGCTGGAATCACATTTATTGGTGAGTTCGAGGAGCGCTCTTTCTCCTTGGTTGCATTTTCTATGTTGCTCCGATTCTTTTCTGTATATAAAATGCCTTTGCAAGGATAATGGCTATATGGCGGCAAACACGGCTTAATCGTACTGGTTTGGATGGAATACAGCTTTTCTATTAGTTTGTCTTTTTATGATGTCGACCATTTATTTCGTCATTATTTACTTGAAAATATCAATTGGATTTTGACTCATTATCCGTCTAGCACATCCACCGACTTCTCGAAAAATATTGTGTGATCTTATACGTTTCGGTGTTGGTGAATCTTTTTTCTATTTTGTTCCATTACGCGCAATAAAATATTTTTCAGAGAGCAGAATTTGTTATTGTTGACGCGCGACTTCATTTTCTTCATGCAATGCTTTTCAAATCTCATTTTCGTAATCTTCAATGTCGCTTAAACGTTATATTATCAATTCCGGCTCCATATCAGAAACATATCTATCTGGAACAATGTTTTCTATGTAATGCACTAATAGACTTGGAATCGTAGTCAAATAGTTTTCAAAAATCCCAATGATAAACAATTCAAAAGCAAAACGATAAAATTTACTAAAATTCGAAAAACTCCGATATCTAGAATCTCACCTAACAAGTAAGTCCTAACTAAATACCTTTAATTCAATTCAAACAAAACTCAAATAATATCAAAAATCCATATGGATACAAATAATACCCAACTCCAAGTAAATGTAGAATGCGCCTAAAATTTCGAAAAATCACACAAAATATCGAACATCCCGAAGTAACTGTAAGATATCTCCGTTAATAAATTTCAAATGTATAAAATAAAACTTTATTTAAAACAAATGTTTATAGCCACTAAATCCGAAAATCGGGGCGCCTGTAGGTTGATTTTAAAAGCAATATAAGAATCTCGAGATTTTTTTAAGCTTTCTGAAATTCTAAACCATGCAGATAATCCTTTGGAATCAACAATTAATGGTCACTAAGTTGAAAGCCACCCAGATTTAAACCAAATTACTGAATATGTTTATTTCTGAACAATTTTTATCATTAACCGGTTCTTAGCATCCTAACGGAAACTAATGCATTTGATTCATATGGCGGTGAACTTGATAGTAAAATCCAAACGAAAGTCTAAAGTCGAATTCCGTATTCTAATGCCTTAGAAACAGAACTACCTTCATAGGTTCTGCCAGATGTTTAGATTCAGAAGCAAACTCACTTCGCTTGAAGTCAAAACTTTCGACTTTAAATGGTACCGTTATTAGTATTTGCTGGGTTGATTTAATTTTGATTAAACAAGTTTGAATTTGACTAGCAAAAAGTTGAATGTGATTTGTAACAGACTAAATTTGTTTTACAAGAGCTTGAATTAGATTTATAAATTAATTCCTGTAAATTCTGTAAGCATTTGTAGTTGGAGTACTAACTTATACTTTCGGAAATATTGATTTAATGTCAGCTCCGAAAGCTGCTAAATTTTAGAGGACTAATTAGCTATACTGCTAAGCAGTTTACGATGAATCATTGGGATGTTCACAAAAATGAAGAAGAACTTGTTAAAACTTCCTTCTTAGAAAAGTACCTAACCGAAATTTAACTGTAGAAATTATTTTTAAATACATAATTTGATAGCTTTTCACAAACACTAAATCCTATTTATTTGGCCTAAACCAATAATTCTTAATGCTTGGCTTACGGATTCGATGAATTTAGCTGACAAAATATTTCTAGGAAACTAGGGCTGTGAAGTCTGAGATAAAATGTTTCGCTCCGGCTCCGACTCCGGCTCCAGCTTTAGCTCCAGTCTCGTTAGGATAACGTCTATTTCTGGCATTCGAGCGGCTACTACAAAGCTTCTTAGTTTTAAAATTATAAAAACAGCATCTTAAACTTTTAATCCATCGCGAATTGCCAACTGGAGGTTGTGTTCTGCACAACGCATGTGGTGGATTTTAATTAGAGCTGCAGCATTGATAAACTCATCCTCATTCACAGCGTCAGCTTCTTCAGGTTCTTTAATAACATCGTCATCCTCGTTATGTGTTAGCTGGTTCTTATCTACTGTGGCACAGTCATATTTGTTGCATTTTCAGTGATAATTTCAATAATTTAGAGTTCTTTAAGAAATGAACTGGTATGCTGCGCCTCTGTGTCTCTATGTATGGAGTTTCCGATTTTAATTCGTAATTATTCTTAAAAATTAACTCTTAAAAAAATTAGTTCCTGAGTCTAATTTCAGAATTTTTCCAAGTTTTGTTCGTTTTATTTTCCGTCATAAACTTGCTAATATAAATGTTCACGCTCATGTGAAATTCTGCAAAAAAAGGAAATTTAATTATGATATGATATGATATACATAGTTCTACAGGCCAACCATAATGGTGACCCTAGGTATGAATAGCAAATTTCTGGAGTATGCCTAACCCATTATCAAGAAAAGATACCTGGGAGTACTATGTTCCAGAATTATGCGGGCCCAGGCCCTGCCTGCATCCTCAACACAAAAGGTTTGTAAGGATTTGGGATGTTAGTCACATATATAACTAGGGCAATAATCGCAGCAAAGTTATTTTCTAACTACATAGTTAATTTATTAAAAAAAATTTGTTAAATAAAACCATTCTCACACTATAGATTTGGATTTTGTTAATTGTTAGTATTTGTTAGTAATTAATAGGTATAGGTGCTGCTATAGGTTCATCAATATGTGTACTCAAAACTTAATATCCAGGGGTCTTCTCTTCTCGTATTGTATATAAAGATGTGTCGCGAGCTTCATCACCATTTCTCGCGGTGGGTGTATTTGTCCGTTAAGACCCGACAGCATGATCGTTTGCTCATATTGACGACCTAATGGTTGTTTAAGTCAGATAAGTAAGAGTTCATAAAAGAGTTATGTATAGTTATCCTTATCTTTCATTCAGTCTATCTAGGATTTATTTATCATTAAGCTTATCTGTTATTACTTTTGAAACAAATAACATTCAAACAACATGTAACATATCTCTATATAGACCGTTCACTTCGAAAAGTGGTACAAGTCAACCATTCAAAAAAGAAAATTTTTTGACAATGATATCAATAGAGATATACCGGCAAACAAATCATCCCTAATTTTAATTTATGCAATAGCAAGAAAATTCAAAGTCCTATATATCTCATTTATTGATTCTGAATTCTCAATTCCTTCATTTCCTCATTTCATCAAGTTATGGGCTCCCACCACCTCCAAAAACAAACCGTCCATTTTATTCAATAAAATTTTATTCAGTAAATGAAATCACCAGATAAATATCCTGAACTCAACTTATCAATAACTAAAAAACCAAAAAAAAATATAGATCGTTTCGCTTTGGCAATCAAAACAGCAACTTGTACAAAACAAATGCCAATTCTGTTCAAAAATAAAACCGAGAACAATTATCCGTCAAAAGTTAATCAAAACATCAAAAAATCTCCAAAAATGTCTACACCAACAAAGCTTGGTTGAAACCATTCCAAACAGAACGGAAAAATTACACGACACTATTTTTACCAGGTCCGCACCAAAAGTGCAAAACAATGACGCGTCCTTAGAAAAGTTATCTTTAATAACAAAATCAACTTTACCAAAACATTGAACCAAATAATAAGCATTCGTGCTTTTGCAATCAAAACAAAAACATTTCGAACACACTCCATTCCAATGCACTGAACAAAATTCAAAATACGGCACCAAACTATTTTATTGTCTCTCTCCCTCGCATCGAACTTCTTACAATTGACGTTTGTGTACTTCTCCTCTAAAGCTTTTGGCTCTATATTACATACATACATATATATTAAAATCACACACCAAACTACAATATTCACACACCAAACTACAATAAAGACACTTGTGTCGATTATACATAAAACTAAAATACAAAACATTCGAGTATGGGTAAAAGATAAAAAATAAAAATTAAAACCATGCGTGAACAGAAAAAAACGGGATGTTTCGTATTTTATCTTATGCACAACCACACGAACTTAAAATCATCCATTATTTGTGAGAAATCAAGAAATTTGACTTTCCTCACCACAAGTTTAAGATATTGGGCCAGATACTCGATACTCTAGCAATTCGCAACTCTGCAAATATGGCGGATTTGCTAATCGAAAATTTGCTTGCGTAAACTACTCGATTATTTAGCAAAATAAAATATATTTTTGTATTCAGTACAAACATTAAAGTAGCCCATTTTCTGAAATTCAGAAACAAATTGGATTGCTAAATTATCGTGTATGACATTTCTAGCAAATTCGCAAAAAATAACTATTTGTCTGCTTATCTGAGTATCGAGTATCTAGCCCATTGCCTGGTATTTAATAAATTAATTTTCTTTAATTTTAATTTAAAACACTTCACACACTGGGATTTTTTTAATTTCGGCTGTAACACTTTAGACCACTACATTTTCGATCAGTCAACGCAAAAATAAAAACACAAAAATCTATCATGTTTTCCTTTACTTTCAATTCTCTCGTGTAATTTTTTTAAGTTAGAAAAAAATTAAAAAATTAAAATTGCAAAAAAAATGGAAACAATTAACTTCACGTTGAAGTTTTTATTGCAAAGGGTATAAAACCCAACAATACAACAAACTATTAACTTTTTAAAATTAAACTAAAGCAAAAACAAGAGAAAATTGATAAAAATTAAGGAGTAAATGAAAAACACGACTTCACACACTGACTATTCTAGTACTTTTTCCAAATTAATGACGATATTAATATTTGTATTTAATCTTTGATGTTCTCGCGACGCAATAAAATATCTTGTGACACCATTTGGGGTTCAAGTACCACTGTGCTAAATAACTAGCATTGCTTAGTCGGCATCTCCAATCACGAAACTTTAGAGAGCGAGGATTTACTATTACTATAATCATGTGAACACAAAATCGAATTATTCTTTGAAATTGTTCAAAATAATGATATGTATGTAGAACAGTGAAAAGTTGGATTTTTGTTAACTTTGATTTAGAATTTTTCTTTATATATCTCCTATTTTGATAATATTTTTATTTTAATAAGTTATAAACTCTGAAGTCTTTTTTATAGTTAGAGGTCTCGTAATAATTAATTGGAGCAATTCTTCGATGACTAACTAATTCCAAGCAATTTAACACCAAGCTGCGCAAAATGCTTTGACATATTGAGGTATTTCATCAGTGCGCCAGCGCCCTTCTGTAAATTGAATTTAATAAACGGTTTGCTACTTTATCAAGTTTTTATCGTCTGATCATTTAGTAGAAGCCTTTAACTGATTAGTTTTGTGATTCTGGAATAATTGTATTGTATTTTGGCGGGACCTCCCATCTCTTAGAAATTATTTTTAACACAAATATTTGTTAACATCAATTGAATCTGTAGACGTTGTTAAACCCATTGTTATTACTCCCACTAATTATTCCGTAAATTATAAATAAAAAAAATTTCAATTTCAACTTTTTCTATTTCTTTTGCGAAATTAGTTCAGAAGGTGTTCAATCACGTATTTTTAATTCTGCTGTAGCTTCCATTAATTTTTCTGATATTTGTTCTTAATCTATTCTAATTCCTAATTTAAGTTTCTACTATGAACTGAAATACAAATTATAGTGTAAATCAGGGACAAGTTTTGAAAAGAGAATGTGTACCAACTTGGACAAAAATTGAAAAATTCTTTAATAGAACAATCTATAGTGATAAATATTGTTCTACCATCCAATTCCGTCTAAATGTAAACTTAAAAATATCTCTTGCCCATCGAAGTGCTGTTTTCGTAAGTTCTCATCAACAAACCAACATTTTTGATAGTGGTGTTTTCTGTAAATTACCGTTCTATAAATTTAGTGAATGCTCTAAATTTTTAAAATTGTCTGCTGAAGAGAGATACGAAAAAGTTAAAGAACTCAATATGCATAAATTGTTTCAGTTCGAAACCTTTCACAACCAAATGTTTAAATCATGGATGTAAATTATGTTCCCAAAAGCATAATACACGAAACCATCTCCTGATACTAACCCAATAGACTCATGACTTCTAAAAGGTATTCCCAAAGTTACACTTCAGAAAAAGACAGATTTGGAAAAACCCGAAATAAGTTGGAAAATTCCTTCCTACAAAGTACCTGGTAATTGTTCAGCTACCAATAATATTTCAGATGGCTTACCACAATAAAAAGAATAAAAAATAAACATTTCTGTTTGGAATATACTGCTACACATTAAGCTAACAGGCCTATTGATATTCTATTAGGGGCCCAAGTATTTTTCCATATTGTTCGAGATAAGAAACTTGAATTATTTAAAATCAAAGTTACTAATTCTCTTACAGTTTTTGGATTTAATAAAACATTTTTTATTTAAAGAATTATCAAAAAATACTTCTAGAATCATTAAAACAATTCTTTCAGTTAGAATATGTATCAAATTGCCATTTCTTATCTAAATATGAACAATTTTGTGAGTCACATTACGCTAAAATAACTTATAGTGATCATGCCAGTATTTCCACAACCAAATTGTGTGTAGTGTTTGATGCTTCCGCAAAATGCACTAAAAACATTTCATTAAATAACATTATGTTAGTTGGTCGGACAGTTCAACAAGATTTATTTAAAAATATTTTTAGATTTCGAGAATATAAATTTACGTTTACCGCCGAAATTTGGAAAATATATAGAAAAATTACGATTAACCCTCATAACAATAAGCTTCAATGAATTTTGTGGAGATTTACTCCAGACGAACAAATCAAAACGTGTCAACTTACAACTGTCACTTATGTCACAGCATCCGCCCCGTACCTTACCGCACGAACTTTGAACCAATTTGACGACCAATTTAATTATAAATGGAGCTAAAATTCTCCAGAATTATTAAAAACTATTCAAATTGACCTTCGTGATATTCTTCACAAAAATAAATCCACCTCACACGAATCCATTAGAGCATTAGGAATCGAATGGAAGCCTGATTTTTAATATAAACAATTTATCTAATAATATTATTCATATTACAAAACGCGTCATACTTTCCGATATATTAAAAATATACGATCTGATTGGTCATATTTCTCTTGTCGTGATTACCGCCAAACGGATGGCAATCACTTTGGAAGTTAAAGTCTGACTGGGATACACCCATTCCAGAATTACAATTATCTTGTTTATAGAGTACAAATCACAATTAGACCATTGAAATAATTTAAGTACATCTCGTTGTGTTGTTAAATCCACACCGGTCACTTTAGAATTACATGGATTTTTACACATATGTATTTCTTTGTTGTGTCAATCTTGAGTCTCTCCTGCAAAAATAATAACCGTTCCGCGCTTGAAGCTTTGCGCAGCTCATTTATTAGCCAAGCTATTAAAACCCATTTTATAAGCTCTCCCTTCTATGATTGTTTTACAATGGATAAAAATGCCACCTCATAAATTAAAAATATTTATTGCAAACCGAATTAAATAAATCCATAGGAATTAACTGAAAATAGCATATGGTAATATATTAACACCCACGATAATCCTGCCGATATTGTTTCTCGTGGTGTCATGCCCAATGAATTATCAACCAAAAAGTTTTGGTGGAACGACCCTGAAATTTTAATTAATTATAGTGTAAGCTTATTACTTCCAAATACTGAATTTGATTCAAATTTACTCGAATTAAAACCAACATAATTCAGTTAGAACATTTTAAAACTGAAATTTCCAGTAAAAGTCACATCCAAAAGCTTACCCTATTTTGAGATAAAAATCAAATTATTTTAATTGGTGGTAGAACTAAAAACGCCAACATTTCTTGTGATTCAAAACATCAAATTCTTCTACCCAAAAATCATCACTTTACAAAGCTTCTTTTAGAAACGAACATGAGAAAAATTTACATATTGATTCAACCCTTTTAGTTTCAATGGTTCGCCAACGATTTTACCCAATTGACTCCGCAAATATAGCAAAATTAATCTCTCGTTATATCTAAGTCTTTATAATTATGCCTGTTATATCCCAACAATTAATGGTTGATCTTCTACGATCATATTACACCACCAAACCATTTAATATAACTGGCATAGATATGTATATGTTATCCTTTCAACATTAAATATAGATCAATTCAAAAAAGTTCCCCTCAAAAAATCGACATTGCTCTTTTATCAGCTGAAACCTTCCTTAATTGTTTTAAATTTCGAATAGAAAAGGATGGTGGTACCGTTTGGACAGATAATACCGGCAATTTTGTAGGTTGCAATAATGAAACTAAACATTTATTTAAATTATTATTAAGTCAATTGCCCTGATAATAAAACTATGGAATTTTGTACGAGTGTACGCATTGTTTGGAAATTTATTCCTTCCTCTTATATGGGAAAGAAATATTAAGTCTGTCAAACAACATATAAAAAAGGTCGCTTCAAACATCATATTGTCAAATGGAGAAATGAATACGCTAGTCATACAAATAGAGAGTATCAATAATTCTAGCCCAATTTCTAATATTTCAAAGGATCCAAATGACCCCGAACCACTAATTCTAGCCAATTTTTAAAACTGGAAGTTCAATAACGCTACCACTGGAACCGAAATTTCTTGAATTACCACAAAACCGACTATCAAATTGGGAACGTGTGACACAATTCGTTCAAAGTTTTAGGAAAATATATTCAACGGAATATCTTCATACGCTATTGACGATTGTAAAAGTATGAAAAACGCCTCTCGCGGCAAAAATTTAAATTGAAATGGATACATAAATTAAATAAAAAATGTGACAAAAATCGAACTAGCGTCTACATAGAATATACAAGGCTAACCAGTTTATTTACGAAAACCCACCTAAATTAAAAGAAAAAAAAATCTAAAACAAGTAAAAACACACAATCAACACGAAAAAATATGTATCCGCCTCAGTTAAAATATTTTCCGCTATGTGGAATCCGTGATGCTCCAATCGTCAATTAACACTAGGTAAAGTGATTTCAGGGCCATCTCTGATTATATTTTCGAAAGTGTTGTATAAGACAAAACTATGTGAAGTGATTTCAGTGCCATCTATGATTATATTTTGGAAAGTGTTTTATAAAACAAAATGTGACAGCTAATTCTTCAGTGCAATTGCCATCAAGTTTGAAGAAAACATTATTTAATAAAAATATTTAAATATTCTTTTATTCTTTAATTTAAAGTAAGATTTGACAGCGATAAAAAATTGTGTCTTCCAATAGACTTTCACCATAATTCTGAGATACCAGGTTCTACCTAGTGTCAATAACCGAAACAAAAATGGAAATCAAATTTGCCAAACATTCAGATATGCGATGTTGTTCTGTTGTCAGACAATAATTTGCCTTCCACTAAATGGTTGTTAGGTATAGTTGTTAAAATACATATATCCAGGTGAAGATAATAAAATTCGAGTTGTCGATGTTAAGACTAAATCAGGTGTGTTCAAACGAGCAGTATCTAAATTTCCGAGCGAAAACGGGTTACATCCTAAAATTGAAAACAGATCTTATTATCAATAGAAAATATTTTAACAATTTGATTTTTTAAAACAGCAATTTAAATCTTTTTTTAAGTAAAATTATTGTTTTATTTATTCGTTGTTGTGTTTAACATAAAGTAAAACAATGTGCCGGCCAAGTTGACCCACAATAATACCTACCAGTGATCAACCGCCTGCACCAAACCGAACCACGAATTGTTTCAATAATCGAAAGCTCAACTAGCAAAACTTCTATCGTTTATTTACCAAACTCGACTTAGAACCCTGAAACAATGGTAGAATAAATGCCTAGGATTTAAAGAGGTTATGTAATAAAAGAAGTTTCAGAGCAGGTGCTAAAAATTGACTCGTAGAAGTTACATTAGACATTCAATTGTCACTTTACGCTTATGTCTACTTCTCATTTGTCAAGTTACTTGAATTCAAATAGCAAAGTAACGAGAATGAAGCTTTATTCACATATTTTTAGCTTTAACTTGAATCACGTAAATTTTTGTCCCATCCATTTGGAGTTTTAGTATACCACTACATCAAAGCAAATTTCACTTATGCCACTGAAATCAGTCAATTAGAAACAAAAATTTACCGTAAATAATTCCATAAAAAATTAAGCAACAACATATAATTCATTAAATATACATTTTACAATAAAATAATAACATTTTATTACAATCTTTAATAACTTAACAAAGAATATTTAATTTTATTTAGAAATGAAAATTTTCACTAAACTACTAATACATATTGTATTACATACAGTAACGTCGACTAACAACCGTATAATCTGAAATTAAAATAACTGAATTAAAATTTGATAAATTTTGGGCGTTTAGTATGTGGTTTGTCCTTACAATTCTTGTAAATACAATTTTCTTTTCGTACAAAACATTTATCTCGAAATTTTCGTATCGCTCCACTTGAGGCGCGTGCACAAACCGGTATAAAGCTGTATCCCAAGTGATCACAATTAATATAATCACATTTTGAGAGTGATGCTTTAATAACTGTCGCCACAACCGTAATTAACACTTGAATGCCAAAAATATTTAAACAGAGATTAATAGTTGCAAAAAAAAAATTTTTTTAAATCAAATTTCTATTTACCAAATACACAAACTATGAACTTCATCACAAATAAATTTTTTTGTCACTACACACGTTACAAAAATGTTTTTATTCCGCTTCAATTATGGGTACTTAAGACCCGTTGTTATTGTTGTTGTCGTCTTTTTTTTTTTTTTTTTTTTGATTAAATAAAATTATCTCATGTTCTGAGGTCATGATTTTTGATTGGCCGAAACTAAATGATAATAACAATAGAAAAATTTTTACGTAGAAATTCATTATCTTTTGTGTTTTTGTGTTTCACATTTTCATTTCACAATTTTTTTTTTTTTGTTTTTTATTTTTATTATGTATGACAGTCATGGGAGATAATTTTTTGTTATGATTTCGAATTGGTACTTACAAATATAGGAATCATGTGATTTTGTGCTGTGTTTCGTAAACTTTTTAAGATATTGGACGCTAAAGGTGTTTTGCTAATTAGTGAGCTGTAAGCTCAAAAATGTAATTCGCAAAAACAAATTCTAAAAGCCTTATCAAAATTTGTGAAAACATTCTAAAATAACTATCGGTAGAATTTTAAAGCTCGTTATAATACCAAGTGCATACACTATTTTCTTTCAATTCAGCACTTTTTTGGTTGTATTAAATTAATAATTAGTATTTTCTCAGCTTTTACGTATAGATATGTGGTTAAAGCTATTGAGGCAACTTTTCTATCCAGGGCGAAACGTATGTCGTTTAGAACTACTACTTGGTTAGGGTCAATACAAATTTTAATCTTCAAAATAAAACCTTTTACGCTGGATAAAAATGCTTTTATAATAAACTTCAATAAAATAGACTAATTAAAAGCTTTCCCTTTACAGGGAACACATAAGAGCTTCAGAATAATTTTTGAAACTTAATGTACTATTTAGACTTCTACAAATCAAATAAGGTTTCTTGAAAAACGTTTAAAATTTTGAACTTTTTATAACATCGTGGCTAAAATACTGATTTCTTTATGAATTACAATTTTCGATAATTTGCCGCTTCCGAATTTAGATAAAAAATTATTATTTTCAATTCAATTACCTTTAATAAGATTAAACGATAAAGTGAGCTTGCACAAATACAATGAATTTATAGTTATAATTTCAAATAATTTCTGTGCTTTACTAGTTAACAATTACTGTGTGCTAGATTTAAAATAAGCCAGGTGCTTAGTTAAATTAATCAGCTTTCTAAATAAAGCTTAGAGTATATTTAAAACATAATAGACGGACAATTAAATTTTCTAAAATTCAGAAAATTTTGGAGTTTAACGATTAAAATATTATCAATAAATGTGGATACCTTTTTTCGCTTATTTAAAGCTTTTGAATTTAATTTGAATACATAATCAATATGTTCACACCATTTTGAGCTTTAAAGTCAAATTCTGAGACTGTTAACATGTACCTATACTTAAGTAAATGGTTATATCTGAAATATTACGTCCCCAAAATTTAAGAAAATTTTTAAACTTTTCCATTATTCTGGATTAAGAGCTTTCATATTTAAAACTAATTATCGAATTGCACAATTGTTTGTTACTTTATAAATCGAGTTGATGTTGTTTGTTGAATATTTTTTATTTCAAATAGATATCTAAAAGCTCGATAAATTATCGACCTTCAAAATTAAAGAAACCACTTTCTTATTTTCGATGAATCTTCTACGGTTATTTATGTACTAGTAAGACTCTGAACTACTTGGTTAAATTAAACTAAATTCAAAAAACTTTGTAAGTTAAGCACTTTTATTACATATTGGACTGCCATTAATATTATGGAATGCAATACTATTCATGTCTTTTATCAAGAGCCTGACTTGCCAATTTTTCACTATAGTTTTGCATATAATTAAAATTCATCGATAACAAAGAATTGGCGACCAAATGATATATCCAGAGCCGTTTTAATAAATTTGAGCACATCGGGGCTAATGAAATGGTGGCTTGATGAAATAAGAAGATCAAATTTCAGCAACTTCGGCTAATTGAGTTTGTGATCAGTGGCTTCCTACACAGTTGAAAAAAATGTTTAATACAAGCCTTGTATTACGACTATGTACAGTAAGTTATTATAAATTGTAAAGTAATGATTGCATTAAAATGAATTTTGATGCAATTATGCAGATTTCTAAAGCAGCATTTACATTAAAAGTTATTTTTAATAAAATTATTAAACATTTTAAAGTAACCTGAGGTGGGATTCCAAAAGGTGATAAATGATAATCACCTATCACTTTTTCAAAATTGACATTCCGTATGGTGATTATCACCACAATCACCTTTTGGAATAATCACCGATCACCTTCTGGAATCTTACCCTAGGTCAAATTAAAAACATAAAAATCGCTAAAACAAGCGGACTTCAATGTATATATGAATTATAAATTCAAGCACGTGTTTTGCGTTATTGATATAAAATTCACTAACTCAAACCGACTTTTATTATGTTGCAGGTAAACTTTTTATATTCTTAAAATATAATTTATTACGTTTGGCGATCATAAAGTAATCTAGCCCGCCAAACTGCAACAAAGTTGGAGTCTCTGAGATCTTAACCCTCAAGGCGCCAAAAACAAAGACCATCATCAGTAAAACCGTGCTATCAAGATTTTATGAACATGATTAAAAAATAAAAAATCGTGGCTAAAGTTACAAAACTTTTAATGTAATGCTTGCTTTAAAATTTAATACTTTTAAAATATTTTATTAATGCATTCCTTGATAAATTTTAATGCAGTTGCTTGACGGTTTTGCTTTATTTTCTAATGGAATGTTACACACTTTCTGTGTGTTATATAGCCTAACGTGATAAAAATTATCATGATAATTTATATTAAGTTAGCCGTAGCTATATGTTGAGAAAGGAGAATTCAACGTGAAGAGTAAACAGCCAGATAATTTCGAGAGGTATCGGTCCCATCGCAAAAACGTATTTCGGGAAACTTCAACATTTTTTAGGAGTACACCCCAAATTTCAAGCCAATATGACGTTTAAGGCGACAGCATGTATCCAGATAATTTGCGGATAAATATTTATCCACAATTTCACCGAAAATGAAAAAGAATTTCCCCTGCCAAGTTGGATGCTTGCGCGGATAAAATTGTTTAAAGATACAATTTTTAACTTGGGAAGGGAACTTTTTTTTCATTTTCAGTGATTTTGGCTGGTTGAAATTGCGAATAGATATTTATCAGTAAATTATTTGCATACATGCGGCCGCCTTTAGTGTTGTTTTCTCGCAAATATGAAATCAGACAAATTTGATATTTTTTTTTTAATGGAGAAAACCATCAAATTAATTGAACGGTTACATGTTGATGAAACACGGACACTACACAGCAGAAACTAAATCATTGTCAAAATTGGATATTTCCCAGCGAACGTGCACTAAAAATTCAAAGACGATGCGATCGGGTTTGAATGAGTATAGAACCACCAATGAGCAGCAATATGCTGATTTACTTGACCGATCCCACCGATAATTAAAGGAATACGTAAACATTGGCAGAAAGATAGGTATTCTGCCACCGCTACAATACAATCCACCAACTGACTATGAATGAGTTATTATCAAATTACTATGAATTACTCCTCATCTATCATATTCACCAAATTTGGCCCGCTGTGAAACATGGAAGAAAATGTTTCCAAAAATAAAAATGTGGCAAAGCGGAATGCCGGAACAGAAGCCTGAACTTAATGAAAAACTTAATGAATCGAACTAAAAGGAGACTATTTTGAGATCGATTTTTGACGAAAACCCAATTTTTTCATTTTTCAAAAAATATCTGACTGACTATTGTAACAGCTGCAGAATCGATAGTTTAAACATTTAGAACATGTTCAATGTTGATATTGATACCATCCACTCAAAAACTTGAATTTCTAGATTTAATTTTATGTACTTTCTTAAGGTTGCTAACCCGTCAGGAGAGAATTTCGTGGAAATTAGTCTATATTTTCCGATGATGGGCAAAAATTTGATAATCAAGCAAATACTTGATGAATTTTACCAAGCAAATTCTCCGGTTTCTATTTAATTGTTTCCCAAATTTTATTTGGTTCACAAATCTTTGGTTTCTTTCTTAAAGCGCTGGAAACTAATTTGTGTTTCTTTTGGTTGGTTTGGTTTTTTGACTGATAAATTTTGGTGTTGGTCTCGGATTTACAAATTTTTAAACTTAGGTTTTGGTTTTTCAATACTGAAGAAATGCTCAAGAAAAAATCGGTTTCGGTTTAAAAAAGTTCCCATCGGCGGTTTGGTTTCGGTTTTATGGTTTTTGTGGATTTACTTTGAAAAACAATGGAAACTTGGTCTCCTGTCTTATGAAAATTGCTTGCTGGCTAGGCGATTAAGTATTTATATCAGTCAAAAATTGTACGCTTAAGCTGTTAGCAATTTTGGAATTTCGACTAAGCTTATTAATAGATCTAAAATGAGGGCCCCTTATTATTGGGGACCTGGAAAAATTGCCCCACTTTGAAAATTTTCCACCATTTAAAGCTTTCAGATTCTGTCAGATATACTAGTGTCATGATACTTTCTAGTTATAAACGTGGTGATTGGGGAAATTATTCTTATACGAATTAGTTCGATTTAGAATTACATTTATGTTAAAATTGTTAACAAGACAGAAAGAAGTGTTTTGCCTTAAACCTTTACTTTTGAGGAATTTTGGAATCGAATTTTCAGAATACTATAAGAAAGCATGATCGAGCTCTCACTTTGATGATGATAAGTTTTTAAAATTTTGATGGTATCAAGTACAAAAAGTTTCAGTTATTGCCATTTTCGCTCATCGTACACATATAGACAATATTAAGTACTGTTTTCAGCTACCGAAAAAATGGACCGGTCCCGTTTTTCAAATCAAAGGACTAGTGGTTTACCGGTTCTTATATTTATGTAAAATGCAGCAACTTATTGCTAATATGTAATCGAAATTGAAATTAACGATTGTTTTTCTTATTTTCTGTTCTAAACTTCGCTTTTTTGTTGCAAATTTAGTTTTTTTCATATGGTACAAAAATGTTTACCAAGATGAATTTTGCGTAGTTTTTGTTCTTGAGAACAAATTTCAATTTAAAACGTCGTTTCTTAACTTTAAAAGAAAGGCTGGTCCTTTTATTCGAAAGTCCATTAATTCAAATTATTTTGCCAACTTCTAATATTTTATCAAAAAAAAAAATGATCTTGAATAGAAGGACCGGTCCTTTTTTCGAGGGAAAACGTTAGCTTTAACTATTTACAATTGATTCCAGAATCATTGGAAAGCCATCTCAAACTCCATGAAATAAACGAATTGTTATAATTATGTAAATAAATTCCTTTTATTTAAATTTCCTAAATAAAAGTCTAGTAAGACACGTAAAGTTTAGTAAATCCCTTTCAAAATTGTAAAATGTTTGTTATAGGCGTGATAGTTGGACTGCGTCGGAAAAATCAGTAAGCATATTTCATATAATCAATAAGGCCATCAGCTCTTTGGTGTTGAAATGGTATACCCACTTTTTACAAATTTTTCCATTAGATATTCCACGCCTGGTTAAAACGCCTGGTCTTCTGGCCTTTTGGATTCGGGTTCTACTAAAGAATTCATGGGCATGCCTAGGTTATCCTTTCCACGTTTCTTGCCCTTAATTAGGGGATACTTTTGGTTTTAAGACTGACCTATAGACACATTCCTGGCAAATTAACCCTAAAGTGAATACCCAGTTTCTATGTGCATTAGGTTAAGAGGCAGCTTAATGGCTGAGTGAGCCATCATATTACTCTTCACAAACTGTACCGCAATAGCTAAGACAATCCCAGTAAGAGAGAAAAGTATTCCCAGGCCTGGTTCACCATGGTCCCATTCATTCACTATGTATTGCCTTGTAAATCCATCGTTACCTGACCTGTTATTTCCTAGGCTAACTCTTTTCTAATTTTTTTCGCAATGGCTGTATTGGAGGGTTAACAAAGCATCAACATCATTGGAAAGAGCCCTCACAAAGCAGCAACTTATGAGAAGAATCAATAAAATATTTTAGTATCCAAATTGAAATTGAATCCAAGTTTTTGATAGGTTTAACGGAGTAAAAGTAGTCGACTATTGATATAACATTACCCGGCGGTAATTTTAATTCATACCGTTTATATGAATAAAAACTGTGTATGTATCCGTCGCACAGTGCTGCGGAATCCAAAAAAGTTGCCAAAAGTGAAAAACTCAAGTAAAGTATCTAAAACTTTGCACCCAGGTTTTTTTTGGGTCGCTAATTACGAATCTAAAGTCAGAGTTGCAAAATTAAATAATAAAAGCGAATTATGCGCTGTATTTCTTGAACATAATTACAACAACAATTGCACAAAAAAATGTCTTTATTATAATCAAAGTATAGCAGATATCAAAGAAAAGGAGGAAAATTAATCAAATCTAATTTTATTTACATTTTTCTCAACAAAATACCACTTATGAAAGGTGACGCGCATTTGAAATTGAAAAAATTTTGCAAATTTCGATATCAAAAATGCTTCTCGCTCTCGTCGACCAATCACTGAAAAAGTCGATGAAATCTTACAAAAAATCGAAGAAGACTGACACATAAGCAGCCATGACATTGCTATGGAATTAAATATCGATCACAAAAGAATTTTAAGCCATTTGCGTAAGGCTGGATACGCAAAAAAGCTCGATGTTTGGGTGCCGCAAGAATTTACGATGAAAAATTTGGTTGATCAAATTTCCATCAGCGAGCTGCTATTGAAACGCAACGAAATTAACCCATTTTTGAAGCAAATCATTACTGGCGATGAAAAATGGTTTCAATACGAGATGTCGTTTGAAAAAGATCATGGTCAAAGAAAATTTAACCACCACAAACGACTTCAAAGCCAGGATTGACGCCCCATAAAGTTATGCTGTGAGTATGGTGGGATTAGAAGGGAATCGTATATTATGAGGTTCTAAAATCTGGTCAAACTATTGATTCTAATCTCCTTTTAGCAATTAACCAGGTTGCAAATAAAAAAGGGGGTCGGAATTGATCAATAGAAAGCTTGTTGTCTTCGATCACAACAACGCCTGACCACACCCATATTTGATCACTTGGCAAAAATTGAGAGAGCTCGGCTGGGAACCTTTGACACATCCACCGTATAACCTGGACCTTGTACCCTCTGAGACTACCATTTGTTTCGATCTCTGCAAACCTCCCTTGATGGTCTGAAGTTAGGTTCAAAAACGACTGTGAAAATCACTTGGCCAAGTTTTTTGTCGATAAACCCCAGAAGTTCTACACCGATAAAATTATGATACTTAATAATGGCCAATTATGTTCTAAATTAAAACTGATTTTGAATACAAGAAAAATTTAATCAAGAAATGATAAAACATCTCTGAATAATTTTTCCCCAACGTGTTTTTCAAAAACTTCAATAAAATCCAAATAAGCAGCTTAAAACAGCCAATATTTTTTATTTGGAAGATAATAAGTTTTACAATCGAACACGGCAGAACAACACAACTTTTTAATAATAACATATCGTATATTAAAGATTTACAAGAGATAAAAATTGACTAATTTGCTGATTTTTTGATATTTGATACTTTCAAAATTAGTACATTACAATTTATTTTCATGTTTTATATATGTACTTTCAGAAGTTAATTCAATTTTGTCCGATAAGAATTCGTTGTCCTTTCGATTTTCTGTATTACTTTTAACAAGCGAGTGTTTACCATTTCCGTAACAATGTTGATACTACTCGAACAAAGGTAGCATTGTGACGAATATTCCAGAGCAGGTAGAAGGAAATGTGATCTTCTCTGGGTGATTCCTGAACGTTAGATATGTACTTTAGCCAACTCAATGGACAAAAAACCCATCTAGGAACTTTTATTTTTTGGCTTTTAGCCAGCTTTTTTACGATTTCACCGCACTGTGTGTCGTCTGCCGGTTGAATGTACCTCTTGCATTTATTTCTGCTGTATTTTTTTAGCGTAATTTGTTCAGACATGGCCTTTATGAGATTTTAAAGGTAAATACTCTAATTCGGACGAGAAATTTCTACACAAATACATCAATGATTTTGTAGGAGAGCAATAATTACTGTCTTGTAACTGTAGTAAAATGGGGATATGGGAGTCAAACCCCGCTCGGCCACTCCTCAAAGGACAGGCCGATGCTGTGTCGAACAAAATCGCGAAACAATTTTCGCTTGCCTAAATTTTCTTAAATTTTAATAGAATATTCAATCGCAGAATTTTTGACACGGCAGCATTACATTAAAAACTTACCAAGGGATACATGCGTTCGAAGGCCGAATGTCGAAAGGACGAACGCCGAATGCGTCGGAAGGCCGACATACATTTGTAGTACGTCTATCAGTAGAAGCGATACGAGCGATACAATTCCTTTGATCTGTGCCTGCAAGGTTGACGAAGCATTTACGAAGCATTAAATCCGCAATTCGCTTCAATACATTCCTTGATGCCATACTAACCCAACGAATTAAGCTAACCGCAAAATAACTTAAAACATTTGTGGTAGAACTATCAGTAGAAGCGAAATGAGCGATACGATTCCTTTGATCTGTGTCTGCAAGGTTGACGAAGCAATTTCCATTATCGTAAATGTTAAGAACTTTACAGAAAACGTCAAATTCGATAGACATTTTATAAATTTTAATTTTAATTCGGACCGCGCTTTGATAATTGTATTTCAGGATTTAAGTTTCCTGGATTTTTTTTTCTGGATTTTTTTTTCGGGATTTCCAGTTTCTGTATTATTTTTTTCTAGATAAGATAGCCCACTCAAAACAAATTTATTTAGTTATTTTTTTAAGTATATGACAAAAAACACGTAAGAAGATTTTAATATTTAAGGCGATTTATTATTAAACATTTTTATACAAAAATTTTGATAAAAATATAAATTTTGGTTTTCATAAAAATAATAATTTTGAAAATTTTCATTCATAAAAATTCGGCCTTCGAGACATCGGCTTTTCGACATTCGGCTTTTCGATATTAGGCCTTTCGGCCCTTTCGACTTTTCAACACGTTCGGCCTTTCGACACATTCGGCTTTTTGATATTCGTCCTTCCGGCGTTCGTTCTTTCGACATTCGGTCTTTCAGCCCTATTCTGTTACATGTAAATGTTAATTATAAATAATCACGTTAGGATGGCTATTTTAGTGGATTTATGTCATTGCGTACTAAGTTTCTTGTGCGTTTACCTTGGTAAACACTTGGCATCTCTAAAATGAATATAGCGAGAGCCGGCTACTCCATCGAACTTGGTTTTTATTTATTTTCAAGTTTTAATTTCCAATTACAAAAATTCTCAACAGTTTTAAGGCAATTTATATTCGTTTTTTAAAAGGAGAAAAAGCAATTTGAATTGTGCATGCAAGAGAGGAAATGATGTTAGTTGTGTAAAGATATGCACCGATTAAGAAAACAAGTTTTTAATTCAGAAATTATTAACTAAATGGCCAAGTAGGTTTTAGTAGAGTCAGTCGAGGACAAACTGCAATGGTCCTAATTTTAGGTTTTTATACGAATTTTCAGTTGCCAAAACTCTTAGTGTGATAGATCCTAAACTAGTACTACGAGTCTATAGATAAAATGTCGCTAAATTAAGCTACTTTCTTACATATTGATACCTAAGAAAAATATTTTCAAATATAGAAACTATTTTCCATTATTCAATTAGTACTTTTCTTTCGAACTTTAAAATGTTTGGGCACGCTGACGAAATTTTTAGACGTGTCAACATTGACAATGTATTTGCGGTACCGGCTCTCTCATTTGGATAGTCTAGGGTTTTAGATTCCATGGACAAAAATGGTTGTAAATAAAACGGAAATAAAATGCAATATCCAGTATTGCAAATTTCCCGAAAAACTTCGAATTTTCTTAGCATCCTACAATAATCTTAAAAAATTAAGAAATTACTTAGAATACGAATAGGTTCTACTAGAACTTCGATGTCAAAGTTCAATTCCGGAAATCTATAAATTAATCCAAACACCTCAAAATTTTAAATTTATAGAATAACATTTGGTAGATTATTTACCGCAGTTCTAAGCTTAATTCAACTCCAAGCTAGATTCGTGTGATATTGAAAAACTCCAATAATCTCAAAAATATAGTAATATATACAAATTAATTAGTAACTAAGTGACCAACTAATGTTCAATAGTAGTTTGTAAAATTTCACCTAAGACCATTTATGAAATAATAATTTCTTTATTTCATTTCATGCAAGTTTGGCGCTTCAAACACAATGTTTTGTCTCAATGTCTCATGCATTATGATTATTCTTACAAAACCTACATATATCCAGGCTTAAAAACCTGGAATAGTTAATTAATCTGTAGTTGATTATTGGTTACAGTAGTTTATGGTATTTTCAAACTCCACATATCGTCGACCGAATATTGGTACTCACCATTTGGTAAAAGTGAGAGAATCAATTTTAGAATGTAACTTTTCTTTAAAAAAGTAAAGGGAAGACGTATTTCAGGATTCGATTCGTATTCGAATTACCAAAACATCATCAAAACCAATAAAATTTTGCAAATTAATATTTCGATAACAAACCAAATATAAACAATAATTCAAAATAAATTCAACAAACTACGAAATTTGACACAATTTCAGCGTGGTGAATAAAAAATTCCGAATGTATCATGAATAGGGTATTTGGTTGCATGTGGAATACATTTACCATAAGGAAATACCAATGGAAATATTAAGGGAATTTTGACAGATGTCCACTTATGAAAAATGGCTAAGGAATTTGAGAATAAGGTGTTAGCGATACCAAGCAATTTATCAAATCGAATTTGATTCTAACCGGATTACGCGGAAACCCGTGTTTTCAAAGTAAAAAATATGAACCATTTTATGGCTATTATGAAAATTTAAAATTGGCGGCTACGACAAACTACAATAATCAGAACGATTTAATATTACAATTAACATAATTCTCGCACATTGGGTCTCATTCCTGTAAAATATGGTAACAGAGAAATTAGGGGAACCTTAGAAGGAAATCGCAAAACAATATTTTGTTTATTGTGCAATTACTTGATGTAGGGATATTCAATCGCTTTGTTTGAAATTACATATTTTGAAAAACGTAGAAAATTTCAAATACAAATATGTTAATGAAATCTCATTATTGGATATTTCTTGTGGACGTCATAGGTCGCAAAATGCGGAAGCTTCAAATATTGATTATTTTCTAAATATTTAGTTATAGGAATTTTTTGGGGTTTTAAGGTCGCGGGGTTAAAAATTATGCTTAACGGCGGACCTTCTACATACGCACAGAACTTATAAATAGTTGTAGTTTTTTTAAATGTCATTTTATGTGACTTGTATGTATATAGAATCGCATGAATAAAAAGATGCTTGTTTAAAATCTGAAAATTCGTTTTTTCGTTCGAACTCGTACCCAAAGACATCCTGCCAAAAGGCAGGCATTTTTGAGATTTAATCTCGAGATATAGTTTGTTTAATTCGGCCTACTTAATAAACCATCGAGCAACGGCCAACTTTTGCGTCCCTTTTAATCACTGTATTCAAACGACAGGCTTCCAGATAGAAATTAGTGGAGTCAATTACATTTTACTTCAATTGAAATCGAAAGGTCCTGATGATACATTTCATGTTTTATGTTTATGATTTTTATGTATAGCACTAATTAAAAAAAAAATGTATGGGACATATTTTGTTTTTGTTGTTGTTTTTTAAGATTCAGGATTATAAAATAAATATAAAAATAGTACCATCTTTAATCTCTTCGATTAAAAAATGGCCGCCAAACGTTTATTTTGAATTTTCTCCCACGTTCATCTTTTTTTTATATATTCAAAATATAAAAATCATAAAATTAAAACATGACTTCTTGGGCCTATATAAAGGATTTGTGGTTTCACATATGCGTGTATTTTCTCCGTATAATTTTTCATGAAATAGTCCAGATCGACTGTTGAAACAGCAATCATCCTCGATGCCAACCAAATATCTCCAAAAATAACATCCTTAGGATAGCGCCAAGACTAAAGTTTCTTTTCAGTTTACTTGTCTAAGAACTTGTAAAAAATAGCCACAAACTTTTTTAACAAATGTTCTGATTGAATGCAGCATTTATTTATGGTGTTCGGCGATAACGATCGATCCTCTACTTAGCGTAGTAATGAATCTACAACTTTCTAAGGATTAGCAAATTTTTGATCATAATTGCGCAGCATAAAGTCTGCTATCATCAAATACCAAAAAGTACCTAGTTAATACTGACTGGGCCATTTTCCTTTCTTTTGTTTAATTTATTTTATAGACCTCAGTCCTCTTAGAACTTTAAAGAGTCATTTCTGTTTAAAGAGGGGCCCGAAAGAGATGAACTTACGAACTTCATAGGTGTTCATAGGTAAAGGACCCTGTACTTCTCGTCACCATCGCTTTTTTATTTTTTATTAATTATAAAAAAAAAAATGAGTTTAAATAAAAGGCTGTAATTACATGAAGAGGACTCAATTACAAGTAGGCTAAAAAATATTAAAATCGGATAATGTGCACCGGCTTCCGAAAGGAAATGCTAGTTTTACTAATCTTCAATGTACTAAATAAATATTTTCATAGTTTGTAGATGCTTCCCCATATTTTGAATTTCCAAAATCGATATCCGCGGTACGCTTTCGGCCCGTAGTACATACGTTAAGAATCATGGATTGATTAAGTAAGAAAAAGAAGATTACTCGGTTCTAAAAAATTACGTTAATCATCGCACAACATCTAAAGCAAACTTATTTACAGGAATTCACAAATTTATTATTATTATAGCATAACTTTCAACTAAATTACATCACTCGCGGTTATACGCATAAAAAGTATTGCCCAACATAGTTTTAACAAAACGTATCTCTCTCGCATCAAAATTACGCCATCAAAATATAAATTTGAATACTTTTGAGTTCGTGTTCATATTGAAAACTCTATTTAGACCCTTCGTATTATTTATTTAACGTTTATTTTTATAAGATTGATTATTTAACGAAATGGAAGATATTATTTGGTTTGTATATATTGTGTAGTTAAATTATATTTTATATTTATATTACGGCTAGATTTTATTCGCGATATATACTAGCATAGCGCGCGACTTACAAATTTTTCATCGAAAATTAGCATAAAATTAAATTCGTTATAAAATAATAAAATTGTAATGAAGGCAAAAATTTCGTCATAATACCATATTATAATATAGTGTTTCACTCTTAAAGTGCTATGAAATTTCCCATTTCTCCTCTATATTCTACATGGAAATCACGAACAACATAATTTTTCTGCTTACATAATCTACGTGAATTAGCATAAATCATCAAAATTGTTGTGTTGTTCAAAAAAATATAATTGTGAAGGTTGGTGTAAATAATTAGTTTCGGTATATGTATACTGAGTGTTTGTGAGTATGTATGTGTTGATGTTGTTGCTGTTTAATGGAAATTGAATATTTTTAGATGAACTTTAGACCTTATGGCGCGCACACTGTTTATATTTAGAGTTATTAAGTTATGTTTTGGCATTTACATAATTTACGTGCGAATAATTTTGTAACATCGCATAATCGATCGCTTATTAAAGTTGTCGGTTATTAGTGCATTTTGAATATAGATGGTGAAATTATCAAGAGTCTACAATTTCAGTTTCGATATGAGGATTCAGGTGATCAGGTTATAGAGAATGAATTGCTAATTATACCCTGATACTGTCTACACAATAGAAAACAACCACGTAGTTGTAAAAACAGCGAATTGTACGCAATACATATTAAAATCTTATTGGTTTATGGCAGCCAGAAATTTGCAGATAATAGCGAAACTGAAATTGCAAGCTCTGGATAATTTCATCTTCTTCGTAAGAAATATAACCTAATGTTTCATTTTTCATAGAATTTTATCATACATACAGCACACCCGGAAGGATAGGCATTGAGAAGGTAATATGTTTCAGCGATTAGCAATGACAAGGTAACTAAAACGAAGAAGATTAAAAATATTATAGTAATAAAGTGCAAGTCTGCGTTTAGGTCAATGGCCAATTGCAGTCGGCTTTGTCGAGATTAAGATCGACAGATTCGTAAATCCATATGGTTGTTCAACCGACATCTAAAGTTGCAATCAAAAAGCTGAAATTCCTTTCACTAAATGTTATAGCTTTGCGAAAAATTGGTTTAACCTATAAGGGAGTATTCCATTGAAATAATCAAATTCGGTATGACAAAGCATCACAAAATGAAATACAGGCTGATGTTTAGTCGATTTTTTATAAGAGATATGCGTACTGTCGTATCAACAAATGCGCATCAAAAAACTGTTCAATATCTATGCAAACGGTGTTGGGTACTCTGGGCAAACATTACAGTTCTCTAAAAGTCATTGAATACGTCAGTCGAACACTGCGAGACCTATTCCGTTCACCACCAAAAAACTTTTCGCTAAACTCAAAGGTAGAAAACTCTATAGCAACGTAACCTCTAAAACTCAAATTACTGAACATCTGCACTCACACACTGATCAGTTAAACTTTTATATAAAAAAGGCCCAATAATCAAGCCAGTCCAGAAGAGTAAATTTTGTTGAAACGTTCTGCGTCTTCTATTTGGTGCATTGGAAACTCGGAAAACGGTTTTTCATATATACTCGTACCTATATAATGTACAAAAAGTACCCAGAATAAATCATTTATTTCTCTCTTAGGAAGACATTGAAAAAGTTGGGAACACTGAACCTAATTACCATGCACAATTTGGGCGCCTTATGTTAATTAGTTTGTGATCAGCTGTTGTTTATATCAGTCGTGCTTAAAATTATATTCTGCGATTTTCGTAATGGAAAAATTGGTCGAGCTAAGAATTTGTAGTAAATTTTGTGTTTACAACGAAATTTGATGCCAATGAAGTTTTTACTATATTTTACTAAAATGCTTTTAGTTCTTGATTAGTAAAAACTTCACTGGCCTATATAGCAATGTGAACATTTTACTAATCTAAAATTTTGTATTCTATTTCTATTCTATTTCTATTCTAATTCTTTTCTAATTCTATTCCATTTCTTTTCTATTTCTATTCCATTTCTATTCTATTTCTATTCTACTTCTATTCTATTTCTATTCTATTGCTATTCTATTTCTATTCTATTTCTATTCTATTTCTATTCTATTTCTATTTCTATTCTATTTCTATCCTATTTCTATTCTATTTCTATTCTATTTCAATTCTATTTCTATTCCATTTCTATTCCATTTCTTTTCTATTTCTATTCCATTTCTATTCTATTTCTATTCTATTTCTATTCTATTTCTATTCTATTTCTATTCTATTTCTATTCTATTTCTATTCTATTTCTATTCTATTTCTATTCTATTTCAATTCTATTTCTATTCCATTTCTATTCCATTTCTTTTCTATTTCTATTCCATTTCTATTCCATTTCTATTCTATTTCTATTCTATTTCTATTCCATTTCTATTCTATTTCTATTCTATTTCTATTCTATTTCTATTCTATTTCTATTCTATTTCTATTTCTATTCTATTTCTATTCTATTTCTATTCTATTTCTATTCTATTTTTATTCTATTTCTATTCTATTTCTATTCTATTTCTATTCTATTTTTATTCTATTTCTATTCTATTTCTATTCCATTTCTATTCCATTTCTATTCCATTTCTATTTCTATTCCATTTCTATTCTATTTCTATTCTATTTCTATTCTATTTCTATTCTATTTCTATTCCATTTCTATTCTATTTCTATTCTATTTCTATTCTATTTCTATTCTATTTCTATTCTATTTCTATCCTATTTCTATTCTATTTCTATTCTATTTCTATTCCATTTCTATTCCATTTCTATTTCTATTCCATTTCTATTCCATTTCTATTTCTATTCCATTTCTATTCTATTTCTATTCTATTTCTATTCTATTTCTATTCTATTTCTATTCTATTTCTATTCTATTTCTATTCCATTTCTTTTCTATTTCTATTCCATTTCTATTCTATTTCTATTCTATTTCTATTCTATTTCTATTCTATTTCTATTCTATTTCTATTCTATTTCTATTCTATTTCTATTCTATTTCTATTCTATTTCTATTCTATTTCAATTCTATTTCTATTCCATTTCTATTCCATTTCTTTTCTATTTCTATTCCATTTCTATTCCATTTCTATTCTATTTCTATTCTATTTCTATTCCATTTCTATTCTATTTCTATTCTATTTCTATTCTATTTCTATTCTATTTCTATTCTATTTCTATTTCTATTCTATTTCTATTCTATTTCTATTCTATTTCTATTCTATTTTTATTCTATTTCTATTCTATTTCTATTCTATTTCTATTCTATTTTTATTCTATTTCTATTCTATTTCTATTCCATTTCTATTCCATTTCTATTCCATTTCTATTTCTATTCCATTTCTATTCTATTTCTATTCTATTTCTATTCTATTTCTATTCTATTTCTATTCCATTTCTATTCTATTTCTATTCTATTTCTATTCTATTTCTATTCTATTTCTATTCTATTTCTATCCTATTTCTATTCTATTTCTATTCTATTTCTATTCCATTTCTATTCCATTTCTATTTCTATTCCATTTCTATTCCATTTCTATTTCTATTCCATTTCTATTCTATTTCTATTCTATTTCTATTCTATTTCTATTCTATTTCTATTCTATTTCTATTCTATTTCTATTCCATTTCTTTTCTATTTCTATTCCATTTCTATTCTATTTCTATTCTATTTCTATTCTATTTCTATTCTATTTCTATTCTATTTCTATTCTATTTCTATTCTATTTCTATTCTATTTCTATTCTATTTCTATTCTATTTCTATTCTATTTCTATTCTATTTCTATTCTATTTCTATTCTATTTCTATTCTATTTCTATTCTATTTCTATTCTATTTCTATTCTATTTCTATTCTATTTCTATTCTATTTCTATTCTATTTCTATTCTATTTCAATTCTATTTCTATTACATTTCTATTCCATTTCTTTTCTATTTCTATTCCATTTCTATTCTATTTCTATTCTATTTCTATTCCATTTCTATTCTATTTCTATTCTATTTCTATTCTATTTCTATTTCTATTCTATTTCTATTCTATTTCTATTCTATTTCTATTCTATTTCTATTCTATTTCTATTCTATTTCTATTCTAATTCTTTTCTAATTCTATTCCATTTCTTTTCTATTTCTATTCCATTTCTATTCTATTTCTATTCTATTTCTATTCTATTTCTATTCTATTTCTATTCTATTTCTATTTCTATTCTATTTCTATCCTATTTCTATTCTATTTCTATTCTATTTCAATTCTATTTCTATTCCATTTCTATTCCATTTCTTTTCTATTTCTATTCCATTTCTATTCTATTTCTATTCTATTTCTATTCTATTTCTATTCTATTTCTATTCTATTTCTATTCTATTTCTATTCTATTTCTATTCTATTTCTATTCTATTTCAATTCTATTTCTATTCCATTTCTATTCCATTTCTTTTCTATTTCTATTCCATTTCTATTCCATTTCTATTCTATTTCTATTCTATTTCTATTCCATTTCTATTCTATTTCTATTCTATTTCTATTCTATTTCTATTCTATTTCTATTCTATTTCTATTTCTATTCTATTTCTATTCTATTTCTATTCTATTTCTATTCTATTTTTATTCTATTTCTATTCTATTTCTATTCTATTTCTATTCTATTTTTATTCTATTTCTATTCTATTTCTATTCCATTTCTATTCCATTTCTATTCCATTTCTATTTCTATTCCATTTCTATTCTATTTCTATTCTATTTCTATTCTATTTCTATTCTATTTCTATTCCATTTCTATTCTATTTCTATTCTATTTCTATTCTATTTCTATTCTATTTCTATTCTATTTCTATCCTATTTCTATTCTATTTCTATTCTATTTCTATTCCATTTCTATTCCATTTCTATTTCTATTCCATTTCTATTCCATTTCTATTTCTATTCCATTTCTATTCTATTTCTATTCTATTTCTATTCTATTTCTATTCTATTTCTATTCTATTTCTATTCTATTTCTATTCCATTTCTTTTCTATTTCTATTCCATTTCTATTCTATTTCTATTCTATTTCTATTCTATTTCTATTCTATTTCTATTCTATTTCTATTCTATTTCTATTCTATTTCTATTCTATTTCTATTCTATTTCTATTCTATTTCTATTCTATTTCTATTCTATTTCTATTCTATTTCTATTCTATTTCTATTCTATTTCTATTCTATTTCTATTCTATTTCTATTCTATTTCTATTCTATTTCTATTCTATTTCTATTCTATTTCTATTCTATTTCAATTCTATTTCTATTACATTTCTATTCCATTTCTTTTCTATTTCTATTCCATTTCTATTCTATTTCTATTCTATTTCTATTCCATTTCTATTCTATTTCTATTCTATTTCTATTCTATTTCTATTTCTATTCTATTTCTATTCTATTTCTATTCTATTTCTATTCTATTTCTATTCTATTTCTATTCTATTTCTATTCTATTTCTATTCTATTTCTATTCTATTTCTATTCTATTTCTATTCTATTTCTATTCTATTTCTATTCTATTTTTATTCTATTTCTATTCCATTTCTATTCCATTTCTATTCTATTTCTATTCTACTTCGATTCTATTTCTATTCTATTTCTATTCTATTTTTATTCTATTTCTATTCTATTTCTATTCTATTTCTATTCTATTTCTATTCTATTTCTATTCTATTTCTATTCTATTTCTATTCTATTTCTATTTCTATTCTATTTCTATCCTATTTCTATTCTATTTCTATTCTATTTCTATTCTATTTCTATTCCATTTCTATTCCATTTCTATTCCATTTCTATTTCTATTCCATTTCTATTCCATTTCTATTTTTATTCCATTTCTATTCTATTTCTATTCTATTTCTATTCTATTTCTATTCTATTTCTATTCCATTTCTATTCTATTTCTATTCTATTTCTATTCTATTTCTATTCCATTTCTATTCTATTTCTATTCTATTTCTATTCTATTTCTATTTTATTTCTATTCTATTTCTGTTCTATTTCCATTCCATTCCTATTCTATTTCTATTCTATTTCTATTCTATTTCTATTCTATTTCTGTTCTATTTCCATTCCATTCCTATTCTATTTCTATTCTATTTCTATTCTATTTCTATTCTATTTCTATTCTATTTCTATTCTATTTCTATTCTATTTCTATTCTATTTCTATTCTATTTCTATTCTATTTCTATTCTATTTCTATTCTATTTCTATTCTATTTCTATTCTATTTCTATTTTATTTCTATTCTATTTCTATTCTATTTCCATTCCATTCCTATTCTATTTCTATTCTATTTCTATTCTATTTCTATTCTATTTCTGTTCTATTTCCATTCCATTCCTATTCTATTTCTATTCTATTTCTATTCTATTTCTATTCTATTTCTATTCTATTTCTATTCTATTTCTATTCTATTTCTATTCTATTTCTATTCTATTTCTATTCTATTTCTATTCTATTTCTATTCTATTTCTATTCTATTTCTATTCTATTTCTATTCTATTTCTATTCTATTTCTATTCTATTTCTATTCTATTTCTATTCTATTTCTATTCTATTTCTATTCTATTTCTATTCTATTTCTATTCTATTTCTATTCTATTTCTATTCTATTTCTATTCTATTTCTATTCTATTTCTATTCTATTTCTATTCCATTTCTATTCCATTTCTATTCTATTTCTATTCTATTTCTATTCTATTTCTATTCCATTTCTATTCTATTTCTATTCTATTTCTATTCTATTTCTATTTTATTTCTATTCTATTTCTGTTCTATTTCCATTCCATTCCTATTCTATTTCTATTCTATTTCTATTCTATTTCTATTCTATTTCTATTCTATTTCTGTTCTATTTCCATTCCATTCCTATTCTATTTCTATTCTATTTCTATTCTATTTCTATTCTATTTCTATTCTATTTCTATTCTATTTCTATTCTATTTCTATTCTATTTCTATTCTATTTCTATTCTATTTCTATTCTATTTCTATTCTATTTCTATTCTATTTCTATTCTATTTCTATTCTATTTCTATTCTATTTCTATTCTATTTCTATTCTATTTCTATTCTATTTCTATTCTATTTCTATTCTATTTCTATTCTATTTCTATTCTATTTCTATTCTATTTCTATTCTATTTCTATTCTATTTCTATTCTATTTCTAATCCATTTCTATTCTATTTCTATAACATTTCTATTCTATTTCTATTCCATTTCTATTCCATTACTATGCTATTTCTATTCTATTTCTATTACATTTCTATTCTATTTCTATTCTAAATCCATTCTATTTCTATTCTATTTCTATTCTATTTCTATTTCTATTCTATTTCTATTCCATTTCTTTTCTATTTCTATTCCATTTCTATTCCATTTCTATTCCATTTCTATCCTATTTCTATTCTATTTCTATTCTATTTCTATTCTATTTCTAATCCATTTCTATTCTATTTCTATAACATTTCTATTCTATTTCTATTCCATTTCTATTCCATTACTATGCTATTTCTATTCTATTTCTATTACATTTCTATTATATTTCTATTCCATTTTTATTTGTATTCTATTTATATCCTATTTCTATTACATTTCTATTATATTTCTATTCTATTTCTATTCTATTTCCATTCCATTTCTATTCTATTTCTATTCTATTTCTATTTCTATTCTATTTCCATTCCATTTCTATTCTATTTCTATTCTATTTCCATTCTATTTCTATTCTATTTCTATTCTATTTCTATTTCTATTCTATTTCTATTCCATTTCTTTTCTATTTCTATTCCATTTCTATTCCATTTCTATTCCATTTCTATCCTATTTCTATTCTATTTCTATTCTATTTCTATTCTATTTCTAATCCATTTCTATTCTATTTCTATAACATTTCTATTCTATTTCTATTCCATTTCTATTCCATTACTATGCTATTTCTATTCTATTTCTATTACATTTCTATTATATTTCTATTCCATTTTTATTTGTATTCTATTTATATCCTATTTCTATTACATTTCTATTATATTTCTATTCTATTTCTATTCCATTTCAATTCTATTTCTATTCCATTCTACTCTATTTCTATTTCTATTCTATTTCTATCCTATTTCTATTCTACTTCTATTCTAATTCTACTCCATTTCTATCAGGGATGAAATTGACATAAATTCCAAAGTACTAAAATGTTGAGCACTGGAGACTAAATTGAGCTTCAAAGGACTTTTTTTAATTTTTTGATGAACTTACTACTTCGAAAATCTTCGTAAAGTGCTGCCTGACGTTTACAGAAAAAATTCAAATATAAATATTTTTTCGAAAGGACTGAAATTTTGATCAAAAGTATCGAAGGACTTTTCATTTTCTAAAGGACCGAAAAAAGTCCTATAGGACCAACTTTTTCATCCCTGATCTAAAACTAATCAAAAATATGTAGCTACTCAAATAGTGACATTTAGGGGAATTAAGAGTTTCAATATTTTTCAAATTTCTATGACTCCGTGTAGAGTTGTACACAAAAATTCGCTAAAAAATTGTATACATAATACATTATAAACCATATTTACCCAATGGAAATTCATGTTGAGAAACCTTGTAACTTATAATTTATGTATTGTACTTTAAATATAATTTAGCAATAAAAGGTAAAGCACAGATGGAAACAGAGAAAACGTAACAAAAAAAAAATGAAGCTGCTTCCATTAGGCAGAAAAACCTCTTAAATTTTTTTCAAACAATATCCACCTCATGCATACACATTCTATTATGAGCAATAGCTCATTTACTATGAATCGAAATGAATGGTTCGACACAATTTGGTAATTTGCTAGAATCATCATTTGAATTTATTAAATAGAATAAATTCAAAGTCGTGTTATGTAATGGTGGTCGGTCGATAACCCAGGGGGTTTACCATAAAAAAGTATTAAATTAATATGACAATCATTGTTGGACAAGATTTTATTAAATTTTCAACAAAATGTACCTTGTGCATATATGGACATTTATCTAACAATATTTACATCTATTTTCCTGTATAATGTCTAATCTTATGTCAGAACACCTGATATGAGTTTTTCTGTTACATTTTGTACAATTATTGTGTTCCTTTGTAATATCAATAGTTGTAAAGCAGAAGATACAATTGAATGGCTCATTATTTGATTTCTCCAATAAAATTTCCTGCAAATTTCCACAAATAATGTTAAACCTATTGACTAACGGTAAATCATAATGAGATTGATGACTAACTGGCAAAATTTAATTTAATGATTTCTTGAATTTTTATGATATTCAACTTAAGTTAGTAATTTTCACTTCAAGTATCCCAGGGGTTGTAAAATCCAAGAGAATTTTCTGAAAATTTCCACAAATAATGTTAAACCTATTGACTCTTGATGACGTACCCCTGAATGTATGTCTTTGAGTAGCTACTGCCGCCATTCTTATTTAGGAAAACTTATTAAAATCTTCATTCGCGTGAAATTTGTTGTGTTGAACCGTTACCAAAAGGTTTTTGGTGGTTCTTGTCTGCCGAAAACACAAGCATATGAATATGTAAAAGGCAGTCAGCGATAGCCGAAAAGCCTCGTGCTCATTCTGCAACCAATCATCAACGCCTATATTCGAGGAAATTATTGAAAATCTTACAAAAATGGTGGGTAAAGATGTATTGAGCATAAATCGCTAGCGTGGCGCACCTCGACTTTATCGAAATCTTATTGCTGAAGATATTTTTACACGAGCCTCTAAAAGAACGTTGCTGTCAGCAAAATAATTTCAAATTATAAATTCCGAGTAATTTTGGTAAGTTGATAAAAAAATCGTATACGAGTGTCCAAGGTCAAAAAGGTTTAAAAACAAAATGCTCATCTTAAAATGGAGGAAAGAAGCGTCAATTAACTGCTTATTGAAATCCTGCCAAAAATATTCAATAATTGTGTTGGTTTAAAGTCACATTTCTCAAACAACAAAATATATGTCCGTCCGTTTGTCTGGATATCTGTACCCACGGTATCTCTAGAACGGCTTGTTCGAGCTGGATTTTTTTTTCGCTAGTCTATGGTTTTTATGTTCAAGGTGGAGAATTGAAAAGACTTGGTGACCTGTATGTCAAGATATCGGATGCCTATCATAAATATTCTCGCGCTCAGAACTGTAATGATCAACAATTGACTTTTTTGCGTTAATCGGTCATAAATGTTCATTAGAATGGTTATAAAACAAATATTTCAGTAAATAACCTGAAGATAAATGTTTCGCGAATTGGTTATCACTTTTTACACAATCTGCCGTGGGCACTTGGCGAAACACACTTAATACACACATTTTTTAAACTTTTAAAAAACACTTGTTAAATATTTCGCAAAATTTCAAAAGGTTTAAAAAATCACTCGATCGATTAAGGCTTGTTAGGCCATCATCAGGGGTATCTACTAAACTGTAAAAATAAAAATGTAGTGTATATTTATATAGTTGGGAAAAGCAAAAAGTGAAACAAAACTGTATAATACTGTAAAATTTGAAATTTGTTCAATTTCTGATAATTCTAATTCTTTAAGCTAAAACGTGAAAAACATGCTGAGCATATTATCTGGCTGCGATCAGGACATGCGGTGAATGGTGAGTGTCGGTAGCTGGGAAGATAAGAATTTATTACGTGTATCATAATATTTCGACTTTTTTGATTGAGTGATTCCATCAAATTAAAGGACGGCCATAGTTGTCAATCAAGGGCTTTTGTTATCAAAAAAAAATCTCATATCTTTTAATGTGTAGCACTCGATTGGGAGTAGTGGTTGTCATTTTAGGTGTCCAAAATGTGCTAGAAACAGATCTAACATTTTTGATTGAAAAACCAATTCTATACAAAAATATCTCAACCGTGATGTGCTGCTTTAAATGTTTCAAGTACTTTGATTTTTCAAACATTTTCTCAACCCACATCAAAATTTTTATGTTCTCACGTCACAAACAAACACACACACATACAAACATTTCAACTTTTATTGATTTTATGTTATATACCGACATTCATATATACACATAAATCATGTTGATATTAAATTGATAGTTTTTCATCGATACGAAATTAATTTGAATTTATGTTTTGTTTATTTTGATTTAGGTATGGATTTAAAATTATCACACACATATATGCACACAAAAATCTAATTAATTATAATTAACAAGTCAATCAATCAGAAATGTTAAGAAATCTCCACTATCGAGATTTAAAATTTTTAAACAATAACAATTTTGAAAGTGTTCGTCGTCATCGTCAATAAATAAATTTACAAACCAGGAAGTAGACCCAATTATTTATTGTAAATATTCAAATTACGAAATTAACAATCCAAAATCCACTACCTTGTCACGTAATTTGTGCTTGATTGACACAAAATAACATAATGGCACAAATAATAAGAAAAACTTCTGATTGTGAGCTGTTATAACAAATATTTAATAGGATTATTATTTTCCAAAAATTCGTGGAAACATTTTTCAGGTCAAAAAGCTTTTATCTTTACGAAAATATATAAAAAACAAAATAACAACAACAATTTTTTTTGATTGATAAATATGATTTGTCCCATGGCATATTTTTATGGGTACCCCCTCTCCCCATTCCGGCATTAAAATTATTTTGTAGTGATATATTTGGATGTTGTTTCGTAGAAAAATCGCCCGTTCTAAAGAAAATAAATAAATTGGGCACTCATCTTCATAATTGATTCATTATATTGCGAAGCTTTTTTCCGTTTTCCGCATTCTAAAATATTTCATCTCGTGCAACATCACGATGAAAGAAAGTAATGATGAATGATTTATTATTCAGAAAATTTGACATTCTATTTGATATAATATATACGCTCAAATACATACCTTGATTGAGATGTATTACTGTCAAAATATGGATCCGTTAAATGTTTACGTGGAACTTCAAACGACGCTACAATTTCTTTTAGAACATTACCAACTATGAATATGTTGGCGAGTACAGAATGAAGTTTGATTACAGGAATCGCAACACATAAGTGATCCGCGTATGAGCCTCGTTATTAGAGAAATCTTTTAAGTGAATGGTGACGTAATGCAAAACAGATCAACAGTGAAACCTAAAAATTTAGAAATTAGTAATTAGAATATCGGACAAACTGGCAGATGTTTTCCTCAAAGAACGATTATGTTTTGTTGTTTTTATTTTAATATTGGAGAAGTGATGCTTAGCAAATACAAAGCACTACTTTCTCTGAGTAAGAGAGAGGAACTAAAAGGTATAATGGATTTCATCATCATTCGTTTGGTATGCTTGGAGAACATGAATAAAACTTTCACAACATGACTTTGGGAAATGATGCCAGGGAAATGTGGGACATATATTCTAATCCAATTCTTCCGAAGTCCTTTTAGATTGGTAATAACTCCGATGAAGAGGAGAAAAAGAGTAAAACTTGGCCGAATATAATTCATGTTTCCATAACAGTATTTTTAGTGGTATACATGTAGATCGGCGTGCGGACGAAGCGTGATGACTTAGACGACGGAATAAACACATAAATAACAGCTAGAAGTTTCAAAATTAACGCGAAATAAACAAAAACGCACAAATTAAATTTAATTGCAAAGAATTTTTGACAACAATTGGTGTAACCAATTTATATTTGTGCGTACTTCTGTTTTGATATTTTTTATGGTGTTATAATGTTACAAGCATCCAGATAAACCCAAACTTAACTGTGTATTAGCTAGTAATGGCGGCTGAATACTTTCATTCCTGTGAAGTCCATATCGCATTAAAAACTCTTAGCACCGAGAAAGTAGATTCCTTAGAGTTTCTTCGAGATCGAAGTTTGTAATTTTTTAGGCTTGCAATGTCCCATCTCGGAAAAACTGAAAAACGCTTGTCATCTATGTAAAAACAAATTTTTTAAAATGTGAAATTTGCTTCATTTGAGAAAATACATTAATCTAAGGAGTTTCCGGGCTCGCTGATTACGATTAAGAGAAAAAAAAAATTAAAACAGGAATATGGCGACGCAGTTTTACAGAGGTTTAGCGGTTAAGACGGGTACGTCATTTTGGTTTAGTGACAGCAAGCTTTAAAACTTCATCTGTCAAATTTTTGTAAGGTTAAATTTTTGTAAAATGGGAGCCACATGATTGAATGAAAAACAAATAAGACAAATAGAAACCCGAAAAGTCATCCAATCGCAGGTCAATCGCTTCGAAAGGGATACCATGCTCTGCGTTTGATGGGATCATGGAGGTGTGGTGTAACAGGTGGAACCATTAATACTAATCGCTGCCGATAACAAATAATTCATTTCAATAGTAGACATGGCAAAGTAATTTTTGCTTCATGATCAAAACGTACGAAAAAGTGGAAAATTGTGTCTCTGAATCGTTTGGCATAAAGCAAAAAAAGTTCTATTACGAGGATATCCACGAATTATCTGAAAGATGGGGAAAATATGTAGCTAGAGATGGGCATTTCTTTGAATAAAGTACTTTTGATGTTTCTTTTAAAATTATTGTGTACCATGTAAAATTATTTTGTCATTTCAAAATCTATAGCTAGCTATTAACTCTAGAAACTACCTTCAAAATCAAAATTAAAATAAATAATTGCTTATGGCTATTCTGCTTAAAATCCCCATAATTGAAATTAGATCTGGAACTCATTAAATACTAACAGCTTTAAGTTGTCCATACTAAATTTGAGTATCACATTAGTATAATATTCTTATTAGTACCATATATGACAAACAATTAGCACAAATATATGATCTGGCTCATAAACTTAATTTTAACCCTAGATTCATGAACCAGGGTCGTTTTCGTACTGTTCAAATTATTTTTTGTAAAATAAAACAAAAAATAAAAAAATAAAAATTCAAAACTTTAAAATTCAAATTTCAAATTCCAAATTTTACATTCCGAGTTTCATATTTTAATTTCCAAATATAAAATTCCAAACTTCAAATTTCAAACTCTAAATTTTAAATTTTAAATTCCAAATTTCAAACTTCAAATTCCAAATTCTAAAATTCAAATCTTAAATTCCAAATTTCAAATTCAAAATTCAAAATTTTAATTTTTTTTTTTTAAATTTTAAATGTTAAATTTTTAATTTTCAATTTTTAATTTTAGATCGAAATTTTAAATTCCAAATTCCAAACTTCAAATTCTAAATTTTAAATTTTAAATTTTAAATTTTAATATTTTTTTTTTTTTATTCTATGCAATCTTTTCTGGGGTTCAAGGCACTCCCAATTCTTTCTCAGTTAACTTTTACAGTCCTACTTTACGTAGAAGTAACCAAATCGAGGACGTACGGCTATAGACTCGTTTTTAATAAACCAACTAAACCTTGAATTGATTCATGCCAGCCTATAGTGCTGAAAGATGGGTCGGCCCATGGATTCTGCACAGGGGGTCACAGTTGTGTTCATATTCATCAATCATCACCGATCGTAATCAGATGATGAAAAATCTCTTTTGCATCCCGCCTCTATACGGATTCGAACTCGGTACTTCCCGAACCAACCACCGCAGCTTTAATCAGCGCGCCGTTTGATCGGTAAATTTTAAATTTTAAATTTTAAATTTTAAATTTTAAATTTTAAATTTTAAATTTTAAATTTTAAATTTTAAATTTTAAATTTTAAATTTTAAATTTTAAATTTTAAATTTTAAATTTTAAATTTTAAATTTTAAATTTTAAATTTTAAATTTTAAATTTTAAATTTTAAATTTTAAATTTTAAATTATTTTAAATTTTAATTATATTATTAATTATATTATGTATATTATTTTAATATAATTTGAAATTAAAAATGTTGAATTTTAAATTCCAAACTACAATTATCAAATTCGATATTCCAAATTTCAAATATCAAATTTTAAATTTCAAATTTCAAATTCCAAATTTCAAATCCCCAACGTCAAATTCCAAATTCCGAATTCTAAATTTTTAAATCCAAATTCCAATTTCCAATCCATGTCCAAGCGCAGCTGCATCACCCGTTATTGATAGGATTTTAAAAGGTACACGTTCTTCACCAATGTACCTTTAGGTTCGGGAGGTTGCCTTTTGTAATAGTAGATTTTACTGTAAATATTAATTGTTTTACAATAAAATGGTCTTTTAGAAAGTTGTCTTCTTAGAATGGTGGTCGCTGGTCTTCTGTAGAAGATTCCAATTCAAGTAATTCCAATTCAAGTCTTTCCAACACTTATGATTTTTTCCGCGTTCTGTTGAGTACAATGTAGGTTCGACACTGTGTTGCTCTTTTAACAAAGTGGCGATATGGGACACTAAAACTGTGTATTTTTACTTCTGATTTAATCTATATGATTGATCTGAGCTAACAAGTTGTCTTTGTCTTCGGCCGAGATCGAAATACAATGATCAATTTTATTGCTGTTTCTTATTTTTTCTCAGATTAATTAGATCAATCTGCAGGAAATTATAATTATTAGGAGAACAAAGCTAAATAATTGTACTAACTAAAGAATTAACTATTCTTAATCGTCAAGTCTAAAATTTATTTTTTATTTTAAATCACAGTCATCAAAATCTGTTCGTTCTTCGAATTTAAATAAGAAACACGCGTCAAACAAAAAAAGTTGTTCATACAATGCTTAACTCAACCTAATCACATTTTCTTAGTAAAATTGTTCTTTGTTAAAAAAAAATTTAGATTAATTATGGAAACTCAAGATACCCATAAATCTGAAACAGTAATAATTTGTTTCATTTAAATTGAAGTTTAAAGTGTTGATTAGTAATAAGTACTTGATAACAAATAACAAATTAAAAATTTGCTACACTTGAAAATGCATTTTTGAGTTTCCTACAAATTCTTAATTCAACTGATAGATTACTGAAAATTTTTGGAGCCAAAATTAAAAATGAATTTTGAAAATTGGTTGATATATTCTGTGTAGCCGTGATTGATCATTTCTCAAATTGTAACCAGTACTGACATTCAGCTGATTAATCTTTATAATGAAAAAAGTCTTAATAGTTTTGAACACATTTAAATGTATTAATGGAAATATCTGCGACGTCTGAAATAAAGCCCATGATGAAGATAAACGAGGAACATTATGCAGAACTCTTATAAAATGTCTTTGCGCTATATGATCAGGGGATAAATTCTAGCACAGTAGGTCCCACCCCAGCATAATACTACAAGGTATACCAGCCGTAAGGTGTGCATTTTACTGATCATTAAAGCCAGATATTTGCGAAGAGATTCAATATGGTCCTTCCGAGACAATAGACCGAGATATTTAAAAGATTTAACGAATTCAATTTTATAACATCAATACGCAAGCGACTTGGTCACAATGAGCATCACGATAAACAATGTCCAGATCGAAAGTCATTGGAGAGTATTGTCATTTAATTTGAAAACTATACCTTTAGTTTTATTGCTCAAGATCATAGATTTAGCATATGGCACCACTTATTACCTAAGCATAAATCCGACTTAATATTTTGAACATTTATACTACGAATAGGGTGATTATATAGAAACCCAAGATCTTCACCGTAAGCTATCAACCTTGAATTAAAATTAATTTGGAAAATAAATTAAAAATAGCAGTGGACCTAGCCCTGACCCTTGCGGTGTACCATCATTAATGTTGATGCCTTGACTCAAAGCACCATTGATTTTAACAACCTTTGACCGATCAGAGAAATGTGATGGAACCCACTGTAACGTAACACCACGAAAACCAGCATAGAAAAGTGTTTGCAGTAAAACATCATGGTTTACCATATCAAACGCTTTCGTTAAATCTACAAAAATAACACCAATCGAATTTCTTTGATCCAGACCATTATTCAGAAAATTTGTAAATTCCAATAAAGCTTTTTTCGTACTTCTAGATATCCTAAATCCGTACTGGTTATTATGTAAAAATCTAGTTTTATTCAATAAACTGCTGATTCTGGAATGTGCTAGCTTCTCAATAATTTTACCAAATACAATGATCTCGGCCTATAATTTATAATGTTTTTATTATCTACATATGTAGGCCATGTGGTCGTCATCATGAATATATAACTGTCTGAAGATGGGAGATCATCTAAAATATTTATATTCGTATCACCCAAAACTAATAAATTGTTCGCTTTAATCCCTGATAATTATTATTAAGCTCTACCAAAAAGACACATGTGTTTAAAAAAGGAAATCTATAAATAACTAAGACCGAAAACCGAACGGAATCAAATTCAAAATTTACTTGTAAAATATAAAGGGCTGAAACCTCACGAGGTGATCAGAACTTCGGTCTTTGGTTTTTTCAATAAGGATTGCATTCACCTCTCACCTGTGTTATAAAATTGGTGTGACAGTTTTGACAGTACTGATTTCTATTTTAACTAGCATATATTTACTTATACATACAACAACAGCCAAACAGGTCAAAAGCTTTAGTAGCAGGGGTACAGGAATCCAATATAACACGAAAAATCGTATTTTAGAACTTTATACCGAAAGTAGTATACTAAATTATACTGATATTTCTAACCGTGTAACTGACCATATTCTAGAACTTTAACCAAAAATCATTTTAGAATCCCATTTACAACGCACATGTCAAATTTCAGCACAATCGGGTAAGGAATAACTAATTTCCATCCTACTTGGCCATATTCCAGAGCTTCAAAAAATTATTTTAAAATTCCATTGCCAACACCCATCTCAAATTTGATGATACCCCATTAAGGAATTGCCAAGTTTAATCCTACTCCAGAATTTCATCGAAAAATCATTTTAGAATCCCATTTCCAATACACATATCGAATTTCATCTAAATCGGTTAAGAAATGGGCCAGTTTCATCATACTTGGCCATATTCCAGAACTTCATCCAAATAACATTTTAGAATCCCATTTTCAACGCACATGTCGAATTTCATCATAATCGATTGACAAATGGGCAAGTTCCATCATACTTGGCCATATTCCAGAACTTCATCCAAAATTCGTTTCAGAATCCCATTTCTGACACACATGTCAAATTTCATCATAATCGGTTGAGAAATGGGTAAGTACCACCTACTTGGCCATTTTCCAGAACTTCATCCAAAAAACATTTTAGAATCCCATTTTCAACGCACATGTCGAATTTCATCATAATCGGTTGAGAAATGGGCAAGTTCCATTATACTTAGCCATATTTCCAGAACTTCTTGGCCATTTCCAATACACATGTTGAATTTTATCGAAATCGGTTGAGAAATAGCCAAGCTCCATCATACTTGGCCATATTCCAGAACTTCATCCAAAACAATTTTAGAATCCCATTTTCAACGCACATGTGATGAGAAATAGTCAAGTTCCATCATACTTGGCCATATTCCTAAACTTCATCCAAAAATCATTTTAGAATCACATTTTCAACGCACGTATCGGATTTCATCTTAATCGGTTGAAAAATAGGCAACTTCCATTATACTTGGCCATATTCCAGAACTTTATCCAAAAATCAATTTAAATTCCCATTGCCGACACACATGTCAAATTTCATAATAATCGGTTGATAAATAGGCAAACACAAGTTCCATCATATAAAAAATTTGTTAACTATTTACTCACTACATCCTAATGCAACCCCAACTCAACTCCAACTCAACTTCAACTCAACCCTCAAATTTACGCCTAACTTAACCTTCAAATCAATTCCCAATTCAATAATAATCAAACCAGTATCCATAAAAAAATCGTAAATATTTATAAAACCAGGTATTTTGGGTCAATTCGTATGGCAGGTACCCCACCCTCTTAACGTACAGTCTCCAAAAGCTTTTCAAATCTCCGCCTTGACCATAGAAACAGATTGGCGAAAAAAAATTCAAAATCGGACAAGCCGTTCTCGAGATACCATGGGTCCAGACACACAGACATCCAGACATCCAGACAGACGGACGGACATTTTTTTTTTTTTGCATTTTCAGACTCAGGGACTTTCAAAACGCCGAGAAAAGTGGTTTTGGACCAACCAAATTTTTCGTCAGTTTTGACAGGATTTCAATACTTTGGTCTTTTTAGACCGAAGTAAATGTCAGCACTAGTAGCATCGATGTAAGATGCAGTATCATTCATTATGCCATCAGTCACATAGATAAACAAGCTAAGGCAAAATTTCAATTCAATATTATGATGAACTATAAAAAGGTTTGATGTATTCTTCAAGTTGTTATTATTTGAAGATATTACATCTACATTGGCGTTTGTTGGTTTGTCGTACCCCTAAAAATGGATGACTTCGGGTTATATTCTGGAATTATTTTACAAGAACCTCAGCTGGTCATGAAGTTGTAGCCATCAGCTTTACAAAATCGGCATCCGTGACCCTTATTTTAACAGACGAGTAGTCCTATGTAAAATTATCTCGTATTTTTTGCGTAAGACATCCGGATAAAGCATTGAGACTAAAATCTGCTTCCGTTATTTAACTGTACGTAATAGGCCGTCTGTTTCACCCCCCAGTGCCAATAATAACGTTGTTCATAATATTTACCTCTTTTGATTTCAAATTATCTGAAGGAGATTGCTGAGCAGTAGTGCCGATATTTTTAGCGACACCGAAACTTTTAGGAGAATTACTAATTTTCTTTCCATATCTTGAATTTGAAGTGGATTGATTAGCCGACGAAGGAATAAACGATGCAGGCTGACAAATCAAAGATGAGTTTTCAAATGAAATTTGACATTAGCTGTAACAGCAACCGGGTGTGACACCGGGACCGCAAGATTTGGCACAATTTCTAATACGGGTGCATTGATAGTTATATTAGCGAGGATTATTTCAGTTGTACTTGAATTTTTTTGTCTCCAATCTCAGTTCCGATGTTACACTATCCGGTTATACTGCCAAACAGTTTCTACTGCATCATTGGTTGTAACAATATTGTTATTAGCTAAATTCATAGGAAGCGGCACAGCCACGTTATGGCACGCAACACTATTTAGCCCAGCTGCACACTTATTTAGATTGCTCACAGAAAGTTCAGTTCTATTCCATAAAGTGGTTAGCTCTGCAAGGCTATCATTATGAATTTTAAACATGTGATTACACTCATCATAGAACCAATGGATATTATTGGAACTGGCTATTCCGTCGAAAACTGTTTTTTTTAAACCTGCACATTTATAATGCGTGATGGTATCGCGTTGGCCATTACACCGCAATACATTTTCACGAACCGCACTGTCACATGCAACGCACATTGCCATTATGGCATATAAAAATCCAACACTACAGTAAACTAAATTAAATTATTTTTAATCCATTTTGTAGTAAAATGGTCCCTCAAATTCTAGTAGGAGTTGTTAGTATATTTGATCTTTACTATTCAGGAGAAAACGAGCACAAACAATATTCATGCATTTTTCTGGCTTTCATAACAACATAATCGTGACATTTGGTGAGAAGTTTTTTTTTGTGCTTTGATGGCAAAAACACTCAAAATGTGTTCAAATATTTAGAGTTTGCAAAAAAAAAACCCCTGCAAACGATTGTGCTAAATAAATGCTCTCATTTCGAAAATAATGCATCTTGCATTCTTCCCATTTGTCCATGAAAGACTAATCTTCTTAAAGGGTGGAATTTTTGAGAAAATTCCGTCCTTACCAACTGGACTTTAAAAATGTATAAAACCTAGAAATCACACATTTTTTTAATAACCACTTCAACGTAAAAATTTTTCAAAATAATTAAGTTTACCTCTACAATTATTTCACGAGTTCGTTTCATTTAGTTTTAAAAGGCATGGGGTTGCTGTTTACACACACAAACACCGATATACATAACGTATATTTACCATAAAAATAATTACTTTCTGGAAAAACGCTATCGAATTTTCCTATATTATTAAATAAAATATTATACAACCAAAAGCTTCCATTTGCCGAAAAATACACTTTACCCAGCCGTATTATAATATGGATAAATATCCCTCCCTCTCCGTTTATTACATAAAACGAGGAAATAAATAAAAATTTTAAATTATTGTTTGAAAAGTTTTTGTATTTTTATTTATTTTTTCAAACGTAAAATTCAATTTGTTAAAAAAAAAATAAAAATAAATAAATAAACAAAAATTTATATTGTAATTGAAATATAAATTAAATTATATTTTTTACGGAAACAAAATGTTATTTATATTTTTTTTGTTTATTTCAATAACATTTGGTTTATTTTAATGATATTCGTATAAGTTTGTATTTTTGAGCAATATTAAATTTGTACGGGTTCCGGGAATTTTTTTTTTTACATTTTTAATGTTTAAACGCGGAAAAATGAAGCAATATAGATAAATTGTAAGCAAATACGATGAATCAAAATGAAACAAGTGTAAAACAGTTTTTTGACGCCTCCTGAAAAGGATGTTTATTTTAGCTGCGTTAGAAAGCCACCAATTAGAGTTTTCCCATAATTTAGTTACCTGGATACGGTCAGTGTTTTTAGGAAAGCCTAATTTGGGTTGGTTTAGCTGATTAAACAATAGGACACAAAAAACAAACAAAAAATTTGTCGGACTGCATCTCACACTGGAGTCTAAAATTGAACGTGTAAAATTACATAATCAAATTGAATAAAACCTTTATTCAACTTGTACAATACTTTATTATTTTCCGAAGGGCCCTATGGTAACGGTCCCAATTGTTTCACGGCTTTTATAAAATTATCTCGTACCGTCTCATTTCGACGCCACACATGCATTAAGCACCTTTCACCGATAACTGCATTGTTTTTTTCGTAATATCTTCAAAATAGTTTAAATTAATGTTAGTGCTTTCCAAAGGATAAGTAAGTAATATGTGGATGTATAAATGTATGGTGTCCTCGATAAACTCGCCCCAACTATTGCGACGAAACTATCAACCATCGCCTGTAGCTGGTTTCCGTTACAGTTAGAGTCTGCATCCGTCTCAATATTCACGTCAGTGGGACGTCCTCACCGATGTTATTAAATTCATCTAGCACCTGTGGAAATATGGTAATTTAGTTTTGCTAAAAAAAAATGTCCTTAAAAGCTCAACGGTGCGTTTAACAACCACTGCTATACATTTATCCAAAAATCACTCAAACTTTAGTATTTCCAACACCTGCAAAATTTTATTATGAAGATTAGAATACTCTCAATCTCAACATAATCAACCCATAACATAAATATAGTAATTATCACAGTAAACTTACCGGTAGAATCTATTTGTTTTTTCACTTAAAATTATCACCAATTGTCTCACTGAATGCCACTTTCACAATAAAACAAAAAATTCCACATCCACTCCTTTTATATATTTTTTTAGTATAATTGTAAAATATTACAATTCAATTTTACAGCAAAATCATAGTTAGTTTTAAGTAAAAGAAATAAAATCAATGGTGAGGAAATGAATCAGTGGTCATATTTGGGTGATATTTTGTAGGACGCAGCTGAAAGCAGAAGCAATTTCAGCAGAATTGGGAGCAGTTCTGTTCCAAATTAATGAATTTTTTTTTTTGTTTTTTCGGGAAGGTGAAAATGTCATTTACGTACAAAATGTTGGACTCGCATTTCTACCCTACCGACTAAAAAACCTTCCCCATCTACCGGACTACCCTGGGACCGTCTATCACATTACTTCGGGGTAGACCGTTTGATTTTCCTATGCTCCCCGAGCTGTTTCCTGCACTACGGGAATCTATCAAGATCTCCTCTACGAACCTTGCCACGAGCTCCCACCAGACTGAGCTTCGCAGCATAATTCCACTGCTGTCTTCGGAGACCATGCCCCCACCTGCATTTCCAATGTTATTATCCGCTCCTCCCATGCTAAGCACCAAATGAATGTGTGCTCCACATCGTCAATGCTACCTGGGCAGTTCAGGCATTCTGCTGACGTCACCTTCTGCATTCTAAAGAGATATGATCGGAAGTATCCGTGGCCACTCAAGAACTGCGTCAGTATCCAACCTCTCTATGCGCCCTCTCAATCCAAGGGTTCACCTGCTCTATATGCCTCGCTGTCCATCTTCCTCTAGTCTCTAGTTACCAAGCCGATTGCCATAACTCTGTGTTGCGGGACCTCTCCTGTAGGCTCGTAGCCCTCTTGTTTACCTCACCAGCCCGACGGTAAACCGCTTTCTTTTCCCTGGCTAATAGTTCAATTTGAATCGTCTCAGCTATTACCAATATCGCAGGCCCAGATACCGTGCGGTTTGCCGAGGCAACCCTTAAAGCATCACGTCTTTGCACTTGAGCTAGGCGTTTTCTAAACATCTCCTTGTTAAGAGAATCGGCCTATATCTCAGCACCGTAAAGCAAAACAAACTGAACCGCGGACATTAAAAGACAGCGTTTACTCGCCTTCGGACCGCCAACATTTACCATGAAACGGCTTAGAGCCATGATCCCTTTAGCAGCCTTGTCTGCTGTTTTCTTGATCTGCTCACAGAAAGTCATTTTCGAGTCGATTATGATACCTACATATTTTGCTGCGGGCTTCGTCTCGACCACTTCATTGCCAATCCACATTAGTAACGCGGTTTGTATCCGTTTTTTTGTGAGAACCACTATCTCGGTCTTCTCAAGCGTACGGCTCTCATGACTTGATTTAGCTTAAATTGAGCCTGCCTTGTATCCCGGGCAGCGATTAGTGCTGCGACATCATCCGGCGACCCAACTAGAACAGTTTCATCTGGGATCTCGGTTGGCATTCCAGAGGTCAAGACCTAGTACTGATCCCTGAGCCACTTCGGCTGTAACTGCTATCTTTCGCCTCCCCTCTTCAGTCTCATACGTCAAGGTTCGGTCCTTTAAATAGTAAACCAGTATCCTTATAAGGTACTCCGGTATATTAAAAGACTGCTATACAGCATATCCCCCCCAACTCGTAGAATTAAACGCGTCCCCGCATCGAGCGTCACTGACAGGACAATCCGATTTGAAAAGCGATTATGCTGCTCTGCTCTCTTGACCGCCTCTACAACCTCCTGGATCACATCCAACGTGGATCAAACCACTCGAAACCCATACTGCTTTGGTGAGAGGTCCCCTGCTGCTTTGATCGAAGCCTCGACCTGATAAGTTTCTCGAAAACTTTACCAGCTGTGTAAAGCATACATAGAGGTCGATAGGACGATGGAAGCCCAGGGTCGGCTTTGCCCTTGCGAATAAGCAAAAGTTTCGTACATTTCCAACGAGAACTAAAAACGCCCGCTACCAAGCGTGAATTAAACACATTCAGAAGTATACTGCGATCTTGTCGATATACCATTTTTAATACCTCGTTTGGTATTACATCGGGCCCAGGAGCTTTCCGATTTTTTGCGGATAGAACAGCTTCCTCCATTTTCTCCTCGGAAAAAAGAGAGACCTATACTTGTTCTCGAAATTGCCTTGCAGCTCGTTCTGGGTGATTTGGGAAAAGGGCTGATACAATTGTTCCCATTGTACGCGAATCCATAAGACTTGTTGTCCTCTGGGCATTGAGCTTTTTCGTGACAATTTTGTAACCCGGGCCACACGGGTCACGATCTATGTCCTCTGTTAGTACTCTCCAGCAGCACGCTTTGCTGTAGTTGGTTGCTCGTCGAAGTTCCTTGAGATTTGCTTCCGCTCGGTTTTTTGAACGTTGCGCTTTGCCCCGTAGCATGCGACACTTTTTCCGTATGTCTCATATCTCAGTCGTCCACCAATAAACAGGCGGCTTACCGTGTCGCGGTTTTTTCCGTGGCATAGATACCTCGCATGCCGAGGTGATAAGGCATCAACGGCACGCCCTTGGCAAGCTAAAATGTGAGATGGTGAATTTACACAGGTCACTTTGAATGACCATCATATGGATTCATCCGTGGCGTAACTAGTATAAACAATGAATTATAGAACTGCTGGAATGAACAGTTAAACCTGATCCATATTAATCCACCTTAATGTGGTTCTAATGTTATATTTAAACAAAACGTAAGTGAGCGAATTTTCTTAAATGAGGAAAACACACTGCAGTTCAATATGTACCACGTGGGTCTAGGACCGAGCTAGATGCACTATGCAATTTAAATTCGGCCCTCGAACATAATTTTTTACTGCGATCGCAAATTGAACAACGCTGGGAAGAATTTTTCTTTGAGTCCATACTTTTTAAAATGATAATAAACCATAATATACTGGCTGAGCTGTTGATGTAAATTTATATAATTTAAGCGATAAACTATTTGGCCCATAATAGGAAATAAAAATTGTTTACTTTATGTCCTTTTGAAATATTACAAAAATTAAAAAAACTTCAGTGTTCATAATTTGTTGACACAGTACTGTAGAGTACTTGTCAAAATTTGAATATGATAATTTAGAATTAAATTGTAGACTTTTAACTCAAATTCATACTTAAGAACTTAATCAATAAAATAAATAACAACATCAAGAGTAGCACCGGTTGTTGTTTATAACAAAAATTATAAAAGCACAACCTTATTTAAAAGCTTCTGATAATAAAAGCACCAAAAAAAATCCTCCTTCGTGCTTTTTGTTGTTGTGTTTTGTTATAATTTTCTGAATAATAAATGAATGTGATTTGACGAGCTTTTTTCATCTATGTTAGGTATACGTAACAATTTCTTTATATTATATAATGTATTGTATAGGTACATGTTTCTTATAAAGTGAAAATTTTATATACGAGTATGTTTAGAATTTCACATATACTATACGTAATATGTATCATGTAACTACGTTACAGTTCTACCGCAAAGTGATAAAGTTAATTTTTAATATATAATACGCTTTATATCCACATGTATGCGTATATAGAAAGATGTATACGAATATGAAAACTTTATGATAAGTAGCAACACATATGTTTGATAAATGATTTGGTTTGTGCTTCAAAATCGTGTGTGTGTGGTTTAATTTAATAAAAATGTTTTCATTTTAGGTTTAATAACAGCTTCGACTTGTTTAAATTGAAGTAAATATTCATCACTAAGGTTAATATTCTTAATGTTCTTTTCGTATTTGATACGAGGTAGATTTATTCTGTGTCTCTCGCAGTTTGCTTTTAACGTGCTACGCGCTTTAACATTTTACGCTCAGACTAGCGGTGCGGTGCGAGCGTTTGTGAATGCTTTTATACTGAAAAACAATTTTTTTTATTTTCTCAGATAGTTGGGCCACATAATATGAGGATTTCAGTTGATGTTATTTCCGTTAAATTACAGTTTTCATAACAATCGAATTTTTTCACAATATTTAATGAAACTCGAACTATTTGATTCACAAAACTTATTTATTTATTAGAAGAAATAGAAGAAGAGGAAGTAATTAGCCGTTCATGAATGCAAAGATTACCACAATAAATTGAATTAGTTCTCATCCCCTTTGAAAGCACATGTTATCACGGCGATGTCATAGTCCCGATCGATACAATCAGTCTGACTTCCAAAATAAATCAAAATCTAGAGACAAAATGTATCATTCAACGGACAAGTTATTATAATGGTCGTGTCGGTGGCAGCGCTAGAAAGAGCTTACGAGGTGAATAAAAAGCAAATAAGTTTTACTCATAACAAGTTCTTAGAAAAAAGACAAACAGAAAACCGAAGGAACAACGTCGCTCAAATATAGAGCATGCAGAAATAAAATCTATTTACAATAGTACAGTCTCGGGACTCATGAGTAGACCCCGGATGTTAATGCTAAAACTGAAGCAATATGTTTGCGAATACTATACATTTAAATATGCACTGAAAACGGAAAATATGTATCAACAACTAGAAATTATATAATTTCCATAAACTCTATAATACATTAAACAAACTCCCCAAATTTTACTGTTTCTAAAAATTTCATAATTTTTATAATCATATTCTGTGAATATTATAAATTTGATAAATTCTATAAATTTTATGAATTTAATCAATTCTATAATTTCTTAAAAATTTTGCAAATTTTATAAGTTTCATAAATTCTATAAATTTTTTATGTTCTCCAAATTATGGAATTCAAGAATTTCAAAACTTGAATAAATTTTATAATTTCTTTAATTTCTATAAATTTGAATTCAGCAAATTCTTAAGATTCAGAGTAAAACATTAAGTTTGCTTATAAGTTATAACTAATAATTAAAATTTGCTTACACAGGAAATAGAGCTGTGTGAATGTGACGAAGAAATGATTGTAAGTGAATTTAGGTTGTATTAATACAATTCGCTAATACAGCTTGCACAGTACATTCTGTATCTGTACAATGAAAATTGTGGTATAATCAGTCCAGTCGCCGCGGCCTGATGAGAAGGATTGGTTTCTTCATAATCATAAGCTCATCAGTTCGAAACTAGATTAGATTCTTTTACAATTTTTCAGAAAAATTAACTTCAAAATAAATTTAGTAAAATTTTATAAAAATTATAAATGTTTAAATCCTTAAAATTCTCTAAATTTTATAGTATAAATTATTTAGTTTCTATAAACCGTAAATTCAATAAATTCTTATAAATTAAGAAAAAGTATGCAATTTATCCAATATACAGAATTTATAAAGGAACTTGCTGAATATTTAGACTTTATTTAATTTGAAAACTTTACAGAAGTTATAGGAATTAATTAATTCCTACAAATTCCTATAAATTGGATTTATAAAGTGTAGATATTGCAGTAAATTCTATAAATTTATAAATTCTACAAATTCTTTAAACACTATACATTTTACACGTCCTATACATAAATACTGTAAATCCATTAACGTTGGACTACCTGAAAATGAGACAATTTTATTGGTTTAATTGAAATCAAAATTTAGGAATTAAGAATTAAAACTCTATATTTAGTAAAAAATCAACACTAATCACTTAATTTAAAATTGATTTTTATTATTTGTTAATTCAATTAAAGCTACATTTATATTAAAAAATGTTAAAAAAGCCGTCTGCTGCCATTTTTATGCTTTAGACTAAATGTTGATTACCCGTTCTATTTAATTTTTATGCGTTATGCCGCAATGAAATCCGTTATAAAATAAAAATGGAAAATAAGTACATAAATAACGCAAAACGTTCTTGTTGAGATTCGAACCCGAAAGTTTATTTTAAATACTTAATTGAATATCGAATAAAATAATTTGTACGAGCCTAAATATTTATTACCAGTTCTACAAAATGTATTATTACATATTGTTATATTCATTGTTTTACAATACAACATTTTGTTTTTCAATTTGTATTGAAACAATGAAAGGTCGTTATGAAATAAAAATTATATTACGCACTTTGGTGACATTGAGAATCCGAAACATTTTCTTTTCAAGGGTTGTTGTTAACCTGTTTTCAGATCAACACTTACATAACTTAATCAATTAGGTTATTGAGTTATTAAACTTTGATACATAAATTGGAAATATAAGAGATGCAAAAACGTTGTTTACTCTAATAGTACAAAATACATTTACATAATACAGAAACAAAAAACTGTATTTGACAAAACAAAGTACATATAGTAAAATAATTGTTCAGTTTTTCCCCCGATTTAAATGGCGTATAGTAAGGCTCAGTATGCAGCTCGAGCTAAGAGAAATTGTCCATACAAATTTGGCGTAAAATTTAGCTAACTAAATACAGTAAATTTTTTTAGCTGACAATTTCACTGAACGGTATGCACCTTTGCGTGAAAAATTTGAAAAAATATCAGTTATTCCATTCAAATCTAGATTGCGCCACCATAAATTCTCCAAACATTTTATTCGCAATTTATCTCACAAAGATAAATTTTGACGGTTTTGAATTTTGATTCATTTTATAATCGAAGTAGACAGAAGACAAAATGGCCGACCAACATTACGAAGTCGAGTATGTATTTAGATAAACAACAGCTTTAGATTTAGAACAACAACGGTTGCAACACCAATAAAAATTATATCCTCTTCGTCATTCGAATCCATTGTTTTGTACACTTTTTATAAACTTTTAGAAGTATCAAAAAGTAATAAACAAAAAGAAACTTCATTCAAAAACAAATGAATAAAAGTCAAACAAAATGTATCTCTACACAAATTTTTGGCTTAACAATTTATTTGTAATTTAAAGGAGACTTGTGGAGACCGCGCTAAAATCTATCTTAGCTTGAGCTGCATACTGAGCTTAATACGTAATAACCACAAAAGAACAAACAATTTATTTTAATGCGGGTTTGATTATTATTTTGTTACTGTATATTTTGTCGACGAAATAAATTCACGTAATAAATCAAATTAGTTTGCGGTCACTCTGGTCTTTGCGACTATACACTTTTCTAGGTCTCACTTTTATAGGTTATACAGCACATAAATTCAAAAAATGTACGCAATATTTTACATGAGAATAAAAATTTGTTGAACATTTTTATTTGAAATTTATAGCTTTAAATCAATATGGCGTGCGGCATGTTTGATCAAGTTCATCACTATTTAATTAAACTTGAAATTAAAATACATATTACTAATTTGTTGTTTTAATTTTTGTTTTTTTTACAGTTTTTAAAACATGACATTTATATTTATCAAGAGACATTGCTTAAATCAAATAAATTTCGTAAATACGTCAATTCCGTGACGCGCGTAATCACACTGAAATTCTGGTTTATACCAAAGACGTAGTCCTACGTCAAAAGATTATAAATTCAGTAAAAATTCTGTAAATTCGATAAACTTTATAAATTCTACAAATATTATTAATTTTATAAATGGAAATAAGATCTCTAAATTCTCCAAAAATTTTATGAATTTTATAAATTCTATCAATTCGATTTAAAATTGGTACATTCTATGGGTTATAAAAATTATTTCAAGTTTTTCTGTTCTATAAATTCTATAAACTATTCTTTCAATTCTACCAATGTTATAAATTAAGATAATTCGATAAATCCTATAAACTTTAATAATTCTAAAGTATTTCCATAACTTCAAAAATGGAGTAAGTTCTTTAAATTCAGCGAATCTTATAAATTCTATAGTTCTTATAAATTCTGTAAATTCCATAAAATCTATAAATTTCATAAATTCTACTTAGTCTTTAAATATTATTAATTCTATTATGTTTATAAACTGTACAAATTCAACAAATTTTATGATTTTTTTAAATTATATCAAAACCAAATTATATAATCTACAAATTCCATAAATTCTTGAAATTTTGTAGATTCTATACGTTATTGTTTCAAGTTTGCTAATTCTAACCTCTGAAGTTTTAAAAATTAAACAATTCTATACATTTTTCCATAAATTCTATATTTTCTATTAATCCATTTCATTAATATTTTCATTGAATTAAATAAATTCTAATAATTATTTAAATCCAATATGTTTTAATAAATTCGATTAATTCTCTGAATTCAAAAAAGCCTAGAACTTCAGTAAGTTCTTTAATTTCTTTAAGTCCTATAAATTCTATAAATCCTATAATTTCTGTAAATACGTCAAATTCTTTAAATTTTAATAAGTCCTCGGAAGTTCGATACATTTTGTAAATTATATAAATTCTCTTTAAATTTTTTAGATTCCATGAGTTCTATAAATTATTTCAACTCTGTCTGTCCTATAAATTCCACAAACACATAGTTTACGAATTCTAAAATTCCACAATTTCAATAAATTCAAAAAATTCGATGAATCCTATAAACTTTACTAATCCTAAATTTTTCAATATAGTTTTAAAATTCAGTAAATTCTTTAAATTATTCAAATCCTATAAATTCTGTTTTCTTTTAAATTCTTTAAATTTTTTAAATTCTACATAGTCTAAAAATCACTTTTCTAGCATTCTTATATGTAACTGTTTAAATTGAATAAATTTTATGAATTTTATAAATTCCCTCAAAACTAAATTTTATAGATTCTACAAATACTCTAAATTCTTTAAATTTTAAAGATTCAATAGGTTCTATAAATTGTACAAATTTAAATTTGATTTTTTTTAAAAATGCCATAATTTCTATAAAATTTATGAAATTTTAAAAATTCAATAAATTCTAATAATTCCAATAATTCTTTAATTTCTAAAATTATATGAATTCAATAGATTCTAGCAATTCCACAAATAAATTTTGTAAATTCTTCAAATTCGATTAATTCTATGAATCCAACAAAGCCTAAAAATTTGGTAAATTCTTTAAATTCTAAATTTTGTAAATTCTAATTTTAAAGAAATTGGAAAGCCTTCGAACTCTAAAAATTTTATAAATTCTTTAAATTCTCTAAATCCTACAAATACTTAAACTTTATTAATAACTCTATAATATTTTATGAATTTTATAAATTATACAAATTCTATAAAGTTTATAAATCCTTTAAATTTTATGAATAATAGCAATTCTTGAAAGCTTGTAGGTTCCATGAGATCTATAAATTATTTCAAGTCTTTCTGCTCTAAAACATCTACAAACTCAAATTTTACATATTCTAAAATTCCGTAATCTATAATTTCATAAATTCTTTGAACTCCACAAATTTCATAAATTCAAAAAATTCGATAAATCCAATAAACTTTAATAATTCTATAAATTTAATTATTTCTAAAAATTTTATAAATTAAATAAATTCTATTAGTCCCATAAAATTTGTAAATTCTACGAACCCTTTAAATTCTGTAGTTCTTATAAATTCTCTAAACACGACCTATTCTATAAATTTTATAAATTAATTCTTCGAACCGTATAAATTCTATAAATGTTTAAATTGAATAAATCCTATAAATTCTAAAAACTTTCTAAATAATTTTAGAAAATTTTTTAATTTTTTTTGCTGTTCTAAATTTCTTTAAAATTTATAAAGTCTTTGAATGCTGAAAATTGTATAAATCCGATAAATTTTATAAATTTTAATTATTCTACAAAATATTTAAACTCTGTAAATTCGAAAATTTCTATAAAATTTGTATTTTGTCTCAACCCGGAAAAAATCTGTTTCGGCGCTTGCAACAATGAAGTAGTTTTTAAAATTTTAAAATGTTAGCGATTGTAGCTATCGTTAATAATATTTAATTGTATTTCGCAAGGCCCCTTTAAACGTCCACACATGTTAAAACCCTGGAAACAAATTTACTTTCATTCATTTCAAATTTAATTTTTACTGAAGCGTTTATATTGTATTATACCTTTCGGTACAAAAATGAACGAAAAGGGCTAAAAATATCCGTAATCCATATGAAATTTTAACTATATTTTGCTTAGCATAAACACTAGAATATCTAAAAACGCATATGCATACTGTAAATATTCTACAGCAAGCATGCATTTATGTATATTGTAGCGGTTGCAGCATTGCAAAATACTTGGCGACTGCACTACAAATCAAATCAATCACCTTTTACACCAAATTCAGCGATTCGTCGCTTTCTCCAATTTACCCTCAGTTGGTAATATTAAAAGAAATACCCACGAACAAAAAAAGATTTTTCTTGGCCCGACGAGTGCAATGAGTCATTCGCCAAATTTAAACGAGCACTTGCTAATACCAGGAGCAGTCCTGCAGCAATGGAATATTGATTACTGGTAGCCTTTGGTATGTTTCGCAAGGACGCTTTCAGCAACAGAGGCACAATTATCTGCCTTTGACAAGGGAACTTCCGCTATTTCTTTGAAGGTAGACAGTTTACTGTCTATACAGATCATAAGCCTTTGATTGGAGCAATAGTTTCCCTGAGCACAAAGAGTTCACGAAAGACTCGACATTTTGACTACATCACTCAGTTCACGACGGGCATTTAACACATAGGAGGTAAGTAAAACGTAGTCGCTAGAATTCCAAATTCAACTCGCAATCTTTCCGAGTTTAAAATTCATTATGAAACATCAATAGGCCCTAATCGACCATTTATTCCTACATCTTATAGACGTGTAGTTTTCGATGTCCTACATAATTTATCTCATCCAAGTATTTGACACGGAAATTAATTTCAAGTAGGTATTTTTGGTCGAATATGAACACGGACATTACAAACTGGGTAAAAACCAGTATCGGCTGCCAGAAAAGCAAAGTTTACCAACACACAAAGTCCGAACCCGGTAAGTTTAATCTCCCTTCTCAACGGTTCGAGCACTTACACATGGATATAGTGGAACTTTTGCCACCATCCGACAGGTGTGTGCATGTGCTTACCATTGTCGATCGTTTCCCTCATTGGCCTGAGGCATACCCTATTCAAGATAGCACTGCTGCCAGTATTGCTAAGATATTTGTCGAGCAATACGTTTCAAGATTTGGGATAGCACTTGAACTCACGACAGATCAAGGCAGTCCATTTGAGGCTAAACACTTTTCCGAATTTACGCGTTTATTAGGCGTTCATAGGATTCGTACCATTGCCTATTATCAACAGAAAAATGGTATGGTCGAACGATTCCACCGACAACTTATAGAATTAAACATATAGAATTAAATTTCATAACTCCACATCACCATAACTCCATACAACCCAAAACCGCAAAACTACATAACCCCACAAGGCCATAATCCTATAACCCCAAAATCTCATAGCCCTATAACCCAGAAATTCCAAAACCTTATAGCCTCTTAACCGTAATAACAAAAAGACTTACATACAATAAGCCTTCAAGAGCCTTTAATCTCAGAAAGCTATAATCAAAATTTATGCTCGAGACTTAATTATTATTTTGCAGAAAATTTGAACCAGATATTTAATCTTATTTCCCATAAACTTTGGGTCTCCGAAACTATAATTCGAAAACTCAACAATGTCAAGATTTCCTGCATTGTAATAACTATTGCATTGTAATTTAGCGAAACCCAGGAACAACGGCGGGGACGTAGCAAGCTTCTATTCCCTTTGGGGTGCTTGATTTACGTGAGTCCTCTCGCCTCTGAAAATAAAAGATCTTTATGAATTTGTAAGTAGCTATTTCATGTGTTTTCAATTTTAGAGTGATAACGCGTTCATTTATTTACAAATGACCTTCGTATTGCTTTTCTTTTGTGTTGGTTTGACGTGTCTCTCTTCAAAGACCAACAGTAATTTGCCAACATATGGCTATCCTAAAACCCTGATATCTCTTTTCAATATATTTTAAATCCTGGTGGGATCTTTCACCCTGCTCTTCACTAAAATCGCCTAAATTTTCAGGAAAATACTCAATATGAGAATGAATAAAATGCAGCTTTAGATTCATTAGGCATTCTATACTTTTAAAATTATTTACCATATTTTCAACAATAGCCACATAATTAAAATCTTTCCTATTTGCTAGAAATTTTTTCAAAACGTCTTTAAAACTTTGCCAAGCTGCTTTCCATCTCTTATTTTCGCATCAGATAGTTTAGGAAACTTTTCAAATATGTACATAAAAGCTTTGCTCTCCGTTGTTTTCATTGCTTTGACGAACTGTTTTACAAGTTCCAGCTTTATATGTAATGGTGGAAGGATTACTTTATCTGTTGGTATTAGACTCTGTTTTATGATATTTTTAGATCCTGGAATTAAATGGTGTCTAGTTGGCCAATCCTTTTTCACATAATGTTCGGTACGAGCTTGGCTGCTAAACATATTAAAGATTTTTAGTATGATTTACATTACATCGATACACTACATAAACAAGCTTAACTGACTTAAATTTTTAATTTTTTAAAGTTTGTCCAGTTTAAAACAAATAACAAGTAATTTCTCATAAACCCCCTAGCTACACCAGATTGTACAAGATGACGCCTTTCTTTATTCAGTAACATTTTTAATTTAAAGATCTTGAATTTTAAAGGTAATCTACTCAATATTTAAGAAAAATGTCTCTCTGAAAAATTGCATTTTTGAGATATTCTACTTCAGATTGTGCAACAAAATGTTTACATGATATTGATTAATAATGGAACTCTTATCCATTATTATGCAGTAGTATCCATTATTATCTGTTATCAATTTTCGGTTTTCATCAGATAAGCTATCAATTAATCAATAATGTAAATATTTACGTTTTGAAGTTTTATTTTATTAAGCACAATGGCATTTGCTTTATATACAGTTTGTGTCAACGTGTAAGCCTGTTAAATTGTTAATATTTTAGTAAGTTTTTCTTTGATATACCGAAATGCAAGGATAGTGAGTCAAGTTTTCCAGTAAAAATACGACGTTACAAATATTCGAAAGGACGTTTGTACTTTGTTATTCAAACCTCATATTTAAATTATACCATCGCTAGGCATATCGTATAAAGACGAAATATTCTAGATCTAGACAAACCAATTTTATTTTGTAAATTGATCAATATATATAACTATATGACCACTGTCCACCCGGCATATACAAATAGATAGACCGACCAATATATTATAAAACACGTCTAAAAAGCTTAAATTTTTATTTATTTCGATCATCTTTTTTATGATTTAGATTTTGTTTTTTTTTTTTGTTTTATTTACGTAGATATATGAACTTTTTCTGGTTGGGAAAAAACATTTTTTATACATAAAAAATTCATCATAAATTATGATGGATGACCCCAAAATACCACAAAAAATAAAAATAAATTTGTATACGTTGTTATTTTATCATGAATATTTAAATATTTATTTTGGCCAAAAAATATTTATATTTTCGGACTTACATACAACGTATATAAATTATATCTTATATATTATTTATAGACATGTAGGTACGAATAACCGAATATGTACGACTATATAATGGTGTAGACAAAAATCTAAGGCTTGCCAATTTACAAACAAAAAAAAAATCAAGGGTAGGTAATAAATTAGGAAGGGAGTTATGAATTATATGGTTTCACTTCACATAAACATATATCGATAAATTTTTAATTATGTGTTTAGCCTCCCACCACCCCTTTATAATTTTATTCCTGTATATGTACATAGATATACAAAAACAATAACTCCGAGCAATTTAAATTTTATGATTTTCATCAAATTTACATTAATTATATGAAAATTATGTATGTTTGTACAAAAGTACTAATGCAGGATTATGTTAATTTATTAGGGGAGGTCCTAATTTAGCATATCAAACATAATCTTATATTGATCATCCAATCGGAATTATCGCATTATTTAATCAAAAATCGAAAATCATAAATTCCGTGTATATAGCTAGCTACCAAACCATAAAATATATAAAAGCAGCTATTGTTGTCAAGTTAAATCCTTTAAAATTTAGATAGTTGCTATTGTATAGATAAATTTCTAGGACATATGGTACATATATTTACATATATGCATATATACATAGTTTGAATAAATTATAAGGATGTATAGAACTAATAATTTAGTTTTGTTACGGTTTTAGTTCCAAAATGAATATAAAACTTTTGTATAAACTTTTAATAAAGCAGCATCGTATACAAAACATTATACATATATGCATATATACAACATGGCCTATATGTATGTCTTAAATATAAATATATTTTCAAACATTTTTATGCTGCATGATGTCATAAATTTAAATAAATAGAAACTATGTATTAAAAATAATTGCATGTGTGATGATATATGGTGGGAAGGAAAGGGTATGAGTTCCGGTATATAACAAACAGACTATATATACGAGTATATTGCTTGGAATAGATTATGGCGGGAAGACAGAAAAATATTTTTATTTTTTTTAGAAATTGGGTTAACGTTAGAATATTTAGTACTATGTATAACAAATACGCCCTTATTTAGTATTAAGCAAGATTTTAATTTTAGTTTACAGTATTTTTTATGACGATTGTACAAATTAAGTGCTACTAGGATTTTTTGAAACGACTTCATGTGTGATTTTGTTAGATAACCAATTTTCTGGTTAGCTTAATCTGATTTTTGGAAAGAATGTTCTGTCTATGTGAAAGGTACATAAAAAAAATCGATTCTTGAACAAAAAACATCTCTGGTTTTAATACAATAGAATAAATTCGACTTCACAGTACGGGTACTTACATGTGGTGTGGTGTTGACTGCTAGTAAGAATGGCAAAATTTCTTAGTACCATTATTTTATTCATAAAAATGAAGCACTTGACGAACTAGTCTTGACGAATTAGTGTCAGGTGACATATTGCGACATGAAACTGATGAAACAGGTAGCTAACGTGAATTTTCTCGCCGACCTATAATTACGGTGAGAAATGTGAAGTAAAAAGATGAAAGATTTATGAAAAAAATTAGTTTAAATTAGTTTGTCTTAGGCGCATTCTTTTCGTACTATGCTTAACATAACAACGATAATCCAAAAGAACAACTATAAAATACCGAAATGCAAATACAGTAAACGCTACACATAAGCAACTCGTCTGAAAAAGCAATACAAAAAAAATATCCGTTTGTCTGTCTGTATGTCTGAACGTCTAGATATCTGGATGTCTGGATGTTTGGATGTACACATGGTATCTCGAGAACGGCTTGTCCGATTGGGATATTTTTTTTTGCCAATCTGTTTCTATTGTCAAGGCGGAGGTTTGAAAAGTTTTGGGAACTGTACGTCAAGAAGGTACCTGCCATACGAATTGATCCGAAACACCTGGTTATATAAATATTTACGATTTATTTATCTGGTTTGTTTATTGAATTGGGCATTAAATTTGAGTTGATTTGACGGTTAAGTTAGGGACCAATTTACGGGTTGAGTTGGAGTTGAGTTGGGGTTGGATTAGGATGTAGTGAGCAGTTAACCAGTTTATTTATATATGCTGGTTTGAGGATTGAGTTTGGCGTCGAGTTTGCCGTTGAGTTGACGGTCGAGTTGGGTTCCGTTTGCGGGTTGAATTAGGGCTGATTTGGGATTGAATTAGGGTTTAGTGAGCAGTTAAACTGACCATTTGTGATTTTTTTATAAAAATTATATTGGGATTCTATATCTTATCCGATTTTGATAAAATTCAGTATTTCCAATGGAAATGGGATTCTCAAATTATTTTTGGATAAAGTTCTGGAATATGGCCAAGTATGGAAGAATTGCCTATTTTTCTACCGATTATCATGAAACTTGATACGCGTGTTGGAAATGAAATTCTAAAATATTTTTTTGATGATGTTCTCGAATATGGCCAAGAATGATAGAGCTTGCCTATTTCTTAACAGATTATGATGAAATTCGACATGTGCGTTGGAAATGGGATTCTAAATGATTTTTGGAAGAAGTTCTGGAATATAGCTAATAGAGGTGAAATTTGGCTACTTCTTAACGGTTTTAGTGAAATATAACATCCGCGATGACAATGGGATTCTAAAATAATTTTCGGATAAAGTTTTGGAATATGGCCAAGTATGATCGAACTTCTCCTATTTCTTAACCGACTATGAGGAAATTTGACAAATGGGTTGGAAACTGCATTCTAAAATGATTTTAAGATTAAAATCTGGAATATGGGCAATTAGGATATAACTTAGCTATTTTTAACGGATTATGATGAATTTTGACGTTTCCAACTAATATAAGGAAATGTGACATAAAAATTCTTTTTGGATGAGGCTGTGAGGAATATGGCAATATGGCTTCTAAATTGTTGTCTGATGAGATTTTTGCAAATCAGCTTTTCAAGTGTCTTTGAGATAGCATAAATCGTATTTCAATTGCTAAACGATTGAGATTATCTTCGAAATAATATTCAAGTTCGCCTACAAACTTTTCTCTCCAATCCTTCGCTTTAAACGTTGAGGTACACTGAAAAAAATCCTACATCAATGTAGACAAAAACTGCATTAATAGTAAGAACAATTCGTTAAAATGGAGCCAATACGACCCTTCGTTAATAGTACGAAAATCATACGTTAATATAGTGAAATTTTTATTTTATTTTTTATTTTAACCTTAACTACTTACGTTGTAGTATTTATGAATTGATTCATATAAGATACGAAAAATGTTATTATTTTAATGCATTTAAAAGCATTTTTGGATGAACAAATTCTTCTTATTAACGTAAGAAATTAAAGATACCATGAACATTTTCATAATACTAATGAAATGTTAAATCATATTAACGAATAAATTCATATATATAAGTTTAGAAATTCATAATTTGTATTTACGAAATTATTCGTATTTAGGAAGAATCGAATATTAAATGGATATGAATATTTCACAAATATGATGATTATTTTCATAAATATACAGAAAATAATTCATAATATGTAGGAATGATACAAAACTACATAATATTTATGTATGGTTCATAACAAGAATGTAAATTTTTGGGTCGATTGATGAATAAATTCCTAAAATCTGTACACCCAATTCTAGAGAAATAAAAAACTTAAAATTTTGTAATTTTATTATTTATTTGCTAACATGGCGTTTACTACACCCATTACATTTTTTAATTAGTAATTATATCTATTTTTAAAAGATTAAAGTGATAGCATTTGAAGAACAAATTTTATAATTTTTTAAGAGGTAATTTAATCCAAAATATTTGCATTGCGCCATGGTTTATTTTGTTGCTCTTCTGTAAATTAAATAAATGGAATTACAATCACACAGTACTTTTTATTACATATTTTGTTACCTTTAAACCATCCAATAAATGCGTTTGATCCCATTACAGCAATAACGATTTTAATCTATGGCCTCCTTCTTGTGTTGTTGATACATTTTGATTTCCAGGAGCGGTAAAATTTGGAATGGTTGATACCGTATAAGGTGGATCGAACCTCGAATCGTCGCAACCATGCTCATGTTTGAATCCATGTACATTTTCTTACCAGCTCTTTATATATTAATGCTGAAGTATTGTTAACACAAGATATGTTTAGTCCTGTAGATCACAAAATTAATTTATTTACACATTACATATATGTACATATTTATAAACTAAAAGAAACTAATTTTTTTCACAGAAAAGTGTTCTCATTCTAATTGTACCGAATGACAGACAATTGGCTCTATTTTAATTAGAACACCTGCAAAACGAAAACACTTGTACAACACTGGCATAAAATATCATATTTACCTTTTTTTCAGCATACAAAAATGTATTATGGTTTTAAAATTTATTTTATTTATTATTATTTTACTAAGGATTTTTCAATATAAATTATTTAATTTGTTCTTTTCAAGCACGCAATTATTAATAAAAGATTGAAGGCAACTTTTTTACTTTCGTTGTCCCGAATAGATTCAACTTTATTTTATTTTCATAAATGCTACGAATAGATTCATCCATATAGTGCCACATTCGTTAATATGACGAACAATAAGTATTTAACAAATATTTTTGCACTCGTCTTATTCGTAAATATAATGAATTGTTCGTTAATGTATTTTTTCAATAAAATCGTGCAAGTTGCACTAATACGCAAACAACATGTGAATGTATTATACGTATAGCGCAATAAACTAAACCATTTCTTAGTTTATGAACTATGATTCTTACTATTAACGCACACGTTTTTATAATTTTTTTCTAAATTTTGTCTTTTTACGTAAATATAGCAATTTTTACATTAATAGTACGAATTGTGGTTAATGAACACCATTCGTAAATAAAATGCAATTAATTTTTTTCAGTGTATATTTCTAGAGTATTTAATGTCAGAGCTGTGAGTTTGGCCAGGCTTAAAAAAATACTAACGGTAGTGTAGAGTCTCAGAATTAGCAGTATCATTTTAAAATCTTCTTTCCATCGCAAATCTTGAATTAGGTCATAATCGATTAAGGAATAGCCAAATTCTATCCTAATTGGCCATATTCCAGAATTTGATCCAAAAATCATTTATAATCCCATTTCTATTGCGGATGTCAAATTTGACGAAAATCCGGTATGAAGTATTCTAAAATGATTATGATATTATAGGAATTCTAAAATGATTTTTGTATAAAGTTCTGGAATATGGCCAAATAGGATGGAACTTGCCTAATTCTCAACCAATTATGATGAAAATCGACATGTGCGTTGGAAATAGGATTCTAAAATTAGAATCCCATGTCGATGTCTAACACAAATGTCAAATTTCATAATAAACTTTACCCAAAATTCATTTTAGAATCCGATTTCCAACGCACATCGCAAATCATAACCGATTGAGAATGGTATCAAAATATATTTTCACATACTTCCGAAGGAAATTACTATTCCTGTAGCCGGAATATTAGGTTGTGATTTTCTAAATGCTTTCAACTGTTTGATAGATCTCAAAGATAAGTCTATACAATTTAATGTCAATGATCAACCTGTTGTTGTAAACTTGTACAATTTAATCAAGCAAACTGAAGATATTCTCCCAAGAGTTGAAAAAATTTGTCGTAATTATGTTATGCAGAGGATGGTGACTATCTTTGCTTTTTTAAGGAAATCGAACCAGGTGTATATTGTGCCAATTCAATAGTGCAAGTTAATAAAAAAATTGCTTTTATAAGTATCTTAAACAGCAATCAACACTCTATTTGCTAAAAGGTTTGCATCGCGGATATCAAATTTCACTAAAATCCGTTAATAAATATGTACATAGATCCTATTGGCCATACATATAATTTGCTAAATGGTTCAACTTGAAATGTAAAAATTTCAATTTGAAGTGTAAAACCTGTAGTGCTGTACATCCTTAGAAACACTCACTTTTATAAATATCGATTGCTCAACTGCTCACTAAACTCCTACCCAACCCCAAGTCAATCGCAGTTCAAGCCGCGAACTGAACTCAACTTAAACCTCAACTCAACCGCACACACTATGCCAAACTCAATCCTTAAAAACAGTATACATAAAAAATAGGTGAACTGCTCACTACATCTTAATCCAACCCCAATTCAACTCCCAATTCAACTTAAACTCAACCCGAAAATTGACCTCTAACTCAACCTTCAACTCCACCCTATACTCAATCCCCTCCCCCCAACCGCATTCTCTTGACGTACAGGTTTCGAAATTTTTGAAATCTCCGCCTTGATCACAGAAACTGATTATGGGGGAAAAAATCGAAATCGAAATCGGACCAGCCGTTCTCGATATACCATTGGTACAGACATCCAGGCACCCAGACAGACGGCCGGACATTTTTTTTTGTTGCTTTTTCAGACTCAGGGCGAGAAAAGTGGTTTTGGACGAACCAAACGTTTGCTCATTTTTGACAGGATTTCAATAATTTGGTCTTTTTAGACCGAAGTAATTCACAAATAAAGTATCGATCAACATGTATTGATTAAACAATTTCGTACCAAAACTATCAATATTTGTGAGAAAGGGAGGCAAAACAAAATTAATAAAAATGTGCGACTGGAAGGACGGAAGGACGGACATGACATTTTTCTGATAGATGTTTTGGGGTCCTGTTTTTTTTTTTTTTTTTTTTTTTTTTTTTTATAAATTTTTTTAATTGGGTGCAGAGCGGACTTATTAACGGTCCTAGCTCCTTGTAACTGTCAGAGCTTCTGCACCCAATGCGCGATCCTGCAAGTAAAGATTAATAGCTACCTTAAATTTATTCATTTTATATTCCTTCGGAAATTTGAAATGTATTAGCGAATTCCACTTTTTTGATGTTCGGTATATAAATTCGCGCTTGATTTCTTCAGTTCGAGGTTTCGGGAGCTTCACCGTAAACCTATGTGCATTGGTTGTTCCTCTTGTTACTCTTGTTGTTGTAACGAATGGTGGTATTTTCTCCCATAGTTCTAGCAGTTTCTGCATTTACCATGTAAGCATCTGTAGAAGACGCAGAGTTCTGCAACATCTCTGCGATGCTGTAAGCTGTCTAGTTCTTGAGTAAGTCTGGGATTCCGAATTATTCTGATAGCGCGGCGTTGAACCCTGTCCAATAAGTGGAGGGTGGTATTCGTCGAGAAATGTGAAAATCCCGCGATTACAATTCTTGCCAATGTAACTTCGTTATAGTCGGATAAGTAAAAAGTGGAAACTCGTAAAAAAAATAGTTTCCGAGTTTAGTTCGATTTTTTTTTTTTTGCGTAATAAGCTCGGAAACATATAATGTTCTGTTGACTTAAATTTTCATGCTTCTGTGGCGCTCTTGGTGACGTTCTGGTGAAGAAGAAATTGAATATTGAATAAAAACCAATAAACCGCACAATAAGCCGAGGAACCTCAGAATCTAACAGCGGAATAAATCTTGAAGTCTCAGAATCCGAATTTCCGAGTTTAATTCCATTTATTTTTCCAATCTAACACTATATTTGTCTGTCTTTAGTGTGCTATTTGCTTTTTTCCTAAGTAAACGGGCAAGAATTTAATTTTCTTTTCAATTGGACGACCCAATTGTAAAGTAGTCAATATAAAACAGTTGGTGACAACGTGAAAATAGTTTAAACGATATTTTAGAAGGATTTTGGCTCATGGGTTCATTGTAACGGGTTCATAACAAACAAAATTTCCAAATCCCAAGCAATTCGACATTCGTGTACTTAATTGGTAAAATTGGTTTCACAAATCGTTAATTAAATTGAATATGATAAAATTTCATTTTAAAAATTTTAATTTTCTATTAAGTATCTTACTATGTATAATGGATTATGAATAAGCCTCAAGTAGGTACTGTGGTTATACGTAAACCAAACAAAATTTTCCATATTTTGTATACATAATTTCAAGCATTTTAAATTTCCCATAATAATCATTTAATTTCAATTTTTGTAAAAACAGAAAATTAAAAATTGTTTTGATATCTAACCATATACTTGCAGTAAACATTCCACAAATACGATTTTAAGCTTATTTCTCATTACAAACAATTTTTGCAATTTGCCATGATATGATTAAAGCTCACTTTATAACTGAAAACATTTCACATAACAACAACAGAACCTTACCCATTTAGATGAGAGTAAAAACACTTTTTTTTTTTGTTTATTGATTTTTCCAACAACAACAAAAATACCTAAAATCTAAAAGCTTTTTGGAAAATTACTTAAAACATGGAAGGAATTTCGTTATAGCTACTAATAGTTCGTTGTAGAGCAATAAAAACTAAAATTCTATTAACTTTGTGGTCTTGTTGTTGTTTTTGTGTATATATATTTAATGTGTGTGTGTGTCTTTTGATTACAAAGCGAATTCCATACAGGAAAGATAATTTAAAACCGCATATAACCTCACATTACCCATACCCAATTAATTTCTTTCCTTATGCTTATTTTACAGTATTCATGTGAAAATCCCTACTGAAGACCTAATTTATATTGAATTCTTAATTAAAAATTAAAATCCAAAATGGATGAAAGAAGATGATGAAGAAGATGGAAAAGGATCTTAATTATTATTATTTTTTGTATATCAAACGTTAGTTTACTCAAGAAACTGTTTATTTATTTATTATGTATTTACATATTTAGTTTTATATAATTATTTTGCTTTTGTGTTCTCATTGAATCGTAATTATCTCAAACTCTTTTTTATTTTGTTATGTAAAAGGAATACAATTAAGAATTTTTTTTTTTTGTTTAATAAAATACAATTGGTTAAGTTTAAAAAGCTTCCTCTATTGATAAAAACAAAATTCTTTTGAATTTAAGACATTCGGCTTTGTTTGTATTTAAGCAAGTGCCTGCTTCCAGGAAGTCAACAAATTCTATTATTTTTAAATGGCTGAGGAAAATCATGATTAATCAATAATCCCAAATTTTGTTTGGGATTATTAAATCTTATCCTATTTTTTAGTTTTCGTACTTAGCGATAGACGCAACCAAATGTCATAATACATGTTAAATTTATATTTTATTTCGAAAGGTTGGCTTTTGCCAATTACATCAAATTGTCTATTTTCTTGGCATTAAAATAAACCCAAAATAATTCGAATTAAATTTTGGTCAACAAAATACGCTTATAGTAAAACACATAAAACGTATGGGAAACATTTTTTTTTCCTAAGCCAAATTTTTAAATGAAAACGTTATAAATTTTTAATTATGAATTTTGAAATTTTTTCATAAATGTTTGAATTTCGATTATGTATATGAATGTCGCTTAAGTAAATCGTTTTCATTTTCTTGAAATAATTGATTTATTTAAACCAAAAAAAAAAAAAATCATAGCATTCTGTCAAATTGAAATAAAAGCTTACTACATATCGTGTGGACATTAAGTCAATATACATTACATAGATGGCAGTTGACGAATGGAAAAGTTTAAAAAGCACCGGTGTGAAGTTTTTAACACTTTTTTTTAACACATTTTACGCAAGTGTACATTTATTTAACAGTGTAATTCAAGTTATTAAACACATTTTTTAACACTTTTTAACACATTTTATTTAACACAATTTTTTAACATATTTTACGCAAGTGTACAATTGTTTGATAGAGTAACTCAAGAAAAAATTAATATACGAGAAACAAGATCCTACCATATGCTAAATAACACAAATCTCAGAGATTGGCTCGCATAGTCACTATATAGAATAGAAAGAGGATACTTTAGGCTTTCCAAATCTGTACGTGGTATTCCATAATTTAGGGTTGGGCTCTGATGCCAAATTTTCAAATATTACCAAAACGATCGAATATATGGAAAATCATGATACTAAACTTTGCTAAATAACACAAATCTCCGAGATTGGCTCGCATAGTCACTATATAGAATAGAAAGAGGATACTTTAGGCTTTCCAAATCTGTACTTGTTATTCCATAATTTAGGGTTGGGCTTTGATGCCAAATTTTCAAACATTACCAAAACGATCGAATATATGGAAAATCATGATACTAAACTTTGCTAAATAACACAAATCTCAGAGATTGGCTCGCATAGTCACTATATAGAATAGAAAGAGGATACTTTAGGCTTTCCAAATCTGTACGTGGTATTCCATAATTTAGGGTTGGGCTCTGATGCCAAATTTTCAAATATTACCAAAACGATCGAATATATGGAAAATCATGATACTAAACTTTGCTAAATAACACAAATCTCAGAGATTGGCTCGCATAGTCACTTTATAGAATAGAAAGAGGATTCTTTAGGCTTTCCAAATCTGTACTTGTTATTCCATAATTTAGGGTTGGGCTTTGATGCCAAATTTTCAAACATTACCAAAACGATCGAATATATGGAAAATCATGATACTAAACTTTGCTAAATAACACAAATTTCAGAGATTGGCTCGCATAGTCACTATATAGAATAGAAAGAGGATACTTTAGGCTTTCCAAATCTGTGCTTGGTATTCCATAATTTAGGGTTGGGCTCTGATGCCAAATTTTCAAATATTACCAAAACGATCGAATATATGGAAAATCATGATACTAAACTTTGCTAAATAACACAAATCTCAGAGATTGGCTCGCATAGTCACTATATAGAACAGAAAGGGGATACTTTAGGCTTTCCAAATCTGTACTTGGTATTCCATAATTTAGGGTTGGGCTCTGATGACAAATTTTCAAATATTACCAAAACGATCGAATATATGGAAAATCATGATACTAAACTCAGCTGAGTGTAAAAAATATGCCTGGCCACTTTCGTTCTTACATCAAGCGATATAATAATACGTGGGAACTGCATGACGATATGTTGCAATTTCCAATGGAAGTAAATTCGGCAACAAAGATAAATCCGGCAATTTTGATTTACTCTAAATATTAAATAAAATCAGGTGGCTCTTTGTACTAATCAGTAATTATTGATAATTGACAGCCGGTCGAGATATTGATAATAATTTAACAGCGATATAGTAAACTGTTGTAGTACTAATACAGTATTTTCATGAACATCTTTTGAATCATATACAGTTTTTGTATGAGCCAATCCCTCCAATATCACAGCCTTATCGCGGCGGAGTGGTTTGCGCATAGTAAAGAAGGAGTTGGCAATCCCAGACAGGGCTACCCATACTGGAATGGCAACTCTGGAGCTATCAAACAATCGTGGTCACCTTATTATTAAATACAGATTATCATTTCGAACGTGCTCAAATTGTCGATCATATTATTCTACCTTCTCAATTTTGTTCTCTGAGATTGGTGTTATTTAGCAAAATGTAGAATCATTTTTTTCATTTTTGATCGTTTTGGTAATATTTGAAAATTTGTCATCAGAGCCCAACCCTAAATTATGGAATACCAAGTACAGATTTGGAAAGTCTAAAGTATCCTCTTTCTATTCTATATAGTGACTATGCGAGCCAATCTCTGAGATTTGTGTTATTTAGCATATGGTAGGATCTTGTTTCTCGTATATTAATTTTTTCTTGAGTTACTCTATCAAACAATTGTACACTTGCGTAAAATATGTTAAAAAATTGTGTTAAATAAAATGTGTTAAAAAGTGTTAAAAAATGTGTTTAATAACTTGAATTACACTGTTAAACAAATGTACACTTGCGTAAAATGTGTTAAAAAAAAGTGTTAAAAACTTCACACCGGTTTAAAAAGCGCCTTAAGAGGACAAAAGTAAAATATGTGATAGGCTGTAACAAAAATTTGTTATAGATGTTATATGGAAATTACATTTTTATTTATGAAAATTGTAATGACTGGAAAATTGAATTAATCCCATATATAGTTTAAAGTGGGATTTTTGGATATATGATTTATTTGTGACATTCTTATCATTTTAAATATGAGAAACACTTAAAAATTGCAGAAATTTCACAATAAGCTAGTGTTACCAAAAACATAAATGTTTTAAAAATATTAAATTTTAGATTGTATTAATAAGTCAAAGCGTAGCAACTGTGGTCTAATAAAGCTCCAAAAATGTTTAGTGGCCGAAATATATATTTATAGTGAGTTTAACATTTATTTATTTATTTATTTATTTATTGTACTTTAACAATAATTTAGTATTATAAGGAAAAGCACAGATGGAAACAGAGTAAACGGAACAAAAGAACAAAAAAAAAAAAATAATGAAGCTGCTTCCATTAGGCAGAAAAACCTTTTAAAATCATTGAAAAGTTATACCACTAAAAAAGCCTCTAAAAAATACGTCATGATGATTATGCCTCTATTGATACTCTAAAAGGCTCTTTTATTATGCACTACCTTCAAGGACCATCGTATTTGGATTGTAGAATTTACTTCAGAATGTATTTCTGGTATTTCGTGTGGACCCAGCTATATTGGAGAAAATTTATTTGTTTTTTTTTTATTTTACACCATTACTAATTCACCAACTTCAAAATTCCTCGACTTAATTCTTTCATAATAATCTTTAGATTTAATTTTAGAGCTTAGTAGATTATTCCTGGCATTTTCAAAAACTGATTACATTTTAAATTTTAAATCGTTGTATTCGTCGTCATAATTGTATAGTACTTGACTGGAACGGATTGTAAAGAACTTGGGATTAGGGGTTTACAACCAAACACTAATTCATAAGGCATGTAATGTCTTGATGTATGGGGTGTAGTATTATAAGCGAACACCGCGTATAACCCATAAATCCCAATCGGGCGGATCTCGGCCACAAAATAAAGTTTCGCCAATATTCGGCAAGAGTTTTATGTGATCGTTCAAGAGCTCCATTTCTTTGTGGACGATATGCGGTTGTATACATTTATTTTAATTTTCAGTAGTCTGCATATTTGTTTGAACATGTTGCTCATAAAGTTTGAGCCTTGGTCGGACAGGATAGAATAAGGAGTACCGAAAATGCAAATAAAATATTCAACAAATATTTTTGCAACAGTTGTCGCTTCTTGATCAGGTATGGAGATTGATGTTTTAAATTTCGTCAGGTCTGTTGCAGTGTCAATATATATTTGTTGTTTCTGTAACTTAACGAAAGTGGACCGACGATGCCTAAAAAATCCTTTTGAAAAGGTTTCCTTGCAGCTGTCTTTATAACCATTGGTATTTTCGTAATTTTGTGCAAATTATTTCGAGCACAATCTTTACGGTTTTTGCTGTATTTCTCTACGGTACGATACATGTTCGGAAAACAATACATGAAACGGAGATGTTTGCATGTCCTATACTTACCTGATGCCTTCGAATTGGTTTTCAATTTGAGAATTTGTATTTAGGATTTTAGATTGATTTCGAGGTTGAGAATTTGAATCGATGGAATTTAAGGTTTTGTTGTTTAACTGAGCTCGGGTTAACACACCTATTCCGGCATCATGCACAATGATGGATACTATAGAAAACAATGGAACATTTTGTTCTATAAATATAAGGTCGGAAACGGTCGACAGGCCACACAACGGCTAGAACTTATTTCTGTATGGGTGCATATTTCTTTTCGGCACAATTCAACATTCTGCTGGCAAAAGCCACTAGTATAGATTGGTGGATTGATTGAATAAACTTATCGATTATTTGGTAATTGACTATTTGAATTTGTTATACTTTTACCATGACATTTGAAGAAATAGGATTGCCTTGAATAGTATTTAAAATTGTAGAGTTGAATGTATTAGAATTATGAGTATGTATTTAATGAAATTGCAGGATGAATTTGAACAGTAGATTTAGGAATTTTATACGAATCTGGTTTATGCAAGCACTCTACTAAGTATTGTTGACTCGAACCGGAATGCTGGTTGATTGTTCGAGTTCCGGGGAGTTTTTTCATGTGGATGGTTGTACATGGTAAGTATTTTGATTTATTGTTGAAAATTTAGTGTCATTGAATCGTTTCTTCCAACATTCGCTTATGTGATGATCTTTGAATTTACAGTAAGCACAAATGACGAAACGAAAATTGGAATTGCGTTTTCGATAACGGTTGAATTTTACATCTATTTCTTGAATTGGAATATGATTTTTGTTTTAAAAAACATCGGTTAATTCGGTGTCCGGTTCTATTACAAAAATCACAAGATGAATATGGCCTAGCAGTGTAATTATTCTTACTTGCTTCTTGTTGTTAGGTCTAACAATTCGACACGCTTTTACTTGAGTTTCATCGGTTCCTGAAAGCTTTCTTGGAATGCTTTCTTGCTTGGAATATACTCTTTTCGAATATTCACACATACTTTCACATTTTGTTTGTTGTATATTTACAAGTTCTTTTTATAGTTGTTGTATGGATGGTTTGTCACTGAATTCCGTTATAATATTGTTTCTTATTGCTCGTATTCTTATGTCGTATGCCTTTCCCGTTAGTCTTGTGTGTATATATGGATACAAAATCTAGTTTTATCTTCGGCCTTGGTTATCGGTAGAAATATTAAATCACAACAATTTACAAATCGATGGTGATTTGAAGAATCAAAATGACTGTGGTACAAAATATTTTCTACTGATCTAGATCTTCTACGCTTTTAAATAATTCAAAATATTACAAAATTGCTGCGTTGTAACAACTCAGTTCTTACAGCGATCTACAAATTTTCGGACTCCGTTAACAAGCAACAACATCTACTGCAACATCAACCGATTATATACTTCTATACCAACTCCAATGCCGCTGTCTGCACCTATCACTCAACTGACACTGCCGATTTCTGCCAAATTGTTTGTCTATTATCACAATTCTAGCGGTATTCAATCAAAATCGAATGAAATGCATTTATCAGTGTTGGAATATGACTATGATGTCATTTGTATCACGGAAATATGGTTGACTAGTTCGCACAATTCTGCAGAGTATTTCCCCTTGGACTACCAAGTCTTCAAGCGCAATCGTTATTAAGAGCGTGAATCGATGGCAAGAGGTGGCGGAGTCGCTTTTGCTAGCGTCACGAAAAATCTACGTGCTGATATTATTGACCTGGAAAGTTAAGAGTTGAAGTGTTTGTATCCCATGTGGATCATTAGCTTAAATATACGGAGAGTTGTCTGCATGTTTCTCAAAACAATTTGCAGATGCAGCTGCTAAATTCGATTCTATGATGATTTTGAGTGATTTTATCCTGCTGAAAGTAAAATGGTTTCTGTTGATGATGATATTCTGCCATTAAATAGTCATTTAATCTCAGATCTCGCGACGGACTCTACTGTTCTCTCGAACTAAGGCAGATTAACAATATTGAAAACCAGAGCAGCAACATCCTTCGTTCATATTAGTGAAATTATATCATTGCTTGTGATAATCTTGGTAGTTCTTCGAGTATTTTTCATACATCACTCCACACCCAATTAACTTTTGAAAATTATATTAATGTTAACGTAAATTTTAGTAATAGCGAGTCTTTCAACTTTTAAAAGGGAGACTCTCATGCTTTAAATGAGTTTCTGGACACTAGTTTGGATACTTTTATTGATCAGTTTTATAATATAATTAATTCAGCAATTGATCAATTTATTCCTCGGACGCCTATAGTTTTGTCAGCACGCGAGCCATGGTTTAATCGTCACCTTTGAGGCTTAAAGAATCGGAATTCGAAAGCTCATAAAAGTTATAAATTGAATCCATCTGTGATAAATTATGAAATATTTAGGCCGTTAGAGCTCAATTTATTTTAAAACGTTGGTTGTGTAATTTTTATATGCATCAATTGTCTGGAGTTCACACTATAACAATTCCTCTAACCGATTTCTGATGTTTGCATTAGGTGACTACTGACTACCTTACTAGGCCGTTGTCTCTTTCCATGCGCGGCGATATAATGGGCAGAATTGATTGTTCACAACTGCTGTCGTCGTACTCTCGTGCGATCACTCAGGTACCGTATGTCGGAACTGGTTTTCAATTCAAGTCGGGTATTTAATAATCTTTCTACCGTGTTCGATTTTAATTTGTCTAGAAACGAATTGATTTATTTATTTATTATCAGCACTAACAAATAGCATAGAATTTTGTATATAAAAAAAAAATTATAATTATTTCGAATACGACTCATAAAAAGATCTCTTGAAATGTTAAAATCAAAAAATTCTGAATATTGGTTAAAATATTTTTTGGTACGCGTGACCGGTTCATAAATTCCATAATTCGTACGATGAAAATCAATACTCAACATTAACTGTCGTGGACGAAGACTTCTCGTAGGAACGTAAAATGAATATATAAGTCAAGCAATACCGGACAAACAATCTTAGCATAAATTACGTCCCGAGCAAACACATCACCTCCCTTCTGAATTCAAGACTGCGAAGGTTCAAAAGTGTACAACGACCAACATAAGGAGGTAAACTCAATCTGTCATTTGACCTCGGAAGTCTTCGGAGGGCAAATAATAAGACCTTTTTTTGAATCCGTTCAATACGATCGCTAAAGATTTTATAACTTGAATTCCAGATAACTACAGCAATATATAATGTCTTGAGAGTGTATGGGTCAGAAAATTGACGAGCATGTCTCTTTACGAAACCAAGCATCGAACTAGCCCTAGCTACAATCATCTCAATATATTTAGTAAAACTTAGGTTACCTGTAAACAAAACACCTAAATCAAAAAACTGAGTAGCTCTATATATTTCCACATCTTGTACGCATACTGTACGGAGCTACAATTAAATTCTTAATTTTTGCAAATGACATGGTTTTACATTTGGTGATATTGAGAGCTAAACAATTTATGACAGTCCAATCACTAAACCGATTAAGGTAGTAAGGGGGTGCTAGGGGTGATGGAGGGGTCAAAATTACTTTTTAATGTCATTTTTAATTCCAGCGCCCCAAGAAACGTAAAAATGTACATCCATCTCAATTTTGCATGAAAATTCAAATTTCGGCCCCCAGGTGGTGGTAACGGGAAAATGGGAAATTGTCGAAAAGTACGGTCTCCCCTTTAGGAAAAGTAGGGTGTCCCCTTTAGCGTAAATAAGCAGGAACGGAATGTAAGATATCTCCGTCGATATATCGAGGGCTAACCCTGTTTGATGAATAAATCGATGGGTCAAGGAGTACCGATGACTGAGGTGTCATCAAAATTCATTTGATTCTGGCTTTGAGTTTGATCGGAATTATTTGGTCGAATTTGCACGGCGCTGAGTTGTATGATACTAAAATAATTCGAGGTTCTTTAGGATTATTCGTGTAGGAACAATTTGCTTCAAAACGGGCCCCAAAGTAGGTGTTGTGCATCGTTCTGGATCTACGTAGCTTATGAGGATGTCAACATTAGTACTTCATCACTTATGATGTTTGCCATTTGCTTTCTTAATTTTACCAGTTTTTAGATATCTCCTGGGTGTAAGTCATCCCTGCCCCGTTTCCAAAAACTTGTGCTGAATATTTACCAAACATTATAATAAAAAACTACAATAAATTTAAAATTGGATAATTCATCGATCCACTATATGTAGGTACGCAAAACATCAATAAAAGAACGTCAACTTAATAACGAAAAATGAGGTAAAATATATTTCAAGATTAGTACAGCATCATTAAATTGGACCCGTCTATTAAAATTTGCATTTCGAAACTATACAACGCCTAGAGTTTATATTTGGTGTAATATTTTATCTACGTTAATGCTCCCATTATACCTCTCTTGTGTACGTGAGCACTTTTGTACTAAATAACGAAAATCATATAAATTCAATTTCCCTAAGCCATTTGAAAATTTATAGCCCAAGCTTTTCATTCATGGTATTAACATAATACATACATTCTTCGTTTTTTATTTTTGTATTTTTTTTTGTTTTTCATCTCGTTTTCTTTCATGTACCAAACAAACAAATCCATCCATAAACTTTATGTTTAGTACTGTAGAGGTATATAATATTTCTTTCCTTTTGTTATGCTGGTTATGTATGTATAAAGCATGTTGTATTGTATTATTTCGTTTCGTTTTATAACATTTCAAAAAAATATTAACATATTTTCATTTTTCCCACTCGCAATATTATATAATTTAAATGTTTCGCGTTTGTTGGTGAAAATTGTGTAAATTTATTATGTGGAATTTTCCTCCCCCGTTCAACCGCACCATACAGCAGAAACAACCAGAACATACAAACAAGAACAAAAAAAAACATTTGGATGAAAAATGCAGATTTTATTTATGTGTGTTGCCTGTTCTTCGCAGTTTATTATATTTGTATAAACACATCCACACACACACACATATATACATATATCCTTGGAAACAATTTTCCTCGTGTTTAATGGGAAAATGACGAATTTTCTTCTCTACACCGTTCTAATCTTCTGTATGCTGAAATTTTTATTTTTTTATTTTCTTCTTATATTACATAAAATGATTAAATTGTGATGAATACATTTTGATGAATTTTAACGTATTTACATATATTCATACAAATGAAGTATATATTTGGTATGGTACAGTGGATGTGTTCCATATACTCTTATGTATGGTCGCAGCAAATTGTAAAAAAAATCTTATTCGGAGTAATTTGTAATATGGAATTTTCATAATTTGGTGCTTTATTTGTTGGGTGTTCATTAAGATAATGAAGGAAAACAGAAAAATACGCTTACATACTTAAATTTACCTTTATAAATAAGGAGATTTCTTTTATTTTCACATAAAAAATTCCATTTGAATTATTACTTGGAAGACTTTATTGAAATATAACAACAAAGAATGGATTACCCGTAATTTGTTTGTTGTTTAGAGCTTATGGGGCTTTTCTATATATATGCGATTCCAGTACCGAGCCTAATTATTTTCTGAACATTAATTTATGGCACGTTTACGCTTGGAAGCTTAATACTTATATTATCTATACACAAAAAGCCATTAAAAAAAATTAACATTTTGCAAAATTAATAATTCTTTATGAAATAAAACCCAATTTCAGGCTAACCTGTTTGAGTTTTTTATTTTATCAATTTTAATTTGAACAAAGAGTAAGAACTTGCGCAAAGATAAACGAAACATTATGAATTATTGTAGGGGTCAAGTAGATATGAAACAAATGACGCAATCAACGTCAAACAATACCGCATAAGAAGTCACAGAAGTAAAAATCATTATAATGGAATGAAAATCTTTTCCCGGTATGGCATTATGCTACATTCAGAAGCCCTAGAAACTGGAGAGGATCCAATCTACTAATTCATTTATCTGAATTTTATAAAAAAACCGACTACAGAAACGAATAATATTTTCTTTCTTCCCCTAGATAAAAGTATCAAACAATTAACATGTTGTCACCTCAGTATTTAAGTATTAGGTACGCATTTTAGTAATTTTTTAGGTCTATCACATATAATAACGACTTTAGAACCTATCTTGATAAACCAGTCTACATTTTTATGTAAGGTGGTAGTTCTAAGTACTGTGTTGACGATACAGTGTTCAATTCTATTGTATTTACACTGATGATGAATGTTATTATCAAAAAGGGAGCAAGCCAGTAAATGTGTGTTTCTTTGCGCAATAAATAGGAATAAACAATTGAGAAATTTGAATCAGAAATGTGAAATAAAAACCGAAAAATTATTAATGAGAAATGAAAAATCAGAAATGAGAAATAAAAAATGTAAAATAAGAAATAGGAAATGACAAATAATAAATGAGAATTAAGAATTGAGAAATGAGAAATAAGGAAATACGAATGAGTAATACAAATTAAGAAATGAGTAATGAGAAATAAAACGTGAGAAGTGTAAAGTGAAAAATGAGGAATGAAGAAATAAACGAGAAATAGGAAATGACAAATGAGAAATGAAAAATGAGTAATGAAAATTGAGGAATGAGTAATGAGAAATAATAAGTGAGCAATGAGAATTGGGAAATAAGAAATTTGAAATTACAAATGACAAATGATAAATGAGAAATGAGAAATGAGAATGAGAAATGGGAACTGCGAATTGATAAATAATAAATAAGGAAAGAAAACGAGAAAAGAGAAATGACAATTGATAAATGAGAAAGGAGAAACGAGAAATGAGAAATGAACAATTAGAAATGAGAAACCAGAACTGAAAAATGAGATATGAGAAATGAAAAATAATAAATGAAAAATGAGAATGAGAAATGAGAAATAATAAGTGAGAAGTGAGAAATGAATAATTTGAAATTAGAAATGAAAAATAAGAAATGAGAAAAAGAAATGAGTAATACAAATTGAGAGATGAGGAATCATAGAAATAATAAGTAAGAAGTGAGAAATGAACAATGAGAAATGAGAAATAAAATATTAGAATTGAGGAATGAGAAAAGAGAAAGGAAAAATGAAAATGAAAATTGAATAATGAGAAATGAAAAATTAGAAATGAAAAATGAGAAAAGAGAAATGAGAAATGAAAAGTGAAAAGTGAATGATGAGGAATGAGGAAAAAACGAGAAATAAGAAGTGAGAAATGAAAAATAAGTAAAGAAAACCGGAAATGAGTAGGAAATAAGACCAAAATGAGTAGGAAATAAGAAATATGAAATTACAAATGACAAATGAGAAATGAGAAAAGAGAAATGAGAAATGGTAACTGAGAATTGATAAATGATAAATAAGGAAAGAACACGAGAAAACAGAAATGACAATTGAAAAATGAGAAAGGAGAAACGCGAAATGAGAAATGAAAAATTAGAAATGAGAAACGAAAACTGAGAAATGAAAAATGATAAATGATAAATGAAAAATTAGAATGATAAATGAGAAATAATAAGTGAGAATTGAGAAATGAATAACATGAAATTAGAAATGAAAAATAATAAATGAGAAAAAGAAATGAGTAATACAAATTGAGAAATGAGGAATCATAGAAATAATAAGTAAGAAGTGAGAAATGAAGAATGAGAAATGAGAAATAAAAAATTAGAATTGAGGAATGAGAAAAGAGAAAGGAAAAGTGAAAATGAAAATTGAATAATGAGAAATGAAAAATGAGAAATGAAAAATGAAAAAAGAGAAATGAAAAATGAAAAGTGAAAAGTGAAAAATGAGGAATGAGGAATAAAACGAGAAATAAGAAATGAAAAATGAAAAATAAGTAATGAAAATTGTGGAATGAGTAATGAGAAATAATAAGTGAGCAATGAGAATTGGGAAAAAAGAATTTTGAAATTACAAAAGAGAAATGAGAAATGGGAACTGCGGATTGATAAATAAGAAATAAGGAAAGAAAACGAGAAAAGAGAAATGACAATTGATAAATGAGAAAGGAGAAACGAGAAATGAGAAATGAAAAATTAGAAATGAGAAACGAAAACTGAGACATGAGATATGAGATATGAAAAATGAAAAATGAAAAATGATAAATGAAAAATGAGAATGAGAAATGAGAAATAATAAGTGAGAAGTGAGAAATGTATAATATGAAATTAAAAATGAAAAATAATAAATGAGAAAAAGAAATGAGTAATACAAATTGAGAGATAAGAAATCATAGAAATAATAAGTCAAAAGTGGGAAATGAAGAATGAGAAGTGAGAAATGAAAAATTAGAATTAAGGAATGAGAAAAGAGAAAGGAAAAACGAAAATGAAAATTGAATAATGACGAATGAGAAATGAGAAACGAAAAATGAGAAAAGAGAAATGTGAAAAGAAAAGTGAAAAATGAGGAATGACGAAAAAACGAGAAATAAGAAATGAAAAATGGTAATGAAAATTGTGGAATGAGTAATGAGAAATAATAAGTGAGCAATGAGAATTGGGAAATAAGAAATTTAAAATTATAAATGACAAATGAGAAATAAGAAAAGAGAAATGAGAAATGGGAACTGAAAATTGAGAAATTATAAATAAGGAAAGAGAAACGAGAAAACAGAAATGATAATTGAAAAATGAGAAAGGAGAAACAAGAAATGAGAAATGAAAAATTAGGAGTGAGAAACGAAAACTGAGAAATGAGATATGAGAAATGAAAAATTATAAATGAAAAATGAAAATGAGGAATAATAAATGAGAAATGAATCATATGACATTAGAAATGAAAAATGAGAAATGAGAAAAAGAAATGAGTAATACAAATTGAGAGATAAGGAATCATAAAAATAATAAGTCAGAAGTGAGAAATGAAAAATAAGAATTAAGGAATGAGAAAAGAGAAAGGAAAAATGAAAATGAAAATTGAATAATGAGAAATGAAAAATTAGAAATCAGAAATGAGAAATGTAAAACTTTGTTCTTCTGGAACGACTAGGCCCACATAGATTCTTAGCTCCGGTGCTTGGAAAGAAAATGTTTCTGTCCTTCACAGGTGGTATTATTTGCCACAAAATCTTGTTCTCAATGTTGTGTAAAATACGGCAACTCCCTTCGAAATAGAACCAAGGTACTTGTAATTCAGTTCCTATGAACGGACATTGTAACTTAAACGTTGGAGAGCAAGTTAGATTTCAAAAAATTCAAGAGCAATTCAAACATGCTTTTCATTTGTTAGGTCAGCAGGTTTTAAAACGCAACAGTACTATAAAATAATATCTCTCGACAGTTAACGTTAAAGTGTTGTTTTGAAAAATAATCCTCAAAACAAAATTTTTAATTTAGATTTTTATCCATCTTCCATTCTTTACCTTCAAAACCATTTCCATAAGCTTAAAAATTATATAAGCCCAAGATTGACCTTTATATCTGACCTGACCACTACCAAGTTAATTTAAGTAAATTTTTAATTAATTTTCCTCTTCATGCAAATTATTATAATGTACGAAAGCCTCCCACTATAAAATAAAATCACATTCTGTGTGTGTGTGGGTACATTATTGAGCTGAATAAAATTAATAAATTATTTATACATTTTTTTTAGTATTTCCCAAACCACTTGAATACCATATCGTCAGTAGCAGAAAACATCACAATGGTTTCGCTTGTCTTAAGCAAGTATTTGTTTGGTAGATGTATACATCTAAAATGTAATTTTTTCTTGGTTTTTGAACAAAAAAACAGAAAATTAAACTCAATAGAAAGCAACAATAGAATTTTGATGATCTCGAGGGTATAACCGTAGAACACATAGTATGGTATAAAATACACTTTGAATCAATTAAAATCTAAATCCAACAATAGTTGTGTAACTTTAAGGTTGGTATACATTATGTGCATATATACAACTGTACATCGTTACTATAGTAAGTGTGAAGAAAATTCTGCTTCGAAGAACCGCAACCATATTCTGTATTTTAGCTCCTTTTAAATAGAACTTTTTTGATGATGGTAATTGGAAGTAAAAATGTTTCTTTTCGTATTTTGGTCTGGATATATAATGAAAAAAGTTTTTTTTTGCCCAACTCAAGTCTATTTATATATAGAAAAAATAGATGTTTGATGAATTTCAAGGCCAAACTGGAGTCCTTTATAATTAAAAAGTCTAGATGGGTACGATATGAAACCTTAACGTGACCATATGTGAATATAGCGCGTGTCCTGAAATATTAATCATTGTGAGACGTAAAAAGGAAGAGCTATTGTTTGTGTTTTTTGTGTGTAGAACATCAGATGTTACCCAATTTCTTTCCTATATACATGACATTAAGTAGCTTCTAGATGTGCGTCCTAGTATGTATTTACGGCATTTTTTTATGTATGCTACATCCTATACCAAAGTTGAGTTATTACTTTTTTAATGTTTTATGTTGAGTTTGAGAATATGTTGAATTTAATATTTATGTATACATCCTTAATATGATTTTATTTTTTGTATAATTTCTATGTTGTATATGCTAAAATAATGTATTCAAAATTATGGTGGAAATCATGTGGAATCGCTGTTGTTTTATAATGTCTTTGATATATTTTTATGATGTGGTTTCCTTCCTAATACCAAGACGGATACATATTTACGATTTTTTATTGGTTCTTGAAGGAGCACTTTTTTATACCTGGATTGTATATTTTGTAAATATCGCATCCATCAATAAAACATAAATTATTTTTTAATTACAGCGGAATGGAATTTACAGATATTTTCTACAGCAGTATTATTAAAATCTCATTTAGATTTTCTACTGGACTATAATTCACCATAAAGCCTTACATAATGTTGTACTGCAAAAAACAAAATCGGTAAATTAAAGCTCGGTTTAAATACATTGCCTGGTTTGAGACCTTTATTTGTTCTGAACTACTTAGAGGAAGTCCATTTACTTTTGCATTTCAATTATTTTTCAATTAACCTTGGATCACATCGAATCTGATATTTTATTTCATGGATATGTCTCTGTTTTGTAATGCTGTTCAAGAAGACGGGACCAGTAGCATAAATATAGGTGAATTTAATCAATGCATTTCTTGTCAGCTATTGTAGACAACACGAATTTAAATTTATTCTCATTTTGTAGTATTTTGAAAGTATTTTTTAATTTTGTTTTTGTTTTCTTTGAATTTTGCAGCACCCTATTTGAACAGCTTTTGAACAGTGAAGTACCCTTTTGAATGTTAAGATTATTAACTCGTGATAATTTTATAATAAAATTTCTCTTCTTCATGTCTTACAATACAAGAAATCTTTGAAATGTAACGGAACATCAAATATCAAATCGCTGGTGACGAATCCCAACTGTATAACTACCGTTTTGATATTTTGCAGGAAGTGAAAAAAACGAACAAGTTTGCCGATAGTAGATACACTAAAATGGACTAACAAAACTGAATAATAACTCACTTTTGAATGGTTTTGTAGTTGTCACAAATTTAATTAAAAATGTTAACCACTAGATCTTTTTATTTTTTTAATATCAAATATCATATACCAAATATCAAATATAAGCACAAACTATATTTTAGCTCGCAGTGTGTGGTGGCTTGTACGCCCACATGGCCCTTCGGTAATAATAAAAAATTTCAAATATCAAATGTCGAATATCAAATATTAAACTTCAAATGTCAAATATCAAATGTCACATATTAAATATCAAATGAGAAATTAAATATGTAATTACGAGATTTCTAAATCAACACTAATATTTCATATATCTTTCAACCAGCATGGGTTTACAACTATATACTAACCTGGTTGAATTCACCAGCCAAGTCAGATATCAAATGTCAAATATCAAATACCAAATATCAAAAATTTAATAGTAAACATCAACTATAAAATGTCAAATATCAAATTTCAAATTTCAAATATTCAAGATCAAATATCAAACAACAAATATCAAATGTCAAATATCAAATAACAAAGGTCAGCTATCAAATACCTATCAAATATTAAATATCCAATATCAAATATAAAGTATCAAATATCAAATGTCAATTATCAATGTTCTTTTGAATTATGCATGTTCTTTTAAACTAAAAGTGCACTTATCGTACCAATTAAATGTATGATGTATGTATTGTGGATAAATAAAATGAATAAAATTTAAAAAAAATAAAATAAAATTATCAAATATCGAATATCCAATATCAAAAAAACAAAAATTAAATATCATATATTCAATATCAAATATCACGTTTCTATTAGCACAAGAGATCTTTTAGGTCACAGTCCGGGGTGGCTTCTACGCCCACATGGTCCATCAGTAATAATAAAAAATATCAAATATCAAATGTCAAATATCAAATAGGAAATTAAATGCTTACAAGATTTTTAAATCAACAATAATATTAAAACACAATTTTTTAAATATTGGTTTAGGACTCTTTTATTTAGATAAAACTTAATTACAGCTTTAGCTTTCGATTCCTATTCGGAACCATTCTCTAAAGCGTTATGAAAAACTTTTATCAACATTTTTTCTTTATACAAGTTTGAATTTTAATTGGCCATTGCGTATATTAAAAATCTTCATAAAAAAAATAAAACATGTTTTTCAGAATTATAATTTTTGACATAGCCACAAATTTAAATGACAAATTTTTTTCAAAAACGAAATATATAATATCGTTAAAACAACAAAAATATTGTTTACCAAATATGTATGTTGTAGTTGCATTGCAACGCAATAAACACAGGGCAGACAAAGCAGTTTTTAGGAAAACGGATTTACCAACACAAACGAGGCACAAATCCAAATATAAATTCAAACATTAGTGCACTTTCACAGCATTTAGAAGATACAAACCATTTAATCAGTTTAGATTGATTGATTGATTGATTGAAATGTTCGATCAAGCTTTAAGCAAGATCTCCCGGAGTTATTAATGGCCGGGCCTCACCGAACACCTTGTTACATACAACATAAAGAGGATTTGGATAGGTTTAATTAGTATGAAAGAAATTGACCCGGTTACAGACACACATTGGCCAATAGTTAGTAACACAATGACGATACATTTCTAAACTACTTTTATATTTATTAAAATTAAAATTAAAACTGCACTCTGAAATAATATTTATTAGTTTGCTGAATCAGATTCCTGAGCCCTTCTGAAAATCAAAATCGTAATTAGTAAATATATACTTAATAAATATATGACTTAAAGCTAATAAATGTAATGGAAATCAACTGATCATTCACATGATTTTGATCCACGCGTAAATTCTATGAGTTTGATCTGTAATGGGCGCTGTCCTGTAATGAATTATAATTAATGTTATCAGTAACCAAATTAAAATTATAAGACGCTAGTATACCCTGTTACTAGATATGATTGATTAATTGATTGATTACCCTGTTACATACAACATAAAGAGGATTTTGATAGGTTTAGTTAGTAATGATATAGAAATTGACCCGGTTACAGACACCTAAGTATAGCCGCAACACAATGACAACACATTTCTAATCTACTTTTATATTTTATTAAAATTAAAACTGCACTCTAAAACACCTTTATTAGTTTGCTGGATCAGATTCCTGCGGGCTCTTCTGAAAATCATGATCATAATGAATTTAAAATTAACTCAAAGCTAATAAATATCACCGAAATCAGCTGTTTATTCACATGATTTCTTTCATATTAGTCCCTGTCGGTACTTATAACTACACTTTAGTTAAAACTATAATAGATGTAAAATTTCAGCTAAATCTGCCTCTAAAATTCTAGGAATTTGATCTGTAATGGGCGCTGATTTGTAATGAATTATTGTTAATAATACCAGTAACCAAAATTAAAATTATAAGACGCTAATTAGTTCCTAAGATATGAAGCCTGCGTTGAAGTGCTGGAAATTTAAAATACCCAAATCTAAACAACACAATTTCAACTACATATTCGTTGGATACTTGAAATTTCTGGAAGCTGAATGAAATTCCGCGGGAAATTCTGAAACAAAATCAAAATTAACCCATTCTCATTAAATAGTTGCTGCAACATTAATAGGATTTAAATTTAAAGTTATTTCTGAGAATCATAAATTTTTCAAATTTAAAATTCCATTCACAACTTATAGTACAGTAGTTCAGAGACGACCTAATTTTATAAATTCAGTTAGTATCGGCCACCTACTTTAATGATCTCCTAGGACTACGTAACTCCACCTCATGATGGGAGTGTAATAGAATGTGATAAAACAAATACAATAAAATCAATAATAACAACTAAGATAGATATAACGTACATTTTATCTTTACTATAGTCCTTCCATGCTTCGACTTCAGCTATTTCATACCAACCAACAGTTTTAAACCGGGAGACTATCAGACCAAAACCAATAAACATATAAGCCGTTTTACTTTGGTAATTTAAAATAGTAATTTACCTAAACATAAAATATTTGAATCCAGAATGATTTTATTACAATTAATTCGAAACCAAACAAATATAATATATATGTATGTACTTTGGAAACTGGAATAATAATTGTTATAAGAATAAAAATGTAATTTATGCTCAAAATAAGACAGAAAATAATTTCTTCTTACTTTTATCAGTTGACCTTAAAAATTAATTAAAGTAAAATAAAGTTTCAACATTATTACCAGAACCATTCTATCATAACAAACTTGTTTTGAACTAGTCCAAACGGCATCAAAACACACAGCAATGTCGCTCTGCAAAATCCCAAGTAAGACTACAGTAGATTATCAAACATTAGAATATCAGTTAACTGGTAACCTCCTTCATCACAATCACAACTAGTCATTAAAATAATTTCCCATTGGTGCTCATATACATATGCCTTAAAAATTCAAACGGTGAAACATGCAAAATTTAGAGAGGTGCCAATTAACAGTTTGAATTGCTAGAGTATAAATAATTAATTAAATGCATCATCATATTCATTAATATCACTGAAAGTTCAAATCAAGCAATCAATTATTCATTTATTTCTAATATATTAATCAAAATAGTCCAATTTGTTTTTATATGATATGCCATGAAAATCAAAAATCAAATTTGTGTCATCAGACCACCACAACTACTGACAAAACATCAACTGAGATCACTCCACAGCAGCTTAGCCAACACATCCTCTCAGACACTGTGCATGATGAAAAACATCCCCCACACACACCAGCAATTCAACTGCATGACGATTTTATGGTAGAAGTTCTTTCAATTTTCACTCCACTTATCCATACTTGAGGATTCTGAAGGTTGAGCCAGGTTCTGTGCGCCTTCCTGAAAATCAAATCGAGATGTATCCCCCCCCCCCTCCCCTCAATAATCGCACTCCAGAACTCTCAACTTAAAACTCAAAATTAAATATTTAAAACTTTCAAAATCTGAACCAATTTGAGGTTAATAAGTTAACAAATTTTACTTCAGATCCATTCCCAATTCAATTTCTCTGAAAATTTTAAATCGAATTAATCAGTTGTCCCCAAGCAACCCCCAATAAACCGAACTAGAAGATTTAAATTCAAGTTTAGACACTGAAACAAAGTATAAGTTAATATCTCTGTGAAAAAAATCAATTAAGTATCCTCCCCAGCTGATTTAGGGTCGTGATTCCAACTTCCGGAAATCTAGTGCTGGTTCAGCTCCTGTTAGATTACTAGAAGTTATATCTCATTTCGATTAGAAATATAAGTAAACGCTATTGTAGAAAACGTCCGATTTGAATCCCAATCATACAGTGGCATTTCCTGATTATGCGCATTGGGTGTTCTGTTTCGGATTTTGATCATCAAAATTATTTGACATTATTGTAATTACATATTACAAATCTAATACAAATACATTTTTAATAATAATTATGAAAAACTTTTTATATGCATATCATAATAAAGATTTTAGATTTTTTGGAATACAAAATACAATCAAAAGCAAAAATTGCTTAGTCGTTCGGCGCACGATTAAAACATTACTAGAGAATGCCGCGCCGCTGGTATATTATGGGCAATTTCCACATACAACTCGACGTAATCGATTTAAAATCAATTTATGGATCATTTTAAAATGAATGTAATTCACATCTATTTTAATTATTAAATTACGTGATTTATATAAAAATTTACAATTTATGTACATTTTGATAACACAAAATATTCATAAATTGTATATTACTATCGCGACACTGTCATGACAGAAATAACGATCGTCACTATGTATTTTCCATATTGGCATTATATCCACAATACGTAATAAAGATTTATGACTCAATCCGTTTGGAACTGGCACTTTATAGACCTGCAGCAAAAACAGATCTAAACACGGACGCCTCGAAGCTGCGTTATGGAGCCACTTTTATACAGAAAAATCAAAATAATTGCCTTTTCACCCAGTGTATTTCTACAGCCGAAAGACAACCGCATCAGAATTCAATTAGGGCTGAATGGCTGAGCACTTACTCTTGAAGAATATGACTATGTCATAGAACATCGTACTGGTACTAAAATGAGTGAGACACGTTGATGCACTGAGTCGTAAACCGTTGATTGTAGAATATGATTTTCTAAACGACGAACAGGTTCAATTAATAATACAACTTTTGAGCTAAGGATCTCATAAACAATTTTTGCTGCACGGTGGTATTTTATATATTGGACATTTTGCTACAACAAAAAATGGTTGAGGTAATAAAAAAGTCGTATTTCATACCAAAATTAGAAGAAAAGTGCAACCGTTTTCGTCAAGACTGCGTAACTTATATTTTATCGGCTCGTAAGAGCGGCAAACAAAAAGGGAATTAACATCCTATACTCAAAGATGATTGTCTTCTAACCGTTTATCATCTAGATCATTCAAGACCGTTGGCATCCAAGAAATAGCAATACATATTTTCAGATGTTAATGGGTTCTCTAAATTCCTTTGGGTTTACCCGGTTAAAATTCAGAAGTTGGATTTCTAAAAAAGTGTTTTTTGGGAATCCGACACAAATGATTACCGATAGAGGACCATGTCTCACGTCAAATATTTTTAAAGATTATTGCCATGAAAACGGTGTTTATCACATAATGACAATTACAGGGGCACCACACGAAAATGGACAGGTTGAAAGGATTAATTTCATAATCGTATCTTCTCTTTCAAAATTAAGCAAAGATTTCTTTAAAGTAATCCTCAAAGATTTATAGATGGAATATCTCTGCGAACAATTAGGATGACACCATTTGAAGCGATATTAGGAGTCAAAATGAGAAATACTAAAGGCATAAAACTAGCGAAAATTGTTGAAGAAGAAATATTTATTCACTTCATAGTTCAAATTCAAAGATCAAAGCTTGAAAGTATGGGAGAATATTGAAAACGCACAAGATGAGCAACGTCGAAGTTTCAACCAAAAAAGAAATTCAGCCGTTCCTTATAAAGTCGAAGATTTGGTGGGAATCAGAAGAATGCAGTTTGGCAGTAGTTTGAAATTCTGCTCAAAGTATTTTAGCCCTTATCAAGTGTTAGAAGTACTGTCAAATAACGGTCAAATATATCATACGACTTCTAAAAGCGTACACCGAAGCAGAAGTAGCAAAAGTTGCGACAAACAAACAATGCAGAAGTTAACTGACTTTATGCAAGATGATGCAAGAAATAGACAAAGGTTTAACTGAGAAGGGAATTGAAATACCATCTTTAACACTCTCTTTTCACAATGATTCAAAAAAGGATCAGAGAAGATACAATGTTCCAACAGCAGCAAATAAAATTTCTGTAGTATTTCAAAATATAAATGGTGAACCACCATTTCAAAGAGACATTTGTTTTTATAATAAAGATTTTAGTAACGTCACTACAACACAAATAAATATCTTGCATCGAAATTGTAAACCGATGCTATATTCACTTCTCTATACTTATGGAGATGACGGATGGTACATTGAAGTAAGGATATGATGTCCCTAATGGGTTATTACATACACATGTTGGCAGATGATCAGAAATGTTCTAAAGATTTACAAATTTTGCATTTGCCTGAATTTTTACCCAATAAATCACTAAAAATCCAGAACTTTTAAAAAATTTGAGTAACAAAAAATACGAAAAAGTCGTTAGAAATTTGTAATTCTGTTATATTGTAGAAAAATTGAATTTAGAACATTTAGCAACTTAATCATTAATGATTAGTCAATTCTTAGAAACTTGTAGTTTAAATTCAAGAATTCTAAATTTTAAAGCGCCCGCAAGTTATTCAGCCACTAAAATAACCTGAATTCCTAACAAGTTAATGTATCAAAACATTTCAGACATTTCAAAATTTTAAGAATTATTGAATTTAAAATTCAAAATTTATAAAAACTTATTTTGGATTAAAACATTCTCGCAGCTTTGAATTTGAGAACTAAAAATATTGACTAAAATTTGGTAAATACTTTGAAATTTTTATAACGTTCTAAATTCTGTAAAAAATTTAATTTTAAATTCCAGAATCCCTAAAAATTAATACGACCAACACAGGGATATGTCTAACGTTGTTATTAGTAGATGATGAAACGAGACCTTAAAAATTAAGAAAGACTTTAAGTCTGTATATTCCGAAAAAATTCTAAAATAATTAATTAGGTCATTAAAATTTATTTCTAAAGTCTTAGAATCTTGAGTTCCATAAAACGTAAATTTTTAAAATTACCACACACTTCAAATGCATGTTATATAAATTATTTTAGTAATATTCAGAGTCTTCGCAAATCGTAAGAATGTTGAATTTTAATTTACAAAGTTAAAATTAACAGATATTCAAAAACTTCAAAATCTTAAACTTTTTATGATTGTTTTAAACAGTTAGTAGAAATTTTTAATTCCGTAGCCAATATGTTTGATATTGTTTAGCTATGTTCATAAATTACTAAATTCTTAAAAGCTAAATTCTTAAGAAAAATTTCTCTAAATTTTCAGAATTCATTAAAACTTATAAAATTATTCTAAATTTCAGGCTGTTAATTCTTGATTTATTAGCTATTAGAATTTAGGAACTTTGTAAAAATGTGAAGTTTTAAAATTTTACAACTATTGGATGGAAATATTAAAATCTATAAAATTCTAAAGTAATTACTTACAATATTATCTAACAAAATCTTGTTATTTGTAATTTTAGAATCGATGTAAATACATTTCGCAGAGAATTCTATATAGTAAAATTTCAACTTTTTAAAATTCAATTAATTTTTAAAAATCGGAAATCCAAAATTCAAATAACAAATCAGCAAAATTTCAGAGTTTCTAATTCCATAATTATAAAATTCATCAACATTTAATAAATATTCTTGAATTACCGAAGTTAAGCATAATTTCATAATTATGTTAAATTTTAGAGTCACTTGTCACTTAATTATTTAAACTTAATCCTTCTAATTTTGAATTTAAGATTACTAAAAAATTATATCTCTGTCCTTCAGATCTGTACTCCAACGAAGGGTCGTAAAAGCGCTTGACTCTGCTGTTTAAATTTTTACCGAACATTCTTGCTAAAAAAATGAATTTTCCGAGAAAAAATATTTTTGCAAAATAAAACCAAAAAAAATTTTATTGATTTTTCTCTTTCGTAAACACATATTTGTACATTTTCCACATGTGTAGAAACTCCCTTTCTGAGGTAATCTAATTTTTCTTTTTGCAAATAATTTAAATAATTCCCTGCACCTGCAATTCTTTTTTGATTTATTTGTGACTTAATTAAATCATTTTCGCGATAAATGTATTTCCTTTAGTATACGGTAACATCTTTCATTTCTTCTTTTCCAAAATGGCCGTCGAAACCCCATTAGAACTTTCCCCCATGTGCTTGTTTTTTGTCCTCCATTTAGTTCTATTAAGACATATTAAAAATCAGCACAGGCAACAATACGTTTAAGTATAAAAAATTTTTAGATTGTCTTATTTAAACGTATTTTGCAAAAAAATGAAACAAGATCCTGCGCTGCTTTTTAGCATGTCCAACAGAACTAAATGGATAAAAAGACAAAAAAAAGCATGGTAGAAAATTCAAAAAAGTCTCGACGACCATTTTGAAAAAGAAAAACTTAAAGATGGTATACCAGTTTTATAATTACGTATATTTATTTGACACCCTGTATATTAAAAAACCAACAACAACAAAACAATTATTTTCTATGAGAGTTTTGTTCAACAGTTTCCGGTCCCATATAAAGGATATGCGATTTTACCTATTTATCTCCATATTTACATATTATGTAGCTATGTATATTATTTGAAGAATTACTATTCAATATTGACCAACAACATTAAGACTAGATTGCTTACAATAATTATAAAAATCATTGAACAAATTTTATTTAAAAATTTGATTATCGGATCCTGATTTAGATTAAAACCAGCGGAAGTATTGTATCACTCAGTAATTTTTTAAAACATTTAACTCATAATATCCAACACAAATAATATTTCTAAATATGTACTTACGGCTTTTTAACTGACCAAAATTTATTAAGAAGCTTAACTGTCTGATCAGTGAACAGTTATTGCTTCAAAATGTCTTAAACACACAGTATACAACAAATTATGAAAAACACTAATATTTTTTTTTTACTGTTAAACCTTCACTACACTATTAAGAATTATTTTGGTTCTAAAAATTCACAAACACAACACTGACACAACTTTATTAAACGTTTAACTATCTTATCCTGACTTACATATCAAGATAAGTTAAGTTGGCGTTTATCAAAGTTGTGCCTTTTCACTTCACATTACAAACTGAATTTTAAAAGTTAAAAGCTTTACCACTGTACTGATCGCACTACATTGTTTTGTGTTAAGTTCATTCGCACAACTAAATATTCAAAGCAAAAAGTGAGATCGATTTACATATGCCGTTACTTTTTAATACCAATTGAAGTGTGTATGTATTACTCGGAAGATTTAATTTGATATGAATCACACACTCACGTTAAAATAAAAATTGGGCACCAATACTGTGTTGTAGAAAATTGATTTTAACTCTATAACATCATAAAGCCGTTACGGTATATTGTTTGCACGTATAGTTGGTCATTAAAGTATTGAATAAATAAAATTCGCAATCATTTTGGCAAACCTAAGACAAAAATAGCTTTTAAGATTTCTTATCATTATCAAAATAGGTACCTAGCTTTTAATTAATTATTTGAATTTTATTAGTTTTCATAAATCAAAAAAGGGTTTTTACAAAATGTAAAAAAATACCTTTTAAAGGCTGGTCAACAATCGGCACCGTAACAAATATTATTTGAAATACAAAAAATTATTAAAATGAACAATTTAATTAGCAACAAACAAAAACTTCTTGGCATCATAAAACACTATTTTAAACACTTACAAATGCGCAACATAAACACGTAGGATATGTGTGAACCCAACTCAATCTATTCTCCCACTAAACTCTCAACTATATATCCAAATTATGACAACCAGAACAATAATTAGTTTGAGCAGCATACTATTAACGATCAGGTTGGATTTGATGGTGAAAATCTGGTCAAATTTTGTGAATCCACAAATTATTTTCTGACCAAGGATTTTGTTCAAAAAACGAGACTTGAGAGTTGCAATTTTTATCGGCGTACTAGATGTACGATAATATTAAAACTAAACCAAACATCAATAATATTTACCGTTGTATATCTAGTAGTATACGGAAATCGCAACTCTCAAGTCTCGTTTCTTGAAAAAAAAAACCCTTGCACTGACCTCACAAAGATACGTTTTCTGTTCGGTGGGCACTGAAGTTATGCTGGCTACTAACGTAAAACCATTTAAAAACAATTTTTACTATAAAGGATAAAATCAAGCGGCCTACTGTTATTTCCGTTCAAAGTGTTCCAAGCTATGGAAAATCTACGTGAATCATCAACACATAAATTAGGCATTGATCTCGTCTTATGTGCCACTAAAAATGACTATTTGATCTAAAATCTAAAATTAATACTTGTTGCATTAAGGAGAAGACTAACTTCAATAAGATCGTATTAAACCATTTAATCAGTTTAGATACCGTAAAAATTTTCGAAGAGCAAAAAAATTTAAAAAAATGTTGCACATTAAAGTAAGTACAAATTCTATAAACATTGTAGAAGAGTTTGCATATATTGGAAATTCATATGATTTGTTTATCTAATTTGTTTTGATAAATTTACAACCTATTTACCTGAAAAGCATTAGAGTACAAATTTATTTTCAAATAAATTGTATATGTCTAGGCTATGAGTTTCTATGCTAAATTGGTTTATTAAGGTAGCTTTGCAAAATTAAAATTTGTATAAAGAAAGAATTTTGATGTAAGTTTTTCATAACGCTCTTGAGAATGATTTCGAATATAGGAATCGAAAGCTGAAGCTGTAATTAAGTTTCTTGAAATAAAAGAAACCGAAACCAATATTCAAAAAAGTTTGTTTTAATTTAAATTATTGGCTCAATAAAATAAAAACAACAATAATACATCATAGAATTGTCAACCAGCAGCTGGCCACAGCAATATTAGATAGATGCTGCACACAGTGTGATCAAGCGTTACTTTAAACATAAATAATATTCATCTGTAGGGCTGGTAAAGGAATTCGTAAAAATGCCAGTAAGAAAGCAAAATGGTACGGTGCTGCATCTGCAAAAATCGGACTATCATACAGGAGCATATAAATTAAATTACAACAAAATTCCTTTCAAGGTAAAACAGTTAATTTATAAGAGAGAGACTCACAACATTTAAAATTTCGTACCGGTTACTCAAATGAATTCGTAACCATCAAAATTATGCCAAAATTGAAACACACAAGAATTTGGCCGAAAGTTGCACCGCTAGGAATAATCGGTAATGTTTCCTGCGAAAATATGAAGGATCTTGCGGCCATGTTGGTTTATATGACTCAAGTTGACCAACAGTTTTACAAAAGCTTATTGGATCGAAAGGAAAGAACAGCAGCCCAAGCCCACCGAAATCATCAACGAAAATGGAAACCGGGAATGGAGTTACCACGTCGACTGTACTCAGCTCTTGTGCAAATTCAGCGAATATTTAGCTTCTGCACGAATTTAGACTAAAAATGCTTTTTTTTGTTATCATATAAATTGTAAAAGTTTTGGTTTAGATTGTCCCGTTAATTTTTGCTAATTATTGCAATACATAGAAAACTACAAGTAGCACTGTTTCTACAAGCAGCTGTTTTAACTTTTATGCATTTTTGATGATTACCTCTAGAATCAGTGTACTCTTTGCCACTTTGTCTGCTATACCTTACGTATATTTTGCTTTCATTTATTTGAATTACTTTTGATTTTTCTTGATTCTCTAACTGATTCATTTTCGGTATCAAATAATTTGTTCACCGCGTCTTGAATTGGTACGATTGATTACGGTTGGCGGCGGCGTAGCGAAGGGGGGGGGTTGCGGGGAGAGTTTCACATATTATACTAAAATCATTACATGATGATGTGTTGATCCACACAAAATAATTTATAATTCGAATAAGGCTCATTACCTGTTATAATACGCATGTAACCTATTTTTGATTCTTCACATAAAAGAAATGTAAACAAAGCGGCGTAATATTAAACGTAATTTTTACAGATCTGTGTAGACCTTTTTTCCAGATTTAGTTGAAATTAGATTACATAAGCGAAGTTAATTAAAATGTTTAAAAGACGGTCAGGTATCTACCGGTTGAACGCTTGTACCTATAATAACAAAATTAGCACAACATATTTGTCAGATTTTTAGTAGTACTCTTAACCTGGATAATCTCTCCAATTGAAGAGTTCTAAGACGTTCAGGCGCCTTAAGAATTACCTAAGAAACACAATCGATGGGAAGCGACTAAATGGATTGGCATCATTAAATATTCATAGAGATGTGGTTATATAAATAGACTGTGTCCTCGATGAATTGGCCTTAGTGTCACGATGAATCAATATAAAACTACAAAAAACTAATAAAAAATTGAATTCAAATAAATTCGAATGCATTATTTTCTTATAGAAATTATTTTTTTTTAAACCCCCCCCCCCCCTCGACGAATTTCTGGCTACGCCACTGACGGTTGGCAATCAACTATTTCAATCTTCACATTTTCAGAAGTTTGCAAAGTTTCGCTAAAATTAATTACATAAAAATTGAAATAATTGTTTCCAAAAATTATTTATATTCAATGAATTTGTAGGTATGACAAATTCATTTAACAAATTTATTTTTACTGCCTCTCTTAATTCAAACGGAATTTCTGACATTTTCAATAAACTTTGGAGTTTTTCGTATAAACACTATTACTCATATAAAATATTAGGAGTAATTAAGACAAATTGTAAATAAATTTCTCTCTAATTTAATTATTTTCCAATTCGATATTTGATGCGACTTTACCTGACAAGTTTACAATGTTGTTTATACTTTTTTGCTTAATGTATTATATAGTAGATCCTCTTTTAGAACCTTATCAATACTTATTATTACTCTATAACTTATTATTTTCATTACAATAGGAGAAAGACGGACATGCCTAATAATGTATAAATAAAATAGTGAAAAAGAAGGAGATATTAAATTTCGCAGTATGGCATATTATGGCATATTTTAAATCGGCATATGGTACGGTACGGCATAAGGTACACTACGGCATATCTCAAAATGGCATATTTTAAAACGGTATATAGTACGCTATGGTATATGGTACACTATGGCATATTTCAAAACGGCATATTTTAAAACGGCATATGGTATACTATGGCATAAAGTACACGATGGCATATTTTCATATGGCATATGGTATAATATGGCATTTTCTATAACTTGGCTATTTCTTAGCCGAGTATGATGAAATTTAACAAGTGCAATGAAAATGGAATACATACTAAACCGAATTTTAGACGAAGTTCTGTAATATGGCCAATTAGGGAGGAACTTACCTATAAATTAACCGAATATGATGAAATTCAACATATACGTTAGAAATGGTCTTCTTAAAATAATTTTAGGTGAATTCCTAGAACATGGCCATGGCCAATCATGATGGAACTTGGGTATTTCTTAAACGATTATGATGAAATTCGACAAGTGTGATGGGAATGGAAGCCTAAAATGAGTTTTAGTAGAAGTTCTGGAATATGGTTAATTTTGATAGAATTTGTCTATTTATTGGCCGATAATGATGAAATTTGGCAGGAGTGATGGAAATGGGATTGTTTAATGATTTCTAGATAAAGTTCTGAGATATGGCAATTTTTATGCAACTTGGCTATTTCATAATTGATTAGGATGAAATTCGACAAATATGATGGAAATAGGATTCTTAAATGAATTTTAGATAAAGTTCTGGAATAAGGCCAATTCGAATGAAAATCGGCTATTTCTTAACCAATTATGATGAAACTCAACAGTACGATGGAAATGGGATTCTAAAATGGTTTTTATCATCAACTTATAAAGTTACCCTATACTTTCTAAAATTGCCCTTTACCTATTGGAATTTTTTTTCGCTTAATGCATTTTAAAGAATTTTCCTTCACTTAATGCAATTTAATTTATTCTCCACACGGAAATAAAAATATTGGTAATAATGATTTAATCGGGAAGTGCTTATTAATATCTATAATTTTTCATTTTTATTTAAATCTAATTTTAAAAGTAAAAATATGTATATTGGCCCTTCCGGTTTATTCTTATTCATTGAAATTATTTTTAAAGAAGGAACTAATTTTATACTAACATCAAAATTTAGCAACATAATTGGATAATAGCGCATTTATTGTAGGATTTTTTATTATTTAAGTAATGACTTTTATCAAATCACTAGTATGAACTCGTTTATAAGACGAAAATAGGGTTCTAAAATGATTTTTAGGTAAAACCACAGAGAATTTTCTTCTTAATTCTCTGTGATAAAACTCTAGATTGTTGTCAATTAGGTTGAAGCTTGACTATTTTTAACCGATTATGCTGAAATCCATTCTCTTAATGGAATTTTCCTTCACTTAACTCATTTTCCTTGAAACCTTCACTTAACAGAATTTTCCTTCAATTAGTAGAAATATCTTCATATAATATCTTCACCTATTAGAATTTTTCTTTAACTAAAAAAAATTTCTGTCGCTTAATAGAATTTCGTTGTAATTCAAATGGATACATTTTGATAAATACAGGTTTAGAAATTAAAAAAATATTAAACGTTTTAAATTTAAAATTTATCAAATCATACATGCAGTAGTGTACCTTATACCCTATTGTACCATATACCATTGGGATCGGGGTATTTGCCTGCAAGACAAAATCTTGTTTTGCTGTTGAATCTTGTTTTTTGAATTCTTACCGTATAAAAAATAGTTTACCAAAATTTTGTTGGACAAAATCTTGTTTTTTAAAATTTTGTTTTCCGAAATAATTATTTTGATTATTTTATAGTGAAATAATGAATATTTAGTGAAATAGTTTTTCTGGGATCGATATAAAATATTGCATTAACAAAATATTGTTTTTTTTATTAATCTTGCAACTACAAAATGTTGCAATTACAAATGTTGCAACTACAAAATCTTACAATTACACAATCTTGCATAATAAAATAGTGCAATTATTTTGCTTAAATTAGTCATGTCATTTTTCTTCAATTTATTTTCCTCACAATAGAGAAAAAAAATGTACGGGAAATTGTTATGCAAGATTTTGTATTGCAATATTTTATAATTGCAACATTTTGTAATTGTAATATTTTGTAATGCAAAATTTTGTATGCGAAATTTTTTAAGCACTAATTTACTTTAAACAATTATAATTAGACAAAAAAAAATAAAGATAAATTTAATTGTAAAAAAAAAACTTTATATGTAATACAACAGCCGAAACACCGTTATCATAATTATGTCGCCAGAAAATTCAATCACGGTTTTCCATAAACCGTATATGTATATATGTATATGAGTTTTCAAACTGCTGCTTTATATAGGGCACACTGCCGCTTAAACTTCTTATATCCCTTGTTTGTGTTTGATTCCGTTTGATAATTTCAGGCAATTTTATTTTTGGCAAATTATCAGAACGGTAAAAAAAATTCAGAACAAAATTTTTGAATTCTCGAACAAAAAAAAATTAATTCTAGAGGCCCGCCGCCCGCCTGTTGACTTATTTTTGCTAAGCCAACTTCCTCAAGCAAATCTAAGTGAGCGTTGATAACTGGTGGTCACAAATTTGCATATCATTCCGACATGCCCTAAACACAATAATAATAAAAATAAAAAGCTTTATAATAGAAACATTCACCCCCAAACAAGACAATATATTCTTACCCACAAAATGGTAATTATCCAACAATTTATTACTTGTAACCAGTAGTTACCAATATATTAGAATTATTGTCGTTGTTGGATGAACTATGGAATCTTTAGCTAGCAAAATTTAGTCACTAAACTATTTGAACAATTTTTGCACTATTGTTAGGATTCTATTTACTATTTATTTTTATTTTTAATCACTTAGCTACGGTGGCCTCAACGAAACTGATTTTCAATCATCTCGTGTACAAAAAAAAACGTACGATTACTTTTTCTTTTTATGTGTTAAACCAAAATACATAAATATCTCGATACAGGTTGAAACCGAAAACCAAAACAAAACACATAAAGGGGTAAACACACAAGTTCAATGAACTACAGCAAACGTCATGATCTTGAAGCTGAATAGGGGGGAGTACCTCATTAGAAAACCACAACGAATTGTTCAAAAAAACAAAAAATTTCTTTGTACTAAAAAATTGACACAGAAAGTCCTTAAGATAGCCAATTGTAACAAAAAATTAAACTAAATTTAATGGATTAGTGCTACAAATCTTTAAAGAGCTACATATATTATTTGCGATGCCTTTAAGGGAAGACATTTCCTCTTTAGGCCGTCGATTTATCGTGATATATTTAAGCTTTTTTTTTTTTCTTTTTCTAGATATTTTATTTGGAAATAATTGTTCACCAGATCTCATTTTGTCGATTCGGTTTTTAATAAATATTTGTTCTTTACCAAATTCATCTATTGATGATTCCCAAATAATTTGGGAAAATGAAATAAACAACCCTTAAAAATTACATCCGGCAGGAAATTATTTAGTGCAGAAAATGAAGCTAGTTCGAAATCTGAAATAATTCTTGTAGGATGTAAATTAATGGAATGAGAACAAGCAATTTCCAATAGCCCATAAAAAACTCATAATATGAATTTTTACTCGGCTATCGCCTCATGGGACAAACTTATCCCTTGTGGATAATATCTCGTTTTGCTCACTAGTACCATAAATAACTATTATCCATATAAAAAAGGAAACAAGTTTTTGGTGACAAGATTTTGTAAAACAAGTGGAGAAAAGAGTTTAGAAAAAGTATTTTGAAAAATATTAAGACGTGGCCAACCCTATGCCGTTACGTACCATATGTCGCTTTAAAATATGCCATTTTTAAATATGCCATAGTGTACCATATGCCGTAGTGTACCATATGCCGATTTGACATATGCCATTTTGAAATATACCATAGTGTATCATATTTCTACCGTAGTGTACCATATGCCGTTTTGAAATATGCCATTTTGAAATATGCCGTAGTGTACCTTATGCCGTAGTGTACCAAATGTCGATTTGAAATATGCCGTTTTGAAATGTGCCATAGTGTATCATATGCCGTAGTGTACCATATGCCGTTTTGAAATATGCCGTTTTGAAATATGCCAAGTTTCATATTCCATAATGAAATATGCCGTTTCGACCGGGACCCATTTATCCGGTCCCTTTGGCTTCGCTATAACTATATTTCACTATATTTGATTTTTGATATTTGGTTATTGGATATTTGATAATTGATAATTGATATTATTTGACAATTTCATTTTCATATTTGATATTTGATGTTTGATATTTGACATTGGATATTGGATATTTGATATTTGATATCTGGCTTGGCTGATGAATTCAACCAGGTTAGTAGGTGTCAATAAGCTAGTTCTTGGCCTGTTTGCACTTTAAATAACTTAAGACCAAAAGGAGTTAGGGTCGTCGCACCGGTGACACAGTTATTAGCCCGGTTGCTTTAAGCTCCGGAGGTCCCGGGTGTGATTCCCGGCGGGTGATGAAAAAATCGCAGCTGGGTAATGTAGGATTAATAAATTAATCACTTATTATCCGTTGAAAAAATGATTACGAAACTTCATCATGAAGTGGCCAAATCCCTCTATGGAATGTAGAGCCACCGAAAAAACAAAAAAAACAACAACAAAAATAATTGACAACGTGATTGTATTTAGCGTACCAACATCTACTGAAAGCTATATACTATATAGTAAGCATAAATAACTAAAGGAATTTTTAATCGGCTCTTGAAACTATCTGCTATTTTTTATTTTTCTAATGTTTTAACAGTCCTAGGTATTTGTACGCTAGATAAGATCCCGTTGACAGATGTTTTCTAACTTTTTGTGGTGTTTAGTTATTTCAAGCGTAAAACGCCAAAAACATGCGTTTTGACACTTTTAGTTAGAATATCTTAAAAACCTGACGTTGCCAGATTCGGATTCAGAATCAAATATTAATTATAAAATATGAATTAATTTGTGCTCGGCGGTTTTACTTTAAGAATAGAATAAAGCAAAGCATTGGAAATGTTGAATGCTGATTTTGGCGCATCTTCTATACAAGCATATACAAGCATTTACAAGTAGTAAAATCGAGCGCGTCCTAGGCGTCCTAGCACACGAAGAACCCATGATATTGTTGAAAATGTGCACAACAATTTTTCGCCAAACATTTTTTCGAATATTTTGGTCATGAAATGCGTGGCTGCAAAATTTTTACCAAATTATTGTAATTCGACCAAATGTAGTGTCGAAGGGACATTGTGCAAGAGTTGCTGAATGAAATCAGCGACGATTAGAATTGGTCAGTTGATAACAGAAGATGAGTGAACTTCTAACTGTTTTTCGTACGGTCAATAAAGAGTACGAACTGGACGTAATAGTGGTCAAACAACGCATAGCAATGGCACGCCAATTCAGCACCTGCTTGTACTCGAATACATACCCTTTTTCAACAGCCAAACAATAACATAAGCATTGGCTACAAATGCCAAGCTGCTTAAGCTGCATCAGGATTCAGGGACATGTATATTGCGACATTTAAAATATCTGCATATTTCTAGATTAAACTTTGTTCACTCTTACATTAGTTAACGCCTGAAATATTGATGCCCGCGTTAGCGTTTTTTCCAAAAAAAATTACTTATAACCGCCACACGAACCGAAGGAAGCGTCTTCTTCCTTCGTTAGTTTTGAATGGGGGAACTCTCCAAATGGTGACGGAAGTTAAGAACCAGGAGATTATATTTGATTCAAAATGGACTTGTATCACAATTTTATAATGTATTTCAAAGCAAACAAAGCTTTTTTCCACTTACCAGCGAGCGCCTGGCAAAACGTGGGCCTCAAATGGTACTTTGGCTATTGTCAAGCTAGTAAGGTCTCAATTCAAAGTTCAATTTGTTTAAATGCAACGGGATCAATGAAGACATGCCACCCGTTTCCATAAAAAAGACTTTGCTGTTCAATCACTGCACCAATATACATCAAAAAGTAGCCAAATGGATATGGTGCAACTATTTAGCAGGTTTTAAACACAATCTACTGTCGGAGCAACTTCACAATACAATACCGAAAATATTTTTGGCAGCTTAAAGGAAACGCCAAATGTTTGTTTTCGAAATATTTACGTGTACCCATTATTTTTAAATTTAGCAAGAGAGCATAAGGACAATAAATAAAAAAACTTTTTCCCCTAAAGTCACAGAATGACGTATCTTACTTGAATGTTATGTACCTAAAATAATTTTTCATTCCTTTTTAAATTTTATAATCAATACGGACGTAAACTTAGCATTATATATATGTACATGAGTTATCATTATATCGTCGCTACCATCTCCAACTGTCGAATGTGAAAAATAAAATTTTTTTTACTGTTCGCTACCTATAGCTCTAGCATGATATTTTAAAGCTTTCGTGGTTTCGAATATTTTGAGATGGTAGCCACTATATATCAGGATCCAGAATGAATATATAGGATACCTTTACGGTAAAAATAATAAAAATTTGACCTTTTTTGTGTGTCATGCAGAAATGATACCAAAAATTGCTTAATTTTATTGATAACATTTTTTATGCCTTCAAGATATTTAACTAAGTCAAATTTATGTCCTTTACGTACAAATGTATATATAGGCTGCCTCGTTTCGTATATTAATATAATGGATTTTTTTGGAATTGGGTTTTTGATCCTCTGCTATATTAGTCTTAAAGGTGTTTTATTGGTGCACACCGTCCTTTTATTATAATAAAACGTGTACGTCGAATTGATTATAGATAGATATCTATAATTTACTATTGCATTTGTTTTTCAACCGATTTATTGGGACATTTTTTAATATTAAAGGAAATAAGCTCAACGCCATCAATAAATTTTCTGGGCGATTGATGTAGGGGCCATACGTGATGTAAACGTTAAATTTCGGTCAAAATAATTTTTTTGCATACAATTTACATTTTGATATATTATGAGTATGTTATTCGGGGTGAGTACATAATATAAAATCGCAGCTGAATATTTTTAAAATCCCAAATAGTTTTTTTTTCTATGTGTATTAATTAAAAAGCAACAAAATCTGTATACACCATTAACCAAGTTGTATGGCTGGTTTAAATAACAACAACAATATTTGTGTTATGTGTTACATATAACGTTGAATATTATAAACTCTGTATGTTGCATAAATAAAATGTTGTACATTTTTATTTTACGTATTTTAAATAAAAAAACAAACAAACTAGGAAATGAATTATGCTTTCGGAAAATCGTATCAAATTTATGAAAACTAAAAAAAAAACTTTGCTGGAAAATGTTCATTTGGTTTATTCACATAAATAAATAATTTACTTTGTTTTATTTATGTTATTTGATGTTTTGTATATGCTCATATAACTGGAAATTTGTATGCTGACAGCTTTCCTGGATATACAAATCGGCAGTACTTATTATCATGTTTTGGACAACTTTATAATTAATACCTGGAAAGAAAAAAAAAAGTTGGTATTAGTTTATTACGAATCTTAATGAGGTTAAATGTTTCCAAACCCATTCTACTACTTTAAGCGACTATCGTTTGATACGATTTAGACAAGAAACTGGCAGTTTTAAACTTCTCAAAAATCTAATCGTTTAATCACATGCTTGAACATGAATAAAATATCTAATAATGGAAAATTATGCAATGTCTGCACATTCTAAGGTGACTTCACTAGAAACTGTACAATTGCGTAGATATAAGACACAAGATGTCAAATATAGCTTGAAATGAAGTCACTGCCGAGAAAAAGTTCAAGGGATCGTATTTCTTCAAGTATTATTACTTGGCCTTAGTGAATCGTGGTAGAATCAGCATTACACTAAATTCGAAACGAATTTTCGAATGTATGTCGCAAGTGCATAAAAGAAATCTTGTTACCGGCTTATTTACCACCTATAACCTTTATTCCCGGCAGCTCGGTTCGGGAAGGTTACCATCGCAATGGTGGTGGTCGTGGGTGTATCGCTCTTGTTGGTAACAATAATGAGGATTCGACCTTGCCCCCCATGTCTCACATAATTTGTGTTCACCCAACACCGTAGCAATATTCATATTGTAACACTCGTGGGAACGTACCACACACCGTGAGATCTCATCCAGGCTGCCCTAATTTATTGTTTATATAGCCGAAAAAAATTCCGACACCACCCTAATTAATAGAATTTAAAGCTACCCCTTAGGTGCGGATGTCTTTGATATGATAAATTCCTAAGATTTTTCCATCCATTCGCACCTCCTCGTACGCCACATTTGCTACTTTACGTACTACCGTGCACTCAATAAATTTACGTGCTAGTTTTGCCGAACACCCCTTAGCAGCATTACTTTGTACAAAATTTCTTACAAAACAAATCTGTCCGAGTGCTAAAGTTCGTACCTTACTTCGGAGGTTATAATTATGGGCAGAAAGCTTATGTGTATAACTTATTGGTTTTCAATTCCGCAGAGATAGTTGCCTCTCCCTCTAAATGCAACATTTTCAATAGGTCGTACTCCCTACCATTTGTTATGAGGTGTTGTCCGAACAATAGAAAGTGCGGAGAGTATTTCGTCGAGTCGTGCACGGCATTCCTTAATGTGGCGGTTATCTCTGTAATATGTTGATCCCAAGTTAATTGCTACTCGGTGATATATGCCCTTATGGCCGAGAGAATTGATCGATTGACCCTCTCCGAGGCATTGTCCAGCGGGCAGTAACGTAGTATTAGCGAATGTTTAACATTATATTTGGACAATAGATTTTGAAATATTTTAGATGTAAATTGGACTCCATAATCTGATACAATATACTCTGGTACGGAAAAAGGTATGAAAACTTCGTTCTCCAAAAACTTGACCGTATCTATGGCTAGAGCTTTCCGAAATGGTTTGAGAAAGACAAATTTGGAATAATGGTCCAGAACAATAAATAAAAATGCATTCCCTTTCTTGGATCTAGGATATTGGCCGAGGAAGTCAGTTCGAGTAACGTAATTCACCGGTTTCACTTCTTTACACGTTTCGCAGTTATTTACGAACTCTTTAACTTCTGCTGCCATTTTTGGCCAGTAAAAGTACCGTTGAATTCGTTCCAACATTTTATTAGTCCCAAAATGTGCAGAGGTTGGAGGGTTGTGAGCTTGATTTAGTATGTGGATGACTAACGTTTGAGGTAAGTATAATTTCCATCTGGGCAGGTTACCGTCACCGAAAGTTTTTGATTGGACATATTAACCAAAATTTTTCCATCCGATACACACATTTTAGCAAATCCTTCTGTGTTATTGGCAATTTTCGTAACCAAATCTAAATACTCGTTTGATTTAAATGCGATATAATTTAATAGAGTCCAGATTAACGTCAAACCCACTGTTATTAATTAAAATTTCTTCCATGAATACTCGTGATAATGCATCGGGTACTGTTATTTGTGATCCACTGCGGTGTTTTATGGTGAAGATATACTGGCATCACAATGGATAAAAAAAGGACTAGCGAAATTTGGGTGCACTAGTACAGGCGCATCTGTTAACGCCATTTTGACCTTTTCAAACGCGTCTTGTGCTCTCGTTATCCAAAAGTATTTGTTTTGTTTCTTCGTTAAATCGGTCAGCGGTGTCACTAACGATGCGAACGACGGTATGAAGGTTCGGTACCATCTGGCCATCCCCAAAAAGCGGCGCAGTTTCTTTAGGTTGGCAGGAGGGGGGTATTCTGATGTGTACTGATAGCCCTTACTTTCTCTGGATTCGTTGAGAGTGTACCCTCGCCTACTGCATATCCCAAATAATTAGTTTTTTTGAGTAGGAAATGACTTTTCTCGATATATATGGTTAACCCAGCCTCGTCAAATGTCCGGGTCGCTATTAGGAAGTCATCCAAATATACAAAAACATGATCGTGGAACTCATGGGGCACCACCTGGTCCATTAACTGGCACATAGATTGTGGCGCGTTACAGAGACCGAACGCCATTACGGTGAATTGATACAGAGGACGACCAGGCACAGTAAACGCTGTCTTATCCCGCGATCCCTTTTCCAATGGTATTTGCCAGAAGGCATCTTTCAGGTCAAGACTTGAAATGTATTTAGTTTCTTCCAATCGACTTAAAAATCCCTCGATGATAGGCAGCGGATAAGCGTCCTTCTTTGTTACCTCGTTCACCCGTCTGGCGTCTAAGCAAAGTCGCACCTTTCCGTTCGGTTTCTGGACCAATGTTACAGGGGAACTCGATGAGCTCTTCGATACTTCGATAACTCCTAACGATAACATCCGATTTAACTCTGTGTCCATGGCTGGTTGTTTCACTGGAGATATTGGGTAGTAGCGCTGTTTAATCGGTGCGGCTCCTTGGGACATCAATGGTGTGTGACATTAATGATGTTTTACCTAGGCCCTGGTTATTAAATGACGGAAATTTTTCTTTAACCAAATTCAGACGCTGTTGTTGTTCAGGTATCAGTAGATGATAGTTGGGGAACTCCTGTTCGCCCGTGCTTATTTCTTATATCGTTTTAGGGAATATTTTGAACAATTTCCAAAAATCAATTCCTAAATATAACGATTGTTTCAATCCGGGAACCGGGTATATTCTCATAGCATTTACCACCTCATTAAATAAAACTTTGGCCTATTATATATCCAAAAATACGCTCCGACTGACCACCGGCCGTTTTAACGTCCGATGATACATTGTAAACTTTAAATTTTGAGTTTTTTAGTATTGCCTCACAACCATACCCTAAAACCGTTATGGATGCCCCACTATCAGATAATCCGGTATACGCAATGGCATTGATCTTCGCGAATGGTCTCTCATATATTCCATCGGACAAAACTGTAGCAAGTCTTTCAAATTTTAAATGTTTCCGCTTCTCTCCTATACATTTTAGATTTAATTTTCATTTTTTCCGATAAAACAGATGGGAAAGCATTCGTCAAGGTAGTCTTATTGGGGGGACTACTTTCATCGTACTTGAGATTTACTTTGGAATCTGGTTTGGGTAGTTGGTGTTCCTTGATAGGTTCCCAGGGTTTTCCAGTTGATGCGGAAGCTGCCGAGGAGTTCGAGGAATTGTCAAGGCAGCTGGTTGATTCCCCGTTCGCCAGTTTCCCGACATGCATTTGGGACATCTTGTTTTTGACACCCCTTCTGTACCACACCCAAAACAAAAGCGTAGCAGTTTCTGACACTGGTAAAATTTATGTCCGATGTCGTAGCAGTTCCAACATATATTATTGTTGAAATTCGATGCTAATTATTGCGAATTTCCTCTGAATCCGGCCAATTTTGGATGGAATCACAAAATGTAGCACCTACCGCCGGCTGACTTCCGCAACAGCATTTGAAATTTCGCTGATGGGTTTCGCGATATTGATATTTCTGGCGGTATAGTACCTCGTTGTCCGAAATAGGAGACCGAAATTGCAGAGTTAGTAATAGTATGTCGTTATAAAATTCTATGAATGATTCAATTACGCTTTGTTTCCGACTATCAGCCAACCTGCGGATGTTATCATCCGTTCGACGATCTTGGAATCTTTCAATTAACGCCAATTGTAACTGGTTCCAATTAGACGATGGGTTTCGTTCTACGAAGCACCAATACCTGTTAGACGCCGCTCCCTTTAGAAGTACACTAAACTCATTACGTAGCTTTTCTTCCCTAATGTTATAGGTTCTAGCTAGATGTTCGACTCTGAAAATAAAACGCTCAACTGATATTCCACCTGTAGAACCGTCAAATTCGACTTTCCACTTCAACAGTTGATGTTGATTATTATTAAATGAAACCTGTGAGCTTATACTCTCCTGTTGTGAACTTGGTTGTTGGTATTGCTCAGTTTGATCTATAATAGATTGGTTGCTAAATTGAGGGGCATTAAAATTTGGATGCCTGGGTATTCCAGGGTATGCTGCACAGTTCGCTGTAAAATTTTGATGAATTTCATTTTGGGTTTGTGAATTGTCTGCGCCAATATTTAAATTTTGAAACCGTGACTTTAGCTGATCTGACACCTCCCCTTTTGATTTTTGCGTCACTGTAGTTCTTGACGAAATTGAGACACCTCAATGGAATCAATTTTGATGGTAGCTTCTATGCTCTTAATAGTTTCTTTTACCATAGATGTCTCATCCAAAACCTTCGTTAAACCAGCCATGAACCGGTTAGCATTCTGAAGAATGTCGAGATATTTTAATTTGTATCGTTTGGTAGTATTACCTAACCGTGTCAATCTTCCAATATTGTGGTTTAAACTTGAAAACGCTGAAGAAAAATCAATCTCTTCATAGTCCTTATCAATTAAACCCTTAAACCACACAATTAATTCATTTAATTTATCCTCACATTTCCTGATTTCACGATCGGAGGCATATGCATCATGCCTAGAGATCCAAAACCTCAACTTCCGGAACTTACCGATTCATAATAGGAAGACCGCTTCCTAGAATGTCGTCACAACAAAAAAATATGGCATACGGTCCAATCCAACAACAACAGGAAATAAAAATACTACAAAGACCACTACATCCTAAACCACCAACACCAATGGAAGTGTATATCCATCAAAACCAGGAAAATCGACTACTACTTGGAGCAGAGAGACGAAATAGAACGAGAAGATGAACATCAATACGAAATAGACCCGGAAGAAGACGATGAAATAAATTTTATAGAGGAGGCCACTCAAGCCTACCTTACATAGAATACCATTGTCATAATAAAAGAATACTAAAGTTCCTCGTAGATACGGGAGCTAACAAAAATTTTGTAAGAACAGAAATCGCCAAAGGTGCGCGGCCCGTAAACAACCCTTTCACCGTCAAATCAGCCGGTGGTGACATACGCATAAACCAAAAAATAACTGCACCCATTTTTAAAAGATTTGGAAACGACATCCAAGTGGACTTCTTCATTCTACCCGGATTAACTTCGTTCGACGGTATAATTGGAGATGATACCTTGAAAAAAGTAGGAGCAATGATAGATAGGAAACGAAACATCCTAACCATCTCTCCAGACATCAATATTCCGTTAAAAGAGAAATTTTCCACTCAAGTATACAATATAGAAGTTAGGGACAACCATCTAAATAAAGAAGACAAGCTGAAATTAAGATCGATAATCAACAAGTTTTTACCACTGTTTGGACCAATTAATGACGAGCAAACTATTGAAACAAATGTGAGAGCTGAAATCAAAACTACAACGGAAGAGCCGGTTTACACAAAAACATATCCATACCCCATCAACATGAGAACAGAGGTGGAGACACAAATTAAGAAACTTTTAAATGAAGGTATCATAATACCTTCTAAAAGTCCTTACAATTCCCCAATTTGGGTCATGGAAAAAAAACTCGACGCCTCGGGTATAAAAAAATACAGAATGGTAATCGATTTCAAGAAATTGAATGCAACCACTATATCTGATACGTATCCGATTCCGGATATCACGAACACCATCGCTTGTCTGGGAAATTCTAAATGCTTCACCACCATCGATTTAACATCAGGGTTCCACAACATCAAGATGAAACAGAGTGACATTGCAAAAACGGCATTCTCTACGATGAATGGAAAATTCGAATTTACCAGATTACCTTTTGGTTTAAAAAACGCGCCGGAAATATTCCAAAGGATGATTGACGATGTCCTAAAACCGTATATAGGAAAAATCTGTTATGTGTATATCGACGACATTATTGTCTTCGGGGGTACCACAAAGGAGGAACATCTACGCAACGTTGAAAAGGTATTCAATACATTAACAAAAGCTAATCTTCGAGTCAACATAGACAAAACCGAATTCCTTAAGGAGGAGACGGAATTCCTGGGGTACATAATAACCAATTCGGGCATAAAAGCAGACCCCAAGAAAGTAGCAGCGATTAAAAATATAAAGCCACCTGAAAACCTCAAGGAACTGAAAGGATTTCTTGGACTAACTTCGTACTATAGAAGATCATTAAGGACTTCGCAAAAAATTGCGAAACCACTCACGAATCTTACAAGGGGGGAGAACGCCCAAATAAAAGCGATCACGTCGAAAAGAATCAAAATCGAACTTGGAAAAGAAGAGTTAAAAGCCTTCGAACAACTGAAGGAATTATTGGCATCATCGGACCTACTTGTATTTCCGGATTTTGATCGACTATTTATTTTAACAACGGACGCGTCTAATACCAGCATAGGAGCAGTCCTTTCACAAGGCGAAATGGGCAAAGATCGTCCAATCACTTATGTATCAAGATCCCTAAACACCACAGAAGAGAACTACGCCACAAACGAAAAGGAGATGTTGGCGATCGTATGGGCCTTGGATAGCCTAAGAAACTACCTATATGGGGCAAAAAAGATCAAGATAGTAACGGATCACCAACCATTAACATTCGCATTGAGTAACCGGAATAACAACAGCAAGTTGAAAAGATGGAAGGCTCGCATCGAGGAATACAACTACGAACTAATTTACAAACCGGGCATAACTAACAAAGTAGTAGATGCTTTGTCTATAGGCTAAAGTTAGAAGTGAACAACCTTTCCTCAACAAGTAGCGAAACCATACATAATGCTGAAAATGATGGAACTCAACTAATCCAGCATTGCGAATCCCCAATAAATGTCTTTAAGATCCAATTAGTAATCACAGAATGTCAGGACGTACATCTACGAAGAACCTCACCATAATTATCATCGGTATTACATCTCTTTACCCGATATGAACAAGGAATCATTTAGGAAACTCCTAAAACAGAAGTTACACCCAACACTTCTAAATGGGATAAAAAAACCAGAAAAATATATGCAAATGCTCCAGGAAGTCTACCAACAAGATTTCACCAACTACAAAATACGGTTGACAAGAAGAATAGTGGAGGACATAAACAACGAAGAAAATAAATACAGAATTATCGACGAGGAACACCGGAGAGCTCATCGAATCTGGAAGGAAAATAAAGAACAGATACTCAAAAAATGCTATTTCCCGCAAATGGCAAGTTTAATAAAAAAATATACGAAAGATTGTGATGTGTGCAACGAGAATAAGTACGATAGGCATCCGAACAAGCCAAAACTGCAGGAAACACCAATACCGACATACCCGTCAGAAATACTTCACATCGATATAATGGATATAAAGGATGAGAAATTCATTACATGCGTAGACAAATTCTCGAAGTTTGCAAAATTGTTTCACATCAAAGATCGTTCTGTTCTTCACTTGAGAGACAAAATGATAAAAGTATTACATTACTTCACGGCACCGAAAATGTTAGTGATGGACAACGAACCGAGTTTTTTAAGTCCCATAATAACCAATTACATTAAAACACTAGGGATACAAGTGTACGTAACGCCAACGAATAGGAGTGAATTAAATGGTACAATCGAGAGAGTTCATTCAACCGTAATCGAAATCCTGAGGTGTATTCAATCCGAATACAAAGATCTCACAACCAAAGAACTAGTCAACATTTCAGTCGACAAATATAATAATACCATACACTCGGTAATTGGAAAAAAACCGTGCGATATATTCCTTGGAAGAATTCAACGCATCAATTATCAAAACCTGTTGGACTACAAAGAGAAAGTGAATGAAGACCTCATAGAAAGAATAAAACATAGCCAAAAATTAAAAATACAACGAGAAAACGCGAAAAAAAGTGATCCAAGATCCTATGAAATTGAAGAAACAATCTATACTGCCATAAAACAAATTCAAGGCAAAAATAAACCCAAATTTAGAAAGGAAACAGTAGCGAAAGACAACAAAGTTACTGTGACTACCAACTCCGGAAGAAGGATACATAAAACCCATATCAAGAACATTACTAAATAAAGCTCATTTCTTTCTAGCTTGTGCCTTTAGATCATAGTAACGTCCTTAAACATCTACCACTATGACACCCCGTTAATTTCGATACGAGAAGGGAATGGAAACATAATAAGTGGAAGTTTCAAGATAATCCACCAAATCGACCTTAGCTGTTACGAGGATATCCTAACCAGAATACAATCTGAAGTAAAAGACATCAGCCCAGCTAGCGTCACTAAACCACAGCTAGCGTACCAGATTAATGAGATCAATAAACTACTGCAGGAACTAAGGAACCACAAACAAAAAACCAAGCGTTCAATCAATTGGATTGGCTCAGCATGGAAATGGATTGCTGGGTCACCAGATGCAACTGACTGGGATAACATACTCAGCAGTCAGAATAGGATTATCGAAAACAACAACGAACAGTACAAAATAAACACAGCCATTACCCAGAAGATCCAACAAATCCTCAAACAACATAATGAAATCCAGCTGCACTTAGACGGAAATCAAGAGGAAGTTTTCCAACAATCTATATTCAACCGCCTTCAATTGCAAAAGGAAGAAATAAAAGAAATAGTAAGGGCAGCTCAACTAGCCAAAGGAGGTATAATAAACTCAAATTTATTGGACAAAGAAGAAATAAATCGATTAGTGAGCGAGATAGAGACTCTACCTTACAATAACGAGATAGAAGCCTCTATGGCTGACACGCAGAGCCAACCATGTTAATGAGGGACACAATAATTCTGTACGTCATCTCCATACCAAAGACAACCGGAGAAGAATTCCACCATATAAAATTAAGGTCTACTATCAAAAACGACAAACAGATTCATTTAGAATATAGTGAAGTTCTAATAAACCAACATAAAATATACGGTATGATCGACAAGTGCAAGAGTAGGAGAGAAGTCACTATATGTGGACTCAACGAAATACAAGAACTTAAAGAAGACCATTGCATAAACCAATTAATGAAGGGACTAAATGCAGGATGCGAATTCTCATTTAATGAAAACGAAGTAATTGAATCTGTAAATGAGAATACCATATTTCTAAATAATTTCAACGGTACGGTAATACAGAATGGGTCAGACAAACAGTTAAATGGAAACTTCTTGATTCAGTACCAAAATGAAACTTTGGAAATCAAAGGATGGACTTTTACCAATAAGGAGATAAAAACATCGCAGATTCTCCCACCTATGCTCCAAACAAATATTACGCAAAGAGGGGTAAAACTGAACTTGGAATATCTACATAATCTACACCAAAGAAACATATGGTTATTGGACAAACTCGAAACAGGTTATCAAACGAACAACGCAACAGACATATGTATCATAACAATAATTACAATGATACTCATTATCTTCATGGCACGCGCAGCATATAGGAAACAGAAGAAAATCGTTTGGCTACCGAAAGAAGGCAATACAAATCTGGCAGCGATACCATCAGGAATACAATCAATCCAATTAAACTTCTAATCCACGGGTCGAGGATTTTTAAAGGGGGAGAAGTTAAGCACATAGCTACAACATTTCACCACATACATTATTCCATGGGAAATCAGGTCAACATGGAATGTGCATCTTCAACATTCTTCAAATTACATTTTAAATGCGCGTGTACAAAGTACACTAACATATTTTATAAATCAGCAATATTTCTCTCATTATATAAAAATCTTAGAATCAGCAATATTTTTGTTATATACTGGCCAAGTCGTATCCTCAATAAAATGTATAACTGAAAGAAAATTAAATAGTTGTAGCGAAAACAAAACCAGAAATGTGAATAAGAGTCCTTAAAGTTATTCAACTCTGTGGAGGATATAAACACTAACTCCTTACACAAATCTCTGTTTTATTTTTCTTCGTTCGGGGACGAGTCGACCTCCCAGAAACCATTACCCTTGACATCAATTCGCAACTGCGAAGGCAAGTTCGTCTCTAAGAAATTTGACCCGCCTCAAACCTTGATACTACAACCCTGAAATCTTTCACTCGTAACCAAATTGAAAAATGTAAATAAATAAAACAAATCAGGTAATTTAGAATAGTTGTGGTAAAATGTTCCTAATTGCCAAAAAAAAAATTATTTGTCATGGCTTGAATTGTTCTGAGTTATGCTGATTTCTAGCCTCTGGATACCCTTCAATATCAAATCCTCAACGGAGAAATGAAATCACCAGAACACCAGAATTCCGCACCACTCGCCAATCCAAGCATTTATTCATTTCCAGAATTTTACTTTTAAACCGATGCTAAATTTATACTATTTTGAATTTAAAGAGAATCCCTAAACTGTTTGGGATCCATATTGTTATCGGCTTATTTACCACCTAGAGCCTTTATTCCCGGCAGCTCGGTTCGGGGAGGTTACCATCGCAATGGTGGTGGTCGTGGGTGTATCGCTCTTGCTGATAACCATAATGAGGATTCGACCTTGCTCCCCGTATCTCACTTAATTTGTGTTCACCCAACACCGTAGCAATATTCATATTGTAACAATCTTTCCAACAAAGACAATTCATAGAATGCTAAGCTAACTCAAATAGTAAATATTACATCTCTCATCAAAGAGTAATCCAAACTATCAGGGCAACAACATTGTTAATTGTGGTATTTGATTTTTATGCTAAAACCAATAGAAACGGCAGCTCAAATCAGATCCAACTAGTAGGACCCAGAATGCAAGAAGATATCCTGTCCATTTGATTATGGTGAATAAAGTACCAGGTCGCAAAGTACTGGGTCGGTCTTAAGCGTTCGAAGAGGACGGACGTTTTTTTGTCGTCCTCTTCGTGAATTTCATTTATTTGTTTTTTGTTCTAAGTGTTAACTTTTTGTGTTGTGTCATACTGAGTTTAGTGTTATAAATAAATATAAAAGCGAATAATAAAGTTTAAAGTGAATAAATTCAATATATGTAGTGAACAGGTTGATAATAACTGTATAGGCATCATGAGGAAACGTGATCAAATTAACGGTATTGCTCAGATATTGTTGTAAAGGTATTTCATTTCACTCACATCTATATATGTATTTTGCTTGATAAAGCCTTATCATCATTTTTGCGACAAAAAAATTCAACGGTCAACTTATTTAACCTATAAGGAAGATAACGTTCTTATAAATATATAAATTAACTTATTTAACCAAAGTTTTTTCCAGTTAAGTAAGAATATTGGGGCTTTCAAGAGTGTTTAGCGTCAAAAAAGAAGTTAAAATGCAATTCCTTAAATTGCTACTTATTCCGATCTTATGCAATTTGTTTCTATTTGTATTCTGTCAAGAGAGCATCGAAATTGGTAAGCATATTTTGTGTAATTGCTAGTTTAGAACTAACAAAGTTGATTAAATTCAAACAAGTTTTGACCAGAATTTGATACAATAGAAGTGAAGACAAGGTTTAAATCTACAAAAAAATAAAACGGGTTTGATAATTTTGTATGTGCAAATTTGGCACGATCTCTTCATTTAAATGTGTGGTTAAATTCTAAATTTTGTGTTTTAACCCCTCATTTTGGTTGAATATTTTGATTAGGTTAAAGCTTCAGATTAGGACAATCTGCGTTATAGCAAACTAAATGTGGTTTAAGTGAGAATAGTTACATTTAATACAGCCTCGTCATAATTTAAGATTAGGACTGGAGTACTGTTTAAGATTTAACCGGTTGGATTAGATTTTTGTAGAAGTCCAATTTATCTAACAAATCCAAGGTTACGAAAATAATAAAACGTGTACCCCTTTTGACTTAATATAATTATTTAACCTTTGGTAGTTTGTACGGTTATCGCTCCTGCATACTTACTCAACAATATTGACCAATAATATCACTAAGAATGAATATGCGATAAGTCAAACAACCCGAATGACCTAAAAAAAAAAAAAATCTTTCTTATAAATCTCTTAATACTTTTCGTAACCAAACATGATGTCCAATACATTCATAGCATAAAAATACACAAAAGCTCTTGATAACCATAATAACAAACCAAAACAATGTGTTTCATATAAATCTATATATTTACAATAAAACTCACCTTAAAACCATCATTAATATCATCATCATCGTTGTCGTTATGGTGCACATCAAGACAGTACAAAGAATAATAACGGAATACCTTTTGTTTCAGGAAAAAAAAAAAACAGAAAATATTTGAATCACGACATCAAATTTCAGCACACAAACACCGAAACGAGAAAACACAAAGCTTAAGTAATGTGCTTTGTTATGTTATCACCACTCGAAAGTTTCTCAACAAAAAAAAAATAAAAAATTCTCGTTTTTATTAAGTCATTCTAAACTTTAAACATAAAAATAACCACACCAGGTACTAAAAAAAAAAAAAAAAGTTTTGTATTCTTCTGCTACATAATCTACAATTCATAAAATTTATAAAATAAAAAAATATAAATTTTAAGAATTCTCTGTGCTTTTATCCGGTTAATGGATTTTCCTGTAAAAAAGCACAACAACAACAATTACAATCAAAGTTATATTATCATCATCATCATCATCATTATTATCATCGTCAGCTTGCTCCTTATACAACTTAAAGTTTCCTGTACTTAAAGTTGATTGTACCAAAGGATTTATTGTAATATGCAGATGAGGGAAAGAATGTCACAATGCGCAGCTAATGGGATTTGTAATTAAGAAAATATGGAAAATATTTTATTAATTATGGTTGAGAAAAAATCCGTAGATGGTATTAGATTGGATTATTATTCAGATCAGTTATCCGTGGTTGTTTTTTATTTCTTTTAATGGTTCAATGTCCTTTGGAGGAAAAGTTAAGTAGTAATCCTACATTCATATATATACGATACCCAATCTTAACTAATCTCTTCTTGCCACTGTACGAATTACAGATTAAGCCATAAACTCAGAAGATATACCCGAGTAACAAATTTAAACCGCAGTTAAAATGTAACTTTAAATTTTTGGCTGTTTGATTTGAAAAGCATTAAAAAAAACTTTTAAACTTTTTTACTTATGTGGTACAACGTTTTTATTTGACGGTAGGTAATTTTAAGTTACATAGTTTTAAACTATAAAACTTAGTTAGTTTTTAACTAACAGTAAATAAAGATTTAATACGGTTAAAGTTTTAGTATTATTTAACGTAGCTAGTTTGGCGACAACACTTGTTAAAATTTGAAAGTGGTCGAACCTCGGGACCAATGTCTACCATGTAGAATATTGTATTTTCAACGAAACAAAAAATTCAAAGTGATATGGATAGTTTTGTTAAATTGTTCCCATTTAAATACTTTAAAAAATAGTTTTTCTAACATATGTTACAAAAACTGAAGAATTTCTATGGGTGAAACTGAAAGATTGAAAAATAATTTTCAAGGGGATTCTTGCCAAAGGGTCCAGATCCTGACTTTTACAAGTTAAAATACAAAACACAGTCAGAAAGTAGAAAAAATATAAAACCTTCCAATGTCATACAAAGCAAATATCCCCAGTGGGTCCAGAAACAGTATACCGGAGTCAAAAATAATTTTTTAAAAGCCCAGATAGTATGTATCGCGTACCGGCCGGCAGTATTATCAGGTTCATTAAGAGTCTGGATAATATTGGCTTGATGGATAATTAAGCAATAAACAGCTAAACGCCAACATGGCTCTTCAACAATAGTTGAACGATAATTTGTTCTAAAGTCCGAGGGCGAGCGCACCGTATACAACTTTAAACAATTTTTCGACATAAACCTCTACCCCCAATAATCAAAAATCTCTGCTTTAAATTGTACACCAATGACTTAGCAACGACGTGCAAAAGCCGAATATGTTCACAATTTACAAGTAATTTGGTAAATGAATGCCTAGCAGGTAATAGTATTTGATCAAACGGAACGTTGTAGTTCTTCAATTTTCCACCATCGCGCTAAATACCATTTTCGTCTACAAATGGACATAATGCCTTTAAATAACTTTGGCCGGACACGATTTGACTTAACAATGACCTTTACAAAACTTCCTATTTTCAGAACAGACGGTAAAGTACCAGATTTACGAAGATTTATTCCTGCTTTTATTAGTTGTATACGAACCGTATTTGGATAGCTGGAATGTTTTATAAGACACGCCCATTCACAATCTTTTACATCCAAAACTGGTAGATGGATTTCCAGACGAATTTCAGATGTCTTCAAGGAGACTGGCCCACTTCATCAAGCAGAATTACTTATGAATTTGGAAGGTATTTGTCCAAAAGCAGCGGCACCTGATGGATTTTTCAAAGTTGGAACATAATACCAACGTTCGGGTAAAACCAAATCCTGAATTTTTGACATTCGATTAGTGATGAATTTTTCAAATCTTGATGGCACAGATCTGATACGATATAATGTTATCTCAGAATCAGTCCAGAAATATATAATTGAAAATTGAATTTCCATACTTGCCAGCACCTTGGTTGCTAATTGGAACAGCAGTAACGAAGCGCACAATTTCAATTCTAGAGTAAATCTACTAATAGATCTCAATACTCAATCACTTGAGAGAAAAATGAGATTTTGAAAGCTCTAAGGCTAGTCAATGACTGGGAAGCAGGGTCAAGGGTGTTCCAAAGCTTAACAGCACGTACGAAAAATGATGCTTGACGTTACTTAGATGTACAATTAGCCGGTAGATTAATTCAAAATGTCCGTGGCGACCGTACAAAGTGTATCATGTCGAAAAGATATTGAGGGTTTCTATATAAAATTATCTTATACAAAAATAGAACAGAATTATACTTTAAGTAATTGCCCAGATCACAATTCAAGATTTTACGCGAATACCCTGATATCGAGTCATACTTTCTTTTATTGTAAACAAAACGAGTACAAGAGTTAAAAGCTACGTTCAATTTATGAAACGATTTCGATGAGCAACCAGAAAACACGAGAGCGCCATATGTTAAGTGTGAGATATTAGGGATGGTACCAATTTAAATTTAGCAGCACGAGGTGTATAGCTCACATGTAAATATAAATTACTAAGTGTTGCATAAATTTTCGAGCATACATAGTTAATATGGTCGTCCAATGAAAATTGGCTATTAATAATTATTCCAAAGTTCCTAAGTTCCAAAGTTTCATACACATAAGACAGCATCGTTAAAACCAGAAGAATCATAGATTTGCAGATCATCGGCGAACAAGTGATATTTGATCGCACAGGAATCCACAATATCATTAATGAAAATTGAGAATAGTATAGGTCCTAAAATGGACCCCTGTGGCACTCCACAAACTATATTAATAGGAGACGATAATTAATTATGGAGGTTGACAAATAAATAGGACCTTATAAACTAAACACTTATAGGTCTAAAATCTTTCACAGTATCCGGCATAGATTTTCCCGATTGGTGTAACATAAGCCGTTTTCCAAGCATCAGGAAATATGGAATGCGGAATTTATGATGTCAGTTAGGGTTAAAATAATTACAGGATATATTGCGATACCATCAGGCTCGATAGAGTTAGACTGAACATCTTGCATAGCTAAAAGAACGTCACTCTCAGAAATGTTGTGAAAATAAAACTTAAAAAAGTTAGATACAAATACGTCAGAATGAGGCAATGGATTATAAACAACAGAAACAGGCCGCACTGCAAAGTGATCTGAAAATTCACTCGGGGTAAAATCCACCCTGCACTTTTCAGCACCATTACAAAGACCAAATTTTTTGAAGTTTTTCCATAAGACGTCATTATTTGGGCAAATCGACATTAAACACTTTACTTTTAAAATATTGAAATTTGGCATTCTTAATCATACCATTAACTTTATTACGATATGATCTAAAATTATTCCAAATAGCATTGCTTCTATTGCTTCTCCAAACATGATGTAAATAGTCTCTTATATTTCGACACTTTAAAATAGATTGACTAAATTGAAACCCTTCAGCAGAGGATTTCAATTTGATTTTACGTAAAGGTGCATGTTTATTAAGAAGACTAAGTGCTATGGAATTAAACCAGTTTAATTTATGATTAATATCAGGAATCAAAAATGAATCATGCCAGGGAAGTGGAATGGCAACCGACATAAGTCCAGCCGGATCAATTATATAAAGCACGACTATAATAAGCGCTATCAGAAGATTGAGTATCAAGACTAAACCGGTATGAGCCATAAATCATATCATGGGTGGTGAATAGGCCAGGCACAGAGATTTGGGTAAGAAACACCAATTTCTGGGGATTATTAGTCAAAAGCACATCCAAGCAAGAACTTCTTACTTCTGTAAAATGCATGTCATAATACGAGGTGACTCTGAAATTGATGGTGTCTAAGAGATCCTTAAAGTTTCAAGCATATCGAGATGAAGAATTAACATTTAATTTAAAATCCCCAAGTATTATAACATCTTTATATTTACCTGCACTATCAATCAAAAAACGACGAATATTCCTAATAAATTTTACATTGGGCGGATTATATACATATACTACACCAACAAGTAATTTATCCCCATTAGCATTGCACACTTCAAGAAATAATGTTTCAAAAGTTGAACCTAGCGAATTCTTCTTCTTCTTCTTCTTCCGCTGGCGCTATATCCCATGAAGGGATTTGGCCGCCTCAACGATGCTCCTCCAAATAATTCGATCCGCCACAAGAGAACGCCAGACACGGTGACCGAGTGTGTTTAGGTCCCTTTCAACGTTGTCCATCCATCGTGTAGGTGGTCTCCCACGAGGTCCTACTTTCGTTGGTGCCGACTCCAAGGCCTGTTTGGTGGTCCGATTTTGTGAACGAAGTACGTGCCCAAGCCATCTTAGCCTTGACGATTTTATGAATCCAATGATGTCAACTTTATCGAGATCATTTCTGATCTCGTGATTCATTCGCATTCTGTACGTGGCTCCTTCTTTAATAGGACCGAGAATTCTTCTTATGATCTTACGCTCAGTTACAGCGATTTTCTGGATGTTTTGTGCTGTCAGCGTCCAAGACTCACAACCAAAGGTGATAACTGGTCTTATCAGCGCCTTGTAGATGTCCAATTTTATTTTGCGCGATATATGAGGAGACTTGAAAATTTTTATATTGGCGTAAAATGCTCGGTACCCTGCTGCGATCCTCGATGAAATGTCCACAGAAACGGAGTTATGCTCAGTGATCAGCGATCCTAGATATTTGAACTCATTCACCTTTTCATATTGAGTGTCTCCTGAAATGAAGTCCCCACGAGTCTGCCTTCTCGCGGTCACCATGTATTTGGTCTTCGCTTCGTTGATCTGAAGGCCTATTTGTTGGGCTGTTAATTCCAATGGGAGGAGGACTTCTTTTAGGGATATGATGTTGCGACCCAGAATGCAAATATCGTCAGCGTATGCTAATAGCTGGGTTGATTTATAATACAGGCAGCTACGCTGGGCCATATTGAGCTGACGAATGACATACTCTAATGACAGGTTGAAAAGAGTTTGAGCTATTGGGTCTCCTTGCCGCACTCCAGATGTTATCTCAAAGGCATCCGAAATTTTCCCTTCTATTAGCACCTTACATAGTGAGCAATCCATTAAAAGCTGGCACATTGAAACCAATTTTGACGGTATGCCCAGGTAGGACAATACGTTCCATAACGTATTCCTCTTAATGCTGTCGTACGCCTGTTGAAAGTCTATGAATAGACTGTGTACAGGGATGTCCTTTTCATAGCATTTCTCCAGCAAAATCCTCAGCGTAAAAGTTTGATCGGTCGTTGATCTATTTGGACGAAAACCACATTGATAATCACCCAAGATCCTCTCGCTGTAAGTTGATAACTTTACTGCAACTACGTTGGCCAAAACCTTGTAGCCTGTGTTCAGCAAAGCTATACCGCGATAGTTGTTGCAGTTCAATCGATCTCCCTTTTTATGAAGTGGACATATAAGAGCCGTCTTCCACTCTACTGGGATTTCTTCTCTAGACCAAATTGTTGATATTAGCTCAAACATGCGGCAGTACAGATAGTCACCGCCATATTTAAGCATTTCGTTGCAGATACCATCCTCACCAGGTGTCTTGTAATTTTTCATCTGCGATATCACGTTCCGCACTTCATCATATGATGGAGGAGGTGGTGGTGTCATCTCGACGTTAATATCGCGTTGAAGCAAGAGAGGTTGTTGCTCGGGAGGTGGTGCCTGTTTATTTAAAAGCGAGGAGAAGTAATTTCGCCACACTTCGAGGACGGTTTTAGTGTCCATTTCCAACTCACCGGATTTGTTGCGAATAGCGCTGCTACGTGGATGAAAGTCCGTAGCTAATTCTCTTATGCAACGATATCTATCTCTCAGGCTAGAATTTTGGATGTTGCGCGCCTGTTGTTCATGCCATTCCCGTTTTTTCCGTCTACATAGCCGATTAGCGATTCTCCTCGCAGTCATGTAGGCGTTATGGGATTGCCTTGTTCTTTGCGATAGATCTCGTTGTCGTGCGCGATCTTTTTCCCGAATAGCACCAATACAATCATCATCAATCCAGAGATTTTTGGGCCTTGACGGATTTTGGCCTATGGTGGACTTTGAGGCATCGGTTACCGCCGTTTTGATAATGTCCCACTGTTCTTGAACGGAGTCAGGAAGTGGTTTATTTTCCAAGATTTCTGATACAGTCATCCCGAAGGTGGTTCTGGTAACTTGGTCGTTCAATGCCGCAGTGTTCCAACGAGTGATGCGCTGGAAGCGATGATTATATGTGGTTGATAAACGAAATTTTAATTCTGCAACTACCAGGAAATGGTCTGAATCAATGTTAGCTCCACGTTTAGTTTTGATATTTTTAAGGCTAGAAAAATGTCTCTTGGACAAGAGGATGTGGTCGATTTGGTTGACCGTTGTTCCGTCGTTTGATTTCCATGTGGCTTTATGAATGCGCTTATGTGGGAAGTATGTGCTGGCAACCACCAAGTTGTACAGTAAAGCTAGCTCGATGGTGCGCATCCCGTTGTTGTTTGATGTATGGTGCAAGGAGTTTGGGCCGATAGTGCTTCGATATGTACTGCCAGCACTGCCAATTTGAGCATTGAAGTCACCCAAAACAATTTTAATGTCATGTTGCGGAATTTTGCTCAGGACGGTTTCGAGCTGGTCGTAGAAAGCGTCTTTGATTTGATCAGGCTTCTCCTCGGTGGGAGCATGAATGTTCACAAATGTGATGTTAAAGTGACGTCCATGAAACCTGAGTGTACAAATCCGATTACTGACAGGCATGAAGTCAGTCACAAATTGACGGCATCGATTGCTAATCAAGAAACCAACGCCCAATTCATGTTTATCCATGTTATTGCTATGACAGAGGGTTAGTCCGAAGCGACTATAATCGGTGATGTCATTGCCGATTAGTCTTGTTTCCTGTAGCGCTACGAGGTCGAGCTTATACGTAGATGCTTGTTCGAAGAGTTGATGGAGGCTCTCCGGGCGGTTTAGGCTGAGTACGTTCCATGTTCCAAATTTAAAATCGTTGTCCTTATATCGTGTCCGAGGTCGTTGTTGTGAATCCAAAAATATCCGAGGCTCATGTTGAGGTTTCGTAACAAAAAAATTTTTACAGGTTGGGCTGTTAACCCAACGCCAACCTCCTGTAGAAGGACCACAGCCCTCACACTTTAGCCTACTCCTTTAACAGAGTAGTTTCTAGTGGCCGCCACGAAGAGGCAGTGTGAGCACTTGCTGAAGTTGCATGCAGTTACGGCACATGAAGCGAGTCTTGTGTTTATCCCCCTGCATGCACAGCAGCCTGACCACGAATTCTTCTTAACAAGCTTATAATTAACAGACTTCAGAATATATAAAGCCACACCGCCCGCCCGTCTATTTTCATTATCAATTCGATCTTTCCGTAATAGGTTATATCCACTCAAACTAAATGACGAATCTTTATTTTTAGCTTTAAGCCAATTTTCCGAGATGGCTATGATATGCAAAGGAACACCCTTAACAATGTTACAACACTCCAAGAAATTCGGCACCAGGTTACCATGGTTTTTCTTCAATTGGCAACTTTTCAGGATTATCGTCTTTCTAAATTTTCCATAATTTTTACTGTTGTGAATTTAATGTTTCAAACGACCATAACGAAGTTACGGCCATGTTATTTAATGATGAATCGAAGAATTATCCTGAATTTCACCCACAACAATACAACCGATGCGGGTGTTAATAAATGGATTTTCTAATTTGAGGTATTTTGGGATTAAATTTGAATTGAAGTTTATTGAATAAATATTTTGTAATATTTTGTTTAATGAGGCACTCAATTTAAATATTGAAATTCGCTGTTTTTAATTCGACGAGAATGTTTACCTGTCTCGTCAGCATTGAAACCGTTTCATTAATTCCGAACATATCAATGTTGGTCACAGTTATTTTAAGGTTTAACCATTGGACAGTTTTATTTGTAATGAAGTTGGATTGAGCCCTACTGTCCAACAGACAGTTTATCAATTTTTTGCGATGAAATATTATGATTTTGATCTGACCCATTTTGCGACAATCCAGACGACAATTTATTATTATTAACCGATAACTGGGGCGTAGATTTGATAGAACATTTGTGTCCTGAATTGGTTCGATAAATTATTTGCTTGGCACAGATGATTAAAACGGAGGTTCTGAAGGCGACTTACTAGGAAAATTATGCTCTAACTTAGTGCGTCTAAAGTGCAATAAAATATGATGTACACATAATGAACATGCAACTTCTTGACAACTTAGTATTCGATGGCCCTCAGTCAAAAAATTTAAGCAAAAGCTGTGATTTTTCACGAAGTTATCGATCATGCGGCAAAATTTGATGATCTTTAAAACTATCACATAAGAATCCACTATATGACTGCCGTTGCAATAAACGCAATTCCGATGTTGAGCTATCATTGCTCCAGTTAGCTTATTTGATCGATCATTTTAAGAAGCACGAGTTGCGTTGAGAATTCTATACCGTAGTTATAGAATTTCGACTAACTCATTAAACAAAGGAATTTTATCAACGGGAGACATTTTGCTAGTTCAATTCGAGAAAGTTCATCCAACTGATGAATAAGAAAAGGATCCCAACATTGGACTTTAAGCGCATTATAATATTTTTGGTAAAGTCGATAAACGATTGAAGCGAAATGGACGAATTTTCGATATGGGCTTCTTTATTTCATAGAGACACTTCCTATCATATTGTCTTTGTACAGCAAAGTCAACCCAAGCCATGGTCCAATTATTGTGCTAACTAGGCATAAAATTGAGCTGTACTAAATCTCTCTTATTAGTCATTCAACCATTTTGTGATCAGGTGTTCCTTCAGAGTCAGACGCCATTTATATTTTTGGATGTTTAATTCAACTATAATAGTTCATTAATAGAACAGGGCCCAAATAAAATGAAATATTTTGGGAGCGGGACGTACTTACTGTAGTTAAATAAAATGTTTTACTAGTATTACTTCTTGTATTATAAGAGTGTATTTCAGATGTGGTTGTAGGTGTTAAATTACATTTCATAAGACCCTTCTGAGATTTTTTAATAAATACTAATAATTGAAATTTCCCTAGAATCTCTGTAGGAAGTGTTTTGGGAGAGTACAGGGTTTTAGTCGATGTTGGTATTAGGAGGCCTTTAATAATTTGTATGATCCTGTTTTGCAAAACCCTGAAACTTTCCATGGAATTTTTCGATGCAGTCGTCCACAGCGAGCTCATTTAACTCAATCTAGAGTTAATATGCCAAGCTATTCTTTCATCAATGTGACTTCTTATTCTCTTTAGTGCAAATACATAAGGCCATATCGATTTTTTAACTTTCTGTACCTGTTCCTTTTCTATTTCAGTTGTTGATCAATAACAAGTCCCAAATAAGTTGCAGTAGCAACTTGCAATATTTTATTATTATTTACTTCCAGGTAACAGGGAAAATGTGGAGAAAATTTTTTATTCTGAAAATTATATTCATAATTATCATGCACATTTTATTAGTACTCAACCAGCACTCGACTTTTGTTATATCTTTTGCCATTTCATCAAGAAGAGTTAGATCATCTGAAAATTTATAAACTAGAACTGAATAATCCGCATACATAAAAAGTTTTCCAAATAAGTCAATATTGAACATGTCATTAATGAAGAAGTTAAAGAATATTGGGCCAAGAATAGAGCCTTGCGGTACATCAGATGTAATTGTCAACGGTTTGCTTTTAATGCCATTTACAGCGGTGTATTGGACTCGGTTAGTGAAATAAGACGCTAGTGGGGAGAAAGCGGTTAGGGAAGGGTTAAACTTTGCAATTTTCGAAAGTAAGATTTTATGTGGGATTGTGTCGAAAGCTTTGTTAAGCTCTATAGAGAGTATCGATACATAATCTCTGCCCTCCAGTCCCAATAATATTTCATTGAGAACAGAAGAGGCTGCTGATTGTGTACTACATAGATGTCTCGGCCAATCCAAATTGGTTGGGATGAATAATTTTATTGCACATAAGATATTCATGTAGCCTAACTACAATTATTTTATTGCCCGCTTTGAAGACAGGGTGAACTACATATTGAAATCTTGAGGCAGTCCGGAAAGTGGTCATCATTTATGGCTTTATTAATCATTCCAACGACAATGGGGATTAGATAAAGCTTATATTTCCCAGCAATTTTCACTGAAATTGCATCATGTCCTGAAGCAGCAGTTTGATTAAATTTTTTATTATTGTGGAAACTTCAGAACAATCAGTAACTGAGAATTTAAGTTCAGGGAGTCTTTCATATTTTAAATAACTGGAAAAATGAGGCATTGTATTATGCCTATATGTTCCTTCATTTATGTTTCCAACGTTTATAAAGTAGTGGTTAAAAATATTGACAATATCATATTCGCATTCCGACATGTCGTTAGCCAATGCAATGATTGGATTACCGGTGTTATCAGCTTTGTTAAATATCATATTTTTAGAACCTTTCAAGTCGCTTTGGAATTATCTATAGACTGTTGGTGTGCACCAAAATTATACGCTGACATAAGTTTTCTTTTAGTATAAGCTGCTTGGTTCCCAATAGTATTTGAATCTTTCTTTAAAGTAATTGTTACTAGGATATTTGTTTTGCAGATGCATTTTGTTGCCTTTTTTTATTGGTTTAGAACTACAGATAATGAGTTGCGTTAGTTTATCACTTAATTGTTTAAAAGTGTTTATACAAGAATCAACATTACAGGGAAGATGAACAAGAACCCTACCCTAATCTGACGAGATTTAACATTAAATTTTGACTGGATTAGGTTAGTGATGACATGATCAAGTATTGAAGTCGTAGATGAAAATCGCGTGTAAAACTCGGGGCTCATGTTGTTAAGTATCACGTATCCACTACTAGACACCACCGATTTCATCGCCTTATATTCACTAGTGTTAAATTAATATTAACGTCTCCCAATATTATTGACTTGGGATATTTCAGTAAGGCATTCTCAAGGGTGTGGAAAAAAACATTATTGGGACATTTTTCGGTGCAATATATGGAAATTACTTTGCTATGACAATTTTTCATTACGGTAAATCCATATCTCTGTAATTACAATAATGTGAACTAGCACATTCCGTGTTTTTAAAAAGTTACCAATATCTTCAAAGTTTTTGCGGAGAGATCTAGCATTTATCAATACATACCTCAAGGAACCATCGGTAAAATTTGGTTCGGAATTTATATAGTGATTAAGTGATAAATTATTATAAATTTCAGGTTCGGTAATGTCATCAAAGTGTTCCATGTTATCTGTTATTGAATGAAACAAATTTGAGATAACAAAATCCAAATGAATCTGAAAGAAGAAAAAATAAGATTAGTTCAGAAAAAGAGTGTAAAATTTGTATGTTATAAAGACAATATAATAATAAAGATAATACAAATGTTCGTGTAATCGTAAACGTCTTGCCGAGCTGAAATTGTAACTTAGTAGGCTTCAGAAAAGGGGTGGTAATTGTGACAAGCGTTGTAATTTTCTTGATGCCGTCAGTAAAGCGGCAAAATGTTTACGAAACCGATGATTTATAATTAATTTTTTTTGGGTGGACTAGCTGGATATAATTGATGCAAATAAATCTGCCCTATTTTTTATTACGTGATCCATTACTGCTTGCTTTCTTTTATTAAATTTAAATGAGATAAGCAGCTGTGTAATTAACTGTGTGGAAGTAGTTATCAACATCATCTAACCTAAATTTAAGCAAAGTACCTAGATTTGTTATAAACTGGTCATAGTCAATAGCATTTTATACAGACTGTGGTGGCAAGGCCTCCTGGATTCCTTTCAATAGCTCCAGCCGACGGTCTCGATTTTGTATCGACTTTCAATTCCCTAATCTTATTTAAGATCAGACTCTACGAAACCGAAATTATTATCGAATACATACCCGATTCACGCCGGACCATTTTCAAGTGATTCCAATATTATCTTAGTGTGGTCATACTTCGAGTATATAAGCCGATATAATGTAGACTCTAATTCACCAACCGTTATATAATCGTTATTCGTAAATTTATTTCTAAACTACGTTACGCCGATATTTAAGACTTGCTCAAACGTTTTTTAAATGTTGAACACTTCCCTCAACCTTACCTTTTCGTGTTCATCATTTTAAAGATGTTTAAATAAAATAGCTAACTAACACGGACCAAACCCAAATTATATTTCCCTAGACTGAACAGCTTTACAAATTTTTATGAATATTAAGAATTGTTCGATTAATTTTTTTTTTTGTGAAAAGCTTACTGCAAATGTTAAGTTTATTCGGAACTGATTAAAACTCATATCTGCTCGTTGACAAAATTCTTCATACATATTGTTTTGTATGATTTCTTGAAGACACCGACTGAGTGTATTTAAATTCGCTTTAGTGGAGTTAATATTTTTGACGTCCAAATTTCTTCTTATCTAGATTTAATTAAATTAAACATATTCTACTGATACTAATCATAACCATTAAGGACGATTTTAAAAGCATACAGATTAAATTGTTTTCAAGATTGCTAATAAAAAAGTACAAAAACCTTGCATTTTAAGGTTATTTTATCTAATGTCACGATGCACAAAAGATCTTTTAGGTCGCAGTGCGAGGTGGCTTAACGCCCACATGGCCGTCAAGTAATAATAATAATAATAATCTAATGTCACAGATGTGTTACAGGGAATTCAAAATGGTCCCGCACTGATGTTTGGAGCGCTAAGGGGTAATAACTTTTGCCGCTTTCTTTCTCACGTCCCCATTTAATAAACCACGCTTATTATGTTAGTTAATATGAATTGTTTCACCTATAAAGGAAACAATACCAAAATATACATTGACATGTGAAATAGCCGACCCACGATCTTGGTTATAAAATCATAAATTTATACCAAATACTGAATGTTCATAAAAATTATTAAAATCGAATCTCTTTCTTTTATTTTCAGACACACCCGATTCAAAAGCAACACAAAAAAATTCGTTAACAAATTCCGATAGTCAATTTATAACAAAAAATAGTACACGAGTAATTAGTCAAAGAGGTGGATTAGCGATACTACCTTGTACAGTCACCATGACATCACCAGCCACTGTAAGTAAGTATTTTATATAAATTTCTCAAATTTCTGTTTTTCTTATACACACGCGTTAATGTAACACGAACAACCCAAAGTGGCGCGAATCTTCACCATCATGTTATGTTTAAAATTAAATTTTTCATATACATATTTGAAACAATGTATACTGCTATACAAATAGCGCGCATAACACAAAAGCATAATTGCGATTCCTCTTGTGGGTTTACATAAAGTTGCGTATATACCATTAAAATATATAAAAGAAATGTAAGAAAAGCATAAATTTAATTATTGCATTTCAGTATTACCACAGAGGACTTTCGACTTTGAGTACAAAGTAAGATAAAATGCTTTCAAATTACGTTCTATTATGAAACACAAAAGGATAGTAATACAACAGCTTGGTAAATAAAACTAACTTTAATTAAATACGAAATACATACATATTATGCTTAACAATAATGATAAAAAACATGTAGATACATTATATCGAGCTGAAATTATCCTTATTATAATGTGTAATGATGATGTACGTAAACTTTTATTAAAAAATTAAAATTTACAAAAAAAAAAACGATTTAATATACTCTTCAAATAGTGCAACAATAACAGATATATCCATAGTATGTCGGTATGTAGATAAAAATGCATCCGTATACACATTACAAATAATAGTTTTCCTCTCTACATTGTTGATATAGGATAAATAATTTTTCATTTTGCATTTTTATTATAATGGGGGAATGCGACGGTTATTTTCCTCGAGTTTCACAAAGTTGGTATTTATTGTTGCTCATTTTTTTTGTTATGATTTTATTGTATACGATGTGATATGCAGACATGCATAGTATCGTTGATTTTTGATATTGTTGATAACCAGTAAGCAAATACACTTTCCGTATACTGAAATTAAAAATTAATTTCGATAAAAGGATGTAAGTCAGATTATTATTGCTGATATCATTTTAAATTTACGAATTATTTGTACACGAAACGGAAATTAAATTAAAATTGTTTACTTATACCTAACTTTATTTACTATATAGAGCAAGGATTACCAATTTTTTTTATAAGTGAGCCAGATAAGAAGACCAAATCAAACAATTAGTACACAAATAAAACCTGTTAACTAATTTAATTACCGATGGATGCTTGAATATTTTTGTAGTCCAAAATAAATAACACGAAATTCGATATTCTTGAAAGTTTTAATTTTAAATTATGAATATGTATTAAAATTCTAAATATCTATAATATTTAAACTAAAATTCTAAAATCAGGAACTTGCTATTGTCCTGTTTAAAATTTCTCTGCAAAGGAGTAACGAAAATTAAATTTAGTCTAATGCTTAACAAGGTTGATGATTTAAACAAAGCGCAATCCTTAAAATGGTCGGTTTTTAAATTTACCTAAAATTTGTCAAAATGTTGCCCAACTAATTTTGAGAATAAGGGAAATTTTAAAGTATTATGAACATACCGAGTAGATGGGAATTTAGCAGAAATTTGGACATTTTAATTTTTATACTTATTTCCAAAATTTTATGATTTTGAAAAATGGGAAAAATTGAATAATTAAGGATTTGATGATTTAGATATAATAATTTTTTAACAATTTTTGATACGAAAAACTAGAATTTCAAGAATTTTAAATTTTAACTTCAATATTGACAAATTTGAAAAATTAAAATATTTTTAAAATTTGGCGGTTTTGGAGGTTAACAAATGTATCGAGATTTTGAGCATTTTGTCAAATTTTAAAAATGTTTATAGAATTAAAGATTACAACCAAAAAATTTTGGAAATTCAATTTTCTTCAAATCCATAATACAAGATCTTTTATGAATATCATAAAATTTTAGAATTTTTAACAATTTTACAAGTTTCAAAAATTCTAAAATTTTAAGAATTAGGTAAAAATTAAACAATTTTATAGATTTGATGCTTTTGCAGAACTAGAAAAATTAACTGAGTACCAATCTGAATCTCAGAGATTATAAGAATTTTAAATTTTTGATTTAAAAATTTTAAAAACTTGAAATAAAACTTGAAAAAGTATATTATTTTGAAAATTTAACTATTCTAAAAGATTTTAAGGATCAACAAGAATATTAAAAATTAACGAAATTTAGTTCAAATTTTGAAATTAATTTTATTTTTGAAGTTTTTAAGAATTTAAATCTGTCGGTGTTTGACAAATTGGGAGGTAATAAATTTAAAAGAAAATAACAACTTAAACTGAATATGAAAAGATTTGAAAAAATTTTAAAAATTGGTTTTGGAGGCTAGTAAGAATTTCGAGACTTTCGAAAATTTGTGGAATTTTATAAAATTTTGAAAAAGATGTTTCTTAAAAATGTATTCATTTTATTTTTTAATTTTTCTCAATTTGAAAAATGTTAATACTCAGTTGAAATTAAAAATCTTTTCTAGTTCACAAAATTCTGACACGTCATCATTAAACTGAAATTCTCATAATGAGAACAAATTCTGGCGAATAAAGCGTCGGATTGAATTACAATAATTTCTTAAATTTGAATTAGATTTAATTTTTTAGGTTCTTAGGTATGCATTAAATTATGCTTTATATTAAAAACGTATTCACAAGATATCACTCGAAAGCATTGTCCCGATGTGTTTTCAGGGTAAGCATGTACTTGGGACTTTAGGTCACTTGAGTTTGTAATCACTTTCACTTTGTATCACTTGTTGAAATAGTTCGCACTATAGTATATGAATTTTAATTTCACTTACTCAATCGGTGCTTAATACCTGATGAACTTAAAATGATATCGTTGAGTGCAGATATTTGATAGTTCGGGTATTGTTGTTTGATACGAATGTTGAGTAAAGTAAAACTTTCCTGCTCGAATAACCATGAAGCTGAAACTCGGGATCATTGGATTTAATACATCATTATGAACAAACTGGATAGTGATTCAAAGGAGAAATGGGCTATAGAATCCGTCGAAAAAGAAAATCCTACAATCCAAGATTTCTTCAAATTATTAAATCTTCGCTGCGATGCTTTAGAGGGATGTACAATTAATACAAAACATATAAACAAATCACAGTTGATACAAAGCAAACCATCAATGCATGTTAATACAAAGCAGTGGACCTGCCCCTGTTGTGATAGACGACATGATTTATTTAAATCCATGCACTTCAAGCAGTTCGATGTGCCAACGCGAGTTGATTTAATAACAAAGTTTAACTTATGCTTAAATTGTATTCGATTGAATCACACGGTTTCAACATGTTTCCCAAAGAGCATCTGTTTATTTGCCACAATAAGCACCACACGCTTGTACTCGGATTCAAATTTGTTGGCGAAAACACCAGTGAATCGAATGAAATAGTTTCTTTAAAACCCCAAATTTCAAACGAAGTGTCACAAAGTAGTTCAGATCCCCAACTAAATGGCCACATAGTTTAAAATAAGAATAGCATATACATATTAAATGAGAGTCAAATGGACAAACAAAAGCAAACGGTATTGTCTACAGCTTTAACTTATGTTAATGACATTACGGGTAAAGTGCATAATTAGAGCTCTATTAGACTCTGGATCTCAGGCCAGCTTTATTACTGAACGTCTAGTACAGTATCTAAGGTACTAAAAGGTACTTCAAACATTCAATTTTTTTATTATGCTGGTTTTCATTTGAGAAAATTTAGTTGAAATAGCGTCGACTTCATATCATCACTACCAAAGGAAATTCAAGGAGAAGCAGTTGTATCAATTGACGACCATTTAAGTAACACCAAAACACTTGGCATCAACTGGATCGCATCACAGGATTTATTTTCTCTTAGTTGTCCGGAATTTAGCAAAGAAGAAACCACGAAACGGTCATTACTAGCGGACACGTCAAAAATTTTCGATCCGCTTGGCTGGCTCTCACCTATCACCTAACTATCCGCCTAAAGGTGTTATTCCAATCGCTGTGGTTACTTAATTTGCATTGGGATGAAGTGTTATCACCTAATATTATGAAGAACTGTTTAACATTTAGAGAAGACCTTCATAATTTAAGCATGGTTACAGTTCCTCGTTGCTTTACAGTAGCCATAAACGTAATCGAAGTGGAATTGCCGCTGAAATTCACGCCCGCACGTTAGACGAAGGGGGTCACATACATGCACAAGTTGTAGCTGCAAAAATCAAAGTTGCCCCGTTGAAAACTATTATCCTTGATGCGATTATATTATGTGGTGCTCTATTGCTGGCCAAACTATTCGTAGTAGTCTGCAATGCTCTTGAAATCAAAAAGAAACATTGCGAACCGCACATCCAATATTCTTGATATATTACCACTTGATAAATGGCGCACGTTCCATCGAAGATGAATTCAGTTGATCTCCCCTCAAGATGCGCATCTACAGTAAATCTTCTAACTGAAACCTTATGGTGGAACGGTCCTATGTGGCTAGCTAAAACAAAACAGCACTGGCCAAAACAAGGCCAACTTATACATACTAACCTGGAGCTAAAGAAAACTTGCTTGCTTTTGAACGTAAATTCTGACAGTGACACTAATCAAACATTGAATCAGCTATTAGAATGATTCTCAAATTTTCGGAAAGCTCTTAAAATGTTAGCCCAATACTACCGATTTATTGAGAAGTGCCAAGGTTTATCAGTCTACACCCCACGGTACTGCAAAACAAATCGGTTTGAAATGGGCTCAATCAATGGCGTTCAAAGAAGATATATCTCGGATTAAAGCAAACGAAAAGTTAAGCGGAAGCAGCAAACTTATCAGTTTGAATCCATTTTTAGACAAATCGGAATTAATCCATGTGGTGGCCGTTTGACCTACTCCGCTTTACCACATCATACCAAATTTCCTGTAGTAATTTCGCAAAAATATCCACTTATGAATTCTCTCCTGCTATCCCTTCACCCACAATATATCCATCCAAATCCATCAACATTATTATATATTTACAGGCAAGGATACCGGGTGATTGGCGGCAGAAGCTTCATGTCCAAAATGCCATAGACTGAACCTGGATGAACAAATTTTTCTCAAACTCAATGAATTGGAAATTACAAAGCATTTCATACACCTCTTTGCCCCACATGTTGGGTGATTATGTGAAGCGGGGTCAAAGTAATTGGAGATGCCGCTTTAACTATCGTGAAGATGGCGACTCTACTGTGCCATGTAGAAGCCAAACTGTACTCAAGACCTCTTGTTCCATTATATGATGATCCAAATAATCTAGAAATCCTCACACCAGGTCATTTTTTAATCAGATCTGCGATCACTTTTTTACCCGAAAACGCCAAAGATGATAACAATATATGCATCAGAAATCGCTGGCAGCATGTCCAAAGTATGATTAGAGTATTCTGGAAGAAATGGCAAAGAGAATACCTGACCACCTTAGGCCTGTATTAGACTATATACAAGATCTTTGACAAATATATTTTATAAAACATTTTCATGCATTTTATTTTATAAAAGAACTTTTAACAAATATTTTGCTATATTACACTACGTCAAAGATTTTATCATTTTGTTCATGATATTTGACGGGAAAAAAGTGAAAATTCCCCTATTTTTATACTCTATAGGCTTTTTATACTATAAATTAAATCGCACCTTGAATAATTTTTTGGGCCGTATCATTTTAGCTGGAGTTTGATTTCTTAAATAAAATAATAACATTTCGAAATTTGTCATTGCCGATAAAAAATTTAGTGATCTGAATGAATATAATCTAAAAGACAGGACAATGTAAGATATTTTCCTATGCCCGAAGAAGTTTGAAAACCCAGAACATGTCCGGAAAAACCAGGACCTGACTATATTATATAAGACTATTAGAGGGCAATGTTCATGGTATAACAGCCCGAAGAGCACTAGCGATGAGCAAAAAGTATGTTAGGGAGAAAATTCGATTTGCAAAAGTTCAGACTGATTGAAAAATTAGCAATGGCTAAAAAAATGGATAAACATATTACGGAGCGACAAAACAAAAATTAACATATTTGGTTCCGATGGTAAACAGTATGTGCCTATTCTCAAACCAAAATATTTTGTCCACATTACAGACCGTGGACAAAATTTTGCCAAAACCTCGGTTTTTTATCATTTTACTACTTTACAGTAATAATATATATTTTTTTTCTAACTCCCTCCCTCTCCCCTCCACTCCCTCCTCCCCTCCCCTCCCCCTCCCCTTCCCCTCTCTCCTCCTCCCCCTAATTGTCGGTTTTATGTAAACCGGGATGTTAGAAACAAAATTGTTATTTTAAAGTAGTTAAATGATAAAAAATCGATGTGTTGGCAAAATTTTGTCCACCTTCTGTGTATAGGACAAGGCGGGAATATTATGATTTAGGCAAGCCTCTTACATAATGGTGTAGGGCCTTTATATTGAATAGAAGATTATGGACCAAAACATCTACTTGGGTGATATCCTCCAAAATGTAATGTCACCAACCTCAGTCCAATTGAGCAGATTGGAAGGACCTTAAGATAGCTGTGATCTGCAAGGAAACCAGAAATAGGCAACGACTACTGTTGACCCTTAAATAAGCCTGGAAGTTTATAAACCAGTGGAACGATGTCGGGATTTAATAAATTCTATGCCAAGAAGTTGCCGAAAAAATTGTATAAAATTTATTTTATTTTTTTAATATTCGTTTGTCCCTAATTCTGTGACCAGATTTTACTTGATTTTTTTCGATTTTTGAATTTATTTCTTATCGTTGTAATCGTCTCCAAAACGAGTACTTAATTCTTTGTCAAATTAAATAAAATACTGGAAATAGGTTACTATATTAACCTTAATGGATTTTTTCCCTGTCTCTAGTTTTCTGACTACGGATTTAAGTAAGACACCTAAGGGCATATATTGAACAATTATCTTTAAAATTTGTTGTTTTGGTCCCTGATCATAGAATGTTAATTGATCATGCCAAATCATTTAAAATAAAAAAGATTAGCAAGACACTAAGCAAACCGAACAAACGCCGCAGTGGTTAAAGCTACGGCGGTTGGATCGGGAGGTACCGGGTTCGAATCCCTATAGGGGCGGGATGCAAAAGGGATTTTTCATCATCTGATTACGATCGGTGATGACGATGAACACATCTATGACCCCCTGTTGAGAGTGCGGAATCCATGGGCCGACCCACTTTTCATGTCAGTACTATAGGCTGGCATGAAGCAATGCAATGTGCAGGTGGTTCAAAAACGAAAGCGGGTCTACAGCCGTACGTCCTCGAGTTGGCTGGCAACGGCGTAAAGTAGGACGTTAAAAGGGAACTGCGAAAGAGTTGGGAGTGCCTTGAGCCCCAGAAAAGATTGTAGAGATAGAAACAAACAAACAAACAAACAAAGACACTAAGCAAATAAAGACTCTCTTGCCTATAATAATCGGACGTAGCACACAAACATTGTCAAAAAGGATGGATTTACTCGTATACACCTACAATATTTGATATGTAAGTTCTACCAAAATAAAATTGTAGAGTCCGCTATTAACCTCCGATTAGGAATTGAAATTTCGTTAAGTTAACGATAATTTATGGTATTTTCCCGATAAATTCGATAAAAACAAATATTTTCAGCTGTCAATATTTTGACGTATAGAAGAGAGCTAACTATCCTTCTGGGACAACTAAGTGGTTTCACAAGGCATCCGTGCTTCTTGTGCCTTTGGAATAGTCGGGATGTCGAGAAGCTTTATAAAACGACGTCTAAGGTCTCTCCGATTATCTTAAAGGTATTAATTGGGGTGTTTTATTTAATAATAATATTTTAGACGTAAATGTGGATAAATTTAACAACTTATTATTTGCAGCTTTATTATTATCCCTCTTTTAATAATAACGGAAGATGAGATTACCAAGGCTCTTATAGATTTTAAGGATGGATGCAGGCCAGATGGAATACCCTCATCTATTCTTAAATCGGTACCATCCTACATAACTACACCTTTATGTTATCTGTTCAATCAATCTTTAGCGAGTGGATATTTTCCAGCTGCTTGGAAAATCGCACACATTGTTCCAATTTATAAAAAAGGCGATCGCTCGGATATATCAAACTATCGGGGTATTTCAATTTTGTCTACCATACCAAAACATTTTGAATTCATAGTAACTAATCATTTGACATTTTATACAAAACAAATCATCTCATCTTTCCAGCATGGCTTCATTAGTGGTAGATCAACATCTACCAACCTTTTACAGTTTACAAAATTCGCTATTGAATCAATAGAGTCTAAGGCACAGATTGATGCAATCTATTTTGATTTTGCTAAGGCTTTCGACTCAATTGACCACAGCTGCGATTGGGGTTGATCCAAGGCTTCAAAAATTGGATTGCATCTTAGTTAGAAGACAGGGTGTTCCTCAAGGCTCCCACTTGGACCCAATTATTTTTCTTTTATTTGTGAATGATGTCACCGATATATTTAAATTTTGTAATGTTCTATTGTTTGCTGACGATTTGAAGATTTTTATGCGAACTCGGTCTCTAGTTGATGTTGATACACTACAGTCTGAAATAAATAATTTATCTAGATGGTGCTCTGCTAATAGATTGTTTGTTAATATAAGTAAATACAGTGTCATGTCATTCTATAGGACTTTTAACCCTATAATTTCTAACTATCATTTTGACGGTAATTAGCTTAGCAGAGTAACTTCAATAACGGATTTGGGAGTTATATTTGATACTAAAGTAACTTTCTGTTTACATATTGATAACATAATACGTAAAGCTAATTCTATGTTAGGCTTCATTATTCGAATAACAAAGGAGTTTCATGATATATTTTCATGTGTAAGTCTTTATGTCTCTTTGGTTAGATCACACCTTGAGTATGTTGTGGTTGTATGATATCCCCATCATGCAGTACACATCGATAGATTGGATTCAATTCTGAGGCGGTTTACCATATATATTCTAAGGAAACTCGGGTTCCTTTCTGATCGTAGTCAGCCTAGGTGGAAACAGATATGTGACCTGCCGTCTTATGTTGATAGGTGTCATGATCTTCGTATTGATACTTTAGAAAAACGTCGTAAAATTGCCGCGGCTATGTTTGTGGGAGATTCTTTATGTGGACGGGTTAATTGTTTAGACCTCACTTCGACCTGGTGCATTTATGTTCTCAAACGAAATCTACGCCAAAGGGAATTCTTATATGTCCCATGCCACAGGACTGAATATGGAAGTAATGAACCGACGGCTTCTATGTCTAGAATATTTAATGAATATTACATTTTTTTCGATTTTTCGAGGGCAAGAGAGATTTTCCGTATTGCAATTCGTAAGTGTGATTTTTAAGAACCAATTTTGTCTGTATTATACATTTGTAATTAGTGTTTAAGATAGGATTTTATTTTCTAAAACATTTCGTGATTTTGTGAGTTTTTGTGTTACTATTCATTAGGTTGTTTTACCGTAGAATAGTTTGTATATAAAAAAAAAAAAAACATAAATGGCATGCTATAGAGCTTCTTTAATCCCTGACTCGGAGAATGTTCTCAACGATCCACTTGTACCACCTGAAAAAGTTCTTCTTCCTCCACTACATCTATAGCTCGTGTTAATGAAGCAATTTGTGAAAGCATTAGACAAGGAGGAAGCCACTTTCATTAACATCTGACAGACTGAGTATAAATAACGTTTAATAGGCGGAAAAATACTTCTTTAGGAAATATCGCAAATCGATACTTTGAAAAGGTACGCAGTACATGGTAAATGGCTCCGGCTGTAGTTATAGCCTATTCGCCGCATCTGTGATTATATTGGCCTTGTGTCGCCTTTCGAAATACGGAATAACAAGATAATATTACATTTGAAGAATAGAGCTGAGACCAAGCTATGAACGATAATTCACTGTTATGCTCAAACAGATTCAAGCCACCAGTATATTTATATTGCTCCTATCAATAAGAAAAGTAACGAAACAGCCCCACATTCATTAAACGAGCTGCCATGAGCAGAGGAGTAACTCTTTAAGTGGAGTTTGTTTTCAAGAAAGAACGTTTGCCAGAATTTAAATAACGTTTCGTTCTTTTTGTGACGCCACTTTGGTCAGAGAAATAAACGATTTAGTACAGCACATACCGTGCTTACTGAAGTGGAGAATATGTAAAAGTGATGTATTACATATTTCGATTTTTTTTTCTTGTCAAACAAGACTAGGGTTTGAAGTTGAGTTGGGTTGAGTGAGGGTGAATCCCCATCCCCTTGTGTTGGGGATTATTTAGGGTAATTTTAGAGTTCCCGCTATCAAACTGGTACATGTACATGTGTCCTATTAGAAATTTGCCATCGATTTTCTTTAAAGCAGCAAAACCTTTCAGCAGGCCCTTCTTGACCTAACTCCCATATTCCAGACTCCAAATAACAATTCGATAGGTTACGCAGTAATTATATGGTTCAGTCTAATCTCGCATAGATGACGACAGATCAGATCGAAATGACTACCAGCAATGGCAGAACAATTCACTAAAATGTTGCCACCCCAATAGAAGTAATAAAGCCAAATGATATTAGCTAACAGCATTCTAGCAAGTCTCAAGAATATTTATCTCGTGTAACACCCATGCATAAATAGGGAATGCCATTCGATGGATCCGCAACAGGATTAGCGGTAGAACGATTTCTTTGTCGTGCTGAGCATACGGCCGAAACAAGTAAGTAATATACCATTGAACCAACTAATCAATGATATGCCTTCGTTGTATTGAAGCTCGAAAAGAACGTCCAAGAGATTCACCGAATTTTATTACGATATCCTAAATTTATCTATTCCATTAAAAGTTCCGTTCTCTGAGCGTCAGATTTTAGAGATTCGCAAGAAAAATGTGCGAGCTGGATTACAATTTCTGGATTTTTTTTAGAATATATAATCAGTTTCAGAACTAGTCAGTACTTGCGAAGCTGTCGAATACATTTGGCGAAATGTCACATTGGATCCCGCACCAGTAGTGCAAAGAACTTCTCAGGTTGAGCGAATAAATGAAATGGAATTTCGTGATAATAAAAACTTCAGTGTTTATGCACAGACTTCAATACAACTCCCAATTGTTGAGCTTTTCACTTTAAATGTCAATAAACCATCTCGAGGCTTTCCATTCAACCCTGCCTAGCTCTAAAAAGATTCTCAAAATTTGATTGTGACCTTATTTGTAACCAAATATTTTGTTATGGCTCTGGTAGGGAAAGTTTCGTTGTTAACCCCAGTCAGGGAGATGATTATTCACGAGTCGGGTCGTTCTCCCAAATAAATTCTTCTGCGATACCCAAATCAGAACAGTATAATGTCCAGTAACTGAAGTAATACCAAAAATAAAAGAACCTCTAAACCTCGAAAAATCTTCTAGTAAATACCATATTTGTCGCTCTATTAATTATTTTAAAATACGACAACAAATGTCTAACTTCTCTAAAACCATAAGTTTCACAGTTTCATTGAATTTCTTGAAGACAATCGTCCCTTTACGATCTTCTCCATTAATGACACCGAAGTTTACGATTTGTTAGATAGCGAAGATATACCGATAAAACCCTTGAAATGAAGCTATTCATTGTTCAGGATTTACAGCCACGTCTTTATTTAGGCTACGATTTCTGACGTAAATTTGGAATAGAGCCATTGTTAATTTCATTAAGGGCTTTCCTAGTTCGGACTATCGAATTATACGATCGATGCTGTATCACCTGCCAAAGAACAACAAATTTATCAAGAAATAGACCAAATCACCGAATGATTAGTTTGGATGTCATCGAGGAGAGGCATACCGCTTGGAGCTCCCCAATGATAACTGTGTTGATGGACGGACTCCTTGCCGCTAATTGACAATTTGCTGCGCACGTTGGATAGAAGTCGGTTTATTTCGAGTCTAAATTTCAAGGATGCCTTCTGGTAAATATCTTTGGATCCAGCCTCGAAAGAAAAGACAGAGTTACCATCCCGGAACGACCTTTATATCAGTTAAAGTCATTCACTCCAGCCGTTCTACTTGTAACTACAACTGATTTTGATAAGAATTTATCGTTGCTATAAAAGATGTTGCCGAGACGTTGACAAAACTGGATAAATGTTCAGAAAACCATGTTTCTTCTGAAGGAGATCGAGTACTTGGGTTAAGTAGTTGGTGAGTGAGGATTGGAACCTAATCCGGGCAAGGTCGAGGCCATTCTAAAGTTTCCTAAACCGAGAAATATTCGACAAGTGAGGAGGTTTCTTGGTGACATGGGATGGTATCGTCGAAGCCGAAAGTTGACAGTTCTTGTCACATAAAACTTCAAATTTCTTTTCTACATCCAGTGTGATGCAAATTCTATGGGTATTAGGGCAGTGTTATTCCAAACATATGAGGAAGGATATGATAAGCCTATAGGGTTTATGTCCAAAAAAACTCAATGGTGCTCAACGTAACTATTCCGTAACTATAGAAACGATCAACAAGTTCAGGCAGTTTACCTTGACGGATTGCCTTTTACGATCATAACAAATCATGCAGGCGTTAAATAACTTAAGTCTCTTAAAGATGTAACTGGTCGACTAGCACGGTGGAGCTTATTGCTACAGAGGTTTGATTTTGAGATTGAAGTTAGAAAGGGATCTCAAAATGCAGTCTCTGATGCATTATCTCGGATTGAAATTGACACAATTCACCGCCTTTTCAACAATTAGCATTTTCTCTCCAACAATCTAATAAGAAAATAAACCTATTTACAGTACAACATTTAGTTTATATGTATGTATTAATATCCCCCCTACGAACTCCTCATTCTGAATCACTTCGACTGAGCTTGCTGACGTCAGCTCATTGTTCTCCCACTACTGCCATTGCTCCCACTGTACCTGGGTATCAGTAAAACCATAGTGCTCATTCGATGTTATTATTACCGGTCCACAATTAATTCAGATGTAACACAACTGATACATTCCTGTGCGGATTGTAAAGAGAATAAACGTCCCTAAAGTCGTGATCACCAGACGAGTTCGTCTGGCAACTGCTTTTAAACTGTGTACATTTCTTGAAGCTCAAGTGTTCTTAATATTTGAAATACCTGATTATCTTATTGACAATGGAAGGCAGTACGAATTATTGCCTGCCCAGGATTTGGGCAGAAAGTATGGTGATAGACACATTTTTACTGCAAAATACTCCGGCCATGAAATACCTCCGAGTTAGTTAATCACACATTGTTGGCGTATTTGCGGTCAGTCGTATATGAAGCCCGAGCAGCGAGTCTTGGATTCGAATCTATCGGTTATAACTTATGCCCCTCGCAACACTGTTCACGATTCGTAACAGTATTCACCTCATTTCATGGTTTTTGGCAGTCTCGCATGGTTCCATATATGAAGTGTTAAGACATGCTTCTCGATTTGGTGGACTCACGTTCAAAGGGAGGAAAAATCCGAGTATCTTCATAAAATTTTAGAGGAGGCACAAACCAATCTTATTAAGTCTCCTGCAAGGGCTTTAGATACAATTTGAGAATTTGGTATTCCAAAATTATGGTACATTATTAGCTCGACTAGTGGCAAATGTAGTTTGTGAATTTGGACACGATTACTTTTATACACCCATTGTTCCACTGTAGTCCAATCGAGGATGTACAGTGCATGATTTTAGGTCCATTTTACGAAGATCACCTACTCAAATATTACAAAACTGCTTTTGTATTCCTCCGAACTTCTGTAACATTTGACCGGTTGGTTTATTTTCTTATATACAATTCTTAAAGTTGTACGGATTCTTATTAAAAATCCCAGGTTATACTTGGCAGGTCATCTCAAGGTCATCGAAAATAATTGAGTACTCAAGTAGTGCGGAATACAATATTTATTTACATAAATGAGACAACTTAATCGATTTTCAGTATTTTAAACTATAATGTCATAAAACGAAATGTTTTTGTTATTTCTGCACCATTTCAAGTTTATCTTCCTTGTCACAAAACTGCATTGTCTCGCCTAATTAGCTTAGTACTTCAAACGAAAAATCTTCATACAGCAAAATTCAAAATGGAAAATATCACAAAGATATTCACTCTGCACAGAGCATAAATTTTTTATGTAAAAAAGGTATCTCTTCAAAAACTATGTTTTATGTACTTGAACCTTATAGAAAAGAGCACAAAGCGTATTATACAAAAGAGTGATTTGTGACATATTTGTTTTTTTAATCCAATCCATAAACTAAGAAGACAAAACACATCGCCCTTTTATTTTTTTTTAGCATGTATAACAAATTTTTTTAAATAAATTCGCAAAAGCACAGCCCAACACAAGCTACAACTGTTACACACACACACACACATGCTTAACAAAATATATTCGTTTAAGATCACGTCGAAAAAACAAAACATGATAAAGCTCGTCTACATCTTCTATAATACAACAAGAGACTATACATAAACCAGATACAGAACATAAATTTGAATACTTCTAACAACAAAAACGTTATTAGGGAACTTAAATAATTTATTAACGAAAAAAATTCAAAGAAAAGCTTTAAAAAATTTTCTTGTGTAGGTGCTGTATGTGCGCGCGCTTGGACATGAAAGCAATATGAAGATGGTAAACGTCTATGTACATTCTCGTATACGGATATAAGGATAGAGATCATAAAATATAAATTTAAATTAATATTAAATTAGAAAAATATTACGACAAAGTACAACAACAAAAAGTGTTAAAATAATTAATTAATTTTAATTGTGTTAAGAGTAAATGATAATTAAGTAATTAAATATTAATGAGATTTTTTTTTAAGTAACAAAAGGGGCTATGGTTGCTGTGGTTGACCCTTATAGGACTAGTAGATTAATATTTGTTCAGTGCCACTGTATATAGTAGGTAATTAGGAAATTATTTGCTGACGACGTTGCTGTACTTAGGATTATAAAATTTTAATGGATTTAATAATAAAAAAAATTTTGAGGGGATTTGTGAAAACGTTATACGCATTTACTTCAGAATCAGATATAGTAATTTTTTTTAATAGGCCGTTAATTTTGTTGAAATAAATTCTTAAAGCTTTACGATATATTTTGCAAAATAAGGGTTGTGCTTCAAACTTGAATCGATTGTTTGTACACAATAATATGTATATACAGCTGAAACGATTTAAAGAGCATAAAGTAGTTAATGGGAGTAAACTGTGCAGTGGACGCCAATTTAGATCTTATTTTGTATTTAACTGAACAAGGCCATTCTAAGATTGTAGATTGTGCAAGCTGGAAAAGGAGACATTCGAATATATACTCTTCATCACTCTAAGAAAGTTTTAATGTCACAATGATGATTATAGATTTTCAGATATAGAAATGAAACATGTCTATTTACTCAAACGAGTAAAACCGGAAGGGGAAAGAAACCGAGTTACTTCATTTATTAATTACATTATACATTGATGCCACTTATCAATTCACAATTTGAATTTTCCCTTTGATTTCCACTTGAATTTATTCTAGTCTGAGCCCCATTCCGTTTCGATGTCGCTCATGTTTAAACTTAGGAAGTCCTTTGGATTTAATGTTACGACAATTGGATTTGATGTGACGACAGATGTTTCAACCTTCCCCTTTACAAAATGATGTCTGATATCTATATATTTCGTACGTAAGAATCAGTCTACGAAAGGCTGATTGCCCTTGCCCCAGTCTACTGAGTTTCATGTTGAATTTCCGCCGCCACAATGATTTTTGACTGCCTGCTGAGACGGAGATATATTCAGCCTCAGTTGTGGGACGAGCAACGGTTTTTTGTTTGCATGATGACAATGTTATTACTCCACCGCATTTAAGAAAAACATAACCAGTGGTGGATTTTCTTTCATCGAGGTCACTCGCCCAATCTGCATCACTAATACCAGTAATATCTCCCGACTCTGATTTTCGATGACCAGCTTAGCATTTACAATAACAGATACACCTATCTTCAACACTAAGCGGATCATTCGCTGGCAATTCAATTGACGAATGAACGAAATCTACTTTACGGTTTGATTTTGGTGTTCTAGTTGAACGCTGAAGACTTCAACTATTATCAATTACTGTAACCTCTGGACAATAATCATTATCAGACCCATTTTCCTGAACATCAACAATTGTCTCATCACTGAAATACTCATCTTCATCGCTTGGGATGTCATTATCTCCCACTACATTTGGCAACGGTAATAAATTATACGTTCCGGGTGAATCTCTGATGAAGTGAAAATTATCGGAGTGGAATCCGTAACCAATCCTTCAGCACTTGATATTGGAAACAATTGGATGTCAACGGGCGCAACACTTTTGTTTGAATATTTACATGATTCATTAAACACACAAACATGGGCGGCAAAAACTTCGTCATTGATTGGATTACATACATGGTACCTACCCTTTACGGTTTTCATAATAAACAACCATAATATGAGTGAGATCTCTAATCCAACAAATCCGACTACCTTCTAGTCCAAACCATCTCTGGTGCCCGTCAGAATCAATCAGAAGACACCTGGTTTTTTCGAAAATTGTTCGATTCATACCTTCGCACAATCCATTCTGCTGTGAATTATATGGAATTGTCGTCTGATGTTGAATGCCTGAATTCTGAAGAAAACTTTGGAGTTTATTGTTATAAAACTCTCCACCACGTTCAGTTTTTCTCCGCACTGATTTTCGACTTCATCTTTGGATTTTAAGAAGTAAACAAACGTCTTGTGTGAATAATCATCAATCAATAAAAAAAAATATTGCGACCCACTAATCAATTTTACCTCCATATGGGTCCACACAAATCTGCATAAACCAAATCCAATTTACGGCTCGATGATGACGTCGATTTTCTATACATACTATGTTTTTGGCTCTTTTCCTTTACAACAGATATCACAAACGTATTTTTGTCACGTTCAAAATTATCCTTGATCACTGACCCGAATGAACAGGGCACATTTTTCTCCATATCGAGTTTGTACATATCTTACTCTAGAGTTGCTGTCGCAACCAGCTGAATGTAAATGGCAAAAATTTTACACTGGTGATCATCAAAAACTATCACTTTATCATTTATGGCCATTTGACCCAATGAAAATAGATTTGTTGAAAATTCGGCCACATACACATTACATCAACTGTGACAGCTGATTTTTTATTGTTAACAATGATGTCCAGATTACACGTTCCCTTACAGTTGACTGACATCTTTTCGTTATTGGCCATGACGCCTTCTTTAGATATTGTTAATTGTGAACAATTGGTCATTATTTTCATATTGTTGATTTTCCGAATCCTTTTTCTTTGGCGGAAGCTTACATTTGTTTGCGAAATGGCCTATCTGGTTACAGTTGTAACATCTTGATTTAAATCGCTTTATATTACCTTTGGATACAAACTCTGTATTTACCAAATTTTTGCTATTAGTGTATTCAGTAGTGCGCAACTTTGACGTACTCCCCTGTAACGTTTGTTTCTGAACTCTTCATGGCCACAATGGTTGAACATTTTCTGGCATAACCGCAAGTACAAATGTGCCAATCCATTCTTCGCTTACTACAAATCCCATGTCATTTAACTATTGCGAAGCACAAATAATTGTCGTCATATATTTGACAAAGGCGATTCTATTTGACAGTCCATCATGCTGGAACACCTTGATCAATTGTTCCCATACTTCTTTGAAAGTTTCGAGACTCCTAACGTGAACATACACAGACGAATGCACGCACATGATGATTTTCTACTTGGCCTGTATTTCACGTTTGGATTTTATTTTCGCATCCGTTGTTTCATCTTCGCCTTCAATACAACTCCACAAAATATCTTCATGCTGAAGATAAGATTTTATAGCAAACTGCCATTCATTGAAATTTTCACGTGCCCTCAAATTTTTCTACTGGGCTACTAATCTACTATTACTGGGTTACTATGTATAATGATTTAATTTCCAATTTTTTAATTATGCGCGATTTTTACTAAATAACTTTATCACTCGTTTAATAAACTAATTTTAATAAAAAATGATTCTGCAATTTTACTGCTAAAGATCTGGGCCCATAGAGCTGATTCATGTGCTCTCACCACAATACTAGTTTTTGTCAGTTATCAATCTTCTAAGGTCTATTCATCTTGTGTACCATAAGAATATTGAAATCTTATCAAGACCGTGAGTCACGATCCTCCAACGTGAAGTGTAATTCGCAGTTTCAGGAATCGAATATCAGGAAGTTCGGGGTTTAATTCACAATCAAATTTGTAGTTTTCATTCAAAGATGCTATCATCTGACCGTATGTATTGAATTATAAAAAACAATATTCTTACATCGACATCGGAATTCGTCATTGGTTTGATTGCAGTACGGCATCAAAGTGATATTTCATCGTTATGCAAATACACAATACACCCTAAAAAACATCCTAAAAGTAGAAAAACCTAACTAAGAACTAAAAACACAGAGTTCTCTGACTTGTTATGTACAGAACATAACAAAATCGTAAAACATCAACTTTGTATAAAATGCAAAAAGGAGAAATGTCAGACAAATAAATATTTTGTGAAAGTATTTAATAAAAAATATAAAAAAAATTTAAAAATCATCCAACATTGTTACAACACGCGCACGTAAATTTAATTATTCTGTCTCGTCGTGAAATTTAATGCCACAACGAATTTCACAGAAAATACGCAATGGTTGAACGTGTCACACCAAAAAATTCCGAATCTTCGGTTATACCGTTGAGCATAGCCGTTTCTAATCATACGCAAATTTCTCATGGTAATAATACTCGTTTAGGTTTTGTTCATTTCAAAATTAAATCTGATACGTTTTTTTGGTATTCCACACAGTTAACGCATTAATGTCACGTCCCAAAATAAGAAATTCCGAATTATCGATCGAACCGAGGTCCGATGCACGCAATAGAAATGAACCAACAACTAGTTCCAATAATATGCATGGTATGTATTATATAATAACCCTCTTCTATAATTCTGGTCACAATTATTTTTTTGTATTCCATATAGTAAACGTTTTAATGACGCGTCCCATGTTACAAGATTCAGAAACTTCGATCGGAACTGCAAGTGGTAAATAAAATAAATTTTCTCTTGTTTTAGTATTAAAAATAAATTCTAATATTTTATTAAAAAAAAAAAAAGCGGACACAAATCCGGAAATGACCGTTGACAGAGCGATTCATTATGCGAGGGGGACCGGCCACCATAATAGGCTTAACCTCTTTAAATGTCCACTTTGTAATTTTTCATTTGTCACCGAATCGAATTATCTTCAAAATTTTGAACGGCATTTTGAAGAGGAACATCCACAATTTCGGGGAAGAACGCTGCACGGTCGAAATAGATCGCACAATCTGCGATCAGGCTAGAAATTTATAAAAGGTGGCGCAAAATTTTGAATACTATTGAATTATAAATTTGAAAAATAAAAACTTAACTTTCTTGGAAATATTTTTAAAAATTTTGTGTTTCGGTATTGTAAATAGACAGAATAGCAATCAGACGAAAGATTAAAATTAGAAAAAATTCTAGAAGCTTACGGGGGTCGTATCCTTGAAATTCGCCCGAAGAAAATCACCGGTGACTTTCTAGTAAAAAAAAATGTCATTTCACTCGAAAATTTAAATTGCTTTATACCGAAGTTACAGGTAACATCTTTTCGACAAACCCCGGACAATTTGTTTCTCTACATTGTATTAAACGGGCCCGAATCTTTCAAGAAATATTGAAATCAATAGCACGATGAACTATAATATGAAATGGTTGCCCGAAATGTTGGAAAAACCGGTAGGATATTTCCGTTATCAATATCATTATCAATACATATTGCTCTCCAAATTTCGAATAGTTACAATTTGAATGAAGCAATTGGATTTGTGGTAATTCCAACAATAGTTTCAACAATTCTGGAATATCGTTTACGATGACCCGACTGGTTCAACATTTTGCCTTTAATCAAACAGATTTGTATTTAACGTCGGTTAGCTATTTCAAAAAAAAAAAATTTATTGATGAAGTTTGGTGCTATAGTATATTCGGCTCAAACTTAGTGATTGGATAAGCATCTCGGTATTGATCCGCAGTTTAAAGTCATCGCATTCCATCATAAGTTGAAAATGAGAGCATTTTGTACAGAATCGATTTATCGACCACTCTGTATAACATTGTGATCGTACTGATTTCAACTTCGTCTTGTGGCCTAATGACTTAAATTCCAAATGGAAGGTCTCTCTTAGGTTTATCTTATAAGGCGTAAATCTTTTTAAATGCGCTTCTGAATCATCAGGAGTTATTTTTGGTACAGTAACTATCATCAGTTATTGTTAGGCGTTTCAATTCGCCAGCGAGATTGTCTTCGGTAACTGAGACTGAATATTAGAAATAAGTAGAAATTTTGAAATTAAGTGATTCGAATACGGTCGCTATATGTTATTATGCTGCTGATAAATTTATGGGTCAATCCTAAATAAACCTGCGTTGTTAAGATTCACTTCCATCACATTTAAATTTTGAGATAATATCGGAAATCATTTTCCTTCCTAGCAGTTTCAATTTCTAAGTCCACCACATACAATTGACTAAATATGTTGTTGATTTTTAAAAATTGGATTCGATCTCTAAATTTAATATGAAATCGGTTAATATGTGTATTCCTACATTTGGTTTAGGCTCAATTGAGATTGCCTGTTTCTTTGACTGCCCACCGGCTTATTAAAATACTACAATATAATAGAAAGTGAGTGTAAGGCAAAATAATGCTTGACCAATTTTTAAAATTTTCTTAAAATTTTGCAAATTCTATACCAAAATTCTTGTAGGCCTCCTAACTCGAAAAATTCAAATTCTTGAAATTCCTGATTAATTGAAGGACCCCTTTTCTATTTAATTCTACGTTTACTACGTAAATTTCTTGAATTCTTAAAATTGTTGAAATTCTAGAAATTTTCAAACTGACTAATAAATATTATAAAAACGTTAAAAATGTTTTTTAATTTTTAAATTTATTAAAATTTACACAAGATATGGATTTTAGTTTCGAAAAATTTTGATATTTTTACTTATCCTTACAATCTTTAAATTTTTAAATTTTTTTTGAAAATTCTTCCATCAAATCCTGAAAATTTCATGAAGTGTTCAAACTCTCGAATTTCTTGCTACCCTCCAAAACCATCAAAATATATATCACAATCTTTCAAATATTCAAGATTGTAAAATTCTTAAAAATAAAAATTTAAAAATCTTAAAATTTCTGAACTTTATTTAATAAAAAGCTTTGTACTTCATAAATTTCTTAATTTCTTAACTGGGTTAAATCAAAAAATTGCTTAATTCCTCCAAATCCTCAAATTGCTAAAATTTCAAATCCTTAAATTTTTAAAACTTTAAAATATTAAAGGTTTGATTAAAACTAAATTATCGAAATAAAATTCGCCAATATCTAAATATTTTTTTAAATTTCACAAATTTACCAAAGAGTCGAAACTGTTGCTAACCTCCAAACTAAAATTTAATTGAAGTTCTTACTTTAATTTTAATCCTTCGTACTCCGTAAATAGCTCAAAATTTTCAATTTCTTCCAATTCTTAAAATATTAAATCTTTTAAAATTTTTAAAATCTCTAAAAGTCTAGAAATTTGCCAAAAGATAAAAATTCAGAAAAATTAAAATTCTTAACTTTGAAATAGTCGCTTAACCTTTCAACATTAAGGAGTTGCACTAAATTAGATTTCGTAAATTAGTGAAATACTTGGCAATCTTTAAAACCTTTTAAAAAATTCTTAAAATTTTTTAAAATTTTACAAATCTTTTCCGATCTATAAAAATGTTTAAATTTTTATTTCTAGATTTCCAGATTTTTAAAAATCTAAATTTTTTTAAATTATTAAAAATTATAAAAATTCAGTTGACTTGTGAAGTTTTAACATTTTTATAAGTTCGTATAATTCTATTTTTTTTTTAAATTTCCCAAAGTTTCCAAATTCTTGTTTAGCTCCAAATGGAGCTGTTTCCAGGTATTGAACAATTTTGCTCATTTTAGCCAAGCGTAGATTTAAGGGGATAATAGAGATAAGTACCTAACGCATTTTTGCAATATATTACCGTTTTGAACTCGAGATTGTAAATGAAAACTGTATTTCTGTGATACGACTGTATTTCTAGCAAAAACCGATACACTTTTGTATTTTTTATGTGATACAATGAAAACACTTATTAAATGTATGATTGTATTTTATTTTTATTTGTATTGTTTGGTTTTGAAAAAAATTTGTACATTAATGACATATCTATTCAAAATCATCGGGGTTAATTACCATAATTAAATTTAAACTTGATAGTAGTACTAAAGTTCTATAATTTATATTATACTATACAATTACCGATTCTATTATGTTTTTTGGAATAATTAATTTACACAAGAAATGTCAGTGTCAAAATTAACAAAACAAGAAAATTTAAGTATAAGAAAATACATTTTTAAATTGTAAAAATAATTTGTATAAATAATTTTTTGTAGATACTTTTGGTGCGAAACACACCAAACATACTTCCGCGCCGTAAAGATCTGTGATCTGCATCAATTGGCTGCGTAACGACTCTTACCTTTTCATCATCTCCTGGTTGTACTGCACAATTACTATTACTATTACTGCACAATAACTATGATAAAAAAAAATTAAAATTTGTAAATTACTAATGTAGAAGTTGTCAAGATAACAATGTTATCACAGTCATACCGGGATGTCACACTGGAAAGTTAGTAACACATCTGAAGAGACGACAAGCTGGTTGTTTCTTCTTAGAGCAAGTTAAATAAAATAAAAAGTTAATGTTTTGTAACGTTACATATACCATAACGTAACAAAATAATATTTTGGTACAATACCGGAAAACGGAACGATACCAAAATTTTTTTTTGGAGTGTAACGTTATACATTTTTTTTTCGTTTCGCAACACTGCCTAAAATACATAAACCGGGTCTACAAATGCGCCCAATTGCCTCAAAAAGTTCCACACCTACGGAGAAAATGGCTAATTGGCTTGTTTAAGAACTAAAGTAATACTCAGTCGATACTGGCACAACCATCCAGAATTCATTGTAACTCACCAATAGATTGCAAAATATTGTGCTTAGTAGTGATGAGGTAATGGTATCATTTGACGTCACTGCACTTTTCCCAAACGTACCAGTTGATTTAGCAATTGATTGCATTGTAGATCATCTTTTAGAACAGCACATTTCTTTGACAAAAGTCATTGCATACAGAAACATTGCAAATACTTGCATGACGCAGAATTTCATCCAATTTCAAAGTTTTTCTATAAACAAACATTTGGTGTTTCAATGGGTTCTAAACTAGCCCCTTATTTGAGTAACGTGTTTATGTGCAACTTGGAAAAAAAAAGCTGTTACAAAATAATCGTTTACCTAGAGTTTGATTAAGTAAACGATTATATAAATTTATTGAATACGCAGTTCCCTTCTATTAAATTTACTAATGAAGTGGAAAACGAAGGGGTTCTACCGCTTCTTGAGTTTCTTTTCTACATATAAGAATATCCCAGAAAACCGATGGATTCTTGAAATTTATTATTTATAGAAATCCAAGAAAGAGAGAAAGCCGTCTATAAATGAATTCAATACAAGACATTTTAATTTCGGGTTTCTTAACAAATCAATAAACGTTCCTTCCCTAATTAATATAGACAGTACAAATTTACGGCAAAAAGCTTCTCATTTGCTATGCTATTTTCCACTTTTGATATAGCACCAGTAGATATATCACGGCCCATTCTTTTAACTGCACAGTGCACAGATAATAGATTATATGAAATACCTATGGAAGAAGACGACTTTCACCAGGAGTATACATATATTCAAAACGCAGCCAAAATAAGTGGGTTTGATAAACTATTTTTACAAAAAATTATTAATAAACATAGAGCTAAATGCAGGAGGGAATTTTTAACCAACTTCAGGCCTGAAATTATAGAGTCAATTTGCCGGATTAGTTTACCGTTCTACCCAGATCTGACTAATGGACTACATAAATTATTTAAAAAATTCAACCTACAAATAGTCAATAGAAGTTCTTCGAATATCAAACAAATGATTTGTAGGTATAAGGATAAAGACAAGTTGGAAACTTTCTCACGCATTTATCAAGTTAAATTTACTGATTGTGATAGAGCGTTTATCGGTCAAACTTCGAGACCTTTTATGGTTCGTCTTAATGATCATTATAAAGCCACAGAGAAAGGCCATGCAAATAAGTCAAGTGTAGCAAGGCATATGATTGAACACAATTACACCATTGATAAATTAAATTCTAAGCCTTTAAAGAAAATTCAACAAATGTGGAAATTGGACGCGTATGAATCAATCTTCATCACTGAGGTGGCGAAACAATGGAAACTTTTGAACATTGAAGACCCACCTATTTCATCAAATTTATTTGTAATTTATGATCGAAATCGGTCGGTCAATAAAAAATTTGTTCGGTGAAATTATAATTGGTGTTTTTGGTTACTCAAGAATAAAACTTATTTCACCTTGAAGTTCATTTTTGATAGCCCTTCACTTCTTTCCTCTGGCTGCATAGTGGACTCGATCCCATTTATCACGACCGTAATTCCTTTTGCATTCATGAAACAGTATGCGTAAAATTACTTTCTATTTTTTGTAAGAGCGGCTACAATTTTTCTGTATCCGTCGATGTTTTTGGCTTGAGTCCTGGTTTCGCTGGTGTTACCACGTTTATTGTGGACAACAAAAAAGTTCTCACTTGTTTCTGTATTTAGTGTTGTCAGTAATAGTTTTGATGGCGACTCTCTTAAGTAGATTGGAGGAGGTCTCTCTTTAGGCTCTTCCTCCTCATCCTTGTTATCACCTTCCATTTGTAGAACATCGAACGGTTACCAGATATTATTCCAGATTGATTTATCTTTACGCTCTTTAGGTTTGAAATCGCCTCCTCTGGAGATTTTCGGTTTCTTTTTCTTTTTGTCGTCACCTGTGAGATCAACTGCTCAGGGACATCTCGTGCAAATAAAGAAGCACCATTAGAAAAAGATATATGTAACTTGTCGACAATTCGAATAGTGTAGATTAGAATATTGAGATAGAAAACATTACAATTAAAAAAACAACGAGCGAGCTCACACTCAACTCGCAAAAGAATTATGTGAAAACTTGCAACTACATACTGAATCATTTCAAGTCTCCTCGATGGGCCTGAGAACTGTTCGCTCAGTATTTAAATTACGACACAATTTTGGGTAAATAAAAAGTCAATAATTTATTCTATTTTGGATTTGGAGGACGAACCTTACCGACACTAATTGTATAATTGAAAATTGAAATGTATCTAAACCTGCCCTGAACTGCTTTAAAATTCATCATTACTCATACAAGACAATTGTTGATGATTCCATATTTAAACTTTTGTGAATAGTCACGGCAAACCAGGGGCTCTAACATGATTTCCGCTGCGAAATTTTTTTTTTACGATATCGTGAATTTGGGATCACAAAACACGACACTTTTTGGCCATCTATTCAATAGCGAGAAAAATTCCGCCAAGAAAAATAAGGCGAACAATTTTCCGGTTGATTTATTGTTGAGGATTGTGGCAAGTTTTTGCATCTAATCTAAACTAAAATCAAAACTAGTCTCAAAATAATGCCGCGTACGATAGTGGAATTCATAATAAGAAGGTTGAAGCAGGTCGAAAAGAATATGATAGAGGCCCTGGTGAACAAAGCAAAGTGGCAACGCTAATTTGATTGATTTGAGCTAAATAAAATATGGCGGTTTGCGCTAAAAAGTACTATTTTGAATAAAAGCGCAATTTTGACTGTACATAAAGTTATTGCAGCTGGAAAGATGGTAGCATATCTCTCTGCGGCTTCTTCCTTGCGCGTATCTTTAGAAAATGGCGTTCGAATCTGCTTATACTCTCATTCTTTTTGTTTTCTATATGCCCCGCATAACCAAACTCAGCAATAGCATGAGCAGTACTAAACAATACATATAGCATACCGATTAAACAATTTCTAAATTATTATTTTATTATGTATCAACGTATGTAAATATGTGCCATTTTCACAGTTCGCTAAGATGTATGATATTTAATATTTAAAGTATGGGTGCATTTGTCTTTGTTTAACGTACTTCCATTTCAGTATTTTTGAATCACTTACACTACACATGCATACTTTTTGTGCCTTTTCATTTTAATCTGACGGAAATTGTAATTCGAATTATATCGTATGCAAGTTCGGTGCATTTTATGTTCGTTTTTCTCGTATTTAATTTGTAATTTCGGTCGTACCGGATTTTCCGTTCCTTTTTTTACATGAAATTTTTGACTTACCCCCGCTAAAGATGTTTTCACATCAAAAATAAAAATAAATTCGGCTTTCGTTATCACCACTACCACTGAATCAAAAAAAAGCACTAATTTGTCTATTTGCACCAAATTCCTTACCGGCTTAAAACTCTAAATCCAATATAATTTTGAAGACTTGGAATAATAACATCAATCAAATTAACTAAACCAAAATCCGGTACGCATAAAAAAAAAAATCTGCGGTAACTCAATTTTTACAACTGAATCAATCATATACGATATAAGCTATACACACACCGCACAACATAAAACATTTACCTTGTTATCCCACCACCATCCATAATTCAGTTGCCTAATACATAATTTTTTTAAATTTTCTGGATAAAATCCAAATTTCTACTAGAACCACCCCAACACTCGTACAATACAAAATAAATTCAGCGACTAAATAAATCAAAATGAAATTCCGTGAGATGCAGAAGAAGAATTTAAAAAAACAAAAAAATCTCTTTCGTGTAATAACCGTGGAAAATAATTTCATCTCCCGCTAACATGGTAAAAACAGTAGAAAATTTATAACTTTTCTATTTTCTTAGGTATGTACATTGTACATACATATACAGTAATGTTTAAATGGAAAATGAAACATGCGATAAAGATAATTTCCAATAAATTTCTTCCTGGTGTAGGATACTCGCGTACCCATTATACACACACACACACACAAAAAAGTACTTGCTACATTTTCCATTTTCCGCCGAATTTTCCCAAGTTTTTTTTTTGTCTGCAATTTATCTTCACTAAATTTGAACATAAATAAAAAAATAAAATCATGAATAAAATTATTATGTATTCCGTTTCTGTTCCATTAATCCCGTGGGCTATTTTCGCTCGAAATAAGTTTGGAATGAACACACACACACACACACCCACATAACACAAATACAAACAACAAAAGAACCAAAATAATTTTCCTCATTTTAACTCGAGATATGTACATCCTTGTACATACAAATTTCATAATATAAATGTAATGTACAAAAGAGAGTTGCGAAACTTAAACAAACGTGCTTGTATGCTTTAATTACACGAAAAGCACATAAAAGCGAAAAAAAAAAATGAACTGGGTAACTAACTACATGAACATGTAACAATAAAGCATCGATTGGTTTGGGTTTTATCTACACGGAAGCTGGATGTACATATGTATATACAGAAACTTTGTATACGTAATTGAATTAATTATTAGTTATATGTACGACCTGATATTGTGCCGAACGTGTTTCAGGTCTACCGCAATCTCAGTGTTTCACGTAAGGCACGTAATTATATAGTACTCAAAGTTTTCGAAAGTTCTTGTATGCGTAAAATAATGCTTTTTATATAATTTATGTATGTATATCTATGTATGTATGTAGATAGTTAATAAGATTTGTGTTGTAGATTATTAGAGCATTAAAACACTTGTTCAACTCAGTATTGGTCATAATTTATATTTCATTTTCTTTATACATATAGGTATCATGGTTCCGTAGAAAAGACTTTCAATTATTAACCGTTGGTTTATCAACGTATAGCAGTGATGATCGATTTTTAGTAGAACACACAAGACATTTAGGTAATTGGGCGCTGCGTGTAAAAAGTGCCCGAAAAGAAGACGAAGGTTTATACGAGTGCCAAATATCAACACATCCGCCCCAATCAATATTTATTGAGCTTAGAATTGTTGGTAAGTAAACGATTATCAAAACGCATTTTACTGTTATCCTGAATTTTTATTTTATTTTGTTTCTATTTTACAGAGGCTGTTGCTGAAATAATAGAAGCACCAGAACTTCATATAAATGAAGGATCAACATTACGCCTTGAATGTAAATTAAAACGGGCGACCGAAAGTCCGCTGTATGTATTTTGGTATCATGAATTGCGTATGGTAAATTATGATGACCAATATGATATATCGGTGTCGTCAAGTAAATTTGCATCGAGTATATTAACGGCGAAAAATGCAACAGCAAAGCATGGCGGTAATTACACGTGTGCACCGTCAAATGCAAGGCAGTCAAGTGTTGTTGTACATGTACTGAAAGGTTAATTCTTTTTTTTTTAATATGCTTTATTATGATTTCAATTTAGATTTAGTACATGAACTTTGATACGGAATCACTAGATTGTGAATAAAACAAAACAATTCAGCTGATCATCAACAAATTTTCCACAATTCTACTGTTCACTTATAACTTTTATTTCGCACTAAAACACTCTTTTTAATCTTCACACTATCGCTAAATAAATATTAATGTTTCAGATACCAATTTCATGATCGTTCCGGTAAGAACAGTTTTGAAACATTTAGAACAGTTTTATCATGGAAAATTCCATTTTAGTACAGTATAACTTTCCGCTATCAATTAACTTGTTCTATTATTTATTTATTTATTTATTTATTTTGACAAATTGGACAGCAAACAGGATAAACCCAATTATATGCTGCCTCACAATATACAATATAAATACAAAATTCATTCGAATACTAGAAAAATAATGATAATAATAATACATAAATCAGCAAAACAATTAAAATTATAAATTAAATTGACAAGCGAAATGAAATACATATTAGCAAAATGTCATACCACAATACCATGGGACTGAAAAACGGAGCTCGAAAAAACGAAAAAAGAAAAAAAAAAAAAAATTAAAAACAACTATATTGCCATAATTTGAATTTAAGTTATGTTGTCAAAGTAACCGCGTAGGGCAATATTACAATTTAATTTAAACTGTGACAAGGACGTGCCAAAAAGATCCAAATCTCTGAAGTACAGTAAGTGGTTAGCTTCCAACCGATTTATTGGCGCTGACAGACCAAGATTTGTTCTAACTGGCGATGGTTGAAACAATTGTTGATGTCGTGTCATATAAGCCGGTACATAAAAATTAATTTTAGATAATAATGTGGTATCAAGAAGGTTGTTGAGTATTTTAAATAATAGGTATTCATCAAGTAGAACCCGCCTGTTGTGAAGTGATAAAAGGTTAAACTTTCCGCAGCGTATCTCATAAAACATATGATGCGTTGAAGGCACGTACCTACGACATAGAAATTTCGTAAATCTTCTTTGAACACTCTCAATTCGGTTACTATAATCGCTGTAGTAAGGATTCCAAACCTGTGATAGGTATTCAAGGTTTGTTCTAATAATGTAAGTGAATAGTAGCACTAGGCTTGATGGATCCTTGTAGTCTCTGCCACGCCTGAAAATAAAGCCTAAAAGCTTGCAAGATTTACGGCACATTAAATCTATGTGCATATCAAACCGCAATTTGGAGTCAAAAACGACACCTAAATCCTTTACCGTATCGACTCTAGACAACGTCGTACCACCAATGTTAAATGGATAGGTGATTATATTAATTTTCCTGGAGTAAGACATACAGACACATTTGCTTAAGTTAAGCGGTAGTCGGTTGGCGATGCACCAGTTATAAACAGAGTTTAAATCAGCTTGCAAAACGTCAAAGTCACAGGCTGTTTTGATAATTTTGAAGATCTTTAAATCATCGGCGTACAGTAAAAAACTGGATTTGATTACCTCTGAGACATCATTTATAAATATAATGAAGAGCAAGGGACCTAGGATTGACCCCTGCGGTACTCCAGACGGAGCTACGAAAGAATCCGAAAGTATACCATTAAATAGAACAGTCTGATTTCTATTAATTAAATACGATTGAAACCATTTGAGCAAAATTGGTGGTATGTTAAAGGAATCCAGTTTCTGTAGTAAGATAGAATGGCACACCTTGTCAAATGCTTTAGAAAAATCTGTGTATATACAGTCCAATTGGCCATTATCATCTACTGCTTTGAAAGCAATGTCGGAAAACTCAGTAAGATTGCTTAATGTGGAACGTTTTGAGAAAAAACCATGTTGCATTGGAGTGATTTGGCTTTTAATTTTATAAAAGACAATGTTGTAAATCAATTTTTCAAATACTTTGGCAAGTGAATTCAACATGGATATAGGTCTATAGTTTTCAATATTAGCTGAGTCTCCATTCTTATGGATCGGCACCAAAAATGATTCTTTCCATTTTGACGGGAAGTAAGAATGATTTACAGACAGGTTATAAAGTAACGTAACCGGAACAACAATAACGTCCTTCAAATTCTTCAAAAATAAATTCGGTAAGCGATCAGGACCAGCACCCTTATTAATATCAAGCGATCCCAATACAGCTAAAACCTCGGATTCAGAAATCAAAGTTTCATGAGTATTTAATTTGCTATAAGTATTATTGTATACGTTACTGTCACTCACATAAATTGATTGAAAATGCTTAGCAAAAAGAGTACATAATTCAGTCGGATTGCTCGAAGCCTGTGAATGAAGGAACATGTTCTTAGGGAACTGAGCCTTAGTTGTAAATGATTTTTGGAACAGCCAAAATAGCTTAGGTTCACGTTTTATACTATTCTCTATGTGAAATATGTAACAATTCCAGCATCTTTTAATTTCAAGTTTAACTTTTTTTCTGTAGTTAGAAAACATAGAGTAATCATGCTGAGAACCATACGATTTAAAGCGAAAATGGGCTTTAACCTTAGCTTTGATAAGAGAAATTAGATAATGGGAATACCAACAAGGGAATTTACTGCTTTTCTTTTTAATAATAGTTGAGTATTTACCTATTGAGGAGAATACCTTACTATAGAAAATGTCAACTGCGCTATCTACCGACAAGCCATCAAATAATAATTTCCAATTAATGCAGGCTAGATCACTAGCCAAATTAATGTAATCTAGCTTGTGAAAGTTAATCTGCTGAGTCGTAAACGAACGGTGCATTCTAACAATTCCTAACGTAATTGTGGCAACAAAAGGTGGATGATAAGAATCACTCTTAGTAAGTAAGTAGTTGGATCTTGTTAGACGAACGCTAGATGAGTCAATATTAGAGATGAAAAGATCAAGAATTCTGTTTTGAGCATTCGTAACATAATTAAATTGAACTAAGTTAGACAACTCCAAAGAATCAATTAGGTATTCAGCGGTACGACCTTCACACCTCTCTGCATATATGGCGGAAGGATTATCGATGTTCCACACAATCGATGAGAGATTAAAGTCTCCCACCACAATGAATTTGGTATTAACATTAGATGTATTAGCCAATTGAGCTAGGTGATCAAGAAATAATTTGTAATCGTTAAATGAAATACCTATGTTAAAGTACACTGCGCAAATAATAACCTTACCACCATTTTTAAGATTCACTTTAATCCAAACATCGTCGATGACATAACAATTGTCTAAACCAGCAAGCCGAACAGCATCGAAGTCTCTAATAACTGCAATGAGGGCACCCCCACCATCACGTTTCCTATGGTGTGCAAAGTTACGGTCGCTTCGAAATACATTAAAATTAGAATCGAATAATTCAGAAGATGCAATAGAATCGTTCAACCACGTCTCTGTCAAGCATATTATTTCAAAGCCACTAGCCTGCACAGCAATGTTAAACGACTGCACCTTAGTCTTCAGTCCTCTGGTATTCTGATAGTACAATTCTGTAGACTTCTCCATGACGCAAATCAATGAAACTTTAACAATAATATCTGAAAAACAAAGAAAAAAACGAAAAAATTAATTAACTAAAAGACAAATCAAAACAAAAAGTATATAATAAATAGAAAATAATAGGTTGCTAATGTTGAAGATTATTTAAATCCGCATGAGTTGATAATATAGTTGGTTGGTCTGACTCAGACTTTTTGCAGTATATATTTCCATGTGATGTCCAGATGTATTTATAATTAGATTCCCCTCCATTGTTTTGTAGCAGTTTCTTAGCGTCATACAGTAATTTTTTCTTAGAAGGAGATAGATGTTCCACAACAAAAATTTTGGATCCTTCCGAAAAACCGACATCCGTAGCAGGAAAACTTTTTTTCAATTTAAAGCACCGTAGAACATAGTCCCTCTTAAATTTCGAAATAAATTCGACCGTTATAGGCCTATTATTAGACTTAGATCTCGTTCGATGTACATATTTGATATCCCCTTCAGCCAATTCCACAGCATCCATGTGATGAAATATATTAACAACACACTCCTTTAAGTTTACTTTTTTCGATTCAGGAACACCATAGAGTTGCAGGTTGGCGGAATAACAAAATCGTTCCAATTGGTTCGAACGCTTAATAACCTCTCCCACTTGCTTTTTAAGTAATAAGTTTTCGCTTAATAGTGACTCATTAGCCCGGCTTAATTTGGAAATGTCAGATTGCATAACGTTGATATGCCGTTCATTTTCATTGACTTTGCGCTCCAAGTCAATGAGACTAACAAGCTTTTCACTAATAGAACACAACGAACTAGAAAAAGCGGTTTGCTCGAGAATGAAATCATTATGCTTATTTTTTAATGCATCGATATCAGCTTTCATAGAAAGCAGCGTAGCGTTAAGGTTCGATTTACTGGTTATCGGAGTGACATTAACATGAACACAATCCCCACATTTCCACACGAATTTATCTGTATGTAGGTAATCATTTAAAACAGCTGGTGACAGTGGTACACAACTGTTGTGGTAAAAAGAGTTGCACTGTGAACATAGAATATTATCTGTTTTATTATTTCTTATAACTTTTTCACTACACACTTTACAGCTACTCATTGTGATTTTCAAAAAAAAAAAGCAAAAAAAATAAAATAAAAAAAATGTTATTTGTTACTGTATAAATATGTAGAAGAGTAGGTTGATTCAAAACTGAATATTACACCATTCACAAATTTTCACAGAGCAAATTCCACAAAAAAGCTTTTTGAATATGAACAAAAAGTTTATATATTCACTTGATAGATTGTAACACAAGATTAAAGTTTCAGTACAGGTACACGTTATATGGTCACCAAACTCAAAGCGGATTTAAATTTACAGTTTATGGATTCATAATTGCACGAATATAATAATACTTAAATACACTTGACACAAACGGTAATACAACTAGATAACGTTGAATGATTATTATGTCCGGAGCTAAATCACTAGATCACATGTATAACTGATACATTTGATATACAGAACGGAACACTATTAGAAATAACAAGTAGCAAGTATATCGACCTTAAATAATAGTTAATGGATCGAGTAAAAAATGATATAATATTGGCTACAATATATATTCTTATTAAAAATTCAATTGTCTGAATGCTGATTACAACGATGTTACCACTTTGAAAACGAATGATTGATGTATTATTATATCCTAGGTGTCATCGTAACACTACCCCCTGCCTAAGCTTGGTCATCCCGAACAGGACCCAAATCACCTCCTCTGCATAGGTATAGGTGTAAGGTCCTTCCCATGCTGGTTGCAGCTTCGGTGGTAATCCCTTTTTCATTGTGGGTTGTGAAGCCATACCAATTGCCCTTCCTGAAAGGCTTGGTTATTCGCTCGCATTTCATATCGAGCTGTAATTTGGTTATTTGACATCCGTATTTTCCCTCGTACAAATTGATGAATCTCGTTAGAGACAAGATAAAATCACGACTGGTAACAAAAATTATTTAAAGTATAAATTAAATATGATAACGGTACTGTAAAACGAGTACGAAATTTTATATAGGGTGGAACTATATTTACCTATACCGGGAAAAGCAGTCATATATATCCAAGGTGATATATATGCCTGCATAAAAACCCGGCAGGTCTTTTCAAATTCATAATTATAATAAAAATTTAATAAAGAGACGTAGCCCAATTCTCAACGGTATCCCCGCCTTGAACTGTCTGTGGCAGATCAATCAATCGTTTGCTCGTCTCTCTCTATCGCCAATACTGCCACTCCAGATATTGATCGCTCGAGTATTTTGTTGCCGCACCGAACTAGCAACACTCGAACATTACCAGCACCAAACTGCCGACAATAATATTACCATGCCTGACCAACCATTTAGTGCGTGGCTGTAGTGTAGCTAAATACTCACTCACCATCCAGCAAATCCTCTGGTACATTTTAATCCTATTGATGCTCTCTGCCAAGGGTAACTCGGGTAAGGTCTAAGAAGGGCCTTCGTGCAAGAAATGGCCGGGGGTCAATGGCTCGAAGTCGTTTGGAATTTATAATGGCTGCTACCTGCCTTATTGCCGTATGGAGCTCGTCCACTGTTACTTCTTCGCATTCAATAATATTTTTTATAAGTCGTTTGGCAATCTTGATGGATGCCTCCCAAAGACCTCCGAAATTTGGTGACCTGGGTGGTATAAACTCCCATTCAACCGATGACTGAGCACAAGCTTGCCAAATAGCATCCTTATTGTCCTCCAAGATCATTTTCACTTCAAGTAGTTGATTGGCAGTCCCATTAAAATTAGTCGCATTGTCTGAATATATTTTTTTAACCATTCCCCGGTCAGCGATGAACCTCTTCATACAACGAATGAATGATTCAGTTGATAGGTCGACCACGAGCTCCAGATGAACGGCCTTCGTTGCAAAACAAATGAAGAGTGCCACATAAACCTTCTTCAGTACCTTGCATCGAATGTGATGACATACTGTAACAGGTCCAGCAAAATCAACACCGCTGATTTGAAATGGTCGAATGTTTTTGTAATCCAGGCGGGAGTGCGGTAAATTGCCCATAATCTGTGATAAAAACTTTGGGCCCAACCGATTTTGGCCTCTGCCGATTGGGCTCTGTCGATTATCCAGTACCTGGCCCTAATTGCCGTAATAACAATGTGTGGTCCGCCTTGAAATGTCCTAAAAGAATGATAATAGCGAATTAACGATTTTGTAAATTCATGATCTCTGGGAATGATGATTTGGTGCTTGGAATTGTATGGAATGTCGGCCTTCTTTAAACGCCCACAAACTCTTATGATTCCAAACTCGTCCAAAACCGGGGCCAACGACTTTAGAGGACTGCTGCTCGGTACCGTGTGGTTTCCCTTCAGAAGGTTATATTCTTCAGCAAAAGAAGACTGTTGAATATTTCGAATAAACTGGAGTTCAGCATTCTCTTCATCATCGATCATTGGAGGCATTACTCGCGATTTACTTCGCCCTTCTTTATCGACGACGGAAATCTGGCAGTTTCGAATAAATCGGATGACATAAGCAAATGATCGACGGACTCTTCTAAAATTCAACCGATAGTGCATACTGCTTGCAATATCCTCGATGATTTTCGAAGAAAGGGCAAATTTCATAACGTGTTTCTCCGCGACATCATCGCTTAATGACAGTGGCGAACGAACCGATGGCCAAACCGATTCATCACATTTTAGAAAAGTTGGGCCTCTAAACCAAAACTCTGAGTTGTAAATTTTATCAGGCATCATACCTCGACTGATCAAATCGGCAGGATTCAAAGTCCCTGGAACATATTTCCATTCGCCCAATTTTGTGTCTTGCTGAATCTTAGTTACGCGATGTGCAACAAAAATGTTCCAGTTCTCTCTGCACTGATCCAACACAGTGTGATTAAAGAACCAGTACAATAAAAGTAGTCTTTTACATTCAATTCAACTAGATCTGTCATAAGTTTAGCCACTAAAAGTTCGAGTCGGGCAACACTGACCGTTTTTGTTGGGGCAAATGGCAGTCATCATGAAGGCATCGTAAATAAACACAAGCGCCGTATGCTTTTTCACTGGCGTCTGAAAAAGAATGAGTTTCAATAAATTTACAATCGCCATTCAGTAGGGCAAATCGAGGAATATAAATGTCCTTAAGTGACATCATTTGTGTGCGGAAATTATCCCATTTTGAGGCCAACTCCTTATCTAGTGGCTTGTCCCAAGTCTTTTTTTAAACTCCAAAGTTCTTGGTAAAATATTTTGTCCAAAGTGATAACCGGACACACGAGGCCCAAGGGGTCGAATAGACTTGCCATCTCTGATAAAACGACTCTCTTGGTAATAGGAACCGTTGATTCTACCGACTGGTACGTGTAGCGAAAAACGTCTTGCTCAGGTTGCCAAAGTAATCCCAAAGTCTTAATAACATCTTGGTCGTCGATTTTCAAATATTTCTCGCTCAATTAGCGACAATATTGTGTCGCTGTTAGAACAAAATTTGCTAAGTGTGAAGCCACCTCTCTTCAGAGCCGCGATTGACTCATTCATGATTTCGCTCAGCTCAGAGACTGAATTTGCCCAACCATCATGTCGTCCACGTAGAAATTATTACGAAGTACCCGAGCACCGATGGGAAATTCTTCTTGCTCATCATCTGCTAGATGGTGTAAGGTTTTAATTGCAAGGAAAGAGCCGGCTGCCGTTCCGTAAGTCACTGTGCACAGTCGGAGGATCGTGATCGGATCAATTTTCTTATCGCGCAACAAAATCATTTGGAAGTTGTTGTCAGGATACTCGAGACGAACTTGGCGGTACATTTTTTGAATGTCGGCCGTTAAAACGTACCGATAGAGTCTGAACCGCAACAAAATGATAAATAAGTCATCCTGAATTTTTGGTCCCGAGTACAAAATATCGTTGAGGGACACACCAGTTGAGGTCTTGCATGACCTGGAGCTGGATGATTTTATCACGCAATGGTGTGGTAAAAAACAATGCGGAACCGTCGAATCAAAATCTAGAACAGTTTCTAAGTGTCTCAATTGCCCATACTCATTGATGAAATTTGTATACAGCCCCTTCATCTCAGACTGTTTATACAGCCTCTTCTCCAAATTATAAAAACGTTTCATGGCAATTCCAATCGATTCACCTAGAACCGATGCATCCTTTGAAAATGGTAACCGAACGACGTATGATCCGTCCACATTGCGACGAGTGTGGAGTGCGTAATGGTCTTTACACTCTTGATCTCTAGAGCTTAATTTGTCCGGGAAGAATAAGATGCCAGAAGAGCCCAGATTCGATCAACAGATCGATTTTTTGAGGCCTGAAAAAATATGAATCAGCTAATTGCAAATTAGTTGGGACCACCAAGTCCATTGTTGAAATTGGAATTGCGGGATGTGAATCGGAGATTTCTTGCAGAACAGCTGCACAAATTTTGAAACGTTTTAAATTGTCAAGGCGAGACAATATCGTAATAAAACATGTTGCTTCTGATTTTGTTGAAGTAGCACCAATTCCGCCAATATTCATGTTGTTCTTTTGTTTGCGAATATTCAAAGTTTGCGAAGTAGGTACGGCGCAGAGCGGGGAAGTAAAATACCGGATTAATAAATATACCACATCTAACTACAAAAATTTGTATCCTACCAATAAATAAGCACCGTTCCCCTCACACGGAATTGTTCCGGATTGACTGTGATTCTCACTCATGTTCAGCACCTTACCTCTAGACTTCACGATCTTATTTCATATTATGAAAAAATGTTTTTTTCTTTTGATTTAGCACCAGAACAAAATGATAACCAATATGCCACAACCTCCCTTGATGGGGGAAACAATAAATAATCGACAAAAATTTCAAATAACAGGACATGAACCTTTAGTTATGGCATGCTAAAATTTATTCAATGTAAACACAACATTTAATCATAAATAAATGAATTTAAAGTTTTAATTAACACTAACAGGGGTTTCCCAATACCACATAAAATAAATGAAAAATGAAATGTACCACATATATATTGGATTGTTTTTTTTTTTTACTTACATGGTGGAATGATCCTCTCCAAGCCACTCGACCGTAGAATCCTTAAAATTGAGATTATACAAAAAAAAATGTATTTTGTTTTTATAGATATCTGTAGACCTTTCGGAAACACAACAAAATAAAAAACTCCCTCTAAAGCCCACAACCAAACAAATTAAAGGGCTGTTTTCCCCTTTTTTTCAGCTATATAGTTGGTTTGTTTTTCTTAGGAGGCACAGCGGCCTGCAACCACCTGGTTTGAAGGATTTCGGCTGGAACTATCTCGAATATCTGGGGAATGCCATCTTCAATTCGCGCCTAATATTTTTTTTTTTTTTCAGAATAACATAAATCGCGGTCCAAACGGACGCGATACTGGTCACTAATATGGTGTACTAACCAAATTTTATCTCTATTTCGGTTTATAAATATCCTTTACCAAGACTCAGACTCGTAGACGGACAAACTTATATGTTTTATTGGTACAATCACTAACCAAATTCTCTCACTAGTTAGGAGTCAATATATTATATTCTCTTGGTCAGATCCTTAGCCAAATTCCCGCATGGTTTTGAACTGGACACCTTTATATCAAATTCTTTCACTGTAGTTACAACTGAATTTCTTAATCTCTAACTTAATATATGCACAACTAATATACTCCTCATTCTTGATTTTTTTTTTATGTATTTTCAAACACTCTATGTTTAGTTACGAACCACCCAGTACGATACAGTGTATTACTGGCTCAGTGTTTACTGTTATGCGTATCTTACGCCTCCACAGGAACGATACACACAAAGAGTCGTTACACATTCAATGATAACCGACAAATCCGTGTCATCTAATTGTTCTTTCCTGATCATTTCGTCAATCCACTTTTCCTCATGCAGCACTTAAATCGATGCTAGCCTAAAATCGATGATGCCTTCATTTGCTTCAATGTGACCATAATGATTGCATTCTACTGGACATGGGCGTCTTGAAAATGCATCGGCATTTCCGTATGCGCTTCCAAGACGTTCGAGCGAGCGTGCTACCTGCCCCTGTGGATTCTTGAATTGCAACAGCCACCGTTAAGCGCCGTGAGCCGTCCGTAAATTGATTTTTTGGCCATAATCCATAAAGTACTTTTGGAAATGCTTAACGCATTCCACTATAGCCAACAATTCTTTCCGAGTCACGCAATAATTACGTTCCAGTTTTGATAATGTTTTGGAGTAGTATGCAATAACTTGTTCTTGGCCATTATTTTCCTGTGATAACACTCCGCCTTTATCGCCATAACTTGCATCGGTTTTCAAAATAAGTTTCACGTTGGGTGTAGGGTATGCGAGGATTGGCGCGACACATAATCGTCTCCTTTGTTCGACGAATGCCTCTTCCTGCTCATTCTTCCATTCGAATGCCTTGTTCTTCCTGGCACGAAGCCTATGTAATAGGTGAATAATCCGAAAAAGCTTCGCAATTCGTGTAAATTTTTAGGTCTTAGCCAGTTCTTTACCGCTGCGATCTTTTTTTCGTCAGTGTGAATGCCATTGGACGTTACCAGATGACCCAAATAGTTTACTTTAGTTCTGAATAAATTACACTTCTTTGGGCTTAACTTTAATCTGGCAGCCTATATCCAATCCAACACCTCTGCGAAGTTCCTTAGATGCTCGCCGAAATCTTTGCCCATAATGACGATGTCGTCCAAATTTATTAGGCCCGCCTTCCAATGTAATTCCTTTATAACGCGCTCTATTAATCGTTCGAAACCCGCAGGGGGCATTACATAATCTAAACAACATAACATTAAATTGCCAAAGCCCATTACCCACACTTAACGCCGTTTTCTCGCGATTTTCCTCATGGACTTCCACCTGTCAATTGCCCCTCTGTAGATCCAATGTCAAAAATATTCGAGCATCTGATAATGTGTCTAATATGTCGTCGATGCTTGGCTGTAGATAGTTATCTTGTTTTGTCACAGCAATGAGTTTTCGGTAATCAGCCCAGAATCTCATGCTACCGTCCTTCTTCTCGACCAATACTACCGGTGAGCTCCATGGGCGGTTGGATGGGTCGATTACTACTGCTGCCTGCATATCTAAGTTGCCATCCCAATGACTTCTTCTTGTTTCTCCAATGGTAACCTCCTTGATGGTTGACGAATCGGCATCTGTGTTCCTGTATCAATTCGGTGCTTTATCATTGAGGTCCTTCCGTTATTATTCGATGTACTGCAGAATATGGACAATGGACATGTACCGTTTAACTAGTTGATGTGCAGAATTTTTGTGTGCCACGGTAAGATCTTCGGTCCATTTGTGCATGAGTTGTTCTACCACTTCTTTCTGCCCTTGCATGTCGGCTTTTCCAATCGGACTTTTCTGTTCACACAATATCTTTGATACCTCGTCACATTTCTCGATGACTGTTCCTTTCTTGATGATTTTTGTCTTATCCGAGAAATTTAGAGCCCTAATTGGTACTCTATAGTCGTTGTCTGGTTTAATTAGGGCTCTTCTCTTCGGTAGCTTCAACAACCCATAAACTAGGTGATCCAGAACCTCCCTCCAATCTTCCACACACGATCGTCTCCGGGAGATGGTGATCTTCCCCGTTTCCTTCTTATTCCTCGACAGTCCGCATGATGTGACCGATCTTATCATATGCCCAACATCGGATTTTGCTGCTTCCGCCTCGGTATCTTGATGCCGACCGCTCGGTGTTTATGCTGGTGTCGTTTTCCACTCGGCGTATTTTCATTGACTGTTTGGTGATGGCTTGTCCAGTCTCATTCATTAACGCACAAGCGAAGGTTTCCGCGGAGATTGCTTTAGGTGATAAAATCACCGCCTTGAGTGTCTCTGGATCTCGAATACCATCAATGAATGCGTCAATTTTAAGCCTTTCCATATAATCTCCCGACATACCTGTATGTGCTAGATGCACTAACCGCTCGATTGCAGGTGAAAATTGCTATAAAGATTCTCCTACCTTTTGGTAGCGGCTTTTCAGTTCCATGCCATAGATTTCCCGGTTGTGGTCACTGCCGTACTTCCGATCTAACGCCTTCATAATTTAAAGATAACTATTCCGCTCTTTCTCCGGAATGGTTTGTAAAGCCTGCGCTGCTTCTCCTTTAAGGGCCCCTATTAGAGATGCAACAAGATGTTCTTCGTTTCAAATTAAAATTTGAAAATGCCGAAAGGTGGTGTTCCGTCGAATGCCGGTGGCTTTAACTTAATCGAGCGATTGATCTGACTTGAACACTTGCGTCGAATGATCATTTGCGTCATTGTTCCACTTGCCTTGACATCGGTTAACTCTTTCTCGAGACGTTGAAATTTCTCTTCCACCTGTTGAACCTTCGTTTCTAATTTTTGGTCAACCTGTTGAATCTCCATTTGCGGCTTCTTTGCTTCGCAATTTATGTTAGTATCAGATAAAAATCTAATGTGCTATTGGGTCTATTAGATGATATGTGGAAGTATCTGGGAAATGTAAGATGCAATTTGACATGGACATTAGGAAATCGTAGAGAACAACTAATTTTTATTGTTAAATTGGGCGTGGGAACCAGAATAGATATATTTTCTATACTTTGCAATGCTAATATAGAAAGCACTGATTGAGTTTTTAATAATAATTGCAACTCCACCGCCATGTGGATGGTACGATCTTTTCTATATATTTGAAATCGGGAGATATTAAATGAATCACCCGGTTTTTAAAAAGATTTCTGTGATTAGCAAAACATATGTATATATGTCGTATTTGTTGAGAAAATGAATAATCTCATGTTTTATGTTTTTAACGCTATGAGCGTTCCAAATAGAAACTTTTAGAATATTATTTACAGACATGGTTAATGGCAGTCTCTAAAATTACTTAAACTTGTTCGGCCGGGCTTTGACACCTCCTGAGACCATTCACTACATTTTATAATATTAATAATAATTCACTAACACTAATAATTTATTACCATGCTTACATTTCCGACAGCCGGTTCGTAAGATGGTGATGAATAAACTGGACATTGGTTGATGTGATGGAGATGAACTGATACTATTATAGACTGGTCGAAGTTTGAATTAATGGAAGCTAGAAGCCAAGGCAGAGAAGTTATGAGATGAAACATGAAATTCGTGTGTAGATTTGTGAAAACCTTTTGGTTGGCATGTTCCCCTGTTTCAAGTCGCATAAATTCATAACGCTGTAATTTCCACTGCAATTGACACAATTATATTGAAATTCAGTTTCTTTAGTCGGACAATCTACACCATCCAAGTGAGTAAGGCTGCAAAATGTGCACTTTGTTTTCATATACTTATTCTTGGTTTCGACCGCAAATCCCGTTGTTATTTTAACAACGGGAAATATTTTTTTGTATGGTTGTGTGGATATTTCATTTGGATATGTATTTCTACTTTTTGACGTTTGATACAATTTTGAAACTGGTTGTAAATGAATGACCAGTTTAAGGCTGAGTAGAATTGCTGCTTGAAAAATTCTTAAGATTCTCATGAAGAAAGAAAGTTGTGTCAAGCACCTGATTTCCGACATTAGCTGCGTTTTTCTATAGATTGCTGTTCGAGATCGCGATAAACTTTTTTCGATTTTTTCAGTTCAGTTGAAATTATTTAAATATTTAATCATTTAATGTGATAGATTTAATGTTAAACTAAATAAAGTAATTCATTGACTTAAATGATTATTTTTAATAAAATATATATTTACGAGTTCGCAACAATTCTATGGTTTTATGTAGGACACAACAGAAAATTGAATTATGAAAATAAATTATGAACTGACGAAAGAGGGAAATTTTTTTAGTACACAGCTAGCAGTTCATTTCTATTTATTTTCCAAATGTCAGAAAAGCTTGACAAAAAATCATTTTTTAAAGATTGTATAAGAGAAATTCATTCATAAAACTGATAATAATAAAAATAAAAACTATTCTGATAAAATTCTATCTCGTCGATGACCACAGGCTGGATGTACATCGTCGTCACAAGAAACTTCCTCAATAAGAATGATTTCGATTACATTATCTTGCTCGAAAGAACCTTGGTTGCTGTCTTTTATTTTAGATGTTTTAAGAAAATCTGTTATAAGAGATTGACGGCATTCCTTTCATTAAAGGGACGTTATCAATGATACCCGACTCCATTTTCTCTCAAATTCTAATCCTTTTTATAAGGTTTTCAAAATAATTTTTTGGTTGGCTAACTAAAATTTTCTTCTGAGTCATTTTCGTTAGCATTGTGAGTAACCGTCAAATCTGGTAGTTCAAAAGCAGTTCGTCCAAATCATTAATAGTCTTATCAGTGAATCATTCTTCATCGATTGAATGTCAAATTTATAAAATTTGACCTTGTAGTTCATTTTAAGGGTTTCTAGCACGCATTGAGAGTGGCAGACCTCAACTCTTTCATTGATAAAGCAAATACATATATAGCGTATTTACTTGAGACATTTACAACAACAATTGCACTATATAATCCCTGAGAGGGATAAAATAATCCCAAATTTTGTTTGGGATTATTTAAATCTTATCCCATTTTTTAGTTTTCGTTCTTAGCGATAGAAGCCGCCAGATGTTATAATACATGTTAAATTTATATTTTATTTCGAAAGGTTGGCTTTTGAAAATTAAATCAAATTGGCTATTTTCTTGGGAACAAAATAAAACCAAAATAATTCGAATTACATTTTTGGTCAACAAAGTACGGTTATTGATAAAAATGTAATGTTTACATCCTAACAAAAACAAAAAATTATTTTCAAATTATTCACAATTATTGAGGTATAAAATCTGTACTAAAAAACAGAACAAATTTCCCAGTTTTTTTCCCTATATTTATCGCGATCTCGAGCAGCAATATAACAGAAAAACGCAGCTTATATTCTGAATTTATTAATCCAAAATTGATTAGAATACTTTAAAAATATACATCTATCATCATCTATAATTAATATTTTATTTATCACTTTGAGCCGCCATTTTGGCATATACATATGCATTTGGCATCATCAGCCGCCATGTTGGCATTTTGTAATATTTTCAATCTTTGCATTTGGGTAATCACAATAAATTTTGCCGCGCAGCTCGCCAAAATTCGATTTTATTATCACGAATCACTAATCAGATTTTATCTGTTACAGATGGTCGTGCTCAATCCTAAAATTCTTCAAACCTGTTCAAAATAGACAAATAATAGTCTACATGTCGTATATTAAAACATTCAATAAACGTCAAAATAAAAATGTATTGACAATATAGGGTGGTTTAATAATTTCGTAGGGGAAATTTTATATTTTAGTACTAATGTAAAAATAACAATCAAAAAACATCTAGGCATTAGTACTTTTCGGTTGTTATTTTGAATATTTTTTTTATTTGTTAGGTTACAAATTTTGTGTCGATACACGTTTTTTTGTATATGTATACTATCCGTGTGAAGAGCGTTGCAAAAATAACAACGAGCTTTGCTGTCGAAACGTACACTTATTACTTGCTTGTATCAATATTTACGCTCCATAGTTTGCTACGTATTGATCCTATCTCTACGAATTTTGCACTTTTGTAACCAGCCTTGAGAAGGTCGTGGCTTTTTAATTCAGTTTACAATGTTTTCGATTTTAACATGACAAGAAATTCGTTTAGAAACGAGTTGTTTAAATTTCTGATTTTTGTTTTTGTATGTTTACTTACCGATTGTTTATATCTACTGAACGTAATAACTTATAATAATAGTGTCTCTTCTTTAACGATCATTTAGACCACTTTTGAATAAAATTCATGAGGACGACGAAATTTTAAAATTTACTTAATGTCTTTCATTTATTTTATAACGATAATCAGTCAGTATTTTATAACGATAATCAATTATTTCACACCGATAGCTACGGAGCCCTATTCACCGTTTCAACTTCACTTGAACCTTCAGATTACTTGAAAAATCCTATTAACTCATGCATAATAAACCGCACAATTTAGTCGCAAACACATGTCTGAATCTGCCTATTATCAATGGTTGCTACGATTTTCTGGGTTATTGGTTATTTCAGATCGCAACCCTTGATCTGCGGGACAAAAAAAATCATGGTTAAAATTGAGGCCTTTTATGAAGTAACAACAATCTTAAAGCAGAGGTCGATATCTCAAGATATTTAAGAGCCAAATTTAAAGTAAAAACTATAGGAACTTAGATCTATGAAAATTTGCGAAATTGGATATTGAAAATGTTCGTATTTAGTATGTAACATTTAAAAATTACTCTTACTTTAATTTAATTTGAAATTTCAAATGGCAACTTGACAAATTTGGCTCCAAAAATTTTAATTTCGTTAAATCAGACTATCACCATATGTAGACCGATGCCGTTTTCTGACTCTTCAATCTTTAAGTGCTAGACGTACATGCGCAAATGCCACATTTGCACGGGACATCATTTGTGGTGAAATAGACTGCTCCGACATTCTTTCATGTTTTAATATTTATGCTCCTCAATGCAGCTTACGCCCCCTGGAACTTCTTCATATTCCGACTGCAAGTAGCAACTACAGCTTCCATGGCCCTATAGCGCGTATTCAACGAGATCTCAACGCCGTAGCGGATTGTTTCGATTTCAATATTTCCATAGACGAGTTTAAAGAACGAATCGCTAGACGTTTGTTTTAAATGTAGTTTCATAATGTTTGTTGTTATTGTTAGATCTGTTGATGTCGTTATAACCTTATCTGTTATTGTATAAAATTGTTTAACTTTTTCATAATATTTTTTAATAATGTAAGCCATTTTTGCATGCACATCATGTTGGTTAATAAATAAATAAATAAATAAATGGTATATCAGGTTAGTGTTGAGAATTTCAAATCGAAAATTCCAGGATTCTAGTGCCGAATTTTTTGTAGCGAATCCAATACTAATTTTCAGTAAAACGATTGATTACAGAAATGTTGGTAAACTTTTCGAATACGTACCGAAAATGTATGTAGATAACTAACTTCAGACAAAATGCCTATAAAACACAAATTATTAATAAGTTTTATAAATTTGTCGAAACCTTTACCTAGGTTTTATACATAAAAATGTTATATTCGTCATTAGTGTCATTCCAATTTTTAGACTAAAAATCTTTTGATGGATTTGCATATCTACCCAAACCTAATAAAAATTGGCAATTAAGGAAAAAGCAGGCACTAGGTTTGAGGAATAAAATCCTTCACTATTCAATGCAACTACCTTGCATGTTAACACTTTTCATCTATACATAAAATTAACTGTCGTGGAATTGAATGCATTTTTTCGTCCGTGGGGCAGTTTTGTATAATATGGCTAGGACTTCGGGATTACGAAAATCTCTTCCTCTTCGGAAAATAAATCCAAGAATTTTGTGTGCTTCCGCGCAAATTGAGTTGATGTGTTTTTCAACTGTCAATTTAGTGTCAAAAATATCACCTAAATCAGCAATTTGAGTAACTCTCCTTAGGTTGAAATTTGCAATATTAAAGCTGACTAATAATGGGCGAATTTTCTTTGTGAAGGTAATTACTAGACATTTTTCAGTATTCAAATTTAGTTTATTTAAAAGACACCAGTTTTGAAGTTTATCAAGATCTCATCAGTAATTCTTGTAAAAAATTTTAAATCATCGGCATAAAATAGATGGGGACAATCAAAAATGCTAGAAAAATCGTTAATGAAAATTGTGAACAAAAGAGGCCCCAGAGTAGGTTTAGAAATGGGCCTGTACTTTTCAATGAAACTTGTATCGCCTTTTTTGAAAATTGGCACCAAAAGTGCCGATTTCCACCTAGACGGGAAAATACCAGAATTTAATGATATGTTAAAAATATATACCAGAGGTGCTGCCAATTGTTCTCTTAACTGAAAGATGAAATAATTCGATATGTTAACCGAACCGGGACCCTTGTTTACGTCAATCGAATTTAATACAATTATAGTACATCTTCCACCGTAAAATAAGAAATGGCATTAGATACCCAATTAGTATTGGGTGCATTTAGTAAGCTGCTATTGGAAGCAGAACTGGGTATATAAATTGACTCAAAGTAATCTGCAAACATATTACAAATAACTTCACTATTATGGGAATCCAGATTACCAAAGTCGCATAGAAGTAGGATAACCTAACAAATGCGAATTTCTTTTTTAACCAATTTCCGATAGATTGAGAAACTTACATGGTCATTGTAATTTTTGTAGATCAGGTAAATCGAATGAAATTTTTGTTTTTGTTTTAATTAAGTACCGTAGTTTTGAAGAATACCAAAATGGAAACTTAGAGCGTGAATTGTTCAACAAACACTTAGGTTCTAGATAAATGCTAATTGTTGAGTACAATTCGTTAACAGCGCTATGAACATCACGAATAGTATGGGCAAACTGCGAATCCCAATCATGGACAGACAGTTGTTCTCTGATTCGAGCATCGATGTTTTACATTAATATATGAATAACTAATATAAGGTAATTTTTTTGCGAAAAGCCTAGTATGTTGATAGTGATAGGGGGATGAAAACTGTCTATCTTTGAAAGTGGATCCGAGCAAAGCGTAACTTCTACTGTAGAACTACTTAGGTTGGAAAATATGAGATCTAGAATACTACCTGTGCAGTTAACAATATGATTGTGCGTAATAAGTTCCGTAGCATTGTTGTTTCAATGAGATAATGAGCAGCACGCCCCTCATAAGATGAGGGATCAAGTACATTACAATTCACAACCCAAGTTATGCATGGCAGATTGAAGTCACCAATAACCAAAAACTTATGGTTGTCAGGTGCATTCAGAATACAATTCCAGAGGTGATCGCAAATAAACTTATAGTTTTCATATTTGGATAATTTAGAGTTTGGTGAAAAATATACTAAACATATAATTAAAATTTTCCCATCAGGCAGGTTAACTTTCATCCAAGCGTCATCAAAACACTATTAAGACTAGCGAGCTCACATGCGATGAATGATTTTTTAATAGCTATTAGTGACCCACCACCGTCTGATAAATTGGTGAGAGCAAGATCGCGGTTTTTACGAATTACATATATCGATCATCCACAATTTCTCTATCGCCGATCGAGTCATTTAACCACGTTTCGGTCAAGCAAACAATATCATAATCGTTGGACAGCAAATTCAATTTAAAATTCACTAATTTAGATTTCAATCCACAATAATTTTGATAATATATTTCCATAATGAAATCAACTAGAATTGCCAATATAGTGCCTGCTTGCAAAGATCAGAGTTATAAAAAAAATGAATATAGAAAATAATAAGATATAAAATAAACCAAAAATAATATTAATAAAGCAAAAATTCTAAACAGAAACAAATTAAAGTTAATTTTTAAACTTGTCTAAATCATCAGACGAATCTATTTTCAAAACGTTACTATTCTCATCCTTCTTTGCATAAATAATACCACGATTGGTCCAAATAAATTTAAAATTAAATGTTGTTGATTGCAGTAATTTCTTGGTATCATATAGAAAAGTTTTCATTGCCGATGACAGATAGTCTGTTACTGCAGTCCTGCACTCAGTTCCATGCAATACTGATTCAGCTAAGACATTTCGATTTAATTTTGCAATGGTTAAAAATTGTTGATGTAAAATACGGGTGTTCCAATCAACCACAACTGGTTTATTTATTGACTTAGCCTTGAGCTTAATTGCTCAAAAAATTCGCTTAGGTTGACGTCTTTGCCGTTTGGTAGACCGTAAATAAACAGTTTGGTGCCGTTTAATTGTCGCTCCAAAAAGGTGCATTTGTCGGACACAACAGCCAATTGTGCTTTAATTTTTATATTATCATCTTGAATTGAAGAGATATTGACCGAGTTCATTTCAATTTGGCTCTCCAGGTTCACAATATGATCCAGAAAGAGCGTCCTGTTGAACCTTCAGGTTACCCAATATAGCTAGGGAGTTAGCCATTTCAAGCTGTTTGTGCTGCATTAACAAAATTTCCTCTTTCAATGAAGTCAAATTGGAATTGGTAGTATCATCAACCGTCACTGAACGGTTTGGGCTGGAGCCAGTGGAAAATCCACATTTGAATGCCTAGTTCTTTGGGACCAAAAAACTGATCTAATTAAAAAAACTTAGCTACTACTGAGAAGAAACTCGTCATAAATAAAATTTCAAATTTTGGATATAAAATTGCTTACTCTGAATTTTGTAAGAAAACTCAATTTTTTTTTGTAATGTTTCAAGTAGCTATTTCCAGAATTTTCATATTTCGATAATTCAGAAAGAATTAAATCCAAATTTGGTCTTAAATACCTATAAGTAAAAACCATTTGACGCTAAAATGTAAAACGAAGCAAATTTGGGTCGGGGTATCCAGAATAGTTAGCTCAAAAATGTTTAGCTTTTACCTTAGTTAGCCATTTCGTTATCTGTTCTGCTCCACTCATATGTCTAGTTATTAGAGTGGTTTTTAGTATGAATTTTCAAAATGTTTAATTTTTTGGAATTCTACAATTTTTGCGTAAAAAAATTTTTTAATCCTACAAATCGGATAAAGCTGAAGGAATATTTTGAGTTGATTTTTTAAATTGCAAAATACGGATATGAATTACAATTGATAATGTCCCAGCTGCGCGGGCCATCTGAGATCCATGAACAAGAATGCCCAAAATGCTTAGCTATAAATTCATGGGGCCCTAGATTTCATTTTTCTGATTTCGGATTTAATTTGAATTGGGTATGCTTAGAAAAATTTAAACTTTCTAAGGATGGTAGCATCCCATGTGGACTAAATGTTCAGACATTTATTCAGATTGCAAAATATGCGGGCTTTTGGAGATTTCGGCATTCTTTCCAAATGCGTTTTCAGAGTTCAATACTTCTGAAGTGTTGCGGTCACTGCAGACTGGAAGCCTGTTGGCTCACCCTTCAAAATCGCCTGCACTGGGTATCCGTTGCTCTGCGCCGTAATGTTTACTCTTTCCGGGTCCGCCATATTGGCTATTATATTCTGGGAACCACTCCCGAGCTTGCTTTTGGTGAGCCTGTGATATTTTATTTCTCATCTAACCGCGACAAGTCGGTTAGAGTTTACCCCTATTCGCCACCTGGGGATGCGCCTGATATAGAAAGCTAGAAACTCCTCAGCAAAGTAAATAACGAAAATGTATGTGATGATAATGTTGTTGTTGTGGGAATGCGGATTATTTGATAATCCATATCACTACAAGTTTTGTCGATGGCGTAAGGAAACTTAGAAATTTCAAATCCGGCTTGTTGGTTTACAAGACATTTGTTATCATTATTTAATAATTACCCAATCTTTTTTATACATTTTAACAATGTATCGAATTTTTATTTTAAAAATATATTTTTTACTTTACTTCCAGGAGAAAAACCCGCCGCTATGCAACATCCAAACAAAAGTTCGAGCGCCAATTTTATTAGAATAAAATTTTATATAATTTTACTAATTTATTTACGACATCTACTAAGTTTATAATTTTTAATTTATACAAAACTATTAAAATAAAAAATCCACACCAAAAAAATAAATATTATATATATATTATTATGTAATTATATAACTTAAAAAAAAAACAATTAAAAATAACTAAATTAATTAAAAAGAAAAAAAATATTATTATTTTTCATTTTTAATAATTTTAAAAATATTTTTTTTTATAAAAAAAAACTGAAAAAACCAAATAAATATATAAATAAAAATCAAATTAAAACCAAAAAAAAAAAGAAACACAAAATATATTTGATTTATATTTTAAGTATTAAATTAATTGTAAGTATATAAATAAATTAATTAAATTAAAAATAAAACATAAAATATATTTAAATATAACAAAGAACAGAAAAACAATTAAAATAAAATTAATATATAAACTTAACAAAACCATGTGCATATAATTAAAATACATAAAAAAAAACCAACAACCAGTTAAATATTTTAATTAACAAACAACAACAATAAATATTTAATTTAAAAAAAAGAAAACTCAAATCAAACAAACACAAACCACAAACGGATATTTTAAAAAAATAATTAAACCCAACAACAACAACAACAATTTGTAATTAAATTCTTTATATTATAATTAAATTATTAATTTGTACATTATTATATATTTTTTTTTTGTTTAATTGTATTGTTTTTGTTATTACCAATATATTTATAATTTATTTTAATATACATATAAATAAAAAAAAACAAATTGAAAAATTACTGCATTGTGTTATTTAATTATAATTTTAATTTTGTTATTTTATAATTTTTAATACTTAAAAAATAATTGTTTGTTTTATTATTATACATTTTCAATAAAATGGTTACGAAAAATATAATTATTTTGGTGGTTTCATTAATTTTGTATGTAACAGGTACTTTGTTGCCGGATTTAAGGGAATGACGCTCAACGTGATTAAAAAAAAATAAATGGTTTTATTAAAGGGCTAATAACACATTGTGGGAGCGAAATGAAAGGTCTTTTTCCCCGATATTTTTAAATTCAGATTTTAATACATGTTTATATAAGCCTAAGGTACACGAAAAAAATTAAAACTGGCGGCACATTGGCTGACGAAAGGGAAATCCTTTTCTTTTAATGACCCCCACGAGCGGCAATCTACAGGTCACAATTTGCAATCTAGAACAAAATACGTAAAAGATGACAAACCCATATAGGGTTTACTGAGTTGCTTGGAATCTAATGTATTCGAAATTATCGACATTACTCAATTGTTTAGAGATTGCTCGGCTTTTTATTTATTTATTAAACCTACAGTAATGTACAATTGATAATTAAGAAATTATAAGGGAAATATGCAATACAAAAATATTAATTATCAATAGAAAGAAATTGAAATAACTCATTTCTAAACAAGTTTCTTGACATATTAAAATCAAAAATTTCAAAAACAGCGTTAAAGATTCGTGACATTCTCAAGACTGGTTCAGAAAGTGCATAATTTGTAGTAACAGAATCATTATGTAAGGAGCTTAAAAATTAAAACGCGTAAGTATTTCATCACAATCAATTTGTGATGTCAAAACATCGCACACAAAGATAGCTGATGCTATGTCTCTTCGGTGATTTAATCGTTGTAATTTGAATAAAATACAGAGATCTTTATAAGGCAGAAGAACATAGTTATTCACTCTATCAGAAGGTAGGCCACGAAGAGCATACAGTACAAATTGCTTCTGAACACTTTCAATTCTATCTGAATGACACTTATAAAATGGTGACCAGATTTGAGAAGCGTATTCAAGATAAGGCTAAACAAAGGATACATATAAAAATTTTACTTTGTGCGGATCACAAAAGTCTTTACAATTACGCTTAATGAAGCCTAACATAATGTAAGCCTTAGCAATAATAGAATAAATATATTTGTAAAGGAAAGATCAGAAGAGAAAATTATACCCAAGTAAGACATGAACTCAACTCTGTCAACCACCATATTATAAAGAAAATACTGCTGAAGAATAGGTGATCGCTTTCTAAAAAAAGAGATAACCTTACATTTGGCCACATTTAACAACAATTTGTTGTTAAGCGACCAACTGTAAAAAGTATTCAAATCATTTTGTAACTTTAAACAATCAGAAATTGAATAAATCGGTAATATCATTAATAAATAATAAGAGCAGAAGTAGAACAATGTGACTACCTTGCGGTGCTCCAGAAGTGACACGAAATAAATGAGAAGCAGAATCATTAATCTTAACGTATTGTGAAAGGCCAAAAAGATAAGATTGCAACCATTTGATAGGGATTAACTAACAATTTAGTTTCTCTAGCTTATAGATAAGAATTGAATGATCAATTTTATCAAAAGTTTTTGAAAAGTCAGAATAAACTACATCTACTTGTTGCCGGCCCTCGATCCTGCTGTATAAATGACCACATAATGAGGCCAGATTGGTAATTGTAGATCTTCCCGGATAAAACCCATGTTGTGCAGGAAAAGTAAGAGATTTCACATGAAAAAACAAACATTTCTGCACCATGATTTCGAAAAATTTAGGAATAGCAATTGCTCGATAGTTGCTAATTTCACATCTTTTGCCAGTTTTAAAAAACGACCGAATGAAGGATATTTTCCAGCGATCAGGAAAAATTCCAGTCCAAAGGCTTTCATTAAATATGTGAGTAAGCAGAAGAGCTAAACTTTCTGCCAGTCCCCTTATTTACATCAAGAAGAGACAAGCAGTCATAAACCACCGTTTCAGTGAATTTTAAAATTATAATCAGTACGATTACAAGAAATTGGAGACGTGATATAAACGTGGACTCAAAATATTTGGCAAACAGATTGCAGGTATCAGGGGGCTGACTTGCCAATGAATTCTGATAAATCATCGGTGAAGGAAACCCAACTGATTTGCTTTTATTATTTAAGAAATTCCAGAATTTTCTTGGATTGAACGTCAAATCAACTTCAATCTGCAAAATGTAATGATTATAGAGGAACCAATTTAAAATTTTAAATTCTTTTCGAGCTACATCGAATCTGGAATAAAACTCAGCACCATGTAGCCTTTTTAATAGCCTATTGAATGAAGCTTGTTATGCCGTTTTTTCAAGCGCAGTAGTTTCCTATTGTACCATGGTTCACGAAACCGAGATTCATTTTTAATTAAACAGACATACCTTTCAACACCAATCTTGAGTAGTTCGTTTAATAAAGAAACGGCTCCCTTCAAGTTTTTCCCACGCCTAGGAACTCCCAATCAGAGTTGACAAGAAATTTATTTAAAGAAATGTAGTCAGCATGCCTAAAATCAAAATGAATTTTTTTTTAGAAACTAGTTTCACTCGTAATACAACTAGTGCTCAATTATTATCGATACTTTTTTACGAGTTAAAACCGCGCTGAAAATTCAACGAGTGCGCAGCACGAGTTGAATTATCTGCGTCGGTTTTAACAAGTAAAAAATTATAGATCATTAATTGCAGCACGTGTTGTATTTAGTAAGAGAATACAACTTTCCCGTCAGCGATTGAATCACAATTCATCCATTTGTGTCATGTTGTATGCAAATTATTTGACAAGCTTTTGTTTGCATGGCTTTTCCTTTGATGTGTGTATAAAAAATTCAATCATAATAAAAAAAATTGAAATACAATTACAAATTAGAGATAATTGTTTAGGATTTTCTTGTTGCTATGGTGAAAATTGTAAAACTATCGCGTTGCCATGGTGAAAATTGTAAAACTACCGCTATAATAACGTGTTGTTGTTTGTATTTTGCATGGCAATCTAAATACTATTGCTGTAATAATCGCCTTTTCGTAAAATTTCCCATGGCATATTTTGTGAAAGTTGTATTCTCATGGGATTATTATTTATTCTAACTTCATTCGAAAGTTTCGGGAATATTTGATTTCTTCTAAAATTCTAAATTACGCGAGAATTTTTGAAGTTTTTGAAGTTTCTGCGAGATGTTTTAGACTCTGATCGTTATATGATAGATATTACTTGAAGTTTTATAGATTTTTCGATATTGTTGGCGATTTTCAATATTATTCGATATAGCTTCAAGTTGAATGATATTACAGCGATGAGATTCTTGAAATTTGAGCGTTAAGGAAGCTGCTGGCATCGAAGTAATTTATTCAAAATTAAACTATGAGGCCCTTATTGTTTTTGTTTTTCAAATTATGCTAAGATGTTAAGTTAATTCAAATATTTCGGGATTGGTCGTGATTATCATATTGCTCGAGATTTATAAGGGGCGTCAGTTGCGTCTTATTATTATGTCTAGTGGCTTATCAAGACCTTTGGTATTGAGCTATTCTAGATTTGCATTTCGTTGAGTTACATATTTTAGTTAAGTTAAATTTGGGGTTAGATGATATTTTTCGAGAATATTAGTAATACGAATTTGGGCGATATTAGAATGCTTGGTATGAGATTATTCGAAGTTATTTGAGTTTTTTTTTGCGATTATCGAGAATATGTGCGTTTGTTGATGTTACGACTCCAGATTAATTGATATTTTTGATATTTAATCATTTGGCATCACAGTATTCATGATTTTTGCAGGGGTTGGTATCGTAATCTAAAATAAAATACATAATCCCAAAAAAACGAAAAATTTCAAAAAATTAAGTTTTTTAAATATAACAAATTTTTGAAATATATTTTAATTCGTTTTATACCTTAGAGGATGGAGCTGCCGCTCTCTTTGATGATTTTAGTGATATTCTAACATTCATAGAAGTTGGAACATTTATAAAAAATTTGTTTATTCCAGAACTTCTTCCAAAAAACATTTTAGAATCTCAAATTTCATCAAAATCGGTTGAGAACTAGGCAAGTTCCATCATACTTGGTCATATTCGAGAACTTCATCAAAAAATCATTTTAGAATCCCATTTCCAACGCACATATCAAATTTCATCAAAATCGGATAAGAAATGGCCAAATTCTTTCCTAATTGGCTATATTCCACAACTTTATCTAAAATTTATTTTAGAATCCCGTTTTAATCGTGCATGCTGAATTTCATTTCCATCGGATGAGAAATAACCGAGTTCCTTCCTCCGCAGAAATGTCGGTCCGTGTCCGCTCTAATAAAGTGTCTGCTTCACTAAGGGAGGTTTTCATATGAAAAAACTTCAGTTTTTCAAGGGACTTAAATGAGTCTAGTGAGTGTCCGTTGGAATGAGGTTTCACTATATTTCAAATATTTGAAACAAAATCATAAAATGCCCGTCCCTAAAAATGCCTTTTGCATTTATCTATTCCATTGTATACATTCCTAAAATACACCTGTCAAATAAATGTTGTATTGCTCCTTAGTTTTCAAAACCGCCAAAAGGTACATCTTGTTAGTATACGTAATAACTATGCAGCACCGTATATAGCCCAGTTAAGAATAATGTTTAATGGGAAAGGTGTTCATTCCAAATCGGACTCCATACAAACAAATTCAGGAAGTTTCTCACCGTTATAATTCCGGTATAAATTTGATGAGAGCAATTCAAGCTCCGACGGCGATGATATAACTGAAGTATTCAATAATTTGGGTCCTTGGTCCAGAATGCTGATTGCAGGAATGTTATTTCAACACAAAATATATGATTTGATCGGTCCTTCAAAAACGAAAAAAAATAACATATCGCAAAAGTATATCTACAAAATTACTTATAAACGTTTTATTGATTTATCGCTACGCTAATTAGTGGTTGCTAGTAAGTATTTTGAATTAAATTTGTTACAGCAAAAGTTTAAAAGTGAAAAAATGTTAATTTTGTTAGTTTATATTAGTGTTTCTGCTATGGCAAATTCGCTCGTTTTTAGTGCTTCCTGAAAAAGAAACGTACGTACACGCTTTTGCAATGTGACTAGCGAACTAGCCGTATAACAACGATTTTCTCTGCGTTTCGGAAAGAACTTTAATTTTGAGATGACAGAGGTACCCTCGAGGCCCTATTCATGAAAGAGCATATTTATTAGGAGGAAATATCGCCACTAAAATTTTAGCCTACCTAAATGACACAACCTGCGGTGCGTTAAAGACAAAGGAATTGGTTGATTCTCGTAAAATTTCGATTTTTAATTTTTCCGGAATTCCGGAATCAAGAGCATTCTAGTTCGAAAATTCCGGAATCATATTTTTGCCTAAAATTGGATGCCCCAATCATTACTTAAGAGATTTCGTTTAATTATGCTTATATCGGATCCGGTGTCGACCCATATAGAAAAAAGATTTAGCTTTAGAATATCTAATTGTAATTGAATATATTTTCTATTATATTTATGACTTGAAAGATAAATTGAGTGATGTTTTAAATTATTAACATGATATGATTTGTGGATTGATTCTAAAGAAGAATAATGATTTAAATTTAAAGCGATCGAAATTATAATCAAATGGAAAACTTGAACTCATATTTTTATTTTCGTGATAGTCTAAATTTATTTTTTTTCTCTTGAACACTCTCTTTTATTTCCTGGATCCGAACTGGAGGGTTTGATGGATATTCTGAAACTTATCCCAAACCATTTCCTGTCGTGGATGGCTGATCTGTATTGGCTACTTCTATAATTTGCGTATTTTTAAAAGAATTCGCATATTGATGCTGCAACGAAAATTAATTGACCCCCTGTCGACTTATCGTCTGAAGATAAGGGACAGGGATTACGTTAGCAGAATACACGAATTTAGAGTCCGGTGCGGTATCTCTGGCGGGCTAAGCGCAGGGTTGGGGTGTGGGGGTTCCAGATATAAATTCGTGCTAGAATAGACCGCACTTAGGACAAGGACTAGCGAAGGACAAAGCTTGCACCGCCCATGTATTAGTCGGAGAACACAAAAAGATACTTTCCGGCCAACCATGAAGGGATCTCGACAGAAAAAAAACGGAAGTTGGAATAAAGAGGGCTAAGGGATGCACCACCGAGCGTCGAGACAAGGAACCGCCACATTTAACACCACAGGGTGGAAATGGCGAGGATCTCCGTATCCACGCTCAGCGTACAAGGAACACTGAGGAGGAACGGTCCAGCACATCCACGACCCCAACGCTGGAATCCGCTGGAGCTCCCCTCCCTGATGTAGCCTGATGTAAATTTTGTTAGGTTGAACGTGGCTCAGTAGTAGCGTATTGGACTAGAGCGGCCTAGGGTTCGATTGTGCCAAAGGCATTTTAGTTTAGTTTTTCCAATTTATATTTGTTGACACGTCTTACACCGCATGCTCAGAAAATTTAAACGAAATTTTGCCTTTGGTCATGGGCGATTATTGTAAGCATTACCTTTAATTTAAATGTATGATTTCTTATAGGTTGGTCCTTAGGCTTCATGCCTCACAAATAATATTATCGCAACAACGTCATCAGGCGGCGAGAGAACGCCTCTTCTGATCGGAGCAATTCTAATCTCAATTTGTAAGTAAAGGAACTGTGGTTGGTGAATAATTTATTTTAAATTAAAGTAATTAATCTCCACATAAGTTTTAAATGAAATTGATATCTTCAAACTAGCGATTTATTATACATATATAGTTTAGAACGCTGTAGACAGGGAATCCCTCATTTATTTGTACGTAAAGAAACTGTGGCTTATAACAACGATTAGAATAAGTTATAAGTTGATAATGAGCGAACGCTTGAAACTATAGTCCTTGTACTATACAAAATAATATAATATCACTATAAGGAGAACAATTTTATTCTCTTTTATTTAAAAAATAATTTTAAATTAAAATATATGTGGCTTATAATTTTTATTGAATTAAAATAATTAATCTCAACATCTTATAAACGTTATCACGCATAACAAGTACGGCCGTGTAGACTGTAGACGACACAGCCCACCCCGATTTTTTTTTTTTTTTTTTTTTTTTGAAGAAAAGCATAGCTCCCGCTGTTTTTCGGTCTGCAAAGGTTTTTTATGAAATGCCCCAACACATGTAAAATCATTCTTAAAACCCCTTACTCTTTGGTTTAAGGTCTATTTATGGTACAGTAAACCTTAAAAGCCTTAAATCTCGAGCTATTCCTACTCGGCTAAAAAAATATCACATAGTCAAATGGTGATTGTGGTAGCGACCACTGCGGACATCACCATTATAAATAAATTATATCGGTCCTAGGACGGGCTGTACCCGCTAGTATATAATAGTAACAAATAAAAAAAAAACAATATAAATGGGAAACCCCAACAAAAAAATTTCGGTGTCCACTTACCGATTGGTTTCGGAACCTCCCAAAGCTTTGATCGGTCCCGGTACCTGTATGGTAACAAAAGAACGAAAAATTTAAGGTACGTATCTCCCTTACAACGAATTGGTTCTCTAACGATTAAGGAGTTGAAGTATGGGCCACCCCTTTCAACCACCTCCTTCCCCGACAATTATTCCCGCGCACAATCCAACCACTCTAATGTTGTATTTGTGGGGGTTGGTTTAGACTTTGTTGCCCCTCCTGAGTCTGGACGACGGTTTCCAGCTCAACGAGTAGTCACCTTGGTGAATCGCCTACGGATAGCTCTCGGTCGACGGTCCTCGTACCTTATTTTTCCCGGTCCGTGAACTAATTGAGGCACTCCATGGTTCTGTTCATTCGATTTGGGCACTAATCGTTGAATCTCAGGTACGCACGATCAAATGGGTTTTTTCCCCTTAGTTTTTATTCACTACAGTATGGCGAACTCAATATTCAAAGAAAATTTTTTTTCTTTTTGGCTCTATTGGTTTGCACGTAACCCAAACAAAAAACTCAAAACTCAACCTCCTTTTTTTTCTTCCTTTCTTTTCAAAAAATTCGCCGCTCGCTGGATACCCTATAAAAAAAAAACACTTTCCACCATAACTCGTTGGAAAAAGAAAACCCCCGGGTAATTTTTCCAACAATGCTTTCTGCAGATGCTAATATAATGACCAGGTACTTTAAAATAAGCACACACTACTAGTCTTTTTTAAAGCTGCTTTGATGTATTCGTAGGTCTTGTGTCATTTAATTTATTAAAGGTAAGCTGATTTGGTGTTGTTCGTCTAAAATAATTTGGATTTGATTAACACTTTGCAGCGGAATGTCCAATTCGTTTACAAAGTCGACATTTTAGATTTGTATTGGAAATCAATTGTTAATATATATCTAGTGTTTATAATGAGTTCCTCCTCGCAAGCCTTGTTTATAGCATCTTGAAGTGTTAAAAATCGGCAAGCTTTTATTATTAGTTTAATATGATCAATAATACTTTCCTGGAATGCTTTCAAAGCGGTTCTTGAATTTAAATGTATAATTTTTTTTGGCGCATTTATTCCTTCACTCTCTATGCAAACTTCGTTTAATTCCAAAAGTAATTCCTCAACTCTACTAGTGTACGACGTTACAACCTCGATTCTTAGTTGTCTTACGTTAATTAATTCAATTTGAAGTTGCTCTATAGATTTAGAATATTGAAATTTTTTTTTTGAGTTCAAATTTTAAGTCCTTCCATTACATGCTCTGTATATTTCACAATGTCATATCGTATGCTTTGTTTGACAATTTAGTTTTAACTAGTTTAAGGAAATATTTAAAAGAGACATTGTTGTAGCCGCAGTATATTTCAAATATTGGTCTACTTTAAATAAATTAACAGATTTTATGTCGTCTGCTACACTTGTGGGTTTAACTGCAATTAAAGATCTTGACCGACTTTTATTTTTTTTTTACAGTTTCCTTTCGTAGAAATAAAAAGTCCGGTTGATCGACCAGTTTTTTAAATATCAAGAATACCAGAATTAGGAAAAGAAGACAAAAAAAATAAAAATATTTGCAAGAACAATAAAAACAATAACTCATTTGGATAAGAATCAAGGAAAACAATGAAAATCGAAATTCAGAATCATTCGAGAAAAAAAATTGCTTCAAAAAACGCCAAACATCGGTAGAAATGTATAATTAAGTTGAGATATATAAAAAAACTTGAACTAACCTTGAAAAATTTCTTGAGATAATTTTGATTTTTACAGATATAATCTTCGGTTTGTTAATAAACAATTGACTGTGTTCTGGATTGACGTTTATGATGAATGATGACTATTTGTATAGATGTTTGTTGATTGATAATCCTGTTTGACTGAATTCACTGGAATCTGCTTATGCGACATTATTGTCGCACGATTTTTTTCTTTTTTATGGCCTCTGGCTTTGTTTAATTATTATTTTAGAGCTGGTTGTCTCCAGTTTTATTCTGCAAGCCCAGTACCTACGTAAATTTTGTTCGCAAACTGAGAATTGAGAGTAGAATAACTGCAAATGTAGTGGTAGATGTGTGTATATTAGTGGCCACATGAGTGTTGTGTAGTTTTTATGAAAGTGCTTGTATGTTATAAATCATTAAACAATCGAAAATTTATTTAAAATTTTTTTTTAGTAACAAACTGGAAAAATAATTTATCCTTTATCCAAAAACAAAAAATATGTTACTCCATAATCAAAAACAACAACAAATCAAGTCTCTCAAAAATTACATATTTTGGTTGCAGAATGACAAATCTCAACTCAAAAGCAAGAGAGAAGTATAAAATACGAGAAGAGAAACGAACATAAGCACCAAAAAATTTAACCGATTTCACCCGATTTAGTAATTATTTTTGATGCTTACTGTCCTAAAAAACGCACAAATACAATAAACAAAAATAATACAACACAACCATAAAAATGTATACTATATATCGTGTACGAATACAAAATTCTCAATTCTCGTGTCTCGGTTTGCGAACAAAATTTACGTACAGGTGTGAGCTAAATTTTAGGCGCAAATGTATTTTACTAAATGTTGAATATAAAAGAAGAACATTTTTTAGCATCCTGTATTGCATTCTTCTTCTCAGGTACATAAACATTTTTTATGTGTCAATGTATTTTTTGGTCAAATTTAATAATTGTAAAGGTGTAGAGCTAGTTAGGGAAGAGAAATCAGTTTCCCTTCTGAACGGCTATCTCATCTTGCAATTCTCAGTCAATATTAATATTTTCCAAAACCAAATAAACAAAAATCTTGGGATTGTGTGGCTGTAGTGTGTATTAATATAGCTAGCTATAGACTCAAGAATTAAAAGGGCTTAAGCTATACTTATGCCCTAATAGACTTTTACGCATTTTATATTTAATTATCTATTAATACGTTTTTATTTTCCAATTTCCTAGGTAATATCAAAGAAAGTAAGATATCTTTCTCTTTCTCAAATTGGAATGAAAATAGAAAATGAGCAAAAGTCGATTAGGGCATAAGTCGACTTACGCCCTTTTAATTCTTGAGTCGAGAATATTTATTTGTGGAATTTGTCAAAAGCTCCAATATCCGACCAATTAAATGTTGACAATTCCGCAGCCTTAGACTTAATAAATTTTTCAAATTCAGCTTGATGGCGTAAAACTCTTAACAATAAAATTACTGATAACTTGGTCGTTCAAGGTTCCAAGCAAGTTCAACTTACACGATATCCTCAAGATGCAAACAACCGTCATTTTGCCAATAATAATTTCTTACTAATAACGAATGGGTCGGGCGACGACGGATATTCTATTCTGATACTGTTGTTTTGTTTTGATCGAGCTCGTACGAATTCGAAATCGGGTTTTGCAAATATTTATTACAATAATTGAATCCAAATATAAAGTGATTAAGTCACATGAAAATAATCCAAATCTTACGATATGTTCCCAAACGTCGAGCGGAACAACTTATAATTCAACAGAAAATAGATCGATGAGTATCGCTCTATATCTTGCGCAAAATCATATGGAATTCCGCGGGTCTTCTGATAAGTTATATATCAAGAACAACGGAAAATATTTACACCTATTGAAATTATTTGCCAAATTTGACCTCGTCATGCAGGAACACGTTCGTCGAATCTTAAAAAATACGAATCTTTTCAATTTTGTGGAAAAAATATTGTAAACGATATTATTGAATTGATGGATGAAAGTCACTGAACAAATAATTGCATGTATATATTCACAATTCAAAGTATTTTTCCATCATTGCTGACTGTTCTCCAGACATCAGTCATGTAGTGCAATTATCTCTCAGTTGTTAACTAAAAGCAACAAAATAAAATTATAGTGGAATACTATTAATCTCAAATTTATCTAACCTCCCCTTCTACCTAATTCCCTACTTTAACATCCCTTATGGTATTATGACATTTTTTCCGCTGGAGCTACATCCCATAGAGGGATTTGGCCGCTTCATTTTGAAGTTTCGTAATCATTTTTGTTAACGGATAATGAGTGATTAATTCATTGCCGTGATTTTTTCATCACCCGCCGGGAATCGAACCCGGGACCTCCGGAGCGTAAAGCAAGTATGCTAACCACTGTGCCACCGGGACGGTGACATTGGCTTGAAAAAATTGCGATAAAAGTAAGCAATGGGTGACTAGGACAGAAATAGTGAGGTAGAAAGAGACAACACTGTTTTATTTACAAAAGTCAAATAATTAGACATTTTTAGGATGGCCTACTGATAAACTAAAAAATACAAACTATTGAATTGTTAATATGTCAGTAAAAAGTATACAACAAGCGCTGAATAATACTGTGCCATGATTCTTTTTTGCTAGAATTGTGTCTAGGATAACTGCTGTTAAAATGAGCTATTGATTTTTGCTTTATATTTATCTATACTATCCCTATATTGTGTATACACTCATTCATTCGATAATTTTCTATACTTATTATTTCTCTCTTTTTCGCGATACTTTTTCAGCGCTTAAAAAATCGCAAAAAAAGCGAGTGTCATAATACCATTACACTAGGTACTCCCTTTTTCAGCCTATGCAGTTTTAATACTACATAGTTCCTATAAAATTCGGATTCCATAACTTGTCCTTTAATTTATTATTTGTTTACCAAACCATTGAACTTTATCAATTTAAAAAAATAATAAAATAATAAAAGGGGCGCTAAACGGTCTGGAGCCGGTCCTGAAATTGCTCTTTTTTTTCAATTAAAGAGCGAATTAGGTTTTGTGGTAGTATATGTAATATATAAAAATAAAATAAACAGTTTATGTGGCCTAACAGTTGATGGTTTAATAGAATGGGACACGTAACGAAAGCAAAGCGAATAATTATGAGCATGGTAGTATAACACAACGCTGATGGCCGATTGGTTATCGCTCAAAAAGTTGATGATGAAATTAAATAAAAATATGTTTGGCCTGCGCGTTAATTTTGTATTGAAAAATATAAATTTGCATGAATTGCAATGGATCAGCCGCCCTGAATAAAACACACTTATCATATATCAGAACAGTTTAACAAAAAAATATTCGTCGAGTAGCCCAACGAAGCTTTGCAGCACAAAGGTCGAAACCATGCATTTTGACCAGTTTTGAACGACCGATGCATATTATAATGAATTTATTAAATCCCCTCGGTTTACTATTTTAACTGATTCGGTGGTAGTCATCGTGACTGTGTTTACGATTAACCATCATAGAAAAATGCCAAGAATATCATGCTAGGCACTACAGACTACTCCACAAAGCCCCTACACCCAACATGTCATCTATACTAAAGCAGCAATCATCAATTATATTAAAGACAAAACATCAGTATTCACCACGGCAATCAACGACTCTTCGGTAAACACAAATACTGGAAATACTGAACTTTATACTCAGCACTCAAATGATAAGTTCATACTCTATTATCAACAGCTCTCATTTATATGAGAAATACGAAAATTGTTTACGGACATGTCGTGCACAACAATTACTGGAGTCTCCAATGGGTGAGGATTCTAAATGTTGTGGTGCTGGTTCTGTCTAAATGGCATTGTAATAGTCGACCAACAACCTACTAAACTTATAAGGGGACAGCATTTACGCAATCTTACTATGAAAGCCGCATGTACTTGATGCCTGAGGAAGAGACTAGAGTAGGCACAGCCATAGACTAAAAATTGGTAAAACAACGAATAGAGAAACCTTCGGGATCATAATACGCTAGCGAATATCGAAGAAGATCCTTTACAGTATTGTGACCATCCATGGGACATCTTCAACATGATAGTTATAATTTACCTTGATTCATATAAACTATATAAATAGATATCACTTATAATTAAATTAGCTCTACCTACACACACCTACGTATAAAAAGGTATTCATTAAGTCAATCACGTAACTAATTAAATTTGATAAGAATGAGAAGTCTATATTCAATATTCATATTTTGTATAAATGTCAAATCAAAACATAAATCTATGTTTATGTTTATGTTTACTAAATCAATATAAAAGAAATTTATCGTAAAATTATTAATTAACAATAGAACAGAAATATGTACGTTTTGTCTTTTAACTAATAATAAATTTCAATACACATAATGATTGACATAAAATCTAATCAGCATAAAATTAATTAGCTACAAAATAAATAAAAATACCTTTAAGGGTTTAAATTGGGACAATGGGTTGAGAGTAGTAGGTATTCTCGTTCCCTGAAATATCCTACTCGTGCAAATTCTATTTGTGGAAAATTTCACTCATAATTAGTACACAAAAAACGTAGAATTCAATTTTAATTTGTTTCCTTCATCAAAACACGTCAAAATGATTACCGAAAAGTGTAAAAGCTTGTTATCTAGCCTCAATTTCTCATTTTGTACAACAACCCTTATCAACCCTAGCTAACCATGATTATACGAAGCCAATCCTTATTCACCTCTCAATATGAATTCAACCAGTTTCAACTTTGGGTTTTTTGCCTTTTTTGGATCAGCGGTAAATGTGGGATTATTAAATAAATGTCTACTTACGAGTCATTTATTATCAAAAGTTCGGCGGTCTTATCAAAATCATAATGTTTGGCCATTAATCTTCAGTTTACTCATCTCAGATATTCTGGAGCTTCTGGGAAAACCAATAAAGCCTAGACAAATGCCTGAGCAGATTAATATTAAAGGTCGGCTTGTCTAATTTTACGGTTGTTTGCTCCATTATATTGAAGGTCAAAATTCTGCTGTTCGTGCAAGGCCTCGACAAACCACAGGAATCGATCACATTGCCAAAGCTGCTGTCAAAACTAGAATGCAAAACACAGAAATGGTGGCAATCACATGACCACACATAGGGCAAAAGTTGAACTTACAGGAGCTGGTGAACATCGCTAACCATCCGTCGTGATGTAATTAAGTAGGAATTGCTAAAAATTCAAAGGAACACAAATTGGAACCAAAGCAAACAGCAGAACCTAGGGCGTCCATCTGTTCAGGCCGCACTCCGAAGTAGTCGTGCCTCTTATGTGGCGATATCCATTTTCATCAAAATTGTCAATTTAAGGAGAAGGAATGTTAAATGTGCTAGATATCCGAACTCAAGACCCGATATTGCCAATACGCAAATCCGTTATGCAGTCAATCAATAACTGTAGATTTAAACTGCAGCTCGACACAGGGTCAGACTGAACAATCATCTCACGAAGGAACTGAGAAGATTTGGGGATGCCAGCCTTGACCCATTGCGAAGAACAAATGAATAAAAATGGTAGATTCCAGACAAAGCTCAAGTTGTACGACCGCCAAGCCATTGGAGAGCTCTACGTTGCAAAAGCAAATCTGGCTTTATCTGGAGGGTGCAATATCTTTGGCAACAGAGGTCGAAATGTCACTTAAACTAAAGCCGATCTTCTGCCGTCAGCGAACAGTACCTTACACAGCTGCACTAGCAATACAAGACGAGTTGCAAAGGGTGCAATTCTTAGGAGTGATTCGGCCAATTGATTATGCCGACCAAGCAGCACCTGTTGTTGCTGTCACAAAAAAAATCGGAGGGTCGCATGACAGCTAACTATTCAACAGGGCTCAATGCTGCGCTTGAGCCGAAGCAGTACCCACTTTTAAAAACCCCAGGCTTCAGTAAGTCAAGTTCCCTTCAGTAATGTTGACCATTTGAATGCCTTTATTCAGTTGTAGCTCGGTAAAAACCCAAAGTTTCCCAAGTTAATCGCGCTTGCAGCTCGAAGTGAAAAAAGTACCAGGTATTTTTCAACAGCTCATCGACACGATGCTAGGGGGATTCACAACTCATATCTTGACGAGATCATTGTGACTGGGACGAGCAAGCAGGACCACGAAAAAAGCTGTTTACTGTCCTCGGCCGCATCCAGGACTACGGGTTCACTCTTAAGCTCGTAATAACTCCTTTCGACCAAGAATCGGTCAGCTAGAAGAATGATACCGTATGCGTAACTAAATCACAATAAAGAAAGTACATGGCATAATTAAAACAATAATTTACGGCAAATAATGTGATGGCCAGTGTGTTTCATATCAAGGCTTGGTGTAGATATCTCTAGGTATAGGCTACGGAAGTTGAGAGCTCTGAATCAGCGAAAATCGACAAAAATAAGTCGTCGATAGCAAATATCACAGATGCTGAAATGATGAACATAGAAAGTGTTACATCGATAGTAGAAAACCAGGAGGCTGTCTGTTCAACCAGTGATATTTTGGAACGTGTTGGCAAGAAAATTATAGTGGCGATGAAGATTAATCAGAAACCGTTCAAGGTTTTACTAGATACGAGTGCTACTATTCCCATAATGGCCAACGCCGGATATGAGCAGCTCGGTTGTCCTGATATAGAGCCGGTATCAATAATTCTGAAGGCGTGTGATAATATAAAACTACCAGTGAAAGGCCAAATCAAAGTTGACGTGAAGTTAAATAAAATTAACCGCAAATTACCATTGCTTGTGCCCCCGGCTGATGGTGCCAGTGTAATGGGAATGAATTAGTTCGATGCTTTTGGTTTCCTCATTGATACGTCTGGTAATTCGGAGGTGGTCAATGCGGTTGGTTTGGGCCACTGTAATAAATTCAAGGCTAATTTGGCTCTAAACAAGTACATAACGCGCTCAAGCATGTAAATCGCGACAAATTCTGTTTGAACAGCGAGATCAAGTGAAAAGTGTAATAGGACGATTAGTATTGATTGGTGTATTGAAACCTGTATAATTTAGAACATCGGCCTCACTTATCGTCATCGTGCCAAAATCTGATAAGACGGATTTGAGATGATTTTAAGGTCACGGTAAATCGATTTTTAGAAGCAGAGCAGTATCCTATCCCGAGGGTGACAGAGCTATTTGTAATTAACGGCATACATGAATAGGGTGAGTTCCTATTTGGATGACATCATCATCACGTGTCAAACAGATGAGAAACCTTAAAAATTTGGAGGAGTTTCTTAAATAATTCGCTAAGCTGAATCTTCACTATAACATAGATAAGCGTCAATTTTTCCAGGACCACTGAAAATCGAATATTTAGACCATATCCTGGACGAAAAGGGCATTCATGTTACAGAGGCTTGTGTCAAAGCAATTTCCGAACTTCTAGCATTTAATTCGACAGACGGGACCATGTAATAAGCGTGGCTGAGATATACGATGACAATGGTCAGTGTTTTCTGTAGATTGACAACAAATCCGCAATGTAACGAAAATTGATATGGAGCTCTTTCAAGTTATGAAATTGGTTCAGCAGGGTTGACAGATATCGTCGAACACAAACTTAGGCCCTATGCTGCAAGAATGAATGTCATTTCTGCAAAGATGTGCTGTTGTTACAGACCGATCTCATCGAGTTCAAGGGACTTTTAGCATGAATCAGAAAATTGAATCAACAGTCAAAGCTTGTAAGGCATGCCAGGAGCTCGCTTCATGTCTCGCGAAATCATTTTCTACGTGGCCCAAATCAACAAAGCCATGGTAGAGGATAAATCTGGATTTCGCCGGTCCATTTCTCGATGCAATGTAGCTTTTAAGCATCGACAGTTTTGCGAGGTATCCGTTAGTTATAAAAATTGTAACGATCCGAGGCGAGGGCGAGAGGCCAACAAAACCAGTATGATTATTGGTTACATGAATTGCCCCAGATCATTAACAGAAAGGTTTTCATTTACTTAGAGACTGGACGTTTACAAAATTTCGTTTGTCTAGTCCGTAAATTATACCTGTGAGAATACTGCGTATGAGCTTTTCGCAAATTATCTAGAACGGCTTTCTATGAGATAGGCAACCTATCAGCATTTGATAATTGCATTTCATAATCTTCAAAACTATTTAATTCCCGAAGTATCTGGTATTGCGATCCGTGAGAAATGTATTGTTGCCCAAATGTCATAAAGAAGGACGAACGATCCGTGCTTTCATGTACTACATTACGCAATGCTGCAGCAATCGAATGAATGTTGACATCGCAAATAGTATGATCTTCTTGGATGTAAGAACGGATTGCAGACAAAATACTACGGTTAACCCGTTCTGAGGCATTTGGCTTGTGGCGAATATTTGGGAGTTAATATTTGTTTGATACCGTGTTTAAGAATTCCCGGAAAATTTTGGAAGTGAATTGCTTGCCATTGTAGCTGAGAATTTGTTCTGGTACGAAATATACATTTAGAACTCGATTTTCCAGAAACTTAATTACATTTTTACTCGTTGCATGTCGCATTGGTTCAAGAAGCACTAAGCGGCTATAATGGTCTAATACAACAAACAGGTACGTGTTTCCCAATTTCGAACGAGGATAGGGTCTCATGAAATCTATATAGAGACATTGGAGGGTGAGTTATAATATTCGAAGCCTTGGTTGATTTACACAGCTGACAATTAGCAAATAAATGATGGACATCGAGAGCCATTTTCGGCCAATGATAAGATCTTCTTATAACTTCCAAAGTTGTACGTACTGCTAAATGAGCAGCGTTTGATGCCGAATGAAATCTTTCCATTAAGATAGGGATAAGATTATCAGGAACAAGTATTTTCTACGATGGAATATTGGAAGTTATATCTGGATGTGGCTTTGAAAGAATAAATATTTTACCATTACTGATGCGAAGGTTAATTTTGAGATACTGGATTAAATTTATTTGTTTAAGGTACTCGGAGTGTTGAAAATAAGTGAGGTCACGATCAAGAAATGAAGAATCGTCAACTAAAATTTTAGCCAGAGTAAGTGCCTCCGCCTGCCGTGAAAGAGCGTCTGGCACGATGTTACCTTTACCTTTACGATATTAAATAGTAAAGTTGAATCCCTGCAGTTTTAGGGTCCAGCGAGCGAGACGTCCAGAGAGCTATCTCTCTGTCCCATTGACCACTTCAAACTTGCGTAAGCCGTGATAATGGTAAAAGAGTAGCCCTCTACATATTGCCTAAATTTCTCAACAGTCAGTACTATAATTGCGTTGTGCTGACAACGCTCCAAGACCTTTGGAATAAGACAGCTCCCACACCAGTCGAAGAGGCATCACACTGGATGAAAAACGGCTGAGTCCAATCAGGATTACACAAAATGGGAGCAGTAGAAAGAGCAGTTTTTAGTTCTTCAAAAGATGCCTGGGCCATGTCATTCCACTCAAACCATCGATTTTTCCGAAGTAGATTGGTAAGTGGAGTTGCTAGATATTGGCGTATCTATGTATAAATAGTCTAGGAGAAGGTAACTTTGCCCGCTTTCCAAAATCCCGCTTTCCAAAATCCCGCTTTCAAAATCCCGCTTTTCAAAATCCCGCTTTTCAAAATCTTGGTTTTGAAATTTGAAAGTGAAGGAAAATTTTATCAAGTAAAATAAAAATAAAAACCGGCATTTTCTGAAAACCGGGATTTTTATTTTTGCAGAATCGGGATTTTGAAAAGCGGGATTTTGAAATGCGGGATATCGTTACGATTCCACAGCTTTCTTCAATAATCCGGCCACTTTACTTAACAAACCCAGATGTTCTTCAAAAGTCTCCGCAGCGATCAACAGGTCATCTAAGTACACAAATACTTGGGAGTGTAGCTCGTGAGGTATCACCCGATGCATGAGGCGGCACATCATTTGCGGCGCATTGCAGAAGCCGAAAGGCATGACGGTAAATTGATATAAGGGCCTTCCTCGAACAGTGAAAGCCGTCTTATCTCTTGACCCCTCATCTAATGGGAGTTGTCAAAAGGCGTCTTTCAAATCAATAGTTGAAATGAATTTTGTATTGTTTAAACGACCAAGCAACCCGTCGATGAGCGGCAAAGGATAAGCGTCTTTCACCGTTACCGGATTTATTTTTCTTGCGTCTAAACACAATCGTAACTTACCATCTGCCTTGCGAACCCTAGCCATCGGGGAACTCCACGAGCTAACACTTTCCTCAATGACACCTATTGCAAACATATGATGAAGCTCTTTGTCAATTTCAGCTTCGTTTGCCTGAGAGACCGCATAAAAGCGTTGCTTGATGGGTTTGGCATCACCAACATCAACAAAGTGTTTTACCAAATGCGTTCGTCCCAGCCCAAGCACAGCGGACGAAGGAAATTGATTCTTGACTACCTCTAAGATCTAACTATTGTTGCTGGATTGGTGACAATTTATGTAACATGGATTCTGGGTCAGCGTGACCTACTTCAGATGCTTCATTCAAATACAATAGAGTGATACGTAATTTTCAAATGGAACGATCGCCAAAAATCGACTCCAAGATACAATTCTTGTTTCAGATTAGGAGCTAAATGGAATGTGAAAAGGTTGGTTTGGCCAGTAAATTTAACTGAGATTGTAATATGGCCAATTATTTGCTCCACATTTCCATTTGCGGTTGATATTACAACAACGACTACAATTCGAACGCTCAAAAGCTTTATTTGCCATTGTGGGCTTACCTGACACCATCTTCAGTGATAATGGATCATCGTTCATATCTCAAGAATTCGCCATTTTCTGTCAAAGCCGAAGAATTGAACATCTTACTATGACTCCGTTCCATCCCACAATTTGTGAAAACCTTTAAAAGGGCAATATTGAAACACATAAAGACTGGAGAAACGACCGAGGAAGCGATTATTAAATTTTTTAGTACGTAGGCGAAAACCGAAAACAACTTTAGCTCTCTTAGTTTCCGAAAAAAACGAACACAAACAGCATTTCGTAGTTTGGGATCGAGCAGCCAATACTCGTGAGGTACTTCTACAGAGGTACAAGATGGATTAAGTAGTAGTCAAGGAAGTGCAAGGGATGTGTTACTTAAGACCATTGGGAATGTAAATACCGATGTCTACGGTCCCATTATTAATTATATACTAACAGAGCCTACTTAGTCCAAAATCCATTTTGAAACCAGCTACGCTAGTTTCAGTTACACAAGAATTGTGCACATTTAGAAGTTGAGAAATGTTGTAAATATGTCCAACCATCTTTTATTCCCCACATTTCCCATATTTTTTTTTATATTTAAATCATCCCAAAAAGCTTGTGTGGTTCAACTTCAACACCATTCATTCTTTTCGTTTTTAACCACCAAAATAAAAATAAACAATTATAAAAGCCCTGAAAAAGACGTCAAAATTCCTCAATATTAATTAGTTTAGCTATTTACCGTAGGATGTCTCTTATTGTGTCCCAACTATTGTCATTTTAGTGGTACCAAATACTTTAGATAGATGGCAGCTAGTCTTAATATGAGGAAAATATATTTACAGTGCAACCTGCAAAATGTGTATTTAAAATGCGTTTTCCAATTGATTCTTTTCGAACGAATACTTCACCCTTGGTCATATTCTAACCAAATTGTTTTTTTAAAAAACCAACGCGATAGAATTATTTTGTATTGGAATTAAAACAGATTCATTTCCCAACTAGTACGGCATCTATATTTGAGGTAAACATTTTAAACAAAAATTTAATATCGCGCCACCTATCGTAAACACAATAAGAACATTTCAGAGACATCTACATTTCATTAGCAAAATAAGTTAACTATTTTTTAAATTTTTTATTGCAAATTCTAATCATAATCTCAGTTTTTAAAACCGTTGTTAACATTAAACTGGGAAAAAACACAGCCTTCTACTTCCGTTTAATTTGCCTCTTGGCATCCTCGATACCATCTTTAACATTGGATTGGAAAGCGCTTATGAATCGTCTAAAAGAACAATAAATCGATTAAATATGTCGGGGCAATCCTTAACGGGAGACTTACTTAAATTTTTCAGGCGTTAATTCTCCAATCCGTAAATCCTCGGCAACATTTTTGCCCCGATACATAGCTGCCACAACAATTTGAGCCGCTCGTCTCATTGGATAGCTATCCGCAATTTTTTGCACCAGTTGTTCATTATTTGCCAGGTAACGCAGTAAAAATCGAACAACCATTATTATATAATTTGTAATTTACGTCGCAATACATAAATAATTTACAAACTAATTCAATTCATGATTTTATCATACCGAAACAAAAAAAATGAAAAAAAGTTTCATAACACCAAAAAACCAAAATAATTTTTTAGATGACAGTCCAAATGTCAAATTTATACAGTACCACGTTGAATACTAAAATGTTTTTATGTTGCACATATGTATATCATCGCGGTATGAGAATCGCACTAATCGATTCATTCAACAAAAAAAAAAAAAATCGCAGCCGACAATACAAACAACAAAAAAAGCTGTTAGTTGCCAGTTGGAGAGGAAACGCGACATCGTGTAGATCTGTTGTGTAACGTGCGATTCAAAAAAAAATTTTTTTTTGAAAATCGACAAATTAATTAAATCGCGAACTAATTAAAGTGAATTTATTAATTAAAATAGCCAATTAATTTAGTTTTAATAAAATAGTTTTATTCATTGTCTCTTAATAAAGTTTTAATTTTTATTTTTTATATATAAAACAGGTGTTTTGATTGTGTTGGTGGTATTTTTGTTGTGGCTTTTGTCTCATTCTGATTCTTATATTTTCTTAAATGGAATTGTAAAATAAAATAATAAAAGTGTGCAATATTATTAGTGTATTAGTGTTTGTATTTCACAAGTTTTTTGTCTTAAATATTAATTAATATTTGTATAAAAATTTAGCTTTGTTAGAATTATTGTACTTCACGACGAGACACAGAAAGAAAGCGACACACAAAGTAGTGTGCTTTTAACACAAATACCACTATAAAGTGTATATGTATATTATAAAAGTGCTAACGTGTGTCTATATATAGGTGTGTGCAAGTTTTGTTTATTTGTGATGAATAAGAGTATTTTCTTAAGAAATCAAATAAAGTAAAAAAAAAAGTTAAAAGTGCAATAGTGTGTTTATATTACAAAAAAGTGTAGTGTTTGGATATAGTGTAGAGTGAGATCAAGATATTCTACCTGTTTTTGAATCTTACAAAAAAAAAAAAAAATATTAAAAGTGAAGCTTCTAATCAAGTTTTGTGTCTTAAAGATTGAATCTTGTTTGTTTAAATTTCTTGCTTCATCTTATTCGTCGCAAGCCATTTTTTTTTGTGTACACGGTGTACAACAACTAAAGGTAAAAAAAAAAAATAAAAAAATTGTATATACCAAAGAAGTCATTGCACTTTAGCAGAAGGATTATTACGTCTTCATCTTATCTCTCGTTTGCGTGTTTTAACAAAAACAACAACAAACAATTTAAATGTAAGTATGTTTATGTCGTTTGGTTGTATTTTGGTCATTTTTATATGTATGCATGACAAGAATTTCATTCAACAGTATAATTTTACGTTTTTTGTGTAAACAAAACAACGTACTGGACGCGAGACTTACACATTTTTGTGTAGTACTGTGTACAATAAGTACATAAATTACACAGAATCACCCCTCGTTCGATATGATAGAAACGTAAAAATTTTTTTTTTTGATGCGGTGTTATAGCATAGGAGGGTGGTTGGATTTATATAATATTGTGTAAAGAATATAGGATTGGATTGGGTTAGGATATCCTTCCCTTCTTCTTATTAGAATAAAATCGATAATTTTCCCTTTTTTTATGAAAACAACACGTAGTGTAGTGTACACATACTATACGAAACTGGCTGACTGAGTTGTATATGGTGTATATGATGGTGGTTTGATGCTTTTTACATTTTTTTTTTGTATACACAAAATCATTTTGTTGTTGTAACTGTTCAGGATAAAAAGCATGAATCATAGCACGAAACTTTATACTCTTGTATTTATATATAAATTTTCCGTTTTTCTTTTGGATTTTCCTTAGCTAAAACCTATCTACACACTTCCTCGCCCGTATCAAAATTAAATTATAGTTTTTCGGAAACTTTTACTATTTAGTGTATCATTGGTATATATATACATACAGACGTTAATAATTAATTGTTAATATGAGTTTGTAGCTAATGTAATATAAGAGTTCTAAATATCTAAACGCAACCCCCGTGGTCAACTCCAATGATTTAATCAAATTGTATTTTATTATATAGCAATATTCTAAGAACGTTAAGTAACTTTTTTCGTGGGGGTGGTTTATGGTTTCGTCGATTTTCTTTAACGATGAATAAATTATTCATCCATATGTTGATTTTTTGGGGGTGGTTTATCAATAAAATGTGTTAAAAAGAAAAACAAAATTTTGAGGTTGTAAAGTTTTCTTAGTTATATCTCCGTGACTTTTAAAGTTTTATTTTTCAATCTAGCTTGAACACCTTAAAGGTTCTAAAAGGTTTGGTGTTAGAGTTTTAAAATAGTTCATCTTAGATAAAATTTGTGGTCAGCACATGATTTTAACACCTTGGTGTTGGCAAAAAAAAATTCTAAAGAATAATCTTGCCCAATTTTACAAAGCTTTACAATTCAGGATTTTAATGCTATCTCACAAGTAGGGAAGATTTTTTGAACGTTAAGGGTTTATACCTATATGGGGAACCAACACTGTAGCACATTCCCTATATTAATTACCGCATTTACTTCATGAATTACACAAATATACCTCTCCTGAAAATTCGGGTAATTTATCGTTGTTCATATCGTTATGCCGCTTTGTAGAAAAGTTGGCACAGAGTATTACAGTGCAGAACATTTATTTTATTTTTTTATTTAAATTGCTTTTCGCCCTTTTAGATTGGGCAAGTTTAAAACATTATACGTATACCTGGAAACCAATTTTCATGACCTATATAGTTCCGAGAAGTTACTCTGCCTCCCACGCTTAATTCCCGCTTGACTTTTATGTTTTTGTTTCCTTTGTTGTTCGAATGTTCTGATGGTCGAATTGCGAGGGTGGAGTTTGATTCGTACCTTCCGCTGGAACAAATTCTCTGCTGGACTTCTGTCATTATTCAAAGGTGTGCCACTTTCACCTTTCATTGCAACGTTTCAACTTAACGTTCCGCTTGTCTGTTTGTAGCTAGATTACCGGGTGCAATAAATTTTTGAATGTGTCTCCGTTCCATACAAAAATTTATGAATTCTTCACTTTTGAAAATGGTGGTATTGTCCGAAACAATTACGTTGGGAGTCCGTGGAACGCAAAAATAGATTTTAATTTTTCTATTGTAATTTCGGTTGTAGGGCTCAAGTTTGGAATTGCGATTGACAGCCATTTTGACTTAGCATCCACCACAATTAGAAAACATTAACCCTTTCACGAACCTGCGTAGTCAAGATGAACATACGTTCGAATTTTTCTGCTGCGGTTTTTCCCAATGGTTTTCCCCCCCTCGAAAAATTGTTCTGCTATGCAGATAATATTCATCGTCATTTATTTTACCATTGATTGTTTGAGTTTTGATAGAACTGAATCGTTGGCTGTCTCTCGAACGATATTTCCACTTGTAAGTTTAAACCATTTATTGCATTTGTTGTCTCTGTCAAATAATCCACATTTTGTTGTTGTTCAGCTTTTTGACAGATAATGCTTCATGATCTAATTGGCTGTAGTTTTGCTTTGCCACAGATAGTGAATGAGAAATGAACGCCACTGGTTTTTCTTTCCCTGTATGACTTGTGATAATCACCCCAGCTATTCCAACTGGGCTTGCATCACATGAAACGGTTATGGGCAATGCTGGATAGAATGGCCATAAAACTTGATCACTTGCTACTTCGGCTTTTAATGTCATAAATGCTGCTTCGCATTTCGCTGTCCATTGAAATTTTGTTTTACTACGTAAAACCAGGTGAAGCAGATGTGTAACTGTAGACGCACTGTTAATAAATTTCGAATAGTACATAATTAGTCCCAGAAATTGTTGTACTTCGTGACGGTTTCCCAGATCTGGCGCTTCCAAAACTGCCTTTATTTTTTCTGGTGCTTTTGAAATTTTCTTTTGTCCGGAAGAATTTGCATTTCTTGGCTTTAATGTGGAGATTGGATTTTTTAGTCGATCAAAATATGCGTTCAAACGCTGGTGGCACTCGTTGTAATCTGCACCTTAATTACGATGTCATCGAAATATGTTGTGGTACCTTCCAGTCCTTGGAACACCTGATAGATATTCAAATATGAACCTGTTGAACTTGTATGTACCCTTGTCAGTGGTTATCGTTTGAATTTTTTACACTCTCTTCATCTATTTGAACGTAATGATCCAGAAAATCCGGAGTAATAAAATTTCACTCCACAAAATCCCGACAGAACGATATCTCGATCCAATAAATACTCGTCTAAGTAAAATCCTGACTCAATAAAATCCTAACGCAACCAAATCCTGACGGCACAAATCCCGACTTTTAAAAAGAAAATCTCGCGCGAGAAATATTCTGGAATGAACCGATACATATTCTGTAAAAAACGGAGGAAAATTCTATAAAAATATTTTGGGAAAGGGGGAATTTACTGCTCTTTCTAGTAATATATTCTGGAAAGAAAATTCTATAAAAATATTTTGAGAACTCGCTTTTAAGTATGAGCAATTTGATTAGCTTGAGATTTTCTAGAGCCGGAATTTTGTTTAGTCAGGATTTTGTGCAGTCGAAATTTTGTGGAGCCGGGATTTTAATACGTTTTCTTGTCGGGATTTTATGTTTTCGAAATTTTATGATTCGACATTTTGTGGAGATACCGCTTTAAATAAATCGAGTGTAGAAAAGTACTTTTGTTGTACATTCTTAATTTGTTGAATTTCCCCAATGCGCGCAAGGAATCGCGGGTAGTGAGCATAATCGAACTTGATTATCCGGTTTTGGAATAGATATAACGATGAGCCCCCAATCGGAGGTATCTACTTTCGTAATTATGTTCCAGAATACTTACTTAATTTTTTTTCGATTTGTGGAATACCGGTATCTGATCGAAAATTTAGCGAACACAGTAAATTTAGGATGTTCCCCACTTTTTGCTCGAGAATTACATTTTATTTTGTTTTGAGGTTGCGGACATTCTTCACTAACTTCTGTAGAAAGAATTTCATTAATTAATTAACCCGATTTCCTTTTATCGAATTCCTGTTAATTTACAAAAGAGCTTTCGTTTTCTTTTATCGACAAAATACGTTTCCTCCGTAATTAGTTTATCCTTGTATCTTGCGTTGTCAGGTACACTACTTCATGGGGTACAAATATTCTGTATTTGTCAGTTGCACGCCTTTGCACCGGAATTTAAATACTGAGGCTTACAAATTAATCCTTCCGAATCAGTGTGAATCCTGCTCCCAAATCAATTTCAAATTGCTGGATTTTTCCTTATACATCGATCTTCACGTAATATGTTTTCGCCCGACTACTGGAACCTGAATAGTTTGAATATACTTCATGCACATTCTGGGCGTAATTTCGTAATTTCGCTTGTCGTACATGCTTTCTCGACATGTCCTTTTTTCTCGCTGTGTTTGCAGTATAGTTTCTCATTGTTGCATTTTCAGCATGATTATTGTGCGTGCAGCGTAGGCAGAGACCCGTTAATCGCAGTGCTTTATATTCGATGCGGCCACCGGATTTTGATTCAGTTTTATAATTGGAGCTGCGACTGAATCGATTCTCGATTATGTAAAATTTTACTTAAGTATATCGCTAGAAAAATTTGGTTGCTCCAGATTTTGATTTGAAATGTATCTGCACTTGAGGCGGAGCATCCTTAACAGTTGGATTTGCATGAGAGTACTTATGTTAGAATTGCCGCAACGTAATTTGCAATTGATTGGTTTGATTTTTGACTTCGTGTTAACAAACGATGTCTTTCGACTGTAATAATTTTTCTGTAATAAAATCGACACTACACTGTAATTCTTTGGACCAATACAATTTAACAATATTTTCTTGCATTGTCTTTGTCACTTTTGATTTTCTTGAGGTCAAAATAAATTTCAAGTCGCTGGACATATTGTTGAAAAGATTCTGTCTTGCCATCGAAATTTTTGAAAGAATAAATCGAATCGCCATCTTCGTTTTCTGCCGTAGTACTTATTTTGATTATTTAAAAAAAATCGATAAAATCTCTGTTGCTTGCAAGGAAATCATTAAATTGATCTGCATTGATATTAACCTTCTGGTTTGATTTTTAATTCTCGTCGCCAATTATCTGTTTTATATTTAATTACAACTTGAATAAAACACGCGGTTTGAAAATTATGTACGTCAAGTACTTTATTCCAGCAGATCAGTATTCCATTCTTATATATTTCTAATTGACAGTTACCCATCAAGCAGAAGATATATGGCGGAATATTAACCCTTTGATGACAAGTTATATATTATTCAAAGTTAAATTTTACAATTTTTGTTTATATTATTGTCTATTCTCCGTCCCTTTGGCTCATAAAAGAGGCATATTTTGAAAAGCCAAAGATTTTGAGAAATGCTTCTCTGAAATCATTTTATCCGGCGATAGACAATCTTATCGATAGGTACTTAGCCCTACTTAGTAAAATTCTTAAAAATTGCGGTTCATTTGTACTTGAAATCGATATGGATTATTGCCTGAATTCAACTTCACCAATTGTCTTTGATTCTCTGGTCGCCTTTTCTGTTGGCTTTCGCTTTGAATTTAGTACTTGATTTCGAACTTAGATCTTACTTGATTTCGTGTTGCACTTTTTGTAAGTTATTTCTTTACATTTGTCGACCAGAATTTTATTGGAGATTTTGAAAATAAAAAATAAGAGTTTTGAAATATTAGTAAGATTAGTAAGTACATGTATAAAAAATATTCCCAAATTTTGGCAGCTTATAAACATCAAATGAACAAACTTATTCTCATTCTCAAAAGCTTAAAGCAGAAAAAATTATCAAAAAAAAAACCCTAACTTTAACGAAATTATCATTTTTAAAGCCAAATTTGACAATCTGTCTGTTGAAATTTCAAATTGAATTACAATACGGGTAGCTTTTTGAAATTGCAAAATACCTACGTTTGCAATATCCAATTTTAGAAATGTTTACTGTAATTAAATAACTAACCTATTTCCTTCAATAGTTTCTAAATTTCCACAAATTTAATTTTTATTGCTTCATAATAGACTAACCATTGCGCATCGCACACCTACTAATGAGTAAAGTACCGATCTTTTTGTTCCTAATTCCTATATTACATCCCTACTTCAAAGTAGGCGTTATATATTATCGTTTACACGATAGTTTCATTGGTCTGGAACCGTCAGTCCGCTATTTTATTAACCTTTAACTGGCCGAATAACTAAGTATTTTAATTTCTCGAAATTCTCATCATTCTGAAAATTCCTTAAATTTTTTAGTCTCAATTGTTTTTAAAACCCTTTGCCAGATTCCAAAATTATTTTTTAAGTTATTCTAATTCAATAATAGTCTAAATTTTTAAAAAATATTTTAAATCTGTTGTTAAATCATAAAATTATTTTTAAAAAGTGGTTTAAACTCTTAAACATCTTAGAATAAAAATTCTTGAAAGCTTGCAATTTTTTAAAGTAGGAAATTTATTTAAATTCTGCTTTACTTGGGTTTTTATTAATTTCTTTGAACGCGTTTTGATACTAGAAAGTGAAACTAAAATGTGTAAATAATTTTTAAATTCTTGAAGCTATTGGTGTAAGGTATTGTCAAATTTAGGACATTTTTGATCTGAAAAGGTCTTCAAATACTTTTGGTTATTGAAACAGAATAGTGCCCTATTTTGTTATTATAGATAAGTACATAAGTACTTATATTTACATTTTTTAATTTTAATATTTTCTTTAAATTTTTAAAATTAATTAAATTTTAAATATATTATATATTTCTTTAAATTACTAAACTCTGTAAATTTGGGGAATTTTTAAATATTTTAAAATTTAGAAAATTTCTAAAATAATTGAAATACGTAAATTTCCCAAATCTTCAAAATTGCGAATTCTTTAATTTATTTAAATTTTTTAAATTTAAGACTGTTCTTTTAAAGGAAATATACTAGTCCAACTACATTGGGAAACCAAATAACCGACTTTTTAATTAACCGATTAGCCGACCAAGTTTAAAGAATAAGTACTGTTATATAATTACCACACGATTCATTTTATTAAACGTTGAAATTTTTCAAAATTTTGAAATAACCTGTCAAATTTTTTTAAAGAAAGTTGAATAAATTCGAAATTACTAAGCTAAATGAGTTATCCTTATCACCGGAAAAATCATTGGTGACTTTCTAGGAAAATACGTCATTTATGATACGTGGAGACACATACAGTTGAATACGATAATATGAGCCAAGGGGGATTAGATAAATTAGGCAAAAATTGGGCTTCTAAAAAAATGAAATATCTCAGTTATTTGCTATTTTAGGAAAAAATAAATTTCAAAGTTGTTATACGGGAAATTTGCTATCGATACACGTTATCTATTTATTTTTTTTTTTTTTTACAAAAGAATTTTAGTAAGTAACTAAGAGAGGCTATTTTGAAAAAATCGATTTTCAGCAAATAGCTGACTTATTTTGAATTAAACCGATAAAGGAAAAGAGGAAAAGGTAAAAATTGGAGGAAAATGGACCGATTTTCCATAAAGAGTTGCTATAAAGTTAAAAATTATTTTGAGAATTACAAATATGAAAAGTGAAACTGTAGGAATTAAAATAATTGTAAGCTATTTAATAAAAGTACAGACAATAATTAAAAGAAGGATTAAATCAGCAATTACACATATCGAAAGGAAATTTCCCGTAGAACAACTACTATTATTATATTTTTTATTCCTAAAATGTGAAATAACCGAGTTTTTTGCGAAAACGTGACCCCGACTCTTTGAAGGGGGTAAAAATCTCCTTTTTCGACCTTTTGCTCATTCATCTGACCTCGGAACTCATTGAAATTTTACTCTACGTGAAAAATGCATCAGTTAAAAGAAAATCTTCTAATCAATTTTTTGCCTTTATCAACCCAATTTCGCTGGAAAATTCTTGAACCTGATTGAATTTTATTTTTACCACAACCAACTTCACGTTCATCGATTCGACTTTTTCTGATGGCCGAATGGGTCAAAGGGCCGAATGGGTCGAAGGGCCGAATTTTTTTGTTTATTTGTTTATTTGTTTTTAGAAATATAATTTTTTAAATTTGTTGTTTTAAGGAATATTTTGTAAATATTTTTGGGCCAATATCTGTAAAATTGTACAAATATGTAGAAATTTTTTTTTTTATTTTTTTTTTACATTTTTTTTGCACTTAATGTTTTTGCTCATTTGAAATATTTAATTAACAACACAATTCCGTTGGCGGCAGTTAACTTTACTAAATATTTTATAAGTTATTTGGGAAATTGCAGTCGTCCTTCCTAATTTATGTCAGCTTTGTTACCGGATAAAAAAATTCAATATCCAAAATCTTATTAATATTTGGTTTCACTTTCACATTTCCCTTTTCATTGTATTCAATTAAAGATTAATATAATTAAAAAAAAAATTTAAAAATAAATCAATTTATGTAAAAAAATTGAAATTTTTGTCAGCTGAGTTACCAAGATCACATTCAAGAAATTTTCTTTTCAAATTAATTTATTTTTAGGGTTTTGGGTTTAAGATATCAAGTTATTTCCTAAATGGTATTTTCTCTATGATTCGGAATTTGCATTTTAAACTGTTAAAATTACATTCATTGATTAAAAAAAAAAAGAAAAGGTAGGATTTCGGGACAGAAAGTAACGCAGTGGAAACAAAAGTAACACAATGGACAGTTGTATGATAAAATACATCCTTTACTAAATAAAATAAATAAAATCAAAATGCTTTTCATAAGCTATAAATATTTAAAAATAACATAAAATATCCATAAGAAAAACAAAATAGTAGATATACATCTAAAGATAATAAGGATCTAAGATATTTCTTCAAGTACTTTTATTGAATTTTCAAATTCATAAAATATCCGACTTGCTTTTAGTTCAATGCCAGGATTTTGCAGTTTTTTTATTATATGTTTAGAATGGACATCCACAACATCATGGTTTTCTATTTTGAAAATGATTTTAGCGCTACTTATTTATTTTAAAAAATTACTTTGGTTTCACCTTCATTATCTATTTCGGTTTGGGCTATAGCTACGTATCTATTAACAATTTGTTTGCGTTTATTATTAAATAACTACAAAATTCATTTTCTAAACAAAGCGCAGTCTATTTCCATAAAGAATGTCAACTGCGTTACTATATTGTCAGTCACGTTACCAAATTTAAGTAACGTAGCTGACTGGTAACACAGTTGACGTTTTTTACGAAAATGAATTGCACACATTAAAATTAAAATATTTAAAACATAATTTTTAAGAATATTTATCGTTAACATATTCTTGTTCTATTACTTAATATAATATATAGATTTTATTAAATCATTTAATTAAATTTTTGGTAACACAGTTGAATTATATTAAAAATACATACCACAGTTTCGAGAAAACATTGACACTGCAAAGTGATGCTAACACGCGCACATTCTAGAATAAACTGATGCATTTATGGAACACGTTACGAACGTCGAACGTATTTTATTTTTTTGAAATAACAGTTTTTTGTTTTTATTTTTTCGGTAACTTAGTTGAAGTAACACAGTTGAAAATAAATAGGGACACAACTTTATAATTACAAAAATCACAGAAAAAAATAGAAACTATTAATTATGATTAAGGATAAGCATTAAGAAAGGTTGAATCTTGAATAATAAAATTACAAAAATTAATTAAATTTTAAGTAATGGTCAAAATTTATAATCGTAGAATTAATATTGTAGTTTGGGACATTGAGTTTTTGGAATACCATTGGAATACTTTTAAAATTTCTCGAAATTTGTCCTTTGATAATTTTCTAATTTAATACGTTTTAAAGTTATAAAGATTTAATAAATCGAAACTTTTCTTTTAAATTAAAAAAAAAGTTCAAATTGGAGAATAATTAGAATAACTAGCTCCGGGACACCATTGTACAATTTCACAGAAAATGACCCTTTTATCAAATATGTATAAATAAACTTCTTATGAATTTATGTATTTTATTAAGTTTTAAATACTTTACTTTGGATATTCTACCAACAAAAAGTGCTGCGCCTGTATATAATAACAAAAGAAATAATAAGATTAAGATATCTAAGAAAAACAAAATGAATGTACCATGCACCTATCTAAATATATACATACGTATACGCCTATTATCAAAAGGCTGCTATAGAGCCGAATGTCTCAGGTGGCGTAGTTATGGTAAAATTTTCCGTCACCAAAATGCACCACTGTTGGTACGTGAAACACAAATTATAAACAACCAAAATTAATGCAATAGTTTTGTCGATAGAATATCCAAAGATTAGACATAATAAAATACATAAATTCATAAGAAATTTATTTATACATATTTGATACAAAAATTTACAAAATATTCCTTAAAACAACAAATTTAAAAAATTATATTTCTAAAAACAAAAAAAAAATAAACAAAAAAATTCGGCCCTTCGATCCATTCGGCCCTTCGACCCATTCGGCCCTTCGACATTCGGCCCTTCGACATTCGGCCCTTCGACATTCGGCCCTTCGACATTCGGCCCTTCGACCCATTCGGCCTTTCGACCCATTCGGCCCTCCGACATTCGGCCCTTCGACATTCGGCCCTTTGAAATTCGGCCCTTCGTCCCCATTCCAGCAACGCAATGTGCAGGTGGTTTATACAAAACGGGTTTATAGCCATACGTCCTCGATTTGGCAACTACTGCGTAAAGTAGGACGGTAAAAGTTAACTGCGAAAGAGTTTGGAGTGCCTCGAGCCGCAGAAAAGATTGCATAGAATAAAACGAAAAAAAAAATTGTTCGGAAATTAATAATAATGCTTTTATGTAATTCCTTCCAGATTTCAATGAATTAGACTTAAAATCGTTAAATATGTCCTCTATTCTTTTGAGCTTTCGGATAAATTGGCAATTAGGTTTTTTTAGCCCTCCTTCACTCTCTTGATCCGTCCACGTAAAGTTATAATTCGGCCCAACTTCAGTATGTTTTTCTAGTATAAGAGGCAATTTTATTTGAAGGCGCTTTATGATGTACCCAGCTATTTATTCTAAGCCGCGTCATACTCCAAATCAGGCATAAATTGTGTTGAATCCTGTAATTCGTCTTCTGTAATATCGGAAAGTAAATTCGATGTGAGTAAATTTTCGGAACCATCTAGTCTCTCGTCCCTTAATTCGGTTTCATAAACGCTAGAATTCCCTAAATGTGCGTCAACCTCAACATTTATCTTAATAAATTGGCTATTATCATATTCTACATTTGCAGATTCAGAAATACACTGATTTCGATTTTCGTCCCAATAAATGACTACGAAGTCGATATTTAAATTGTAACCCGGTTGGATGGTCATAGATACTCATTTTGCCCACATAACGCCAAAAAACATTTCCAGAGATATGTCAGGTATATTAGTAATTTTATATTCCTCTTTGAGATCTACGAATAGCATTCTTAATGCATAGATGTTTATGAGTATGCCTTTTTGAAATGGCAACAGTCTTGTACTATTACCGACCCGCATTTGTTTAATAACATTTTCCATGTCATTTAATTTCTCTTCGTATTCTGGCACGGCCAAACCATACGCGGCCATTCTTGGGCGAGCGTCAATTTTGGGAACCCTGGAGTTAAATGTATCAAACCAATCGTTAACCTAATATACTTATATAAAAGCCATAATTAATAAAATAAAAAAATAAAGTATTTAATAAATTTAATTTACTTGTATAAGCAAATTTGCCAGTTCATGCCAGTGTTTGGATTTTATAATACCCAAATTACCCATTCTAATTAGAGCACAAGAATTAGTGTGCGAAAATAACTGGGTTGCAAATTTTACCTTTTGTCTGTGTCCACCTTTCACTGTCAGATGAGTTGAAGTTGATCGGCTTGCGATTTTCAAATCACTTTTGGATTGATTTTCGAGTAGTTCATGGAGTGATTCTTTTGTCAATAAATTGTTATTGAGTAAGATTCCAGAATCCAAAAAATGATTCCTTAAAAGTTTGATCATGTGAGGGGTGTCACAAATCACATATACTTTCTTCCGAACATCACAAGGATTAACAAAATAGGGCTGCTTCTCGCTTATCCCATACTGATTCCTAAGCCCTCGGTTACGCCCTCCTAAATCAGTTACAACAGCCACAACATCATATTTAATTTTATTTAACTTCACAATTATCGTTTCTAGTATGGTTTTAGTAAGTTTTGCATCATAATTGTAAAACACCGGTTGTTTTCAATTTTCAAATAGACCTCTTACCATTACAACTTGGACATAATTAGCCGGGCGAAGTAATATATCTGATTTCTGGTCATATTCATAATATTTTTGAATCTTCATCTCATCCGCCATCAAAACGCAAACCTTTTGTTGGGATGAAAGATTGCCACATTTTCCATTAGTTTGAATACAACGTTTAGGTATCCAGGATTTATATCGATTTTTGAGGCCCATCGTGTCAATGTTGATACAGCAGGAAATGGATATTTCTTTTTTAATAATAATCGATAAGCTTTTGGTCCGCTAGCGTAAATAGCGATAGCTTGAGAAATATCATCGACTCCCAATCGAATTCTTTTTCCCTTAGTTTTCATTTTACTAAGTTGATTAGCGGTAAATATTTGTTTCACGCAATTCATTTGTTGGTTCAGTTTATAACATTCGGCCGTGAGCCTCTTGTTTTCGATGTGACGTAATAATTTGAGAAAGAGATAGCATTATACATGTGCAATATCATACGATATTAATCTATATATCTTGCGCCAAATCCTTCCACAAGTTTTGGTGGACAAATTTTAGGTAGCTTGATTTGAATTTAATTGCACAATCATTATGATTGGAATTAAGTATTAAATACTTTACTTTGCCAACAAAATTGAGGCGACTTCTTGAACTGGAAGATTGTATTGAACTTAAATATTCTTTAAATTATTCAATAAAATTCAAATTTACTTACCGTGGCCTTAAAATTTTAAATTGAATTAAGTACTTAAGCTTAATCTTATTAAATTACTGTATTATCCTTCGTTTTAATAAATAAAATTGAAAACAAAAATGAATTTTGTATTTGCTTAGCGTAGTAAATTTTACTGTTTAATTTATTTTAGTAACTTTGCCCAAAGGAACTTTAATGTTATTTTGTTAGGGACGGATGAAGGTTAAGTATACCCGATATTTTTTAAAATGACCGTTGGAACCTTTAACATTTCATATTTTAAGTAAAGGCGTGATACTCCATCGGCAAAGCAATTGCCTATTCTCAGTGCAGCAATTTTTTGGCTGGAAGTGTACGAATAGACCGCACACAATGATATTCTCCCTTAGCATTTATTTAGTACCGTCCATTAAGCGAAACTTCGATTGATTATTGACATGGTTGGCCAAAATAAAGAGCTATTGATATTCAGTCTCTCTACTGTAATAATGAATCATTAATATGTTATGTTAATTATTTTAATTTATATTCTAATTTATTCTTATGAATGCATATAATTAAAAATAACTCCAATTCGCGACGAAGATGCGGTTTGTTTCAAAATTGAGTAAATGGACCACACATGAAATACATTTTTCGCCCCAACGTTATTTTATAACATGGCTTCGCGCCTTCTTGGCTAAACTTAATACATTCTTAACCGTTTTTCTATACGTTACATGAAAAATGAATATTTGATTCCAAGTGTCATATAAACTATAATAGTAATTATCGCTCAGTTTGGTACTTATACAAAATTTAAATCATTCTGATCTTAAACTCTTTAAAAAACATTAAGTACATTTAAGTGTTACAAAAATGTCTCCATAATTTGCTTTGTAATTGGACTGAACATTTTTATTGGTAGATAGAGACACAGCTTGTGCTAAGAAATATTCTAAACATATTTAAGTAAAAAAAAAAAAATTCCATTCAACAATTTTTTCTAAACAACTCCCATACATGAATTGACCGTTATAAAAATATATTTACTATTGCTTAAAAAGATCAATGACACCCTTCTTTCAACACTTTACGCTATGTATGTATATACATACGTACATACTGACGCGTATAATAATGTGTAAACTATTGACTAGTTTCAATAAAATACAACATAAAATGTCCATAAAAAACAAAACCGGCATAACATGTATAAATGTTTACGACCTTGTATCACGCGCGCATTTCTACACTCACACTCAGTCACACCACACCCACTCCCGCCGAATAAAAGTCAAAGATATCACATTTAAAATATAAATGACTTAAATTACCATAAATAAGACGACGAGAAACAAAAAACAAACCGTTTTTTCTTTTATCATTCGGGCCCCCCGTTATAATCCTATTCGCATCATATTGATTAATATTCTATAAACATAAATTTGAATATCCCTTATCAAAAAATTGTTAAGCTGGAGGAACAAAAGGAAAAACCCATCCCCAAGAATATCAACAAAGTAAACACTAATTAAAATGATAAGCGAAAAACAATTTTTTTTGCCGCCTTTGCTTTGATTCGTGCGGTTGTCCTTTCTTTTATTCTATATAAAATGATGACACAAAAGAAAAAAGTCTCTAAGTTACTCTTAGTAAAGTAAACATAAAATAACTTCTCATTATTTACGTATTAGATATTTACTTTGGCAATTATTATGTTCCATCTAATACCTTTACAATATATAATGTGTGCATTTCGTATTAGAGTGTCCAAATAAAGCGTATAACGACATACATACATATATACATAAAGACGTTGAATTTAGATATTCTTTAAACACAAATTAAGTCGAATTATTTAATTAGTGATCTTGATAAAGCGTGCGCGGATATCATGTTACATTAAGCCTACGCTTAAAATGGAATCCGTTTAATTTCAATTAATAGAATAAATTAGCATATTCACTATAGAACACATTCATTAGAATAAAATCTTACTTAGAAATGTTAAGTATAATTTTTGTAGGCTGTCAACTAAGCGCTGTTTTAAATAACAAAACTATTAAGATACTTATATATGTATTTTGTAATGGTGGAAATAAGAAATTGTTACATTATCTGGCGCTTGCTTAGGTACTAATCGGGTAATCGCATATCACAAACGTACACAATTACTTAATAATTAAATTTTTTGAATCACCAAAGAATTGTTCAACGCAGAGAACAGTTGAATGTCTCTTGCAGATTTACAAGTACTCAATCCCAGCTCAAAATTCAGTTTTGCGTGGCCGGAATAAAGTTATGTATTGGTTGTGTCTGGCGGTGTTTAATTAATTTAAACGCATATAAGTATGTCTATCCATTCTAATACCGGTATTGAGATCAATGACCTAATATTTACACATACATATATTTAAGTAATAAAAACAAAGACAAAAATTAAATGAAAGAAATTAGCTAAAAGATATGTTCAAACAGCAATCAAAATAAGACTAAGAAATCTTAAAAAAATCAAAAATTTATTTTCGTTATCAATTTCCGTTTATGGGCCTGTTGTAAACATTTAAATATACGGCTGATCTTCAAATGTCTACCACAGTAAGTGGACATCATTTCGAGCCAAAATCATATGACAAATTTATTGGCACTGAATCCGAATCTGACCACAGAATTAACCTATCATGTCAGTTTTTTGAAATATTCTAAACTAAAAGTGTCAAAAGCTTGTTTTGGCAGTTTTCTACACTTAGATAACACAAGTCTTAAAAGACATAGGCCAAATTTGACAACGGTATCGTATTTAGCGTTCCAAAATCTACAGAAAATCATACAGTAAGCATAAAAAAATTAAAAAAAGTTCTTAGTCTCATAAGTTCTCATTATAATCTAGGAACTTCATAAACATGCATAACTTGTATTCCTTCTCATTTTATAACTAAATTATCTGCAGATTCTTACGCTAAATAAGATTCTGTTGTCAGATTTGCCCTAACTTTTTTGGCTTTGAGTTATTTCAAGTGCAAAAGTGCCATAAGACGCTGTTTGACACTTTTAGGTTAGAATATCTCAAAAACTTGACGTGATAGGGTAATTCACTCCGCTAATTTTGAATAGGAATTGAAACAAGAGTAGAACACCAGTTTAGTCCTCAAAAAATCAATTGATGTTCAATCATGTTTAAGTTAACTAAGTACCTGGATTCATATTGTTTGCTATACCGCTAATTTGTAAATTACAACAACAACCACTTAAGATTGACTAGATATTAGATTTTCTAAACCAATTTAAAACATTAAAAATGATTGCCAGTCTCTAGTAAGTGACACAAGGTTTTACCTCCTCATTAATTACAATCATTATATACAATTCACATAAACACGTACATTTAATGTACTACATTCATGTCAAAACTGTAATTATTTAAACTATAACGCAAAATAATCGTACTCGTTCTTCTAACATAACAACATACTTAACAGGTAATCTCTAACTATTTTACATATACACTCCGCGTCAAAAGCTTATAGGCACTAAATAACAAATTGTCAAACTCGACAAAGTAATGTTTGGCGTCACGATATGACCAAATTAAATTTAAACTTTTTTTCTCCAATAAAATAAAAAATTAACCTGGATACTAAGCATATTATGCAGAGTGTATAGGAACTAAACCAAATTATAAACGTAAAAGAGACATTTTTAGTTGTTTATGTTCGCGAAAATAAAATGCTTTTAATGAAAGTTTCGGTTACATACAAACTCGTAAATATATATATATAGTTGTTACATAAAATTCTAAAATTTATCAGTTTCATTGCAATATGTAAAACTAACGTTATATGTACAATACAAACACAAACAGACACGAAAGAGCCTTGGAACATAAATATTTCTGTATATATACATACTTATATAATAACAATATATGTACATACATTTATTTTTAATTCACATACAATAATACAATTTTCTTACTTATACGTCTTTCTACTTTACTCCAACTAAGATTTAGAAAATAATTTATAGTTATTACTACTCGTAGTTATCGTATACCTTTATGCATAATAAAAAAAAAGTTGCTCTATCAATAGTTATACCATAGTACTACAAGAAAAAAAATATCTGCATTATTACAAAATATAAGAAATGTATTATAACAAGATCTAGAAACAACAACGATAAACTATCAAGCACACACTTCTTATGAATGTAAAATTATTTTATTTTACTTCTAATTTTCTCTGTATATCCGTAAATCTACCTCATTATCATGTCATTTACATTAATAACAAAATAAATAATAAAGAGATTTTCATTTATTTTATTACTAGAGAATTAATATGTATCTGCATTTCTTAGTGCTTCAGGAACTCTACATCACAGGTTTCCGGAAATCAATAACGACTTCTTCGGACCACACAGTTTAACATTAACTCGCATAACGCAATCAATTACTTATTAATATTTCTCATATCAAGTTAACGAGTTACCAGAGTTTAGATAAAGTCAGAGATGGAGGAACTATTAAACCATCTCTGGGTTCTACCAATACTAAATTATGATTTCGAATTTTTTCCAGAATAACATTTAGGTTAGATTAATTCTAAACTAAGGCTCATCTTGGGCAGGGCAAACGTTTGTTAGGGCATTAAAATTTACCTTACGACAACAGCAATTGTTGAGTAAAGTAGCCTTCATTGTGTGGGACAAACAGTTTGTCCTCAACGATTTTCTATAAAAAAGAAAATAATTAGCACCTTCGTAATTCTTACAAACAATATAAATATTTAGGGATGAAGTTGAGGAGGAATTTTATGCTCTAGGACTAAATCAGTCATTCTTAAAATTTTTAGAGTTGCGGCGATTTCACTTTTTTATGTCATGCGCGAAATAAGGTGTTTGATTAGTTATTATTTATACCTGAGATCTAACTTACGAAATTTTATCTATCAGTAAATTGTACCGCACTTATTTGGTTTCATGGTTCCTGGATCCAAAATAGAAATCGTCCAAAAGAATACCTATCTAATAATTTGTTTGCTATAATACATTTTTTAAATTTTAATTCAATATTAAGCTTTTTAAAAATCTCAAGAATTTCCAAGAAGTGTTTTAAAAATTTTAGAAATTAATTTTTTATTTTTTTTTTTCAAAAAGTTTAAGGTTTTAAGTTTAAGAATTACAAAATCTCGAAATATTTATAAGATTCCTAAATATAAGGAAGTTATACAAATCTAGGATTTCAATCTGCACAGTTCCTGATTTTTTTTTGGGCCAAATTAAAAATTAAACAATTGATAAGTTTTAAAATATGTATCCTGGAAAATAGAGATTTGTTCGAGTAAGCAAAACTTCTTTAGCGACATATCTGTTTGAATTTTTTTATATGAAAAATGTAACGAAAATCAAAGTGAAAGCGCTTAGTAGATTTGTATCGTAATTCGCCTACTGTTTGAAATTTTTGGTTACACTTAAGGGGAAACGGTAACACGAAATGGGAAATAAGAGACAAGCCTTAAGTGCGAAAAATGAAGGGGCAACGTACTCTAACCAATTTTGATCAAATTCAGCATGTACAATGAAAATCGGAATCTAAAATGATTTTCAGATAAAATTCTGGAATATAGCCAATTAGGAAGGAACTTGGCCATTTCTTATCCGATTTTGATTAAATTCAGCATATGGCAGAAATGGCTAAAATGATTTTTAGATACAATTCTAGAACATGGCCAATTATCGATTTTTGCATTTTATTTACTTAGTGCATTTCGGTAATTCTTAGGTAATTGTTTTATAAAATTCAAATTTGACAAAAATTCATATAAACAAATAACGTCTGCGATTAAAGAAGTTTCATTTCCTTCGCGAGCTTGTGTGGATGAGGCTCACGATTTTTTTAAAAATTGACTTCGTCAACCTTGTAGACAGAGATCAAATATTAAATAATTTGTATCGATTAAATTTGATGGTTTGTTTCGAATTTTTTCTTGTTCCAAAATATTATATTTGTTGCCAATTTATTAATTTTGATGCCAAATGCCGCCACAGTATTTAATAAATTGTTCTATTTTTAATTGTATCTTATGTGTCATAGCAACAATAAAATAATTTAAAAAAAGTAAAAAACCGAACAGACAACAATACAAAAAACCGATTTTAATAACTATTTATAGGACTAAAGCTTAAAACTACCATGAGATAGTACTCGGTACAATGGTAAAACTTCCATTAAAATCGAGTTGTTTATTCTTGTTTTTTATTGCAGGTTTTAGTTGATGGTTTTATACTCGTATCATATCATTACTTAGTATTGTAGAACAGTTTAATTTCATTTTTTAATTTTTTAGATACTTAATTGAAGATAGAGTACAAACTTCTATGGAACAACTAGTGGTAAACTTGTGGATTTCAAGAGCTAAATCCTCAAGACAAATCTATTTTGATTAGACATTTAAATATACGCAGTGTGCTAAAATATTTCGATGAAGTTTGCACCTTACTAAAAAAATTGAATTTGAATATTTTGTGTTTGTATGATAATATTTCCGACTCACAAATTCATATATGGTTGGCAAATTGCTACACGGAGAGAAATCGAAGAATACAATATTCCTACCAGGAATCTATTATTCCAAAATAATGTTCACAATTTAACCCAACTTAACTAAAGAATAATAAAACATATTTAGGAATAATATATTCTTAACAAAAAAAGCTAATATTATTCCTATTCAAGGAATAAAATATTCGTAATTTCTTTTAGTTTTATTCTTAAAAAAGAATAATTAAATATGTGCTTTATTTTTGATAAATTTATCCGCAAATCGGATTAATTTTATTCTTTTTAGGAGTAAATTGTTAATACAAGGAATAGTTAAATTAAAAAAATGGGAATAAGCTATTCAATGATACGGAATAAATTGATCGTTGTAAGGAATAGAAAAATAAAAAAATTAGGAATAAACTTTACAATGAAAAGGATTAAATGGATCATTATAAAGAATGTAAATTAAAAAAAATTAAATTTTTTAAAGAAGGCGTATTTAATTAAATATTTTTTATTTTTTTCAATTTTACAATATTTTATTAAATTTAAATATATCTTATCATAAAACAACTTCTATTTTTAAATTTATGCAATTCAAATGGTTTTTCGAAACATAACATTTTAAAATCAAAACAAATAATATTTAAAGTTTTTTCTTTAACAAAATAAACTTGATAATGCTTGTCAAAATTGCTTACTAAATATTCCATTAACATTAAATACATTTCATTTTCGTGTTTCAAAATATGTAATATTTTGTATAATTTTTCGTTAATATATAAAAAATAATTCGACTTAAACTTAGTGTTTTTGTAATTAAATGTTTTAAATATATTTATAGGTTCATTTTCATTAAATGGAATTATTACAGTTTCATTAAAATAATCTAAACTATTTACTAATTGTTTTGTTAGATTTTTATTGGAATGAATATTTGATTCAATGTTTAAAACTGAGTTAGCGAATTTTAATGAAAATTTTTTAGCTACAGAATATTCCAAATTAACTCTTGAACAAGACACTTTTGTATATTCTTTTAGAGATTTATTTTTACTTTCATGCCGCATGCACCATACAGCTTTTAAGGGACCAACTTGCTTTATTATTGAAGGATAATGGGTAACAAAATGATGCTTAGGTCTTAAGTGTTGATCTTTGAAACAATTTAAATACATCGAGTGATGGTCTTTGATTATTTCTCTTAAGCAAGTAATTTCCAAATCAGTGTAGGAATCCTTTAATATGTAATTTGTCATTTGCCTTAATTTAACAATGTATTTCCAAATTATATTTGAATTTTCTACATATTCACCGACAAGAAGACAAAAATGGTGCAATAAAGAATAAGTTTCTCTAGCGGAAAAGTGTAAATTTTGTTTTTTTAAATGATCTGATTTTATATTTCCAGAAGGTTTATTTCGAGTTTCAATTTCACCGTAATTAAAAGTATTTATTCGATTATTTAACAATTCTAGAGAAAAATATTGTTTATTATAAATAAAGAAGTTAAGTGCATTAAATAACCCACATTTTATACACCCTTCAAAAATATCATGCATAAGATCTGCATAAAAATTATCCGTTACATGAAAATATTGAAGTTGGTTCAGAATAGAATTTTCTTTTATTCCAGAAGTTTTATAGTCGAGATTTTCAATATCATATTCATATCTATCTCGAGTTCTGATGAGATTTTCATCTTCTACGAGATTTTGGTTTAAATCAGCTTTATTTATTTTACACAATCTACACGGGAAATTATGAGAAAAGGAACCTGCAAAACCGAGAAGAGTATTCAAAGCTAAATTGTCTCTAATAAATAGAGAAACTACAAAATATATCTTAATTTTACCTTGTGAAGTTTGAATTTCTATTCCATTTTCTAATGATTTTAGAATTTTTACAAATTCGGTTAATACTTTAGACGGACGATAATTTTTTAAATAACAACTTTTTAAAAGCATTGCAATGAAAATATTTTTTTAATTATTATTATCTTCCGGAAGGGTAGGAAAATGATAATAAAAAACAGCTAATAATTGATTACCGGCATGACTACCTAAACTATTTCCCATTTCAATGTCATCATAATAGCAAATTATTGGTAAAACTATTTGATTATTTGTAAACTTTTTTAATTTTGCTTTCCATTTTAAAGATTGTACACAATTTTCGTATTTATCAATCACACTTGTTAATTTGTTTGTATATTCAATAGTGTTTCTTAAAATATCACCTTTACCAAAAAAGTTAATTATTTGTTGCTTAATAGGCATTAAAATTCCTTCTATATTCTTTTTAACTAAAGTAGGCTTGCCTCTTTTTATAAGGCTACTTGTTAACTTATATATTTTAAATTTAATTGGCTCTATATAAAGATTTCTTTCTTTTAAAGTTTTAAGAAATAAATATTCGGTTTGAATATTAACAAAAGGTTTACTACAAGTTTCAAAGACAGTTTTTAAGCTTTCCTTATCTTTTTTATTATTAATAATTGGATTGATTATTTCAAATAAATTAGTAAACAGTTGATCTAATAACTTATTGGTTATGTTTTTTAAAATTTCTTCTATAATTTTTGTAGTCAAATGAGGATTACTATAAAGATCAGCTACAATTAATAAAGACTGTTCATGTAAATTTCTTAAAAATTTATTAACCAAATTGAAATTTATATTATTTTCATTACTTTGTGCATTTAAAAATTCTGTATTGGTAAGATTATCTTTGGAAGTATTATGTTTAGAAATAATAATATTTTCGGGTAACACAGAATTATGTAAATCATTTTGTTCAATATTTGTAGTATTTTTATGTATTCTATGATGTTTTTTAAATGATGAAAAGGTACCAAAGGAGCTTAAACAACCATTTTCCATACAAATTAACTTTTGATTATTTTTAATGAAATGATACAATTTAAAGTGACTAATTAAAAGGTCAATATTGACAAAAGCGTTTTTACACACAAAACACGTAACCATTGTTTAATTAATTTATATTAAATAAAGTTTTAAAATTAGTAAAATCTATCGGAGATTCAATTTTATAAAATAAATGTTGAATAAAATAAAAAAAAGGAAAATTTTCAAAAGAGTATGAAATATTCAGTACAAAAAAAAATTTTTAAAAAATATCAAAAGCCATCAAAAAGTTATCAAAATGAATTAAAACTGAATCTACCGATACCATGAATTCTGGAGAATTTTCTTCACCAACTACAATTATAGCAGGTTGAAGCGTAATTTTCTTTTTTACACAGAAATCTTTTCGTTTATTTATTTCTGCTTGTATATCCGAAATGTTTTCAGCAAAAATTAAAAAGGAACTCCATCCGTCACTGATACTGACTTTCCATACAACTCCGTCAATTTTTTTCCTGGCGGTAGGTTTTATTATTGTATTTAATAATTGTAGGTACTGCAATCTACGGTATTCTAAAAAAGAAAATAAATTTTTTTCCTTGATAATTTGCTTACTTTAATACAATTTTAATTATTTATTTGTTTGTTATTGAGTGCTAAACTGAGTGCTTAAACTGTAAAATATAAAAATACCTTTATTTGACGATAATAGTTTTAATATTTCCTTCGCAGGCCCGTATTTGGTATTTTTTATAAATATATTTTCGGGGTGTCGCTCAATTTTTTCGAAATGAGTTAAGAATAGATTACTCTTTCCAGGAAATTTCATTTCGAAGTCGATTTCAATCTAAATTGTATTATAGTTTTAACGTTTTTGAACGTGTCTTTCGAACTTATAGCAAATACATAATACTGAAAAAATTAAACTTACTAATCTGGCTGCATCAGCGTGACGAAAAAGTGGCCATTTATCTAATATTTTGTCCAGGGAATCCGATTTTTTCCAATTTCTGTGGTCCTCGCAGCAAAGGTACATTTCCATTTATCTTCTACTGTGGTCCATGGTGAATTGTGATAATACAGCCAGTCAATGTCATCTTGAAAAAGTTCAATGTTGTTCTCTGACGAAGTTTCAATTTCATCCAAATGTTCACCTATTATAAATAATATTATAAATAAATGGTATGAGTTATAAAACCATGTTGAAAAAAAAAATTATGTTACTTAATGGTTTTAATTTCTCCCTTTAGTAAATATACCGCTTTTTTTATAGGCTTTCGATAACGCTCTGTATTTAGTATATAGTTTGCCACGAGTATAAGGTTCCTTTTCGAAGTAATATTTCTAAATTACGAAAGAAAAAAAAATTAAAAAAAAAAAAATCATATTAAATACGAAATACTTTGGATTCGCCTTTAAAAGTTTCAGCAATTTTGCTCGCTATTTTATCTAAAATTACTAAGGTCATGGAAGTGTTATTTTCCAAGTGGGCTTTTACTATAGATGAAGCTAAAAATTCTCTTTCATTCGCAGTAAAATCTTTTTTTTTCTCAAAGTTTTCTACAATTTTTGTTCCAATGTTAGAGGCCAAAAACATATCCATATTCTATAAATTTGAATTTATAAAAATTATTAATCAATTTTTTAAATTAGTATTTACGAACTTACAAAAACATAACTTCCGTGAGTATTAATAGAACTGGAACTAACGCTAGACCAAATATCCTGTCTAATATTAGTGTCAACAATACTACTCTGGCAGCAGCATGTGGAAGAATTTAATGGCGGAAGATCCTAAAAACGAAAATAAATAATAAAATTTAATTTACGAAAATATAATTTACTAAATATAAACGATTGTTTTAAATATATAAATGTGTTTACATTCATTTTCCTATATTCGTTTAATACAGCACGGAATTGTGCTCTAACACCAATCAATTTTCCAATAAATCAGTTATATCTTTTTCAGTCAAATATTTTAAGCTATTTAAAGTAACTCCACTTTCTATTTAAAAAAAAAAAAAATGAGAAAATTTTTAAAAATATAAACATTATTGCCAGTTAGAAATGCCTCATTTTGTGAACCGCGTGCGATGGGCAACTCGCTTGGTTTGTTCCGCAAATATCGCAATCGGTTCACAAAATGAGGCATTTTAACTGGTTACATAAATAGCTATTACCTTTTAAAAGAAAAAAATATCCTTCCATTTTTGATTGTAAAAGCAGGTTGTAGAATTCTTTATCATCAATTGAAAGTTCTTCTATAGAAAAATTTTCTACTGGCAAATTTTCTAAATCAATTGACCTAGAATCTAATTAAATTTAAAAATTACAATATTTTTATTAAGCATTAAATGAAGAAGGATGATAAATCAATGGAATAGTATAAAAATCAAATGTAAAATATTACCAAATAGATTTAGTGAAGCATTAGCATCTATATTAAAACTCATTCTCTAATATCTATGAAAATATCACTATGCAACTTAAAAATTAAATGAAAGATAAGCACAAAATACTTTACCATTTACACTTCAAGATCAGTTTTTCCAAAAACCGAAATAAAATTGTATATTGTAAAAAGCTGATATTAAAGTGTAAATATAACATAATAATATATAAAATAGAAAAAAATTACAGTCAAACCTGTTTTTGTGCGGTAGATAGGGACCGTACAAAAAAAATCGCACAAAAATAAAATATTCGCAAACTCCATAAATAGCTATAATAAATAATTTTGTACAAAAATTACAAAAAAAAATTTTTTATGCGGTGGATAGGGACCGCATAAAAAAAGTTTCCCTTAGAAAATACATATGTCAAAGTTTTCCGAAATAGCGAGAAAGTGCTTTCTAAACAAAATAAATAATTAAATTACACATGGAAACATTTAAAAAAAATTTAATTTCTCATTTTTAAATAAAACGGTAAGTTACTTTTTTCTTACATATTGATATATTTTTTTAGTTTATGTTCAAGGTTAACAATCAGTGTGGCTATTACTACGCATTTCGTTACTTGTGAAATAAACATTTCTTTTAACTCAATTATATTCTTTGTGTGCAAGATAATATGTAATTTTACATATTGAAATTTGCTGGAATATGGAATATATAAGAATATTGAGCATGTCTAATGATTAATGAACTTGGCTGATGCATTAGGTATGAAAATGGCTGAACAGAATCTCGATATTCATATACCGCATAAAAAAAATCGCACAAAAAAAATCGCATAAAAAAAATCGTATGAAAAAAGACCGCACAAAAACAGGTTTGACTGTATATAAGCACTCAGTTATTGTTATATAGAGCTACATAGTATTAGTAAGTAGTGTTACAAAACTCACCAAATAAAATTAGCCCAGTATTTATGACAAAGGTTTTTTATTGTTCTTAATTTTTACCGATTTTTCTGGTAAATTTAGTTTTACGGTTATCACAAAACAATAAAAAATTACGAAATGATTTCACACATTCACTTTAAAATTCCGAATAGGATAACGGTATTACTTAAAACAGGCCTCAAAACTAAGTCCGTTGTTGGATTTTCGCAACATTTGTCATAAATAGGTTAAAATTATGATGTATATTAATGACTTATATAATATTTTATCATTTTTTACCTATTTTAAATAATATTTTTATGATTTTGAATTTATTTTTCCGTAACACAATGTTCACAATTGAAAAACTAAATGCCAACTAAATACAAATTTATAATTATTGGTTAACTCATTGTTTAAGATATTCGTAAAAGGAATAATTTTATAAAATTATTCTTAATCGGAATACATACTATCTTCCAAGCATTGTTTAATTTATTCTTAAAAGGGAAGAGGAGTTTTGTTGTTTGTTCTTAATCAGAATAATATTTCCTAAGCACTGCTTGATTTATTCCTAATAGGAATAATTCTGTTTGTGCTGAATTATGAATATTATCTTCCTTAGCACTGGTAATATAATCGTAATAAGAATAATTTTGCACTCCATTGACCTTAATTAAATTTTTAATGTTGTAATGTTAAATTGTGTTACAATTTAATTAATTGAAAAAAAAAAAGAATAAATTACGTTAGGCGAAGATCCCTTTGACATATACATAGATCCTGTTTGAAAGACTATTTGATTAAGTTTAAAATACGTGGGTATTATTTTTAATGACTAAAATGGGTTAGGCTGTTCGAATGGAATGGGACCAAATGCAAAAGACGTAACAGTAACACCAAAACGGATGCAACATAGGTATCCTACATATTGTTCCGTGTAATAAAAAAAATAAATAAATAAAGCTAAATGAAATTTGTATAAGTACCAAAATATTAACCAAGCGATTGCATGCCATACATTGGCAATCAGAATAATATCTTCCTATTCACTGCTAAATTTGTTCGTTGTAGGAATAAATTTGGTTTGTGCTGAAGTAGGAATTTTGTTGTTTGTTTAAAATCGGAATCACATCTTCCTTAGTACTGTTTAATCTATTTGTAATAGGAAGATTTTTTGTTTGTACTAAAATTGGAATAATACATTCCTCAGTACGGGTAATATAATCATAAAAAGAAAAATGTTGCATCGTATTGATCTTAATTAAATTTTAATATGTTGTAATGTAATGTTAAATTCTATTATAATTTATTGTAATTAATTGCGAATTCTAATTAGTTACATCAAGTACATCAAGTTACAGTCTAATTACCTAAGTAATTTCTAGTCGCAATAAATGAAAATTCTTATTTAAATTATAATCCGATTACCTTAATAACTTTGTTTGCCAAACGATTGTAACACCACAACGAAAGCCTCACAGCTAAAGATAATTGATAACCTAAAAAATTTTAATTTTAAGTAAACCTATATCATCGAAATTTTCAAGGTATAGTAAGCAATGAATTCTATTTAGGAGAAATTTTGCCGAGGGATAGAGTTGTTCCTGAGAAACTCTTTGCCTAATTTGAATATCTTGATAATTACTTTATCCTTATATTTTTTATTTTATTCTCTTAAAGATTAATTAGTAATTTCAAATTATAAAACTTCAGAAGGTGTATTTATTCGTAAAAGGAATATTATTAAAGATTAAAGTATTTATTGATCATTACATGGCATAAATTAAACCCAACTGCAAAACTCCAGTTTATTCTTAAGTAAGGAATAATTTATACAAAAAAAATTCTCTCCGTGTAATTGCTACAATTTATTTGCCACCACCAGTTAAGACAAATGATATTACTGAACTCCATAACTACTTGTTAAACCTGTTATCACGGTAATTGTAACCTAACTGATATGTCTAATTATCTTCACGGAATCATGAATAATCTTAACTTGGATTTTATACCTTTTGATGCGACAAGGTGGCCTAGTCTATTAGATTTAATTAATTCTTTGTACGGGCAGAAATTTGGGTCATGTCCGGTTATGTGTCCTTTGGATGAGTTTCTTAACTAAAAAGTCGTGAAGTTCTTCGCTAAACGCCATTAATAAAAATGTTTTAACTAAGAAAGCGGTACAAGTTAATGCATATTCCAATGCCTGATAATGCGTTTCACACTAAACATAATTCAAGTGATGTCAATATATCTATCAGGCATATTAGATCTCACTCTGTTGTTCAGGATGGAATTAGTATTAGATTTATTAGAATATTTTGAGAGTTCTTTCTAGTTTCTATCTTATGCCACTTATATGCTTAATTTTGTTCCACAATGTTTCCCATGCTGTGCAAAATTTCAGTTGCGATATACCTAAAAACACAACATCCACTTATAGTTGTCGAAAATTTGAGACCAATAAGTATGTATATTATCGCTTCTGTTATCGAAATAATTATTGGACCATGTTACAGTAAACGATGGTATTCCCTCAAGGTTCTATTCTTGGGCCGCTGTTATCTATGTTCGAACGATATGACTTCATTTATTAATGAAATGCGGTATTCATTTGCAAAACATCTCGACCAGTTCCATTTCAAAATTATATATAAATGCTGCGGAAATGAAATCTGTTGATAGTGGGAAGGATCTTAAACTCATTATTAATTATGTTGTAGTTTCACAAGGGTCCTGCCATTTATGCGTGCCACAAAATTAATTTTAACGGCTTACCACGTATATTATAAACAAATAAATAAAAAATTGGTCATTTGACCCCAACCCATCATAGTAGATGACAGATGACAACATATAGTATGTTATATATTAAGAAGCTTATTAGACAGGATCCGTCTCTCGCAGTGTTGGCAACTTCACACTTCTGCAGCTGCTAAATAGCTGATAGCAGCTTGCTTAATTTGGACAAGTGTTATTCTATCAAGTTGTTTACAAGCCTATTGAAAAGAAATAACCAAATGGAATTCAAACGTTAATAGTTTGCTAGCCTTGTATTTGGGCGGAAAATCGCAACCAGCTATTGTTATTGAGCTCCAGCATTTACATGTTCATTCAAAAACAGTAACATCACCAGAAATGGTTCGAAAACTCAAGGTTCGACGGCGCATACTGAATAATGAAATTAAATTGAAGCTTTACAAGACAAAAAAAGTACAGGGGTTAACATGATTACAAAAGCCAGTTCATTTTCAACGATCAAAAAAACTGAAAACCTTGCTCGCAAGCGGCGACCTCTAAAATTTGGTATTTTCTAATAACAGTACGTAATCAAACAAAATGTTCATGTATGATTGAAGAGCAATCCAACGATAATTTGGAAAATTGAGCTTCTATTCGTAAATAAGCGTCTTTGTTAAGTTCTGTGCAGTTTTCGTTGCTGTAACTGAAAATAGCTCTTCGCTCGTTTTCATCGAACAGAGAGTTAAGGTGAACCAGCCAGTGTACTAACAAAAGATATTAAATGATGCGGTGATCCCTAATATTTTTTTTAGTGTCAAACTACACTTTAAATTAACATTAGACACTTCGCTACGGTCTATTTACCAACGATCGTTTATTTGAACTTCCTTAATGGTTTGGGTCAAAAACATACCTTTCGGCCAGTAAAACGATAGAACGGATCTATTCCAGGTGACCACCATAGTTCAATTCTTAAACCTCATGTGATATCAAAGCTAAGCCTTACTCTGCAATAATGAACTGATCTTGATTTATGATGAATTTACATAAGTTAAGTGGTGGTCATTGTCCAAACTGAACTTAAAACTTTCAAAGCAATATCATTGGGTAAATGTATCTAAAGTAGTGATTAATTAATAAACCAATAAGAAATATGAACTAGCACTGGAAGAAGTGTATTACTAGATGAGGCCACACATGATCATAATTGATTGATCATTTCGATTCGAAAGACTGTGGCCGAAACCTGTGATAAATATCGTCTGCCATGATGTTGTCGGATTTTAATTGCAAGCAATTCTACCTTAAGCGCTTTACCCACTGAAAAATGAAAAGAAAAATCGGGTTTACATTTTTCGATATAATTCCAAAATTATATGCTTTGTTTTTGTTAAAATCATCTGGTTCTTGGTCACCATATAAATTTAAAAAATTTAATTGGCTGAGAAAATCAAAAATACATTTTTTCGGTTCTAAATCATTGTTTTCGGCCGAAAAAAAATTAAATTGAAAATAGTATTGTACGGTAAATTTGTTCAAGAATCAGAATATTTTAACGAAACCAAAGCAATAATTTTGGAATTACATATATCGAAAAAAGTAAACCCGATTTGTCTTTTCATTTTCCAGTGGATAAAGCGCTTACAATTAAAATCCATCAACGACATAGCAGACGAGTAATATTTCAAAATATTAATAGACAAAAATGTATACTAAAAATATTTATCACAGGTTTTGTGGTGAAAACTCTACTGTTGTTCAACTGCTGGTGCGCTGGCTAAGGATATAAGCTCGCCTTCATTGAGAGGTTCGTTTTGAACAACCTTTCGCAGTTTTACCAAAAAAAACAAATCGCACCACAAAACAAAAATTACACTTTAATCACTGCACAAAGATCACTTTTCCCTTTATAAAAAAACCGTTACTTCATCGTTTAGAAGTTATTTATTTGTTTGAAAAAATTGAATTAAATATAGGCATATTAATACTAATTTAAGTTTGCTACTAATCCTAATATTATTACTATGGTTAATTAAATTTAATTTATTATTTATATTTATTTGTGGCTTGTTAATAAATATGTATGTCGGAAATTAAAAAAAAACAAAGCAAAAATTGTTCAAAAACTCACCGTTCACCCGAAGTCACTCCAAGGCCTTTTTGTGTCTTAGATGAGCGTTTGCTAAAAAAAAAATGTTAGTCTACCCACGCACCACCACAAAATTCTTATAAATTTAATTAATCAGAAAAATTGTAATTTCCTTTTTTTTTTACTATCTTTTATCCAATTTTTTTAATACACTATACTTAATTAACTTATTTTAAATCGTTTTTTTTCACGTTCGAATATAAACTTTAGTTTCCAAATTTGTGTCACTATAATTTTATATAGAAACACATAATTTTCCAATCGTCATTGAAATGTACGTAGATCACACAAGTTTGTTACAATCGGCATTTGCACACACCGGTATTTTCCGCTATGAACAGTCCAAACTCAAGACAAAGCAGTTTTTATATCTTCCAATTTGTAAATTTAATTTAACCCGTTGGTGGTCGGTTCGTATATCCGATTTGTCGGATTTTTCTTAGCAACGCCAATTTGATTTGTTTTTCTCAAACAACACACTGTTTATCATAAATTGAAACAACACAAAAAAACAAGAAATTATTATTTCCGCATTGACTAAAAAGACTAAAATCCACTTACCACCAACGGGAATATAATTAGTCACAGAGATATTTGATGATTTAAGACCACTTTACCAACAGGAACCGTCTATGTATTCCGTTTAGGACCTGTTCTTGCCCCGTTATCCGTCACCGGTTGCAATCTATGTATATACAGGAACCAAAAATACCAAAAACGACTCTGATCAATACTATGAACTGAATTCCCTAACTAAGTATATCGACTACTTACTGTTTATATTTTATTTGTTTTTTAATTCGGTACAATTCTTATTTATGATTTATATAAACCAACTTATATCATAAATTTTATTGTATGAGGAGTATTTCGGGTGAAAATATGAAATGAACTGATTGTATTATCGGTCAGCCGACAAAAAAAAAATAAAACATAACGAGTTCTCCACAATTAGTACCTTTTTGTTTGGAGAGTTAACAATGTTTTTTTTTATTTTTTTATTTTCATTTAGATTCCACAGCGAATTCTACAGTTTCGGACATAGTCTAATGTCGAATTCGATTAAAGAAAAAATTTACACTGAGTAAAAAGTTTTTTTCACCTTCAAAATTTCCCATTGAAAAAATGCGCTGAGTCGAGTATACCCATCTTTTTACACATACCAGCAAATATGCTGTATTTTATTATGATGCCATTTTGGATTTGGCATTTTAAATTATTTCATCTGTCACTTCGGCGTAAAGCATGTAATTTAATTTTTGACAACAAGAACACACATAAAAAAGTGTAAATTAATTTTGATGTGCGATTGAGGTAAACGGTGACTAAATACTGAAAAATCAATCGAATTCGATTTAGAGGAATCAACAACTTAGCTGAAAATTTTGCAGCCAGGTAAAAGGTCAAAGTTCTGTTAAATTTGATATAGCATTACATTATCCAAATTTCATATAAGTACATTCATATAACTTTAAATGTAGATCCCGATTTTATCTAAATCCTACATATTTCCCTGGAAGCAGCCCAATTACTACCCTAGTATTATCCAGGATGCATTTTAATTATAATTACGATATCCTTAATATACGTGCATATAAATTAATTTTACAAATAAATTATCCTGCTTATATTTTTAACTACAAGCGAATCTTTAATTTATTATTCAAAGATAAACGACACAGAAAATTAAATATGCATTTTAGTAAAATCTCTAAATAAAAGATTATAATTGTTTTAATTTGGAATACATCCAAATTAAATCACAATTGCATAATACAAACATGGAATACAAACAAAGACTTATTTTATTTATTTATAGAAAATTAATTGTCCAAAAAGATATAAACAAAATAAAATATAAAAAGTTATAGAGCTGTTATGCTGGAATAGCATATAGCTGTTAATACGGCATAGGAAATAAACAAATAATAAAAACTTTTAGGGAATAGTGGGCAAATTTATATATATGTTTATGATGTTGCTATCGGTACCCACCTACATACACATTCAGCATATATGTATGACATAAATGTTTTCTTTCCGGCATAATACTGCGCTGGCAAAAAACATAAAATTGCTCGGAAGTTATGAAAAATAAAAAAACGGATCTTGCAATTTTTTGTTGCGCACCAATTCGATATGTTTAAAGTAATTTTTCTTGTATTTTGGTATATGTATGTATTATATTGGAAAAACGACAGCCTTTTTATATGGCAGATAATTTATTGTACAATCGGGTCTGGTAAAAAATGTATTCTATAAAAAAAAATATTTTGTTATATAAAATTCCTTAAACCCTTTCGTTACGTACGAGTATGTTCTAAATTGTATCATAACTTATATTTTTTAATACTAGGAAATGACATGAAACCATAAGAATATGAACATGAGAAACTCAAGAATAACAACAAAAACCTATCAAAAAGAGAGTATCAGGTGCAACTGTTGTTATGAAAAATTCCCAAGTGAATTAAGTTTCACAAGAAAGCGAATTGTGCTATAGTTACGTCAAAGAATTTTGTTTATTTAATTTTTTGTGTTTACTTAACATTTTCCGAATATTATTTGGAAATGGAATTTTCTTCGTTTTATATAATATATCCGTGTGTCGTACACATACAAAGTTTAACAATATAAACGATGAAACCGTTCTACAGAATTCTCATCATCACAAATTGTTCATCAAACGGTAATAATTACATATATTAAATTAAAATTTTGGAAATAAGTATCTAAGGTTACCATTTTATCAGAATCTTTTATAAGCCAATTGTTAGTTGATTTGGTTTTTAGATTTATTGAAGTTTCAAAAATGTTTGAAGCATAATTTTTTTTTTTTTTTTTTATGAAGCGAACCAATACTTCTGTGATTTTGTAGAAAATATTCTCTGATTTGGTAATATTTGGTATACTAAGTAAGTAATTGCTATTATTTTAGTCAATTTCCGATCTTTCATCTTATCTTAATAAAAACTGAAAATTTCGTAAATCTCAAACAGCTGATACATTTCTACATAAGTTCAGAAATATACAAACTTGCGGAAGTGTGTAAACAACTGCAATCAGAGATCTCAGATTTCTATCTTAGAATACATTTTTCGATATTATGAACTCAAGCCAATTTTCATTTAAATTCTGAAAAATACAAATTGAATTTTGAGTAAACCGCAAATTTCGAATTTAAAGTTCGGTTATGACTAATAGCAAAGCAACCTGGATTGTAGGAAGCCATAGTCCAAAAAGCGAAGCTTTTATAACGGGATGAGAAACGAGAACAACAACAAACTTGTCATATAAAACATAATTATGGGAAATCACTTTTTTCTTTAAAACAAATTTTTAAATGAAAACTTGTAGCGTAATTCCGAAAAAGAGCCGTACTGGATTCGAAAATAATTTTGTTAATATTAAACTTGCGCTTGACTCATTAAACATACAAAGATTTTGAGACTGATTAACTAATTGAAGCATTATTTGAACTATTCACACATTGCACTACTTATCTTCGGAAAATATTTAAATTATTTCTCACTGTTTTACCTTGAAATTTTCAATACGCACCTGGAAAATAAATAAAAACAAAAAAACAATTTTGTGAAACGTCAAGCTTTCGAACATAAACAAACTTGTTTACTAAACATTTGTAAAAATAATCACTGCGAATAAAATTAGATAACTTATTATTTAAATAATTGAAATATTTGAAAGAACAATTTAGTGTATTGAAAAAAAACAACGCATTTATTTGACTCGAAGGACCGAGCCTACTATGTAATTATAGCGGTACGAAGGTTAGGTTTATATGATTTAATTTCCAAAAATTCGAGACCAATTCAAGACAAGGAAAATTAATACGTTATCTGTCACACAGACGCAAGCTTTTTTTCTTCTTCTTCGTTTTTTTTCTTGTACCATGAATTTTTGCCTATGTCGTATCCATGTACACTGCTCGTCAAAAAATTCCGGACTCTGCATTTTTTTAGTAAATTTTTGCGTTTACGGTAACTTTTCACATTAATCGAGTTATGGTTGTTCGAAATAATATAATATGCGCCAAAAGCTACTAACGGAACAAGTTTTTGTTTAATAAAAGTGACCACAGGATCAAAACAAATGAAATAACAAACTTACCGAAAAGGGGATATTGATATATCTTCATCTTTATTTAAATACAAATCAAAAATCAATCTAAGCGGTCGGTACTCTAATATCGAGTATTTCCTCCACGAGCTCTGATCACATCTAGCATTCTTCTTGGCATTCTTTGCACTAGGTTTGCAACGTACTCCTGAGGTAGCATTTCCCATTCTTCCTACAGAGCTGACTGAAGGTGATCCAAGGTTTCTGGAACGACTTCTCTTTGCCTTAAACAATGCCCTAGCATGTCCCACACGTGCTCAATGGGATTAAGGTCAGGGCTGCGAGCGGGCCAAACGATTTGATCAATTCCCACCTCATCCAAATAATTGTTGACAACGTTTGCAACGTGCGGTCTGGCGTTGTCATGCATTAATTTAAAATGCTGTCCAATAAACATGGCGTATGGAACCACAAAATCGTGTAGACAGTCCACGATATACCGTTCGGCAGTTATGGTGCCGTCGCGTAGAAACACAAGGTCCGTACGGGCATCTATAGAAATGCCTACCCACACCATTAGTGAGCGGCCATGAAATGGAACTCTTGGGGATATGGCACATTGCGCATATCGCTCTCCAGATCTCCGCCTTACTCTCTCACGTCCATCCGGTGATCGCAGACTCAACCTTGATACATCAGTGAACAACACGGACTTCCACTCGTCCGTAGTCCAACTAACGTGCTTACGGGCAAAAGTCAAACGGTTTTTTCGATGGGCTGGGAGAAGCTCTCGCCCTGTAGCAGCCCTCCTAGACTGCAACCCATTTTCGTTTAATCTTCGCGATGCTGTACTGATTGAAATATTAGCACCACGTACCTGTACTAATCGACCAGCGACGATTCTAGCTGTTTGGAAACGATCTCGCAGTACCATGTATACCATAAATCGGTCATCTCGCTCGTTTGTTGCTCGTTTACGACCTGATCCAACCCTTCGCTGATACTGATCAGTTTCACGATACCGTTTAATAGCGTCTTGAACGGTACTTCGAGGGAAATTTAGGTGGGCAGCAATATAACATACGATACGGCCATCCTCACTCAAAGCGATTACTTTTGCGACATTTTCTGGTCTCATAATTAAGAATAATAATTACTAAGCACTGTTTACGTAAACTGTAATAATAATTCTAACAATAAATGCTACTTTTAACGTTTAAAAACAATTGATTGATGCTCATTTATTTAGAAACGTAACAATCCAAATTTTAAATATTTTTCATTTATTATTCGTTGTTGCTATGATTGGATTTAAAATAAAAAAATACGGTTTCTGTAACACATATTTTTCGGTTATGTAGGTACTGTTTAATATGTCATTGCTTTTAAACAATGCGCAATTGCTCTAGAAATTGAAGATTTATGAAGAAATTTAAGTGTCCGGAATTTTCTGACGAGCAGTGTATATATCTCAGTGATTCTGACATATTCTTCAGTTTGAGCGTTAATTTTCGCTCTGTTAAGTGGCAGCCGAACTGGACGAATAATTCTTAAAAACTCGCTGGTCAGTAATATGCCCTTTATGTGTGTGGTGTGTCGCATTCTTACTTAAAATTGTTACTGCCTCGCTGGTTCCTCCATTAGGCTTTATCAAAATTCTAAGACCCTTTTCAGTTTTTTTTAAATTAATACGATTTTTTAGTACTCTAAAAATTTGGCGTGCGCCGGGCCAATTTTTAAACGTGCCAAGTTTTGGCCACGTATTTGCGATCACTGCTCTAGAAGGCTCTGATTTAATTCCATTTTTTTACGAGTTTAACCAGAGCCTTCTAGAGCAGCTTCTAGAGCTCCCAAGCCAAATCACACCGAGAACTACTAATACAGGGTGTCTCAGAAGTGTATGACCAAATGAAATAGCCCTATTTGATGGAGATCACTTCTAACCAAAATAACTAAACAAAGTTTTATCGAATTGTTGATGGTTTAAAAGTTATTTCACTTTAGTAGTATTTTTTAATGGAATCGCATGCGCACTTACCGAAAATTAATTTAAAAAAAACCAAGAGTTCTTTTGTTTATTTTTCACTTTTAATACGACCTTGAAGAATGTACCTTTCCAATAAAATCATTTTTATAAACTCTAATCAAATAAAAGCAATGAGTTTATGAAGTTATTTTGTTTCCCAAAAATGTTAGTTCATTTTTAAGCGAAGTTGACGGAAAAACAATGTACTACAGAAAGTTGACCAACTATCAGAAAAATGTTACACTAATGCCGATTCTAAAATGGTATCAGTCACAGCGTCACAGGTGTATTGAAAACCAAATTTTTTTTATCAATTTTTTTACAAAGTAGGTAAGTCGTATTTATTAGAAATTGCACTTAACAAAATTTCGAATGCTAAACTTGCGGCTTTGTCAGAAATAAAACAAAATGATTGAAAACAGCCAGCGAGTTCACGATTAACTTGCACAAGATTTATCTGAACACATATTATACGTAAGTATCTATTGAATCATCTTATACCAGTTTGATGAGTCTGATAAACCCCTGCAGATAGGCAAAGTACAATCGTGACAGTTTTTTTGAGTCAAAAGTGTCAAATGGTTGTAGGAAGACCGTGAAATGGTCGCTGTTGTTTACTGTATCACTAATAGACTTTCTTTATCACTTAAAGAATTTCTGTTCGTCGTTTATTAAGACGTTCGGGAGTGCCACGGTCCATGTCCTCAGTACAATGTATTTGAAAAAGGAAACAGGGTGCCACGCTTATCATGTGCAACATGTACACAACTTTTTACCCGCTGATCATGAAAAAGGTGCAATTTTCTCGAGAAATGCTGCGCCGTAACCAAAAAAATCCGCAACTTTTATTAAGATTGAAACATGCTGTAACAAGGTAGACATATTCAACATCCACAATTTGCATTATTGTGCCCGTATAAATTCAAAAGTTGTGCGGCAATTTCCAACACCTGTTTGGAGTGAAATATGGGGGGGGGGGGGGGGGGGATATCGTTAAAAAATTGAATGGCCTATTTGAACTACCACGTCGTATAAACGGGGAAGTCTATCTAAGTTTCCTACAAAATTATTGATGACGTGTGGATTGGAAGGGGAGGGCCATTCCATGGCTACCGCGGTATCCTAATCTAAATTCTTTAGGCTTTGTTCTGAGGGGGCAACGAATAATCCAAGCAACAAATACAACTAAAAATAACGAACGGGCGCCCCGACGGTACATTTTTTATAAACACGATTTACTTTGTAAAAAAATTGATAAAAAACATTTTGTTTTGAATATCTCTATGCGTGATACCGTTTTAGAATCTGCATTAGTGTCTTTAGTTTTTCAGATAGTTGGTCAACTTTCTACAGTGCATTTTTCGTCAGCGTCACTTAAAAATCAAACAAAAAGATTTCACAAAACCATTGTTTTTATTTGACACAAGATAATAGAGTTTATGAAAATGATTTTATTGGGAGGTACACTCTTCAAGGAAGTATTAAAAAAGGAAGATAAGTAAAAAACGTTATCGCGCATGCGATTCCATCAGAAAATCACCAAAGTGGAATAACTTTTGAACCATCAAAAATTCGATAAAATTTTATTTGGCTATTTTGGTTAGAAATGGCCTCCCCTATCACCCTATTTCATTTGAACATACACTTCTCGGACACCCTGTACATTCGGTTTATTTTTCCCGGATCGGAGATTTTTTTTTAAACCCAAAGTATGCTTTTGCAAAAGGTAACAATAGTCTTCATCGAGCTTTAGTTCTAAGTTTAAGTTTATTTTTACCAGCTTGTCTTGCTCTATCTTCAGCAATTGAATTGCAGTAGGAGAAAATGTCCATTTTTCGTTTTCCCACTAAAACGAAATTATTTGGGTAAATATTGTAATCACGAAAAAAACTACATTCCAGACTTTTACGTTTCTCGACGAATTAGGTTACAATTTCAAAACATCGATTACAAACTCCCAACATCGATTACAAAAATATCGTGTTCACCCTTCCGTCCTTCCACTTATACATTTTTGTTATTTTTCTCTTGCCTTCCATTCTCGCAAAAATTGGTAGTTATGGTCGAAATTTTGTACAAATTTGTGTTTGTATTGACTTTTGGGTCCATTCGGGTCTATAATAGAAGATGTATTAGTGAAAGAGAAAACTGCCAGACAGATTTTCTTAAAAACAAGCCCGAAATTTTTTTTATTTTTGCTGATGAAAAATGTGACAATCCATCTACCGGATCTACCCGCTTAAAAAATTTGAAATCAATTGAAGCATTGCAATCTTCCTAATTTGTAATTTGACTTTTTATTATGCGTTTTCGGAAATAGATCCTGAATAACTTCAGGATAATTTTTAGATTTTCTTATGTTGGTCAAAAATTATCCAAGTTATCCATCCCATATACAAATTTAAGGTTGATTTTGCTGCATAAAGTAAACTTCGAAAACTTCGAAGTGTATTTTGAAAGATAATCCAACGAATATTAAATGTTATTCTAAAACTTACATTTATAGATCCTAATAAAGTATTCGGTTTTATTTTTATTTGAATAGCTAATTATTAAAAAAATTAAGACACCAATATCTAAATTAGCATGAAGTAAATTAGCTTTCGTTCCTAAATAGGCGGAGAGTTTGGGCTGTATCGAGTCAGTAAAATAGTAGGCTTCGTTTTGTACCTATGAGATGAATGAATTAACGACGCTCGACACGAGAGGACAAAAATGAAGTCTAGCAGGAAAAATCGGAAGAAGAAACGTAGTAAGTAGCCATGTGATAAAATTGTGTTCAATAAATTTTGTTTATTAAAATAAATTGACTTTGAAAATCTAATTTCCTTAACATAAGAATTTACTCTTTTACACATTCATTTCTGAAGCGATTCAGTTATCTTTAGCGCATCGCGTATTTTTCGCCTGATTTTTACAAAAATTTGACCATATATTGCAAACATAAAATTGTATGAGGGGATACCATCATATTCCCGAACGAAAAAATCCCCCCTAAAAATACGGGAGCGTATCGAAATCTTACTTTTTAAAATCTTACTTACTAATTTTACTTTCTTGAAATCCTAATTCTTCATATTTTATTTTTTCAAACTCTTACTTTTTAAAATCTTACTTTCCCAGTCAAAAAATTTTACTTTTAATGAAAATTTATTAAAATGATTAAAAATCATTCATTCATCAAACAACTAAAAATATTAATTCGCTTTTCGAAATAAATAGTAAAGTAAAATAAAAAAAAATCAAGTTAAAAATTAAAAAATCATTTTCCAATTCATTTTCGCAGTGCCATATTGTGGGCGATATTTGTTAAATAACTAACTTTTTCCATATTCTACGCCTTTGTTTGATAATGTTGAAAATTTTTAAATTTCGCGCTAATAGCTTTGTTTTTGCTTAACAAGGTGCTCCGGCTCGTAAGTACTTGCTGTATTTGTGTTTTAGCTGTTATTAGTTCCTTTCCTAATTCAGATACAAGTCGGTAAAGCCCAATGTGTGATTTCCCACTTACTACTTGCAACCGCCGATGCCAAATTTCCACGGAGTTCTGGGTACACGGGAAATTGCTATTAATAAGTATCATCCGAAATTGTCCAAAAATTTGGAAAATAAGCGGATTTTCATTCTGATCTACTCTTGGTTTTTATCCCGGATAAATAGTTTTTTTTAACCATATCCCTATTTTCCAAGCATCCGAATCCATTGATCTTTTTAGTTCACTGTAATACACCATAACTTCATCTGCTAGTACAAAAGCTAAAATTTTAGCATTCGAATTTGTAAAGAAAAATTTTCGTCGTTCCCATATTTAATAACAAAACCTTGCGCCTGAACCTTTCTCCAAATTATCTGCCCAATATGGAATAAACATGTTGAGCTTCTAGGAAGAACATTTTTAAAGCCGATACGCTTGCTTTTTCGAAGTCTGATATTATGACTCTTGGCTTCAAATGTACGTTCCATTCGCTTGCTAATTTACAAATTTCATTCAATTGGAAATATGCGGAATTTATTTGGTTCAGTAATGGCAATTCCATGTTGAATTTTGCCATGAATGGTAAATACTTGGCACATAAATACTGGATCCACGTCCCATCCATAAGCCAACATTCTGCTTCTCCCAGGAATTTAAGGGTTCTTTGCGTTCCTAACAAAATAATTTTTTGATTATCGAACATTTTTCCGAAAATACAAATAGTTCTCCTTCTAAATATTTTAAATTTTCCGGAATGCTTATATTAAAAATAACATCAGGTTGTCTATTGCAGTAGACCGAGCTCTACTAATTTTTCGCTTTTGAGCCTGTCTGCTCGGCAAGTAAACGCAGACTTCTGGTAAACATTTAATGACGTTATTTCGAATAATTTGATAAGGCAAATTAGTTGAATTTATTGCGTCTCGGATACCGATTTCTATATTTGGATGGTCCCTTTCTTATATTATATGAAACATTTGTAATCGCGGTCACCATTCTTGCCTTACATAATAGAGATTGTGTTGGTGCACTTCCATTGGAAAGTATCGCCTTTTCTGTGTAAATGGTACACATATCCGTCGATAATTAATTTCTCTTTTCCTTTATTTGCTTTCACAATGTGGATATTCATCATGAGGACGACTTCAATAACACGAAACATTTTGTCAAATAAACGACTTCAATACTATCAAACTTGTTTTATTTAGTTACTATCACTTTACTACTATCACTGGTATCCTTTGTTTATTTACTTATCACTTATTTATCACAAGCGAACAATTTAATAAACGATTAAATTTCGTCAGTTAAGTGAATAGTATTACATGCAAGAAGTAAAAAACTTTTTGCTAGGAATCCCCGATATTGAAATTGTATATATTTAGGGGATTTCCCTTTATGAAATTGCTCATATGTAATTCATTTCAATATTATTATATTTTTTTGTTATTTTTAGCATATATCTCACTCATATTAGATTTAAAATCTTGATTTTCAAAAAGTAAGATTTTGAAAAAGTAAGATTTAGACCCCAACCCAAAAATTCCAAAGTAAAGTGCCACATCGAAAAGGAAGACCCCATTAAATTTGTGTTACCCACAATATGCTATAATGCTAACCAGCTTTGGGGAGTTTTTTATTTTAGTATGTGAAATACAAACTTAAATATTTTTACAAATGTAATTACATTTGAAATTTTCTGACGTTTTCCTGTCATCCTTGCGCAAAGAGTCCAATGATGAGCGGCTTTGGGGAGTTCTCTATTTTAGTATGTGAATAATTATTGAAAAACAATAAAAACTTGGGAAAACCAGAAATGTGCTACAGATGGTCTAAAAATCTTGTTTTCATTTTTATTTCGTAGTTTTCGTTTGTTATATAGAGAAAATCCCGCCTTTTCTTACAAAGGGACAAAGGAATTGCGAAATAAAAAGTATGCGTCGATATTTAGAAAAAATTAAATTGAGGGGAGATTCACAAGTTACGTAGACACAAAAAAATAGGGTATACAGTTGTTTAGTATAATTTTAGTTAATGTTTGTTAGAAATTTGACAAAGGAGTCGAAATATCTTAATTCAATTTTAAATAAAATAAATATCCCAATAAGTAAGTAACTGACAAAACTAAAATTATTATGTTTTACTATAAAACTGTACCTATATTTATTGTTTTTAGAGTAGCTGAATGTTGCGGCTAACAACCGAATTTTAGTCGGTATTACTTACTTTAGGCCACCGATAGGTACAACTTTAAAAATCAAATTTTGTATAAATTTACTTGGTTACATAGCTATTTCCACTCTGCCTTAAGCCTATCTTCTAGATTTTATTTAAACAAATTATTAAATCGTCATGTTTAGGTTAATTCTATTGGGACTGAACAAAACAATCGAAATAAATTCTCATGACATTTTATTCAAGGTACTCCCGTAAACTTTCTGTTTTTAATTTGATTATTTTATGTTCGAGTAAAAAAAAAAAAATATTAATTAAAAAAAATAATTATTTTTAATGTTTATTTTAATATTTTTTTTCCTCATTTATATGAGTACTAAATGTATGGTGCTATCGTACATATACATACATTTTATATACATATGTATGTAAAAAAAGAAGAGATATGATCCGATGTAATAATATAAAGTGACATATGGATAATGGGAAATTTCCAGGTTTTTTCTTTCTCAGAAAATACTTTTTCCTATATTTGTACTATATTTATTTAGGTACAAATAATTAAAAATAAATACAATGTTTATGAAAATTGTAAATGTATAATCGGATTGTGGCTTTAAATTTTCATTTAACTTTTTTTTTATTTTGCATGTTTACAACATTTTAAGGCGACCTATGGTTAAATTAAAAGTTTTAGTTTAGTATGCTCTTATGTGTGATTGGTTTTGTAAAGATTAATTTTATAAAACGTTTATAAATATTTAAATGATGACTGATATAATATTGCATTTATAATTAATTCATTTAAAAATTATAATTTATAACTGGTTTGCAAACAAAGCCTGTTGTCGTGTCCAAGACTAAACAATAAACTATGTATTATACTATCCTGTTGTGCCGTAAAACCTAAATGAATGGCAAATAAATTTGCTGTTAAATGTGCTCTCAGAGCGGTGAACAACCTACACTCCCTAATATATACTGAGAATATACATTGAATTTCAACTAGCTACTTACTAAAATGCATGACAGTTTGGTCAACACATGTCAAACGAAAACTAATATAAAATTTTTGTTTTATTACAGTTTATGTAAAAAAAAATCGTACTGACATAAACTGTAACAAATGTCACATAAACATGTAAAACTTATTATGTAATATTCTATCGCGTTTTAATCGCACATAAAGCATAAATCATCAACAATCTATTTGGGCGAGGGATACAAAAATTACCCCTTTTCAACTTAACATTTGAACTTTGGTATATAAGCGACAATTGATTTTAAAATTTAACAGATATTAGTCGTCGTCAAGGTTTATTATTTCTAAAAGCGGTCGACTTTTTACTATCACTAAACACCTGTCATAATATATTTGTATTCACCCTCTTCTCGTAACCATACAAACAATAATCTATGTACAAACATAAAATTTATACTTACCATGAACGCCAGCTTATGTTTGAATAAAGATTTATCCAAACAATGCAAGTCGTTTTAGATTAAAAAAAAAATGAAAATAAAATCCAACCAAAAAAAAAAGGGAAGCCAAAGGAAGGAAACGATGGATACAGAATTTTTTTTGCTGTTTTGTCGTCTTTTTATTTGAATTTATATAAGAAAGAATAAATCAAAGAATTTTTGTTAGATTGCTTCAATGTAAAAAAATTGTGTGTTTCCATTGAAAAGACACAATTTTTATATATATATACGAGAATTGAAATATGGGAAAATATCGGATGCGAAATTGTCAGTATTTCAATAAAGCAAATTCCATACATTACATCATATACCTATATGCGGAGTCTAGCTACTCGTCGTCTCAGGACTAGAGTACGCTAAGCGACAAAATCACTATTTTGAGAAAAATGAAAATTAAAGTTTGCGAGGTCATTATGACATAGTGGATAGCGGAAAACACAAAACCAGTTCCCTCAGGAATGGGTAGACTGATTAAGACGTAAATACGCGCAAACGAAAGAGGATATTTTAAATCCTCAGAATCCATCAAAACCCGAAAAATGGCAATTTGGTGGTTAGCGTACTCTAGTCCTAAGACGACGAATTCGTAGAGGAACGAATAAAAATTTGGCTTGTTTACATGTTTCACGTATCATGTTATACAAACCACACCAGGATCTTATAAAGCAACAAAAAAAAAAAAAAATTTGCCATGAGACATTTTACCAAAACTCTTCCATCGCTATAATATGTTACATTTTAAATTAAAATAATATTTTCGTGCGACCCAAGCGATTAAAAGTACAAAAACAAATAAAAAGTAATTCTTCCATGAGGTGTGGGTGTGAATATTGTTTTGATTAAATTCGTATTTTTAGCGCGAATTTTTAAATCCGATTTTTGCTCAAAAATATGGAATTTGTTGATTTAGGATTTTTTTTTTTGGTGTACTCATAAATATCGTGCATTTAAATTACATAAATACTCGGTATATTTTTAGGATTTGTTTAACATGAATTGATCACGTATACAGATTATCGTATCATCGTAATTTTTATGTGCCTGATTTTTTTAATGTTGGTTTGAGAGGTTTCAGATACTTAAATTTAATCTTATTACTTATTTTTTTTTAAATTGATTTTTAATCGGCTTAAGAAGTCTACCAGCTTTTCCTTCAAAGGGCAATAAATCCAGTGGAAGAGTAAATAAGAGTGTGTTTTTAATGATATTGCGGAGCAGATTGCAGGATTATTTCATTTATTGATTACATAGCACTGGATTGCAGGCACGTGGAAATATTGAAGATTTCGGTCTTAATTTTATTAATAGAAAAAAGATCTTAAGCCTAAACAAATACGCTAAATTAGCACCATGATTTTTAACTCCATAAAGAAGCATACTAGACATTGCTGTGTGGCCTCTTTATAAGGTCGTTATTATTCACATAAAATAAGAAAAAATCGTAAATGTATTATGTTTTGCGGAAAAAGTAACTCCTATCAGTACTTACTGTTTTTTATTCACTCCACCCAATATCTGATTCGATTGACCTTATACTTGATGCTTAAATAACGGAACGCTGAAACAGTTTAGTGTTTATAATGACACCTGACCTTCATTTTGTCAACCTCGAGATCAGGCTGGTGAGGTTGCAGAAATCGTCCTCTCTTAACCTTTTCACTCAACTCTTTCGTTCAACTCAAATTCCAAATCAATAGGGCGATTCACCTGACCTTCTCGATATTTTTATTTTTGACTTCTTTCACTCCTTGATGTTTAAGATAAAGCTTCAATCTTCAGTTGGCAACGCTCATCATTGCATTTTTCTTGCTGAGTTAGCATTATCACTCACATCAGCTTATTAGGTCGTACCACCTCGTATCATATAGTACTACAATAGAGCTCACTGGATTTGTTTGAATAAATTCTTGCAAACATTTGAATGCTCATCTCATAATGTTTTTTATACAGAAACGTAGATATCATACCTACAGTTTCATTGAACTTCCCGTTTTGGTAAGCAAAATTCAATTAGCAATCGGTTTGGTAAAACGTGCAAAGTTGCAATTGTCGCCAAACAAACAGCTTCATTCGTCAATGTGATCTCACCCCAGCTAATAAAGCTTATTCTCCCGTATTCTTTGTTACTCGAAACTTCAAAGCTGAAAGTGATATAAAATTAAAGAAGGAAAGAAGTTTTTAAACATTCGTGGGGTAGGTACACAACAATTTAGGAGATGGGAAGCAATCAATACTCCATTTAAAAAGTAAAAGCTCATATACACAACAGCCCCTTAAAAAGCTAACTACCTCGTCCATTCGCGATAAACTCTCAGTACCCGATTCTAATTAGCCAATCCCGCCTATCTAATAGATGGCAACATCAATCCATATTTGGATCACAACAAGTATTTTTCATCTATTTGAAAAACAGGTAATGTTCATCTAATCTGATCAAATTATCGTCCTACAGCAGTTAGTTCGGTATCAGTTCTATCAAAGGTTACAGAAAAATATTACAAAGCCTGCATAAACTATGAAAAATGTGGAAAAAAATTCTCTAGACCGCATGGGTGATAATTCACTACGAAGCCTACTTGAAAATTCACTTGCAGCCTAGGTGAAAATACCACTAAGCAACCTAGGTTAAAAACTCATTTGGCATAGTTAAAAATTCACTGGCAGCCTAGATGAAAATTTCATTAGCAGCCTGTTGGGAAAAAATCCCTAGGCACCCTAGGTGAAAAATTCATTAAGCAGTCTTGGTGAAAAATTCACTAGGCCGCCTAGGTGAAAAATTCACTGGCAGCCTATAGGGAAAAAGCACTGGGCATCGTAGGTGAAGAATTCATTAGGTGGCCTACGTAAAAAATTCACTGGCAACCTAGTTAAAAATAACTAAGCAACCTAGGTGAACAATTCAACAATAAAAAATAAATAAAACCGAAAAAAATCAGGTGAAAAATTCATCGGCAGTCTAGGTGTGAAATTAACCTAGGTAAAACATTCAATTGCAGCCTATAAGGAAAAACCACTCGCCACCTAGGTTAACAATTTGGTTGGCCCTATGTGACAAATTCAATGGCAAACTAGGTGAAAATTCCACCAAGCAGCCTAGGTGGAAAGTTCAGCAAGTAGTCTAGGTGAAAAATTCACTAGATAGGCTGCTTAGGTGAAATTGGCATATCTTCGCCACCCCCCCCCCCCCTAAATCAAATATAACCCTAATTTAGTGTTCCTTCCAGTACGGATCCCCGAATTTATACAATCTTTATTTAAAGCAGCAACGTTCAAGTTTTATATTCAGTCTAGGACATCGGTTTTTCTTCATGATTGTTGATCCATATACTTAATATTAATTTAATTTTAAAAGGCTTCCACCGCATAAAGACGTTATCTACTTTCCTAAGTTTACTAAGCTCTTTAAGGCAATAAGCCGTCAAGTAAATTATGTTTCTTCCTATCTTCTTCTATTGACAGAAACAGATGAACATAGGTAATTAAAAATTGGATAATCGCTTGGGTATAAAATCGATGTACCACATTAAGATGTTAATTGAATTGTGGATAGTACCACCACAATCCCAAAAAGTCGCTCATCTCCTTGGTCCAATCACTAATGTAAAATGGCAGTCATAAATAAAGAAAACTTGCACCTGTGGCTTTTAAATAATCCAACCCCCGAAAATTTGAATGCGTTTAGGCTGGTTAAAAACAGTTCATTTTGATTGTTGACTAGACTGAAAAAATCATGGGATAAAGGTAAGAGAAAAACGACATATTTTAGAATCATCTGTGTGGAAAACCTTGATTCAATTTAGATGCTATAGGTTTCACTATCACCAGGATGATATCTTGCGCGGACACATATAAGGCAATGGTGACTCGGTGAGCTGACAAATATTCAAAGCGTAGATAAGATGAAAACGGGACTGTAATTTGCCTATTTATACAATTGCTCGTAAATCCTATCTTGCACCACTTGACCAGGTTCGAACAAGAGCATGGTAATTAGTTTAGGCTGTTACCCTCTTGAGATCGCAAATAGAATGTAGGGTCGACTAGATCGCAGTATCTTGCTTGGTTTTGGTGATGGCCATTCAAAACCGCAATGATTTTGTGGATTATTGACCTAAATACATTGCAAATTTGGTTGTACGGTACCACTCATTACATTTTTTTTTTAAGAAATGACAAAGAAGGGTTTATCAGTGTTCGCAAATAGTTGGTTATTGATTTTTTTGCGTGCCAAGCTAATTCCGTAAAAAATCTTTTTTATGCGTAACATAAAAGATCAGTCAGAATCGGGCCATACTAATACGCCAGATTTTTATTTTTATTTTTCAACGCAAATTTTTATAGGAAGAGAGCGAATAAAATAACTTAAGATAAATGTTATTATCTCGGAGTCGGGTCCAATATCTTAACCCCAGATAATTGTCTTTGGCCATTCGGAACCGGATATTCGGATATTTTTTATAATATTCATCTGTAAAAATAGAAACTCACAACGATTTGTCGAAGGAAAATCTGTTAGTTCATTACGATATTTGGCATCGTAAAATAAATGGCTAAGTAGGTTGCAATAGATGAAATTCTGAAATTTAGGTCTTCATTCGAAGTTCCAGTTAAAAATCTCTTCGCGTGAATAACACTTTCTGCTAATCGCATTTCTCTGCTATTTTGATTAGATCTTTAAAAACTCTACAGTCATACAAATAAAAATACATAGACAAATTTGTGTGTTCCATTTGGAGCTGGAGGAGGAAAAAATTGATTGGATAGTTAGTTTTTGATTTATGATATCGACCATAATATCATTAGTATGACTAGTGTTGTAAAATACAATCATACCGTTGCGCATTGTTTCAATATAAAAATATGATCCCAGCTCAACCTTTAGGCCAAAAAAATTCTTTAGGCCATGAACTAATAGGTTTTATATTAGGAACTATTTATAATACTATCTTTTTACAACTAGTAAAATATCACTATAATCCGTCAACAAATATGCGTGTTACATTTGATGCTGGGTACTGAGAAGAACGTCTTAATTGGCCAGTATGTAAAAATACATTTGGCGTATATAATTTTTCATTTGACATCATTAGAGTGTTCTTGCTGCTCCGTGTCCCGCAACATTTCTTAAATTTCAGCCATGATTTAAACAAGAAATCCGACCCCAGATGATATGGCCGGAAGAATTCTTCAGAGCAGAATTCATTATTTTCCTAGTAGGAACTACTTAAAAAATTGCAAAGTAAATTTTTATTAAAATCCATCCATAAAAATGCTACATAGGTCCACTTTCTTGAATTTGGCTCTTATTTTTTTTTAAAAATCCGACCTCAAATGATATGACATAAGGAATTCTTCAGAGCGTGAATAATTCAATTTTATATTAGGGACTACTAACTGAATCGACTTTATAACCTAGATATGAAATTTCACTAAACTTTATTAACAAACGTGCATGTTCCATTTGGTGCTGGAACTATAGAAAACAAATTTCTTTTTGGCAAATTTACTTTTTGGATTTAAATTTAAATGGGTTTTAATTTATGTACCAAAATATAATGAGCAGTGTCCTGGCTGGCATATTTGTTAAATGCTGGCCATGTTTTATTTAAGAAATTTAATCCCTACTCCAAACGGAACTTCTGCGATTATGCACCAATTCCATTAAAATTTGGCATCTAAAATAACCAACATATTTGATGATAAATGAATGGATGAATGAATTAGTTGCGGCATACTCAAATGATGAATCGAGGTGGCGGTTTTTAAAATGTTCCTAGAAGAAATGTCACTACACATCTATTTTCTAACCATTGGTCACCTTAGTGACAACTCTACTCATTGGCTATCGGTTCCTTGTAACTAATCCAAACGCCACGTGCTTCTTAATTTGTTGTACGAAATAATTCCACTATTTAAGCCAATGAATGAAATATCGCTAAACTCTCAAAATTTGGGATAGTTCCTGTTCCGAAAACCTTTCCGCAGCCAACAATTAACCAAGCATCCAATATGGCTACAAATGTCATGATACGTCAGGGACAATTGTACAATAATACAACAAAAACTTGTAACTGTTGAAAAAGATTCGATTCTGTTGAAAAAGAATCGTGGAAAAAATGCTGAATAAGTTGTTTTCTTAGTAAGCCACACTGCAACCCAATTTTTATCAAGTTTCATATATTTCCGCTAGATGATATAGTAGATTAGAAGCGATTGATTTCGTCATTGCCTGTCAAAATATAAAATAAATTATAAAAGTGATCAAATTATTTTTAAAACTTAACTAAATTAATTATTTGGAGACTTTTCTTAAATAGACGGAATAGTTTTTAATAAATTTACTTATAAATTAAGTTTAAAGTGAATCATATTAAAGTTTCAATGCACGTTTAATGCTAAAAATACACATTTATTTTTATAAAATTTTATTTCCATTTTTATGATGTTCTTACTGCTAAAATGGTCGGTGAGAAAGTTTTATTCATATCATCGCTTCCAATTAAGAGTATTACATCTGCAAATCATTAATTTTTTTGGAGGGGCGTGTCAAGTTTTTAATGTTAAATTTGGGCTAATTTTTTTAAATAAAATTCGTGCCACACTTTTTGGGAAGGACTCTATTTAAAAAAAAAAATTAAGTCGAAATTAGCATTAACAATTTTAAGGCCTTTACAAAAAATTAGTGATTTGCAGATGTAATACTCTTAATTGGAAGCGACGATATGAAAAGAATTTGACGTCATTTTTTCCATCTCAAGGAACATGAATCGGAAATGTGTATTTCTCACTGAAATTACTTTTCATAATAATTTTCACTTAACGAGAATTGACCGACCCCTGGACATATATTTTATCACCTAACAGCTAGCAGTTTTCTTTCAAGCCTTCCGTATTTCTCGAAAATATTTGGTATTCGTAAAGGTTATATTATGTCCAAATTGATTTCATTCTTTCCCATTTCCCCACCATTTCGATATTTGGACTTTATCAAAACTTTAAAAACGTATTGTCCATTTTTTTTTGTAAGAATAACTGCAAAGAAGGCCGATTAACTTAAATTTTTTTTGGCGTACCGGATATATTCCTAAATGTGCCAAGTTTGGCATGCGTGCCACGTATTTGCGATCAGTGGTTTATATGAAACAAATCAATTTTCTCGAGCGTATTATTCAGCTTGTTCTCAGCCGCAAGAATATCCTGAATATCTTAAGAATCCGTAGAGCTTTCCTAAGTAATAAATTTTCAAAAATCGAAAAAAAATTCCACTAAAAAAATCCAATAATATTCTGAAATTATGACGTATCATGTTTCGCTCAAGGGTAGTCCTGAGGCTGAGAAAAATGCCCTGAGATTTTTAAGGTTGTTTCCTTTTTTTTGTCTGGATGCTCGACTAGGACGAGGTTGTCTCCTCAGTGTTTAATTTTTTTTTTAGTCTTTTATATATAAATAATCTGACAGTCTATAATTTAGATGTAAAGAAAGTTTGTAGGAACACTTCTCGTATTGAAAATAAATCGCAATATTATCAGTTTTTATTGCAGTGCTCGAAAACTAAAAATCTCCCGGATTGGGGCTATATAGTTTAGAAATGGGCGTACAAGGGGCTAACTATTGTGGTAGTTTTACGATGATCGGTATGTTGCAGGTTGCCAAAATATGGCGTTTGTCTTGCAACTCAATAGCATTTACCCTGTCATTGAAATTTTTGAAGAAATTTGAATTTTTATACAATAAAAATTGATTAGACGTATTTTTACTGTGTACTATATTTAAAAAAATTAAGTTACTCATAATAGCTGCATTTCATGACAACAATCTATCCGGATCAAATCACATTTTACAAGCAAACTTTGATCCAAAAACAATTTCAATCAAAATGTGTCTATGGTTTGCAAGTAAACTGTGATTTCATCCAGGGCCCGTATTCTTCAAATTCACTGAAAAAAGTTGCCGAGCCCAGATAGCTTGGTTTCATGAAATGCAGCTATTATATAACCCGCAAAAACCTTCTAACATTAATTTTAAATTTTCCTGCTACATTTACCTATTTTTAAATTATCTGCAAAACATTTTGAAAATTAACAAATCGACGAATTTCGCTTGGAACCATGAGTATGTACTCGATTACACCGAATATCACGAATCTCACTTTTCCCTGTATTCTCCGAAACGTTTCGTTTTCTAAGCTTCACACTATCATTCATGCAAGAGAGCCCGTTTATAGGGATCCTTGTTCATACAACCATTCATATGGAGCGCCCAAATTAATTACTTAATGATTAATAATTATTTACTAATATTTAATAATAAATATTCAATAATTAATGTTCGGTATAATAGAGAACAATTTTGTTCCTTGCGATATTTGTCGATTTGTTAATTTTTAAAAAGTTTTGCAAGAGCCCTGCGGCTCATATCCAAATGGTGCTTGTGAAAGTTTTCATTAATGTGAATGGGCATACTATGGGCTTATTAATATTGTCGTTTTGTTTATGTTTGTTTTGGTTATACTATATTTAAATATGTAGAATGGTGGATTTAATTTTCAAGAATTTCGTAAGCTAGCAAATGGGGAATTACTTTAGTAAATTTAGAAATCCTTTTTTGCATTACTATTTCTTTTAAGTCATCATACGCGTCCCAATGTTGATTTTTATAGCAATAACATACATAATGAGCACCATTTGATATGTAATTTACAAAGGATTTAATCTTAAATGCCTTATTAAAAATATTTATTGTCGTGGGAATTTTGTGATTTCAATTTGCTTAGTTGGATGTAGTAGTGGTACAACATAAATAAATATCGTATTACTCGCGAAAATATTTTGAGCAGCTGAATCATTTTCACAAAGAGGGCAAATAGAAAAGTCATTTTCTTCCAAGTAACTTGCCAAGTGCTCCAATCCCATTTCTTCCAACTTAAATGGATTAACCGGTATATATTTCATAAAATCTAGTGTTATATTGTTGCAAGAATGGCAACTTTGAACTTTTTGTATACTACTAAAAGTGTATGAATCAAGAATAAAATTTGATACGGTGGTGATGTTTGAAGAGCAGTCTCGCTTTAAACAATATAATTTTATTGAACACGAAAATCGAAATTTTGTTGCTGTATCAATTTGATTAGCTCGCAAAACTTTAATTCATTTTGAAAAATCGTTATCTACTATTTCTGCTTCGAAGTTATTTAAATTTAAAATGCAGCAGGTAAACGCCATGGTCGAGCTTTGTTGACTTATAATTAATTTAGAAGCACTTTTATTGCAAAGCTCTGTTTCAATTTTTATGCAGCCTTTTATTAGAAATCGCCGTTTGTAACAAAATACTACGTGGTTCAGGCGGTGTCATGGAATTTATTGATTTTGTCATTTGTTCACTAAAATTAGTTTTTGATTTAGGCGTAGAACGGGAAAGACAAATTGATTTTTTTTTTGCCCAACCTTCGCTAACGGCAAGAAGATGTGCCAATGATTTTTCTTCTTCGACTATTACCATTTTGTCTTTATGTCTGTTGGTTTTGAAATGTATTTTAGGGATATTTAGTGAGAACCTATCATTTACAAATTCATTTCGTTTGTACATTTCTTTAAGCAATCGTAGAGCTTTAATGGGTAGCTTTCCTAATGTTAAACTATGCCTGGTTCTTCGTTTCACAATTGAAAAGTAGTTTTCGACATGACTATTGCTTAATCTTTTTTTGTGATATAAACGGAACCAAAAAGGAGGGTAAGTAATATACTTTGTTAAAAGCGTATTTAATAAATTAGGGTTGTACAATTTATTCGCCGAGTTTTCTTCTTTGGATGGATTTTCTTCATCAACGTCGTCTGAAATTTTTTTAAATTCTAAGTAATATGGACTTTGCATATACAGGTTTTTTTAGTAGCCGCTTTTCATTTTCAAAAATATTAGATTTGTCTCGCTGACATTCCTGAAATAAAACTTCGTTTAATAAATCAACCGAATCTGATTGTGCATTTTTAACAATTGTACATAAAGCTGTTAAAGGTATTAGCTCTCAAGAATTTAGACTTTAAGACGATCGTAAAATTTTTCAAATATATATCTTTAATGACTTCATAATATTCTATTAAAAACAAGGCCGCAAAGATTTCTTTTAAAAGTTTCACATTGTTGTCACTTTGGTCATATGCTTTATTAAAATCGTTGGCAATATTGTGCATGAGGTGTGAAACACATAAATGTAATTTCACCAAATTGTCTGATTCTACAAAGTTTATTATATGATCATGTGTTACTTTGAGGTATTGCACAATGTCCATTTTGTTAAATGCCTCTAAAACTGAATTAATTTCTGCAAAACTTCCATCCGTAACTATAGTTTTTAAAATTGGCCAACATTTATATTGATGCTCAATTTCAATCCGATATGATCTGAGCCACAACCCAATTGTGTCTCTATTATGGCTAGAACCTACCATGTCCGTTAACGGGAATGGATCAGCAGGGTCGGGTTCACCCACCTTCACTGGAACTACTAATGCATAGTACAGTATATTAGCAAGGTTGCGGTTTGGATGTCTTACTAAACTGCCCGTTGCATCTAAATAAGCAATCAGTTTTTTGGACGGTTCACACTTAAGCCAACTGTGTAGCATTTGAAATTGTGTTTCGCTATAAGATATAACATAAAATGGTTTAAATGATAATTTTTGAAATAGTGCTGGGTTTACCAACAGTTCCTTTTGTAAATGTAGAATATCATCAGAGTCATTATCTGGATCTCGCAGCATATTGATCGGACTTTCCTTAAAACATTCATAGATTTTACTTCAGTGGTCTTAAACTTTTGCAAAAATAATTTATTTTCATCTTTTACCATATTTTCAAATATATCTTCTACTCTTTGCTTGGATAATTGAATTTTGAATTCTTCTCTTTTCGAGCCACTTATTTACCTTATTTTGTACCGTATACTTTGAATACTCCACATTTTTTTTTTTTTTTTTTTTTTTTTATTATTTTCCGAAAAACATACATTTTTATTTTGGAAAACATCAAAAATTGAAATAAAATGTATACAAATATTATTCTTTTTTTTTCCTTAACCAATATTCAACATAATTAATTAATCTAGTTAAACAAACAAAGAAGTAAAAATACAATTAAACATTAAATATATATATATAATAGGTATCAACTAATATAACTATAGTACATAAGTACATACAAACAAAAATTAATCATCAAATCAAGTAATGAACAAAGAAATCAGTGGTTTAATTCATATTCAAGAACAAATTCAGTAAATCAGCGACTTTTCATACTCGTTTTAAAGGCTCCAAGTGGCAAACATTTCAATACAGGCTCAAGTTGGTTGAACAGTTTTAATCCGCGATAAAATAAACTATCTTGAGACAGTTTATACAGATAATTTGGTAAGCGAAAATGCGCAGCATTTCGATTAGAACGTTCCGTTATCTCATAATTAGTAGTTAGTACGTTATTACATTTTAGCATGCGATACTTTATTTTATATACCAAGAGAATGAATTCATAATTTACCATTTGAGATATTGGCAGTAACCTATTGTTATAAAGTGAAATTGTTTTTGTTCTCATGCTAAGGCAGTTGATGGCTTTAAGGGCTTGATTCTGGTAAATCTGTAGCTCATTCACTTTGGTTTTACCTGCAGATCCCCAAATTTGTATTAGGTATAATAGATTTGAATGAATATACGAAAAATAGCAATTTAGTGAAACTGCATGGGGAACAAATTTCCCAACTCGTCGGAAGACTGCTATATAGGGAGCTATTTTTTGTTTTATAGAGTTTATATGATGCGTCCACTTTAAGTTGAAGCTAAGATGCAACCCGAGATAGCAAATGTTCTCTACCCTATTGATTTTTTCCGAATCTACAATAATTTCCTCAAGGTCAATAAATATTGGTTGCCTAAGAGAAAATATTATAAATTTAGTTTTTGATTTATTAAGTCGAAGTTTATTACTGGTAAAGTATTCACTCAAGATTTTCAGATCAGTTTCCATTTGTAATTTTAAAGTATATCTGTCATTAGCACCATAAATAATTGCCGCATCGTCTGCGAACAATTGAATTTTACCAGAAAGATTCAGACAAAAAAATATTATTTATATAGATAGTGAATAACAGTGGCCCTAAAATAGAACCTTGTGGTACTCCACACTTTAATAACAGCTCTTTAGATTTATCGTTTCCTATTTGAACGTAGTGTTTGCGATTATTCAAATAATCTTGTAACAGCAAAAGAGCATTTTCATTAATTCCAATACTACTTAATTTATGAATTAAAAGTATATGATCTATGCAATCAAAGGCTTTAGCCAGATCTGGTTAGGATGAATTAATTGGTTTAAATTCAAATAATTCTCCAGTCTTTGATGCACAGTTTTTTCAAAAATTTTAGAAATTTTAAATTGTTATTAAATAGTTTGAATCTTCGATATCCATCATGCCCACAATAAGCCCTAATACAAATAACTTTTTTATTATAGTCGCAAGACTTTATGTTTATTTGACATCCAGTTTTTGCTGTCAATACTGATTAAAACTGGGTGTATGCTGTTGAGTTGCAAGACAAAGGCCATATTTTGGCAACCTGCAACATACCGGTCGTCGTGAAACTACCACAATAATTAGCTCATTGTATGCCCATTTCAAAACTACAACATATAGCCCCCAATCCGAGAGATTTTTAGTTTTTGAGCACCACAATAAAAACTGATTAAAACTGGGTAAATACTAATGAGTTGCAAGACAAAGACCATATTTCGGCAACTTGCAACATATCGATCATGGTCAATTTACCACAATAATTAGCCCCTTGTATGCACATTTCAAAACTATATAGCCCTAATCCGAGAGATTTTTAGTTTTCGAGCACCACAATAAAAAATGATAAAATTGCGATTTAATTTCAATAATTGTTAATTATGAATTTTATGTTTTAAACCAATTTGTATAAGTACATAACTGAAATAATTTATATTGGATTTCTTTGTTTTCATTGGTCTGATTTTAATGAAAATATATTTATTTTAATTAAATATTATAATAAAATCCTGGGCTGGGATAACTTCACATATGAATATATGTTGCTTAATCTGGGATAAAATCCTGGTCTATTTTCACATGCCTTAGTTATCCGAAAATTATAAAATTTGGTTCATTTTAAAGATAAATTAAAGATCAATTTTATAATTTTATAATTTTGGGATAATCAGTTTTTTCTTTAGCAATATCACGTGTGTGAAATTTTTAAATATTTGACACCATATATCTTTCAAAACAGCAACAACAAGCTCCATAAATTTTTTGCTCAACTCATGAAATAGCCAGTCTTGAAATTTTTTTATAAATTTTTATATGATTTTTTTAAGTTTTAAATTCTGGAAATTTTTAAACTTATTGAAATTAAGCTTGGCAAATTCTTAAAATTATCGGACAATTTACTTTAGTATTTATAATAATTGTGTATTCTTAAGATGCATAGAAACTTAATTAGGTTAATTAATTAAATTTCTTTAAATTCTTAATTTTTTTATGCATTGAATTCTGATTATACAGGGCTGTGGAGTTCGAGAATAACTGTTCGACTCCGGCTCCGGCTCCGACTCCGGAAATGTATATACACCAAATACATATATATCTTGCTATTCTTAACGTGAATTCTAATTTACGTGAAACATAAAAACGTGTTATTTATGTGCTCAAAAACTATTGCTGTTTCGCAAGCAGGCAGCAATAGGAGACTGGACGATAGCGTGTCGGCGTTAATTTGCAAAGGCCGACGTTTCGATCGCAGGAAGTTATATTTTTTTATGTTGTTTATTCTTTTTTTATTGGTAAATACAATATTTATATTGATAATTTTCTCTTGACATACCTCCTACAACTTCTACAATTTTTTTCCTATGTAATTTGTAGAATTGCTTGCTTACATTTTGGCGCAACGAATACCTAAATAAATGCTAGGTGAGCAATAGTCGAAGGTAAGATGACGTAGGTAAGACTGCAGCGTTGGAGCTGGGATGGCCCATGCGCACAGTTGATAATTTACATTTAGTTTGAACGCAAGAATGACGCCTAACTTCGGCTAATCCGATTCCGAATTCCAACTTGAACTGCGCTAATGCAAATAGAAGTATAAATAATTGGGGTTCGTAGGAAAAACGGAATATTAATAAAAACAAACAAAAATCCGGAGCCGGAGTCGGTCAATTCCACAAAGCTCCGGCTCCGACTCCAGCTCCTTTAAAAATACGGAAATAAACATAAACTCATCGGCTCCGACTCCGGCTCCGACTCTGACTCCACAGCCCTGGATTATACCAAAGCAACCTTGATTATACAAGCCATAATCTAAAAAACGAAGCTTTTATAAGGGAATTAGAAACGAGGAAAAAACCAAAATTTTCATAGTAAAACACATAAAACATATGGGAAATCACTTTTTTTCCGAAGACAAATTTGTAAATGAAAACGTTGCAAATTCTTAATTATGATTTCTGAAATATTTTCATAAATGTTTGAATTGCAACATATATAAATCTCGTTTAAGTAAATCGTTTTCATTTTCTTGTAATAATTGGTTTATTTAAAATAAAATATAAAAAAAGTTCATAACAACAGCATTCTGGTCAAATTAAAAAGAAAAGCTTACTACAAATCGTGTGCATTAAGCCAATATACATAGATGGCAGTGGGCAGTAAACATTTTGAAAAACCATACCAAAAATCGCCACTTGGGGAAATTTAAGTTCAAAAATTGTAGGAAAAGCAAAACAAATTCTCAAAATATTAAGAACGTGTCATAATTTTGTGATTAAACAATTTTTTTCGTATTTTTCTGTATAAATCTGAGACATCTAACGTACACTAGTAAAACTAAAGATAAATGTAGCAAGTATTATTTTAATTCGTCAGAGCCAACTTTGATGTATTTTTCAAAATGAAAGTTCGAAAAATATATTTTAGAAATAATTTAATTTTAATATTTCTGCCATTAATATTTATTTAATACCAATATACCCTTCCTGTATATTGTTGCTAAAGATATGTAGAACACTTTTGTATAAATATTTTGTAATACTTTTGCTTTTTTCAATGAAAAACTTGAAGCTAAAAAACACCATTTTTACTATGGATTCCTATGGAAATTAGTGAAAAGTTATACCACTAAAAAAGCTTCGAAAAAATACGTCATAATGATTATGGCTCTATACTCTAGAAGGCTCTGATTATACCCGTATGACTAGTTCTTTAATAATTGATATGGCTTAATCGTTAAAGTTAACTTCTTGAAATTCTTGGTACAGCATGATATTTAATTTATTTTACATTTATAGTATTTTTAAATTTCTTGAAACTTTTAAAATTCTTATATTTCATGGAACCTAGAAAGCTTACAAAACTTAATTTATTAAATCTTTTAAATTGTCTTTATGTCGTAACGCTTTTGAATTGGTTGAGTTAGGCTATAAACAAATTTAGATTTTTGGAAGTGAGCCATTTTGCAGATTGACTTATTTTATTATAACTAGAGATATTTGGATAAAGTCTTACTGTGTCATCGGTATGGCAGGTCTCATCTAGCATGAGTAAATCTTCGCCATAGCTAGTGCATATTCACCTACTAATGTGTTGGAAAGGGCCGAAGCGCAAATTCTACGGGTACTGGTGGTTACACTTCGGTATCAGTAAACAAACACCAATACTTAGAGGTATTTAGCTAGATCCTAGTCTAACGCTTCTAGCCTAGATCAGCTAGACAGATTCCCGTCGGTCGTTCACTTTGTTGAATTATCTGAATCAAACAAAATTTAATGATTGCAAAAAAAGATTAACTTTTGTAACTATTATAAATAAACAAAGTCCCAGAAGTCAATTCCTCCCCCATTATATAAAATCCAATTTACAACAAATGAGAAAATCTTATTTTAAATTATATTGATGAATAACCATCAGACCTTTTCGGACAAGATGGTTTATATTTTTTATTATGCTTATTAAAATTGATTCAACTGACCTGTGTATCTTGAAATACATCCCCTTAAACATAAAACTGTATACATATATACATACATATGTGTACAAAGTACAACATACACATCAACCCCGTAATATTTCATTTCATATCTCTAAGAAAGAAAAATTCGTATACTGGGATACCTTTTCTTTATTGTTGTTGTGGTGCTCTCTAAATTTTACAATTATTGATTTATTTATTCCATTTATAGCAAAAGCCAATACTTTTATATGTACTTATGTTTGTTGATTCTGTTATGTATATAGTATATACATATATAAATTTATATCGAATTTATATCTGCTTGTTCTAATGAAACACTCCACACTCTCTATACCACTAGATTTTCATGTTTATAAAACTCTACAAAATGCTGTATTAGCAATCAATAAGTTAATAAACATGAGGTTTACCGATTTTATGTACAAAAATAAAAGTAAAAGTCCATGAACGTTACCCAAACTCAATAGAACGAAACAGAATCTAAATCGTTTATAAACTACAAAATATTGCAATGTACTTAACAACAACCACTTAAGTATCGTTTATATATCCACCTCGAGAAAGCTTGTTATATTGTTTATGGTATAAGTATGTAAGTAAGTGTATATATGTATATACTCGTATATAAAGCAACCAACCAACATCATTAATCAAAATGAACTTTAATAAGGTAAAGTTGATGAAAAATTAAAAAGTTTATTAAGTTACAAGCGAAATGTGTATCTATGTATACATTATATACGCCCCATTAGATTATCCAATTTTGGTTCGGTTTTTTATTTTATTCGTTTTGTTGTATTTATTTAGGAATGGAGCCCACAAAAATTGGTATCCCTTCTTATACTGCCCTCCACTTTGATATCTGCTTGTTCAAATTTCATACTCTAAATATACTTTCTATACTTACATATACATATTATGTGTACACAGAGTACATATATACATAATATAACATTTTAGATTATTATTTCACCATAAATTTTGATACCGATTCGATATACATGTACTCTGAACTGAACCCTTTTCAAATTATATATACGAGTAATATATAAACTAAACACAATCAAATGAAACCATAGATCTTATTAATAAAATATCAGATAACAACAACAAGATTAACATTATACGTAAGTATACGATGATATGATACTGAACCACCAATCTCCAACTCCCTCAAACATTTTACCAATTTTTTTATTACTTTTACGACAGTTTTTTGTTTTGTTTTCTTTTTGGTTGGTATGTCGCCTTTTGTTGATATCGATAAAAGGCTGTATATTCATCTAGTTGAACCGATATACTTACGTATCCATAAAACTATAAAAGGTATATTACATTATACCATGCCACCCCATCCTGAGTAATAATTAAAGTTGATGTCTTATTTAACCTTATATAGAAGAAAGTTCTAATAAAACATTAACATATAATTGAATAAACCAACAGCGCGCTACACTACACCGTATACCGAAAATGGATCAAATCATGTTTTGGGAAATGATGAAAGTAATGAACGATAAAATTATGAATATTGCAAGATGATTTTGTAAATTTTGTTCTTTTTTTTTGTATAAATAAATAAAAAATAAGTTTCACGGAATCATTAAGTTAGAAAAGATTATAGCAGGGGTGGTAAACTAGTGGTTCGTAGAATATTGAAGTTTTGCCCCTTTGTAATGAATATGAACGACCTATTTTCTACGATTTGATGAAATTCGACATGTAAGATGGTTTGATCCTACACTACTATTAAAAGTTTCTCTTCTGCTGCGTAATTGTTGTTTGCTACTTACAAATATAAAATCCTTCATTCATTATATTTTGTATTGTCATTTCAGTATATACACTTCCGAGCAACCGACTCAAACCTCCGCCATTTTTTGACAGCTTGATATGTTATCTTTACCAGAACATCTTTATCATTAAAATCTATACAGTAATTTTCAAATTAAAGCAATCTTACCAAAATACGATGTATCTGAACAAATATCTACCAGTTTCATTCGTTGTTTCCTCAAGATCATGGATATTATTCCAGAAAAAAACCGCACAAGTTGTTGCTTTACTGCAAGAAGGACGCAATCAACGAGAAGTCGCTCGTCAGCTAAACATGAACCAATCTGCTGTCTCAAGAGTATCCAGAAAGTTTCTGGAACCTGATACCTTCAATCGGTGACCACATACCAGCCGGTATAGGTTTACATCTGAGAGGGACGATCGATTTATCGTCCTAACTTCGCTGCGAAATCGCCATCTCCCGGGCGTCGATGTGCAGCAGGAGTTAAGACAAGTTCAAGATTTAGCTGTTAACCCATGACAGTAAGAAGATACTTGAAGGAAGACAACCTCACTCCAAGACGGCCCGCTAGATGCCCAAAATTGACAAAACACCACCGCAAAGATGACTCGAATCTGCTCGCGAACACATAAATTAGAGCATCGAGCAATGGAGATCCGTTTTATTCACTGATGAGTGCAGAATTTGTACCTATCCATGATAGTGATAGGAGAAACCAGGTCGTGACCAGGTTCGCAGTGCTGTTTTGCTGAAACAGTCTCGTACGGCGGCGGTTCGTGCATGATGTGTGCTGACATATCGCTTGAGGGAAAAACAAATTTTATTTTCATACCTGGTGGAGGCGGTAGAGGAAGTCTAACCGCTGAACGATATATCGAGAACATTCTTTTGGATCATGGCCCACGCAGAATATATAAGGGAAGATTTTATATTGATGCATGACAATGCCCGGTGTCACACAGCTCGGCGGTTCATGAATGAGGTTCAGACATGAATCCAATTGAGAATTTATGGGACGAAGTAAAACGGAGGGTCCAAATCAGAAATCCGGTACCATCTAACATCAGTGACCTCAAGATTGCGTTGGATGAGGAGTGGAGTGCGATCCTCAGAGTCATTGTCGAAACCTTAATAAGGTCAATGGAGAACCTCACGCGAACCATTGTAGACGCAAAGGGGGCAATACTACTAATTTTTTGTTGTAATTTAAATTTAAATATTCCCAATGTTTTTATCATAGTCACCAATTTTGGTTGCGTTTTCATTCAAAATTCATTATAAAAAAAGTACTGAACCAATATTCATGAAGATAGTGTCATTTTAAAGTGAAAATATCAGGCTTGCAAAAAAATATTGTCTTGTGAAAAACGGTTTAGCCGTTTTAAAAAAAATCGCCTTTCTATCAGCGCTGAAGGTTTGAGTCGATTTCGTTGCTCGGGAGTGTAGAAAGTATGTTCTTGTATTATATTGTACAAAGAAAAGAAAACATTTTCAGTGTTAAGATTCTTCATAACCTAAGTACTGAGTTTGTTTTTTTTTTCTTAAAATTCAATAAACTGTTACTGGTTACTTAACTCTTTTACACCGCCGTTCCATATTTGAGTTACATAGTAACATTTTTGAAAACGATATATGATTTAAAATTGCAAATATCTGAAAATCCATCCTAACTTGTAGAAATTCAGCAAAAGAAAGTTCAAATCAATTTTGTATTGTCAAATTTCAGGGAAATGGCCAAAAAAAATTTTTACTAAATTTTTTTAGAAAAAACCGAAAAACCGACATGTTACGAAAAAGATTGTCGAATTTTGCACAAATAGGGGGAAAAAATAAAAATTCTTAATATTAGGTTTAGAATTAAAATTCTACATGAATTGGATGTATTTGATTTTGGTAAATTTTGTAAAGCTAAAAGTAGTCACCTCCATCCGTTGACAAGTGCTATAGAATCACGTCAACTGTTCCAGTGGAAATTTGCATACCTTGATTATCAGGCATTTCAACGAACCGAAACCCATCTTGATATTAACTAGAACCGTACCATTGATATCAGGATCTGTGCCACTTATCTTACGGAAAGCCCATTTATGTATATGCAGGCAGATTATCTTGCTTAAAAATTACTAAATCACCAGTTTGTAAATTTTCTTCCTGTTGCTTCCATTTATTTCTTTGTGGAATATGGTTGAGGTAATTGGATTTGAATTTCTTTCAAAACCCTTGTGTTAGCTGGTTTATGTGTTGCCACCGCGACAGCCGATTCATTGGTATTTCATTGACATCCGCCTTAGGGATTTCTGAAACAGTAGACTCAATTGAAAAATCTCTTGAATTTAAAATGGACTCTATTTGGCATAATAAAGTAGCAATTTCCTCAAACGTCAGATGACAGTTGCCGATCACCTTTAATAGATGGAAATTGATCGATTTTACCCTGGCAATATCTGCAAAGATATTGCGTACATAACAAAATATAGAAACATGGCTTTAATTTCAAAAATTCAAACTATTGAAAAATAGACAGAACACGCGTACGTGTTGTGGTTTTTTTGAAAATTGTCCAGAATTCGTTCATTTGAAATTTAAATTTACCCTATTACAGAATTAAAACAGGAGCTTGAGCAAATTCTGAGGAAACGAAAATTGCGGTTTTTTTCGCCCAATTTCGGTTTTTGAGATTAAGAAAACCACCAACAATTAATAGATGGCGACTTTTTTGTAAACGACTTGATATTTTTAAATTCGATATGAACATAATTTGTTTAAATCATAACTTATCATAGAAAATCCTAAAAATTTTAATTTACAAATTTTGTCTATCTCCAAATAAATCTAAAAACTCTTCTTAAAGTTTTAAGGAAGTGTTTTAATAAAATATTGACGAAATCTCTAAGAATTTCTTAATTGTTAACACTCCTCTTCTTCTCAACCTTTCTATAATACTTGAATATTACTCCTGGTTTCTGGCATTAGAGATGGTGGTACATTTTTTTTTTGTAAACTTGTTGTTGGACCAAAAATTTCTTGAGATTTCAATATCCTTGTTGTGGTTTACAAACCACAGTTTTTTTTTTTAATTTCGTTAGTTTTATTTGTTTTACACCATTTTTTCCATATCTGCTGACAATTTATCCTTCGTTGTGGTTAATTTATTTATTCTGTTTGTTGTGGTTTTGTTAGCATATATACCATAGTACAATATAGCAGACAAAAACATTTTTATTTGGAAGTCAAATTTGTTAACGCGAAGATTTGTTTTTTTCGAGTGTTTGGTATATTTTGGGAACGAGAGATTCCTTAAAAAAAATGTTTAGAGCCACTGCTGTATTGAGAACATAATTCATCATAATTCATTAATTTAGGTGTATATATGGGCACAGCTGTATACAGATATTTTGTAAGACAATAGAATCTCGCGAAAGATTGAAGAAGACGAGAACTCAAGGATACAAATATTTTTTTTTAAGTCTTTTATGGTGATTAATTATCATGAAATATGACAACAACTGTTTTGTGGTAGACTAAATATTAATCATCATAATAAAAGAGTGGATTTTAATTAGAAGCACAAGTATTTTGTAATTTACATTAAATAAATTGATGTTGGTAAATATGTCTATGTACTAGGTAATTATTCTCAGTGACATGAACATGAAAAAAATGTCACCCACAAGCATGTTTTCAACATTTCGTATTAACTGAATTTATCTCATTATTTAAGTTCCTTTATCTTATCTCTGTCAATTTTGATAAATATCAATTCGGTATTTTGAATTTCAAAATTGTATGTATGTAAGCAGATATCATGAAATTGAAATTTTCAAAATTTTTAATACAATAAAATTTGAGTTTTAAAATTATTTCTAAAACTTTCGAATTTCGATACAGTTTTATTTTGGCGATTGAAAATGTTGGAACCGATAAATCGAATGTTGAATTAACAATTTCCTTTCGAACTACTTTAGCAACAAATTAAAAAAAAAAAACAAATATTTGTTAGAAAATCTAAACAAATTAAAATATTGAAATATAATTTGGATTACTGAAATTTTTGTGCAACATTTATCAGAATTACAATTTTTTGTTTGAATACACTTTGATTGACATAAAAATCTCTCGGATTGAGGCTATCGGGTTTTGAGATTGGCATACTAACACCTTACTCCTGGCAAGAAATAATCGAAATCATTCGGTGGCAACTTGTCGAAAATCGAAAATGGGCTGGGAATACGCTACGGATTTAACATTTTATTTCACTCATTCTGCTGTATTGAGTAATTAACCGAACTAAAAATCTAGCGGATCTAGGCTATCGGGTTTTTAGATTGCTACTAACACCTTACTCGTGGTACTGCTTTAAAAATGTTCTATAGGTAGTACTTACAATAGGTTCTTACAGTAAGATGATTTTCAGTTTCCAATCGGCATACCAGATGAAGAATTGTTTTAAACATTTAAACTCCGAAAAAGTAAATATAACCGTGATAAAACTGATTTTCACTACTTATGGAAATGCTATGGATTTTTAAATTCGGGCAATATTTGGAACACTTGAAACAGACCGATCATCATAAAATTTCTAAACAAGTTAGGTGTTAGTATGCCAATCTCAAAACCCGATAGTCTCAATCCGAGAGATTTTTAATTCGGTCAATTACTCAATAAAGCAAAACTGCCCTTTTTCAATTTTCAACAAGTTGCCACGGAACGATTTTGATTATTTCTTGTCAGGGTAAGGTGTTAGTATGCCAATCTCAAAACCCGATAGCCTCAATCCGAGAAATTTTTAGTTCGGTCAATTACTCATAACAGCAGAACGAGTGAAACAAAATGTTAAAACCGTAGCGTATTCACAGCCCATTTTCTATTTTCGACAAGTTGCCACGGAATGATTTCGATTATTTCTTGTTAGGAGTAAGGTGTTAGTATGCCAATCTCAAAACTCTCTAGTCTTAATCCGGGAGATGTTTATTTCGGTCACTATAGGGCTCTAATTGTGGCGGTATAGAATTTAATGCGTTAGCATAATACGCTAAATATTTTATATTGTAGTAATTTACAATTCAATACTCAAGTTTGATTTTCATTTTGTTTTAAAAATAAATAATAATTTGAAATTTGAAGTTACTTACGTTTCATAAGTTAAATTTGTTTTTGTGATGGTTCTACATATTTTCTTTAATATTTACACTTCTTCTGGATAGTGACACTTTAGTTAAGAAATGGACCAAATTATTTCGGGCTGGATCTTGGGATAACTTCATCTACATGGTGGTATCCATATATTAGCTGGTACCCTAGCGTATATCTGGTCATAAACGCCACTAGTGGGCCTTATCTTTAGGTATGGCTTTGTATAAATGTTTACTTCGCCCTAATACGATAAACTTGTGATCCTAATCAGATCAAAGTTTATACTGAAAACAACAATAAAAATTGAACTGATTTTGTTTTTGAGTCAAAATTTTGATTCGAGTGGTTTGTCGTTCCCGGATCAGATCAAACGTCATAAACTACAGCTATTATTACAAAACAGCCCATACTATGAATATACTAAAATGTGTGTGAAATTTACTTATTTAAAATTGTATAACTATTTAAATAATTTCGCAAAATTTCGTTTGTGAAACTTTTTTTTTTGTCTCTATCTCCGCAATCTTTTCTGGGGCTCAAAGCACTCCCAACTCTTTCGCAGACCCTTTTAACGTCCTAACTCGAGGACGTACGGCTATAGATCCACTTTTGTTTAAACCACCTGCATATTGTATTGCTTCATGCCAGCTTATTCTGACATAAAATGTGGGTCGGCCCATGGATTCCGCACTCTCAACAGGGGGTCATGGATGTGTTAATCGTCATCACCGATCGTAATCAGATATGAAAATCCATTTTGCATCCCGCCCCTATAGGGATTCGAACCTGGTACCTCCCAATCTAACCGCCGTAGCTTTAACCACTACGTTTTGTGAAACTTAACAATTAATGCGGATGTCGATGTCGAATATTATTGCCTGATGTCAGTCGTCTTCGAGTAACGTATTCTAAGTTTGACGAAATTCAAACTAAATTGGAAATCTTAAATGAAGGAGATTTTACATATAGAAATGAATTTGAGGATGAATATGAATTTGTAGAAGCTTCAATTTTAAATCAAATTGAAGACATTCGAACAAATGCAAAATCGAATCAAGTTAAAAATGATAATTCGCCACAAATCGATATAAAAACAAAAATTCGACGGATCTGAGTTAAATTGGCTAGATTTTCGTGGTATCTTTATTGAGCTAATTCATTCAAATAACGGTTTGAGTAACCTAGCAAAATTTCATTATTTAGCTTCGTGTGTTACGGACGGAAAAGCGTATAAATACATTCAACCTGTTTCAATTTCAACTGAAAATTATCCGATAGCATGGAAAAACCTAGCCGACCATTATAATGACGAAATAACAATCCAGAAATTGCATATGAAAAGGATTTACGAAATTAAAAAGCCCATTGAAAATTCGGTATCATCTCTTCAAAATTGTATCGATGTTATTGTTAAACATCATACTTCTTTAAAAGCGTTAAAAGTTCTAGTTGACATGTGGGATTTAATTCTTATTCACCATTTTACGAATAATTAATCAAAAATTGCCATAATAAAAGGTTCTCCAGCTAAAGAAATATTATCGTAAAATTCATAGAAATTCTTCGAGAAAGGTGTAGAATTATGGAAGCTGAAAAATCTTCAACCAGCTCCCAACAAATAGAACGATCCCCAAGTCTTTTATAGAAAAGCAACCTCGAGTTTTGAGCATGCAAAACCTCACTTGTGTATTTTGTAGTGGAAATCATGTTATCGACCAGTGTTCAAAATTTAAAGACAATAAATTGAGTCCTCAGAATCGTTATGAATTTGTTAAAAAACATAATTTATGTACCATTTACCTTCGACAGTTATCACGTTGTTCGTTGTTTTCTTTGAAACACAACATTCTTCTCCACTTCGCGCGGAATAATTTAGTAATGGGTATTTCCACAAACAATTCTCATAAAATTTCCGAAAAAACGTCTCAGCTCCACTTAAAACTCAAACTATACCTCGGCTGGAGTTGTGCGTTTCTTTGCTCTTGGCTCAAACAGTTGAAACAATCGTTTTAGTTATGCAAATAAAATTTAATTCAATTTTTCTATGGACTGATTCTGAAATTACGTTACATAGAATCAAATTGGTTCCAGGGCGTTTCGAAGTCTTTGTAGCCAATAGGATTTCAAAAATACACGATTTGAGTTCTCCCAATGATTGGTATTATGCTCCAACCACAGAGAATCCTGCAGATATAGTGTCTCGAGGGCTGATGCCGCAGGAATTTTTGAAATTAAAACAATGGTGGTCAGGTCCATCGTACATACATTAACCAACTTCGTTTAATAATACCTAAGCAACCTACTACAAAAAATAATGAATCCTCGCAAAAGAAATATCCAGATGTGTTGGTTGGAACTTTGACAAAAATAGAAGAATGGATGCCTGTCATAAAGTATTCGAATTATCTAAAAGTATTGCGTATTTTCGCATATATTTATCGTTTTACAAACGCCTGCCTTAAGAAACTTCGAACTTTAAATAAATTATCAAAACCACCAACTATTAAATCACTCGAAACCAATGAAATTGATGGTGCTTTAAACTTTATTATAAAACACATACATCAATCTCATTATTCAGAAGAAATTCATAATCTTCGTAAAAATCAATCGGTGTCTCGTCGAAGTAAATTATTAACACTGACGCCATTTCTCGATGACGATGGCATGGTTCGGGTTGCTTGGCGGACGATTAAAAAACGCTGATATTCCCATCAACCACAAACATCAGTTAGTAAATTGTACCAGGTTCACATTCTTTTATAAAATTGCTAGTTCGAAATGAGCATATGCGTCTTCTTCACGCTGGTCCTCAGACCTTGTTATACAATTTACGCCAACAGTTTTTGGTCATAGGAGGATGAAATTTATGCCGAAAGGTACTTAGTACGCGAGTGCATAACGTGTGCTCGAGCGCGTCCACAAATCTTAAATCAAATCATGGGTCAATTACCCGAAAAACGTGTCCTATCGTGTAGACTCTAGACCATTCCAAAATGTAGGAATAGATTTTTATGGTCCATTTCTTGCGATTATTCAAGTAATATCTAGAGTGCAATTGGAAGTTTAGATTGCAATTTTTATATGTTTCGGTACAAAGGCAGCCCACATGGAAGTTGGTGTCTGACCTCTCTACTTCAGCTTTCTTAACATCTCTTCGGCGATTCGTATCGCGTCGTGGGCTTTGCTCACATATCTATTCACATAATCCTACCAATTGTATTGGATCAAAATCTGAATTTTAAGGAACTTCGCAGCTTATTCTTGTCAGAATTTCATCAAAGCGAAGTATTAAAATTTTGTATTGATTCCCATATACAATGGCACACCATTCCCCCAAGGCCGCCCCATTTTAGAAGCTTGTGGAAAGCCGCGGTTAAAAGTGCGAAATATCACATAAAACGCGTCCTCAGCTATTCGTCATTTTCAATCGAGCAACTTCACACGATCGTGGTTCAAATTGAAGGATATCTGAACTCACGTCGTATTGGCCCTATGTCAGATAATCCAAATGATTTTGAAAGTCTGACTCCTGGTCATTTTTTAATCGGCCAACCGATCAATTCCATCCGTGATCCATCATTGTTACATTTGAAATTTAATCGTTTAAGTCATTTTTAACTGATTCAATTTACATTCTACACATTTTTGAAGCGATGGCTAAATGAGTTCCTGTCAATTCTACAGCATCGCCGAAAATGGGCTAAGCCATGTGAAACACTAAAAATTGGTGATCTCGTAATCTTAAAGGAAGATAACGTCCCTCCATTAAAATTTCCAATGGCTCGGATTACAAATCTGCATAAAGAAAAGGATGGATTTGTGAGAGTGGTGACCTTAAAAACATCGAACTCCAAATTTAAACGCGCTATTACTCATATTTGTCCACACTGCCAATTGAAACTTCGATTGACAATTAATTTATTTCAATAATTAAATTAGTCAGTAACAAAATTATGGTAAGTTTAATTGGTTTGAATGGTAAAGGCCGGTATTCACGTACAATTAATTTGCGCAATATAATTGTGTGACGTCAATATTGCACAATAAAATTTCAAAATCTTGAATAAACTTTGAGAATATTGTGCAATGTTTTGACGTCACACAATTATATTGCGCAATTTAATTGTACGTGAATACCGGCCTTAAGATTATGGTAAGTTAATTGGTTTGAATTTGGAACACTTATAAATTGTTGTCGTTAAATTTTTTTTTTTTTTGTAAACAACTACGAACTTTCATCTACGTAGCACCGGTATTCGCAATGAATCAGGTCAATTAAAAATAGACACTAGACAGGCACCAGCTGCTCAACAATAACCTCTTGTGCTTCAACTTAGAGGGTTAGTTCCCGAGAATTCCCGGGACAAATTACCCGGGAAAATAGGTAAATTTCTTAAACCCGACTCCTAGGATTTTCATCATAAATCCCGGGAATTTTTAATTCATAATCTTCTTAATTTTTTTCTCAAAATTGGATGTTTCGCTGGATAAAATAATCTCTAAATTTTTCAAAATTGTTTTATTCTATGTGATTCAATGATTTCATGATTTTAAAATTTCTTTTAGATAAAATTTAATCTCAAAAGTAAGCTTTGTCAAATGAAAAGCTACATACTTACGATCGAAAAGTACATATCAAAAGCGCAACAAATTATTTAAAATTCAGTTTGGAAAATGTCTCTAAATAAAGAGTGGTTCATGATATTATGGGAAAAACTGAAGTAGGCGCTAAAGACCGGGGCGTTCCGGGGTAAGACTGTGCTGGATGGTTCTCAATGTTTACAGTAATGTTTTTCTTACAGTACTGTTAATTTCTTAGCTGTAAATCAGTATATGTGGCTTCAACTGTTAAATACACTCATTGTTAAAGACCTTGGTGTATAAAGAGCTCCAAAGATAACAAAGCATTTTCACTGAGCTTTCTTTCATTGCATTTAGTGAAATATCTCGCTGGTTAACGGAATAGGTAAACTTTCGAGCCTTAGTTTAATTTTAAGCCCTTTGTGAATCCTCGTGAAAATACATTTCTTGTATTCTTCATTTTGTCTATGGATTAGCAAGGTCAAAAGTTTACTAAATTGAGCGTTTTCTGAGTTGACTTAAACTTGTAAAGCCATTGAGCACGTCTTGGCTACATCTAAAGGACATGTTGGGTTTTTGAATCATTCTATGAACTCCACCCCAAAAAACTACATTGAAATTAGCCAAAAAACTGATCGGACGAACTTTTGTTTTGAAAGAATTTTTAGTTAATTTCCCGGTATCCCGGTAAATTGAGTTGTGTCGCTCCCGCCTCCCAGAACTTTAAAAATGGTCAGGGAAGCAACCGGTGAGAAGGTATTTGCCACGCCACTCTCAAATATGGCGGATTATCTGTTCTACCGCATGTTTGAGCGATAACAATAATTTGGTCTAGAGAAGACATTCCAAAAGAGTGGAGATCCTATCTGTTCACTTCATAAAAAGGAAGACCGATTAAATTGCAACAACGACGCGGTACAGCTTCGCTGAACGCAGGCTACAAAGTTTTGGTCAAGCAGTTGAAGCAAAGTTGTCAACTTATAGCAAGAGGATCTTTGAAGACTACCAATGCTATTTCCATCTAAATATGTTATTTCCTTTCAAATATTTTAAATTAGAAGTGCTATGACAAGGACATCCCTATCCGGGTATACCTCTTTTGGCAAAAAAACGTTTCGCAAATGAAAGTTTGATCAAATTACTTTTAGAAAAAAATCGTTTGGCAAACGTTTCTTTGGCAAAGAAGTACGAATGGTAAATGCACTTTTAACCAATTATTGTCCGGCAAAATATTCTTTAGCAAAAAGGGATAAATGTCAAATGTATGTTTGACAAATTAATTTTTGGCAAATTATACTTTAGGAATTATGAGGCATTTTGATCGCGCGATCAAAAAAGAAAATGGAGATTTCCAATCTAATTCTAATAGTAAATCTCTATTTTTCAGATAATTTTAAATTTTCGTTTTCAAGCAAAACTATTTTTCAGTTAAGGAATCATCAGTCCAGTTCACAATCATTTAAAAAATCGCCAAGGTACAGGCTAATTAATCATATTCCGAAAGTTTATCCAAAAATCATTTAAGAATCGCATTTCCACCGTACCTGTCAAAATGTATCATATTCCCAAAATAAATGGCCAAGAAACAGGCTAATTTGCGATATTCCAAAAATGCACCCAAAAATCATTTAGCAATCTATCATTTAACAACTCCTATTTCCACCATACATGTCAAATTTAATCACAATCGGTTAAGAAATAGCTAAGTGACAGGCTAGTTGGCCATATTCCAAAAATGTATCCAAAATCAGTTAAAAATGCCATTTACATTGTACCTGTCAAATTAATAATAGATTTTTTGATTAAACATACATTTGCCATTCAATTTGTTTTGCCATATGATATTTTCCAAATATGTAAATTTGCCAAAGATATTTGTTTGGTACACTTGTGTAAGGAGTAACCTGGTCACAATTCGCAAGTGCACATGCTGCCTCCTCGGGGAAACTACTGGTAACTGAGGCCATTTCGCAAATTTTGGCCATTTAGCGCAGACTAAAGTACGGCAGTATGTAAAAGAGAAATCCTTGACAAAAAACCCTAATCTAAGGTGGAACAGCATATGCTGATGGATGAATGGCTGATAGGTTAATCAGTCCAAAATATGCGGACACTGGATGCCAGGCACCCTCCAGTTTTATTTGGCGTTCCTGTAGCAAAGCTGGGTGACCTACAGGCGGCCTTCCTTTCCCAGCAACACGTAAGAGTAAAATCAAAACGAAAGACAGGGCAGGGGTAGGAATATAGGGGAGTGGGTCTGCCCGCTCGAAGTCCTTGGGTACCAGTGTTACCGTCTTTCTAGCAGAAGTATCTGTTATAATAAATATCTAGAAGGGATAGCAATGAGCCCAGATAGTATGTATCGCTTACCGGCCGGCAGTATTATCAGGTTCATTAAGAGTCTGAATATTGACTGGACGCATAATTAAGCAGGGCCCAAACACAAATGATCTAAATATTTAAAAATTTGGAAATTATTTTACGAATTATAGAACATTTGTCTGTAGAATTTGGAAATTTGTATACATTGTGAAATGTGGAAATATTAAATTCTGCAGTTTTTTATTGAATTCTTTGTTTACTCTTAAGTTGAAATTTGATGAATTAATCTAATTTGGGCTACATATGTAAGTATGAAATTTTCAAAATTGTATTTAAGTATGACAAAGCAACATTTTATCAATTTACTGTTATTCGATTAAATAAATAACAATTCTGAAATTTAATATTAAGAAAATTTTCGACTTTGATATTAGGAATTGAAATTCTTAAAATATATTAAAGTTCTTCAATATAAATCTCTTCAACCGAATCAAACAAATATTTTATCAAATCATCGGCTATTGTGTATACGGATTATAAATTGTTCCACCAAAATTTCACACAGTTAACATAAATACAAAATAAAAAAAAAATGTAATGTGTCTGATGTGTTTAAGTATGTAAACCATTTGAACCGGAACAACATAATAATGGTTAATAATATGCCTAACCCAATTCAATCCCTTAATTTTGCTCAATCACCCCGACGACACACTATATACAAAACTGGATGTAGGAAACGCACAAGAATACCATTAAAACATTTCGAATTATCCTACATCATTTTTTGTGTTTTTAATTGCTGCCATATTCCTTGCTGACAAATGAAATAAACAGGGATTTTATTTCGCCTGTGAACCCATTTCATGCAGGAAGGATATTATACCCATTTCCCATTTTGATTCTCTCTGTGTGCCACAAACTCGTATACGACACAAACAAAAAAAAAAAAAAAAGAAACGTTTGGTGAAATTTATACCCCGATAATTACATATACAAAAAAAAATGTTGGTATATATGCTGTGTGTATACGATATACAACATCCCAAAAATATTGCCTAAAGTCTTAACATTTTATGTGTAATATTGAGATATGTTTGTACAAACATTACAAACTGACACAATCAGTAATACAAATCATAATTTTTTTCCGCCGTTTTGGGACACAATTTTTCATTTAAAATTTTTATAGCATTTTATGTTAAAAGTCATAATAGATTTTAGAGGCGTATGTTGTGTGTTGATGAGGTTTTAATTAAAAAAAAATTGTATGACGCGCAATGAAATATGCAAAATGTTGGTAAATTATATTTTTGTTAGGCCTTAAGTAATATAAATCACATTGATGCTAATTTTTTATGTTTATTGTTTGTATTTTTTTCAGATCGAGGTAAATGTTCAACTTAAGTCCTGCACAACATATATGTACATAGCAAAAACAAAAGTTTAAAGGTTATTAATTAAAAGTGAGGTATGTATCGCATAATAAAATAAAATATACATAACTTGTCTCGTTGCGTCTTGTTGTGACTTTATTTAAATTTTAATAGCGCGTTGGATTAGAACTAATTGTCTTTTTGTTTTATTCTCATGAATTTTATACGAATCATGTAAGTCTGTCTGTTATATACAAAACCAAAATACTTTCAGTTTTTTTTGAGTACTAAAGTTGCATGAAATTAAAAATTCTTTTCGGTATGTTCGTGTGTACTCAGAATTAGAATTGGGTTTGCAAAACATTAAAAATTAGTCGTGTGAATCTCTTTATCGTTCGTCTTTTGAATATTTTTTTTTTTGTTCTTCGTATATTTTGTATTATGCACATGGAAAAGTTATTTTTGGAAAAAATTATGTTTTCCAACGTTTTTTTTTTTAATGATTTTAGATTGAAAATTCATAGAATCGACCAAAAATTGTGCTTTTTCTATATAAGACCAGTTCGGAGAATTCCAAGTATAATAAATGCCTTGTGGCTGTGCTGTCTTAAAGTTCATTTTTAAAATATTCATATTCAAAAGGAAGCTAGAGAAATTTATGTACGTGTGTAGGTTTGTTGTACGAAGTAAATTTGTATTCAATTTTTTATTGTTACCTTTGGGGTTTTCAAGTTGGCAAGTTTATCATAATATTTAGCTTGACTAAAAAATTTATTTAAAAGGTATGTATTTCGTTTATATCTAAAAAAAATCAATATTGGAGTTTCGAATCAGAACTTTCTGATTTTGTTAATTTCCATCCTGGAAGTTAGTTTGGAAATATCCTAAATTAACTTAAAGCAACGAAAGCAGATAAATTAAAAATTTAAAAAGCGAGATAACATTGTCAAAATTAGAAACGGAAAATGAAAAATTCTGTAAACATATACCAATTCTCAGAATTTTAACTAAATTCAGTAAATTTCAAATATTTCTGGCAATTAACTAAAATGTTTAATCATTTAAATTGTAAAGTGTTTGACCCTTGCTCATTTAATTTCCAGTAACAATTTCTAATTGTTCCAGATTTTATTTTTATTTTTGAAAAGTGTTTAGAACGTCAGCGAATATGATAAATAACGAGATTCTCTACGAGAAGTCTTTACGCGGAAGTAGACCGAAATTTTTCTATAATTTTGAAAAACTTCTGAATAAGTTCCAAACACATCCTGAGATTTTAAAGCAGCAAATCTCGGGTTTAATTTTTAACAAAACAGCAATTCTTCAGTTAAACAATACTTCCTCTCTTTCTTCCTCTCACCTACAAGAAAATTATACAAAAATGCATCTTTTAACGTACATCTTTTGTCTTTTGGAAAAGAGCAAAAGTTTAAATGTAAATCAGCTATAATGGAAGAATAAAATATTTATTTGAGCGATATTGAAAAGTCAACTTGGAATTGTTTGTGTTAAACGAAATATTTGTGCGACCCGTCAAACATTGATTTTTCGATTTTAGAAATCACTACTCATAAAAAAGTGTAGTTGGCTGTTTCATGGCATTTAGTGGCATTATGCCTGTATTCCATTAAAATAATGACTCACAGTCAAAAAAATCGAAAAGAAAAAAATAATCTGATACTCCATATAAGACACAAAGTCATCGCTTTTTTTATTTTTATTTTATAGCAAAACAATTTTGCGTTACAACAAATACGTTTGGCTTTGTCTTTTATATGGGGCGTCAAATTATTTTTCTCTTTTCGTTTTTTTTTTTACTGTCAGTCAATTTTTCCCATGGAATGCAGGCATTAAGCGAGTATTCCATGAGAAAAATTGACTCCCAGTCAAAAAAACGGAAAGAGAGAAAAATAATCTGATACTCCATATAAGAGACAAAGTCATCGCTTTTTTATTTTTATTTTATACCAAAACAATTTTGCTATAAAATAAAAAATACGTTGGCTTTGTCTTTTATTTGGGGCGTCAAATTATTTTTCTCTTTTCGTTTTTTTTTTACTGTCAGTCAATTTTTCCCATGGAATACAGGCATTAAGCGAGTATTCCATGAGAAAAATTGACTCCCAGTCAAAAAAACGGAAAGAGAGAACAATAATCTGATACTCCATATAAGAGACAAAGACATCGCTTTTTTTATTTTTATCTTATAGCAAAACAATTTTGCTATAAAATAAAAAATACGTTGGCTTCGTCTTTTATATGGGGCATCAAATTATTTTTCTCTTTTCGTTTTTTTTTTACTATCAGTCAATTTTTCCCATGGAATACAGGCATTAAGCGAGTATTCCATGAGAAAAATTGACTCCCAGTCAAAAAAACGGAAAGAGAGAAAAATAATCTGATACTCCATATAAGAGACAAAGACATCGTTTTCTTTATTTTTATTTTATAGCAAAACAATTTTGCTATAAAATAAAAAATACGTTGGCTTTGTCTTTTATATGGGGCGTCAAATTATTTTTCTCTTTTCGTTTTTTTTTTACTGTCAGTCAATTTTTCCCATGGAATACAGGCATTAAGCGAGTAGGTACTCCATGAGAAAAATTGACTCCCAGTCAAAAAAACGTAAAGAGAGAAAAATAATCTGATACTCCATATAAGAGACAAAGACATCGCCTTTTTATTTTTATCTTATAGCAAAACAATTTTGCTATAAAATAAAAAATTCGTTGGCTTTGTCTTTTATATGGGGCGTCAAATTATTTTTCTCTTTTCGTTTTTTTTTCTGTCAGTCAATTTTTCCCATGGAATACAGGCATTAAGCGAGTATTCCATGAGAAAAATTGACTCCCAGTCAAAAAAACGGAAAGAGAGAACAATAATCTGATACTCCATATAAGAGACAAAGACATCGTTTTCTTTATTTTTATTTTATAGCAAAACAATTTTGCTATAAAATAAAAAATTCGTTGGCTTTGTCTTTTATATGGGGCGTCAAATTATTTTTCTCTTTTCGTTTTTTTTTACTATCAGTCAATTTTTCCCATGGAATACAGGCATTAAGCGAGTATTCCATGAGAAAAATTGACTCCCAGTCAAAAAAACGGAGAGAGAGAAAAATAATCTGATACTCCATATAAGAGACAAAGGCATCGCTTTTTTTATTTTATTTTATAGCAAAACAATTTTGCTATAAAATAAAAAATACGTTGGCTTTGTCTTTTATATGGGGCGTCAAATTATTTTTCTCTTTTCGTTTTTTTTTCTGTCAGTCAATTTTTCCCATGGAATACAGGCATTAAGCGAGTATTCCATGAGAAAAATTGACTCCCAGTCAATAAAACGGAAAGAGAGAACAATAATCTGATACTCCATATAAGAGACAAAGACATCGCTTTTTTTATTTTTATCTTATAGCAAAACAATTTTGCTATAAAATAAAAAATACGTTGGCTTTGTCTTTTATATGGGGCGTCAAATTATTTTTCTCTTTTCGTTTGTTTTTTTACTATCAGTCAATTTTTCCCATGGAATACAGGCATTAAGCGAGTATTCCATGAGAAAAATTGACTCCCAGTCAAAAAAACGTAAAGAGAGAAAAATAATCTGATACTCCGTATAAGAGACAAAGACATCGTTTTCTTTATTTTTATTTTATAGCAAAACAATTTTGCTATAAAATAAAAAATACGTTGGCTTTGTCTTTTATATGGGGCGTCAAATTATTTTTCTCTTTTCGTTTTTTTTTACTGTCAGTCAATTTTTCCCATGGAATACAGGCATTAAGCGAGTAGGTACTCCATGAGAAAAATTGACTCCCAGTCAAAAAAACGGAAAGAGAGAACAATAATCTGATACTCCATATAAGAGACAAAGACATCGCTTTTTTTATTTTTATCTTATAGCAAAACAATTTTGCTATAAAATAAAAAATACGTTGGCTTTGTCTTTTATTTGGGGCGTCAAATTATTTTTCTCTTTTCGTTTTTTTTTCTGTCAGTCAATTTTTCCCATGGAATACAGGCATTAAGCGAGTATTCCATGAGAAAAATTGACTCCCAGTCAAAAAAACGGAAAGAGAGAAAAATAATCTGATACTCCATATAAGAGACAAAGACATCGCTTTTTTTATTTTTATTTTATAGCGAAACAATTTTGCTATAAAATAAAAAATACGTTGGCTTTGTCTTTTATATGGGGCGTCAAATTATTTTTCTCTTTTCGTTTTTTTTACTGTCAGTCAATTTTTCCCATGGAATACAGGCATTAAGCGAGTACATGAGAAAAATTGACTCCCAGTCAAAAAAATCGAAAAGAGAAAAATAATCTGATACTCCATATAAGAGACAAAGACATCGTTTTCTTTATTTTTATTTTATAGCAAAACAATTTTGCTATAAAATAAGAAATACGTTGGCTTTGTCTTTTATATGGGGCGTCAAATTATTTTTCTCTTTTCGTTTTTTTTTACTGTCAGTTAATTTTTCCCATGGAATGCAGGCATTAAGCGAGTATTCTATGAGAAAAATTGACTCCCAGTCAAAAAAACAGAAAGAGAGAAAAATAATCTGATACTCCATATAAGAGACAAAGACATCGCTTTTTTTATTTTTATCTTATAGCAAAACAATTTTGCTATAAAATAAAAAATACGTTGGCTGTGTCTTTTATATGGGGCATCAAATTATTTTTCTCTTTTCGTTTTTTTTTACTGTCAGTCACCCATATAAGAGACAAAGATTACCACCCCTATTATGATTGTCGAGTCGATCGACAATCCACACGACTCTGTGTTGCCGTTTCATTTTTTGTATTGTTTTTATCCAATGAAAAAACGAAAACGCACGACAGAGTCGTGTCGATTGTCGATCGATTCGACAATCATAATAGGGATGAACGTTTTTTTTTATTTTTTATTTTATAGCCAAATTGTTTTCAGATCAGAATATTTCTCTTTCCGTTTTTTTGACTGTAAGTCAATTTTCCTCATGGAATACAGGCTGTTCTCGTTTTCGTAAGATAATTGGAGTTTAAATAGAAATTATAAATTGCTTTATGTGGAAAACGATTATATAATGATCGATTAAATTGGACATCGTTTCGTGAATAGGAACATTAGCAGTCTTAATATAAGAATTTGGGAGTTAGTTAGTTTTAATTAATAAAATTTAGCCGTAAGGAGCACGGTTTATAAATACCGCAAAGCAGAAATTTTATTATTTATGTTCAATTTAAACTAGCGAGACCGGATTAGTCCGGTTTTCTGAGCTAGTGCCCATAATTGATTCGGCTAGGTCATCATGAATTTTCCATGTTCCGCTTTTTCAACACCTCGAGTTTGTGCATAATTGTAGTGTGTATAAGACCAAGTAACAGTTTATCTGGCAAAAAATCCATTCTAATTAAATTTCATTATTTGGCACTTAGCCCATCAATTGACCCTCCGTCTTGGCTCTGAGACGCGTACACGTTACGCATTGATAAACAACTCTTCGTAGAAGGTTCTTGCAACATGGTACCTCGTATTGTTGCCTAACAATCGCCAATAACCATGGTCCTTGTACAGCTCCTCTATTATAAGTCTTGTCACATGGGATTTTGGTGGCATTTTATGATAGGGTGTTTGGTTGAAAATGGAAGGTTTTCTAAACTTCCACCTACACGCAAAACTCCAAATTCATCTTTGAACGACTTAAGAAATTTTAAGCTGCTAGATTTTCGGACGTTCTCACTTCTACGTATATCTTCCACTTCTTGAGCAAAAAATTTTTCTTGTTAATATAAACAGATTCTATATAGTGACTCGAGTGTTTCTTCCCGTGTTAAAAACTTTGAGTGATTCCTTCCCAATACAGGTTTTCTGCAGTTAGAAACAAACCGAACCAGATAGGTGACAATAACGTGTCGAACACATCGATTTTAATTACAGCTGAGAATGTTGTGGCCAAAATTCCTTTGTTTGATTTAGCCAAAATGGTCCATTCCACCATAATTTATAATTATTTAATTCTTCTGGAAATAGACCTCCTGAAGCACTGTCTGCTGGATTTTCTTCTGAAGGAATATGTCCCTAATTCGAACGGTTATAATATGTCACAATTTCGCCAGTTCGATTTGCCGCAAATGTAGACCACCGTCTAGAATGAGATGCTAACCAATCTAGGACTATTTTCGAATCTGTCCACACATAAATTTGCTTTATTGTTAAATTGGTTACCCTTTTAACCAGATTCATAAGCTTGGTATAAAACGGCGCCTCATAATTCCAAGCGGGGCAATGATAATTGTTTAAGGGGAGCCACTTTTGTTTTGGCTGAAATTAAACTAATTTGGAATTCCTTGTCGTCAGATATAACACGGTAATATAGGACTGCGGCGTAAGCATTTTGGCTAGCGAAAAGCCATGTAACTCGACCTTTGAACCTTTGGTGGTGTTGATGTAGCACGGACTCGAGACTTCCTCCAATGTGGTTAGGTTGGCTTGTATTTTGTGCCAATATTCCGCTTCTTCTTTTGGTATCATATCGTCCCATGCAAGATTAAGGATCCATAGCTGCTGAATGAAAATTTCTATTTTTATATTTACGGGAGCCAGCCATCCTAATGGTTGAAAAATCTTACCAGCTTCTGATAATACCTTGCGCTTCGAAATATTTGACTTTAAATTTGAAAATGTCCTGAAGTGAATTGTATTCTAGACCCAGGAGTTTTCTTGTTTCCGTATCGCCCTTTTCTTCGATGGATTTGCCACTATCTTCCTGATCCACTTATGGGATGTCTTCTAAAAGTTCTAACAGCTTTGGAGAATTAGGCAACCATTTTCGTAGGTTGAAGCCATACTTTGGGAGAATTGTCGTAATGGATTTTTTTAAGTGTTGTGCTTCTATCCCCGTATCTGCACCAGTCATGATATCATCTATGTTTGACTCTATATGTTTGGCTGCGATGGGATCTGAGTTTGCGATATCGAAAGCAACTTGTTTAATGCCTAGTGTAGCTAGAAAGGGTGCTGATGATAAGCCATATGTTACATTATACAATACCTAATTGGCTTGGATGAATCAAAATGCCACAATATTTTTTGATAATTAGAATCGACGTTTTTTACGAGAATCTGCCGATACATCTTTTCTATTTCTGCGGCAAAAACTATGCGATGTTCTCGAAAACGTAACATTATGGCATATAGTGAAGACTGCACAGTGGAGCCTACCGCCAGATAATCGTTCAAAGACAGTCCTGAAGTCGCTTTTGTGGATCCGTCGAAAACTTTCCTCAGTTTCATCGTCGTACTATTTTGCTTGAAAACCACATGATATGGCAAAAAGTAGCCTTTTTCATTCATCTCATTAGGTTGAATTTCTTGCATGTGTCCGAGTGATTGGTATTCAGACATAAATTGCTTGTACATACCATAGAACAGGCTGTCACGGGTAAAGCGGCGTTCAAGTGCTCGAAATCTTTGCAAGGCCATGTTAAATGATGATCCCATTTCCTTTGGTGATTTCTTAAACGGTAGACTTACCATAAATCGGCCTTCAAGAGTTTTGGTGACCTTTTTCTTCAAACTGTTTTCGCATAATTCTTCTTCGGGAGTTAGAAGCATTTTTTGTTCAGCAATGGACTCAACTTCCCAAAAACGTTGAAGGGTTCGGTCAATGTCAACCTCCAAAACATTTGGTAGACTGCAGAATGAGTGGAGATCTTTAGTTTGCGAATAACTAATATATCCGGCTACAATCCACCCAAAAATAGTATTTTGCAGAATTGGTTAATTGACGCTGCCCTTAATTTGTTCATTCCTCAGAATATTAAAAAAGTGGTCTATCCCGATAAATAAGTCTATTTCATTAAGCTTAAAATATTCTGGATCAGCAAGTTTGACGTCTTTCCAATTTGGTTGATGGAACATGTCAATTTTGTATTCTGGCAACCGGGTTGTGATTTTGTTTAGCTCGAGTTGACTTCCGGGTTATTGTGAATGGCAACCAATCCCCTCGTAACACCGGCCTCTGTGGTCCCCAATCCAGTGACTGATATTCTTCCATTCCTTCTGCTTAGTCGTAGTCGTTGTACACGGTTTCGGTGATGAAGCTGGCTTGTGATCCGGAGTCTAAGAGGGCACGGCACAATTTGGTTTTGCCTGATGCATCTGTTATTATTATTATTATTATTACTTGGGGGCCATGTGGGCCTTCAAGCCGCCCCGCACTACGACCTAAAAGATCTTTTGTGCGTTCAGTCAATATTCAGGCTCTTAATGAACCTGACAAGTATCCGGGCTCATTACTCTCCCTCCTAGATGTTGTAACCTTTTGCAGAAAATGGCTGGGCAATGCCACAGAACATGTTCCGCTGGTTCCGCTTCCAGGTCGCAGAAGCGGCATCTATCCGTCGAACTTAGGCCCATTTTCTTAAGGTGATACCTTAAGGGGATGTGACCTGTGAGGAAGCCGATAAGCAGCCTCAACTCAGGTTTCCTAAGTACAAGACATTCCTTGGCCCTAGCTGACGAAGGTGAAATGAATTCCTTTGCCTGTCGCAAACCTGGAATTCCGCGCTAGTAAGAGGACTTTTGCACATCCTCCCAGCGTTTAACATTACAAACACGGTCTAAGTTGAAAGTTACTCGTCTTGTTTCCTTTGTTAAAATATTTCTAAATTAAGTAAGTTCGATTAATGTACATTAATCGATCAATGCCGTTGATCGCCCTCGTTTAATTGCATTTGATCATAATCCCTAAATATATTACATTTGACTTGTGATAAAGATTCAAAGCAAAAACGAAACATTTATATCTGCTAGTAGCACCATAACGAAAAATTTAACAATTAAAATTATTTAACTACTTAAAGGTGTTGCATTCTTCTAGACGTTTTCAACGACATACAGGGTGAGAAAAAAGTATGTAAACCCCTAAAAATCTCGCGGAGTACGGTCAAAACTAAAGGAATTTAATGGTGGGCTAGGTTGTGACCTTGACCTTCATCTTCAAGGTCATTTGGAGGTCAAGGCCATTTTTTTAAATTAGAACCCCTATTTTTGATGACAGAATCGAAAAGAGCGATCAATTTTACGTCCGAGTATGTCAAAAAAAAAATAAGCAAGGTTTAGTCTTAGGTAATTTTTAACAAGGAATTTAATGGTGAGCTTGTTTGTGACCTTCACCTTCATCTTAAAGGTCATTTTAAGGTCAAGGTTATTTTTTGTATAGGGAAACCCCAGTTTTTGACATCGGATTACAAAAGAGCAATCAATTATATGTCCGGATATGTATTTTCTATTACCTCCTAAGGTCACATGAAGGAATATATTTTAATTGTAATTCTTATGATTTGCTACGAAAATTAAAAAAATGAATTCTTTATTTTTAAAATTTATTTATTTTTTAAATTTTTTATAATTTTCATAGCAACACAAGCATTATTACAATGTTCTGTTATTTATGATTCTTTTAATTTTGATAGCAAATCATAAGCTTTACAATTAAAATATATTCCTTCAGGTGACCTTACGAAAATACGTATCCGGTCGTACAATTGATCGCTCTTTTCGAATCCGATGGCAAAAACTGGTGTTTCCCTGTACGAAAATGACCTTGACCTCAACATGACCTTTAACATGAAGGTCAAGGTCACAACCAAGCTCACTGTTAAATTCCTTGTTGCAAATTACCTAAGACTAAACCTTGCTTAATTTTTTTTGACATACTCGGACGCATTTTCCATAAACGCTCCTTCCGTACGTATTCGCAGTGGTGTTTCGAATTTAATTGTGAAAAGTTTCAATAATGGAGGACATTGAACCAATGATAACCACAAAAGAATTAAGAGATATGGCCGCCGTTAATCAGTATATCGCATTCACTTTGAAAAAGGACCAACACAAGAAACTTCTCGATACCCTTCCGACCGATTTACGAAAAAAATTACAAGCGCTTCGAAAATTGCAAGCGGACACTGTTAAATTGGATGCAGAATTTCACCAAGAAATTTACAATATTGAACGTATATTCCTGGAAAAATATAGTTCAATATTTGAGAAGCGACGCGATATAATCATTGGCGATCATTGCCCCACCGATGAGGAGTGTACATGTTCGATACCCGGTTTGGAGGGTGGCGGCGAATCTGAAGCAGTGAATACAGCGAATACAGCGATTGATGCGGCCAATGCTAAGGGAATACCAAATTTTTGGTTAAATACTTTTAAATATGCGCCACTATTGGATACTATGGTCAAGGAGGCTGATGAACCGGTACTCAAATATTTACAAGATGTACGGGTTACATCGAAACCGGCATCTGATATGTCATTTACGTTACAATTTTATTTTGGACCAAATGATTATTTTACTGATACGATGCTGACAAAGGAATATTTTATGAAATGTACGCCCGATCCGGATCATCCATTCTCGTTTGATTGGCCTGAAATTTATAATGCGATTGGATGCACCATAAATTGGCTACCGGATAAAAATATTACGATGAAATTGATTACGAGTGGTAAGGAGGCGACACCAAAATCGATTAAGATTGATTCGTTTTTTAATTTTTTCGATACGATTGTGGTGCCAGAGGATTCTGCCGATGAGAAATATGATAAATTGACGGAATATTTACAATATGATTTTGAAATTGGGCACTATATCAAGGAAAAGATTGTACCAAAGGCGGTCCTTTATTTTACGGGAGAGGCGGACGATGATATTGATGATTCGGAAATTTCGACCGTTTCGAATGATGACGAAGTACGTGAACCGATTGTATTGGAAAATGATGAGGGCGAGGGTGATGGATATACACTAAGAGAATATTCTTTAGTTTTTTTGTTGTTAAAATAGGTATTGTTAAATAGGTAAAATTGATCGCTCTTTTCGATTCTGTCATCAAACATAGGGGTTCTAATTTTAAACAATGGGGGGTTCAAGAGGCTTTTCCAACGGCATACCTTTCGCAACACTGTACGACGAGATCAAACGTTTGAATAGTTGGTCATGATGTTTCGCTAGCATCTTTATATACGTATATAACGAGATTGATCCTATAGACTTATATTTGGTAATAAAGCTTGATATTTTGTAAACATATTCCTTTAAAAATTTATTCGAATTTAATTTAGTGAATACCATCACAATCACAAAAACCTAATTTCTGCCATGTCTAGCTTCTATTTCTTACCTCATGTTCGTGCATCGTTATACTATTGAAGTTCTTTTTAAAATTGATTTGGGATTAGTTAATAATAGGTTTCTGCTTAGTTTGAATTTGAAGATATGTAGTTTAAATTTTATTTTCAGATTGTGTCTCAAACTTTAGAAGCCTCTACACATAATTTATGATTGCATCTTAAAGTTGAAGCAGGTATATCAACTGTCTATCTAATATTAAGCAAAATGTATTTTAAATCACTAATATTTACAGATTTGAAAATAAATTGCATAGCTTGAAGGAATAAGATGATTTTCTACTTCTTAAAGAATTTATGCATTATAGTATATCGCTAAAACCATATTTAAACCATCCCAGGGCATTTCTAATTCAGAGAAAATTTTTGTATACAAAAAAAAATATTATTTCACTTCTTTTTACGAATCATTTTACACACGGAAAGTATACAAAAAAACTGCTACACATTTTTGATCTTGATTTTACACACAAAAATGCGCTCTTTGCTATGATCTCATATAAGAAAAGAAAATATGTTTTAATTGGTTATTATAACTTTATGAAAAAAAAGAAAATATCATCTTATAATCTTAAAAAACTGTTATAAATGCATAATGTCGTTATATTCTTTGAAGTTTTTTTTTTTTTTAAATAAAGCTAAGATGAAAAACTTGTTTCTTAAAAGAGGTGAAATTAAAAAATAAAAAAATTATCTTGCTTATACTTCTTAATAATATGAGAGTTATCAAACGTATAATTAACTAACTTTAATTAATGTCGTTATCTCATATAAAACACAATTTTGTTGTTGTTGCCTTAAATTTAATATTCATCCGCTCTGAATTCTCACTCGTTTTTGTTTGTCGTAAGTATGTCTAGGTACAAAGCGATATAAAATTTTGTTTAACTTGCATAAGGAAAATTCAATGTAACAAGCAACTTTTCTGTACATAAAGTTTTATTATGTACTTTTTTTAAACAATGAGCTTAAAGTGTTTGAAAAAAAAATGTTGCTTTAAAGTTTGATTTTTTGCAGCTTGCGCTACAATGTTGTATTTGTGTATGTGAGTGGAGAAAATAAAACTTTGTTTAAAAAGTGCTTTGTGTAGAGCCAAATGATGTAATTTGATTCTGGTGCGGTTTATACGGTTGGTTATTTTTGATATGGTTATGTAAATAAACTATACAAAAAATTAAATGAATTTTGGTCAATTATGCTGGTTAGGATACTAACCATAAAATCAATTATTTCGGCACTTACCAGCCAAGTTCGATAATAAATCACGGTTAAGATAAAAATACAGAATAAATAAATTTTTGCAAAGTGCTTGAAATTTTTTTTTGTTCTCCTATTATCTCTGTATATACCTACACTCAAACCAATTGGTAAAAAAGATAATCTAACATCGGATAACGAAATACATCCATTTGAAATTTGATTTATTATACCAAAAAAAAAAATCAAAAAAATCCAATAGTGAAAATGAATGAAATTCTTGATAATTTTTTTGTGATTTTCCTCTTTGTTTTGTGATTAACAGCGTAATTTTTTTGTTTGCTTTTTACATATCATCAGGCTGTATGAAACCAAGTATTGCTATCTAGCAGATAGCAACATTGAATAATTACCATACAGCGATTTTTTTGTTCAATAAATTAACAGAGCGCAATATAAAATTGCAACATTGGCACATACGCTGTTGACGTATATACGCATCAGTTAAGCCGTGAATATAACTATTTTATTTATTGTTAGTTAATTTCGTATAGGTTTGTTCGTCCTCCATTAAATTATAGACAATTTTTTGGAATTTCTTAAAAAGTTTTAATTTTAATTAAAAAATTAAAAATTAATTTTGAATTTCAGAATTTTCATATATGTTAGCTTTAAAAATGTTGGCCCTGCTGTTTTTCAATTTGTAATTCTTGAGATTCTCTTATAATTTATCTAAATGAGCTTAATAACGAGCTTTTACGGAACAACATTGAAGATACACGGAAATGCCTGTTGAAGATAAATTATAACAATAAACCCCAATGCTATTAAAATTGTGATTAATTCTATACAGCACAGGACTTCTCCATCATCAGCAATAATCAAAAGACGGATAGCTGATTTTAGACAAGGTTGAATGAGCACAAAGAAAGAAGAAAGAAGTATCCGGCCAAAGAGACCAATCACACCAGAAACCGTACAAAAAGGTGGCACGGGAGAGCGCGTACCGTAGACTTGTACTTCTCCAACCTTTTCGTATTGTGGCCCCCGAAATCAGAAAAATAAAATCCATTGCTCCCCAAAAATTTTCTAAATTCGATAATAGTGGATTTACTGCAAAGCATTTTGGTTATTCATGTGCAGGGATCTTAAAGGTTCCGCGCAGTTAAATATTTCTTCAAAATATTAATTTAGCTCGCAATTTATCTATTGGCGGATACATTAATTTCAGCATAACATTTCTGAAAATTAAGGTTAAGCTTATATTTTACAAAACTCTTTCCGGCCTCTTCCCTTCTGAATTCTCGGAATTAGAATTTTTCTGTAAATTTCATTTTGTAACTCTAAAATAAATATTATTCTATGCTAGAAAATGGCTTCTGTTTTACTAAAAGAACTATTTAGAAACAAACTGAAGTATTTCTCTGTTGCCTGGCAACTCTCTAAGGGGGCCGCGGTTAACAGTTGAGGAAGCACTGCATTCGACATATTACATTTTATGTATGATGAACACAATATGATAAAAATTGTGCAAGTTTTATCACGCTAATTTCATCACAGCAAATCACCGGTACCTTTCTATTAAAATAAATTATACGTTATAGTTTTATACTAAATTTATCGGGGACTTTTTCGGTGAATTTGAAGAATACGGGCCCAGCGAGAAATGCAACCGAATGATCATTTTTTAGCTGTATCTTTCTTTAAGCTGAGTTTATGACATAGGAAGATAAGAAGATTGACACAACCAACCAAATTGTTTAAAATGTCACAAGCCCTGCTTGATGAATGAAAAATTTCTTACTTCTGATCAAAACGTACCAAATAGAAGACCAGAACAACAGCTCACGTGATCCTCACCCTACTGGAAGGTTACAGAACTGGTAGATTAATCTACTCAACTTTGTTCCCCTGCCCCCCTTGCAATAGACGCCAAACCACCAACACACACCCAATTGCTGCCCAGTTAATAAATATATTAATAACTTAAATTAAATAAACGAAATAATTAAATTAAAACTTAAATAATTTAAGCAACATAAAAATTAATTTAATTAAATAAACCAAATTAATTAAATAAATTGGTTTAATTAAATGAATTAAATAAATTTCATAAATTAAATTGTAGAATTGCTTTGACGATAACCGTATTTTGTAGAATTGATTAACCAAATTAAACTTAGTTTAACCAAGAAAGTTAAATCAAATTTTATAAATTATTTAATTAAAAGTTAACCATCGTGGAAAAAGTTGCATGGAAAGAGTGGTGTGTTCCAGTGGACCGCAATTTTATAATAATTATTTTTTATTTAATTAGATGGATACTAAAAATTTCGATTAGGAAGATACTAAAAAATTCAGAAAAAAATGTAAACGGAGTGGGGATAATTTTTTTTCTTCAATTATGTAGGGCAGTCGCATGGACCGCACAACGCTTTTTACGGGTTAAATAATTTAAGCAATGTATAAATTAATTAAATTAAATTACTTTAGTAAATTAAACAAATTTAATAAGCTAATTAAATTAGATAAATTAAAGCAATTAAATAAATTAATTAAATAAAATAAACTAAATAAATTAAACAGATTACATAAATTATACAAATGATTGATATATTCATTTGTATAATTTATGTAATTTGTTTAATTTATTTAGTGTTTTTTATTTAATTAATTTATTTAATTGCTTTAATTTATCTAATTTAATTAGCTTATTAAATTTGTTTAATTTATTTAATTTACTAAAGTAATTTAATTTAATAACTTGTAAATTAAACAAATTGTAAAAATTTAATAAAACAAATGATTAAATAAGCTAAACAAATAAAATAAATTATACAAACTAAATAAATAAATAAATAAATTTAATCGAATTATAGAAATTCAATTCATTAAGTAAATTAAACAAATTAAATAGATTATACAAATAATCTAAAATGGGTCCCATTTGAAACGCGATATTTTAAAACGCGATTTGACAAAACGCGATATTTCAAAACTCGATATGGTACAAAACCCGATATTTCAAAACGCGATGTTGTACAAAACGCGATGGCGAGTAAATTTTGATTTCCGTGCGAATTTTGTGAATTATTTGTCGAAATGGTATTTTTATCGATAGCCTTTCTAATATTTCTGGCAATAACGTTCTTTTGGTAGCTATTTGAAAACAATACGTTCATTAAAATTTTGAAATTGTCAGAATGAAATTCTCTATCCGACAATCTCAACACTTTTTCCGCCAATAAAAACGCCGTATTGTTTTTGTATGAACTATGTTATGATACCAGTTCGTTTTTAAACTTCCATCTTCATTACGTCTCACCAAAACATCAAGAAAAGCTAAACGACCTTCTTTTTCAATTTCACAAGTAAATTTGATTCGCGGAGTAAAACTATTGAATATTTCGAGAAAATAATCAACATCTGAATTTGGAATAACCGTAAAAATATCATCCACATACCTAAAGAAGAAAATAGGTTTAACGGAAGATGTTTTCAACACTTCAGTCTCAATATACTCCATCGACAAGTTAGCCACTGTTGAATTGACTGGTGATCCCATTGGAGAGCCAAAAACTTGATTAAAACATCTTCCGTTAAAACTAAATTCTGTGTGATTCAAATCAAATTTTAATCCTTCCAAAAGGTTATTCAAATCTAAATTAGTGTTGCTTTTTAATTTTATGTCATTCCAAAATGTTTTTACCAAATTTAATACCAACAACGAGTCTACGTTGGTAAACAATAGATTCAACGTCCAAAGATATTAAGATATAATTTTGAGGTAGAACTATATTTTGAATTTTATGTCTAAAATCTTCCGCGTTTTTGATCGAAGAAAAATTATTTCCAACAAAACAATTTAGAATATTAGAAAAAAATTTAGATAAATTGTACAGCGGTGCTCCTAAATAACTTACAATTTGTCTCAGTGGGCAACCATCCTTGTGGATTTTTGGTAAACCATACATCCTAGGATTGGTACCATTATAATTTTTTACGTTTTTCGCCACTACACTGTCAATTTTGCCTAGATGTTCCCAACAGCTTATCATTAAATTTAAATTCGTTTGAATTGAAGAAATGCCAATTTTTTTAATTTCACAATACATATTATGTATTGTTGTCTGACAAGAGTAAGTTCATTTTCTCCAAATATGCAGTTTTGTTCATGAGAACCGTTGTGTTACCCTTGTTAGCTTTCAATACATAAATTTCGCTGTTTTCCTTCAAAAACCACCTCGCGAAATAATCACCACTTCTTCAGGCTGTAAATTTGTCACAGCTGGTGACGTTGAAATCAGCTCGGGCCGCATAATATTTGCAAGCTTTTGAATATGCGTTTGTTTTATTTTTCCAAACAGTGCAAAATACCTTTGTTTGGCGTTTTCAAAAAAATCTTCACACACTTTTTCAGGAAAAATCCTTTTGATTTCGCCCGTTAATTTTTCCCTTTCCAAATTAATATTTTTAATGTTCCTAAAAACTTGAACTATTTCACTATTCAGAACCGAAAAAACAAACTTATCTTCAAAAATTTTATTATTTTTAAATAATATTATTATTATTTTAATTTTAAAATATCGGGTTTTATACCATATCGCGTTTTGAAATATCGCGTTTTGTAACGTATCGAGTGTTGTGTCATATCGCGTTTTGTACCATATCGCGTTTTGAAATATCGCATTTTGAAATTTCGCGTGTTGTGCCATATCGCGTTTTGTACCATATCGCGTTTTGACATATCGCGTTTTGTACCATATCGCGTTTTGTCATATCGCGGTTTGAAATATCGCGGTTTAAAATATCGCGTTTCGAGCGGATCCCATAAATTAATTTATTAAAATCGGCTTTAAATTAAAGAAATTAAATAACTTAAATAAATTAAGCAAACTAAATAAATTTAATGAATTAATTAAGTAAAATAAACAAATAAGCAAATTAAATAAATTAAACTAAACAAATTAGATCAATTTAATTAATTAAACCTGACTTAATTAAATAAATTAAACAAATTAAATAACTTAAATAAATTGAATAAATTAGACGAATTAAATTAATTAAATTAAATTAATTAAGTAAATCAAATAAATTAAATAAATCGACTTAATTAAATAAATTAAACTGTTGAATTGTTAAATTAAATTTGTTTAACAAAGTAAATTGAATCATTTAAACAAATTAAATATATTGGACAGTTTAATTAAATTACATAAATAAATAATAAACTAAACCACTTAAATAAACTGAACAAATTATTTAAATTAAAAGTTAAATAATTTAAGCAACTTATAAATTAATTAATTAAATCAAATAAATTGACTTAGCTAAATAAATTAAAAACTAAGTAAATTAAATCATTTAAACAAATAATAGTGCAAGTAAATTAAAAAAAATGAATAACCTAAATAACATAAATAAATTAATAAAATAAATTATAAAAACCAATACCTATGTATTTTAACTGACAATGTCAAATGTTTCGACCAAAAATGTTATTACTCAAATAATTTTCATTTAATAAAATTAGATTTGCTGAAAGTCAATCTGAGGTTTGACAAGTTACAAACAATTAAAATAGACTTCTTGTTTCTCGTAACTATTCCTAGAAACAATCATACACATTTCCGCAAATTAATTTTTATATGCTTGATTATTCAAATTTCGGAGTTAGAAGTTCTTATAGTTTTAGGATTGCTAGTATTAATAAAAGGTGCTGGCCCGAGTCAAATAGCTAGCGTGTTTTAAAAGCCCTGAAGGACGTCATTGTTCGTTCAGTTACCTGTACAACCTGCCTATAAATTGTTCTCATTTTCCGTCGAAGTGGAATCAATAACTATGTTCAAAAATAAATTTGTAAATTAACTAAATTTAATAACGTAAATAAATTAAACGAATTAATTAAATAGACCAAATAAATTAAATTAAATAAATTTAATAAATTAAATTGTTAAATTGGTAAATTACTAAGTAAATTAAATCATTTAAACAAATTAAATAAATTGGGTAGTTCAAGTAAATTAAAGAAATTCAATAAACGAACTAACATAAATAAACTATGCATATACATTTAAATTATAATTAATATGAATCAATTAAACGAATTAATAAAATAAAAACTTAAATAATTTAATAAATTAAATTAAATTAATAAATTAATTTAATTACAATAAATTAATTAAACACAAAATAAATAAAAAAAACGTTTAGGTGGCGGTCTAGGACCAGGCATAGACACAAAAAGATCCGTAGCCAATTAGCCATACCACAATTTAAAAATTTATCTTCCAACTCATTGAAACCATTTTGAGCTTAAATAAAAAAAAGTAAAGAAACAAATTAAATAAACTAATTAAATTAGATAAATTAAAGAAATTAAATAAACTAATTAAACTAAATCTATCATTATAAATTTAATAAATTAAATAATTAAATAAACTAAACAAATAAAATAAATTATAAAAATTAAATAACTTAAAGAAGTGAACTAAATAAATTTAATAAATTGAACAAATTAAACTATTAAATAAACTAACCAAATTAGATAAATTAAATTAATTGAATCTAATTTAATTAAATAAATTAAACAAATGAAATAAATTAATTAAACAAGTTAAAGAAACTAGATGAATTAAATTAATTAAATCTGGTTTAATTAAATAAATAAAACAATTAAATAAATCAAACTAATTAACTCTTTTTAAATTAAAATAAAATTAATTAATTAAAAATTAAATAAGCCAAATAATTTAAATTATTTAAATTTGGCTTAATTAGATAAATTAAACAAGTTAAATAAATAAAATAAACTATATAAATTAAGTGCAACTAAAATTTCAATCGTCTTCTCCATAGATGATCACCGGGTCACAGATAATAAGGTTTGATTCACGCACGTTTAAATAACAGTATCCTAATACTGAGTATCACTGAGAAGATTGCAATCCGTCATCTAACCAATATCCATTCAGAATGAATCAGAATTACGAAATTACGATAAGTTCAAATCAACATGTAAAACCGTAACTACACCCCAGCGAGCAAATTTGACAATATACAAAAGATTAAGAGAATCCTCTAATAATGCAGGAATAGGCGAACAAATTTTAGAAATGGCCAGGCAAACAATGTTTTATCCAATCGAATCAACAACAATCACCAAAAAGGTTTTCCCAAAAGTCATAGAACCAACTTTTAACGTTTTATGGCCTTCCCAAGACTAAGTTTGCACCTAACCACAAATTTCGATAAATTTATAAAAGCAACACACTTTATTTGGCAATTTTACTATTTAAATATTAACTTTTCTTCTAGAACAAGCCGGCATCCGGATGATTGCTTAATTAATCTCACATTTTCTACATGCAAACGACATTATTTTGTGTAATCAAGTTTGTTGAAATATCCTTATATTCTAATTAAAAACTAAAAAAAAGACGATAATTATCTTTGTGAATCAAACCACCCATTTTTCAGTTTCACAAAAAAAGAAAAACTCCCAAAACAACAAATAAAATAGAAAAACTTCAAAGTTAATTTTATCATAATTTCCTTTAATTTCTGTATAATTAAACAAGATTTCTGATAAATTTTAATTCAGTTCGTTTTTTGTTTTACAGATACCACTGTACACAAGATCTATATTGTTTATCCGGCTGGCAAAAAACAAGCAAAGCTATATATTTATATTGTTCATAGAATTTATAAAGAACAAAAACTTTTTGGTTTTATTTCCAAGTATTGGAAAAATATCCGCCCAATTTCTTAGAATTTTTATTTTTTCTACGGTGTTATCGTTTAGTTTTCTTTTTTTGTAATGAGTTTCATTATTTATTTTATTTTATTACGAAATGGCTTCGTTCATGTTGCTAAACAAGTAACCTAAAATAATTTTTGATTGTCACGAAAATGGCCTGCGTTCCGATAAAATAAGTCGAAACCCTAAAATAATCAAAAATTCTTCCCCTCGATATATTGTTCTGTATTATAAAAAAATGTGCATGCGAAAATTATATTTTAAAACCTAGACTTACACAGAAAGCATTATAATTTACTTATTTATATAAATTTTATTATTATTGATGATAAGTATTTTATCATACACACATATATAAATGTATATATACAAAATAAACCACCCCTAATAGCTATATTGTGTATATGTATGAAGAAAAAAGTGGAAAATTATTTTTGTGCTGATCCACTAGACGGAAAATTTATATTTATACCATAAACGTGCATAAGTGTTCGTCTATACATGAATTTATTGGGTACATTGTATTTCTGGTATGTGCTGTTCAAATCAATTTATAATTATTGTATCTATTGTTTCTTCACTGTTAATTCAAGCATATGTTACCGACAAATCACTTAGCATAACATTTTCACAGCACACAATAGCAATTTTTAACGATTTCCAGAGAAAACGATTGTTGAAAAATCATATCTTCTTCTTTTGTATTTACACAAACAAAAAGGAAAATGCTTTTGAAAATAAATAATTTTTTTTATTTTGTTGGTTTTTCCAAACAGACATCCAAGCAGTACACAAAATGAATTACATAGACATAGTACGGATACGAGTATTATTGAAGTGGCAAAAAGAACCATCAGCAATATCCTTTTTTTTTGTTTCTCGTCTTCACAAGAATAATAGTCATCATCACAATAATTTTGTAGTGCCGATATAGAGCTCAAAATCAAAGTGATAGATGCTAGACTTGGGTTAATATATTGTTTATGATAGGCGAGAGATATTATGCTAAATAAATAAATTATTCACCCCATTAGAAAACACAAAGCATAAACTTAAATAATTTTAAATCAATTCGGGAAGGAGGATGCAGAACATCGTGTTATATGGAGGAGACAGATTTCTTTCTATTTTATACATATATACAGACACATTTACATGTAGCTGTGTGTGTGTGTGTGTTTAAATATAATTTCTCATGTGGAAAAAAAATTTTTTTTGAATGAGTCACCCTTCAAAGTGTGTAATACTAAAAAATCATATATATGCAAGCGTGGGCAAACATCTGGTGATTATGTCATGTGGGCGATTAATATTAATATTTTGGGAATATGGTTAACACAATAATTTGCTACTTAAGCTCGTAGTTGAATAGTAATTCACCATTTTCGGGGATTGTTTGTTTACAGATTATGCTTATAATAAGCATATTGATTGCATTTTATCTGACCTTTGATGTGTAAACAAAGAATATCCCAGTATATAAATTTGTTTCTAAATCCAATAGGTAACTGAATTGTGGCTGTGTTAATTTCAACAGTTATTGTCAGCAAAGAAGATTTTCGCACAAGGGAATAATCACGGGGATGTTTGTAGATTTTTGTTTATTAAATTATTAAAGTCAAATTCTAAATTAATTTTAGCAGTTTCACATCAAATTTTCTAATAATATTAGCATTTCATAAAAGCTCATAATTCAAATTAAAAATTATGCGAGCTGGAAAGCTTGAAACGGTAAATTCCTTGAAGAAGGTTGAATAGAATGGAAGAAGTTCACTTGTCCTGTGGTCCGCACCAAAATAGTCTTGAAACCCTTTTTCTGATGATCCCAGCTTTCTTAAAATGTTGTGAGCTTTTCCAAACAATGTAAATTGAGCTTACTATTTAATAAATTATTAACGTCAGACAGAGTTTTAGCATTCAAAAAAGCTCACAATTTAAATTTAAAGAAGCTCTGAACGTGTTTCTTCAAATCGGCTTTAGTTTACGGTCTGAAGCGGTCGTTCTACCATTCCGTTAGCTTGAGGTAAATATGGTGGACTCTTCATTTGTTCGATACCATTATACCGTTAACACTTTAAAAATAAATCATGCGGACGACAACTTATGGAGTGTACTAAAATGATGCTTCCATCAGATCAGGTACAAATCAATTATTTGATGTTCAATCGATTCGTAACAAAAACGTAGTATCATTGGAATTGAAATACTCTGAGTGTAGCCTGGTCCATGGGCGTTGCAGTTTTGGCCAACCTAAGTAGATTTCATCCATTTCGTTGCTAGGTCAGTTGCTTACTTTCTCGATTTCCTGATCATTATTCGGCCACCATAGCGTAGACCCAGCCAACAGTTTAGGAAAAAATCTGGAATAACGCTAATTGCGCAGAAATTCGGATATTTCTCGATCGATTGCGATGAATTTCGATAAATACGACATGAAATCAGTAAAGAAACAACAAGTTCCTTTTTAATTAGCCTTAATGCAAAACTTCATGCACACATCATTTTAGAATTTCATCGTAATCGTTTAAGAAATAGGCAAGTTCCTTCCTAATAAACCTGAATTTGACTTGAAAATGCTATTGATGTGTGGTAACCTTCTTTACGAGATATTCAAATATTCTTCAAATATTTAAATCGGGACTTGGACACCTTTATAAGATAAAAACGGGATCCCTAGGCCTTGCGTCCCGGTAAGTTCCTGGAATTTAAGAAAATATTCCCGTTTTCCGTTACACATGTGCTATTGCATTCCACTAAACGGTTTTGGATAGCACTACTACATAAAGCACTAATAAACCGAATCCGTAAAGCGTCATTAAAAGCCTTCCAAATTCACATGTACGCGCCATTCTTTTAAATTCTTTTATATTATCGCCGATTGTTGCTGTTGGCTTTTGTACCCGTTTATTAAATTTAAAACGTTCCTAAGTAACCAATTTTTGGAGGTTGTAATGTTATTTGTACAACTCTACGCACTTGTTAGAGGTTTTCCTGAGGATGGAGTCGTGCGGTCGAGGGAATACTCTAGCTCACATAGCCCCGCTGGTAGAGTTGAGTGGCGACGCATGCTTTTGTTTAAATTTCTGCTATTATTAAAGCTTTCTTATTCATTTGTGCATACTTGAACTTGCATTTGATGTTAACTCGTCTTATGATTTGTTACACACATTTGTACGAGCTTTCTTACTGTTTCTTATTGGAGTTAATATTTCCTAAGGGACTTTTTGTAAAATTTTTCAATTAGCATTTTAATTAAACCATAAACTTTACACTAAAAATTTGACTTTTAGTGTAAAGCTTTATGGTTTATTACTTTTAGATATATGGTAATTTCCAAACTAATTATTATTCAGATACGTTTCTTACTCTTTTCAATTATAAAGAATATCGAACCAATCGAGACTAGAGAGCATTTGTGAAATAGGTTAGAAGAGAACCTAACAATGATAAACGATTAAAAACAAATTTTCAATCAGTATTAATAATTTAGAAAGCTTAAAGTTCAAATTTAAAATTAAGTGATGAGCTTTATTTTTTGCTTCTATAAAAGTTTACATTGCCTTACATTGAACTTTTATTTAATAAACGATTACCTAACGTCTGATTTTTATTTAATTATGACATTTAAGCTTATAACCGCAAGTATAAAATTAGGTCATGTACCAGCTTTCCATATGAAGCTTTAACTTTTTTCAATCAATATAAAGCTAAATTTGCATTTAACTCGCAATTTGGCTTGCCACAATCCAAAGTCATTTTCAACACAATCCAAAGTCATTTTCAACACCTAATTTCCATGAACATACCAGTGTTCTTACTATTTCAATTATAGATTTTAGATTTGTTAGAGCTTTTACGAAGTTCTTGATATGTTAATTTGTTAAGCCTTCGTTAACCCGTGCCAGTAAGCTTTCCCAAATTTAATGTGAAGTTGTGGAGAAACTAATGAGCTGATTAATTTGAAAAAACATTATTTATTTTTGTTTTTCCAAGATATGTTTTTCAAATTCAATCCTCGATCGTTGAGCTGTTAACATCAAAATATTTGATTCTGTGTTCTGTTTTTTTTTAATTTTTTTTTATTTTTTTTTTTTGAACAAAATATATTGCAAAGTGGCAATAAAAATAAGTACAATCTGTAATAATTTATTACTTGAACTGTTGTAAATAAGTTTTTGTAATCTTATGTCAAGTGTTTTATACATTCTAATCAATAAAAACTATATGAGTTAATTATAGTTTCAACATATGGGCATTAACTATTAGTATGCCAGTGAAATAATTATTAAAGTGAAATCAATTACTGTATATGTTATAAATCTATAGCTGCTCAATATTGAGACATTTACAATCATAAAAGTTCATTTATATAACAATCAGTATATTGTAATGTGATTTGTTTTATTCAATCTTGATAACATAAACCATTAATTAAATTAATTTGTGAATTCGAACTTTACCTAACTGTAACAGGCAACGTAAATATACAAGTGACGTAAAATAGTTATAAAACTCTGTGATCTAAGTATAATTTTGAACTCCATAATATCTATCATGAGATAGATTGTTCCAATAAGCAACACACGTGCATTAACTATTGGTGTTCCTGTGAATATAATAACGCTGTGTAAACTGTTGCAAAAAATGTACGTTATTTTTCGCACAACGTGCATACTTGTGGTGAAATAATTTTAAAGTGAATTAATTACTGTACTATATGTTATAAATCCATAACCGTACCAAATTAAGTGATTTGCAGTCATAAAGTTCATTATATATTATAAATAATCAATAATTTGTTTATAGTTTAATATCAGTAGATTTTATAGATAAATTTCTTTAATCTTAATAATACAAACATTTGGTAAAAGTAATTTGTGAGTTCGAACTTTACCTAACCATAACAGACAGCATAATATATAAGTGGCGTAAAGTAATTAATGTAAACATTTAAATCAAATAAAATTCTGTGTCTTCCATAATATCTATGGTGAGGTAGGCTGTTTAAATAGTACAACGAATGTGTATGTATAAGCAGTTAATGTGCCCGTTAAAATAATAACGTACCGTGAAGCCATTATGAAAATTTACGTTATTCTTCACAGAACGCTTGCTACTGCTATCAAATAATTTTTTAAGTAAAGTTAATTATTGTGTCACGTTATAAATCCATAACTGCTCAAAGTACAACCATTTACAATTACAAAAGTGCATTCATATAAACAATTAGTGAGTTTTTCTAAATTGTTTGTATTGTTATATTATCAGCTGTTTTATGGATAAATCTCTTTAATATAAACCACTAATAAATTTGATCATACTTTCTAATCAATTAAATTTTTGTGCCTAATTTATAAATCTGATCTCCATAATATCATGTGTATATTGACTATTAGTATGCTGTGAGAACAATAACGCTGCACATAACTATTACGGAAAATTCATTTCCTTGTTTCATACAACGTGTGCTATTAATATATTAATAATTCTGAAGTCATTTTATCTATCATAAATCATAAACTGATCAATAACAGGCGGCGAAAAGTGCATATTTTATAACAGCAAGCAAATATTTTGCTTAAAGTGTTATTGTAGTATCAGTTTATTTTTTCGTTAATCTAACTCATATATCTGTACATGGTAATAATGTTATGCTTAATATGTAACCAAAATATTTTGCGAGGTAAAAAGGACGGTGTAAAATGTTTTTCGTGTAGTGAAACCTTTCATGCACCATGTGCTGAGATATCGGAATCTAGCCTTGATGATATTAACAGAAACAAAGTTTATTGGAGCTGTTTCACTTGCAAAAGTTCGTCGAATGGTAATCAATCTTCTGTTGCTGACAGTGATGTAGATAATGAATTTGTAGACATCAAGAAGTCTATGAATGATTTTGCTGCTGAGCTGAAAAATCTTCGAACTAATCAAAATATTTTCTCTCAATCTCTTGATTCAATCAATGCTAAGTTTGAATGTTTCAAGAAACTATCGAAAATCGTTGAGAGTCAAGGTCAGCGAATTAAAACTCTGGAGGAAGAAAATGCTGAGCTGAATAACCATATTAAATTGATAAACAACAAATTAGAATTTATTGAAGACAACTCGCGTAAAACAAACCTAATATTTCACGGCTTAATTGAGGAAAAAAATGAGGCAGTACTGAATAAAGTGCATCAGGTTTTTAAATCGCTTGACATACCGTCTTGTATTGATAAAATTAAAAGTGCAAATAGAGGACATAAACGAGTTAACGATAATAACATTATAAATCCAATCATTATTGAATGCATGGACGCATCAACTAAGCAAAAGATCTTGGATGCATTTAAGGCAAAGAAAATTGAGCTTAACCGTAATCTGCTCATCACTGATGTAGGTTTCAGCAAACATACTGGTAGGCTTAATTTCTTCATTACGGATCATCTCTCTAGTCTGAAGCAAAATCTACTCTCACTAGCCAAACGATTAAAACAAGACAAACTGGTGGAATATGTTTGGGTGCAAAATAATAATGTTCTTGTTAAAAAAACGACTAATTCAAAAGCCATAAAAATTTCGTCTACTGATGCAATAAATAAACTGCGAGCTGAGTCATAACTATTGAATGATTGTTATTGTTATTGTTTTTGTTATTATATAATTATTTCCTTATTATTATTTATTAATCTTCTTTTTCTTTTTTTTTCTTTTCTTTTAATTTTTTAGATGTTGGATCTTTCAATATATTACCAAAATGTTAATGGCTTAAGAACTAGGCTAGACAAGTTTATAAATAATGTTTTATTATGCAGTTATGATGTAATCTGCTTAACCGAGACAAGGCTTAACTGCAACATTTATGATTACGAATTATTTTCATCAGCATTTACGGTTTATCGATGTGACAGAGATCTTAACCTGTTTCCGCATAAAACTGATGGTGGAGGATGTTTAGTAGCTGTTAAGAAACAATTGAAGTCGTACCGACTATCGAACTGGGAAACCTATGCTGAGGAAATCTGGGTCTGTATAGAAGCCAGCAATAAAAAATTGTTTATTAATGTGCCTTATATCTATCCAGAAGCAACTCAAAATGATTATGTTACTTATTTTACTAACTTGGATAGAATCGTAAACATTGAAAAGCCTTCTGATTGTTTTCTAATAGCTGGTGACTTCAATCTGCCAAATATTTCGTGGAATGCCTATAACGGTTATAGTAATGCTCTTTTACCTGACATTTCCTCTGATAGAGTTAATGAAAGTTTGTATGAATTGATGCATCTCGCTGGGCTTTATCAGTATAATAAAATATATAATCATAATAATCGACTTTTGGATTTAATCCTAAGCAATATTGAGCCTAGTAATATAACTGTTGTAGCATCCATTGATGTGCTTAATGTGATTGATAGACACCATCCACCATTGGATATTATTATTAAACACAAAAAAGAAGTCGTAATTAAAGAAATCTATCAGCGGCGTCCTAACTTTCGGAACTGTGATTATAACATAATCAATCACAAAATCAAGTCAATTAATTGGATTAACAGTATGTCTCATATGAGCTCTGACCAATCTGTATATTTTTTTTATCAATCTATTAATCAAATAATTGAACGGCACGTGCCGCTTATGCGTTGTATTAACAAATCCTATCCTGATTGGTATTCAGTCAAGTTAATAAATTTGTTAAATGCCAAAGAATATTTTAGGGTTAAATATAGAAAAAGTTCTGATTGTGAGTACTATGCTATGTTTTCCAAAGTAAGATCTAAAGCGAAAAAGGAACAGAGTCGGTGTTATCGCAATTTCATTAAAATGACAGAAAACTCTCTGTGTGTTAATCCTAAACTGTTTTGGTCTTACTGCAAAAAGAAAAAGGAATCAAATTCTTTCCCTTCAAAAATGCATTATAACAATAACTACAGCTGTAATGTTTTAGATATCTGTAATTTATTTGGGGATTTTTTTAAGTCAGTTTACAATTTGGGATTGCACGATTCCAGAAATAACGATGGGACATTATACAATCATTGTAGCATTTTACCTAATTTATGTATTGCTGAAGCTGAAACATTATTGGAGCTAACCAGAATTGAGACAAATAAAGGGCCTGGAGCTGATCATTTATCTCCTTATTTTCTAAGCAATGTAGCTGGAACCATCTGTGTACCACTGACGATATTATTTAATAAATCACTTTGCGAAGGTAGATTCCCTGTACTCTGGAAAGTTGCGAGAATAGTTCCAGTATTGAAAAAGGGTGATAATGCAGACATTTCAAATTATAGACCAATTTCAATACTTAACTGTGTCTCTAAAATTTTCGAGAAAATTGTTCATACAAAATTATTTGCTCACACTAAGGGAATTGTATCCAAAAGTCAACATGGTTTCTTCCAAGGACGTTCTACGTTAACAAATTTATTATGCTTTACAGAATATGTAACTAAGTCCTTAAATTCAGGCTTTGGAGTTGACGTTATTTACACTGACTTCTCTAAAGCTTTTGATAAAGTTAATCACTCACTCCTATTGGAAAAGTTGTCTCGGTACGGTGTTAGAGGTAGTAATTATTTGTGGTTTAAATCGTATTTAACTGCTCGAGTTCAATACGTTGAAATAAACGGTATGCGTTCTAATGAAATTTCACCTACCTCAGGAGTTCCTCAGGGTTCAACGCTTGGCCCGTTATTGTTTATTTTATTCATAAATGATATTTCTGACATATTCCAGCATGAGTCCTTGTTATTTGCCGATGATCTTAAAATTTTTAGCTGTATCAAATCGTTACAAAATTGTTTTGAACTGCAAAATGATCTTGATAAATTATTTATTTGGTGCAGCCAAAATGATATGGACCTTAATGTGGACAAGTGCAGCGTCATTAAAATAAAACCGAGAAATGTTAATCAGGATTTCAAGTATACTATCAACAATGCATATGTCAATATTAAATCGAACGTTGTAGACTTGGGTATAACTATTGATGATAAGATGGACTTTAAACTGCATATACATAATGTAGTGGGAAAAGCATATAAAATGCTTGGTTTCTCGTCTAGAATTATGAGAAATTTTACTGGGTATCGTTCCCACCTTGTTATTTATGTTGCCTTGGTAAGAAGTATTCTTGAATACTTAACTCCTATTTGGAATCCGAACTATTCAGTACATAGTGACGCATTAGAGCGTGTGCAACGTAAATTCACTAGATATTTAAATTTTAAATTTAAGCATGAAAGGGAGCCTTATGAAACCAGACTGACTAGATATAGTTTAGTATCGCTAAAAGCTAGGAGAATTCTGGCTGATGAAATTACTTTATATAAAATATTGAATTGTATAATAGATGGTGAGTTGACACTGGGTGATACGTTTAATTTTAATAGAAATCCTTACACTACAAGACGCCCTCTCACATTTAAGGTAATCACATATAGAACAAACTATAGAAATAATTCGCCACTGATTCGGTTACAGTTGCATCATAATTTATATTTTAATGATCTAAACTTATTTGATCGTCCCTTAGCCAATTTTCTACGCAATATTTCAAACTCGGTGTCTAATATATTATACTGAATCATTATTTTTATCAATAGTTAACATTTTGGTAATCTGTTGTTTTTTTTTATTATTAAATATTGTTATCATGATTAATTATATAGTTGTTTAAGTATTGTATATTGTATTATATTCTATGATTTAATATCATTATTAACATATCATGTTTATATTATTATTATTTATAAAAAAAAAAAAAAAAAAAAAAAAAAAAAAAAAAAAAAAAAAAAAAAATTTGGGCTAAAAATTTGTAACACATATAATTTAATTTTGGTGTAATCATTGTACATATGCTTACTGATAGGTAATTGGGAGATATAAAATCTTCTGTCTATCAGTTAAATTGAAAATAAAATAAATAAATAAATAAATATCATTGCCAGCAGTTGCGACCTTTTAACAACGAATTTATTTTAAAGTCACTCGTATGTATAGTATGTAAGTAAATCTATTGGAAATTGATGCTTAGCTTTATTGTATTCAACCATCTTAGATTCACCCTTCTAATAAAATTTTAGAGCTATGATACATAATCAATTTTGATTGTATTTTTATTAAATAAGTATAGTGTAGAGTTTTAGGATTGAATCCAAATTTATACAGCTTTAGTGAACAACAAATTTGGCAAAAAACCCAATTATTTTGATCTTTGACTTGAATTTCAATTCTAGGTAGTATGAAAAATGCGCATTTTATGAGTTTTGCGAAATTTTCAGAGTAGGCAAATTTTAAAAGTCCGTTCCATAATAAAAATAAGTGGCAGAAGCTAGATTTCAATGTAAGTAACATTGCTCCATTTGAATGTAAATAGCAGTGATCCCGATCAAATTACAATTTAATTTCTTTAATTGAATCGCTTAAATCATATTGGACTGTATTTTGTCCCTGCCTTCCATCAGAATTTTTCTAAATCCTTTTTTTCGTTTTTCAGATTTTATTATGTTTGGAATTGGCTTGAATAAAAAAATTAAATATCAAAAATTAATTAATAAACTATTTTTATTAGTTTAGGGCTCTTTAATATTATTATTTAACTAATTAAAAGTTTGGCTTTCAAAATTCTGGTTCATTTTAAATAGCGTAATCTATTTAGAGCCCTAAACCAATAAAACTTGTTTTATTAATAAACATTTATTGTCTCAAAAAACTAAAACTAAATTATATTCAAAAATTAAACTTGCCAAAGCCCTGTTCGATTTTTCTCAAAATTAGCTGCTACACTTCCCTCTTGGAAATAATCTAAAGGAGCACATTTTGAAAAAATGTAATTCCTGGTACTGCCTCATTTTGGAGAAAAAAAAATTGAAGGAGAGAGTTTAATTTAACAAATTTCATTTCTTGAATATATTTTTCTAGATAATGGATACCTCCTACATCACGTAAAATAATATTCTCAGTAAATTTGGTTTCGTACAATTATAACAGGCGTGAAATTTTGTGAGGCGGGAATAACATCACTAAGAATTTCAAAGTGGGGTGTCTACATTGGGCAAACCGGTAGAACTTTTGCAATTAGATTTTAAGAACACACCGCCAAAATTAACAGAGTGTACTACTCAATTCTCAAATCTGGCGTTGTACCGTGACAAAAATGATGATAATGTACATAAACTTTTATGATGTATTTCAAACCATTTTGTGACCAATTTTAGTTCTATTTATTTCACAGCAAAATTTTTTCTATACTATACATAGTTTTAAATCGAACACAACCAAAATTATCTCGGCCATTCGACTAGGAATGTATATAACAATAAAAATATCGGTCGTATTTTTTTATTACAGTATATATATGTCTATTGAAGAAAACCTACGGTTATTTTTTAATGACAACCATACAATTTTATTTTCATTCTGCTACAAATAAAAAAAAATCATTTTGTTCGAAAGCTCTTTTTTTGTGCTGACCCTAGATTATCTGTTTTCGCTCCTCATTTCATTAAAATACAATTTTCCCCGTTGTGTGTTTTGTTTTCATTTCAATTCCTATATATTATGTACCATATACGTATATATGTGTTTGTAGCAATGTCTCATAAATACATAAAACATAAGTATTATTTATTTTACTTTGTATCATACAAAATGTTCATAAAGAGTGTCTATTCCCCTGCTGGAATGACAATCAAATCTAAAACACACAACATTAATAAAAACGAAGGAAAATTGTTTTATAAAAGGTGAAAATTCATCAAATATTAATTTTAAAATAAAATAAAAAAATAAAAGTGAAGAAAATATTTTCCCAAAAATTTTTGGGTAGCGATACACTACAACAAGTAAGTACATGAACTAGATTTCATCTCCCGCGTATGCAAATATGTACACAAATATTTTCGGCAAATGAAAACAATTCAAGCAAATCCATAATAAATATAAAGTTTTTCCGAGAAATAACAAAAAATATTTACATTTTTCTTGTCGTTATTTTTTATTCTCCTTCTAATCCATTTCTAAATTTTTTATTACAATTTTATAGAAATACATTCTTAAGTATACACCAACAAAAAATAAAAACAAACTTTGAAAATATTGTCAAGAGTAACAAGAATAAAAAAAAATTGAAAATCATAACGATTCCTCGGAAAACTCCTTTTAATTTGATATTCACATTGTTTACTCACACAAAAAAAAAAAAAAAATTGAAACTGAGGCAACACGAGCAAAATATTTATAAAAATTATTTTATTTATTTGTTATAAATAAAATAGCGAAAAATATTGTTTTGAGGCATGTCCCGTGGCATATCTAAACCAGTGTTGGTTTATAATAAATGAAGGAGACACGCGAAATAATATTTTTTACTTGTTTATGTTAGTGAAAAATATCGATCCATATAATGGAACAAAAAATCTTATTTAATTCATTGAAATTTTGTAATTAATCAAAAGCGGAAACGTACCTTGTTGCGAAGCAAAATAAGACGATATACATTGTTTTATGATTTATTTGCAAAAAATTTTCTCCGCCAAAAATTTAGAATGACCCTCGACTCACTTTGTTGCAACAAAATTTGTTGGTAGAATGATCCATGTTTGTCCTGACCTCTTTTGATTTTATTCAAAAATTGCTGAAAATGTTCTCTTCATGAAACAACTCAATTCATGTTTTTTGTGATTTTTTCCGTTTTCCTAAAAACTCAAATTTTCAAAGTGCTCGTTCTCAAAAACCACTTAACCGATTTTAATGATTGATGGCACATATGAAAGGGAATATACTCTTCATTTATGTAATGGTATTTTTATTTTTTACTAAAATTTTGTTGAAGAAAAAATATTTGTCCTAAAAATGCCGTATTTGGTGACCTTTAACACATGGGGTCACCATTATTGATATATTTTTCTGAAAGCTTAATTACCTTCAAATTAAACAATAAAATAAAAAATTTTGTAGATTATATTCCGTTTATAAAATATGATTTTTCAATATATTTGGATCTTAATATTTTACAACAAAATCCACTAACATTTTTCCCAGGGCAATTTTATTGTTAACATAATTTTTTGTCTTAAATCCTTGGATTGAATCTTTTGTAATAATAATACAACCATAAACAAATTCCTATTAAAAACAGATGCCCTTCGAAACAAGGATGGAGACTTTAAAATTGGTAGTAATATTAACTTTCTTACCTGTAAAATTTGGGCGGACCCCATTACATTTATTAAACAAACCCAGGTTCTTTTTGTTTATATTATCACTACAAATCATCAAACTATTGGTCTAAACGTTTTATTGCCTAAAAACAGAAAGGGCAACGTTGTAAATTTGGGTTCCGAAACTGTAACAACAAATCAGTGCTACTATATTTGAAAAAATTGTTTCATTCGTCACCTTTAGTTGGAACTAAAATTTAAATACGTCGAAATATTAAATATTCAGTATGAAAATTATGAGTTTAATGTCCCAGAAATATAAAGATTCATCGACAATTCGAAAAGTCAGTCACCCTATAGTAGATTGTCTTAAACGGGTTTGCTATTAATCACACTACAAATAACAACATGGAACATATTCTACAATTACGAGAAAGACATGAAAGCTCTCCTTACAAGAAATGTAAAGTATATGATTTTAGCATTGCTATCAAAAAGTTCTGTCCGGAGAATTGAAGACAACTTCGGTGTATCGTATATTCGTATTGTACAGCAAATAGAATAAAAAAGATTCTAGAAGAAAAAGATATCATGTCAACCCCGAACACCAAATTAGGATCTAAAACTTTTCAACAATTCAAGAATGAAAAACAAAAAGAAGATTCAAAATAAATTTTATGTAGTGAAAAATGTGAGTGATTTTGTTGATATTTTTCAACAAAAAATCATATTTTATAAACGGAATATAGCCCATTTTTTTTTATTTTGTTTAAAAAAATATTAAAAATGGTGACCCTTGGGTCACCAAAAAAGTCATTTTTCAGAAAAACCCAACTTTTCTTCAACAAAAGATTAGTAAAATATAAAAACGATACTATTATGTTAACAAAGATATATTCCCTTTCATACGAGCCATCAGTCAATAAGGTTTTTGAGAACGAACACTTTGAAAAAAATTTTTTAAAGAGAATTAGAAGTAGAAGGAAAGAAAAACAGTCGAGTGAAATTCTGTTAAAATTAAAAATGGTCAGAAGTGCACAAAATTTTGACTTTTTCTTCGTTTTCGTATGGAATGGCTGTACAGTTATATACAAACTGTATTTTCTTCAACCGAAATGTTTCATTCACTAATGAGAGGTGTCTTTGATTAAATAGAACACATTTTAGTACCTGAATCCTCGTTGTAATTCATAACAAACGCTTTGCCATATTTTTACCGTGTGGCAAATATACATATACATACACATTATATATTTAGATGGTGTAAATTTGCTTGGGACTTCAAAACTTGAAATGTTTAAAAACAATTATCGTTATTTTCTCAAGCACCACGATAAATAATAGCGTTATGTAGTTTGCCTACTTTAGATTTAGATAACAAATTATATTTGAGTAATGAACATATTATCTCGACAACATATAAATTAGGTTTTGACTAAATTCAATATCGCTTAATTAGAAATTGGGTACTGTGGGATTTCAACATTTTGATTTTGTTACGACTGCCAGAAATTATAAACTTAGTAAGTATATTTTATAATTGTCAAATTCAATTTTCAGATCATCCGATTAACTATTTGTCCTTTTTATACTCAAAAGTATTTAGATAAAGCCGTAAAGAAATTAATACTGATGTAGAAAAGTAGGTAGTTTTATTAATATTAATTTAGTTCGAGTATATAAAATAAATTAAACAAATTATCTAAACATTTGTATTTCGAAAGCTTGTCCTTTATGAATTAGACAAATTAGTCTACTTAAAATGCCCAATTCCGTTAAATCCAGCTGAAAATATAAAATGTGGTCGTTAGTCTGTCACAAAAAATCCGCAATGGTAACCACATAACTGGGGAATTTTCCTAGATTTCCCACATTGAACTGAAGTTTTGCTCAGTAGTACAGGCAACAGTTATACAGCCGATTTATTTATTTATTTATTTATTTATATATATATATATATATATATCATGTATAGCCTACAGTGATTACAATCAGCTATACAAACATGTTAAAAAAAAATTAAAAAATGAAATGCAACACAAAAGGAATAAAAGATAGATAGAAAACGCCGACTATTTAGTTATTACTACATAAAAATTTAAATAAAGCTTTCTTAAACGACTCTCTGGACAAGTTGAAATCAAAAACATCATAAACTGAATTAAACTCTCGCGATGCTCTCAAAAGTGGTTCCGAAAGACCGTAATTAGTTGATACCTGGTTAATGAGTAACAGTCCATTGCGCGGACGCATTTGACGTACCGGAGCGTAAAGATTTAAGCGTGAAAGCAGCTCAGTACAATCGATTCGAGAACTAAAAATATCACAAATGAACAATGCCGAAGCTACTACACGTCGACAATCTAATCTGTGCAGATTCAATAGGTTACAGCGATCTTGGTAGGGTGGCAGAACATATTCAACAGACCGTGTAGACGGTAGACAACGAAGTGCATACAAAACAAACTGCTTCTGAACACTTTCTATTCTATCCGAATGACAGTGGTAAGATGGTGACCACACCGGCGGTGCATATTCTAAAATAGAACGAACAAAAGAACCGTATAGTGATGTTAAAGTAATCGGGTCGATGAAGTCCTTACAGTTTCGTTTAATAAAACCCAACATAATGTATGCCTTATGTATAATGGTGTTAATATGTCTAGTAAAGGTGGCATCAGCTGAAAAAATTATACCCAAATCAGATATAAACTCCACTCTGACTACATCCTATGCTATACATACAAACGATAACGATGGGACAGGGGTGACCGGGTACGATAAAATGAAAGACTCCTACACTTACTCACGTTGAGTCCCAATCTATTGCGAATAGACCAACTGCAAAATTTGTCCAAATCATCTTGCAGCTTTACGCAATCAGACACGCTGCTGACCCGGGCGAAAATTTTCATATCATCGGCAAACAGGAGGCAGCTGGCAAACTCAAAGCAGTCAACAATATCGTTGATAAATAATGTAAATAATAAAGGGCCAATATGGCTTCCTTGGGTACGCCAGATGTCACGCGAAATAGCTGTGAACTAGAATCCAAAATCCTAACGGATTGCCAACGGTCGGAAAGGTAAGACCGCAACCATTCAATTGGGATGTATTGACAATTCAAGTTCTTTAATTTAGAGATCAGGAGCGAGTGGTCAATCTTATCGAAAGCTTTCGCAAAATCAGTATAAATAACATCCAGTTGCTGCCTGGAGTTTAAACTGCTAAATAATTTGCCACAAAAAGAAACCAGATTAGTCACTGTGGATCTGCCTGGATAAAAACCGTGCTGAGCAGAAGAAATTAATGATTTGGTATGGAAAACCAAGATCTTATGAACCATAGATTCAAACAGTTTGGGTATAACGGAAATAATGGAAATCCCCCGATAATTACTTACTTCGTTTCTTCTACCCGCCTTGAAAATGGGATGCAGGCAGGCAATTTTCCAAGGCTCAGGAAAAACCCCAATACGTAAACTTTCATTAAACATGAATGTAATTGGGCGGGACAAACTCTCGGCACAATGCTTAATAAGGATCGGCGGAATACCATCGTGACCGGCGCCCTTTTTGACATCAATATTAAGCAAGCAATCGCAAACTTCCTGCTCAGTAAATTTAAAATAATTAAATTCCACGAAACTGTTAGCGCTTGAAGGCATGGTAGGGGACGTCATGGCTGGTTCGTATACTGAGGCAAAATAACTAGCAAATAAATTACAGATCTCCGAGGGTTGACTAGCGACGGAGTCCTGGTAAGACATAGGAGTAGGAAAACCAACCACTTTTCTCTTACTGTTCATAAAACGCCAGAATTCCTTTGGATTTGATGTCAATTCCTCCTCGATCCGCACAATGTATTGGTTATATAAAAACCAATTTAAACTTTTAAACTCTTTGCGAGCGTTATCAAATTTCGGATAAAATTGAACCCCGTACCGCCTATATAATGAATGGAACTTATTGCGGCGATTTTCCAGATTTAACAATCTATTGTTATACCAGGGCTCCCGAAAGCCGGTTTTCTTTTTAACCAACGGAACCTGTCTTTCAATACCACTTCTGAGAATGTCGTTAAACATCAAAACGATGTCATTTAAATTACCGCCACGTTGCAAAAAGTCCCAATCAGAATTGCTGAGGAACTCGTTTAAGGAAGCGTAGTCGGCATTTCTGAAATTAAAATAAAACTTGTTAGAAAAGGAATCAATTGAACAATTTATATGAAAAATATTTATCGTAATTGGTGTGTGGTAGATGCTCCGGGAGCCGGTGAAATTCAAACATGATGAAACCTCCGAATGCATGACGTCATTGGCAAATAACAGGTCCAGGAGTTTCCCTTGACTGTTGCTAATTCGATTCAGCTGCTTGGTTGAGATGCTAGCAAAGTAGTCTATAATGTATAATGCCCTTTGGTCAGTAGAAAGCGATGTAAAGACACCATCAACGTCAAGCCAATCTATGTCGGGCAGATTAAAGTCGCCCACAATTACAAGTTGATCATTAGGACGCACTGATGGCATCACAACTGAGTCGATGAAATTGATTATCCTTTCAAAATATTCCAGATTCGAACCATAGAGAGCATACATTGCGATGATGACGATAGAGGAACTGGCCACCTTAACACGAACAGCAATGACGTCAAGACTAGGATGACAGACAACCAATTCATTAGGAATGGAAACTTTAACCGCAATCAATACCCCACCCCCTCTAAGCCTGGTGTCGAAGTCATATCTGTCCTTCCTGTGAACGACATAATCCGGAGGGAAATATTCACCAGAATACATATTGACAGTAAGCCAGGTCTCACAGATTATTACGATATCATAATCATTGTCCAGAACGCCTAAGCGAAAATTCTTAGCTTTACCTCGGATGCTAGAGGCGATTGTAGTAATAAATTGAGGTAAAGCTGGAACGATCGGAGCTTACTTGCCGGATTGGGGCACAGTTTGTTGCGTAATGACCGCTGGAGGATTCAGGGTCGATATTTGTTGGTTCTGAAATGCACCTTTCCCCATTGCTTGCATACGATGTGATTGGCGCTCCCGAAAATTGTATTATGGAAGGGTCTAATACACACATCATTAGGCCAATTCACCGTGGACATAACTTCAGTTGTTAGATCAGCATCAACTCCCACTTTAAAACAGACATACTCCATGTCGGCAAATTTACGCCCATTTGGTATTAGCTTGGTAACCACAGCATTAGAAATACCAAAGTTATTGTTCACAAAATCGGCAATAGCAGCGTCTTCAACAGCGGTATCGAACTGCGACATACGAAACCAAAACTTCGGTTTAAATATCCGGATGCTGTCAGGCAGAGAACATGATTTAGTCCCACTTATTGAGGCGTACGATGGACGACGCATAGCAGCTGTTGCAGATGAAATGACCGGGAAAGTCGGAGTCGATGTCTCGGAAGGAGTTATGCCAGTATGAGCGGTTTGGGCTGACACCAGGGCGAAGCCATCATCGATTTGTTCAGCAATATGGATCTGGTCCCCAATCTTTCTGCAGACAGATGACAGGCTGGAAGCACACGAATTAGCCAACGGCACATGATTTTGTATGACCGTAGGTACAGCAAATGTAGCAAATTTAGCACCAGATTCAATAGAGGTTTCTTGAATCACTATATTAGCACAATTTGCTCGAGTTTGATCAACAACAGTCATAATAATCGAATCCGAACAATCAGAAATATTGCACTGGTTTATTAATAATAGCCTGTGTTTTCTCCTCGATTTTTTTCACTGAGGTATCCAATTTTTTTACAGACCCCATTATTTCATTTAAAATTTTGACTTGCTCACTGTAAACGTCCTTACAGTTGTCGCAAAACCAAAAAATACAGTCCGAGCCACAAATGACATCGAAAACGTTTTTTCGCAAACCAACACATTTATAATGGGCAACCTTTTTGCAGAATCCGCTGCACACTAAGACGTTATCTGTCACTGTAGGAACAGCACACGACATACAATTGTTCGATGCCATAATAAGTTTATATAAATGAACCACACAATAAACAGTGAACAATTAACAGTAAATAAGGAATTTAATTACACTAGAGTTTAAACACTATATATATATACACAAAATATTTACAGACACATATTAAATCAACAATTTTTCGTTTATTAAATATTTTTTTTATTTTTTTAAAATTGTGAAAATTATGCACAGGAAAAAAAAAACAACAAACGTCTATTCAGTTCAAAGCCACCTTATAATCTTGATTTTATACCTACTTTAAATATTTTTTGGATTCTTCGGATTTTCCATATACCATAGTATGTCCATGTCCTGCTCTAATGTGCGTAACTATCTCTACGATTGCCTGTCAATGGCCGTCTAATACCCAGTTCACTTTTTACTTTCTTTTACGTTAGTAATCATGAAAATTGTCAACCTTGAGATTTTCGAAGAAATTTAGCTTTGTTTAATCTAGGTTCCTTTAATAAAAGGCAAAGAGAAGAGTGAAATAGCAATCGATTGTTTTCTTTTTTAAAGAGCGGTAACAAAAATTCGTTTATAAACAACCAAATACAGGAGAAGAACCAAAAAATATAAAAAAGTCAAAATTATAAATTTTAAATTTGTTCACTGGTTATATGATCAAACTTTTAAATTATTCTGGTATATTCCAGATTGATAAATATTTAAGAAGAGGAGAAATTGTTGGGGTGGTTATAATTAATTAAAATTTCGAATTTGAAATTTTGTGTGTTCTAATAAGTATGAAACTCGTGTATTTAAAGAAATGTTTCACTTAAAATTTTTCTAGGAAAAAAATTAAGTTTTATAGTAAAATATCTAATTTTTTAATTCCGTTCCGGGCCAAGAATTCCCTTTTCCTCCTGAGATACCATTTTCGTATAAAATCATTTGTAGTGGATTTTTCCGTTTTACAGAATTTCACTGTCCTTTTTGAATACATCGGGTTCTCCAATATTTTTCTCGAGTAGGTGGAACAAGGTTTTTTCGACATAAGACCATTGACAAAAGTCTTTAATGCAATACATGCATCCCATTCACTTTCGGCTGAACAAGCTTATATCGATTATATTTTTTATTTGCTGGAATGTTAATAACGTTATCTGCATTATCGACCTTGTACTTTCGGCTGGAAAACTGCGACTAATATTAACAGGGTCCTGAAAATGGAGCTAATTTCACGTATCCGACTATTCAAAATTTTCAATATTCTCTAATTGATTTTTTCTCACTTTTCTCAAGTGCTGCCTCTCTCCTTAACGAAACGATCTAGTTTCTACCCACATTGAAGATTATTTTGTAATAATTATTAAAATACTGTACTATATGGCGGGCGCCTTACTTTCGTAGATTCTGATCTGATTGCAAATAATGAAAGAACACCACTAAGAAAACTGCAATTCTAATATGCATAAAGCCTAATTTGATACTTTTGCATCTGTAACTAAAGTTTATTAATTATGATCCATAAGTACTAAATAGTAAAGCCATATAGCAAGCACCACAATAAAAGCAGTTTCCAACAAATTAAATCCGCAAAATCCGGTTTGAATAATTAACTTTGTAACAAGTTTGTCTACTGATATGATATTAGAAACTGTATATTAACTCTGATTCCATAGTCAAACCAAGTTTACTACTAATTTGTTGGTTCTATACTCAGAACTACATCTAGCAATATCCAAATGAAATTGATACAAACCTCATTCCACTGTTCTTGCTCATAGTACTGTTTTGGTATTATCGGTAATATTGGATTTATTATAGATTTGTTTTCATTTCTTCATCATCATCATCTATCTGTAGAAATTCTACTAACTCTTGCTAAAGCACACAGATATAGCTATTCGATACACATTGAATTGAGTTATTGATTAAATCTAAAAAGACTTTTTTATTTTTTTTATTATAAATAATAAACAACAACATCGTACAACATAAAGTCGAATTTATGTTTATATAGGAAAAGATTATGCTATTTTTATGATGTTTTTTTTTTGTTAAGACAAATTGAAATAAAAAAATAAATACCGAAACAAACGAACAGAGGAAAAACGATAATTTCATTTTGTATTAAGAAAATTTCTCTCTATGGTTTAATAAATTGGATTATTTAATTTGCAATGTCAACAGAAAAACACAAAAATAAAAATCCTCCTATTCTTCTCAGCGCACAACATACAAGCAGGTAGTTTAGATTAGATTTTATTATTTATGTATATTAGAAAATATCAAATTATATATTAATCTACTGGTAGCTATAAATTTTTATTGTGCACACTTTTAATTAACCATAACATTTTGAAATTAGGTAAATGCGCCTTTAACATATTTGTGTTAGATACTATATATGTACATATCTCTAACCTGTTGCAGCAAAATCTTAATTATGCAAATGTATGTACACAATTTTTTGTTGTTCGTGCTTAATTAATTTACGGATAATGAGAGAAGAGAAAAATCATACTTAACCGGAAAATAAACAAATTTTTAATCATGAAAATTTATATTCATAAATTTTTCGTATACCTTGTAATGAAAATTATGTTGTTACTACGGTGTACATACACCTCGCTCAGATGTATTTTTTTTTTTTTAGAATATTTACATACAATTTAGGAAATTATGATCAAAAACATGAAAATGAAAATTAAATTTGTACAATTTTACTGTTACAGTGTATATTTATTTAGTAGTATCCATGGAAAACAGGTGGAAAATTTAGAGACATGAATATTTTAGCTAAATAACTTGTTGATTTGTATAAATAAATTAACATTTTTATTTGTAACAATTGACTTGCAAGGTTGTTTTGCAAGAAAACTGGCTGACGTACATATTGAAGTGTTAAACTCTTTTTTCATACTCCACCGACTGAAGTAAAATTTTTTACAACAACGCCCAAATACGAAGACGCACAGGTGGATTTACGTCAGTAAAATTATTTGTTCAAATTTGTTGATTAAATTCTATGAAACTTTTTAAACTTTTCTGAATATATTTTTTTATCTTTTTCACAATAAGTTTGAGTTACTTACATCTGTTATACAGTTTTACAGCTGTTATTATATTTTATATCTTTAGAATATTTTTGATCTCAAAATGTTTAGTAATTTAATTTACACCTCTCACTTTCATTTCAAGAAACTGAATATTCAACGCGCAACAACTGTTTGCATCTATCTTCATTTGGCTGAATTTTAACAATTTTTTTGATCATTTTATGCTGCTGATGACAAAATTTCGATGGTTATGTTTCTAAAAGTGATATTGTAAAATTCATTGTTCTATTTCAATACTATAGAAAATTTATGGATTTATGATTGGAATAGCTGGTTGAACTTCAGGCCATCCTGTTATTTAGTTGAAACCACGATATCTACATCTCCATAATTTTTTACCACCTTCCATTTGGAGATAAAGTGTTTTATGTACTGTAAAATGAAAACAAAAAAATTAATTTTGTACTTTTTGAAATGATAACAATCTCTTCACAACCTGTAAACATTTTATTGCAGCCATAAAACAAAATAATACTTTTAAAGCTCGAAAAATGTAGGTATGTTAACATATTTGAATCCATTTTATCGTTTTAAAAAGCATCACATATGTTTTTGTAATTTTCTTTATAGTTAAAAGCTTGCCATATTATAATTGTTTTAAAATATCTGCAACAACAATTGGCTTCCAAATTATTAAGGTTTGGTAATTATTATTAAGCGGTTCCGGTTTGGGTCTCCCGTGGTATGTAGGTGATTTTTTTAGTGAGTCAAGTCTCACACTGTTGGGTGGAGTGTAGCTCCGCTCTTCGCCTTTTGAAGGTTTTTTTCATCTACAAAAAAAAAAAAAAAAAAAAAAATAAAAAAAAAAAAAAAAACAGAGCCATACATTATTTTTGTTTATCGAGTTTTTATAGAAGTCCTGTTGCTGAAAGTTTAAAAATGCCTCTGTAGGTGTAAGAAAATTTTATATTGAGGCTTTTTCTTAAAGTATGTCATCATGAAAATATCAAATCAAATTCAAATTTTTTTATAGTTATCTTAATTACAGAAGTTCCCGCGTAGTTCTGTTGAAATCTGCCGATTGTTTTTTATATTGTTACGGTTTTTAACTTAGTCCTTATAAAGACATTATGAACATTCTTTGCAAAAGATTCTGAGTCATCCTTAAGTAATTTTTCTTATAATTTAAGCTTTTCTTAAGAGGTTTGCCCAACAATTTGAAGATAAACATTATGAAATTAAGAAAAATTGAAAGCGTTTGCTCAAAGATCATGCCCCTCGCAGTGGTTTTGGTGTAAATTACCACAATAGAATAAACTTAAGATTGAAAACTCGTGAAATCGCTGGCGTCTCGAGTGAGGATCTCACCCAAATTAATTCCCAACTTCAATTTATTTAAAAGAAAACATCGTCGAATAAAACTTCTCCAAAAATGTAAATCTATAAATTGTTTAATGAGATAAATTGGAAGAGAATGCTTTTTGATGTATGCTTTAAATCCCATTTAATTCGTGCAACAAGGCGTCCTGCATTCGAATTCAATATGGAATTCTTCGATTAACTCGAATCTTAATTCTAAGCGTAAGCATTAGGTTAAAATATAAAGGGCTGAAACCTCATGAGGCGATCAGAACTTCGATCTTGAAAAATAACTCAACTTCCAAATCAATCCCTAACTGAACCTCTTAACTTAATCAGCTCAACCTCCAACTCAATTTGCAACTTAACCTCTAACTCAATCGCAACGCAATCCCCAAAGCCATCACTGAATCAATCGCGAACCTAACCTGCAACTTAATCACCAATTCAACCCCATATCAACTTTCAAATCAACCCTTAACCTAACCCCAGCTTAACGTCTAGCTATATCCACGAACCAACCCCCAAATAATTCTCCAACCGAACCCCTCATTCAACCGCAACGCAAGCTAACTCAACCCAGCTCAACTTCAACTTAACCTAGGTCGATTCAAATCTCAACTCTGTACTCAACTCCACACTCAACGGCCAACTATAACCCGAAATCAACTCTATTCGAAAGCTAGATGCGTGTAAGAACTCAACTCAATCTAACCTCCAACTCGACCTTAAATTAATCACCAACTGAACTCCTCACACAAGTCCAACTCAATTTCAACTCAAACCTAACCCTAACCTCCTCTAGTCAACCCTAACTCGACTTCAACTTTAACCTCAACCCGACCCTAAACTCAAACATAATTCAACACCAAGCCAACCTTTAACTCAACGATCAACTCAACCCCAAACTCAATGTTCAACTCAAACCCTAAACCAACACCGGTCGAAAAACTACATGCGTACATGAACTCAACTCAGAACAAGACAATTATGTAACTTCCAACCTAAATCTCAACTCATCCCCCAAATAAATACCTAACTGAATGCATGCGTACTTATATGAATTCAATTCAACCCACAACTCTCCCTAAATAAATCTGCAGCCAAACCTCTCACTGAATATCAACGCTACTCAACTCAAAACAATTCAAGCTAACTTCCAAATCAACATTCAACACGACCCCAAATAAATTCCCAGCTTAATCGCTAACTCCTATTCAACTCAAGCCCAACTCAGCTCCAATTGAACTCGAACACAACATTAACTCAACCTGCCCTTAAATTTAACCTAAACTCTAGCCCAACTCAACACCTAAATAACGAACCAGTCCTTAAATCAACCCCAATTGTCTTAAAAAGTACATGAACTCAACTCAAGCTAACTATAATCAACCTACAATTCAACATACAAATAAATCTCCGGCTGAACTGCTTACTAATCACTAACCCAACCCCAACTCAACCCGCAAATGGAACCCAACTCAACCATCAACTCAACCTCAAACTCAATGACCAACTCATTTATCGTGCCAACATACATAAAAAATGAGGCATCGTGATAATATCACCACGTGGTTGTGGGTCAATTCGTACAACAGGTACCCGATCCTGTTGACATATGTACATCTTCCAAAAGCTTTTCAATTTTCTGTCTTGACCATTGGCGAAAAAAATCCAAATCGAGCAAGCCGTTCTCGAGATACCATGGATACAGATACACGGACGGACGTATTTTTTTTAACATCGCGAAAAGTGGTTTAGGACCAACAAAATTGTTTGTCATTTTTGATAGGATTTCAATAACTTTTTTCCTTTTTTATTAAAGTTAATTTCAATGAAATTCGAAGTCAAGTTGTAACTCAAATTTTAAGTGGGAACAAATAAATTAACTAGTTCAAGAACAGACATTCACAACTGAAGGGTAATCTGATACTAGCGAATAATATTCGATATACCCGGAAAGTATGTTCGGACATAAAATCTTTATAATTCTGCCTGCTATTCCTACTTTGAAATTAGAGGAGTCACAACAGGATAAAATGTTAATGTTATTCTCAAAAAGTCTCAGTGTCAAACATGTTTCTTTAACATGTGCCATTTGGAACCATTGGAGTTGATTTCTGTGGGCCGTTCAAAGTCCACCCACTCCGCCGGAGAGGTTCAATTCCAGTCACAACTTATTTGTGCATATTTATTTGTTTTTTTACTCATGCCCTACACGTAGAAGTTTGCATGAATTTGAACACAGAATCATTTCTGGGTGCTCTCCGAAGGTTTACCAGCAGGCGATACCATCTATTGTGACAATGGTACTAATTTCGTTGGTGCGAAGAATTATCTGGCAGAAATTCAAAAAATGTTGACCAAAAACTGTGATGATATCGCATCTAATCTTCTCAAAAATAAAATATATTGGCGATTCGCCCCACCGAGTGCTCCCATCAAGGAGGTCTATGGGCAAGTGCGGTTAAATCAATAAAAATTCAAATCACTCGAACCATCGGTGATGTCTACCACAAGTTGGAAGAATTTTCGACATTGGTCACTCAAATCGAAGGAGTCCTAAATTCCCGACCACTTTGCGAAGCCGAGGCAGATGACTTCAACATTTTTCAGATGAGTCACTCCAAGATCAAACTTTATCTCATCATGCAAGATGGGATGTTGTTAAACGAATGTTTGAGCGTTTTTGGTAGCACTGGCAGCTGCAATATAAAACATCATTACAATTTTAAGATAAATAAATTAAACTCGTTCACTTTTATTTTGGAAATTGTTGATTAATAAACTGAATTGTAACACAATCCGTATTTTATTTTTGCCGAAATTTATTGAGGAAATCATCTTGGATTTGTTCATTAACAATCGCTTATCAATAAACAATAAGGTGAGCAACATAATAATAAAATATCAATGATTAACCCGCCTAACCATATCGGCTTAATTTCTCGGGCAACAGTGCAGCTCCCATTCGATACAGATCGTTATCAAATTGTCTCGAAAACAATGAAGAAATGGTAGAAAATTTCGAAATATTTGTACTCTTTCAAATATGAATATTTCCTGAAGATTTCGAAAATCAAAGTCTTAATTTCGATTGATCTCTAAAATTTCATAGGCCGTTGCAAGGTCATTAAAATTATTTAACTATTTATCCCATATCACTGCAGGACATAAACCAGACAAAGCATTAAACAATTTAAAACGACCCAAAATTTCTTAATAATTTAAAGGGAGTAACAATACTAGTACTGGGTGTACCATTTTTGGGGTTTGAACAAAAATTAGAATGAGAGCCTAAATAACATTTTAAGCCCTGTGCTTTTGGTCAATAGTAATTATTACTGTACATTTTTTATTAGGTTTCTGAAACTTAGGTCTCTACTTATTCATGCACATGGTGGCCTAAAAAAAGTCCACCTATTTTTGAATTTTGTGGCTAGGATCAGCAAATACAAATATTAATACTGTTTGGGAGTTGAAGTGGTCTTAAAATCACTGCTCGCTCTTGTAAAATCAATCCGCTTATTTGAATTACATACTTGTTTTACTTTAGTAGTAACGCGCTTCACAAATTTACCTTATCAACTGAATATGAAGCGTATTTAAAATAAGAAAATTTCGATCATAGCTGAATAAGCGAGTTTAGATGACGGGCGGTTTAAAATAAACTTACATAATCAAAATTTCACCCAAATTTGTGATTCTTTTCTCACAAGCTTCAAAATGATAGTGTGTAAACGTGTGACCTTTGCGATTTCACACCCGATTTTCATCGTTTTGGATATTTATCTGGTATTATTTTAGTCGTAGGTTTTAACCGGTTCTGGCTCATTTGGGAGTCGGGAGCATGACGTCACAAAAGGTGAAGATTAAAAGGTCAAAATTTTAAAGGTTCAAAGGTCAAAGGTTTCAAAAATTAAAAGTTTTTATCAACTTTAATCAACATGTTTGAGTTGTTGTCTTTGAGGGTATTGAGTTGTAGTTGAGCGATGGAGTTCCGTTGCGGATTGATTTGCGGGTTTAGCTGGGCGTTAAGGTAGAGATTAGATTAAGATAAGTGCATGTAATTTTCGAACCGTGTTGATTTAGGGTTTGAGTTGAATGTTTAGTTTGGTTAGAGTGGAATGGGGCTGAGTTGAAATTGATTTGGATTTGAGTAGGATCGAGTTGAGCATTTAGTTAGCTTTTGAGATTTGAGTTGAGTTAGATTTTGAATCGAGTTGATTTAGGGATTGAGTTGGCCGTTAAGTTTGTGCGTTTTGTAACATTCGGGAGCATGACGCCGCAAAACAACGGTCAATGCAAAAACTCAAAAGGCCTAAGGTCAAGGTCCAATGCAAGAGCAAAATAGAGAGCATTCATAGTAAACATTATTATAATTAACCTTCATCTTCGCAAATAATGTCAATAATGTCAAAATATTGGTATTGCTTGGAGTTATACGATAACCTTTATTTTTTTTTTAAGCCAAAACTGCTTAAAAATTTAAATAATTAATGGTTAATGGTCTTATAAATTTGCAGTTTGATTCTTGATTGGGTATAAAAAATATTTTTAATCGTATAACTGCGGGGTACTTTGTGACGGATTCGGACGAAGCATCTCAATGAGATGCCACCATCGAAATCAACTTCAACTCATTACCGCATTAGTGGTTCGATTAAGTTAAGACTTCATTTTGCAGAATGATTGCACCAGCCAGCCATTGCCATAAATAATTTATATTTTGGTGGAACATATGGGCTGGTGGAATATTAGGATATTGTGGGAAAATTTTGAAATCGTTAAAAAAATCATGCGCTTGTGGGATGTGCCTTTTGCGTCAAACAAAACACGTTGTTCCAAAATCCAAGATCGCAATGTTTCTCAACATGAAGTTCCGTTGGCTAAATATTTGTAACAATTATATAGGGGAGGCTGGGTACAAATTTAACAATTTTTGAATTTTTGGCCTTAGAATGAAAAATATTAAGCTTCCAGGAATACGAGTTTCCCACATAAGAAACATACAATTTCCTTATTCAAAACCATAAAAATGTTATTTACCACATCTTTTACATTAAGATTGTTAAACAAAATATTAGAAATGGTTAAATGTTACAATCGTGCTTCACGTTGTAACGAATGTAGCAGTCTGTAAGGACGATTGTAACATAATCAAAATGAACAAATACACCTAAAGTATTTAAATTAAACTTTATTTCAAAACAATAATAACGATAACGTAAATAATTGAATTATTTTAAATTAAAATAGGAACTTAGGTACATATACACAATATACAATGAATAATTACAAATTTTGCATCGAGCCAAAGTCGGCACAACGTGAATTGTATCCGTTCCTCATTTCCTCACTTTCCACGGCAGTATGTGCAAATGCACACTTTTTCCTCAGAATTCAAAGAAGAGTTACTCTTTTTACGATTTAATTTTATTTTTGCTTAATTGTTTTGTTTTGTTTGGTTTTGTTTGAGGAGCCTTTTTCTTATTTTGTTTCCGCTTGTTTGCTTCCTCTTCCAAGTTTATTATCTCAGAAGTATTAGAAAAGATTATTGTTTTGACCCACTTTCTACCTCCACGAGCAGGAGTATTTACAACAGACGATTTTGGGTCTGCGATTACATTTTCGGGACAGAAAGCAGAATCCGTAGAGTTGCCTGGATTCCCAGGCTGCACTGTTGGCGAGGATAATGCTGATTCTTGTTCCTCTACTGGTATCGATAAAATTAAACAGGGATATATAGTTGAAGTAATTTATACATAATCATGTTCAACTGTATAAATATGTGCTCATAAAACAAAGGGGCACAACTTGAAAATTCGCATTTTTCAGAAAATCGTTTAGTAAGAAGTAGAACTAAGCATCATTGAAAATCGGATGAGTTTTTTGAATTTTAGTGTTTGTAATTAGTAATTACGATTGTTTGTAGTTGCCGGAATATTACAAAAAAATTGATACTATATGAAAACGGTTATGGAGAATTCGGATGTGAAAGGTCACAACTCGACATGTGTCACTTTGTTTTGTGACCACAGATATATAAGTTTTCAACGTATTATTCACAAGTTTATTGCGATTAACTTCTTAACGTTTCATAGTCTTCTGACACTTCTTTTTCCCTATTTATTTGACTGCAATTTTTTTGAGTGCGTTCAGAAACTACAGTTCAGAGGTTTTACATCAAAAAATGGCTGAATTGACGCACAGTTGTCGTACAAATGTCATTGCTTCAACTGACCCGCTGTTACATTTTTACCCACCCTCCCCTATTTTAGCGAATTTTTGTTTAAAAATCTCTTACACAGAGTCATTGAAATTTGGAAAAATTAAAACCCCTAATTTTCCTGAATGTCATCATTATTTGAGTAGCTACATATTTCTGATTCAGTTTAGATTAGTAAAACTTCTTATTGCTATAAAGGCCAGTGAAATTTTTACTAATCCAGAACCAAAAATATTTTAATAAAATATATACTTGGACTGTGTCCGAAACCCATGATAAATATTTTTTAGTACAAATTTTTGACATTAAATATTCCCCTACATTCACAATTTTTTATTATGCTGTCCGCATAGTGTAATCATTTGTTGGTTTATTTCCCCGCCTCACACTTTTGTTGCTTCAAATTAATTACTGGATGAATAGTTGTTTGAACAAAAAATATAATGAATGGTATTTTTATTAAGGTATAACTAAGCCAATTAAGTTTAATCACACTAGTAAATCAAATAATGAATTTATTCTGTAGTTTTTTTTTCAAATAACTGTCAAAAATTAGTACTAAACATTATCACAGGTTTCGGACACAGTCTTAATAAAAAATTCGTTGCAAGGCATTAAATCATTTGTTTCTATTTCGAGAGCGCTGTGGCCGGATCCAACAATTTTTCCCAACGAATAAAATAAGACAAATTAAATATTTTCCTTGATCCATTATATTATCGACGTGTATCTAATTCTAATAAAACAAATGATGTAATAAAAAAATTATAATTATATCGTTTTGCTTCCTGAACCTTAAAAATAAAGTCATTAAATTTATTTTATACAAGGAATTGATTTTTCATTATCGTTAGCCAAGAAAAATAAAATTAACGAAATGAGAGCACAAGCTAGCAGAAATAATTTTTATTTATTTTAACAGATAATAAAACATTTTTATTTTTAATATTTTTATAATATGATATGATATTTATAAATTATATAAAAATTTGTGTCTACTCAAACGTAATTTAATTTTATTAATGCGCACGCAATCACTTGTAATTTAATACACAATATAAATTGTGATAACGTCAAGTGCTGTAATTCTAATTGAGGAAATTTAATTATGGTGTTTAATATCTCTAGATGATGTCTTTTTCAATCTTTCTCTAATTTAATTTAAGTATTATATTTTATAACAAAAAAAAAAAAAAATGAATTGTCAGCATGTCTGTTAATATTTTAATTTATTATTATTATTTGTGTAATAAAATTTAGACAAAAAAAAAACAGAAAAGAAAATTATTAACACAATACTTCATTTTCCCATTTAATTATTTAGAAAAAAAAAAAATATTTTGTTTGTTTTTAATGGAATGTGTTAATTCGTAACCCAAATTAATTATTTTTTTTTTGAAATTAACAAGAAACAACAAGCCGAAAATTTAGGGAAATAATTAGGGAAGCTGAAAAAATATTTTGGCATTTCTGATGATAAAGTAATAGAACAATCGTTGTTGTGTTGTTGTATACATTTCATTTATCGTGAACATAAAAGAAAATGGATTTGTTTTTATTATTTGTTTGATATAAGTTAAATTGAATTTTAACAGGATTATGATTTAGCGGAAAATATGGGTTACAATTATTTGTGATAAAGTCTATTTGTGTGATAGTTAAATGTTTTTTTTTTTTTTGCCTATATAAATCTTAGCAAATAGGGTAACAATTGTTTGTATTTCAAGTTTAATTCAGGTTCATCCCAATCAAATCGACTATGCGAAAATTTCCTGTTAGCTGTTATTTTCACAATTTGCTACGTTTTTTTTTTTAGAATTTCCGGAAATATGAAAATTTATTGAATTTGTACAAATTTTAGAAAATTTTAAACTTTTGTAGTTCTTGAAATTTCATTAATTCAATTTTATGTTTTACAGTGCGCTTTGTGCGGAAGTTGAAAACAATTAAATTTTTGAACGCTTTTAATCTGTAAAGTGAATACTTAAGACCACCTTGTAGATAGAAATGTTTTGAAGCTTCTGAAGCAAATAGGCAAGTACTTAAGATAATTTTTTATTTATGAAACTTTATCAAAATTGAAAATTTTGATAAATGGTGTTGAGCAGACTTTTTTTTTAAAATATAATACGCGTTTATTGTTTTACCCGCGCCTGCACCATATCTATACATATATTTATCGTACAAACAATAGTTAATACTAATACAACTCGACATTTCTATATCTAACGTTTTTCCATTATATTTTTCCACTTTTTATTTTCCACATCCACACACAGTTGTTGTTTCATTTATTTTAACAACATAAAAAACAACCCCTACCACAAATTTACTGTATATTGGTGGTGTGTTTATTCTTTCTGCCTTTATCCGTATATATACCGTATCGTATACATATACGCGAGTATACAATTTCCTATATAGAGAGAGAGTTGAAAAGAATTTTTCCATCAAAAGCTTTTATTTTTATTTTTTTTTCCACCGAAAATAAAAAACTTTTTCCATTTTCTTCTTATTTTTGTTTTATTTCGATTTTCTACTTATTTTCTTTTCTATTCTTATTTAAGGCGTTTTGTGTTAGTGCCGCTGTTGCTGATGCTGCTGCTGCTGCTTTATTTGCACAATGTAAATCGGGAATATTGAAATGTGTAATATACGAGAACATCACATAGTATACATAGAAAAGAAAAATTATTCAAGATTCGTTGAATTTTAAGTAACGTGAAATGATTCAGCTGTCGGTATTCCTCCTCCACATACCAACAATAATAATAATAATAATAAGAATGACGATAGTAGTAGTATTATAATAATAATAAAATAAGACAAAGATGATTTTTATTTCATTCGATTAATATTTAAATGATGATGGGTAACAAGATGAGATATTCAAGGCAAGTCAAAGTATTTATGTGTAGTACACAAATTGATATTCAGCTAAATCTCTCTCGTTATAATATAGTCGAGTATTTTTAAGGTCTTTTTGTTTGGTATTTGTCTTCCGGAAGAAATATAATTGTATAATTAAAATAATATTACGTATTTCGGAGAAAAAAGATTGAAAAAAGTTTAAAACATTTTTTTTGTGAAATGTGTACTTAGATATATTCAAATGTAATCTAATTAAATTCAATCCTTAATTGGAATTCTTCATTCGCGTCTTTTTATTTTTTTTTTTGGGTACGTATAAGACAAAAAAATCGACAATTTTTTTTTGGGACACAGAAATTCTTTCGTCTCGGTATTTGTATTTGTGTTAATCGAATAATCAAGTTTTATGTATTTAATGGAATAAAATAAAATACATTTCGTTTCGGCATTTGCGGAATAAAGGAAATTCGAACTTAATTAATAGCTTTAATATTTCCTGATTTCGAAACGAAAAGATTTTTAATGTATTTTGTTCTAATATCGTGGGATTCGTGATGCTTTCAAGCATTTCGTTTTTATATATTTTATTTAGCTTTTTGTTTTTGGGTTATATTAGGTACTGGAAAGAATAATGAAACTAACTTTTTGATAAATTCATTTAATTTTGTTTTACAGTTGAATTGGGTTTTTAAAGTATGTATACTAAGATACGTTATAAATGTAGATGACTTGGTTGTGTCCATTAAAAAGTGTTCGCTTCAGAGACGCCATCACAATTATGATCCCCATGAAAAATTTCCTGGAACGTCGTTTCAATGCTAAATTTAATCAAATCGACCGGCTACCCATGTTTTGAATGTAAGTGGGAAAAGGCATTACAGAAAGAAGGAAAATTTATGGAATTTTCTGTATGTCGAATTTAAATAAGTTATGAATTTCGAAGAAAATTTGGATATTTTTATTAAAGGAAATGCGTTTCAAGGCCTAGTAGTTCATCTGTCTAATTTTGTGGTTGTATTTTCTATTTTGCTCAGTTCCTCGAGTTCAGAGCTTAAAAATAAAAAGTCTGCTCCGATTTCAATGATTGATACCTCTACCAATAGGTGTTGAGACCTGTAATTGTCATGAAAACGGCCATTTGGATCGGACGAATATTTCTACACGTTTCATGGAAAATTCAATTTTATTGAAAATCAACTGGACTATAGCCCACTAATTCAGAGCTTAAAAATAAAAAGTCTGCTCCGATTTCGATGATTGATATCTCTACCAATAGGCGTTGAGACCTGTAATTGTCAGGAAAACGGTCATTTGGATCGGTCGAATATTTCTACACGTTTCGTGGAAAATTCAATTTTATTGAAAATCAACTGGACTATATCCCATCAATTCAGAGCTTAAAAATAAAAAGTCTGCTCCGATTTCGATGATTGATACCTCTACCAATAGGCGTTGAGACCTGTAATTGTCAGGAAACCCAAGTTGTAACTTATACAAAACCTACACAATCCTTTTTAATTTATAGGGAAGATTAGGGAGTTGTGAGACGGGTTTTGTTTCTGAACTTGAACTACTCCACAATCACAATATTCTTCATATCTGAAAGCTTTAAACTCCAGTTCGACAGTAATGGTAGCTATTAGTTCATTCTACTCATCGAAATTAATAATTTTTGTCAAAATTTAAATTGCACGAAAAAAACATTCATTTTTTGAATGTTCGAAAATTTTGGGGAGTTGTGAGACACTACTTAAAAACAATTAAAATTACATATTTTGATAATTATTTTTTATTCAAGATGGAAAATAAGAAAAATGAGACAATTTTTATGAAAACATCTTATGAAAATGCAATACAGTCATTCAGCTTGTAAATTGGCACACTTTAAGTGCACAGCTCGATCGCGTACATTGCAATGAATGGAGTTGTTTTTGGTCTACTTTTTCTGCATTGTACCTTTGCAGATGATGCAGAAGTCTTCTTTAGAATCCGATTAACTTGGAATATGACGGAGGATGGCGCTGTCTCACAACTCATCAAATCGTATATATATTCAACATGGCCGCATAGTTATTAGCACATTGTATGTACATGCAAACATGAAAGTGTGTCGGAACTTTATTGACTAACGATTCATTTGTATATATTTACCTTTGCAATTCGCTTGAATAAATGTTCGAAAGTATTACAAACAAAATTGGTCAAGAAACTTTTCGAAACATTTTAAAACACATTACATGGAGAGACGCTCAGAATGCGTCTTTACTTAATGAATTCTAGCTACAAAGTGAGGTTGCATTGAGAAACAATTTTGACACTTATCACCAACGTCAAACTTCTGAAATATGCCGGAGGATGGCGCTGTTTCGTAACTCCCCATGGCTCACAACTCCCCAATCTCCCCTAACATAAAAATCGACCTGATGAGACTGAATTTTTGCGTTTTCTAGTCATTTAGTCTGAATTCCAAAATTTGTAATTGAATTGTACCTAAATTTAACCATTTCTCAAAATTTTCATTTTCTTTCTAATTCTACATATTTTCATTTTCTAAATTTCGATCTTTTGAAGCGCTTGTGAAGTTTATCCTAAGTTTAAACCAACAAAACCAACAGAATATGTAAATGTATTAGTAAAAATGACAAAGATGACATTTAGGCGAACATTTCTCAATAAATAATTTGAAAACATTTATTTATTGTTTTAATTAAATTAAGTTTTGTTATATTAAAATCGAATTATTTTATTATTTTTTATTTTTTATTTTTATTTATATTACGACTGAGTCTTACACCCATTTAGTAATTTACATTGCATAATAAAGTATTTGATTAGTCGGCACAATCACATGATTATCCCTCATTTCTTGTAACTCATCCCCTGGATTTTCGCCACAGCAAGTCTACTGACCTCCTGGTCGCGATAAGTCCAATGGTTTTATTCTTTGCAGTCTTCTGGTTGGTGTGGTAGTCAGCATACAGCGTATGTCCAGATTTTCATGCTGGTGCAGACGTTGTAGGTGTTTTGTTGCATGATGCTTAATTTCACCCGCGACAAGCTCGATCTTTAGATCTCGATGGAGGTTGTCGTTTCGAATGTACCACGGTGCATTAACAATACATCGCAGGATTTTATTTTGAACTGTTCGTATGATTTTAATATTTGTCCTCTTGGCACAACCCCAGAGTTGGCTACCGTACGTCCATACAGGTTTAAGGATTTGTTTGTATAACAGCAGTTTGTTATGGATCGCTAGTTCAGATTGTCTCCCTAAGAGCCAATGCATCTTTCTAAATTTTATGTTTAGTTCTTCTCTCTTCTTTTTTATGTGTTCTTTCCATCTAAGTTTAGCATCTAAAGTCATGCCAAGATACTTAGCAGTGTTCGCATGCGGTACTACTATAGAGTTTATCATTATTGGTATATGATTAACTTTTAGATTGGTAAAGTTCACTTGGACTGATTTTGCTTCATTTAATTTAATTCGCCATTTCTCTGTCCATTTACATATCAGGTTAGTAGCCTTCTGTAGTTTACTAGTGGATTCATTGATGTTTTTTGCTGTTGCAAGTATTGCCGTGTCATCTGCAAAAGTCGCCATTGTTGCTTCTGTAATTGGTATATCTCTAGTATATAGGAGATAAAGGATTGGTCCAAGAACACTCCCTTGTGGAACTCCTGCTGTTATTCGTTTTAGCTGGGAGTATTCATTCTCATACTTTACTCGGAAGTGCCTCTCTGATATGTAGGATTTTAGAATTTGAAAAAATTGCTCCGGAAGATCTCGATGAAGTTTGAATTCTAACCCCTGGTACCATACTTTGTCAAATGCTTGCGCTACATCAAGGAATATAGTTGAACATATTTGTTTGCTTTCTAGTGATTTCTCGATTATATCAGTAATTCGATGTACTTGTTCTATAGTAGAATGTTTTTCCCTAAATCCAAACTGATGTGAGGGGATAAGATTCCTTTCTTCGATAATTGGTTCTAGTCTTTTAAGAAGAACAGAGCAGAGAAATCGGCCTGTATGAAGCTTTATCGTTCGGAGGTTTGTTCGGCTTAAGTATCATAATTACTTCTGCAACTTTCCATTGTCTTGGTACATATCTTAGTCGAAATGCTGCATTAATTATATGCATTAGTTTCCTCAATGCTTTCTCCGGTAACATTTTTATTATCTCACCCGTTATAAGATCATATCCTGGAGCCTTATACGCATTCAAATTATTCTTGATTTCCCATTTTAGTTCTTTCAATGTTAGTGGTGTAATTTTTATTTCATCCTGTTTATTTATCGGGGTAATATTTTCCTCTTCCGTTTGTTTTGGGTAAGGTTGGAATGTTTCTTCAAGATGATTTGCAAACAAATCAGCTTTTTGTTTAGCATTTCGAGCCCAATTGTTTTTATCTTTAATTGGAGGAACCTGAAGTTTGGGTGTTTTAAGATTCTTAGTTGCTTTCCATAATGAGTAATCAGTATCTTTTTGCCCAGTTAGAGTGCTGAGGTATTTATTAACTGATTGATTTTTAATATCTTTTATTAGATATTTTAATTTGTTACACAAGTGATTAAATACCCTCTTATTTTCCGGGTTTCGATGTTTTTGCCAATTCTTCCATGCTTTTCTTTTGATTTTAAGTAGTTCCCTTACTTCCTCCGGATAGCTAGCATTGCGCTTCAATTCCTGATTGTTATTAGGAGTGCTTTCCCACGCAGCACTTTGGATATTATAGATGAGATTATCTAGTTCTTCTTCTAATTGGACTGATCCCTGAATTGGGTTCTGCAGATTAATTATTTCTGTTAACCGTGTTTGGAAGAGATCCCAATTGGTTTTGAAGCTCGTTAATTTCGGGTTGCTCTGTTTCATAATAATTGTTTGGCTAAGTATCATAATAACTGGTGAATGATCTGATGATAGACTTTCACTGTTCTCTATATGGGTATAATTATCTGAAATTCCTCTTCTAATAAAGAAGTCTATAAGATCTGGAGTCTTACTGGTATCCGAGGGCCAATAGGTTGGTGTACCGCCTGAGTGAAATTCACATTTTAGTTGTTTGCCTGCTGCGAAAAGTTCTTTTCCTGTGGTCGTTAACGGTGATCCCCAATAGGTATTTTTTGCATTAAAGTCACCTCCAATTAAAAAGACACTTCCTAGTATTTTGAGAAGATTAGTATAATCTCCTTGTTTGAGATTGTATCTTGGGGGGCAGTAGATTGCTGAGATACTACAAGTTTTATTATTGTTCAATTGTATTTTGATTGTTGTGACTTGCATGGAAAGCTTCTCAATTTTAAGTTCTTCGTTATGCTTTATATGATCTTTTATCAGGATAGCTGATCCACCTCTAGCTTTGTTCTCTGGATGTAATGCATGATAGCAATAATATCCTTTTATTTTACAGAATGAAGTTTTGGTGAAATGTGTTTCTGATATAAGACATATATCTATATTATACATGTTTAAAAATATATCTAGTTCTTGAATGTGATGCAATAGCCCATTTGCATTCCAGGTTACATTTCGTAATGTTTTATTCATTTCTTTATTTTATAATTCGATTTTATATAATTTATATTTTGATACACTCGATCAAAGTTTCCTTCAATTTTTTTATTGAAACTAGTTTGTGATTTCATTTCTTCTAGCGCGTTCTGCAGGCTCATTTCCTGTGAAGAAAGTCTTTTGTTGAGGTTCTCTAGATTTCTCAGTATGTCCTGTAAATCAAGATCCACTTTGAGCTGTTTCTGCTCTGTTTGCTGAACTACTTGTGCATAAGTAACATTTTCATTTACTCGCTCTCTTTGTGAGTTAGGATTAGGAGTCAACCATTTTGGCTCCGTGTTTTTTTTTATAGATTGTACATTTCTTGATGCAACTGGTTTGCGTGATTTATCTCTCATTTTTTGTAGTTCTACTGCAACTTCACATCCTCTGTAATTTGCCGGATGCTGGCCGTTACAGTTTATACACTTCGGTGTTGTATTTCGGGGAACTATGCAATCATTTCCTGCGTGTTTTCCTGCACATTTAACACATCTTGCTTCTCGATGGCAGTACTTCTGTGTATGATTATAATCTTGACAGTTTTTGCATTGAGGTATTAGTCGAGTGACCTTTCTCGGTGCTTCTATTTTAACTCTAAGGTTAAGGATAGCCTTAATATTATAAATACTTTCTATTTTTTCCTGGTTGTCGAAGGTTAGCATAAAAAGTGGGAGACCTCTTCTATTGATTTCAACATTTCCCTCCCTGTTATCTCTTCTCTCTTTTCTAATGATGTTGACTGCATCAACTATTTTCAGGCCTTTGCTTTGCAGGTTCTTAATGATTTCATCTTTTGAGCAAGTTGGGTGTAGACCTCGTGCCATTACTTTAATTGATCGATCATTTTTATCCTCGTAGGTGTACCACTGGAGACCATCAGCATTTAATTTGTTAGTTAGAGCTTTATAGTCGTCAGGCTCTGTTGTATTAATTTTCCATATATTATTATTGAGCGATATTACTTTGTAGTCATTTCGTACTACTTCTTTCATCAATTTCTGAATACTACCGTAATTTGATATTCCTAGAATATTGATCGGGGGTGGAACATGTTTCTTCTTTTCTGGCTCATGCACTTTAGGTGCAGTAATTGCATTGGTAGTTTTAGAGTGAGTTTGAATTGGTTCAACTTCTGGTGATGATTCAGCTTTCCTCTTAATTGGATTGGATTCTTTTCTTGGTTTCTTATTTGCTCTCCTGGCTCTCTGTAGTATCCAGTTTGTTTCTCTTTCAAGCTCATCTTCATCAGTGTGGTATTCTTCTTGTTCTCTGAGTACTTGAAATTGGTTGTTCATTAATACTGAGTTTCCTGCGTTGTTACTTCTATTTACTGTTTCCTTTAGCATAATGTTTTCTTTCTTTAGCACGACAACTTCATTGTTTAGCTGCGCGATTAACTTCTCAATTTGCTCAAATTTACTTATTAAATCCGCGTTGTTTATTGTATCAGTTTGTGCACTTTGCACGACTTCAGAAGTTTGATTGACTACTGATTGCTTCATAGGAGAGGTATTTTCCTTCTCATTGTTAGATTCACTGAACAGTGTGGTGCTCCCTGATGGTGGAGTTGACGGTGGTGTTCTATGAAGTGCCGTACTTCTTCCACCAAAGGGCCATAAATTTATGTTTTGTTCCGTGCTTCCAGTAGTACTAGGAAAAGGGTCAGCCTGGTTGCCTACCGACAAATTCCCTTGCAATGTCGTGTTGCTCCCTCCAGAATCCGCGGAGCAGCCCGGTATACCGGGGCGGGATTTAGAATCTAAGTTCTGACCCACCTGGAGTAAATTATTGTTTACACCCGACATTTCATCTTTTTGTTGACTATCTGCTATACAGTTTCTCTACTACGTAGGGATTGGATACCACAACCGTTCGATCTACAGCACATTGCCCAGGATGCGCCACGAGGAGGCTGTCAACAAGCACCCCTTGATTAAATTTTATTTAACCACAAAAATACACATCTATATAATGAAATTAATTAGAAAAGTCTGTGTATTAAATCACTTTAAAAGTTATGCTTTTCATATTGTCACATTTGGAAACATACAATTTAGGATTTTCTTAAGAAAGTTTGTATCTTAAGATTTTCCATATTTATCACCAACCCCTCTATGATTTTTTGGTAAGTATAATCTAAGACTACAAGCATGCTTAACCATTTGAAAAGCTAATGCCTTTCACATGGTCTGTGGTAAATTTAAATTCTGAAAAATGAAGCTTAAATCTTCCTTGAATCCTGATTTCCATTCTAATTCTAATATTAAATCTCCATTAACCAGAAACGAAAATTTAAATTCTATATATTTTGAATTAAGAAATTTTCGCCTAAATGTCATAAAATTTGTTTATTCACTAATACATACATATACACTTACATTGTTTTTGTTGGTTTAGTTCTAATTTAGGCCTAATTTTACTTGCATCGGTTTAAACACTTTTACTGCAGCAGAATTAAAAATTTTCTAAATCTCCATATTTTTAATAAGGAAGCTCTATAATTTCTAACTCAATATTTTTAAATTTCAGGAAATCTGATGATTCTGTATTTTGAAATTTTAATAATAACAAAAAATTAAAATTTTGGAAATTTTTAATTTAAAATTAATTTCTAAGATATAACATTGGCTTACCTCATTGACGATCGCGTCGGAATAAGAATCTTATTCTAAAACTTTAGAAGATAACATATTACTATGAAAAGGTTAAAAAATCTGTAAATTTGTGAAGTTTACATTCTAAATCTTATTAAAAACAGGATTGTTTGTATTCCTGAAAATATTAATAAAATAAATAAAACTGCGATTTTCTGTTTATCATGAACACCATATAGGGTGGAACTTATTTAGGCATAGGTTTATGACAATAAAAGAAAACTTGGAAATAAGAAATTTATAAAGCAAGAAATACGAAAGAAGGTAAAAATACCAGAAAATAAATCCATATTCTAGGTACATTTTGCTGGTCTATTGACCTTCCCGTTCTTTTTATTTCATAAATTTCCAATTTCCAGGTTTCCTTTTTTAATACATAATTCGAATCACTCTTCTAAATTTTAAGTTTCTAAATTTATCTTTAATATATTTTAAATTTTATCCGAACTGTCAAATTGTGTTTTGGTCTTTGCAAACTGTTATACACAATAATGGCCAAGTCACAATTACGTAAACTCTAAAACTAATTTCTTAATTTCATTTTCAATTTTATTAAATATCTATAATTTTTAAATTTTCTGAATTACAGATTTCTTAAATTTTGATATTCCTAAAGCCTAAAGTCCTTTTTGTACCTTTTCCAATTCGTAATATCCAAATTTGTAAAAGCCTGTTTCTTTTCAAAATTTTTGAACACTTTTACAAAATTTTCTAAATCCCGTATTTTCTAAATTTTAAAATTTCGAAATTAATTAAGTTCCTTTTAAAATTATGTAAATCACAGATACTTTACTGTCGATATTGAATGATTGAACGAAATCTGTGTTATCTGGTTCCACATATTTATACATATATGTAGAACTTCTCCAAAATGTATCTTGCGTAATAGATTTTCGACAGAGAATTTGGGCAAGAAAACGTTGTTGAAGGCAACTAGAAGGTTGATCCTGGCCCTGGGATTTTATCAGAATAAAATTGTAACCCGAATATTAATTGCAGAACATCTACCGGTAATAATCGTCCCACTCCATCATTCCTGATAATCAACGTACTAGAAAGGTAAAGCCCTTGAGGCGAAAAAACGCATAGGATACTAGAAAAGTATCTCATCATATACAAAGTTGCCGCATTCATTCCATGATCCGGAAAATTCACTTAGCTGTCTGGAGCTTTCGAATACAAGATATCTGTTAAAGTATGTCGAAAAATTTATTTTTAGGTTACAATACTTAGGCTGTTTTCCAAACGCCGACTTATTTCAGACTTATTGACTTATTTGACGCCATCTTGAATAAGTCAATGAAGTCATTCCAATTGCTTTTATCGACTTATTTTGAAATTTTTTGACAATACACAATAATTAGACAGAAGTTTCCATGACACCAAAAATAAATAAGTTTTCTATAGGAAAAATTACTAAAGAATAAGTCATCTTTTCAGCAGACTTATTTGAATAAGTTCGAATAAGTCAATAAGTCGGTGTTTGGAAAACAGCCTTACCTCGAAATAGCAACTGGTTAGAAAATTTATACAAGTTAAAAAATGTATAGGATTGAAACAAATTATAAGATTTGTTATCTTTACAGACTTTAAGGAGTTTAGCTGATTTACATAATTTAGAGGATTAGTAAATTTAAGAGTTTATGAAATTTTAAAAATTATTACAGTTTACAAAATTCATAAAATTTAAAGAATACATGGAATTTAAAAATTTAATAGAAGTTATAATAGAAGTTTTTTCAAAAATTAAGGAAGAGTTTTAATAAAATTTAAAGATTTTCTGAATTTTGCGAATTTATAAAACTTAAAGAGTTTATCGAATTTATAAAATTTGAAAAAATTGTACAATTTGGAGAATTTCTAAAATTAAAGAATTTGTAAAATTTATAGAATTCAATCAGTTTAAAGATTTCAAAGAACTTCTAGTAATTATTTATAAAATTTATAGAATTTGAAGTTTAAAGTACCTATAATTTATAGAACCTAAATAATAAAATTTAAATAATTTATAAAATTATTTAACTTATTCTACAGCATGTATAGAGTTTAAGGAAATTATAGAATTTAAAAAATGTGTTCAATTTAAACAATAATAACTTTAAATTTTCATTTTTAAAGTTTCTTTTAAAATTTATATATAGGATTTATAGAATGAATTGAAGTTATAGAATTTCAAAAATTTATGAAATTTAGAGGACTTAACTAATTTATATAATTTACTAGAAGGCCCGGCAGACTTTGTCCTACCACAGACCGTCTTTCATGTAGACCGAATTTCATGTAGACCGCCTTTTATCTGGTGGCACTGGTTTTATTATATGCATTTGACATACATAGAATACATGCGCAAATCATATGCAATATCTTAAAGTCTCGGAACAGTATGACAGATTGCTGTACGAATACAATCCATATAAAACACTTTCTATACATATTTTTTATTTTATTTATTAATTTATTTATTATAATTTATTTATTAGCGCTATTTGGTGAACAATATTTTTTGTCAATCCGTATTTTGCCAATATGAATAGATTCGATGGTTTACCCACTCGTGAGCATGCAACGTATAATTGGTCATGGGAGAAACATGGATTTTCTAAGTCCAGTCCACAAATGGACATTGTCTGCCCTTGAGATTTGTTGATTGTCATTACGAATGCCAAACGAATTGGAAATTGAAGCCGTTTGAATGGGATTGTCGTATCCGAGTGTATCATTGGGATATGTGGCAACAGAACGACTTATCCCTTAAACTTTCCGTTCAAAATGGTTGCTTCAATAACATTTCCAATGATCCGTTTGATGACCAAACGTGTGCCGTTGCATAATCTGGGTAGATTTAAATTACGAAGCAGAATTATCGGCAATTATTTAAGATAATTGGCATTCCTGTCATATCTAGTGAATTTAAAAATTCAGTTGGATAATTTACTGCGTCGTTTTCGTCAACGACAGTGTTGATTGATTTGAGAGACATCAGTTCGCCTGGCAACGACTCTTGTATTTGAAAGTTAATTTCGTTAACATCAACATTTTTCGCTGCCAAAACAGTACGTTCACTGAGCCAATTATGGTTCAAGTAATTATTCAGTATTCAACATTCTCAATTAATTCATGTTTTGAATTAACAATAGTGCAGAGATTGTCTGGCAATTTGATGCATTATGTGTTTGGATGCAGTTCGATATTACCGTTGCCAATATTCAGCAATATTGTTCAGAAAATGTTTGTGCCGACCGATCATTTTGCAATTCTACTCGCATGTTGATGGTCAATCGAAATATCTCTACGCTTCGCCATAGAAATGATTGTTTTAAACAAGCGTTCATCTCATCGGCATATTTAAGTAGAGCGTGGAATGACTGGCAATGTTTGTCGGAAATCAAAATTCTTGACGGTTCCGCCTGGTGCCCTTTTAAACCCTTTTAAAAAATTGTAGAATCAAGGAAACCTAGGTAGCACTTAAACAGAATGTTTTTCCTCTGTGCACTGTATGTGTATAATTATGTATGTTGTTTTGTTGCTTGAGATTTTTCTTTTCGATACAGATTTTTTTTTTCACAAAAACTAGTCAATTTCACACACTGCGAATTTTATTCGCAATTTTTATGTTGGTTTCGTAGATTACATTAATCATAATAGAAAATTGATTAAATTAAATGAAACATTTTATTGCACTATGTTTTTCATAAACTTTTGGCATTTTACATACTTTTCCCAAATTTTCTTTCTTTCTACATTTGACACGTACTTATAATCTACAATACTCTCCCTCTCGCGTAAAACAACTACGAATTATTCACGGATTGCTTTTTAAATTTTTCGAATCAGTCAGTGAAATTTTATTTTTTGTTGAAAAAATTTAAAAACAAATTGTAAATCTCGGCAACAGTGCTAATTATCGGATCCAAAACTATCCTATCTTTTAAGCGTGAATTAACCATATACATTCACAAAATTTCATTGAAATCGATTAGGCATTTTCGGAGATTAGCGTGTACGAACATCGTTATACGTGATTTTTATATATTAAGGTAAAGTTTACAGAATTTAAGCCAATTATAGAATTTATAGAATTTGTGTAATTTTTTATTTTTATTTAGAATTTACAAATTTATATAATCATAAAATTTGTGGTTATAGAATTTAAAAATATCATCAAATTTTTAAATTTTGAGAATTTAAAGGACTTAGAAAATTAGGGCAAATTTGGAAATTTTAGACATTTTATTTTAAAAAATTTAAAGGCTTTATGAAATTTACCGAATTTTACACTTTACAGAATTTATACTTATGTATAATTGACTGAATTTATAAAATCTATGGAATAGGCATTTATAAAATTAGGATAATTTACATAATTCAAAGAGTTCAGCCGAAATTAGAGAATTTCAAAAATGTATCTAATTAGAGAACTTAGCTAATTTAAAGAATTTATAAAGTTTAAGAATTTAAGCCATTTATAGAATTAGTGGATTTTTTTATTTTTATTGAGAATTTACAAATTTATACTATCATATGTGGTTATAGAATTTAAACAATTCATCAAATTTTGAAAATTTGAAGAATTTAAAGGACTTAGAAATTTAGGACAAATGTAGAAATTTTAGAATTTTTATTTTAGAAAATTTAAAGATTTTATGGAATTTACCGAATTTTACAATTTACTAATTATTTATTAGCAAACTTAATGTTTTACTCTGAATCTTGAAATAATTCTCTAATACGTGTAACTACCAAACAACATGTATAACTACAATTTACAGAATTTATATAATCGAATTTATAATATACCAAATTTGTAGAATTTAAGTTTATCGAATTTAGACATTTTATTTTACAAATTTTATAGAAGTATGGAATTTACAGAATTTATAGAGTGTTCTATTGTATATAAATCGTATAAATTGTATTAATTCTATAAATTCCTATAAGCCTTATAAATTTTATAAATTCTATAAATTTTTTCAATTTTTTAAAGATTATTAAAATGCGATATTTTCTATAAATTTTATATTTTCTATAAATTACATAAATGCACGCGTAACAGACTTGGCACTTTCAAAATTTTGCAAATACATATGTAGCACGCGTGTCAAACTTGGCACTTTCAAAAATTTTCCCAGCACACCAAAAAATTTTAGAGTTCTCAAAAATCAAGCTTTTGTGTAGTTATTCTTGATAAAGCCCAAATATCGAAATGCTGGTAAAATGGGAAATCACGAAATAAATTTGGTTATATAACCACATTTGGAAGGAATCAGGTATATTTGACGAATACGGATGGCTCGAAAAAAAAATTACTAGATGATAAAATATTTTCAACATTTGAAACAATTTTTGTTAGATATTTAGATATCGACATTTTTCAAAACGGGCGATTTATTATTCGTATGACTTAGCAGAAAAAGCAATTTTCACTTGAACAGATTTGGAAAATGAAATTCATTAGAAGATTTAAACTTCAGAATCGTTGTACTACATCTACTGAAACCTGATAACAGATTTTCCTCAAAATATATTTATGAGTATTTTCACAGATGAAGTTTTAGGAAAAGATTGTCCAAAGTGTCTCGAGTTAAGATGTTGGTTTCGATTCAGGGATAATAAAATTCACCTTAAATTATTTTTATTCGCTCTCTTCCTTATATACTGGCTGTTTCTTAATATTATACTTGATTATACATTTTTTGAAATTGGTTTGACACACAAAAAAAAGCACTGATTTAAAAAGTAACTTTATTTGCACGCCATTAACCAAATTTTGTGAATTTTATAAATACTTAAAATTTTGTAATTTCTATGAGCCTTCTATAAATTTTTTATTTCTGTAACTTCTATAAATTCTACAAGCCCAAATTTGGATTATTTTAGAAATTTCATAACTTCTCTAAATTCTATATAATCCATATAATTTTATATATTCTAAAAATTCTGTATATTCTATAAATCTCACAAATTCAATAGGTTCTTTAAATTTTATAAATTCAATAAATTTTCTATGCATTTTGAATTTTATAAATTCTATCAGTTTTATAAATGCTATAAATCTTATAAATTCTAAAAATGTAAAATAAATTTTATGAATTTTATAAATTCTCTAAATATTGTAGATTCTATTATTCTATAAATTGTTTCATTTCCGTCAATTCTATAAATTCTACTTCAAAATTTCTAAAAATTCTATAAATTCTTTGAATTCTGCAAATTTTATATATCGAATAATTTCTACAAATTTTATAAATTCTGGAAAATCTCTAAATTCAGTAAGTTATGAATTTTATAATTTCTTCAAATATTGTACACTCTATGAGTTCTATAAATTGATTCAACTCTGTCACTTCTATAAAATCTTCAAATTCAAATTTTACTTATTCTAAAAATTCCGTACCTTCTAGAATTTCTAAAGTTTATAGAATTTGAGACATTTATAGAACTTTTGGAATATACAAAAATACAAGTTTACGCGGTTCATAAAATTTAAAGTTATAGAATTTAAATAATTTATCAAAATATAACAGAATTTATTGAATTTTCAAAATGTATAGAATTAAAAAAAATTCTAGAATTTTAAGAATTTATATAGACTTGTAGAATATTAGAGTTTAAATAGTTTATGAAATCTAAATTTACAGAAACTATATAATTTCAGATGAATTACCGTATACTTTGTTCTTCGTCATGATTCATGAAATAAAACAAACAAACAATTTACAGATATTGCCGAATCGTAAGTAATTAGAAATAAACCAATTTGTAAATACTTCTAAAATTTCGGAGAAACCGTCAACAATTTTAACGGAAAACAACCCAATATATTTTGGAAAGTATGTAAGTAAATAAATACTTCTTGGAAAAATTTCTGCTACAATATAAAAAAGTAAATTCAGCGAATAGCAATCAATTGTTTTCATTTTTTCCCTACATCTTCTCACATCTCATATTTCGCTATACATACTCAGCCAGACACTCCAATTTAAAAAATGTAAATAATTTGCAAACTTCTATCTCAATTCAAATTAACTATTTTTATTTTTTTTTTGTGTGCTCCAAAAAGGTTATGTAATCATTATTATTTCATATTTGTCTTGTAATAATAAAAAAAATAAAAAAATGAAAAATATTTCGAAAACTTTTTATTTATAAATTATTAAAATGAGCAGAAAAATATTTTTTTTAAAAAAATATTTCTTGAAGTTCATCTAGTACAGTACGATGGTGTAGTATACAAAATTACAAAGCAAGCAAATTGTGTTGCTTTTTTTTTAGAGAGATAACAACAAAAGCTGGAAAATATTCGTAAAAAAGCTGGTAAACAAATTATTGATTAAACATCAAGCTTTTTGTATATGGTTTAATCTTATTATGTTGTGTAACCGTTTTTTTTTTGTTTCTTCTACGTGCATGCTCTATGTAAGCGTTTCATCTTGACATGCTATTATGCTCTTATGTGGAATATATTTAGATATGTACTTAGATCATTTTCTTTCTTGTGCTTTTCAGAAAATATTTCTTTCGATTATAATATTATGATACGTTTGTATTGTTGACGAGCAGCAGGATAGGGTTTAATACTTGTTTCGGTTCTTTTATTTCGTTTTCTTTTTTTTTTGTGAATTTGTTACAATTCAGTTATAAAAATGAGTTTAACACTACCATTATCGTTATTGTTATTATACGAAAGGATTTTGGATTTTATTAAATTTTTGAATATCTTTCTTTTTATGTTTTCAATAAACTTGGCTTAGAATGTTCTTTGAATATTGATAATACGTGATGTTTTTATTGGTTTGGTATATTTAATGTGTCTGTGTACTTCGGTTTACGGGATTCCATGTGAAGACATCAGAAAATGTCAAGTTTGTTAATGTTTCAATAAATGTTACAATAGAAAGTTGTGAAATAATATTTAACGATATAGCGGGATAATAATTCGCGAGAATGTTGAAATTTAGTAATAACAAATTATTCCTTCTGGGAATTGAAAACAATTACATCGTAAATACTACTGCTATAGAATTCTTCCGTTCTAGATGTTATCTGGCGGTGGAATCTTGATCTGCTAATACGTATTTGTAAATCAAAGTAAGATACTTAGATTCCTCGAGCGAGTTTAGGTTTCTAAAATTTTAAAGAATATGTAATTTAAATTTGAAATCCTTCGTTTTTCAATTCCAGACCCCAAAACATAAATTTTATTTTTATTTTTAATTTGTTAATATTGGTTTTTATTATAAAGACACAGGGTTATTCGAATTTCAGAAAATTGAAATAATTAGACCCGTTTTTAATAGGAAATTCTAATTTTAAAATTTGTGTGAATTGTGTAGTTCAGAATAAAAACGATCCATTCCACTTTTCAAGTTTTCAAGATAAATAAAGAAAACCTTTTGTATTCGCTTAAGAATTCCCGCCCGCCGTACCCATTTGAATACACCACCTTATAACGTAAATTCTTCGAATCTAACGGATTTCAAATATTTTTGGTACTCGATTATTTGTCATTCGATTAAGAGGTGACCTTGAAATCGACAAAATATTTTCATTTGGCCAATAATGATGGAACTGGGATTTTAAAACATCGGATGTTCAAAGTTTATAAATATGCTTAGGAAACAGTTTTCCCAGTAGTTTTTTTTCACAAGGATCTTTCAATTGATGAATCCCAGCGGTAAGTCAGTGTAAGATTCGGGTGTAACTAATTGGATCATAAGCAGTTCGAGTGGATATTGTTGCTACATCTGTCTACGTCTTTCAATTTTGGTATCCTTTACTTTGACTCCGTTATTTAATCTTGTTCATGCCATTGTTGCCCGGTTTTCTTCCCATCTAATATTTGTCTTTGCAGATCCAATAGACGATTTGTACTAAATCTCACCTCTTACTTTAATAGCTGTTCCATTTTCAGTGTTTGTGATTTTATACCGCTTAATTTTCAATTTCGGCTTTGAAATTTAGAGAAGGACACTCGTCACTTCCAAGACTTATGATTGTTCCATGTTCCTTATAAATTTCTAGGTAGGTATTCATTTACGTGAATAATAATTTCTTTCGACCTGACTTTTTTCCATTTGTGGAAAAACTCGATCAGGAGGAATGTACGAATGACCAGGTACTGGCAAAATCAACTCAACGGCTAAAACATTTCTTGGTGCACATTTTAGTAATCAGTATTCGCACATTCCAACCATAATCGAGATTTTGTTTTGTCCAGACATCAAAAAAATCTTTCACAAGATTCTCTTTTGTTACAAAATTGATGAATATGAGTAAACAGTATTCACGAAAAAAACAAAATCGAAATTTCATGAATATATACGCATTGCAAAATATGATTTTTATTTTATCATGAATAAATAAATTCTCTTTGTTTATGTTTTACGTTGATGAATATTACAAAAACTCTGAATACATTTTGATCAGCAGATCGACGAAAACAGTGAAATAAAGATTAAAAAAAATCTTTTTAAAATCAATTTTCTATTTTCGTGAATGCAATACATTCACTATTTTCAAATATTTGTTTTTGTGTGAAATCACTGCTCCGATAAGTAGGACGGACGCTTTTTTTTAATTTCGTATAGCTAGGTTCTTTTCGAACGTGGTTGTTTGTTAATCGATTATGATAAAATTCGACTAATGCGATGGAAATGGGATTGAAAAATGGTTTTTGGATAGAGTTCTGGAATATGGCCAGTTAAAATGGAACTTGGCTATTTCTTAAACGATTATGATGAAAATTGATATGGATCATTGAAATGGGATTATAAAATGGTTTTTTGATAAAGTTTTGGAATATGGCCAGTTAGGACATGGCCAAAAAATCATCTGTATTATGATTGTATGAAAAGGCAACAGAAAGTCGTGTCGATTGTCGATCGACTCGCCAATCATAATAAGGACGAATATTAAAAAAAAAAATCAAGAAAAGACTTGCTTAGGACATTTATTTACAACTATAATATGACGGAATTGATTTGCGCAATTTCCATATTTTTTACTCTCTCTCGATTGTTTGAAAAATAACGGAATGTTGGATGGATTTTTTCGTAGAAAATTTGTTTCTAGAAAAATACGGTAGATTGGATAATTTTTTTTTTCATAACGAATTACAGTGAAACCTCACAACAATGGGCATCAATGGAAAACGGACAAATAGGTGTAAATTTAAAATTCATAGATTACTTACATTTTATATAAATGAGGAAATAAAAATAAAATAAAAAGAATTTTGTTTAGTTCATCAGTTTAATAGAGTCAAATCATAATTTTAAAACTTTATTTTTGCGTGGTACATAATAGTTTGTCCGCTGAGGTGCGGTGTCCGCTTATGTGTGTGTGTTGAAGCGAGGTTTCACTGTAGTTTGTATCTGGAAAAATAACGGTATTTCGAGTGGAATTTTTTTCAAAACGAATTTGAAAATATGTATGCGCAAATGTTTAATCGTATATATACTCGTGTGTAACCACTTTAAAAATCAGAAGTAATTTGTGAGTGAACGAAAAAAGTGGAAATCAAATCTAATTTGTGAGTAAGTGTTAAAAATCAGTGTTAAAATTTATACAATTGGTAAGTGATTTTCCTTTTTTTATGTTAATAAAATAATGTTTAGTAATCTTGAAAACTCTCGTCCATTGAGTCCGAAAAGTTGGGTTTCGAATTGGTGTTTGTCGATATATTTGTCGATTGGCCAGTCTGTCGGGCTGTCTGTCTCCTATCTATACTTGCCAGTTGCTTTTAAGTTCAAATCATATTTAATTTTTTTTTTTAATAAATTTGGAGGTCCCAATGGATTTTTGTAAAAATCGGCCATCCGGAAGTGGCAGCTTTCGTGGACCAGAAAATTTGATTTGCAGCTATCTCAAAAAATATAAGGTATACTGAAAGCACAAAATATCCCAAATTAAATTTAAAAGAAATTTGTTTAATAAGATTCTGACCTTATTTATAAAAGAAAGTCGCCTGTTGCAACCTTCTTTTTTATATTGCATCATAGACAAAGATTTAAAAATTGTACGGTTTATTTTTCTGCCTCAAGTACCATTGTACAGTGAAATCTGCCTAAGTTAGACACACATGGAAATAAAATAAAATCCTTACATCCGTTACACTTATCGAAATTTATTTATTAAAATAAATAAAGTTCGATAAGTGTAAAGGATGTAAGCTAAGTGGGTTATACACTTAATGAAATTGAGCTTTTTTTATGTTTTCCAATTTTTTTTATTTTTTGAAACATTTTGTATATATATGTAATAGTTTTTCGGTAATTATACTTTTTGAGATATTTGCAAAATAAATTTTCTGACTCTAGGTGGCCACTCCACTTCTAGTTGACCGATTTGGACTAAAGTTCACTGGTACCTTTCAATTTAAGAAAAAAAGAACATTTTGTACTTAGTAGTTTTACGGTAAACCTTATTACATAGGAAAAATTTATTAATTTATTAGAATTACTGAAAAATCAGATTACATGTTTGCAAGTTAGCTTGAGTTGTTTCGAAAATTTATGAGCGCACACAACCAACCAAAAGCAAAATGTTTACTATAGAAACAGTGTTTAAGAATGTAATTCAATTGTCAATTGGGCTCACCAATAAGTCCTATCATAGCAAATTTGGTAATGGAAAATTTGGAAAATTCGGTTCTAAATTCTTTAGATTTTCAACCATTATTTTAATTCAGATACGTCGACGATATAATTACGGCAATACCAATAAATAAAATTGATTCATTTTTGGAAAAATTTAATTCGAAAAACGACAGAATAAAATTTACCTTAGAAAAAGAAGTAGATAACAAAATTTCATTTTTGGACATTCTGCTGATCCATGAACCAAATGGCAAAATTTCGTGTGATTGGTACCATAAAAATACTTGGTCTGGCAGATATTTAAATTTTCATTCTTGGCTTCCATACAATTATAAAATTAATACCATTAAAATTCTGACCCAAAAAATTCTGAAACTTTCCGATACTAAATTTTACAATAAAAATCTAAAAATTCTAAAAGATACATTATTTCGCAATCAGTATCCGGAAAAATTGGTAAACCACATAATTTGGAAACAAAAAAATGTCCATACAAATTTTATTTCTCGATCAATAAATGAACCCACTAATTGTTTGGCCATTCCCTACGTTAAAAATCTTTACGAAAAAATCAAAAATCTTTTCAAAAATTATAACTTTAAAATTATAGGACGTGCAGCCACAAGCTTAAACAACAACTTGTTTTCTAAAATTAAAGATAACACTCCTTTAAAGAAGCAATCAAATGTTGTTTATCAGGTACAATGTAGTTGCAACGCTACCTACACAGGACAGACGAAACAGTTTCTAGAGAAAAGATTTTACCAACACAAAAGTGACATAAATAAAGATCAAAATTTAAGCATTAGTGCACTTACGCGACATTTGAAAAATACGAACCATCAAATCACTTTAGATAACATAAAAATTCTCGAGAAACAAAAAAATTTTAGAAAAAGATCGATTTTGGAAATGTTACAAATTAAATCAATGTCGTTGAAGATTATGCTTATATTGGCAACTCATATGATTTGTTCATCTAAATTGTGTTTTGCCTCTTGTAATTTTATTTTTATTCAAATGTACAACCTTTTTTACATGAAAGCGCCTTAGCAAAGTTTTTTTTTTTCTTTGAAAATTACATAGCGGTGCGTTTCCATGAAAAGTCGGTTTTAATAAAAATTTGTGATTGCTTTATTTTTTATTTTTTGATTTATGTATAAAAGAAAGAATTTTTTGTTATATTTTTCATTACGCTTTTGAAAATGAATCCGAAGAGGGTTCGAAAGCTAAAGCTTTAATTAGTTTAAAGAAATAAAAAAGAGCCCTAAACCAAATAAAAAATTGTTTAATTGATAAATATATTGGCTCATTAAAATAAAAAACAATCTATTTTAAATTGAAATCACTTTTTACCTATTTTGTCGCAGGGAAAAAATGGAAAAGAAATCGATGATTATAAGACGACATTTTAGAACTTCTGCTAATAATAAATGCATTTGTAAAATCGAGACGTGCGGTAAAGTTTTAAGTGACAAATTTGCAAGTAATTTGTCACGACACCTTATTCTATGTCACAGGGATGTTGCCTTGCAGCTAGATCTAGTTAAAAATGATTCCGATAAGGAAAGTAGTGGCTCGAATCCAAAAAAGAAGAAAATTTCATCAATGAAAGTTGAAGTTGATGCCGGCACAGTTATTGGCTCTTGCGTTAAATTGGTAACCTGCCATTCCCTACCGCTAGCAGTAGTTGGATATGAAGGCTTTCGTCAAATACTAAATCCACTAGAGAAAGCATTAAACATCAAAATAAATTCAGAAAATATCCATAATCACATAAAGGCAACATCAGACAAATTTATTAATTACATAAAAACAGAAGTTCATCAGAAAATGGTCTCCCTAAAAATTGATAGTGCTACCCGGCTAGACAGAAATGTTCTAGGAATCAACATCCAATTTATAAAAACAGGTAAAATAATAATAAGGACAATTGGCATGATCCAAGTAACGGAACGCATGACGTCAGAAAATTTGAAAGGAATAATATTATCAGTTTTACAAAAATTTGGCATAACCATAGCACAGCTTTACTCTGTTACAACGGATAATGGGGCAAATATGATTAAAACTGAGAGGCTTTTGGCTGAATTACAAAATCTGTCTTCCACTGTACCAGAGGTAATGGGAATGCCTGAAAACATTGATGATGAAGAAGAAGAAGATGGCGCTACAACATTAGCAGAAACATCTCATTACACAAACACCGAAAATCAAATACTTGGTATCCTGGGATGTGTTAGATGCGCGGCACACACCTTACAGCTCGCAGCAAACGCAGTTATAGGCAGGAACGATATTGACGATCAATTGACATCGATTAGAAAAATAGTTAAGAAACTAAAAACATCCAAATACAGAAGTTTATTTATTGTCAACTCCACCAAACGACCAGTTCTTGATGTTCCAACAAGATGGGGATCATTTCATATGGTCAGCAATATAATCGATAATAAACCATTTTCAGCTCGCACAAAACGACTCGGACGTGGGATTTTCGGACGATCAAATTAGCTTCATGAACAATTTTTTGGAATCATTTAAACCATTATACCTAGCAATAAAAAAAAAATTCAAACCGTTCAATTAACTATAGGCGACTTTTTTAAAGAGTGGTTACGTTGCAAAATAAGCTTAGAATGTCAACAAAACTAAATATCTTTTGATTTGAGAGAGGAAATGGTTGGCTGAGAACATCAATTGTTTAATTCTGATGTATTTAAGGCGGCAATGTTTCTAGACCCTCGATTTAATTACATCAATTCAACGAATTTAACAGAAGTCGATAAAGCAAATGCAAAAGTATATATAGACGATATTATCATGTATTATTTTAGTAATAAATGTCTTATCATTTTACTTAATTTCAGATTTTTTTAAGAAAATTATATGGCACTATTAAACATATAACTCGTTCGTCAAACGATAGCAGAGAATTATCTAATTTCGATACATCCCAACCATCACAATCAACAAGCGAAATTTCCTGTGTCGAACAATATCTTCAGAAAAGGGACAATGAAGTGGCAGTGGGAAACGTAGAAGCTATTGATTTGGAAAAACAACTAAACCTTTTGTGTACTAAAGGACGACTTCATTCGGACGAAAATGTTTTAGCTTATTGGGAAAAAATAAAATTCGAATGTTCTGACCTTTACCAACTGGCAGAAATCGCCCTTGCGGTTCCAGCGACTCAAGTATCCGTTGAGAGATCGTTTAGTGCTTTAGCATTAATATTAACGTCGCATCGGTCAAGGTTATCACCAGATGTTTTACAAGACCTTCTCATAATAAAATTGAACTCCGATTTATTTGAAAATTGATCGTAAAAGTATATTTTTATAGTTTTAATGAATGTATTTAATTTTGTAAATTTTGAATTTTTTATGCTTTAAGCATTTATTTAGTTTTTATTACTGAATTTTAAATTTTCATGTGATTGATGAAATCATTAGAACAGATCATTTCTGTTAAATTAAGCTTGATGAATTATTGTAATGGATATTTTTAAAATTGAACCAAATTTAACTATTTTTTTTTTTTCATTTCAATTATTTCAGATTATTAAATTTGTGAATTTAGCCATTGCTATTAGGATATTATTACTTAAACTTGTATTTAACTATTTAATAAGATAACAAAATGTACGAAATTTAGTTGAATCCAAAATTGTTTAGTGATATTAACTTAAGCAATTTAATTTTGGTGCACGATTTGTTGAAACGAGATAATAAACGAACAGACACAATAAATGCAAAACTACACGACATTTTGAATTTTTTTATTTATTGCACAAGTAGATACATATTAAGGGTTCATTTTTTTTATTTTGACTATAAATTGTTTACCGTAAGAAAGATTTTACTGTGAGTTCTGTATTGTTTTCATTAACTTAATTTTTTTGAAAATGACCACTTTCAAAAATAAAGGCTCATATGTATTATGTTATCAGTATAAAGTTTAGAGAAATAATGAGAGTGTGTTACCAGCCAATAACCGTCGGCGGTAGCATTACACGCATGTTGTGTGATCGGCCGCTAACAGTTGTTCCGACTAGCACACACATGTTGTGTGAGCGCGGCCGTTAACGTGTTAAAAAAACAGTTTAAAGGTGTTAATAATTTACCCAATTTTCTGTCTTCTTACATGCTAGTACATACATATTACAAAAAAAAACTGTCGACCGTTAAGGTTTAAAATACTTTCGAAGTTGGAAATTTATAACACTTGTGAAAAGAATTTTGTTATTTTTTGTATAAAATATTTAAATTCTACAAATTTGATATTTTGAATTTCTTATACTAAACTTAAAATAAACGTTAAATTACTTAATTATATTAAAAATAGTATAAAAACCACCAAAACAATTTTGGCTACGCATTGTTATATTTAAAAGCCAACAGCAACTTTTCATTAACCTCATTCCGTCTAACCCAACGTAACCTAGCCAAATCTAGTTTAAATAAACTTCGTAGACATTTCTCATCTTAGTTCGAATTTCGAATTTTAATAGTTCGAATTATGTTGTAGGAAGTGCCATCTAAACCGACCATTTTCCAGAGCTTGATCAAAAAACATTTTAGAATCGCCCATGTCAAATTTTATCACAATCGGTTAAGAAATAGTTAAGTTCCATTTTAACTAGCCATATTTCAGAACTTTATTCAAAAACCATTTTAGAATACTATTTCCATCACCCAAGTCAAATTTCATCATAATCGGGTGAGAAATAACCAACTTCCATCTAAATCCCATATTATTTTATATTAAAAAGTGTGACCCAGGACTCAAGAAAGAAATACAGAACAATTTTGTTATTATATGGGAGGATGTAACGAATATTAAAATGTGTAATTTTTCATTAAGTAATAAAAACTCATTTATGGTTTAAAACATAAATTAAATTAAATATTGAACAAATAATCTATTTAATCTATTTATACAATTATAAAACCATTCCAAACAACAACAAACCAAGAAAGAATTATATCCAAAAATCTTTTGTGTCGTAATAAAAATTAAAAGGAAATACGAAATATTCACAAAAAATTAAAATCGTAATTTTCGTGATGCATTTGTATTGTATTCATGATTTTTAAATTCTCAATTTCTCCTGATTTTTTTTTCATCACGTTGAAACAAAACACAAAAAAAAAAAATCTCACATTTGTATTAATCTTTTATTTTGTTGATTTGTGTGATGTTTTGTTGATCCCTCTCAGAGAAGCAAAATGATGTGATTATATTTTTGACGAAGATCATAGAAAAACGATGAATCGTGAATATTTAAACTCTCCATATTTGTGTTTTAAAATATTCATGATTTTTTTTGCTCATTCATAAATGATGCATCTTTGATGTCTGGTTTTGTCCGCCGCATCCATCAGCTACTAATCGAACAGTTTGTATGCCACATAAATTTAAATGGCAAAGCCTGTGGCTAACGCTATTTCGTTTGAACCTTTAGCCCGAGTATTTTCGATCCAGTTTTATAAAAACACGTTGTTTTGCGGTAAAGCTGAGTGACCGGTACCTACCACAAAATACAAATATGACTACCGACTTTAGTAGGCAGCTCGATCAGCTTCTTTAGGTAGCGTCATGTTTTTTTTGGCAATCAAACCTTATGGTCATCATTACTGAGCTTATGGATTCTCGACTTCATGATAAGTTTCTGCTTAGCCTGAAGAGATTTTTCAATTTTTAATTTCTCTTTGAACTGGATACATATGGAACACATGTCGGTGGCCGGTGTTTTGAATCCCAAATTAAAGTTAATGTTAAAAATTGTCCGAGCTATTGATTCAATTTCCGTCTCAGGATTTTCGATCTTAAATTGCCTTCACATTTTATTTATAGACAGATCAGCCGGTAAGTACTGCCATTTCGAATTCTGGTTGCGGCAGTAGTGCACCTCGATTACTCGATACTTTTTAATATAATCGATATGCCCTTTCAATAATAAACGATTCAATTAATAACTGAAATTTAAAAAAAAAGTGGAATAGACCATTTTTGATTCTAAACTACACAATTGTAAATTAGAATCTTGAATTTTAATTCCCTATGAGTTTGACGGAAATTTAGTCCCTTTCAAAATAAAATTTGGTAAAAATTATAGAATTTTAAATGATGTTGAAAATTTGGCAAATTTTTTGGGTTTCAAAATTTTAATTTCTTTCATAGAATACTTATTGCAATTTTGTAAGATCCTTTCCTTTAAAATCTAATAAACGCTTCTGTTTATATTTTTGGTCGAAAAAGATATTCTTTGACAGTTAAGGAGAGTAGAAAAATATAAAAAGTAATTTTTAATTGTAAATTTAAAAATTTGAAAGTTTAAAAATAAATTTTAATAATTTTCTTTTTTTTTTCTTTTTCTTACAGGTATGTACGATTCATCAAGTTATATGATCTGGACAGTAGGTATGTAAGCATGCCCGTCATTTTTAAATTTCCATACTTAAAATGGCCAAAAACCTAAAATAAAAAATCCGAGAAAGAAACAATTTCCTTTTGTTCCAAAACAATGACAAAATAAAATCCCCAAAAAAAAATTTCTTTGAGCGGAATAGGATCGATATGGCGCGGATCGTATTTGTTGCTTCGTACTTTATGTTTGCAAAATTGAATTCCGGCTCAGAATTTAGATTTTATGCTCTGTATATTACAATCGAATTTTAGAATTTTTGTAGATGTCGACACAAACAATTTATCTGTTTCCCGCCATTAAGCCATGTGTATCCTCCTCGATGCTGTATATACAAATTATGTTTTATCAAATTTTTCCGCCACTTATAATAATTTCCCGTCACAATGAATTATGCACCAAAATATACATGCTAAACTACAACAAAAACCAATTGAATTGCACAATAATAACCGAGTAAATACCAAAATCGTTTGTATTTGAAATAAAATTTCAGTTTTTTTTTTGTTTTGTACCAAATATTGTGTTATGCTATAAAAAATTAATGGCATGAAAACGATATTCTGGTGTAAAATAGAAACGTGAATTTTCCTATATATCGATTTAATATAGGCGCGCGATGCTGGAATACGAATGAGTCTTACACAAACAAATTTGACACCCAATTTGCGTTTATTTACCATCTATACAACAAATAAACATCAAGGTGTAGCTTAGTGTTCAAATTGCAATTTGGAGTGCCATTGTTATTTATTTTATTCTGTAGGTGTAATAGTAGGGGATATTATAAAAATCATAGTACTCCCCAAGAAAACAAAAATTAAATTTTTCCATGACGCATATTTTGATGTATAGTCCTCTAATCAATATCATTTCCTTTAAATATATTTCTGAAATTACAAGTATGTGTACCGTACACTATACCACCATAAAGTATTTACTTATAAAAATTAAGAAAAAAAATTTTTTTTTGGGAAACGGAAAACATTCACATCCATTTTTAAAATGAAAATAGAAATTAATTTTCTTGTTCGTATATAAACTCAAACTCGTAGATGAGAGAGGAGTGGCTGTGTATTTAAATCGTTTCGGAGAAAATTAAAAAGGAAAACATAAAAATTTTCCATTTTTCGTTGTTATTGTTGTTGAAATATTTTTATTTTATTTTATAAACACAAGGGTGGTGTGGATTAAATGAAAGAAATATAGAAACACACAAACAAGTAGTATAGAGATATATAGCAACATACCGTAAACAATTTCACAAAGGAAATTTACAAAACTACTCCTGAATTTTTTGTGTTCTCCATTACTATTATTATTATTATTATTAAAGAACAAATATAAATAATTGTGAAAAATAACAATGATTTTTCCAAGAGTACACAAAACACTACCTCGTGCATACACATAAACAGACATATGTATATACACGGTATGGTGATGCGAAACAACGAAATACTCTCATTTCGAAAATTTAATTACTTTGCTAAGTGGTTTTTGTTTGTAATTATTTTACTTATGTAATACACGGTGTGCTAGTATTTATTTAAATGTTTATAATGTGATTCGTTTAAAACATAAAAACAACAACAAAAAATTATGCTCGGTAATAAATCATAAGATTATTTTATTTATTAAAATATAAAATGAAAGAGCTGAAAACCTTCAGCAAATTTCTTTTTTTTACCTCCTATACCTATAGACTGTATATAGGGAATTAGATATTGTGTATTGTTAGGTTTTTATCGGGAATATCGTGTACACATACACCATACATATATGTTTTATCTACTTTACAAGGCTTAATAATTTTGAAAACAATTTTTCCAAAATTGTTTTTAATTGATAATTATGTATATTATGTATGTATTTTGAAAAGTATTATTATACAAAGGGATTAGCTGGATGATATGTTTTTTGTTATGTTCAAGTGGAAAACGATAAAAATGTATACTTGGAAAATTTGAAAATAATACTCTTATCATAATGATAATAATATTAAATTTGATGAGTTGCCATAAATAAAGAAGGTGATCTTATTGAATAATGACGATTTATTTTAGTGATATTTGATCTCGAATTATGTAAGCTAATACCGATTGATTATTAAACTTGAAAAGTTTGGAAATGTACAGGGTGGTTATTTAAGTCGTCCACCAAACTATTTCGAATCTAACTGTCTCAATAAAGGATTATTGACAATATATTCCAAAAGGAAGGTGTTTGTTGTTGTTCTTCTAAAAAATGATATTTGACCTTGAAATGACCCGGCCATTTAAAGGTCATTAAAAACAATTTAGTGATTTGTTTCTCTAAGGACGATAATTCTTTGTCCTAAAACGAATTTTGCTGCAGTACTTACTTTTTGAGTTATGTAAGTGGGCGGAGATAAGTGATCAATTGCTGCAATTCGTTGCGTTAGTCCTCAAAATTACCAGATACTGTCAACTTGTCCGTTGGATAGCGATTGCTATGAAGTAGTCTTATCTTAAGAGACTCAATATATTTGTCGTTTACCGGGAATGTTTGGATTCAAACTAACTGCTGTGAACTGTTGTAATTTATATTAGAATTCCAAAACTTTTAAAAATTTTAGGCAAACGTTACAAAATTTGTGCCTGCATATGTAAGGAAACTTTTTTAAATTATTCTGGTATATTCCAGATTAATAAATATTTAAGAAGAGGAAGAATTTGAACATATGTAGTAACCGCATGTATGCGTTAAATATATTAAAATTGAAATTGTTAAAAGTTTAGAAAGGGGAATGTAAAATTCGCTAATACTACAAGTGCACGGTTGATTCCTATATATAGGGAAAAAATCAGTGTAATAAATTAGCAGTTCAGTCGCTATAGCCTGATGAGATGTACTGAAATGATTTTTTTGAATTGGAATCTCCATTTTTTCAGAATATTTTAAAATTATATCTTTTTATTTCTCTTTTATTCCGCTGGAGCTACATCCCATAGAGGGATTTGGCCACTCCATTATGAAGTTTCGTAATAATTTTTTAACGGATAATGAGTGATTAATTCATTGATCCAACATTAACCAGCCGTGATTTTTTCATCACCCGCCGGGAATCGAACCCAGGACTTCCGGAGCTTAAAGCAAGCATGCTAACCACTGTGTCACTGGGGCGGCATTTTTTTTGTTTCTAATTTCTGAAAAAGAACGATTTAATTAAAAAGTATTCTCCAGAATGGAGATTTAATTTGAAAAGTAGAATTGAAACCTCCATTTTCCAGAATACCTTAAAATTAATTTTCCGTTTTCAGAATTTTTGGAAAATTATAATTTTAAAACTATGTAAATCTATATTCAGCATATTTTAAAATTAAATCTTCCGTTTTCGGAAATTCTGGAAAAGGAAGATTTAATTTTAAAATATTCCGGAGAATGGAGTTTTAATTTAAAATTAGAATTGAAACCTCCATTTTCCAAAATATTTCAAAATAAAAATTTCGTTTTCAGAAATTCTGGAAAAGGACGATTTAAAAATTTTCTGGTTAATAGAGATTTATTTTCCAGACTACTTTAAAATTAGTCTTCCTTATTCTGGTAAGTGGAGATTTCAATTCTAATTTTAAAATTAGATCTGGATCCATTTTTCCAGAATACTTCAAAATAAATTCAGATATTCTGCAAACACTAGATTTAATTTTAAAATATTCCGGAGAATGAAGATTTAATTTAAAATTAGAATTGAAACGTCCATTTTCCAGAATATGTTAAAATGAATATTCCATTTTATAATATTCTGGAAAAGAAAGATTCAATTTTTAAATTTACTGGAGAATGGAGATTTATTTTCCAGATTGCTTTAAAGTTAATCTTCCTTATTCTGATAAATGGAGATTTCAATTCTAATTTTAAAATTAAATTTCCATTTTCTTTAGAATATTTTTCAATTAAATTTTATTTTCTAAGAAATTTTGGAAAAGGAAGATTTATTTTAAAATATTGTGAAAAGTGGAGATTTCAATTCTAATTTTAAAATTAAATCTGTATCAATTTTTCCAGAATACTTTAAACTAAATTCAGAAATTCTGCAAAGAGGATATTTATATTTAAAATATCTTGGAGAATGCAGATTTAATTTAAAATTAGAATTGAAACCTCCATTTTGCAGAATGTTTTAAAATTAAATTTTCCGTTTTCAGGAATTCTGGAAATGGAAGATTTAATTTTAAAATATTCTGGAGAATTTAAGCCTCCATTAATTAAAATTAATTTTCCGTTCTCACAGTTTCTGCAAAATTCTAATTTTAAAATTAAATCTTCCGTTTTCGGAAATTCTGGAAAAGAAGGATTTATTTTTAAAATATTCCGGAGAATGGAGATTTAATTTAACATTAGAGTTGAACCCTCTATTTGCCAAAATATTTCAAAATGAATATTACGTTTGCAGAAATTCTGGAAAAGGACGATTCAATTTTAAAATTGTCTGGAGAATGGAGATTTTTTTCCAGAATACTTCAAAATTAATCTTCCTTATTCTGGTAAGTGGAGCTTTCAATTCTAATTTTAAAAATAAACCTCCATTTTCTTTAGAATATTATAAAATTAGATTTTATTTTTTAAGAATTTTGGAAAAGGAAGATTTATTTTAAAATATTGTGAAAAGTGGAGATTTCAGTTCTAATTTTAAAATTAAATCTGTATCAATTTTTCCAGCATAATTCAGAAATTCTGCAAAGAGGAGATTTATATTTAAAATATTTTGGAGAATAGAGATTTAATTTTAAAATAAGAATTGAAACCTCCATTTCCGATGAATATTTTAGAATTATTTATTCGTTCCCAATTTCTGGAAAACGATTTAATTATAATATATTCCCCAAAACGGAGATTTAATTTGAAAATTAGAATTGAAAGCTCTTTTTCCAAGAATACCTTAAAATTAATTTTCCGTTCTCAGAATTTCTGGAAAATTCTAATTTTAAAATTAAATCTTCCGTATTCGGAAATTCTGAAAAGGAGGATTTAATTTTAGAATATTCCGGAGAATGGAGATTTTATTTAAAATTAAAATTGAAACCTCCATTTTCCAAAATATTTCAAAATGAAAATTCCGTTTTCAGAAATTCTGGAAATGGATGATTCAAAAATTTTCTGGTTAATGGAGATTTATTTTCCAGAATACTTTAAAATTAGTCTTCCTTATTCTGGTAAGTGGAGATTGCAATTCTAATTTTAAAATTAAATCTAGATCCATTTTTCCAGAATACTTCAAAATAAATTCAGATATTCTGCAAACAGGAGATTTAATTTTAAAATATTTTGGAGAATGGAGGTTTAATTTAAAATTAGAATTGAAACCTCCATTTTCCAGAATATTTTAAAATGAATGGTTACGTTTCCAGATATTCTGGAAAAAAAAGATTTATTTTAAAATATTGTGGGAAGCACACATTTCCGTTCTAATTTTAAAATTAAATCTAAATCCATTTTTCAGAATATTTTAAAATTAAATTTTCCGTTTTCAGAAATTCTGGAAGAGAAAGATTTATTTTTAAAATATTATGGAGAATGGAAATTTAATTTAAAATTAGAATTGAAATCTTCATTTTCCAGATTATTTCGAAATTAATCTTCCGTTTTCGGAAATTCTGGAAAAGGAGAATTTAATTTTAAAATATTCCGGAGAATAGAGATTTAATTTAAAATCAAAATTAACCTCCATTTTCCAAAATATTTCAAAATGAAAATTCTGTTTTCAGAAATTCTGGAAATGGAAGATCCATTTTAAAATATTCTGGAAAATGAAGCTTTCAATTCTAATTTTAAATTAAATCTCCATTCTCCAAAATATTTTAAAATTAAATCTTCCTTTTCCAGAATTTCTGACAACGGAACCATAAATTTTAAAGTATTCTGGGAAATGAAGGTTTCAATTCTAATTTTAAATTAAATCTCCATTCTCCAAAATATTTTAAAATTAAATCTTCCTTTTCCAGAATTTCTGAAAACGGAAGATTCATTTCGAAATATTCTGGAAAAAGAAGATTAAATTTTAAAATATTTTGGAGAATGGAGATTTAATTTAAAATTAGAATTGAAACCTTTATTTTCCAGAATATTTTAAAATGGATCTTCCATTTCCAGAATTTCTGAAAACGGAATTTTCATTTTGAAATATTTTGGAAAATGGAGGTTAATTTTGATTTTAAATTAAATCTCCATTCTCCGGAATATTTTAAAATTAAATTCTCCTTTTCCAGAATTTCCGAAAACGGAAGATGTAATTTTAAAATATGCTGAATATAGATTTAATTTAAAAATTAGAATTTTCCAAAAATTCTGAAAACGGAAAATTAATTTTAAGGTATTCTGGAAAATAGAGCTTTTAATTTTAATCTTTAAATTAAATCTACGTTCTGGGGAATATTTTTTAATTGAATCGTTTTCCGAAAATTGGAAACGAATAAATAATTTTAAAATATTCATCGGAAATGGAGGTTTCAATTCTAATTTTAAAATTAAATCTCTATTCTCCAAAATATTTTAAATATAAATCTCCTGTTTGCAGAATTTCTGAATTGTGAAAAGTGGAGAAATTAAATCTGGATCCGTTTTTCCAGAATACTTTAAAATAAATTTAGGAATTCTCCAAAAAGAGATTTAATTTTAAAATATTTTGGAGAATTGAGATTTAATTTAAAATTGAAATTGAAACCTCCATTTGCCAGAATAGTACTTTAAAATGAATGGTTCCATTTTCAGAAATTCTGGAAATGGAAGATTTATTTTAAACTATTGTGGGAAGCAGAGATTTCAGTTCTTATTTTAAAATTGAATATTCCGAGGAAGAGGAGGATTAATTTTGAAATATTCCGGAGAATGTAGATTTAACTTAAAATTAGAGTTGATACCTCTATTTTCCAGAATATTTCAAAATGAATATTCCGTTTGCAGAAATTCTGGAAACAGGAGATTTAATTTTAAAATATTTTGGAGAATGGAGATTTCATTTAAAATTAGAATTAAAACCTTTATTTTCCAGAATATTTTAAAATTAATATTCCTCCTTCAGAAATTTTGGAACAGGACGATTTAATTTTAAAATTAGAATTGAAAGCTCCATTTCCGAGGAATATTTTAAAATTATTTATTACTATTAGTTCCCAATTTCTGGAAAACGATTTAATTAAAAAATATTCCCCAGAACGGAGATTTAATTTGAAAATTAGAATTGAAAGCTCTATTTTCCAGAATACCTTAAAATCAATTTTCCGTTTTCAGAATTTCTGGAAAATTCCAATTTTAAAATTAAATCTATTTCCATTTTTTAAGAATATTTTAAAATTAATCTTCCTTCTTCTGAAATTTTGGAATAGGACGATTTAAATTTAAAATGTTCTGGGGAATGGAGATTTAATTAAACCTCAATTTCGGAGGAATATTTGAAAATTATTTTTTCGTTTTCAAAAATTCTGGTAAAGGAAGATTTATTTTAAAATATTCTGGAAAGCGGAGATTTCTATTCTAGTTTTTAAATTAAATAAACCTTCCTTTTCCAGAATTATTGGAAAAGTAAGATTTAATTTTAAAAGCTTCTGGTAAATGGCGGTTTAATTTTAAAATTAGAATGAAAATCTCCATTTTCAGACTATTTTACATTTAAATCTTTTTTCCAGAACTTCTTCTACTTTTTAACTAAAATAAGTGATATTTTTCATTTAAATTTATTGGGGTCTTTTGACATTTTCGGTTATGACATTAAAAATGAGATTAAAAATGAGATTAATCTCATCTCTAAGTTTTGGACCGTTATGCGTGTTCTTAAAATACCTCAATCCACAAAGTTTTGGGGCATTTTTTTTTAATTTTTTTTGGACATCTATCCGGGTACCCGGGTAATACGAGCTCTAATTTGCATCATGTTAACAAAAATAAATAAGTTGGTTTCTGAATGCAATCGATTTATCAAAAATTTCAAGACAACGTGGTGGATTGCACGTCATTTTTTCCGTCAGTAAATTTTGAATGCCAATATATTGAATATGCTCATGCCATTATGATAAAAGCGCCCAATGTCTTCAAAAATTTCGGTTTTTGGATAAGAAAACATTTGAAGGTTAAGGTAATGTTTGTCTTTTAAGTGCAAAATTCGATTTAATTTGTGCACTAAAGAAAAAAAAATTAAAGTTTTTTATTCTCTTCACTGATTACCACTTCATGGAGGATATGCGAGTACCAAATCTTAGCTGGGAACTCTTTCAATTTTTCGTAGTTCAACAACGATGATTTTCACGAGACCTTTCCGAACAGATAAATTCTAGTCGCTTTTTCTCGATTTCTTGGCGTAATATTTATAGTTTGTTGCCAGTAAAGGTTAACCGAAGAGTAGCGACTTAGTGAATAATTCATTTTCAATTACCCCACCAAACACACAGCATCATTTTTCTTCGCGTCAATCCTGGCCTCTTTGCCACTTTTAGCGGACATTTTGAAATTATGACAAAAGTGATTCATTTTTATCACCCGTAAGCTCCAATTTCTTTGCGTTTTGCCTATAATTCGCTGAAGGAATATCGATCCAATATATTTTTCATTAATAATACCGGTTTAAAACCGTTTTGTGATCGATGCGTTTATTTCAAGTATTTTCGAGCATTTTTTAGCAGCCTGTTTCGGATTCTTCCTTTTTCACTAATTTTCGAAATTCAATAATATTTAAATTAAATTATATCATAACCTTCGCATTTTGGATGAATATTTTAGCATTATTGGCAACCCAAAAAACGCGTTAATAATATACGAATATATGAACTGTCTGTCCTATATCCATTTTTAACTTTTTGGGTAAAATTGGTTTTTCGTTTTTAATAGAAAGAAAGTTTAATTTGTCTTTTTTATCAAATATTCTGGAATGTTAGACCTCTAACCAAAATTAACACTACATCAAAATAATACTTGGAAGGTAAAAAAAATTGCCGGAAGTAATAAACAACAATGTAAAGGGTTATTTTTATTATTATTTTTTGATTTTGCTTTTATTTTATAATTTATTTTGGAAAATTAAAAACGAGTAAAAGTGATCTTAAGCAATGTTAAATGATTTCAACAATCTGTTAATTTTCTTGTTATCCGATCAATTAGTGGGATAATGTTTGAGGATCAAAAACTATGGCTTCGCAGATATTTTCCCGAGATATGAACGGAAGAGGAGGTCCCATGATCTAAGGCGAATCTATCTAACATCTTTACTACAAAGATTTTGGAAATTTTAAGCAATCTCTATTGTAAGCCATTGCTCTCGGTGGTATGGTGATTAGAGCGTGCTTTGCAACTTGGTGGCCCCGGATTCCCCTTGATGCCAAAAAAAAAAATTTGTTACAATTAGGTGTTGTGTTATGAATCTAGCATTACTAGTTTCTCCCTCACAGGATATTAAACTTACTGGAAGAGTATGTAACAATACACTTAAAAAATGTTCGTTTAGATAAGAATTACATTTTTAAATAAGTTTTAAACGACTTCAGGCTATGTCAGCTCAGAGAATGTAGGATAGATTTAACGTCTAATTTGTTAGTCGATTCTTTGATCCATTTGGCTAGCTATCACCTGTTTTAATGAATATAAACGTATCATCTCAAACTTTGTAAAACGAAAATTCAGATCATTTCGATCAATTAATAATAAGCGAAAACAACAATAACCGAAATTTTAACAAAGAAATATATCGCAACCATTGCACAACCTCAACCCAATTAATATTTAATGTTTTTACTATATCCACTCCGTAACGAAGCTAGAAAAATAAATTGTACCCATATCATACAGATTTTCGACATTACATTAGGTATAGTGCTAATAAAATTAAGTGACAAATTCCCGATTCAAGAAAATATATTGATTTTAATGTTAAGAAAAACCTCTACCTTGCTCAAAAATGTTTAAAAATATTTGACTTTTCACCAAATAGACGAAGTAGTTTAAAATAATATACCTAGAAATTTACCAAATTGAGGAAAACATTAAAACATACAATTTACTCAGAAACTGTTACAACTTTGTTATGTAACTGCGCTATTATTTTATACGACTAAAATTGTTGAAACACCATCATAAAATGAAAATCAGAACATCAATTTAACACAACCTGAGTTAACTAACTCGAATATAATGGTTTAACACTTTAGATTTTATGTTTATGCCTTCCCATAGTCTGGTACATTTTAACTAAATTATACCCAAATCAACAAAAAAAAAAAAACTTTTCAAACCTAGGCTAAGCATTTACGTACCATCAGGTACTGTGGGAAATCAAAATTTAAACGTTTGTTTGTTTTATATTTGAGATTTCCTTTTTGTATTTTCATGTAAGGCGTAACTTTGGTTTTCACATATATGAGATAAATTGTTGTTATTCCCTAAAGTGGTTTCTTTCATATTTTTTTAGTATATTAGGTAAGAGTATTTACCGGAAAATGTAGACATGCCTAGAGACAATCTTCTTTTCTGTACCAATATTATGTGATACAAAGAAAAGGTTAAATTATTCAAAATCACGTTTTTTAAATACTGTTGTTAAAATTTGTTTATTTATATAAATGGTGGGCCCAGACCATTTACTATTACATATATTGTGCGGGAGGGATGAGATTATATTTTTGGTTCTGTATACCTATTGTGAACTAAATTTATTTTATATTGATTTACGAAATATCTTCTGAATAAACAATGAACGGTCCGCGTTGTTTTTTCGATAAAAACTACGTGACAATAGGAAACAATAACACACGAGCGAAAAATAGGAAAACCCAATTTTAAAAAAAGGCGACGTGCATATTGAAAGATAAGACAAAAAGAGAAAATAATGGGAAATCTGATACGCGCGTACAAAATACAAAGCATTCTAGACTCGATTAGTGAAGAGATTAACTACACAAAATACATCTCTATATAATAGATACATACAAACACATATACGTATACATATTTGGAATATAAATTCTCGTTGCGATGCTATCGAGATTATCTATATATTTACGGAACAGTAATTCGTATAAGATAAATGAATTAGAATTAAATTAAAATTGGTTGGCGGAAAGTTTCGGCAATTTAGGAAAATAAAAAAATTAAATAAATAAAGTTTCGAAGGTCGACCTCGTAACGATAATGGGAAGGATAATCATTATTTTGATATTATACACGCAAAATTGTTTTCGAAAACTTTTTTTTTTAGGGAAAAGCAAACAGAAAAGAACAACAAGTATTAGGAGCAGATATAGCTTAAGCAATTCACAAGAATAATGTTTTTTGTTAAAATTCGTATTCCTTACTCTCTGTTGAGTTTCATTTCATTTTTATAATAAATACGTAAAGATTTTTATTTACTTAAGTATGTATGTACGAGTTTATACACAAAAAATAAACACGCTCCCACGACAGCAACAATTTCTAATTTAATGAGAAAAAATAGTCTCTAACGGTTTCATTAAAAGTTATAAAACAGTATGACATGAAATTATTACATCACTCATTTTTATTTTGTTTATGTATTGTCCTTACATATAAGGAAATATTGCTTACACACGTAAAAGATTCAAAAATGAAAAATAGTTCTGTTAAATAAAAACCATTAACTCCCTTATACTCGTATATGGGAGTGCTGCTAAAGTAGAAATTTGAAGTTCAAATGATTACTTTAATTAAATTATTCCAGAATTTGGTGTCTAATGAGTTCTCATAGATCACTCACTGCCTTACCAATCTGTTTAAGATGGTACCTGCCAGCGCTGTATCATGAGTTAGAAGGCAGATGCTTGGCACCTACGGTCCCTGAATAATTTGGTTGTACACGGAGAAAAAAAAATACTAATTTATTTCCTATATATTTATAAAAATTTAATTATAACACACCGTAATATATTTTTCGTAACACATATTATGTACGTAACTGACTTTCTACTCTGCACAGCATGAAATGCAATATTGGAATCGCTACTATAATAAGAGCTACTTTATTATGCCATATAGGAATATTTCCTATAGGCATTTCTACAAATTCAATGTATTATAGGAATAATTCCTATAAGATACAATTTCCTTTGTTTTATACGATTCTCTTTATTTTGAACGTGAAATCATTAAAAATTAATTGATTACTCTCCTGGAGAAAGAGTGTGTGTGTCTAAAATATTGACCACTACTATATAAAAATCAATATTTACCACAAAATATAGCTGTTATAATTGCATAAGTATTCGCTGAAACATATTCATGTTATTTTCATTTCATGAATATAATTCGCTAAGTCAATGAGTTCTGCTGGATACTTAAGGTATTAAGCGAGAATTGTATGTTTGTAGTTTGGCCTTAGCTATCTGATGAGTAGACTGAACTTTTCAGTACGAAACCAAACTACCACATAGAGAACCCTCTCTACCCCTAAAGTTGGGCTGAGATCAGACTTTATAAATTGGCCCAACGGCAAAAAATATTTTGGAACATTATTCGTACTAATGGTGTTAAGAACAACAATTTTTGCAGCAGGACGAATAGTGAACCCTCAGATGTTTGCTGCAGGTTGTTTGTGATTTTCAGCACTTCAGCATAATTACCGGAATCCCCCTTCCGTAATTTTTTTTTAATAGTTTTGATATTAATGTAAAAAGACTCGCCAGATCAGTAGGGACTAAACCAAGGGTGTTTACCAAGTGTTTACATGAAATAACATCTCTACCAAAAACTCAACCGTAGAGGTTCGGTATGAACTTGAATAGAGCTCTGAATGGCTGTTTACGTCAATATTATCAATATTCTGACTCTACAGCCTACATACAATTATAGATTAACAGAATCAAGGAATAAAAGTGACAAAAAACAATTTTTATTATCATAACCGAAAATTTAAAAAAAAAAAATCCAATTGGAAATATTGGTTCAAAATTCAAAACCTTCTTTTTGAACTACGTACACAGGCAAGATACGTTATTAAAACTGTGCGAATAATAAAAGTTATAACAGCAATTATTGACGTATCATCTGATCTTGATTAATTTCTGTTACGTGAAATGACTCGAATATTCGTTATTTTTGACATTTTCATCGCATGGCAGTTTTTTCCAAAATTCCCTCATTTTTAAAGGTTCTCGTTTTTATTCGGGACTATTTGATATAATTGGAAATAATTCAAGATGCTAGGAGTTTTGTGTTTTGAGTGACCGATTTGTAGGATATAAACAGTTTCAGACGTTTCGAGAATTTTGAGGTTTTCTCCCAAAATAATCCAGAGGGTTGTTCAGAATTATAAGATTTTCTGGTTTATACTGCATTGTGTTGCAGAGCTTTGAGTTGCTAGCCGTCCAATGGGTAATTCAAAATTGTTCGAGGATTTTTGAGATTATTCAATATTTTTCACACTATCCCCTTACTAAAAGCAACCATCTCGAGCTGGGGAATTCATTTCTCTTCGCAAAACATTTAACCACAGAATACGGGTATTTCAATTGCAATATATGACCATAATCTAACCACAATGAAACCAATCATTACCTCTCTACCGGCAAACTTACTCAATAATATTCAGTTGATGTTTACGTGAAAACTACTGAGAGGTGTCTAACCAGACTTAAGAATGTAATTCATGTGGTTGATTAATTTAATTCAAAAGTCTGCTAAATTTATTTATGCTCTTAAGTTGTAACTTCTAAATTTCGGAGTCTATCCGAGCCAAGATACGTACCTATATTTGTAATTTTATAAATTTTTGTTTTGTGTAATTAAAATTTTACACCATCTCCATCCACCAAAATCTTTAATATTTAATTAATCGACTTCTTTTATATTAAATCTACCTATTGATCAATTTATATAGTTAATCAAACTATTATTGTTACATTTTGCACTAAATAGTTCATAAACCGTTCCTGTTGAATAACTATAAAATATGGACATGAATTTTGGTCGTCTCATGAGTCAGTGAGGCGAGAATTACCGGATCGTGATGGTATTGATTATTGTGTGTGTGTACGAATGCTCTTTTGCTTCATGCTCTTTATGCTCTTTTAGTTTTTCGTTTAGTCATTTTTTTTGTGTTTGTAGAGATTAGTAGCGTTGTAAAAATTATTTCCTACTGTTTTTTTTTGTGAATAAATTAATAATTTTAAATTGTATAAAAAGCATGTTTTGAAAACACGTTTTTTGCAACTTTTAATAATAAAATCGAATCGAGTCACTCGATAGTCACTCAATATTGAAAAATCACACTTTACATTAATTAATTGTAGTAATTTTCGTTGGATTCATCGCAACTTTAAATAACTAAAATTAAAATTATTTGGAAAATATTTCTGTATTGCTTATTATTATTATCAAAGATTGTTCATATTATTTTATAAGATGCACTTTATACACTTTCTCATTGGTCAATTAACTATATTGCGAATTATCGTAACATTAATCAATTTGCGTTATATTCCCAAAATAAAAAAAATCATTTGTTTAGTTTAGCTTAATATTTATTAATTTTTTAATAATTTATAATAAAAAACCGATTTATTATAAATTAATAAAAAATTAATAAACAGACATAATAAGTTAAAACTAAAGAAATACATTTTTTTAAATCCATATACAATAATAGTTGAACAATGAACAACACACAAATGTAAATTCTCCTGCTTCATAGCAAGTGAGATTTTCTCACACGCGAGCATAAGCACCAAACATTTGAACCGATTCAACCGATTGGCTTATTTTTGATACTTATCATCACAAAACGATACACTAATCCAAAGAACGTATATGATAGCACACAATTGCAAAATGTATATTATACGCCTTGTACGTATACAAAATTCTCATGAGGCAGTGAGGAATTTTGCGACCAAAATTCATGTCCTAACACAATCGTAGTGTATTACACAGTACACAGTAAGAGAATCCGGAATTAAATAAAAAATAGTTTATAAAATTTTCTTTCAAGTTCTTCAAATAACATTTAGTAGTTGAAGTAGATTACGTTAAGCCTTTTCTACGTAAATAAAATAAAAAAATGAAAAACATAAAATCTGTGTATTGTACCTTTATTCGTTCTGTCGTTCGGTACGATATCAAAAGTTGAAAGTTTTCCTCCTTTTGTAAATATGAGTAAATTTCACAACATTCAGGTATTACGTTTACGAACGAGTACAGTAGATATGCTTACTATGTACTTGTATATATGATTTTCCTTATGTTCGTTCGTTTACTCACAATGGTGAATTTAGGAAGTTCATATAAAAAGCGGGAAAGCTATTTAAAAGTAAACAAGGAAAAGTTTTTTTTTATTTTTTATTACAAGACCTTTTCCCAGAAGTTGTTTAACATTTTTGCTAATGACTTTCTGAATTGTTTGTGTGTACCTAAAGTAAAAGTTGTTGTGTGTTTGTCGCGTGGCTTGATATGTTAAATCGAATTGTTACATTTATATAGAATGAAATTGTTGTATTTATAAAGGGTATTTCCGCCTTCCGGTGTTTTTTTCCGCTTTGTAATATGATTACTGGTAACTAGTGCAAAAAAATCATTCTCTGGCTACATTAGTAATTAAGCATTTTTTTGTAGTTTTTTGTTATACAAAAATGGGTTTGAACCGGAATAAAGATAATTGATAACGAGATTTTCTGCGGATTAGTGGAATTAAAAATTTAAGTGATTACGAATAAAGTGAAACTTGTTTTTAATGTTCTAGATTTGAGTTTATATAATTATTACAGCCTTTTCATTTATTTTCCAGAATTGATGCGATATTTCGGTAATAAAGATGCTCAAGTGTTAAGGGATTTCTGTTGTATATCTATAGTTAGATTATCGTATTATTTATAATTTACATAAATTAAATTACCCTTTCGCTTTGAATAAAAGTAATCTTAATTATTTCCTTTTGCCGTTTCGAGTGATTTATCTAGATTTTAAGTTCTGTTGTATACCTGTAGTACCTTAAAAATAAATTTAAGGGAATTAACCTAGCCTCTACTGACGATAGTGAAATAGTATTTACCAAAATCTTATCAAAACCGAATGAGTGAGTACTTCATTTTCCTTTTGAAGCTCCTTCAACCATTGAAGGTATATTACCGTTATAAGCCTAGATAACCGCCTTAAAATTAATTTCTTTGCTCCGATATTTAGATTAGAAGAAATCGTGCAAAATCTCTTGAGACTACTGAAATGACACTACTTCAAAATAGGATTTAAAAATGTTCTGATTTAAAATCTGCGCTTTAAAAAAAAAAATAAAATCGTAACTGAATGGGGCGTACAAATGCTAGCGCGACGTAATTTTTTGTCAACTAGCGTTGTTAGATATGAAAATAAAGTTAATGTTGAAAAATAATAACAAAAAAATTAAGTACACTGTTAAATTATTATTTTTTAAATCTATTTTACCACAAAACATTGACAGACCTCACATTTTTACTATACTTTTTGGATAGCTGGACTATCTGTTTATCCCATTGACCAAAAATATCTAATTCTAGCCGACCTAGAAAAAAGTTAGCTGGGCTTTTTAACTTTCAATGATCCAGCGAAGCTGAACCAATTGTGATGAGCGGGACTAAAATTTAATAAATTACATGGTTTAGAAAATTCAGTAATTCTGGAGAAATTGAAAAAGTTGTACCTACCGCCCACCCTAGTTCACGGAGTCGCCCACATTTTCGGATATCACGATCAAATACCAGTGTATTATGTCAACCTGATTCAATTGTGATGGACTCTACTACACTTCCCAGCATTTGTGAAATTTTGGACGGTTTAAAAAATTTTGTACCGCACATTCACGGGATCTTGCCCACAGTTTTGGATAATCTGGCCAAGTGCCAGTATATATGGCCCATCTGATCCAAGTTTGATAAAGTTGGTAGCACTACAGAATTTAGAAAATTTAGTAATTTTGTATGATTTATAAAAGGACCTACCGCCATTCTAGAGATGTCAACGTCGCCTATGCGGAGAAACTGATCCAATTATGGTAAACTTTACTACGTTTCACCAAATTTAGAAGTTAAGTGGTTTGCAAAGAATTTTAATGTGCTTTACAGAAAAGGCTTAACATAGGTTCATATTTTGAAAAAATTTGAATAACCGGTGGTTTTTTTTTTTTAATTTGGACGAACCCTTATATTAAAAGAGTACTGCATCTACTGAGGAATTTGTTTGACTAAAAAAAATTGTACCGCTCATCCTTGAGATATTCAGAGAAACTTGCCCACATTTAAATTGTTGTCCAAAGAATTTAAATTTTTGTGATTTTAGATGGTTTAGTAGATTTCTACTGAACATTCACAAGATATTGCCCACATTTTCGGATAACTTGACCAAGTGCAATCAATACATGATCAAATTGATTCAATTTTGATGAACTAGGCAACACTCTACAGAATTTCGTAACTCCTAAAAATGTCCAACCTTCTTCACATTTTTAGATAGGTTGGTCAAGTGCTAGTATATGAGGCCAACCTGACCCAATTATGATGAACTTTTCTACAATTGACAGAATTTAAAAATTTTGTAATTTAGGATGGTTTAAAACAATATGAACCACCGATCGCAGCAGCATTCACAGCATCTTGCCTACGTAGCAAAGTGCCAATTTATGCGGTGAAGCAGATCCAATTGTAATTTGTCTATATTTCGCAAAATTTAGAAGTTTTGGATGAGTTTTGATTCGTCGTTTATGCGAATATTTCAATATCGAATAAAATAACAAAAAAATCGTATTCAAAATTCTGTGGTCGAGAATTAAAAGGGCTTAAGTCGACCTATGCCCTAATTAACTTTTGTGCATTATCTATTTAATTTTCTATTAATACCCAAATAGCCCAAAAAATACTGGTCTATGATTGTTTTTCACAACGGTTATTCAGACTAGGGATTAGTAATCCAGTTTTGGCTAAACAAGTTTACATTTAATCTGGATTAGCTTTTTTAACGGTCAGACTGTAAGGGAAAACCGCGACTAAAATTGACTCCAGAAGGCTTTTGTAAAGCTTATGACATTATTTGAATATTTAATTTCTCATTGGCAGTGAGTTAAACTGCGACAAACTACTACTTAAGATATTTAAATTTTTATCTGTATTGGGTGCTATCAAGTAATGTGAAATACGTCTAGTCCTATGGTTATGACGACTTCGTATTTGTTGAAAATCCAAATCGTGCATCATTAAATTATTGGTCAGTTTATCTATCAATATTAATTTTTCAATTTCAATTAGCAAATTCAAACTTCTAAAATTTTGAAATAGTAACAAACTGGAATATTTAAAAGGTAAATGACACATGTACTTAATGCTCGTTTGTTAAAATAAATAATTCATCAAGTTTATATTTAAAACAGAGTTACTCCAAATCGGTAGGACGTATAATATTCGTAACAAAATAAATGAGTTATATATGGCATGTAAACATTTGAAAGGCACAAAGTTGCGAACCCTTTTTATAACAAATATATAAGGAGATATAGATGACTTTACTTTATCAATATGTTCTTTCGCGCTAACGCGCTTTCTCCTCAGATTTAATATTTTTGTTTCCAAAAAGTAAAAGTTTAGTTTTTCCGGCATTTAATATTAAAAGGTTAAGGTCAATTTTTTTAATTTTGACAAGATCATTTTCCATTTCAGAGTGCATACTGCTGAGACTTTCATTTTCGTAGCATATTACCATATCATCATCTGGTGAATATTACCAACTAGATCTATATTTTCGTGATGTCATTAATAAAAATATTGAACATAGTTGGCCCTAGAATTGAGCCTTTGCGGAACACCTTTAGTCATTTTCATAATTTCACTTACTGTATGTCCTAATTGTACTACTTGGACTCTATTTTTTAAATAATCTGCGAAAAGATCTAATTGATCTTGAGAAAGAGCTAACTTTTCCAATTTCATTAACAGTAGCTCGTGGTCTACAATATCGAATGCCTTTTTAATATCATTGAAAATACATACAGCGTAACATTTTCTAATAAAAGCACCATTCACAATATTCACAAGTCCCAACACCGCAACAGCAGTACTTGATTTTTTTCTAAATTCAAACTGTGAATCTGAGATAACCCTATTTACCTATAAGAAAATATTTAATCTGTCCAGTACTACACTTTCTAATATTTTAGATGACGCATTTAATATTGATATTGTCCTGTTATTGTTTAGCAGTAAATAATTTCCAGATTTTGGTATCGGAATAACCTTGCCAATCAAGATTTCCGGAAAATATAAATTTCGAAATAAATTTCGCCGAGATTCTGTTGATTCCTGCAGAAGCACTTAGGTTTAGGTTCTGCATATGTTGTTTAACCTCTACTTCACGGACATGAGTAAACTGTAACAGTAATGGCATACCTGATGTAGTCGAAATTAATAATATTTGGTTTGGGTAGTACCTGTGTAATACTCTGGCCAACACTGACAACAGTGATGAAAAATGTATTAAAAATATTATCAGACTAGGCTTCACCGCATAATTCACATCTCTGTTATAAAGAACCGTTTCATATTTTTCCAAAGAATTCTGGAATCAGCACAATTCCCAAATTCTCTACAATTGTGTATTTTCTTAAGCTTAATATTTTTATTAGCAGCCATCTTTTTATATTTATTATATTGTTCAACTAAATAATAGTTATTTGGAGATTTTTTTATCATCCGCCGGTATCTTTCTCTTTTATCTATAAGATCCAAAAGTTCCTTATTCACTCAGTATTTCCTTTATCTCTTTCTATTTATCAAGATCGTTTTCGTGTTACTTCTGACTAAAAGGGACAAATTCTTAATTACTTCATCAAAATCTGATTCATTCTTTGGTAAATCCCATATTGGGGATTCAGAAATTGTTTTAGAATCAGTTCCCGTTTTCTCAAGTAATGACACAGAAGATTTATTGCTAATAGACATTGAAAGAATAACGCTCCTATGGTCAGATAAATATTTCTCTATAAAATGATACTATTATAGTGTTAATTGTGTTTGTCACTCGAGTCGAAAATTCTGTATCAATTTTATTTAAAAATTAAAAACCATTTGTATTCACAGTTTCGACATATTTTGAAACAACTTTGTTTGAATCTTTATGCAGCAAATCTAAATTAAAGTCCCCAAATACTATACTTTTAGGATAACTGTGGAATATTTCATCTAACCGAACATTAAATACACATAAGTTGGTGTCATGTCCTCTATAAATACCCATCACATCAATATTATAATTTAAAAGCTTAATTACCAAATAATTAGAACAGGGGCGTCCAAGCCAAATGAGCATTTTTCACAAAATTTCAAAATAAATAGAGCAATAAAACTTCGATTAGAAAAGAAAAGTCAACTGGGCAACGCGTTAATTATTTATGTATCCAGAGCCATAGAATTTATCATTCTAAAGTGAGTGTGAAGACCACCGCAATTTGTATTCCATTTTAAGGCATGCGGCCCGCGGGCCGCATGCTTAAATATGTAACAACTATTGCGGTGATCTTCACATCTATTCCGGAGTGATAAATTCTTTGTCCCTGGATACATAAATAATTACCGTGTTGTCCAGTTGACTTTTTTTTTAATCGCAGTTTTATTGCTTTAGTTATTATGAAAATTTGTCAAAAATACTTATTTGACTTGGACGCCCCTGAATTAGAATCATCAAAATTCTCCTCGAATAATTACACTGCATCGATTGTATCCTTCACAAAAATACTAATCCCACCACTTCCTTTATGTATTCTAATTGAATGGAACGCACGATATTCCGGAATGTTAACGTGTGGACCATCATTTTTCCGCAGCCATGTTTCGCTTAATATTAGTATATGAGCCACAAATTTTAACGAGTGAATAAGAACTTCAATATCATATAAAATATTTAGGAGAGATTGAATATTCATATAAATAAAATTTAACCGTTTACGATCGCCTTTATCATCAATATAAACATGGTCGTATGGTCGTTGTTATGTCAAATAAATTATTATTTGTTATTTAAATAGGTCTGCGAATATTAACTAAACGACAAACTAAATAAAAATTGAAATTATTGACGTCTCGAATAAATAAAAAATTATTTCGCTCTAACATCGCAAAATTTTAAGTGCTGTAATAACATAATCGAGATTACAGACAAAATTCAACAATTTTTTGACGATTACTTTAATCTATAATTGAAACATAATTAACTTACTCTTCGTCGTTCATACTATAAGAAAAACTAGATTTGCTAGTTTATCGAGATTACTAATCCCTAGTCTGAACATAGCATAAGCTCCTCGAGAGGTTTTCAGAAAAACAATAGTATGTCAGAACGCTAAATTTTTAAACCTTCCTAATTTTCAATAAATATTTTTTAAATTCCAGAAACATGAAATCTTTTATAAATTTGAACCAAACTCAATTTGGGAACCTGAATTAAACTTTATGGAAGAATTGGATTCGTTATAAAGAGTGGCTGGGAATTCGAATTTTTTTCTGAAAAATATTCATTCTTGTTTCAGTGTTCTTATAACTCTTGGGATTTGATCTTGTTCGGATCGTCAAAAAGAAACTTTTGAAATACTTCTATAGTGAAAATGTATTTAGCTTTTGCAAGTCTATTGAGTACTTGTTATCGATTGAGAAGGATAATCTCTTCGAATTTCTTGAATATGTGACGCTACTGTTCTTTAGCACAGATTTTCTTTTTCTTGCTTGCTACATTTTAGTAACCCCTAAACCCTAATTATATACCTGTATTCGACAGGTACTTTACAGTAATTTGTCATAGTGAAAATCAGGCGCTGAGCCAGTAAAATTTGTAGAATTAAAAATATTACTAAAGCACGCTTTAAAATTTGCTTTCCAAAACACAAACCCTTTCAAGTTTTCAAAAATTAATTTTCTAAAATTCTAAACACCTCTACCTATACATGAAAGTTAATTGGAGTTTAAATAGAAATTAAAGTTTTATGTGGAAAACGATGATATTCTCAAATTTCTAAAATCCTAATTTTTTTAAATACTTACATAAGAGTAATTTAGTCGTAAGCTTTAAGGAATTTTTGAAATTTTTCAATTTCGTAGAAGTTTAGCTTTTAAAATTCTTAAAATTTTGAAATTCTTCTAGTTGTATCATACGTTTTCAGAATTTTCCAAAGGGAAAAAGAAAAACTTTTCTAAAGTTATATGTATATTTCTTGAAATTGTAAAATCCTTAAAATATTTTCTAGAAATAAAGATTATCTGGCTATTCTTTAAACTTTGAAATTTAAAATTGAGAAATTTTGGCAAATTCGGAAATTCTGAAAATTATTAAATCTCTATTAAAAAGTTAGTGTCAATCGAAAAACATTAAAATCATATTGAATTCCTAAAATTTAATAAAAATGTAAATTTCTTAAATTTTTCAATTTCTTGGTATTTTTTAAATTTGTAAATTTTATAAAATTTTGTGAAACCTGAAAAATCTGAAAATTGATGGAATTTTAGAAATTTAGATAAAAAGTAATATTTCAGAGCTTGACTTACTGAATTTATTCAGAATTCAAAAAGATTAAATTTGATAAACCTCATGAAAATGCAACGCACTTTTCCATGGAACTGAATTAAACTTTGTGGAAGAGTTGCATTTAGTTGACGTTAATTCATAATCAAGTATCTAAAAATATTGAAAAAAAAATTTGTTTATCTGTACATGGCCAATGTCGATGAAAGTGACCAATAGTAATACTGATAACTTATTATGTACAGTATAGTTTTACTATAGGTCACTTTCATTGACATTGGTCATGTATACGACGAATTTTAACCGTTTTTAGATAGGTACATTTGTTTTCAATATTTTTAGATACGAGATAGTGATTATGAGTTAACATCAACGATTTTTATAACGATTGGCTAGCTGGGAATTGGAAATTTTTGTGAGAAATGTTCGAACTTGTGTAAGTGTTATAACACAAGGAATTTGATAGAATTTTGTTCGGATAGTTGAAATGATACTTTTAAATTAGTTCTAAATTAGAAATATATTTTAGCATTTCTAAGTTTGTTAAAATGGAGTGGTTTGTTGTAGATTGAGAATTCTAGCATATCTTAAATCGTTGTCGTTGTGTTTCTTAATATACATTTTCTATTTCTAGTTTGCTTAATTTTAGTACTCCGTAAGGCCCTAACTACATATAAGAAATTATTCTAGTCTTATTTATTTTTATTTTGAAACAAACAATTAGTGTATTTGAATCTCCAATAATTGTTTATCCTGAACATTTGTTAAATTATTTTTGTATAAAATCAAAACCACGAACTAAGACTGTGTCCGAAACCTGTGATAAATAATTTTTAGTACTAATTTTTCACATTTATTTGAAAAAACTGCACCCACCCAAATTATCATAGTCAATTCATATGAGGATTTGTGACAGCTACAGAATAAATGCATTATGTGATTTACTAGTATGATTGACGTACTGTACCGATTAAAACAACTATCCATCCAGTAACAAAAATGTGAGGCGGGGAAATATACCAAAAAATTATTACACTATGCGGACAGCGGGACAGCATAATAAACAATTATTACACTAGGGGAATATTTTTCAAATAAATGTCAAAAACTTGTACTAAGAAATATTTATCATAGGTTTCGGACACAGTCTAAATCAACATTCACTCATCTTTTTTATTTGTAAAATACCACTACTTCTAATCATCAGATACAAAATGTTTAAAAAGAAATACGCAATTGGTTCCAGAATATTATGAAATATAATAAAAAGTAGGGTGCAGTGGCGTAACTAGGTCCCCGCAGCACCCGCAACCGCGGGGGCCCACGGTTATTGGGTCCACGAGATTTACCAAGCGTTTCGAATATTAGTTCAAAAATAAGATTAGATAGATGGTAGCTTTGATTAAGCTTAAAGTAGACCACCCTTTCAAAATTGTAGAACGGGACATTTCTAGGAAATTTTAAGAAAAGGCGGTGGTCTAATTTTTAAAGAACCAAAAAAATTGTTCTATAATTGGAAGTAAATATTTTCTTAAGATAGGCCCAACAATTCCTTCTCGGTTACTAAAGGTGAAGTGAATGTCAGAGTAACTACACGTAATCTGATTCCATAGAAATAAAAATGGCTTTTGACAACAAATTATACCCATATTTTAGTGTTTGCTGGGTGGATTTATTTGCAGTATATGTTTCGTACTCCAAATTTACTTATTTTGCACTTCAAATTCAAATTTTCACAAATCAAATTGAACCTTTTGCCAAACAAAAGCAACCTTTAACAAATGAGATTTTGATTAGAAAAGGTTGCGTTTGATTTGAAAAAGGATGATCTGATTTATTAAAGGGAGCTAATAGTAAAAAAAAAACAAGAAATTGTTGAAACTTTCTTCATAGAAAAGTACCTAACCGCGACTCAAAACAATTCCTTTTTCCCCTGGTTGGGAGCGCATTTGTCTTTAGAAACGGAATCAATGGATACCTGAAGTCAGTCTCTACAATGAATTAGTTCGATTTATAGTTTCTCATTTATCGAATCCGTTTTGTTACCGGTAAACGGTAAATATAACTAAAATTATCGGTAATCCCAGTAAAACCGTTTTATTTTGGAAAATTATTTTAAATATAAGGAAATTGGAAATTCCAAATTATATTCCATATTAATATTCTCTATTTCATGTTTTAATCACTTTTTAAAATTTCTCGAGATTATTGGAGTGTAGCATGGAAATGGGATGCGTCTGATGAGAACATGAGAAGATTGATTTTTTTATAATCATAAGCTCATTAGTTCGAAACTAGATTAAATTCTCTTATAATCTTCGAAACATATTAAAATCATATAAATTAAAATTTTAAATATAAAAGTCAAAAATTCTCAATTCTGGAAATCTTTCAATTCTGAAAATTATTAAATCTGCGCTAATTCTAAAATGTATGTATCGGCGCTAAAAACATTAATGCTGTGTATTCTTTACGTCTTACGACTTGCAAAATTTTTGGTTGATATAATGAATTGTACAATTCGTAAGAAAAAACAATCAAAATTACCAAATTTGTATTTGGATGCATATTTCCCACTGTTGAACCACTTTACTCCAATTACAGTTATTCCAATTTTAATTAAACCATTTTATGTTTTTTAATTTTATTTCTTAAGACTCGGTCTCACACTGAGTCGATATAGTGAACGTATTTTGTCTAGAATTGTAGGTATTTAAATTATAGATCAATCAATATATACGCGATGGGCGATTTAATAAAATTCGAATTAGAAACGAACATAAAAATTTTAAATCATTAAGAAGTAAAAAAATAAAATTAAGAATTGAACAATAAAAAGCATTCGGTAAATTTCTAAATTAGTTTTCTCGATGTTGAATACCGTAAATATATATATATATATATATATATATATATATATATATATATATATATATATATATATATATATATATATGTATGTACAATAAAATAGAGAAGTTATTAAGACGGAAACTACTAATAAGAAGACAATGATTGAATATGTGTAATGAGATGAAAAAAGATAGAAACAGAAATAATCTTGATGAGCAATTGTGTATAACTGGAATTTTTTTTTGGTATTTGGTTTTCTCCAAATAAAATCGATATTTAAAACCAAACTAAAACGATTTTCTTTGTTTGGTGAATCCACCTTGTCCATACGAGAGAAAAATTTTCCAAGGAATTCCTAATAATTTACAGGTTTGGCATTGATTTCTTGGAAACGAATGTAATTAGAATTTTTCGATTGATTTGATTTGCCTAAAACCATTAGGCAGTACAATAAAGGTAGATATTTTGCAACAAGGTTATTTAAACGATTTGAAATGTATGTGTCTAACACTAATTAATGTTGGTTACCTCTCTAATTACATTCTATCTTGAGGCAACTGTTTAAACATTTATTCTTATCATTCACAGATGAATGAAATGTCAGTCACGTTAAATTTGAGATTACATAGTACTGCAATTATAAAGTGATTTTGTTCGTTTTTAATGATTTGCCATTTTTGAGATGAATAACGGTTTTTATGGTAAATATTCGCGCAAACCTAATGATTTTTAAAATAAGACAAAATATTTTGATTAACTATATACTGTTATGAAGAGAATAAATTAATATCCAATTAATTATTTGAACACTATTAATTCGAATAAATTTTATTATACAGAAGATCTGGACGTGGCACACACATAGGTTGAGTGGGATATCTTGTAGAAGAATAAAGAAAATCGCTGAGTCAGTGACTACAATAACCACGATGATGAGTCATGATAAATTATTTACTAATTTTAATTCAACTGAAAATTATATAGGCAAAATTTGTCAGCGATTTCTAAACATGATGTTGCGGAACACTACTCTATTCAATTTATGGTGTCGCATTTTAATAAAATATTGAGAATCACTGCCGAATTTATTTGCTGGTGTAATATTAAGTTATTTTTACATGTTACAGAATTTTTATTTTTTTATAACTTAATTAATTTCATTATGAAACAAAATTGTATTGTATTGTGAACGAAAAAATATGTAAATGTCGTTGCATTGCGTGATCTATGATTTCCATTATTCCAAAACATAATTTTTACATTTTTCTATCGTGTCCATTCCATACCAAAATTGTTGTAAATGAGCACTATAATAGTGAAATGGCTTTAAGAACGGCAGTTTTATATTCGTTAATGCCACATAACAATATTTTTTTGTTACATGAACACAATAAATTCGTATAATTTATGAAGTTCTTGTTAATGAAAATGTGTAAAGGAAAACTGGTAGTTAGCAATTTAGCATTGCTTTCATACTTGTGTTTTTTTCTATGTATATATGTAGATATTCGTGCTTTTTGCTTAGACGGCATAAAATAATCAGTTTATTGCTGTGTATAATTTAAATTACGATTGAATAGTGAATTATGCTTTATGAGTGAAAAATAATATTTCAACATTATCAGGTTAATAAAAATATTACAAAACAAAAAATGGGTTCACTGTACTATGCAGTTGAAATAAGGCAAAGATTATAATTATTAGATATTCCTAAACCAAACTTTTTGTTTTGTTTTCGAGAAATTAAAAAGGATTGTTGTTCTTCGTAAAAATTAGAAAATATTCTTAAAATTTCGAATTCAATAGAAAATTGAAACTGAGTCTGATTATTATTTCAGATTTATTTTCGTTGTCACTGTTTTGATTTTTTTACCAAAGCATAAGTCTAAGCATTTTCTTTAAAATGGTTACAATGTTTGTTTGCTTAAGATGTCCTAAAGGATAGCTTATTGAATTTTTCCATTTGTTAGACTACACGGACACAATATTGTCAACACACATTTGCTGGCATATTATTGGTCTCTCTCGTTACAAATATAGCCCATGTATCCAACAAAAAAAAATTGTCAATGACTTAATAAAATTTTCATTCAAAAGTGCCAAGTTAGGAAAATATAAAAACTTTCTCCATCGCGGTATAACTTTGGCTAATATAATAAATTACTTCCCCCGTAAATAGCGCCTGAGCGTTTAATTTGAAAGTAGCAAAAATGTGCATATTTTAAAAGTTTCTAAAAAAAAATGGTTTAACATAAAGCGCCCGTTCGAATAAAACGTCTAGGCGAACCAGCTATACAGAACAAGAGTATAACAAGAAATCTATCTAATATTTTGCGTGGATTTATTTGGTTAAGTATTGATAGCAGAAGATTTGATCTCCCTTATTTCATTAAATGAAATACAAATTTTGGTCAGGTCGCTGCGCTCCCGAGGCTTCGATCCGCTTAAAAAAGCCAGGTATTTTAGATGCTGAGATAGCTTCTAGTTACTTCATTATGTAAGTGACCAATTGGTAAAATCTCTAGGATAGATAAGAACATATTTGAAGGTCATCTTAATTAATCTGGTTGATTTTTTATTGAAAAAAAACTTAAGTAAAAGCATTTACTTTTCTTTGTGTGGCAAACTGAAGTAAATATTTCATGCTGCGATAAATTTGGTGCTTTAACAAACACGAGTTACAAAATTACAGTGAAGGCCAAATTAATCTTTCATTTACTATCTACTATTCTATTATTCGTGCAGATATCGTGCTCATAGTTTATGTGAAAACATCTTTATAATAAAGGTAAACTGGATCAATTATAAATTAGACCCAAAACATATTAAATTTTTGTAACAAAAACACTCCCATTTATCAAATTGCTGACTTTTCCCTTTCATTATTAATTCACCACATCCCTGACCTTTTTCCCAGGAAAAAAAAAATGTTTTCTTTTTTGAACACGCACCTATACAAAAAAAAAATTGAAACAAAAACCAAATTCCGTTCAATTACAGAATTACAGGGTTCTTATGATGTTATGAAGGTGTAATATGGGTATGCAATAGAGAAAACTACATCTTGTTCAATATATGTAATTACAACATAAACATTACTACTATAATCATTAATCATTGTATAACAAACTACCATATATATATATATATATATATATATATATATATATATATTAACGATAACATAAATATAATTTTCTAGTCGATGATTACCGCTTTATGGATGGTTGCTAATAAATGATACCTTCAACACTATTATATACAGAAGAGATACAGAAAATGGTGCGGTATATGGTATATGGCATCGCGATATGATATAATAAAGTTTCATTGGATATTTTCATGGCCAACGAATCTGAACGCGTACAAATATTTATCCTATACGATATAATATGTGTGTCTGTGCCATTAATAATTTAATGGTTTAGTGAAAACGAAACTTTCTCAAAGCACATAAATATACACAAATATTTAATATGTGTATTTATGAAACATTAATTATCATATTTGTTTTGTTTTAATTAATTAGTTGTTTTTGTTTTTGTTTTAAATTGGAGAGTGAGACAGACAGATAATTTATTAACATATAATTTATTTTGAATAAATTATCAAAACTTTTAGTGTTATTTTATTTAAATTAGTTTATTAAAATTATTCGTTATATGTTATCTCAAAACCATATCATTAAAATGTGATTGGAGTATGAAATTAATAATTATTTTTTTATGGTTATGCTAAATATTTATGTATTAAATCGTTGGTGACTATATCTGGATCGAAACGGTCATCGACTGAATAGAGATAAACAATTTAATTTGCACCCGGATTTTAAGGAAAAATATAAATTTTTAAATGTAACCTGGTGTAGTTCCTGCAAAACTGAAATTTAACCATATTTTCCCTGTTTGCTTAAATAACCGTTTAATACCCAGCCATTTCAAAAATAGTGTCAGTAAACTGGTCACATCTTCCTTAGAATCCACCCATATTTACATACTACAGCCATATTCTATCACTCTGCTTCAAAAAATCCAACATGATTGACAATACTGCACACGAAATATTGTTTTCTAAAACACATTCAAATATGTTTCAATGTATTTGGCAATCGGAATGAAGCAACATAATATTTTTTCAGGTTATTTAACATAATTTGTCAGATTTATGAATCTTTAGCTTGTGCTGAATTTTACGGTGCCACTTGTTTTCACCATAACTTAAAAGTCTGCAGCTTAATATGTAAATATTTGAATTTTAATTGTCATACCATACTCATATAAGAAGTTATAAAATTGTCTGTTAATCAAATTGATTTTTCGGCTTTATTATAGACAACACCTATATTAGTAGTAATGACATTCACAATATTTTCGATTTGGCAAATCAGTATTGATTGGCCTCTGTATTTTTCTGATCTGCCAAATCGAAAATACTGTGAATGTCATTACTACTAATATAGGTGTAGTCTATAATAAAGCCGAAAAATCAATTTGATTAACAGAAATTTTTTTAACTTTTTAATCATTCGTGTTGGCATAAATACACACACAAATGAGATTTCTCCTCGGGTTTTTTTTTTTGATTTTATTGAATATAATTCGCTAAGTCAGTGCGTTCTGCTTGATACTTAAAGTATTAAGCGAGAATTGTATTTTTGTAGTTTGGTCGTAGCTACCTGTTGAGTTGACCGAACTTTTCAGTATGAAACCAAAGCACTACATAGAGAACTCAAGGAGGGTTCTCATTTTTGAGAGTCGATCTCGATACATTTGTATTGACTCTGGGGTACAGTAAAGGGGAGGTAATGATATGTCTACTTTTTTCCAGTAGATATAATGAGTGATTGGCCTCTATATTTTTCTGATTTGCCAAATCGAAAATACTGTGAATGTCATTGTCTATAATAAGAGCAAGCCTGCAAATGGATGGATGAAGATGAATATTTAGCCTCAATAAGATTACACAAGCAGGAGCGTCACATTAACTTTTACGCGTGTGAAGTATTTCCTAAATCTTTCCTAAATACAAAAATGTTTGAAAGTATTAGTAACCAATCAATATTGAAATGTTTTATCGAGAAATTGAAAGTAAAGTCTGAAAAGCACGCGCGTTACTAAATAATATTTGATATTTTGTCCGGAAATCAGAGTATGTTAATAAACTAAATAATGGTCCATTCCAGGTTTGTGCAAAATTTAGGGATATTCTCTTGGAGATAAGTGGGGTTAATATGGCAAAATTACCATCTAGTGCATATTGAAATTAATTTAAACGGTGATAAATAGTGCACATTTTTTTCTTTTTGGTGGGTGTCTTTAATAGATTCTAAAATAATCCACTCCTACAAGCGGAATTTGAATCGTAACTGCAAAACCCTAATTTAACTTAGAATTGTAGAGTCTAACGGCTTCGGTAACTCTCACGGGCACGCGGAAGGTCGCTGCGCTCGCCACGCCCCGCATAGCCCTCCGAGAGGCCGTAGATTTCAACTTCGGGGGACGTAGGAGCCGTGATCAGCAAACATGTCGTACTGCGAGGCGTACGTAGGAGCGGATTATATAGAACCTATTAATGACACCCACTCTAAAGAAAAATAATTGCACTATTTAGCACCGTTCAATTTGATTTCAATATGCGCTAGATGGTGATTTTGCCATATTAACAAGAGAATATCCCCAAATTTTGCACAAACCTGGAATATGCCATTATTTATTTTATTAACATACTCTGATTTTCGGACAAAATATCAAATATTATTTAGTAACGCGCGTGCTTTTCAGACTGTACTTTCAATTTCTCGATAAAACATTTCAATATTGATTGGTTACTAATGCTTTCAAACATTTTTGCATTTAGGAAAGATTTAGGAAATACTTCACACGCGTTTAACTTTTCAAGTCTATATGCTGCAACAATTCATCGTGGGGTCACGGTCAGTCGGTTTTTACATAAATAAGAGTCAGATAAAGTTATTAATTAAAATTAATTAATATTTAGAAAGACATAAGATAAGCTCATTAGAGACTGATCAAACGATATTAGATCGCGGAGAGCGATAAATCGTCATATCAAATAAAAAATAACGCTATATTTTTAGCAATCGTAAATGCCTCTATCAGTTATTTAGATTAATGTTGATTTAAGAAGCATCTTCCGTTATTAAAATATTAAAGTATTTTTGAATTATACTCAAACAGTTAAACCGTTTCAAATATCGTTTCCAAATTACTAAGCAATACGAGTCTGTATGAGTATTCTATTTGGTATTAGTAACAGTAATTGGTTGTCTTATACGAGAAATATCTGGATTATATTACATCTAATTCTAGAGCAATATTATTACTTCCAATTTGGCTACAACAAATCCGGCTGATGTTCTGATAGCAATATTTCACAGGGATACATACAAAAATAGAATGGTCTATCTGAGAAAGGTCAGTATACCAATTAGCTTTTAGTAATCTAAACTTAGTTTACGGTGACCATATAGCCCGCATTTTGCAGGACTAACCCGTATATCAAGACCCTGTCCTGCAGTTATTTTTGCCCTTAAAATAGCCGGCAAAATAAAATAATAGCTCGCAAGTCTCGCATTTGTAAAAAATTAATTTAAAAAATCAAAGTTTTATCGAAAGAACGACATCTGTTTTATAAAAGCAGGAAATTCGAGGATAAAACCAACGCACTCATTTAAGTTTTAAACTCTACTCCATTTATTCAACATAATTCTTTAAAAACCGAAACAAAAAAGGAACCAACATACATATTTGAATACTATTAATGTTAGCTGAAAGTTACCAGACGAAAGTAAAAAGTCGGTGATTGTGTTATCCCAGTCGAAAAAAAAATTTAAGTCTTAAACAGTCGATAATGTTTAGCCGAAAATTACTAAGGATGCATGGATAGCATTGAAGATTTTTGTCGATATTCTTAAGTGGCAAAACATGCCTCCTCGTGGAAAATTGTGGAAAAATCGCGAAACTCAAAAAACATTTTTGAATTGGTATAAAATTAGTATCTAGATTGTTATGTCACTAGCTATCACATGAAAACAATTCAGTAAAAATTTCCTTTAGGTAACCTGGGAAGATTCGATTTTCCAAAAATCATTAGAAACTTTGTATAAAATCAGCTTCTAGAGTGTTATGTGTTAAGATGGATTACTTTAATGTGATTTGTAAATCTAAAGCAATAGTCAAAAACGCAGCCAGTTTTGCTAGAAATGATAGTTGGCCAAAATTATTGAGGACGTTTTTTAATGACGAAACGTCTGAAATGTGGCTGAAATGTATGCATGATCTGGCCGCAATTTTTCATTTCACCGTAAAATCTATCGAATATGTTAAAAACACATTAATGCAAGTCGGACAAGCACTACTGATTAAACTGAGGCTTAAACTACATAAAAGGTACATGTCGAACTATATACGAATTCTAGTAAGATTTGATTTAAATAGATTAATTGAAAATGGATGCTGTGGCGAGAACAAATTCAAATCTGAAATGCAGCAAAGGTGCCTTTAAAAGAAGAAGTTACTTGGGAAACTCGCAGTGACGTAAATATAAATGTTGGGCGCCCCTCGCAAAATTTTTCTTGGCTCCTAAAAATGCTTCTTGTACATATGAACAAGTAAAGCTTTTACTTTCTGCTCTAGCATTTCTTACTATTGTCCAGCCTTGTGTTAATTAATAGTATCTGATATCGAGAGTAGACAACATTTATTTGAATGGCCTCAAACAATAGGAAACATCTTGCGGTCGACTCAATGCAATAACGATTTCTGAATATATCGATAAAGCATCACAAATCTGAAATATAATTGAAAAATATCATGAATTTCGAAATAATCCCAAAAATGTCGAATTTTCAAAGTATCTTGAATATTCTAGAATGTTCTCAAATATCGAATTATCCATAAGTATATAACACCAAAGGAAATTTTATACGCGTGTAAAGTGTACATAACTTGGACATTCTTGAATAATCTTGAAAATCGGAGAAATAACGAAATTTTGGCATAATCTCCAAAAATGTAATAAAAATTACGATTTATTTGTGTGATTCTGCAAGTTCCCTTAATTCAAAGACAAGCGCAGAACATTACCATACAAAATTTAGACGAAAATCTTTAAAAATCTCGAATAATCCTAGAAATGTCGAAAAACAGAAATCTAAATAAACTGCGGAATAATCTTAATTACCGTAGAAAAATTCGAATAATCTCTATATTATGTGAATCTCGATTGATCTCGAACAATTTCATTAATACTTTAAAATCTCGATATTACCTAATGAATGATTTTGGAAAGTCTGAAAAAATCTAGAAAACCTAGTGATCAAAAGATAAAATCCAAGACAATGGGATATGAAATCGAAAAGCAACGAGAATTTCCTAAATCAGGAGAATTCCGCTAAAAATAAACACCATCTCTAATTGAAAGATTTGCATTTTGATTATTTATACATATGTATTTAAAATAATTTTTCAAAATAAACCGATTACCGAGTTTACCTGTAAATTTAATTTTTGTAATCAATATGATTCGGTAAATGAGAAACTGAAAGTAGATCGAACGCTAATTCATTATAGAGACTGACTGGTTTGGCTCAAGTATTCGTTGATCCCATTTCTAAAGACAAAGGCGCTCCTAATTAGGGAAACAATAAATTGTTTTCAGTGGCAGTTAGGCAATTTTGTAGGAAGAAAGTTTCAACAATTTCTTTTTGAATTTTATGAACATCACAATGGCATTTCGCAAGAAATCAAATTTAACCTTTTCTTATTAAAACTTGGTTTGTCAAAGGTTGAATTTGGAGTCTAACACGTATAGTTATTATTACAAATAAATTAACCCACAAACGAACCCGCTTTGATTTCAAACAAGTTCAGCAAATTTTCTTCTAATTCTAAACAACTGCAAAACCTAAAAGCATTTTCATTTCTATGGAGTCAGTACCATTGATAAGCGATGGATCGAAATGTTTCAGCTTGTTCAATGTTTAAATTAAAAGTATTCCATTTTCCAATTTAAAAAAATTAATAGAATTGGGGTTGTGTCTTCCAGAAACAAATGCTTCCACCGAACGTTAGAGGGAATCACGAAACGTGTGAAAACTTTTAGGAAGGCATTTCGAAAATAAATGATTTACAAATTGCTGCTCAGTTTAATTAACCTGAGTGAATTTTTATTTATTTTTATTATTTTTTTTATTTACATTTTATTTTGTGTCACTAGTGCCCGGTTTCACAAAAAAACAGACAATCTCCAGTTAAATAATAATTCATCTCTTCCTTTTTTTAAGAAATTGCGATTTTCATAATACAAATTCAACGCATGCTAATTTTTTTAATTTTTTACATGAAAATTTTAACTGGAGAGCTAAATATTTAGCTGCCCAATTTCATCCAGCTAAATAATTAGCTGGAGGCTAAATATTTGTATGTAAAAAAAAATATAATCAACGTGCATTGAATTTTTATTGTAAAACAAAACGCAATTTCATAAAAGAAGAAAGGAGGAAATATTATTTAACTAGAGATTAGCTACTTTTTGTGAAACCAGGCATAGGTTAGCCAAATGGCTAATGAACTCGTCTAATTATTTTTGTGATATTTTATGTATATACATACATGTAGATTGTAGATATATAATTGTTTCTGTGTTGCTAAAAACGAATTGAATTTTGCGAAAAAAATATTGTCTGAGAAAAAAATTGTTACTTCTACTAAAATGTTTGATAGATATGGCGGTTGATCTCGATAAATCTATTGGTATGTTGATTTTCGTACAGTTATTCAGGACCATTAATAACCCAAAATTTCATTCAAAAATATGTTTTATACATTAAGAAAAAACGATAAGTTTCAACGTCTGCCTTACGGAATTGCGTCATAAGAAATTTAACCTCTGCAATTTTGTAAAGAATTTCATTATAAATATTTTGGGATTTTGCCTCTAACCACCTAAAGAAATCGAAAACCCCAACATAAAACCCTATAGTATAGCCAAAATGGGGCTGTTCCGGTCATCGTCGGATGGCACAAACTCAGGTACTTCCCATTCGTTATGCCAGAAGTCGATTAAAAAAGAAAAGTGCTTTATCCGAAAATTTCTGCTTTATCAAAAAAGTCTGCTAAAAGAAAAATGCCAAAAGAACTTTTGTGCGAAGCGAAAAACCTCCTGAAGCATGGTCGCACCAAAACCTCAATTTCACGTTTGTTATGATAACTCGAAAAATATCAATTTTAAAAGGAGAATATCAGAAGAGCTTTTGTGCCTGTTGGGTAACGCGAAAAATGTCCTCAAAGTTTCATTGTCGCACCAAAATCTCAAATTCTCTTTTTTTATGATAACTCGAGAAATATAAATTTTAAAGGAAAACTGTCAAAAGAATTTCTATTTGTTTTTAGTAAAGCGTAAATTTTACTCACCACCAAATTTTAGTCACCAAATTTACTTTTCATAAAGTAACTCGAGAAATGCCACTTTACAAAGAAAATGTCAAAAGAACTTTTGTGAAATGTTCAAAGTTTCCTTTTTGATTTTTTTTTTTTTTTTTTTTGCGTTTATTCAAAAAACCTCAATTGCACTATTTTACTACAATTCGTAGAAGCTTACTACATTCGTGGAAGCCTATAACAATTTAAATTTTTCGGCCCTAGATTACATTTGTTATTAAGTTTTATTCCAAACCAAAACGGCGTGCAAACATTACTCCCTTAATTGTGAAATAGGCATTGTGTTAGGTGCTTCTTAAAATGAATTTTCGCCAATTTTTTTTTTTTTATAAAGGATTTCAATTGTAGTAGAGTTGCCTACGTCATAATCAGTAAGCTTTGATATTTCATCAAGGAAAGATTCACAGATCAATAATTATAAGGTCTAGAAATTATTCAGCACTGTTGAGGAAATTCGGGTTCTGTAATACTTACATGAATGTCTTGTCCACCATAATCGTCCAAACGAACGTTATGCTCGTCGTCTCTTTGAAAATTTTGAGTCAAATGCCTCTGAGCTCGATCAGCCAACGCATACGCAAATGTAAACATGATAGTCCAATCCTCTCGATCCTTCAACAGCCGTCAATGGGGAGAGGTATCAAGCAATGATTAATTTGTTTTGTGGTCCCGTTTTCTTGAAAATGGCGTTACGAAACACTCAAGTAGCCAAACAATCACTTTAGTGCTTGAAAAGTTCCCTTGATGCGCAATTTAACGTCAACAGTGACGTTACTAGACCGCCAAGATGTTATGATTTGACACCTTTAAACCAAGGAAGATGCTAAAGGACAACATAAGACGCCAAATTGGTGCTGTGCTCATTTATTCCAAAATATCATCGAAAATTTAACCAAACGATATTGTTTGAATGATACTTTTTCCATTCTTAATGGCATTAAGTGTGATTTCTAAAACAATAAAAATATTATAGAAAATGGAAAACCTACATCCTTTGGTTATATTTGGTTTCGGAGCCGCAGCCGGAGCGCTGGATCCGGAGCCGGAGTAGGAGCGATAGTTGTTAATAAATTTATAAATTTCTAGACCCGGAGCCGACATGTTTTCTCATACTCATAAGCCCTGGGGCAGAAACATGAAATCCGTACGGTAAATTTTAGCGGTAGTACACAATTTTATGAAAAATTTAGAATAAATTCAAAAAATGGTCAAAGTCACCCAAGTTATTTTGTTTGAAATTGAAAATAAGCAGAAAACTATTGCATGCTTTCATATTCTATTTGTTCACTTCACTTATCCACACTTCTATTTGGAATTTTATTTGGAATTTCTTCAGTGCAGTGCACCTTCACTTACACTTTTCTCATTAAAATTAAATTAAACCAAACTCAAATGAACTGAATTAAATTAAAGCAAAATAAAATTTGCCACTGAATTTAACCAAAAATAATTTAATATACTAAACTAAATTAAAACTTAATTAATACGGAGATAGAGAAGAACAATGTGTAACGACCCCTTTTGAGTCGATTACATTTCGGCTTGAATTTATCGTGCACCCAAAATAAAAAAAAAATCCAAACCATGGCTGTTAACATGTTTTTTTGTTGTTATTGATCTCTTTATTTGAATAGCGGAAAATGCTTTGCGCGCGAACTGATAAAATAAAAAACAAATTCAATAGAATGTACATAACGTGAAATGATAAAAGAAAAATAACGATAAAATGATTTGGGATCATTAATGTCGAATTCTATTCACTTTTTTTGAAAAATCTAGATTTGATGGTTCTAATAAAACACAAAAACATTTGATCTGGTTTTGTAGTTGTATTGGTAAACAAATGTTGTTTTGGTTGACATTTTACAAATGGCGATTATTATTTGGTTAACCTGTTAAAATAGAGTTGTAACTTTCTTTAATTGTTTAAGCGTGAAAAATTAATACATACCATGGAATATTGCGATTTTAATGTTTTACATAATGAAAATGGACATATAATGTTTAGTGATGGCCAGGTTTTGCTGGAAAATGTAAAAAGTAAGAAATACTTTTCGAAAAACAAAAACACAAAGTTTTATTTTTATTAAATATTTTACAGCGGGAGAAATAATTAAGGCAAAATGTTCAGACATCACAGGACATCATAATTTAAGCGGGGGCCAAAATTCAAGCTATGAAGAAGGTAAAAAAAAAATTATAGATATTGAAGAGCATTTTATTATACTTACATATGTATGTACATCGAAATTTTAGATTTAATCATATATGAGCCTTACGGAATAGAAGAAGAGTACGAAGCTCAAAATGTGAACTGCATTGAAGAAGTGCCTTCTGCCGTTAAAGAAATAGAGAACCGTACGTAAATAAGTGTTAATTATAAATTATCTCAATATATATTACATTTTCGATTTTGTTTTAGAAAATGGAGAGTCGTTGGCGAGTTGTGCTGCAAAATGGACGGATGGGGAAACCAAATGTATGCTCAATTTATATGCGGAATATTTTAATAATGTGGGGCCATTAAAGGAATTCAAAAATAAAAAGGCAATGTGGAATGGCATTTCCGAACAGCTTAGAAAAGAATTTAAATGTAACTGGCGTGATGGACAAGTGGAAACCAGGTATAAATGTGTCATGAAGCGAGTTAAGACAATATTGCGGCATAACAATAAGAGTGGAGAAATTTATTTGGATACTGGCTACAACGAGGAAGTGAATCGTATTGTTGCAATGGACGATTCACTTTTTCCTGATTTTGTGTTGTCCGCAGGCAGATTTACTAAAAAACGCGCCAATTCCGTAATGGAAACTACAATTTCTAATCCACCTCCAGCACCGTCAATACACAAACCGCCAGCACCACCAATCCATAAGCATCCAATACAAACATCTCCAGCACCGCCAATATATACACCACCAGCCCCGTCAATGCATATATCACGAACGTCGTCAAACCATACAACTCCAGTACCGTTGATACCTGAACCTCAAATATATATACCACCAGAATCGTCAATACCTACCCCTCAAACATCTTTAAGCAATACACCTCCAATACCGTTGATACCTGCACATACAACAAATATACTTCCAGGATCGTTAATAAATACCCCATCAACATCTCCATCTTCAATGCCATTATCATCGACAGATTCACCTATAAATACTCCAGAACAAATGGAAGAAAATACCGGTGTTTCAACCCCACCACCACGGCGACGAGTCAAAAAAAAATTGCAGGAAATATTATGCGAGAAATATTTCGAACAAAAGAAAGAGAGGTATCAGGAGGTAAAGAAAATGTTCCTTGACAGTGAGAAAAATAAGGAAAATCGGCACAGAGAGAAACAGGAGTTTAAAATGAAACGGCATCTAGAAAAAATTAAGATGCTTAATGAAATTAAAAATAAGATTTAGGTTTTTTTTTATTGTATGTACATATATTTTTATTTTGAATTTTTTTATTTATTATAAGTTTATAGTTTAGTATTATGAAATATTTTTGAAATTAAATATGAATTATTGACATATAAATTAAAATTACTATTTTTTATTTATTTCATCTATATTTTAACAATTCCCTATAACTAAAAAGTGTCTGCTATACTGGTTCGTTTAATTTCTCCCAAATGTTTCAATACAGCATCAGAAATATTTTCGTTACCTTCATTTGACGTTGATCCGTGGGTTTCTGGCGTGTTTGCTGCAGTATTAATTTCTATTGCAATATTTTGTGCCCCATCGATATTTTCTTCTTCATCCCAAATATCCCCGTTCTCTATGCATAAATTGTGAATAACGCAACATCCAAGCACAAATTTACACATTCGTTCTACGGTGAAGAAATCTAACCGGATCAGCTGTCGAAATCTTTGTTTAAGCAAACCAAAGGTATTTTCTATTTTTACCCTGGTTTGACAATGCTTCTTGTTGTAGGTTTTCTTTCTTGCGCTTAAATTCCCGTAGTCCTTGTAAGGTGTTAGTAAATACTCCCTTAAAGGATAAGCAGCGTCGCCAAGAATATGGTATTGTCCACACAGCTCTGGCATTTTTTCGGATATGTAGGAAAGGCTATAAATCCGCGAGTCATGTATTTTACTAGGTGATCCTATAAAAACATCCAAAAATTTCTTGTCAGCATCACAAATTCCTTGAAGTGTGATAGAAATAAGACCGTGGCGATTGACATATGTTGAACGAATTTTATTTACTGGTTTACGAATGTATATATAGCAACCATCTATACAGCCTATAACATTCGGAAAACCAGCTAGCTAAAATTAAACAAAATAAATAAGCATTCCAAACAATTTAATCTTTGCAATATATTACCTGCGAAAATGCTGCGGCTTTCTCAGCTTTTTCAACTTCTGTAGATGGGAATTTAATATATTGAGGAGATATCTCAAATAAAAACTCTAAGAAGTTCGTGAGATGTCTATGAGCAGATGACGGTGTGATATTGAATAAATTCGACACTTCTCGATAAGTTTCCTTATTACCAGCAAACCTAACAAAAAAAAAAAATTGCCGTTTTATTATAGTAATTTATTAAATTATCGAGCAAACTTGTATTACCAAAGAAACGCTAGGCATTGTGATTCCGCAGTTACATTCTTTCTTCCACCGTATTGCCTAGTTTTATAATGCGTCGAATTTGCAAATTTCTCTACTAAATCATAAGCTAATCGTCGAGACAATCGAAAATTGCGGCGAAACTGTAAACACATAAGTAATATTTAGTATATGTACATTATACAAACAAAAATGTAAACATTAGGCGCATCCAGTACAGTGGGGCTTCACTAAAAAACAAGAAGACATCTCACTCATTTTACGTGGAAAAAATCAATTTTTTTAGTAATTCCTCACTGTGCCATTATATTCAAAACTTACTTCATCTTCTGAGTAATTGTTTACTACATCCCTCACAAAATTCTGAACCCGATTCTTGGCTTCCCTTTTAAATAAATTTTCTTGAAAATTTAAAAATTCGTCATCATCGGAAGACGAATCGAACAAATTATGGTTTGAAGAAGACGACGACGACGACGATGATGAAGATGACAAACATTCAGCCAATAATTCATCCATTATTTATTTTGTTTAAAATACGAAAAAATAACAACACTTTTTAACACTTTTGTTTATAATTTTAACACACAGTTTTATAATCTCACTCGAAAATAACCTCAGAAAACGCTAACCAAAATGGTGTATAATTTTTAGCTGTCATTTATAATAATAAAAAATTGACATTTCTTTTCTACATACGTATTAGTGAATTTGGTAGAAAAGTGGGGGTAAATCTTAAAAAAATGCGATTTGTGAAGTTTGATCTAGATCAAACAATCTCTTGATTTTTTTGGGTAAATAAAATACAAAACCTTGATCTGCCGCCACTTTTTTTGATTCAGATCAAACATTTTGGGTGAATAAAACATCACATAAGTAATGGATAGCTCGAGAAGACGGATTGTATATCATCCGATTACAAAAAAATAAAAAAAAAATAAAAACGGCTAGATTTGTTGGCCATAAAAATTTTTAGTGCATTTGAGAAAATTAATATACATATTACGAGTTGAATTGTAAAGACAAAATAAAATAAAAAACCCAAAAATTGGATCTTAATATACAAGTGAATTATGGTTTAATATTAAGATGTATTATTTTATTTAATCATATATTTGTACAAACGATCACATGTATAAAGTACAAAATAGTATGTTATTACATTAAAAGAAAAAAAAACGCTAAAAAAATTGTATGTCGTAAATAGTGTAATCTAATGTTATTAAAAATCACTCAATAATTAGTTAAATCATGAAATCCGAAGCATAATTGTTTAGCCGAGGAATCTAATAAAAATAAAAATTTAATTAAAAATGAAAAACCAAACCGAACTGTAAAATTATAATTAAGTGGTTTCAAATTGTTTGAATTATAATAAATAAATTCCAAAAATTAAAAGTTATAACACTCAAATTGACTCAATGTTTTATTTTTGGGTTTTACTCTTTGAGTGACCTTAAATGTTGTGAATTTCATAAGTGGCAGTTGTGGGGTCAGTTAGTCACTGAAAAACTATCCCGTGTGCGTCATAGTGGTGCTTCGATATAATAGCACCTGATTTTGTTGATGTATTACATAATTATATCAAAGACGACATAAATAATCAAGCTACTATACGTTAAGCTAATACATTAGGCTAATACGCCAAGCCCATAACCGGCAAAGGAAAATAATTGATATTCGGTGGTCTGCCGCAACGACACATCGTGTGGATTTACAACACAGGGTGCTTCAATTACAACACAGGGTCCTTCAATTACAACATCAGGTTCGGAGTTTGTTTATATTAATTATATTATTTATTTTTTTTTTTAATTAAGTTTTGTTGTTATTTGTGATCCAATTTTTTTATCGATGCTTATTTTCATTGTAAAAATGCATTAAAAATTTAATAGGTGTGGTCGGAGATAATGGTCTGGCATGGAACAAATTAACCTCGTTGATTGATGCACAGTTAGATATGTTCGTTAGGAGCCTGGAAAATACCCACGACCAATACCGTGAGTCCGTAGCCGGCTAAACTGTGCCCAGGACATTCCTATCGAATGATTTTTTGTAGCGGTCGCTGAGGTGGCCGTTACAAATGTCACCAGAAATGAAGCAATCCGGCACAAATCATCTAAAACCCCTTTGTCACATTTTATATTTCATATGTAGAAACTCTTCTGGGTGTGTAAACTTTTTTAATCGGTGGCTCACGAGTTGATGAGCATTCCACAAATATAGTAAGCCGCCAAAAATCGTGTCACATGTGTTGTTGCTGTTAGCGTTATTATGTATTATTCCACATAAACCACAGTATCCATGCTACTGCTCCAATCTTTATACAATTAAGTAAAGAGTTTATTCCTATCCTTTGAAGGATTTTTGTACCAACACTTTCATAATCCCTAAATAACTGACCACTTTCTCTATTTCAAATGAATTTTTTTGCAAGACGTAGGTATAGGTGCACGTGTTTTCAAATGGTAATTCGTGGTATATTTAATCGGATACCTGCATTTTTTGAAAGAATGCTACATTGTCAAGAGGGCAATTCTTTTCCATTCAACATAGATATCCGAGTCGCCAATAATAGAGAGGAAGGCTAGATGAGAAAAAGATATTTATTAATTTGGCTTTAATCTGCAGAGGATGCTTATTAGTGTTGGGTTACTCGACCGTCTGCCAACAAAATGGAAATAAGTGTGATCTAACGTTGGATTGGTTTATACTTCGAGTATTTCATTTTTATTTAGAGTTTATCCTAGACTACCAAGCGAATCTTCATCCCTCCTAAATTGCTGAGATTAAACAAATTAGAGATCTTTTTAAAAAAAAGCAGCAATTCCAAAAATAATTGAAATCTGAATTGGACATCGTAACACAAATAAACAAAAGCTCGCGAAATGAAACTTTACTATTTTAACTGAAGATTCCAAAGTATTATGGAAGTCAACAAGCATTGTTAAAACCTACTATAAAGAATGTGAGTAGCGTGTTTTTCAGGAATTAGGTCCTTCGGCGAACTTCAGGCTTAGTTTTAATTTGTGCCAGCTCATTTCATTAAAAAATTTGACAATAAATTAAGTGCCCCAACCCAGCATAAATTATCGTATCCACGTGTGCTAAGGGTCTCAATATTTTGGAAAATTGTTATCTTTTTTGACAATTGTTTAATTAATTTCAACGAATAATTAAATTATATTTTTAATTAGAGAGCCTGCCAAATAAAAGCCTGGTTTATGGTGGTAAATGGCGTTTTTATACCTCTTAGTGAATTGTACCGTTTGAAATTATTTTAGGACAATAATCATGCATGATCATGATTTTTGGGGATATCGTCAAAACCACCAAATATTATATTTAATTAATTAGTTAAATCTTTTTTTAATTCTAATGTTAATTATTATTTTTGTTTTGTGTAATTAAGTTGCAAAACATACCATGGAACACATAAACATATTAAAATAAACAATACGTTTAATCAATGATAATGATGATTCATTCAGTACAAAAATATGAGGTAAAAAATTGGGTCCCCCCGATGCATTATATAGGGTTCCTTTGATATATGCGTAAATATTTTGCGTACAAATTATATGCAAATAGTTTAACTTTAATATGCCGGTTTCTATTCTTCTACGTGTTATGCAAAAGTACCGTATATAAAGAAAGGGGAACGTTTCCTAGTTTTTTTTATTTTTTGTACTGAATGACTCATCTCTAATATACTATGATCTTTGGTTTAATGTACAACTGACTTCAGTCTTTTAACATCGGGTTGTTTCTGGATGAACTTAGCTTACTACTAGATAAATTTAAGCTTCAAAAAAAATTTGTTAATCTTAGGGGATATTAACATCAATATTGTAAGCCGCTCTATTCAAATTGTTGATTATCAACTTCTAATGTCAAGTCACGGCTATAATTTCAGGTATACATGAAGCGACTAGCATATCTGACACTTCGTCAACGTACATTGACCATATTTACTTCAGGAATTCTAATATTGAGATTAATTGTTTTGTTGAGAATTTGTGCATTACTGATCATTATTCTATTCTAAGCATTCCATTGGCTCTAGAAGCAGGCGTCCTCCAAGGGTCTGTACTTGGCCCAATTTTATTCCTAATATACATTAATTCTTATTTTAGGCAACATTTTAATGGTAAATTAATTTAATTTGCTGATGATATACCATTTGCTTATACTACTCCAAATTATCCCACTGCAGTTTTACAAATGATTACCGATTTAAATGTTTTGAGTAATTGGTTTGCAGCACACAAACTCTTATTGAGTTCTAAGTCTAAAGCAATGATATTTAATCTAAATGAGTTTCTTTCCAATTTCCATGGAATAATCCATGCCATCAGAATTGTCTAAAAATAGAGTCGGTAAAGACAGTAAAATACTTAGGATTATCCGTAGATTGTAAATTAAACTTTAAAATGCCTCACAACTGAATTAAAAAATACGCTTCATTCGTGTATTAGAAGGTTGTACCTTTTGAGACCCCAGTATCCACTCGGTATCTTAAAAATATTTTATCACGCTCTAATTGAGTTAAGATTGCGTTACGGTATTTGTTGCTGTGGTGGGACTTATTATGAAACAATTAAGCCTATGGTCATTGCTCAAAAGCATGCTATCAGATTAATACATTTTAGCAGTAAGTGTAGTCCATCTTGGCCATTATTTACCAAATAAAGCAAAATTCTTCCACTGAAGCACTTGTACGTCTTTAAAGTTATGGATAAATATTTTGAAATGAGTGGAAATCGTCACTTGAGTTTCGCTAGCTATTCACTGTGAAAAATACAATGTATTTTAGCGATGTACCAAAGCTTCATAAAATTTATTTTTTCAATTGGGTTTTAGTATCGGCTCCTACTATATTTTTAATAAGCTGGCCTATCGCCTATACTTTATACTTTTATTTTAGTTTTTAGTCAAAGGGATTTTTATTGTTGTTTTTCATGCGTACTTAAATTTTTATCTCACTGTTATATTTGTAAAGCAACCAAATAAATAAATGTTGTCTAGACGAATATGCGTTAGCAATGCTACAGGCTAACAAGGTCAGCTAAACCGTGCTCTCAGTTCATTGTGACCATATACAAATTTTGAACCGTTATATGTAATCCTTATATGTAAGGGGATTGTTAAATTGTATCGATCCCCTACAAACTGTAAAAAATATGTAATTCCAAGTTTATGACTTTTGCTTTCACGAAAATATCCAAAGACTTAATTTAATATGCTTGATGTTCTATTCATAAAATTTGTGTTCTCGTTCTATTTTCAAACCACCCAAGGAAACTAGACAAAAAAAAGCTAAATAATATATTCAATTTCTTATTTTAATAGTTATGTGTGTGTGTGTGTGTATGTTTGTAAAAGATGAATGTATCAAACAAGATAAAAGAGTTACCATATATAAAGTAATTCCCCAAAACTTAAAAAAAGTCCAGAATTTGTTATCTTCATATAAACAACTCAATTTCAATAATACGTCCATTAAGAAGATAAATTTTCTATTTTACGTAAAAGGAAATAAAAAGCAAACTTTTATCCCAAGTCTCTCGTGATCTAACAAAAATATAATTTTTTTTGTTTTTGGAATACTTCTTCTTTTTACAACAACAAGAACAAGAACGATTTTCATTTCTAATCCACCAGGGTGTGTCGCCTTTTATTTATTTTGATTCTATACATTTTTCAGTTTTGACAAAACACAAACAATTTTTATTTTTATTTTTATAAATTTATCTTAAAGACAAAAGATTTATGCATACAGACAAAAAACTTTACCGTTAGCTTCTCGGTGTTATGATTTGATGGGATTAACGTGTCATCCATTTCAATTCAAGTCCCACTCACATCCACATGCTGATATCTTGTGCTATCTTGTACTTTTATTTACGTTTCGTATGTACCTACGTACATAACACATTTTGTTTTGTTGAGTGGATGGATGGATAGATGGATAGATGAATGGATTGTGCTTTCTTATAGGTATATGTAGCAATATCATTTCTATACTGATAACATTATTAAATACAGCAATATTTTTGTGATATTTTTTCAGATTTTGAAAGTTCATCTCTCAACCGAGTAGAAAGTGTGAAACATAAAAACAACAACAATAACCGTGTCAGAAATTCATAAACAACAAACAAACAAAAAAATCTAGGTAAGTTGTATGATGGTTTGAGACGAATGACAGTGATGAATTTAAAGTTATTATAGTGTTTGATTGTTTTTGGAAATTGTTCTACTACAAAAAAGTAACAAAAAAAAAATGTTTATTTGATAAGAAATGTCATCCGGTTAATGGATGATGTGGTGTGTGAAAATTGTATACGAAATTATTTGAATTGGCGTGATTTGGTGTGTGTATGTGGAAATAGAAGCATAAAGAAATACGAATACCCCTCACCTAACAAAAATTATTAATTGTAAATGGGTTAGTTCTTGATTATGGAGTCTTATGAAACTATTTGGGACAAAAAGTTCTTGACATTCACGAATATTTAATATTTTGGTAAAAAAATTATATTTTCAAAGTTTTGAGCAAACTCTCGTTTGAAAATATTGGCCCAAAGCTAATTAACAATATTGTCTCATCAAATTTATTTATTTATTTATTATTTCTCTTAACCAACTATGTACAATAAATTATTCAAATAACAAGTGCTCTTAACTATAATGGATCGGCTAAGAAGATAGGATAATCTATGTCAAAGCCAATAAAATTGTAGTGTGAAGATAAATCAAAAACTTCAGATTTTTTAATAAAAATACTGTACCCAAATAAAAATTAGTTTTAAATGTAAATAGTGAAATCATTTTGCAAACATAAAACCAACATCTTTATGCTCCAACAACCAGTTTTTTAAAGAATTGACAAACCTGTTACTACTAAAATCTAAACGTAAATGAGTGGGGCAATCGGTCAAAAAATACAGGCGACCATACAATATTTTCGAAACATTTCGGTAGTAAATCTAGAGATTGTAAAAATGGTGAATATTGCGTACATCATAAGCCGCTTCCAATCTCAGCAAACCAAATAGTTTTAAACTCTTAAATTCCAAAAAAAAATGGGCCCAAGTGTGATCACGACGACATTTAAAAAATACAACACGTAAAATGTACTTCTGATTTTTGTATCAAAGCCCCAAAGTATTCATGTGAATCCCCCAACATAGCAAACCATAAGTCAGTCCAGACTCAACACAAGCGTAATAAAAATTAAGCAAAACCTGTGTGGGATAAAATTTACGTAACAAATAAATAGCCCGTAGGGCAGAATTGAGCTGTACCTTAATCTTTTGACATTCGATTCCCCAATTTAGGTTAGCATCAATATCCAAGCCTAGGTACTTGAATCAATTTTAAACCAATAACTACCACAATGAATTAAATTGCAATTATGTTTGTGGTAAGAAACTTCAGTAAAATAACTCTGATACGGATAACCCAATATTTTAAAGAACATGACCATAGTTTTTTCACTTAATATAATTTATCGTAACATATCGTATGAACAGCAATGTATTATTTTTGAGACGTATTGGGAGCTAGTAGGCAGCTATAATCTTAGGCTTGCTTTTGTATCGGGTGAGAAAAATTTCTTTAGGCTTCTATAAGAACTACAATATTCTAAATTATTCACAGGTTTGATGGAAATCCGTGAGAAAAAAACTCAAACTCTTCAAAAAATGTAGTTGCACCACGAAGACGAGATCATACTACGTATTATTTCTTTGAAATAGCGACAAAGAGAATGAACGTGTGCCAAAAATGTTTTAAAATTACTCTTAGTGAAACAGACGGCTTTCTCAAAACTGCTATACCCAAAAAGCTTATTTCATCGGTTTCATCAAGTATTCTAGATAAATGCGGAAAAGGAGCGGCGACAAATAAACTAACCGATGAGAAAATACGGGAAATACAAGACCAGATCAACAGTTTCCCAGCATACGAGAGGTATTATACCAGGCGTGGTACGGCAAAAAAATACCTACAAAGCGATCTAACTATTTCGAAAATGTACGAGCTGTACTGTTCGAATACGGAAAACCCGGTTTCAATCTCAAAATATTCGGAGATATTTAAAACAATGAACTTGAAATTTAAATCTTCAAAAACTGACACTTGCAATAAGTGTGAAATCCTAGCCGTGAAAATTAATGTTGCTGAACAAGAAGAGAAACGTAAATTACTAATGGAATAAACTGAGCATCACCAAGATGCAAACATTGCGTTCAAAACAAAGGAAAATGACAAAATTTTAGCCACAACTTGTCCCGAAGCTACGATTTTCACTTTTGATTTGCAACAATGCTTGCCAACGCCATACTTAAGAACATAATTATCTTTTTATAAACGTCAAATGGACGTTCAATTTAACGGTGCATGACTGTAGTACCAATGAAGCACACTGCTATATGTGGCATGAGGCTATTGCACAAAGAGGAGGCAATGAAATCGCATCTTGCATTTACCGGCATTTGGAAAACGTTTCGCTTACAACCAAATTCATAGTATTTTACAGCGATAACTGTAGTGAACAAAACAAAAATTCGTTCGTTACAACAATGTTTTATTTATTCATGCAGAACATAAACGAAAGCTCCTTGGAGCTAATAGACCATAAATTTATGGTATCTGGGCATAGTCATATGGAGTGCGATTTGGATCATTCAGTTATTGAGCCTAGGGATTGGTATCAATTTATAAGATCCGTTGGTACTGGAAACAGATTTCTTGTCCACGAAATGACCCAAGATGATATTCTGAACTTCTCCCTTATTGCAAAAACGAAACAACTAATGTGGCGCAAAGAAGATGAAAATGGGCAAAAATTTCTGTGGAACGAGGTAAAATGGCTTAGTAACATTAAATAACATTGGATCGCTCCCTTCAGAGTCCGCGATCCTTCGCCCTTCCCACTACCGGCTCGTTATTCCCTATATGCTTTTATATTTATGATCTGGGTTGTATTGAGTCGTATGGCTTTTCCCTCTGTTGATTGATTTTAGGGTGGTTGCGGGTTGATCCACCAATATTTTGTCCGATTTATTGCGTTCTTTTGCGGGTCTATAAGGATATTTGAGAATTTGTGACGTTTATGTATGTGATATTATTCTCTGTTGGAAAAGATTTGGTCATCAAATCCTTTCGTGTTTTGCCGTCTTTCCAGGTGATAGATGAGTAGGTATCTTGTGTCTTTACCTTCTATATAACAAATTCGGTACAAATAGGGGAATGTTTGTTGATCTGGGTTGTTTTCTTTTTGGCAGCTTGTTTTGTTTATGTTATCTTCGGTATAGTAGGGTCCAAATACTAACGAGTTCTCCATTGTTTCGGTTGTTCTTTTGATATGGTTCCTTATCTGCGTTAATATGTGTAGGTCTATACTGTCTTTACCAAATTTGTTGTATTGCTGTTGGTTTGAGATGTAGTGTTTGTAGCCTGTGCTTGCTTTCCGGAATTCTCCATGGCAGTATCGGAGACACTTCCGTTCAAACACTCTCATTTTCTCCATCGTATTTGGACCTACGTTCCACCAATTAGGGCAACCATATGTTAGTATATTTTTTTTACTGCAGTTGTGATGCCGGATATCCCGAAAATTCTTCTATTGTAATGGAAGATTTTTTTGGCTTTCGTTATTTGTTGTACTATGTGGTCATCTAAGTAGAGAAGCCGGTCTAAATTTATTCCTAGGTACTTCTCTGTTGGTTTTTGCATACAATTTTTGGTACCCACTATGCTGATTTGGAATTTCTTCCAGTTGTTACGTGTGTCAGCTGTCGCTAGTTGTTATGGTTTACGAAAGAGGATTGCCTCGCATTTCGTGGGGTTGATCTTTATCCGCCATGTGTGCAAATAATCCAAAGTGTAGCCCACTGCTTTTTGGATGTTTTGCATGATGATTTGTATTTTATTTGCCGTACCGTAAATGACCAAATCATCCGCGTAGGCTATTGTTTGTATCTCTGCTGATTTAGTTGATCGCATTCAATCAGTTCTTTTGTGTACAGGCTGAATAGGACTGGATCTGTGATTGACCCTTGCTGCAGCCCATTGTGTATTTTGAATGTTTTATCCGATATTAAATTGCCGTTCGTTGTTTTGAATTTGCGGTCGTATAGTAATTCGTAGCTCAGCTGTAATATGTCATTATTGAACTTCATTTACGTCAGCTTATGAATTAGTCCATAGAACCATACGGATTCGAAAGCTTTTCCCATATCCATTAATATCGTTCCGGAAATTTTTTTTTGGTTAGGTTTCTGCATATATCAGCAGTTAGTTTGGTTATAGCGTGAACAGTAGAGTGTTTATGTCTAAATCCAAATTGATTGTCTGGTAATATATTGCTGTCATTAATGTGATTTTGGATTTTGTTGTGTATGAATATATTGCAAATCGATGTATTGTACATTGCATATTTGACCAATGGAATCCTTGAACCGCACCTGAATTATGTACAAATGGATTATTCTCAGAAAACTCAGTAACTTCAGTAAAAACATTGGTATTGGTACAATACATTGGTACAAATACTGTACAATAGTGTTCTTGCAAAATATTAATGAAAATTTCACATGTCTAGCGCATAAACTAGTATGGCGGTAATACAGAGTGTGTTTTTGTTTATTTGTTTGCATTCTGTGGTCTTTAAAAAAAGAGTCTGTTTTGAACACTAATTCTGTAATTTACCTCAATAATTCACTAACACTTGAACAATTGATTATTAACCTCGATTTTTGAAAAATTCCTTAATATTTCCCAAGAATTTGAAAAATGAAATCCCTGTATTGAAAGCATTTTTTAATAAAAATGACATTTTATTTTTAATATTGCCTAGTGCCCTAGTATGTACTAAGTCTAAACTTTTTGACTAGGGCCATTTTTGAATTTTTGATTGAAATTCCTTTTGAAAAAAGGATTCAGTCAAACAACTAAAAAGGAATTATAGGAAAAATTGTTGTTAAAATTGAATTGAATGTTATGCTTTGTCCAGGCTATCTAAGGCGTCCAAAATGGGTTTAAAATACTCTGGAACATAAAGATTTCTAAATTTCTCTCTTTTCTTGGATTGCATCAACCTCATATTTCATTGAGTAGAGTGACACAGTTAAAGGTTTTTCTCATCCGTTTCTTCAACAGTAGAATTAGATAACGGTAATATCTGTTCAATTAGGCTGATTCATGAAGTTCTTATGAATTATACACCCTCAAATTTGGCCTGAATTGCACCAACCCCATATTTCATTGAGCACTCAAATTTGGAGTATGTAATTCTAAAAACAGTTCCAGGTGTTTCTCATCGGCTTCCCTGATGATGGAGTACTCCTTTCAGTACATTCTAAACCTAAATTATATCTTAGACAAGATACAATTTTCATAAAATGTTGGGTCCAATATCCTCTAGTTAGGTGCACGTCTAGTAAAACGGATATTGTGACAATAACCTAGGTGCTGTTTGGGTCACCAAATTACTCGGTGGGTCACCAAATTACTCCAAAGTTGAGTGCTCAATGAAAGGCTTATTAAAAATCAAAAAATCTGCAATAAAGTATGCTTATAAAATTTATTTAGTTTGGATAATTAAAACTGAATTATTTTATGATAGGTTTTCGAAGTAGGTTTCGCGAATCTATGCACTTTTCTACAAACCGCCTAAATAGTTACATTTTTCACATAGGTACATTCCAACAAAATTTTTGTTTTTGTTGTTTTAGGATAAATTTAGTATAAACTACGGGTGTTTAATTTAATTTTTAAATAACCTCGAAGCAAAATTAGAATGGATATTTCATTTTTCTGAATATTCTAATAATTAAATCTACCTTTTTCATATTTTCTGTGTTTTCTTTTATCGGGTTTTTGTTTTCGCCCAAACCTATCGTTAGAAGTATCAACCATCAAAATCGGAGCACACAAATCGGAGCCCAGTGATTTTTGATAAATGTCATTTACCTTTAATTGTGCAGAAATATTTGAGTAACTTAAATTAAAGTTGTGGCTCACTGATTGCGAGTCGAAAAACTATGTACCTTTGGAAGTGTCAACCAAGAAATCGGAGTAAAGAGGATTACCACTTTCATAAAAAAGAACAAAGTGTTCGCTCAAGTACAAAATGTATAAAAACAAATTATTTGAAAATTATCAAATAGCTAGGTATTCTAAACGTTTCATGTCAGCGTACTTTAATTTTACTGCAACTCCTATCGTTATTGCAATCCATCCATATTTCAAATTCACCTATTAGGTGCTACTGTTGCTATTTCGAGCTACAGTAGCGAATTTCGAAAAGTTCTCGCAACTCATAATCGAGCCCCAGGCATCTCGATATTCGTATTTGGTGACTCATAAATTGATCATTGAGATTATCCGAAATTCTCGAATTTTGACGTTGGGTTAGGTGATATTTAACGGCGAAAAATCATTGAATTACCCGTAATCATTGATTTTCCGACGTTTTGAAGTTTATTTTAAATTTGTTTAGCGCTAAATGTTATTTGCGAGATAAATTATTTGAAATTTTTTTGATAGTTTCATATTTAGCTTAGTTTGAATTAAATGTAGCGTTGGATTAGGTGAGATTATCGGAATTCGACATTTTGAAAATTTTTGTTTGCTTCTGAATTACGTTTAGCATTCAGACTTTTCGAGATTTTCTAAAAAATTTTATTTTATCCAAGATTTTCAGGAACATTCCAATTTTTTTACCTATTCGCGTTTCTCAATATTATCCAAAATTTGCAGAAAAACTATATTATTCCAAATTTGCAGAAGCTAATATAGAATTTATGAAGCTTTGTTAAATATTGATCCATAAACCAGAAAATCTAAGTTTTTGTTAGATCCAATAAATAAATTATTTAAATAAAAATTCAACTAAGTGTTTATCGAATAGTCAAAAACATCATCATTTCCTCTAATAAAGACTGGGCCAATGGGTAATAAAAATTGACGGCTTGTAAAAAAATGTGGGTTTCAGTTTCTACTTCAAGTCTGATTTAATAATGTTTTCATATGTATTGGTATGTAATTTTGTAATTTCAAATGTCTCACGAATTTCATATCATGTGTGTTTACACAAGTACACATCGATGAAAATGGCAAGATAACATATTTACCTAATATACCCAAGACGATTTTGTTACCATATATTGAAATATCTTTGTTTGCCCATGTAAAACGATGAGTATATTGATATTTAAGCAAGAACAAATTTTGTCGATATATTTTCTTTCGATGTGTGGGTGTGTGTACACTACAAAAATCACGAATTCTTGAGAATTCCAATGATTCCTCTCATTTTTTTCGCCTTATCAACATTAAAACATTATGTTGAGCATATCTATTCAAATTATTTTATTTCGTTTTGCGTAGGATACACATTTTACCATCGATACCGATAAAAGTTGTAACGATTTTGAAGGGATGTAAACAATTCGGCAAAATAAACGAATTAACGGTGTGTCACGTATGCCGTTCTGGTATATTATATAAACGAGTAAATAAATCTTATGTGTGTACATACTATGTATAGTTAATATTTAACTACTGAATTCTTTTGAAATTGAATTCAATAATTGACTACACTAACTTATGTGATATCGATTACCTTCGAGAATTTATAATGTAAAAACCAGTCACACACCATTTTCAAAATTGGGAACAATCGATGAATACTCATAATTTATGTTCTTTGTACTATGCCACTGTAAATAATCAAAATGTAGGATTTGGATCATTGAACAATATGATATTGACGAAAGGTATTGGTATGCCCGTTCTCTTCCCACATTCTGGCATATTTGTTTAGCTTTATTATTTTGGGATTTGTGCCTGAGCAAAAATCGAAAACTTGTCTCCGTATTTTATTGTACTTGTTTGTTGTTTTTAATTTATGTGGAATTGTTTAGTCAAAGCGTATACGGTTGTTGACATTGTTGTTGGTTTTTGGGTTATCGATATTAATTTTATGTGGTATCCCAACAGGTTATTGCTTTGTGATGGCGTAAAATGGTTTTAGAATAACCCGAATAGGTATTTGGTTTCGAATTTGTACAAAAGCCCCTAATTTAGAAATCAATTCAATAAACACAAAAGCAGAAAACATGAAAAATGAAAAGGTAAAACTATGTACTATATAGGGCGACATATACATCCTAACTGAAATTTTCAGAAGTTATTAGGCGCTAAATTAAATCAAGTTATTTTGAAAAAATCCCAGCAAAGATATTTCTACAGCGCAGGGTATTCAATTTGTTCTCAAGTTTTTTGGCATCTTGGGTTAATTGCCCAGATAAGCGTACAGATATTTTGTGGCAACTTTTATTAAGTTCAGAATTATGCAAGCGTTTGACATTATATGGGCCAAATTATTTTCTTTTCGCAAGCAGATTTCACAAGCTTCATCAAAAGTTTAAAGACAGGCAAAATTTTTATAATTCGGTAATTAATACGTAACCAGAAAAGATCAAAAACTTCACAATTCGTTAGATATCGTTCAGATAATTTTAAATAAAGTTGTTAACATTCAAAAAATTCGAAATATGATTATTTAGGAGTAAACATATTTTAGGAATCTGGCGATTTAGAAATTTTGGTTTTAAAAATTTCTTTTTTTTTGTCAGAATTTAGAAAGTAAAAATTAAAACGAAAATTTCAAATTTTTAAAAATTTTGGGTTTGCTTTCTTAAACTTAGAGCTTGCCGAAATCCTATGGTTTAATATTGAAAGTTGTTAAAAATTGCTGAAATTCTCACAGTCGAAAAATTTTAGAATTTTGTTTTTAAAGTTATAAAACAATTAACTTGGTTTTAGAAATTTCACTTATTCAGAATGTCGGAAAATTGAATAGGAATTTCAAATTTAATAAAATTTCAAAATTTAGACTTTCTTAAATTCAGAGTTCCTAGAAATCCAACGAAATCGTATCCACATTTAGTAAATTTGGTTGAAAATTGTGATAAAATTAAAAATTTTCAACACATGTAAGCCGTTAAATTTCTAGAAATTTTAAATTTTGGAAAATCCCAAATCTTCCAATTTTATTGAATTTAAAAGTTTTGTTTATATTTTTATTTTTTAAATTCTGAATCAGTGAAATTTTTAGGTTTCAAAAATGTTTAGAATTGTATACGAACAGCAATTTTAAATTATTTGAAAATTTTCTAAAATTTAATAGCAATAACTTTATTAAATTAAAATATTTTGGGATCCTGACGACTTACAAATTTCATTATTATAAATTAGAGTTTCATTATTATAAATTAGAGTTTGATGAAATCCATTGGTTTAAATTTGAATGCTGTTGAGAATTTTTCAAATTCGCAAAGTCGTAAAATTTTTGAATTGTGTTTTTAAATTTTAAAAATTCAATTTGTTATTATTTGGTGCTTTTCTAAAGTTTCAAAACAAATTTTAGTAAAGTAAAATATTTGGGAACCTGGCGATTTACAAACTTTGTTTTTAAAGTCTAATGGTTTAAATTGGATCGAGGTTGAAAATTGTTGAAATCCTCTAGTTGTAAAATTTTAGAATTTTGTTTTTAAATTCTCGAAGATTAATTGGAAATTACTTGATAATTTTCTTAAGCTAGAAACCAAATTTTACTAAATTACAATATTTTATGAGCTTTACAATTGCGAAATTTTAAATATTCAAAATTTAGAAATTAAAATTCCAAACAATTTCTTTTTTTTAAAGGTTTGAAGTTTCTTAATTTTAGAGCTTGTCGAAATCCAACAGTTTAAATTTGAATGCTGTTGAATATTGTTCATATTTACAGAGTCAAACAATTTTAGATGCTATTTTTAAGCTTTCAAAACTCATCTTGAATTTATTTGATGATTTTTTATAATTTGAAATTAAATTTTACTAATTTAAAATATTTTGGGAGCCCGGTGTTTTTACTAAATTGTAATTTTTTAGAATCTTGGTCGGCCCGCCATTCTAACTTACTTAATTTTAGAGTTTGTCCAAATTAAACGGTTTAAATTTAAACCCTGTTGAAAATTGTTTTTAAATTTTCTAAACTCAATTTGAAATTATTTGATGGTTTGCTAAAATTTAAAACCATCTTTAACAAAATTAAAATATTTGAGGGCCTGGTGATTTGGAAATTTGGTTGTATAAATATTGTTTATTCAGAATTTAGAAAATAAAAATCACAATAAAATGTTTAAATTTAATTTATTTTCAAGATTAAGGCTTTCTTGTTTAAATTTGAAATCATGAAAGCTTGTTTAGATTTTGAAAACTAAATTGAAGATTTTCTAAAGCTTCAAACCAAAGTTTACTAACTTAAAATATTTTAGCAGCCTGACGGTTTAGAAATTTTGGTTTTAAAATTTTCATCTTTCCGAAATTTAGAACAAACATTTCAAGATTCCGACTATCTTAGATAGACTTTACCGAAATCAAACCCTTTAAATTTGTACGCTTTTAAAAATTGGTGATGTTTTCAAAGTCGAAAAATTGGTAGAATTTTTATTTTTAAATTTTGAAAGCTAAATTTGAAACTCTTTGACGATTCTCTAAAGTTTGAAACCAAATTTTACTAAGTTAAAAAATTTCAGGAGCCTAGCGATTGAGATAAAGGGTCCAACTATCTCAAAACTCAATTTGAAATTATTTGACGGCTCTCTAAAGTTTAAAACCAAATTTTATTAATACATTATATTTTGGTAACTTGACGATTTAGAAAAATATTTAAAATTAAAATTAAGACAATAATTTCAAATTCAATACAATTAAATTTGAATAGTATTGAACATTTTTAATTTTCTCGAAGTCGAAAAATTTTAGAAGTTTGGTTTTAAATTTTCGAAAATCAGTTTGATCAAATTTTACTAAGTTAAAATATGTTGGAAGCTTGGCTATTGAGAAATTTTGTTTTTAAAAACTTTAAATGTTGAAAATTTAGAACATAAAAATTTAGACAAAACTTATTTTTTTTGTTAATTTCTTGATTCAGACTTTTTTAAACTTAGACCTTGCCGAAATCCTTCGGTTTAAATTTGAACACTGTTGAAAATTGTTACAATTTTCAGGGTCGAAAAATGTTAGAATTATGTTTTTAAGTCTTCAAAATTCAGTTTGAAATTTTTTGATGGTTTTTTACAAGTTTAACTAAATAAAAATATTTTTGGAGCCTAGCGGTTTAGATATTTTAGTTTAAAAAATTTCATATATTATGTTCTTCAGAATTTGAAACATCAAAGTTAGAATGAAAACTAAAAAAAAAATATTTTTTCTGGTTCTGACTTTCTTAACCCATTTGATCCCACTGTACCTGTATGGGTACAGAAAAATCACTAATTTTACGACGCCACTACTGCGGTATTTAATGTCAAATTTCAATTTGTATTTTACCGTTATATATGGTTTTTAGTTTATTTTTCATATTTAAAAAAAAAAATCCATTTCGAGAAAGGATTTTGAGTGCTAAAAAATATTTAAAGTACAAATTTTTTACACAATTTATTATTGGTGTGGGAACAAATGGGTTAAAGTTAGTTTGTCGAAATTCAACGGTTTAAATTTGATCGGTGTTGAAACACAGAGTCGAGAAACTTTAGAATTTTTTTTTAAATATTCAATACTAAATTGAAAACCAACTTTTACTGAAATAAAATATTTGTAAGCCCGGCGATTTGGAAATTGGGTTTCAAAATTTCATTTATTCAGAATTTAGAAAATAAAAATTAGAACAGAAATTTAAAATTTAATATATTTTCAAGATTAAGACTTTTAAAAATTTAGAAAATTTCTAGAAATTCAACGGCTTACGCCAAATTCTCATAGTCGAAAAATTTTAGAATTTTGTTTTTATAGTTTTAATTCAATGAACTTGGTTTTAGAAAATTCACTTATTCAGAAAGAAAAATTAAATAAGAATTTCAAATTTCATAAAATTTCAAGATTTAGGCTTTCTTAAATTTAGAGTTTCTAGAAATCCAACGGATCGTATCCACATTTATTGAATTTGGAAGAAAATTGTTATGAAATTAGATTTCTAGAAATTCTAAATTTAACAAATCTTCAAATTTTATTGAATTTAGAAGTTTTGTGCTAATGTTTATTTTTTAAATTCTGAATAAGTGAAATTTTTAAGTTTCAAAAAGGTTTGGAATTTTAAACGAACAGCAATTTGAAATTATTTGAAGATTTTCTAAAATTTAAAACCAATACCTTCATAAAACTAAAATATTTTGGGATCCTGGCGATTTACAAATTTTGATTTTAAAAATTTTAAATATTTAAAATTTAGAAAATAAAATCTAATTTTAATTTACAAAAATTTAATTTCTTTTAAATTTCAAGATTCAGGCTTCATTAAATTGGAGTTTGGTGAAATTCAATAGTTTAAATTTGAACGCTGCTGAGAATTGGTCAAATTCTCAAAGTCTAAAATTCAATTTGTTATTATTTGGTGATTTTCTAAAGTTTGAAAACAAATTTTAGTAAAATAAAATATTTGAGAACCTGGCGATTTACAAACTTTGTTTTGTTTGAATTTTCCGACTTTTTTAAAATTTAAGTTAAAGCCTAATGGTTTAAATTGGATCGAGGTTGAAAATTGTTGAAATCCTCTAGTTGTAAAATTTTAGAATTTTGTTTTTAAATTCTCGAAGGTTAATTGGAAATTACTTGATAATTTTCTTAAGCTAGAAACCAAATTTTACTAAATTACAATATTTTATGAGCTTTACAATTACGAAATTTTAAATATTCAAAATTTAGAAACTAAAATTCCAAACAATTTTTTTTTTTTTAAAGGTTCGAAGTTTATTAATTTTAGAGCTTGTCGAAATCCAACAGTTTAAATTTGAATGCTGTTGAACATGGTTCATATTTACAGTGTCAAACAATTTTAGATGCTATTTTTAAGCTTTCAAAACTCATCTCGAATTTATTTGATGATTTTTTATAGTTTGAAATTAAATTTTACTAATTTAAAATATTTTGGGAGCCGGCCCGGTGATTTAGAAGTTGTGCTTTTAAAAATTTCAAATATTTAAAATATAAAAAATTAGAACAAAAATCTCAAATTCAATAAAATTAAATTTAAATGGTATTGATTTCAAAATTTTCTTTTTAAATTTTCGAAACTTAATTTAACCAATTTTTATTAAATTGAAATATTTTAGAAACTTGGTGGGCCCGCCATTTTAACTTTCTTTATTTTAGAGTTTGTCAAAATTAAACGGTTTAAATTTAAACCCTGTTGAAAGTTGTTTTTAAATTTTCTAAACTCAATTTGAAATTATTTGATGGTTTGATAAAATTTTAAACCATCTTTAACAAAATTAAAATATTTTGGGGCCTGGCGATTAGGAAATTTGGTTGTATAAATTTTGCTTATTCAAAATTTAGAAAATACAAATCACAATAAAATTTAATTTATTTTCAAGATTAAGACTTTCTTGTTTAAACTTGAAAGCTCTTGATTATTGTTAAAATTCTCTGAGTCGAAAAATGTTCAGATTTTGAAAACTAAATGTGAAATTATTTGAAGATTTTCTAAAGCTTCAAACCAAATTTTACTAACTTAAAATATTTTAGCAGCCTGACGATTTAGAAATTTTGGTTTTAAAAATTTCATATGTTTTCGAAATTTAGAACAAACATTTCAAGATTCATACTATCATAGATAGACTTTACCGAAATCCGACTGTTATTGTTGATGTTTTCAAAGTCGAAAAATTGTAGAATTTTTATTTTTAAATTTTGAAAGCTAAATTTGAAACTCTTTGACGATTCTCTAAAGTTTGAAACCAAATTTTACTAAGTTAAAAAATTTCAGGAGCCTAGCGATTGAGATAATCAAATAATCCTACGGTATATGATTTGATGCTAATCCTAAAAAGGGTTCAACTATCTCAAAACTCAATTTGAAATTATTTGACGGCTCTCTAAAGTTTAAAACCAAATTTTATTAATACATACATTATATTTTGGTAGCTTCACGATTTAGAAAAATATTTAAAATTAAAATTAAGACAATAATTTCAAATTCAATACAATTAAATTTGAATAGAATTGAAAAATTTTAATTTTCTCGAAGTCGAAAAATTTTAGAAGTTTGGTTTTAAATTTTCGAAAATCAGTTTGATCAAATTTTACTAAGTTAAAATATGTTGGAAGCTTGGCTATTGAGAAATTTTGTTTTTAAAAACTTTAAATGGTCAAAATTTAGAACATAAAAATTTGGACAAAACTTATTTTTTTTGTTAATTTCTTGATTCAGACTTTCTTAAATTTAGACCTTGCTGAAATCCTTCGGTTTAATAGTTTGAACACTGTTGAAAATTGTTGCAATTGTCAGAGTTGAAAAATTTTAGAATTTTGTTTTTAAATCTTCAAAACTCAGTTTGAAATTTTTTGATGGTTTTTTACCAGTTTAACTAAATTAAAATATTTTTGGAGCCTAGCGGTTTAGATATTTTAGTATAAAAAATTTCACATATTGTGTTCTTCAGAATTTGAAACATCAAATTTAGAATGAAAACTAAAAAAAAAATATTTTTTCTGGTTCTGACTTTCTTAACCCATTTGATCCTACTGTACCTATATGGGTACAGAAAAATCACTAATTTTACGACGCCACTACTGCGGTATTTAATGTCAAATTGCAATTTGTATTTTACCGTTATATATGGTTTTTAGTTTATTTTTCATATTTAAAAAAAAAATCCATTTCGAGAAAGGATTTTGAGTGCTAAAAAATATTTAAAGTACAAATTTTTTACACAATTTATTATTGGTGTGGGAACAAATGGGTTAAAGTTAGTTTGTCGAAATTCAACGGTTTAAATTTGATCGGTGTTGAAACACAGAGTCGAGAAACTTTAGAATTTTTTTTTAAATATTCAATACTAAATTGAAAACCAACTTTTACTGAAATAAAATATTTGTAAGCCCGGCGATTTGGAAATTGGGTTTCAAAATTTCATTTATTCAGAATTTAGAAAATAAAAATTAGAACAGAAATTTAAAATTTAATATATTTTCAAGATTAAGACTTTTAAAAATTTAGAAAATTTCTAGAAATTCAACGGCTTACGCCAAATTCTCATAGTCGAAAAATTTTAGAATTTTGTTTTTATAGTTTTAATTCAATGAACTTGGTTTTAGAAAATTCACTTATTCAGAAAGAAAAATTAAATAAGAATTTCAAATTTCATAAAATTTCAAGATTTAGGCTTTCTTAAATTTAGAGTTTCTAGAAATCCAACGGATCGTATCCACATTTATTGAATTTGGAAGAAAATTGTTATGAAATTAGATTTCTAGAAATTCTAAATTTAACAAATCTTCAAATTTTATTGAATTTAGAAGTTTTGTGCTAATGTTTATTTTTTAAATTCTGAATAAGTGAAATTTTTAAGTTTCAAAAAGGTTTGGAATTTTAAACGAACAGCAATTTGAAATTATTTGAAGATTTTCTAAAATTTAAAACCAATACCTTCATAAAACTAAAATATTTTGGGATCCTGGCGATTTACAAATTTTGATTTTAAAAATTTTAAATATTTATTATCATATAGTATATTGTCATTCAAAGTGAACAGTTGTATATTGCATACTGCATAAAAAAAAAATTCAAAATAAAAAGTTTAATTATTGATAATATAATAATTTGTGATTCCACGCTCATAAATATCCATAAATAGTGGTTGATGTTTATAAACTATTTTGTGTTTCAACTTTTATAAACTTTAGTGCTATTTTATTAAGTTTTTGTTGCTTTGATTACCAAAAATATACGAGTATTTTCTCTAAAATTTAAAACTGTACATTACGTGAACTGTGTTTTTTTTTTTCTGCGCAACCTTGTCTGTTTGCTGTAATTATTAACCATTTCATCATAAAAATTCAAAAAACATTTTAACATTTAATAATATAGTGTAATAATCAAAAAATTGAAATTTAATCTAATTTAAATTATATGTGCATTTTAATTACCAAGCGTAAAAAAAATAATAAAGCTTTAATCATAATATCTTTTAATTTATTATAATTATTGTGTGTAAAATTTAAATTAAAAAAAATGCCATTCTTTGATATTAACCATGGTGCAAAAAATACAAAATGTCAAAGTTGCAATAAAGAAATAAATAACCAACAAGCGTATTTCAAATGCGATACATGTCATGAATGCTTTCATCCTCACTGTAAGAATATCGTGGGACAACATATTAAAAGGTTGGCTGCTTTATTAACATGGTATTGCTGCCAGTCCTGCAAGCCTTGTGCTTCAGTTTTTTTGAACAACTCACCCCAGGCCATCATGAATAAGCAGCATCTTGACTCATCAAAGCAACCTGGAACACCGGGCAGCTCAGTAACAGTTGAAAGTATGGAATTAGTTGACATTCACAGCAAATTCTCCCAAATTCAAGCAATGTTTGCGGAACTACAGCGTTCACAAGCATTTTTATCGGAACAGTTTGATGAGGTCAAAAACCAAAATACTTTAATTTTACTGGAGAACAAAAACTTGAAAATGGAACTGGATCTGGTAAAAAAACAATTAAGTCATCAAATTAGCATCACCAGTAAATTGGAAATGGAAGCAGATAAACCAAAACAGAGTGAGTTAATAAACAATCTTATTATATCCAACTTGCCACACAAACAGATATCAGCAAAAATAATTACCGAGAATATTATAAAAGCTCTCGGAGCCGATATTAGCATGGAAGAAGTCGAAAGCAGTATCTACATTGAAGGAAAGAATGTGGTCAATAACTCATCTGAGCAAAAAGGTAGAAGTGAAAGCAGCGCAATTTTCCTACTCGTGAAATTCAAAACAGCACAATCCAGAAACATAATACTGGCTAAGCGAAAAGAAAAAAAATGTGTGTTTGCCAACCAAATTGGATTCCATGTTACCGACAAACATCAGGTTTACTTGAGAGAACATCTGACGAATTACAAGATGAAGTTATTCCGAGAGTGTCTCTACCTAAGAAAGGTACTAAAATTTAAACATATTTGGATTAAAGATGCCATCATTCGCCTTAGGAAAGATGACACAAGCAAAATCCATTTTATTGAGACCCAAAATGATATTAGTAAAATTCGCAATTCCTTTCGAGATGTACTTAATGCAGCAAACGCAACAGACAAATAACAACAACTGTAAATACTGTAATTGCTATCATATTTTTGTATTTTATTTTATTTTTAAATTTATTCATTTACATTCATTTTTTTATATTATTAAGACATTATATTCCTTAACAATAGTTTATATAAGTGCATATTCATGGCAATTAACACATTACATACGATACACAATTGTACACCAAATATTAGTTTCAACACTTCAAATAATTTATTATCGATCCATGTACTCCAGTAATCACAATCAGCATCAACACAACCTAATCAAAACGTTTATAATAGAAATTATAGTTGCCCCATTGAGATATATTTATAAATTCAATTTAAGTCAAGTTATTTTACTACTGAAGTTACACATTTTAATTGATTGCAATTTTCCATTTTTGTTTACAATCATTTTAAATATTTTTATGAATGTCCGCATTCTGACGTTTCAATATCTTTTGTTTTGTTATGTTAATTTGGACTTAAAACCTTATAAATTTTATTTTGTAATGCTAATGGTCATATTACACTACCAAATTATAAAGGCTGAATTGCTCATATCTATTCAATTTTTATTATATGTAATGGTCAAATTACACGTACAATTACATCGTATTGCCGTATTTTTAGAGTTACTATTAGTATATTTTCTCGTTTATATCTTTACTTTAATTTTTATTATGTTTTGGCCTATAGTTTGCATTTTTTATGAGTAGTAAATATAGTATATTACACCAAAATATTCGAAGTTTGAGAGCAAATTTTGACATGTTTAGTACGTTTGTAGCCAGTCTGAAAACTCAACCTGATTTGGTTTTTGTTTCTGAAATTTGGATTTATTCGAACGAAAGTACAGAATTTAATTTGCCTAATTACAACTTTAAAGCATGCTGTAATGATAATTACCGCGCTGGTGGAGTTGGTGTCTTTATACATAAAAATTTAACATTTGCATCATGCTATACTTGTAATTGGAGTTCGGCTGATGTTCTTAGAATAGACATTCAACTAGGTAAAAGTGTTTGGATTTTTCTATGTGTTTACCGTTTTTGTAATAGTGATGTAAATAATTTTTGCAATGATTTAGATAATTTGCTGGGAACAATTAACAATAATAACATAGTGATCTTAGGTGATCTTAATATAAATCTGTTGAACAACGTAAGCTGTTTTAACTATCAAACAATGCTTGCATCAAACGGATTCCTCAGTATGTCTAACAATCCAACTAGGAAACTATCATGTTTAGATCATGTATTTGTCAAATCCAGTAGTACATATTCTTTTAGTATTGAGAATTTACCAATACATTTCTCTGATCATAATTTAATTACACTCAATATTTGGGCAGAATCAAACAGACCTGTGACTTGCTATAGTGAAAACAATTCTAAAGTTAATTATGACAAACTTAGAGATTGTCTCCTAGTTGAAAACTGGGATCTTGTTTATCGTGAAAAAAATTGTAATACAGCATTCAATATTTTCTTAAATAAATTAATTTCACATATTGAATTTTCTAAAGATACAATTACTTATCGTAATAGCAAGAAGTTAAAGCCCTGGATGAATTATTATCTTTTGTGTAAAATTAATAAGCTTAAAAAATTTTCTAAAAAATTAAGAAAGTACCCAAATAACACTCGGCTAGAAAATTATGTAAGAAAACTTTCTAAGCATGTAAATATGACTGTTAAACGGGTCAAAAGAGTATATTACAGAGATAAATTTCGTTTAGTAGGGAATAATCCTAAGCTTATGTGGAAGGAAATTGATGATATTTTGGGTAGAAGTACGTACCAAAACAATAACCAAATAACGCAAATTTATGAAAACCAATCTAATGCTCTTCTAACAGATGATCAGAATATTTGTAATGAATTTAATAAATTTTTTATAAATGTTTCATCCGATATAACTTCCAATATTTTCCCTAATAGTACTTCTAACAGTGGAGAGCACAAACAATTTATTTTTGGAAATCGAGATAATTACTGTACTTCTTGTTATTTCGATGAAATTAATTCTTTGGAGATTATTTCTGAAATTCAGAAGTTAAAAAACAAGCATTCTAAAGGATTTGATGGAGTAGATAATATCATAGTTAAAAATTGCGCCTGGTATTTGGTTGATGTATTAAAATTTTTGTTTAATTTAAGTCTAAAGAGTGGAATTTTTCCAGACGCCTTAAAAATAGCTGTTGTTATTCCAGTTTTTAAAAAGGGTGATGCTCTGCAATTAAATAATTACCGACCGATCTCACTATTGAGTACTTTTTCGAAATTATTTGAGAAATTCATAAAACAACGATTGGTCTCTTACCTCGGTAAAATAAAATTTTTTAGTGATCACCAATTTGGATTTATAGCAGGAAAATCTACGGAAGAAGCTCTTCTAAATTTTTTGAGCAATATTTATTTAGCCATTAACTCTTCTCAGAAATGCTCAGCAGTATTTATGGACATTTCAAAGGCATTTGATACTGTTAACCACGACATACTAATAATGAAATTGTCTAGCATTGGCGTTAGAGGCAAAATATTAGATTGGTTTATCAGTTACCTTCTTAACCGTAGTCAAATTGTAAAAATTAATAACGTGAATAGTCCTCCAGGTCTGCTAAAATGTGGTGTTCCTCAAGGCTCTGTTTTGGGGCCCTTATTGTTTTTAATTTATTTCAATTCCGTCTTTGAAATTAATCTCAGAGGGTGTGCTACAGCGTTCGCAGATGATTTGGCACTAACATATACGTCTAATGACTATGAGCAAATTCAACAGTTTATTAATACTGATTTATGCACTCTAAGTAAATGGTTTTTTTATCACCGACTTGTTGCTAGTGAAAAATCTAGGGTTATGCATTTTAGACGACCTTACATAACAGTTGATCAAAACTTTTTCAAGTATCATGTTTACTCATGTGATAAGAATGCATGTTTTGGGCATTGTTTTGATCTGCCCTGCATAAATGAGTTTAAATACTTAGGTGTTACAATTGACTCACAGCTTAATTGGGCCTCCCACCTAACTAATATCAGGAAAATTGTTATTACTGCAGTGCATAAATTTTATAACCTTCGACCTTTGTGCCCTTCTTATGTTTTAAGAAGGTTATATCATGCTCTTGTTGAATCAATCATAATGTATGGTATAACTAGTTGGGGTGGAACTTACTTTGCTAATATTTCAGATCTTTTTATAGCGCAAAAAAGAATTGTCAAATTAATTTATGCTCGCCCAAGAAATACTCCCACAATTCCACTTTTTCGTGAGTTAAATTTGCTACCTCTTAGGTATCTGTATGTTTTTAAGGTGTTAAAAATGTTTTTTGTTCGTAGCAATAGTTATCATAGTCGTATATTTCACGCGTATAATATGAGAAATCCAAACAGTTTTGTCGGTCTTCGTTGTAACAATGAAAAGTTTAGAAGATTTTATTTATATATGGCACCTTATTGGTTTCATCTTCTACCTAAACATTTGAAAATGATTCCGTCTGTTCGGAAACACAAATTTTACACGGAAATTCGGACTTGGCTGCTTGACATTGATGATATCGAGCAATATTTTTAGTTTGAATATTAAATTGCACTATGTTCTATTTGTACCTTTGCATAATTAATTATATCTATTTAAATATAACGTAGTTTGTATTTTGTTGAAGTTTATTGTCTTCTTTTACAATGTTTCAATATAGTATCTGTATTTTAATGTAACTAAGATTTATATTTTTATTCAAATTGCTCCACTACAGACATAATGTCTAAAGGAGCTGTACTTTATTTCATATTTATATTGTATTGTTTTAATTAGCTATTGATTTTGTATTTATATTTTTTTTTTTTGTTTGAAATAAAGATAATAATAATAATAATAATAATAATAATTTAAAATTTAGAAAATAAAATCTAATTTTAATTTACAAAAATTTAATTTCTTTTAAATTTCAAGATTCAGGCTTCATTAAATTGGAGTTTGGTGAAATTCAATAGTTTAAATTTGAACGCTGCTGAGAATTGGTCAAATTCTCAAAGTCTAAAATTCAATTTGTTATTATTTGGTGATTTTCTAAAGTTTCAAAACAAATTTTAGTAAAATAAAATATTTGAGAACCTGGCGATTTACAAACTTTGTTTTGTTTGAATTTTCCGACTTTTTTAAAATTTAAGTTAAAGCCTAATGGTTTAAATTGGATCGAGGTTGAAAATTGTTGAAATCCTCTAGTTGTAAAATTTTAGAATTTTGTTATTAAATTCACGAAAGTTAATTGGAAATTACTTGATAATTTTCTTAAGCTAGAAACCAAATTTTACTAAATTACAATATTTTATGAGCTTTACAATTACGAAATTTTAAATATTCAAAATTTAGAAACTAAAATTCCAAACAATTTTTTTTTTTAAAGGTTCGAAGTTTATTAATTTTAGAGCTTGTCGAAATCCAACAGTTTAAATTTGAATGCTGTTGAACATGGTTCATATTTACAGTGTCAAACAATTTTAGATGCTATTTTTAAGCTTTCAAAACTCATCTCGAATTTATTTGATGATTTTTTATAGTTTGAAATTAAATTTTACTAATTTAAAATATTTTGGGAGCCGCCCGGTGATTTAGAAGTTGTGCTTTTAAAAATTTCAGATATTTAAAATTTAAAATATAAAAAATTAGAACAAAAATCTCAAATTCAATAAAATTAAATTTGAATGGTATTTTAAAGTATTTTTTACGGAGTCGAAAGATTTCAAAATTTTCTTTTAAATTTTTGAAACTCAATTTAACCAATTTTTACTCAATTGAAATATTTTAGAAACTTGGTGGGCCCGCCATTTTAACTTTCTTTATTTTAGAGTTTGTCAAAATTAAACGATTTAAATAAAAACGCTGTTGAAAATTGGTTTTAAATTTTCTAAACTCAATTTAAAATTATTTGATGGTTTGCTAAAATTTAAAACCATTAACAAAATTAAAATATTTTGGGGGCCTGGCGATTTGGAAATTTGGTTGTATAAATTTTGCTTATTCAGAATTTAGAAAACAAAAATCACAATAAAATTTTTAAATTTAATTTATTTTCAAAATTAAGACTTTCTTGTTTAAACTTGAAAGCTCTTGATTATTGTTAAAATTCTCTGAGTCGAAAAATTTTCAGATTTTGAAAACTAAATGTGAAATTATTTGAAGATTTTCTAAAACTTCAAACCAAATTTTACTATCTTAAAATATTTTAGCAACCTGACGATTTAGAAATTTTGTTTTAAAAATTTCATATGTTTTCGAAATTTAGAACAAACATTTCAAATTTGTACGCTTATAAAAATTGTTGATGTTTTCAAAGTCGAAAAATTGGTAGAATTTTTATTTTTAAATTTTGAAAGCTAAATTTGAAACTCTTTGACGTTTTTCTAAAGTTTGAAACCAAATTTTATTAAATTAAAATATTTCAGGAGCCTAGCGATTGAGATAATTAGACAAGCCTACGTTGCCTGATTTGATGCTAATCTTAAAACGGGTCCAACAATTCCGAAACTAAATTTAAAATTATTTGACGGCTCTCTTTAGTTTGAAACACAATTTTATTAATATAAAATATTTTGGTAGCCTGGCGATTTAGAAAAATATTGATTTTAAAAATATTTAAAATCAAAAATTAAGACAATAATTTCAAATTCAATAAAATTAAATTTGAATGGTATTGAAAATTTTTAGTTTTCTCGACGTCGAAAAATTTTAGAAATTCGTTTTTAAATTTTCGAAACCCAGTTTAGTCAAATTTTACTAAATTAAAATATGTTGGGAGCTTGACTATTGAGAAATTTTGTTTTTAAAAACTTTAAATATTCAAAATTAAGAAAATAAAAATTCGGGCAAAATATTTTTTGGTTAATATTTTGATTCAGATTTTCTTAAATTCACAAGTTGCCGAAATTTTTCGGTTTAAATTTGAACACTGTTGAATATTGTTGCAATTTTCAGGGTCGAAAAATTTTACAATTATGTTTTTAAGTCTTCAAAATTCAGTTTGAAATTATTTGATAGGTTTTTTCAAGTTTAACTAAATAAAAATATTTTTGGAGCCTAGCGGTTTAGATATTTTAGTTTAAAAAATTTCACATATTGTGTTCTTCAGAATTTGAAACATCAAAGTTAGAATGGAAACTAAAAAAAAAAATATTTTTTCTGATTCTGACTTTCTTAAAGTTAGTTTGTCGAAATTCAACGGTTTAAATTTGATCGGTGTTGAAACGCAGAGTCGAGAAACTTTAGAATTTTTTTTTAAATATTCAAAACTAAATTGAAAACCAACTTTTACTGAAATAAAATATTTGTAAGCCTGGCGATTTGGAAATTGGGTTTCAAAATTTCATTTATTCAGAATTTAGAAAATAAAAATTAAAACAGAAATTTAAAATTTAATATATTTCCAAGATTAAAACTTTTAAAAATTTAGAGAATTTCTAGAAATTCAACGGCTTACGCCAAATTGTCATAGTCGAAAAATTTTAGAATTTTGTTTTTAAAGTTTTAATTCAATGAACTTGGTTTTAGAAAATAAACTTATTCAGAAAGAAAAATTAAATAAGAATTTCAAATTTAATAAAATTTCAAGATTTAGACTTTCTTAAATTCAGAGTTTCTAGAAATCCAAATCCAACGGATCGTAACCACATTTATTGAATTTGGAAGAAAATTGTTATAAAATTAGATTTCTAGAAATTCTAAATTTAAAAAATCTTCAAATTTTATTGAATTTAAAATTTTGTTTTAATTTTTATTTTTTAAATTCTGAATAAGCGAAATTTTTAGGTTTCAAAAATGTTTGGATTTTATACGAACAACAATTTGAAATTATTTGATCCTGGCGATTTCCAAATTTTGATTTTAAAAATTTCAAATATTTAAAATTTAGAAAATAGAATCTAATTTTTATAATTAAAATTATTTATTGGTTTAGGGCTCTCTATATTGTTTTTATTTTTTAAAAAATTAACTTGAGCTTTCGGACTCACTTCGAGTCCATTTTCAAAAGCGTTTATAAAAATATTTTCAATACAATTTTCTTTTTATAAATAAATCAAAAACAAAACTAAAAAATTGAAGGTTTTTTCGTAGAAACCAAAATTCGTGTGTCTAGACTAGAAAAATATTTTCCAACCGTGACAAAAAACTTGTGGTAAATTTTACGAAAAAAACTTTTACAAAATATGAATAAAATTTGAAACATTTTACAAAAATATAATGAATCAATTATAAGTATAAGACAAACAACCAAATTTAGATAAATAAATCATAAGAATTACCAATATAAGCATAATCTCCAACAATGTTTATTGAGTTATCACTGGATTTTATGTGTAACATTTCCAAAAACGATCTTTTCCTAAAATTTTTTTGCTGTTCCAAAATTTTAACGTTATCTAAAGTTATTTGATGATTTGTGTTTTTTAAATGTTGAGTGAGAGCACTATTTTGGTTTAAATCTCGATAAACTGCACTTTTATGTTGATACAACCGTTTTTCGATAAATTGTTTCGTTTGTCCAGTATATGTTACGTTACATTCACATTGGATCTGATAGACAACATTGGACTTTTTCTTTAGAGGAACTGAATCTTTAAGTTTAGAAAACAAAGATGTATTCAAATTCGATGCCGGTCTTCCCACAATCTTAAAATTATAATTTTTAAACAGGTGTTTAGTTTTTTCAAAAAGATTTTTTATGTATGGGATAGATAAATAATTTTGGTTTCTATTATCGGCCAAACCTATAGAATTTCTATAAACATTTTTTTGTTTCCAAATAGTAACATCTACTAATTTATCAGGGTAATGATTTTGAGCTAAAATGTTTTTTAATAAAATAAAATTTTTATAATGAAATTTTGTATCTGAAAGTTTTATAATTTTTTGAGTAAGAATTTTGATTGTGTTAATTTTGTAAGAAAACGGGAGCCAAGAGTGAAAATTTAAGTATCTTCCAGACCATGTATCTTTATGATACCAATCCACAGAAATTTTGCCATTAGGTTCATGTATCAAAAGAGTATCCAAAAATGAAATTTTTTTATCAGATTCTTTTTCTATTGTGAATTTAATTCTCGGTTCTATCGAATTGAAAACATCCAAAAAAACATCAACTTTGTCAACTGGGATAGCCGTTATAATATCATCTACGTAACGATAGTAGAATAATGGTTGAAAATCCAAAGAATTTAGTGCTAAATTTTCTACATATTCCATCAATAAATTTGCCAAAATAGGACTAATAGGCGAACCCATTGGTGAACCAAAAATTTGTTTGTAAATTTTATTATCAAATGAGAATTCTGAATTATTTAATACGATATCTAAAGCTATTAAAAATTGGACTTTTGTTAATTTTGTTTTTGAATTTTGCTTTATACTCCTCCAATTGTTGCTTATAATGTTAGTAACTCGTTTGCAATTAACATTCGTAAATAATGACGATACGTCTAACGACAATAAAAGGAAATTTTGAGGGATAGTAATATTACTAATTTTTTGTTTGAAATCTTCTGAATTAATTATATGCGAAAAAGAATCTGATAAAAAAATTTCATTTTTGGATACTCTTTTGATACATGAACCTAATGGCAAAATTTCTGTGGATTGGTATCATAAAGATACATGGTCTGGAAGATACTTAAATTTTCACTCTTGGCTCCCGTTTTCTTACAAAATTAACACAATCAAAATTCTTACTCAAAAAATTATAAAACTTTCAGATACAAAATTTCATTATAAAAATTTTATTTTATTAAAAAACATTTTAGCTCAAAATCATTACCCTGATAAATTAGTAGATGTTACTATTTGGAAACAAAAAAATGTTTATAGAAATTCTATAGGTTTGGCCGATAATAGAAACCAAAATTATTTATCTATCCCATACATAAAAAATCTTTTTGAAAAAACTAAACACCTGTTTAAAAATTATAATTTTAAGATTGTGGGAAGACCGGCATCGAATTTGAATACATCTTTGTTTTCTAAACTTAAAGATTCAGTTCCTCTAAAGAAAAAGTCCAATGTTGTCTATCAGATCCAATGTGAATGTAACGTAACATATACTGGACAAACGAAACAATTTATCGAAAAACGGTTGTATCAACATAAAAGTGCAGTTTATCGAGATTTAAACCAAAATAGTGCTCTCACTCAACATTTAAAAAACACAAATCATCAAATAACTTTAGATAACGTTAAAATTTTGGAACAGCAAAAAAATTTTAGGAAAAGATCGTTTTTGGAAATGTTACACATAAAATCCAGTGATAACTCAATAAACATTGTTGGAGATTATGCTTATATTGGTAATTCTTATGATTTATTTATCTAAATTTGGTTGTTTGTCTTATACTTATAATTGATTCATTATATTTTTGTAAAATGTTTCAAATTTTATTCATATTTTGTAAAAGTTTTTTTTCGTAAAATTTACCACAAGTTTTTTGTCACGGTTGGAAAATATTTTTCTAGTCTAGACACACGAATTTTGGTTTCTACGAAAAAACCTTCAATTTTTTAGTTTTGTTTTTGATTTATTTATAAAAAGAAAATTGTATTGAAAATATTTTTATAAACGCTTTTGAAAATGGACTCGAAGTGAGTCCGAAAGCTCAAGTTAATTTTTTAAAAAATAAAAACAATATAGAGAGCCCTAAACCAATAAATAATTTTAATTATATAAATTTTGCTCAATAATATTTAAATATTAGAATCTAATTTTAATTTACAAAAATTTAATTTTTTTTTTGATTTCAAGATTCCGGCTTTCATTAAATTGGAGTTTGGTGAAATCCAATGGTTTAAATTTGAACGCTGTTGAGAATTGTTCAAATTCTCAAAGTCGTAAAATTTTTCAATTGTGTTTTTAAATTTTAAAAATTCAATTTGTTATTATTTGGTGTTTTTCTAAAGTTTGAAAACAAATTTTAGTAAAGTAAAATATTTTGGGAATCTGGCGATTTACAAATTTTCTTTGGTTGAATATTCTGACTTTTTTAAAACTGAAGTTTAAAGTCTAACGATTTAAATTGGATCGATATTGAAAATTGTTGAAATTCTCTAGTTGAAAAATTTTAGAATTTTGTTTTTAAATTTTCGAAGGTTAATTGGAAATTACTTGACAATTTTCTTAAGTTTGAAACCAAATTTTACTAAATTACCATATTTTGGGAGCTTTACAATCGCAAAATTTCAAATATTCAAAATTTAGATTTACAATTTTTTTTTTTTTAATTTCAAGGTTCGAACTTTCTTAATTTTATAGCTTGTCGAAATTCAACAGTTTAAATTTGAACGCTGTTAAACATTGTTTATATTTACAGAGCAAAACAATTGTAGATGCTATTTGTAAGGCTAAGGTGTGTTTTTAAAAATTTCAGATATTTAAAATTTAAAATAGAAAAAATTAGAACAAAAATCTCATATTCAAAAAAATTAAATTTGAATGGTATTGTAAAGTATTTTTTTACGGAATCGAAAAATTTCAAAATTTTCTTTTAAATTTTCGAAACTCAATTTAACCAATTTTTATTAAATTGAAATATTTTAGAAACTTGGTTGGCCGCTCGCCATTCTAACTTTCTTAATTTTAGAGTTTGTCAAAATTAAACGGTTTAAATTTAAACGTTGTTGAAAATTGGTTTTAAATTTTCTAAACTCAATTTGAAATTATTTGATGGTTTGCTAAAATTTAAAACCATCTTTAACAAAATTCAAATATTTGGGGGCCTGGTGATTTGGAAATTTGGTTGTATAAATTTTGCTTATTCAGAATTTAAAAAATAAAAATCACAATAAAATTTTTTATTTTAATTTATTTTCAAGATTAAGACTTTCTTGTTTAAACTTGAAAGGCTCTTGATTATTGTTCAAATTCACTGATTCGAAAAATTTTCAGATTTTGAAAACTAAATGTGAAATTATTTGAAGATTTTCTAAAGCTTCAAACCAAATTTTACTATCTTAAAATATTTTAGCAACCTGACGATTTAGAAATTTTGTTTTAAAAATTTCATATGATTTCGAAATTTAGAACAAACATTTCAAGATTCAGACTATCTTAGATAGACTTTACCGAAATCCGACGGTTATTGTTGATGTTTTCAAAGTCGAAAAATTGTAGAATTTTTATTTTTAAATTTTGAAAGCTAAATTTGAAACTCTTTGACGATTCTCTAAAGTTTGAAACCAAATTTTACTAAGTTAAAAAATTTCAGGAGCCTAGCGATTGAGATAATCAAATAATCCTACGTTGTATGATTTGATGCTAATCCTAAAAAGGGTCCAACTATCTCAAAACTCAATTTGAAATTATTTGACGGCTCTCTAAAGTTTAAAACCAAATTTTATTAATACATTATATTTTGGTAGCTTGACGATTTAGAAAAATATTTAAAATTAAAATTAAGACAATAATTTCAAATTCAATACAATTAAATTTGAATAGTATTGAAAAATTTTAATTTTCTCGAAGTCGAAAAATTTTAGAAGTTTGGTTTTAAATTTTCGAAAATCAGTTTGATCAAATTTTACTAAGTTAAAATATGATGGAAGCTTGGCTATTGAGAAATTTTGTTTTTAAAAACTTTAAATGGTCAAAATTTAGAACATAAAAATTTGGACAAAACTTATTTTTTTTGTTAATTTCTTGATTCAGACTTTCTTAAATTTAGACCTTGCTAAAATCCTTCGGTTTAATAGTTTGAACACTGTTGAAAATTGTTGCAATTCTCAGAGTTGAAAAATTTTAGAATTTTGTTTTTAAATCTTCAAAACTCAGTTTGAAATTTTGTGATGGTTTTTTACAAGTTTAACTAAATAAAAATATTTTTGGAGCCTAGCGGTTTAGATATTTTAGTTTAAAAAATTTCACATATTGTGTTCTTCAGAATTTGAAACATCAAAGTTAGAATGAAGACTAAAAAAAAAAATATTTTTTCTGATTCTGACTTTCTTAAAGTTTGTTTGTCGAAATTCAACGGTTTAAATTTGATCGGTGTTGAAACGCAGAGTCGAGAAACTTTAGAATTTTTTTTTAAATATTCAAAACTAAATTGAAAACCAACTTTTACTGAAATAAAATATTTGTAAGCCTGGCGATTTGGAAATTGGGTTTCAAAATTTCATTTATTCAGAATTTAGAAAATAAAAATTAAAACAGAAATTTAAAATTTAATATATTTTCAAGATTAAAACTTTTAAAAATTTAGAGAATTTCTAGAAATGCGACGGTTTAAATTTAAACGCTGTTGAAAAGTGCTGAAATTCTCAGAATTGTAGAATTTTAGAATTTTGTTTTTAAATTTTCAAAACTAAATTTGAAATTATTAGATGATTTTATAAAGTTTGAAAGCAAATTTCACAAAACTAATATATTTTGGCAGCCTGGCGATTTAGCAATTTTGATTTTAAAAATTGTATGTAGAATAAAAATTATAACAAAAGTTTCAAGATTCATCTATTTTAAATAGAGTGTATCGAAATTCAACGGCTTATATTTGTACACGATAGAAAATTGTTTTTAGAATTTTTATTTTTAAATTTTTAAAATTTATTTAAAACTCTTGACGATTTTCTAAATTTTAAAACGAGATTTAACTTAAATTATTTTGAGTGCCTTAGGAAAGAAATTAAAATTTTTTAAAATTTCAAGATTCAGACGGGTTAAATTTGAAAACTTTTGAAAATTTTTCAAATTGTCATAATCGAAAAGTTTTAGTACTTGGTTTTTAAATTTTCAAAACTCCGCTTGAAATTTTTTGATGATTTCAGAAAGTTTGCAACCAAATTTTAATAAACCAAATATTTTATGAATTTAGAAATTTTATTTTCAAAAAATTCAGAATATAATTTATCAGAATATTTCGAATTTAAAAAATAAAAATTAGAACAAAATTTTCAAATTTTTAAAAATTTCATGATTTAGACTTTAAAATCAGAGTTTTCCGAAATCCAACTACATACATATTTAAACTTGACCAGTGGTGTTCTTATCCTCAGAGAGTCATTAAATTTTAGAAATTTGTCTTTCAATTTTTAAAACAAAATTTGAAATTATTTGATCATTTTCTAGAGTTTGAAATGAAATTTTACACTTCTAATTTTGATTCTTTTGATCTTGCGGTCAAGATTGGATATTTAGGAATTTTGAAGTATCTCTCAAAAAATTTATTTTGATAATTCTAAATATAAAACATCAATTTTAAATAGGAAATCTCAAATTTTGGGATTTTTTCTGTTTGTGACTTCTGTATAATTATCGAATTGGAAAATTGTATTATTGTATTTCAAATAGTAACTGAGAAGTTCAAAGTGTTGGGATACTGGTCGACAATTTTCTATTCGTCCCCTTATGGTATCAACGTAATTCTAATTTATGATATGATGGTCATACATATACCCAATATCGTTCTTGTCAAACATTTGCTCGAGTTGTTCTGCGTCTGATCAGTTCCGCCCGATCAGAGCCTCCTTATTGCCTCATATTTATTCTGCTGTGGTATAGATCTTTCAATAATTCCGGTTGCTTTACGCGTTTGCAATAAGTTATTAGAGTCTTTTATTATTGTACATAAAATGAATTGATGACATCCATGGATAAAATTTTGGAATAATTGAATAATTGATTTTTACCAATTCTTAGCTTAACTTCTTTTTCTGGAGTTCAGTACCAATCCTGAAATATTTATTTTTAATTTAGCTTTTCTAGCTACAAAAAAGCTATCTAAATTAAATTGCACCTCATACACAAATTATAGTTTTCTCAATTACCTGTCCAAAAACTACTGTACATACACGTAATTACAATTTATGAACTTTGAACTGAAACGTATGCATTGTATATGGTTCCTAATTATGTTCTCCCATTTTAATTTTGTTTACCATTAGCATAATGAAAATTTGTAAATTTTTTGTGTGCTTTATGAGATTTAATTAAATCAAAACATATGTTTTGTGCTATTTTTAGTTTAGTTTTTACGTGAGTCCATTCATTTTAGGTTTTTCATGTATACGTATGAATGAATCCATTTATTTATTTCCGTATAAATATTCTAAATTTATTAGGGCACGTAATTCTCCAAAAATTATTTTTATATATAATGCAATAGTCCTTGCACATACATATTTACAATTAAAATATATCGGTATTAAAATTTTAGATGTACATGGTTACCAATTCAATTTAAATTTAAAAAAAAAAAAACTTCTACACTACAACGTAATCCACACTAATCAATATTTGGCTGATTAAATTTCCAAATCATTTTAATTTAAATACACAAATTTATAGTTGAATAATTTTATACGATGTTACGTGTCTTTTTGATAACCCTCCCGGTTAACATAGACGATAGTGTTTATCACCCCACACTCTACTCTACAAAAAAGCTCTAACAATTTTTCGATTTTGATAAATTGATTTATTAAGCATGTAAAGCTATTAATAAATCACGAGATTTTTATGTTATATCAGTTATACGAACCAAAACAGAAATGAAAATAATAAACGACTATGATTTTTTTTATTTTTTATTTTCGCAACCAAAGTGGTATAATCTAAACGTAAACATAAATAATTTATGCAACGAACATTTTATTTAATAGTGTGTTGTGATTAGATTTCATAGTCTGTCGACCAATAATAATCAATTTCATGAAGAAAAAAAACGCTATATCGTGATAACACACATTTAAAACGAAAATATGGATGAATGGGTGTACGAAATTAAATGTTGGTAGGTTGGGTGCAGTGGGGTATTATCCAAATTGGCTTGTATCTGTTTTGGATAAATTTAAAATATAAAAATTGGAACTAAGTGGTTTTCAAAATTAATTCAATATTCTGATTTCTGAGAGCTGGTAAGGTAATATTGCAGCTTTACTCATTTTAGTATAAACAACAACAACTAGGAATCTATCTTTTCAGACCTAAATTTCTAAATTATTACTACACTATTAAAATATTCAAAATTTCTCATAATTTATAATTATTGAATTTTTTTAATTTTCTAAACTTTCGAATTAAACATCCTATCCTAATAACAAATTAACAATATTACTAAATTCAATAGGGAACCTACCTAAATTTCCAACTTCTACAATTTTCAATTTTTGAATTTCCTTATACTTATTTATTATGAAATATCGAAATTCCTGGCTGGAGTGAAAATTGCGACTGAAGTTGTTTAGATCATTGTTTAAAGGGTCAGCAATTCACTATGCCCACTAAGCTCGTATGTACGACTGACTCTTCGAATTTCGTAATCGCATTTACAAACTATGGTTACCCAAATGAAGATAGGTTACACACTAAAAAAATTAATTCTATTTGACAATGAATGGACAAAAGGTGTTGAAATGATAAAATCGTATCAAAGATAAGAAAAACTTTAAACTAAGAATTTGGCTTTTACATTTACATACACAAAACTAGCATTCTAGACACTGTACCACTGAGAGTTTAGTACACTGATAAACGAAGATTTTGAATAATTTCTGAAAAGATATAATCTTAAGTTTCAGTAAGTTTGTTGCTTTATCAATTTGCTTAGGTGTTACTGTGGGAAGAGGGAAGCAACTACTACTGGAAAAATATGGTTACTGAGAATTGCTCATTTCTAGTGGTACTAAGGTTGAAAATCAGAACTGAATTAATCTGCAAAGCAGATAACAAAGCAGCAGTCCTAACAAAAATCCTTAGAATAACCACGTTTCCACTGCGGTTACTAGTTTGGTACTGTACCCAAACACCGACTGCTTTCTATTTTAGTATTCATATTCTCGAGTACAAAAAAAAAAAAAAATTAAATCAAATATTTTTTTATGCTACCTATATGATAGACAAATAAATTATTTTATTTAAATTTAAATTTTGCATGCAAACATAAAATACCTGAATTGGTTTTACTTAGAAAATGTCTTCCTTAACTGGCATACACCGGTAACATAAAAAATTGTTGTATATAATAATATTATATGTACACAAAGAATGTCGAGGCAAACAGCACTAAAACTAAATTATTATTATTGCAATACACATACTGGTCTCATGTGGTATGAAGCGACGACCGTTAAACTTGCTGCTGTATATACATAGTAATAAATCATTCGCGACTTGCAAAAATGACATTTTGTACCATTATATTATATAGATAAGGTTCAATTACAAACCAGCCATTAGAATACGATGTATGAATATAATACAGTCTATCGATCATGACCCACACTTTACATTTTAAGCGAACGAGAAATTTTTATTGCAATCGATTAGTATTGGTATACTAGATACAGAAGACGTGAATTTTTTTTTAAAAAACCAAATACCATTAATAATAAAAATTTGTATAATAAATTAAATCGAGACGAAGATACGTACATAAATAAATAAATGTATGCGGACAAATATGATGATGAAAGTAATAAAGAAACAATATTTTGTCAAGCGAAATAAATCAAAGAAATGTTGAAGGTGTTTTAAAAGCAATGCACCTGCTTTGTTTGTGCAAAGTTTATTTTACGATTAAATGTTTCTCAGCAAATTTTTACAAGCATATTCTCAGATTGTCACCATCTGAAATAAATCGTAAACTTATATTTGGAATTTGAACACTTAATTCATAATTCAAATATCAATTAGCTGGTGTGAAGTATCTTCACGTAAAGTGTAGAGCTACACAAATTAATAAATAATATGAGTATACACAAAAAGTGTAGCTATACAAAAAAGGATAAATAAATAATTAATGCAATACATTGATTAATAACAGGTTTGTAAATATGCTGAAAACAACTAAAAGCCGTCTGCTAGACTATGGACATTTACTTGAATTGTACAGCTGTTACCAGATATACGCCTAGATATTCATTTAGTTAAGATTTCTGTAACTGTTTTTATTATTAAAATAAAAAGGACTGGCAATTTGAAAAAAATGATATCAATCAGACCATGGTAAAATCTGTGAATTTATAGGAAATTACTAAAGTGTACCGGCAATTTTTAACATTTGTAGTAATTTTACCAATTTACAAATATTTCCCGATCATGCCCGCCCAACCATTTTTGGCTTGGTAAGCAATTTGCTTCGGAAAGCCACATGAAAATTTAGGCCAACTCTATGTTTGGCGTCAGACGGTTTTGAGTAATTTTTACAATTTCCAAAATTTCTCCTACATGCCAATTTTTATTATAATAACAAAAATTGTTTCGGAAACTTTACTACTTACATACTTGTTCACTTAGTGAAATTGTAAGAAAATTTGTAGCAACGTTTTTAGTATTTAATTTTGACAATTTCCAAAAATGTATCGAACATGGTAAACCTTTGTTATGTTAAATCACAAAAATTGTTTCATAATAACAGACATCATTATTATGATTTTTATAAATTAATTTGCATTTATAAATTTGGTACTAATTTTATTATTGTTGTTGCATTAGATACAGAAGGCCAAATTATTAAAAAATCGGTGAACGTTCTGGTATTTACAAAAATTCGTAAATTGTAATATTGGCCTTTATAATTATAACGCTACAAGAGGCACCACGATTTCTATGAACCAAAGGTGGTCAACGGCTAGTTATGTGTCATTGCAAAAAATTAATATTTTGAAACAAATTCACTAAGAAACATGTTGTCCGTATTTGACTAAGTTGTAACACGAGGGGCTAGAATTCTGATCAAGTGACAAATGGCGGTTTTTATGACATCTTACTACAAGTGTCTAAGCGTGGTTACCAGAAAGCGATAAGCGACTCTAAAGGCAGATTTTAATGAATTAACCATTTTTATTATTGAAAACTTATAATTGAAATTTGCCAGTGATTTCCTTTTGTACTAATAAAATATGTCACACAAAATTCAAAATTATCATTTCATCAGAGTCAAGATGTTAAATACTCTGCATTAAAATGCGAATAGGGCTTATTTTAATGGTAGAAGTAGGTAAACATGGATTAAGAAAAAAAAATATCATCTTTAATTTTCTCTTTTCAAAATGGCCGCCGAAATGTTTTTATTTTCTCAAAAGCGACTTTTTCCAATTTTGCTTATTTTTGCCTTGTATTGTAAAAAAAACCGTAAAGTCAAGTGAAATGCGAGGAAAGGATTATTTTCAATTTCAAAGGATTCTGCTTTTTTATTTTAAAAGGTACATATTTGCGAATTAGAAAAAAAAATGTTTAATTTAAAACCTTCGTTAGTTGGTTTTTAATGTAAATATTTGCTAGAACTAGAAACAAACTAATTACTTGAAAAATTACGAAATTTTTATTAATCCAAAGTTTTGAAATTGTTATCTCAAAAATTAGAGATTCTTGTTTTAAATTAATGTCATTTGAATTAAGAATTTACATTTTAGATTTGAAAAATTAAATTTTTAAAGCAAAAGCCTTCCCAATTACATATTTTAGTATAATGTGACATTTAAACTGAGTGTTACGTCAAAATTAAAGATTTTCTCATTTAATTTCTGTAAATGTATTGAAGTATCATAGTATTTTATCATTTTTATAATTATTCATTTTGAAAGCGATAAACATAATTTGCATTATATACAGTCCACATTTTTAGCTCTCTTAAAGAAGATCACTTGAATTATCGATTGTCTCATTTTATAACATAAGTACACATATGTGTCTCATTCTCTCATTTGTATAGTCTATTTAACATAAGAAGGAAAATGTCCTGAGAATAGTATTGTAGTAATACAAAAACTTTCAATGTAAGCAAATCAAAAAAATTAAATTAATTGTTGGCATCTCGTGTGTTTTTAATACCCGACCGATTTAATAATAATTCAGTACTCGTGTAATCAATAAACACGATAACATGCGAGCCGGATAATAGAAGCGGATTATTAATTCGGCCGTAAGTAGTTACACGTAACCATAAAAATGACACGCGTCTCAGTGCAAAAAGTGAGGTTAGGTGAAAATAGCATCCTCGTCAATTCAACACGTAACACGTTAAGCCGAGCCTCAATCATCGATAACTGCAATGGCAGGAGACATTGCTTCGCTAATCAAAAGGCGCAGTGTGCAAAAGGGGCGTTTAATGAAACTTAAAGCATTTATCGAGACAATTGAAAAGAAAACTCGTGTTGAAATTGAAACACGAATCAAGCAATTACAGGATTGCACGTCGCAATACAATGCAATTTACAATGAACTGTATGTATTGTCCGAGTACGATGATGCACACGCGGAGGAAGTTACAACATGTTTGAAAAACGGTTATAAAAGAAAAACCGAAAGCTAACGTAGCAAAAGGATTAAGTAGGAGTTTTGTTACCAACAAAGCAACGAACGTCAAAATGCCATGCAACGTAAGCAACAAGAATGATCATTTTTCTTCGACGTGTCCGGATTATCTCGCACTATCTAACAGCGACAGATTCACTCACTTCATTTATGTTTGAATTTTTTGCGCAAAGGTGACATCTCCAAAGATTATCGATTAATGAAGTGTAAGATATGCCAAAGGCCTCACAACACAACACTCCACGAGTTTTACCAAAAGCAGTCAAAGCCGTCAACAGTCACGGATGAGGTTTTACAATAAGCATCACAACCGGCAGTTAGCACCGCAACACGTGGCGCGTCTTAAACACAGCCAAACAATTCAATGAGCAGTATATTTCCCATTGCTTCAGTTGATAAAACCGTATTGTTATCAACAGCGCAAATTCACATAACTGGTGCGGATAACCAGGTTTACTTATGTCGTGCGCTTCTCGCACGTGATATTTTGAAGGTATCGAAATACCTCATGATGTACAACTAGCCGATTCATCATTTAATTTGCCATCACCGATTGACGTGTTGATTGGAGCTCATTACTTATTCGATCTTCTCAGACAAAAGCGCATCAAAATTTCAGAAGTTTACCACCACTGCACGCAACCGAATTCGGCTACATCATTGCTGGCAAAATCGATCAGGAATCGGCAGAAAGCACGAATTTCGCGCTTATGTCATCACACACTGCAGACGATGATCTTCATAATTTGGTGTCGAAATTATGGAGCTTTGATACTATACAACAAACAAAACACATTTATCCGAAGAGCAAGCTGAGTGTCAAGATAATTTCTTTAACACGCATACACGCAATTGTACTGGAAGGTATGTTGTAAATTTACCATTTCGCAACAACGTTCAAGCAGTTGTTGAATCGAAAAACATCGCGCTAAACCGCTTCCTATCAATCGAGAGAAAATTACAACAAGATGAAGAGGTGAAACATGAGTATGCAAAATTCATTTAAGAGTATATTTCGTTGGGCCACATGTACCGCGTTCCAACCGACAGTTCATTTGCATACTACTTACCACACCACTGTATTGTCAAACCGGGAAGCACAACTACGAAGTTACGAGTAGTCTTTGACGTGTCGGCAAAGACTACGTCGGGTCTCTCTCTCTAAATGATACTTTGCTCGACGGGCCAAAGACCCAGGATGATTTACTCAACATTGTTCTGCGATTTCGAATTCAAAAATACGTCTTCTCGGGTGACATCGATAAGATGTATAGGCAAGTGGAAGTTGCTCCTGAACATCGATGATTTCAGAGAATCTTGTATAGAGAGTCTCCAAAGGAACCGATTGTAGCTTATAAACTCGCTACCATTACTTATGGTGTTAAACCGGCTGCCTATCTCACAACAACCGTTCTCACGCAAATCGGCATTGATGAAGGTGACCAATTTCCCTTAGGAAATGGACAGGAGATGATGACATTGAGTGTCTTATCAACGTAAAGAACCAGTTATGCGAGCTGTTATCCAAGAGAGGAATGAGATTAAAGAAGTTTGTATCGAACTGGTCACGATTTTTGAGTACTATTCCTGCAGATGACAGAGAAATTGAAGCTGATCTGGATCAATTGAGCCCTAATACAATTATTCAGGCTTTGGGACTTAAGTGGAATCCATCGAACGATAGGCTTATATAAATTCTCAGTCCATGACTTTTGCGACAGGAAGCCCACGACAAAGCGCGAGATACCCTCCATTGTGGTCAGCATATTAATTGCACGGTGGTTAAAATTCAAAAACGTGATATAAATCAAGGCTGTTAAGGGAAATTCAGTGGTAATGATAGATAAAACGAGAGCCCATGCGAAAAGTCGACCACTAAAGTAGCTAAAATTATGGAATACATTTTAGAAATACCATATTTTCACTACAGAATGAATATTCCTAACCCTCCGGTACCATTCTTTTACGCGTTACCCTAAATTCACAAAGAGGGAAACAAAATGAGTCTAATTGTCTCTGATACATGCACTTCTACGGAGAAACTTTCATCGTGGCTCATCAATGATCTTGAAAAAAAGAATGATTCAACGGGCTTGTTTGTCAAAAAACCTTTTGAATTTGTGAACAAGATTAAATACGTAAATCTTCAGGAAGATGAAATAATGGTGTCCTTTGAGTCATTTATCCTAATGTACGTTACGATAATGTTCTTGATAAACCATGCAACAGAGAAAAACGTAGATACCAAGAAAATCTTACTAAAAATCTTAGTTGAAACCTGCATTGAACACAGTTTTTTCCAATTTAGAGGTAAAATATATAAACAAACAATCAACTGCTGCATGAGCTGCTGAATTCACAAAAGAGGAAAAGTATATTCACGACACTTCTCCGTTAAATGCATGTGATTTATATTTCGTGGAATCAATTCTAGACAAACACGGACGGACCCAAATAACAAAGACACATACTATTCTTGCCAACACGTCAAAGGTTAAAATTAACAAATTTGTAAAAACTACATGAAATATGAAGAAGTGGTCACAAAAAGTAGTAACCTTTAAGCAGAAATCAGCAATTACAAAAACGGTACATCCATATCTTAAAAATCTGGCATTTATCAAATAACTTGGACAAAATGTTAAAATGTCTATATTGGGCAGGCTGCATGGTCATTTGATAAACTTCGCAGAAAACACAGTTCGCCTATTAGAAACCATGATACACATAAATCTAGGGTAACGAATTTCGACCGAAATCTTCTTTCGTTGGCGCCGACGCCGAAACCTTTTTGTGAACGAAGAACATGTCCAAGTAATCTTAACCTTAATAATTTTATAACTTAACGATGTTACCATCGCGTATTGCATTATTTATGTGTGGATGTATGTGGGACGCCGCCATACCTTTTATTGTTTGTTTTGCTCATTAATCTTATAAAACTTTGCTTAAATATTCCTTTGGGATTATTCTTCAAAGTTTAACATCAAAATTATGGACATTAAGCCAAAACTTATCTAAATCGAAATTTTATAACTTTCCTTATGTGGATAAGAGTACACCTAATTTCTCATTCCAGTTTCATAGAATTTGAAGCAAAAAATATCTAATCCACATTTTATTGTCATATTATATTGTAGCCAATCAAATTGCCATTAAATTGCCATAGGAAAAAAATGTAAAATATATTTTGATGTTCTTTTATGGTTTTAGGACATGTCAGAGTATAACGATTTGCTATATAAAAGCCATATGTCTTTAAAACTCATATGCATATATCATATTAGTCGATATAGATGATGATATATTTGTGTAAAATGAACATTTTGGTTCGGAACACAAACCAAAAATGATTAATATTTCTCAAATTACCCTAGTTTCTGAAAATTATACCCTGGATTAGTCTATAACGAGTTTTTTAATTGAATTTTATTCTAGGAATCAGGTAATTAGAGGATTAAATTTCATATTTTTCCAATTGGTGTATAATAAATGATTTTTGATTTGTGTATGTACCAAGAAATCGATAGGCATTTTATTTATTGTAAACAAAATTAATTTAACGATTTGTTTTTTTATTCCAGGTAAGCATCGGGCCAAATCAAATACAGCGTTATAGGCAATAAATTATTTCTAAGTAAGTATGTACTTGATTTCATTCTAATATTATGATTGATCAGCTCCCTTTTTCTTTATTTTACGAACCGGGGTTCACAGAATAATTAATTAATGTGTAACTGTAACATTTGGCATTTTTGTTCAAATCAATATTCTTTGTGGGGAAAAGTCTCATTTATTTAGTAATTTTTCATTTTATCCCTGGGGTTTGTTAAACAACAATTTTGATTTGATTAAAAGAAAATAATAACAAGAACCCCCATCCCACAAAGAGAATTTTATGCCTGAGGGAAATATGTTGTTTTGAAGGAAAATAAATAAATTCTTATACATATATGTATGTGTTACACCTTTGCCGTTGAAAATGGTTTGAAAGAGACATAACCACACGGTATTTAATACAAAAACCAAAACAACTTTCGTTTTCTTTTAATATGTCAACACAATATGTGTTAAGAAAATATTTTTTTACATACTACATATATTATGTCACTTAACTATTAACTTTGCTAATAAAGTAGTTAAGTTAATTAGAAAAATTACTTAATTTATCTATTAAATAAAAAATGTTGTCAATTTATTTCACCTAATCAAAACAATTCTAATTTACTAAATTAACGGTACTTATTATGATTGACCTCATTTGTGCGGCGAAATTACTTCAAAATAATTAAATTAATTGTTAAATAGCTTAATTTATACAGAATATAATCGTCCATGGCTAATTAAATTAATCGCTTCAGATTAAAAGATAATTGAACGAGTCTTATGCATAGATAACGCAATAAGTGGATGTATAGTATAATCTATGCTTGTAACGCAGACAACAAAAATACATTGTATCACTAAGATTTGGAATCAACTGGAATAGTTATTTGTGAATCGCAAAGTGTTATATTGTCGCGCGAATTAATCAAAATGGTTAAATTTTGTAACTTTTGCACGTTGCAAAGGGATACGTGCGGCAAAGTAACAAAAATGCACACTAAAAACAAAACAAACTGGTCTTTTTCTTGCTTATTTTTCACTTGATTTAAATCCTAAAAAATAAATCACTCGTATGGCCATTACAAAAATTAAAATATCCCACAATTTCAGGAATTTTTTAAATTTTTTCATTTAATTTTTTACAATATTTTGAAATAAATCCCATTTCAGGTTTAATATAGTAACCGAAAGTATCAAAAAACCCCAATAAATTCAAAAAATATTAAAAGAAGAGAAAAACCAGAAGGATTAAATTTTCAAATATTCTGGATTTATTGCCAGAATATTTTAAAATTTAATTTTCCTTTTCAAACTTTCTGGAGTATGTTTCATAATGTTAAATAACTTTAGAAGATCTTCCAGATCTCCATTTTCCAGATTTATCGAGGTTGCGTATTGTTCAGATAATTTAAGCGTTAAGCTTATTGAGATTTTCAATAATTTATAACTGCTAATTACGAAACAAATAGAGTAATCCGAAATATTAGTATACGCTAAGCAAATCCTGAATAGCTTAAAGTCGTTGAGTACCGTTGAGTATACTCTCACAAATGAAGGCAGACTTTGCTTCAGTTTGTTATTAAATTTGCATCTGGCCTATTTAAGATTGCTCAAAGCTAAAGCAATAAAAATGTATTTTCACTTGGCGTTTAATCTTTAAAATCAACAGGTTTATCTGAAAATTATAAATAGTTGTCAGAACGATTATTTTGTCGCTTTCAGTATCCTGAGATAGGCACGATAGACGGTTTTATCGTGTTCTGGATACGCACCGAGACCTCAATAGACTAAATTGAAATCCTAAGATTTGTAATCCGTTCTCTTTTCAAATTACTTAAATGACCATATATTTTCGGTATTTTAAAATATAAAATACCCAATACCGGTACAATGGTCTATTTTGGTTGACAATTTCAATTTTGAAAATAAAATTACAAATTGATTTCCATTTTAAAGTACGCAGGCTAGAACTGGATGCAAGCTTGTGATAGGCCTCCAGTGCCGTATCAACATTTTATATATCTTGAACACCGGCAGTTCTACTTGAGAACCTAGATAGGGCAATACTTTCCTTGAAAGGGTCCTGGATTGATTTTGTTTGGTAGATGTAGTGTAGTTTTTCCTATAAACGACATTAAATTAACAAGTTCAATTTTCACAAATGGAAATTGTAATTAGAAATGTAATTCGGTTCACACATTACTGATGTGTAAATAAAAACTCCCATTAACTAACATTTCACTTAGCTGTATGTGACAGTTTTCGCTTTACTAAAATTCGCTCATCGGTTGTCGAAGTACAACTATAAACAAAGCAGGACGACCAAAATCGCCCAAAATGTCGTTCATTTTACAAACATCACCAGCGCGCCGGCGCAAGTTTCTACATCGTAATGTAAATGACTGTTTTTGTTGCGAAATTTCCTCCGTTTGGGTAAATCCGTCTCTGCAAAAATTTATAAAATTCTTATGGTCTCTGTTACCTCTGTATGTCCTATGTTAATTTTTAATTAAAAATTGAAAATTTAAAGTCGAATTGCTTTCTGAGTTTGTCATTAAACGCTTATGCAACGACACACAGCATTACCATAAAAGGTAAGATAGGAATATAAAGGGATTGACGTGGTAGGATTAAATGGATCGTGAGTTCTGTCATCATGAATCTTATTTTTGATATTGAAAGAGTTTTGAAAGTTATTGATCGTTGCAAATTCCTTTACACTAGTAAAGTTCATAGCAAATTCTGAAACGTTTGAAGCTTAAAAAGTCGTGAAACCTTTTTAGTTTTAAAATTCTTTAAATTAACCAAATATTCTGGTTTAATATCAACTTAATAGTTTTAATAAAATTAAATTAAAAAATATTTCTACATTTAAATTTTAAAGAACCTTCTAAAATGGTATAAATTTGCCAATTCTTAATATTTTAAAAACAGTTCAAAATGTATACCTCAAAACGAATACGCTTTAAAAATTTTAAATGTTGGGTTTTCCGCTTTCTACACTCTAAAATAACCTTTATTTGTTTGCTGAGACATATTCCTGGATCCTTCTGAAATCATAATCATATTTAATCTAAAACTGACTTAACGCTAATAAATATAATCGAGATCAGCTGTTTGTTTCCATGATTTCCATGATTTCAATATGCGGTACATTAGGCAATCCATTACTTATACATTCGCCAACATAGGCACGAGATAGTGTATCGGGAACAATGTTTTGCGACCCTTTCCGATGCTCAATATGGAAATTAAATGACTGAAGCTTTAAACTCCACCTCGCTAATCAGCCAGTTCAATCATTTTGGCTCATAGCCATTTTACGCTGAGTACGGCCGCGTAACATTCAAGCTCCGTTATGGAGTAATTTTGTTGGGCTGGATTGAGTCTTTTCGACATATAGGCAATTGGATGCTCGCCTCCGTCTTTGCCAACCTGGAAGAGGACACTTCCTACTCCTGAACGACAAGCACCGCATTGAATGAAGAATGTTTTTTTAAAATTTGGGTACACAAGAACAGGTGCTGTTATTAAAGCATTTTTCAATCGATCAAATGAAATCTGACGCTCTTCATTCCAAATAAATTTTGTATGTTTCTTAAGTAGATTTGTTAACGGTGCAGATAAAGCTGCATATTTTGAGATGAAGCGCCGGTACCACCCTGTCATCCCCAAAAATCTACGTACCTCCTTTACACTGGTTGGAACTGGAAACTCTCTAATAGCTTGAATTTTTTCAGGGTCCACTCGTAGACTACCATCACCAACAATATACCCAACATAGCGTATATTTTTCTAAAGGAACTTACTTTTTTCCAGGTTAACTGTTAAACCCGTGGAAGTCAGGTGTTTAGCAACAGTTTTAAGTAAGTCAATATGTTCCTGGAACGTACCACTTGTAACCAAAAGATCGTCCAAGTAAACAAAAACCTGGTCCTGGAGCTGGTGTGGAATTACCCGGTGCATCAGTCGACACATGGTCTGCGGGGCATTGCAGAGCCCGAACGGCATCACGGTAAACTGGTACAAAGGACGGCCAGGAACGGTAAACGCTGTTTTATCGCGAGGCTCCTGAGCCAGCGGGATCTGCTAAAATGCATCCTTGAGATCGATGCTCGAGATAAATTTGGTTTTATCCAACCGACTCAGAAGTCCGTCGATTATTGGCAGCGGATACGCGTCCCTAACCGTCACCTCGTTCAACCGTCGGACATCAAGACACAAACGCACTTTGCCACTCGCTTTTCGGACCAATATCACCGGAGAACTCCACGAACTTGACGACTCCTCTATAACTCCCAATGAGCACATCATTTCGATCTCTTTGTCCAACTCGGCTTGCACTGGCGGGGAGACAGGATAGTACCTCTGCTTTATAGGTGCTGCTGTTCCAACATCGATGAGGAGTGATAATAGCGAAGTCTTTCCAAGTCCTAATTTGATGAACGATGGAAATTCGTTAATGGCACTAGGGAACGCGATTTCTTGCGATTCCGAGAGTATGTGTCGATTTAAATCTTCCTCAGGTTTAGTATTTAGCGAAGTCTCCAGTTCTGAGATCATTGTGGGCATAATTCCAAACAGCTCCCAAAAATCTATACCTAAATATAGCTTTTGCTTAAGTCCTAGAGATGGAAAGTTTCGTACCTCATGTTTAGGCTGGTTAAGAAATTTTGAACTTTCGTTACCGGAAGTAGTAATTGACGCGCCACTATCCATCAACCCTCGGTATTTAATGCCATCAATAACTACGTCGGCATATGGTCGGTTATCCAACTCATCAGTGATAAACGTTTCTGCAATATTGAATCGTAACAGCTTGCGGTTGCTCCAGTATTCTCTTGCCCGATGAAAATTCCGATTTGGTTTTGGTGCGATTGGTAATTCAGACTTAGACTTAATAGAAGAGAATAGATTTTGAGTTCCAGACATATCCGGGTTAGATTTGGTGTTAATAGTTGACTAAAAATCTGTAAAAATTGTCGTGCGGTTTACATAAGTGTTGTGTTGAATTATCCATCAAAGTTCGGGGTCGGTATTCGCCGCTGCTTGGACTGTAATGGTTCTGGGCTGGATTTTTTCTGAGGAAACGGATTCCCAGTACTCTGTAACCTCGGTGGGTCGTTTTCCTTGCATCTAAAATAATTGGGTTTTAGAATGTCCGGTCTTCCATATCCGAAGCAAAATATTTTGTGACTATTACAATCGAAATAACCATGACCTATGTCATGGAAATTCCAGCAGATTAATAACTAATCATTCTTATTCCGTTGCCTGGAGTCATTAGTCTGATTAGTAGGCACTTTTTGGGTAGGCACTTTTTGGGCCAACGATAAAGCCGATATATCATTATTCAACTTGACTTGTTCATATTCAAACATTTGACTGGTTTGAGAAGGTTCATAATTAGATCTATTATTACCACCATCAGCTTCCACTTCACTAACATATTGTGGAGTGTAAAATAATTCTGGTTCATAATGGGTTCTTTTCTACGAGTCTTCTAACGCTACGCACCGCCTCACTAAATCACTTATGGTATGAATAACTCTGCCAGCCAAGGCGTTTTGCAACCCAGGCCGTATGTTTCTTCGTAGAATAAGAAATACGTCAGTATCCGACGGTGGAATACGATACTGTAGTGTCATGGCCTGAATGTCATTATATAAAACCATAAAGACTCCTTGAGTTTTTGTTTTCGAGCGTCTATCATTTGCCTAACGTCTAGGTCGGTCCTACGATCTTGGAACCTTTCAAGCAAGCCTTCTTTTAATTTATCTCAAGTCATATCTGGATTTAACTTCAAGAAAGACCAAAACCAATTTGATGCAGTTCCGTTTAGGATAGTTGCTAGTTCGTTACACAAATTTGATGTAGGTACGTTGTGAAATCGTGCGAGATGTTCAAAACGGAAAAGAAATCCTTCAATAGTCAATCCATCTAGCGTACCCTCGAATGAGATGTTCCATTTCGTGGCTGGTGGATATCGTAATACGTGTGTTTGAAATGATCGGTTATAATTAGCATCAAAAGGGAGTGATTCAGGTATATATTGATGATCTGGTTGATGGTATCTTGTAATGTCTGCCAGGTTCGGAATTTCATCATTTTGCTTGCTTGGTTTGGTAATCGGAACTTGGTTTGCATTTCTCGAATCATCAGAACGTGAAGGATTGAGATTTGAGCGATTAATGCTAGCTATTTGTCCAATATCTTCCTCTTCATCCGATGATACTTCGTTCGCCGGTAAATCAATACTGCTATTATTTATGTCTGATATTATTTTGTTAAAATCTGCTGTTTCCTCAGAAATAGTTTTGAAACTCTGTCTTAGTTGAATTGCTGTGTCGATTAAGTCAAGGCAGTTTTGTTTGTACTTGCGACGGGTAGAAGACAAGCTTTTCAACCGTTCAATAACATGTAAAATACGGGAATCAGTCTGTGCAACTATGTTTGTTTTAATATCGTCAGCACTGGTAATTCCAAGCAATATATTTCGATTTTCATATACATATTCGTAATTCGTTCTGTGGTCTTTTAGTCGCGGCAGAATGCGCACGGCTCGGTTTAATGGCGGGGTGTTCACTTGTTCAGTTTCGTCTTTTAAAACGGTCCGCAATCAATTTAAATTGGACATGGAGTTTAATTGTCGAACTAAACATTCGATGGTAAACTCATCGGGATTCAAATGTTCGGCATCCATGTTTTTTTTTTTTGAAAATTTGATCAAACAACAAATTTGAAGTGAAACCAATTTATAAATAAATGGATTTTTATTACTAATATTAGCGAAATTTTCCAAATGAAAGATTTTTTCTCAGAGATTTTACTCAAGTTTTCCCATATCCGTTTTTGTCAGCAATTTCGTAAATATTGACTAATTCCTTTTGATAGTCATCCGCCGATAATGGTTTTTTTTAAAATACGAAAAATCATGCAGTAAAATGGGGCTTTCTTATGTTGCAGAGTGTGGTTTGAATCGCAAGTGATGTATCGGTCACTGGCTGTAGGTTTACGAAACAGATTAAATGTGACACTGTTTTCTATGCTTCTTGATAACTTGAGTATCAAAATATAAGCAACTTAAGATTTTTAAGGAATGCAGTGATAACCGAAAATTAGATATTATTAAGTCAATTTTTATACAAAACCAACAAAGCGCGCTTATGAACTCGGACATGTATCGTCTACCAGAGAATAACTATATAGAAACAGATTGTCAAAAAAAAAATTCAAAATCGGATACTGATTTTTTGTTTGTTTGCTTTTTCAGACTCAGGGACTTTCAAAACCTCGAGAAAAGTGGTTTTGGACTAACCAAATTTTTTGTCATTTTTGACAGGATTTCAATACTTTGGTATTTTTCGACCGAAGTAATTCAAAAGACATGTCAAGACTGACCGGTTGGTAGAGATAGGTATATATTAATGCTTGGTAGTGTTAAAAATATACTCCGTTGAAATTTGTATGAGAAGCGGAAAACAAGTGTTTTCCATTTTATTTGGAAACTCTCTTAAAACTTCTTTAATTTTTTAGAATTTTTAAATTAGCTTAAAATTAAAAAAACATCTGAATGTTTTTCTAAATTTTTAAATTCCTATAAATTGTAAAATTTTTGAAATTTAAGAATTATTTTAGAATTATTCACATTTTTGAATTTTTTTTTTATTTATGTATTTACAATAATTTCGGAACACACTTTTTTGAGCTATAACTCATTCAAAACAGAGTATACAATAGCTGGCCAATATTTTATGTACGAAAATAAACTTTAAACAAGATCCCAAATTGCTGTTCAGTACTTCCCTTGAAAAATCCTGTTGAATCTTTAGTTGGAAAACATTTCACTCTTAACTGGATCTAGGAATTTTAATCGTCCGAATTTATCCCGCTGATTCCAAGCGTGCCGCGATTGAACCGTTTTCACATATAAAAAATATATGATTAGATTAAACAAAAATTTACAGATTTTGCTGACTTGAAAGCCAAAGCCCATTAAAATTCTTTGAATCCCATAAAAATGTCGATCAGACAATTTTTCAACTCCACGCATCCATTTTAGCTGCCTTTCATTATTTACGCAACCACTTCTGAAAATTTCTTGCCAATCAAGAAGCACGAAAAATCTTTGGTTGATTTGTCATAGATAACATATTTTTAATTTTGTTTACATTAAAGCCAAAATAATCATTAATTTGGTTTTGGCATAAATGACATCATTATATTTAACCCATTTAGAGCAACACCCATTATTAATTATTTGACTATTACCCCTAAACCAATATAAAATAATCAATATTCGATTATCTAATCATATGAGATAATTTTTCACTACATAATATGATAAAATAATAGTTTGGTATAAAACAAAATTAATGATAGCATGATTTTCGGCAATTAATAATCTAATTTTGTCACTCTGTACCTACATATTTACTACTCCTTTTTTACAAAAACTATAATTTATTAAAATCTACTCGTTTATATAATAAATTATAATATGTTTAATATAAATCTAATAAATAATTCATTTCTGTTAGAACAAATTATATTCGACAATCTACATTATAACGTAAATTGGTTGTAATTTAAATGAATGACTTCCCGAAATATGTACGCCAAAAAAATACCAACAAAAAATTAAACAAACTGGAAGTGAAAAACAAATTTACCATTTTCCTCCTATATACATACTATACATACATATATATACATAATACTCGAGTAGAATATTATTTTCTAATGTTCGAAACATTAATTTAAATTAACGTTGAACATTTTTGTCTAATACATATTACAAAAATTAAAATTAAATATTTTTTGTTTTATCTAGTGTGGTAATGTGTGTTAGGAAATTCCTATTCGACTCTTTGATTATTTTACTAGCAGCGAACAATGTTTTGTGATGTGAGGTGTAATTATTTCAAATTTTAATGAAAATTTCACAAATTTTTGGATTTTTTTTTATTTTATTGTATCTATCAACTTCATATGCTTCTAGCATGATGTACATTTTTTGTTCTTTTGCAACCTACAGTAATTTATCACTGTTTGGTGTCGAATAAACGCATCAATGAGACTCCTAATTAATAAATCAGTTTTAATTCAAATTTAAACCAAAACTTTTCGATTTTTGCTGGACGGTATGGTAACCAGCTGGATATTTTAATTTTTTTTTTTGGTTTAATTGACTTAGTTGTGGATTTTGTGTAGAAAATTTTTCTTGATAAATTTGGAACATTATTTTGTATTAAAAATGTGCCAATTTATATAACCTCACGCAAAATGTGTACATAAAATCCTATGTGATATTTTTATTTATTTTTTACATATCATTTATAATCTTTAGAAAATTTTTGTTTTGGGCTATAAAAAAAAAATCTCGCATAATATACATTTTAAAATGATTAATGATGATTCATCGGGGTTGTTTAGTGCAGAGCAGTAATTTAGTAACGAAAATAAGATTTATTGGGTGAACAAAATATGGGTAAAGTGTGTTTTTTATGGCCAATTTTATATACCACCAATTTACTTGTTGTTAAATTATTCGGTAATATTTTTGAACAGTAAAAAATCTTTCCATCTTTTTGAGGTTCTGATTAGTTTGCACTGGGAAAATATTCTACCACCAAGAGAAGTAGTTTTATATAATTGTAGTTTAAATCAAATTTTCTAATGTTTATGTTTGAATAACTTATTTGTAACGATGTCATGGTGTTTGGCTTAATTCATTACGTTCTTTAATCCATCAATGTTAAACTCTAGTGTGTGCACATTGACTGATCATTTTCTCAATTTTCGTTCAAATTAAGATTATTTATAAATTAAATTACTTGCAAGTTGCAACCCATAAATAGCTCCATTAATTTTTATTGACAAATTTTGTTACCTGTTTGCATATTACATAAACGATATGTATATTTGTAAACGACGGTAATAAAATATTTATCCGCCAAATATAGATTTATATGCTGTATTATACAATCGTGAAATTTATTTGTATGTACTCGCATCTTTAACCTCCTTCCTTTTCTAGTGTTAAACATTTATTATACCTCACGTTATCAGAATCTTTATACAACACACATAAAATTTAAAGTTTATTTTTTCCTGCTGCCTTAGCTTTGTGTTGTTGTGTTAAAAAAAACTAAAAATCGAGCTTCTTCTGCACAACATATACTATATACACACGACATTGATAAATTACATGTGTGAGATACATTTTAAACAAATTTTCCTCTTTTCAGTTTCCATGTAAGGATCATATTTACACAAAACTAATCAATTTGCCAGGTTTATTGAATATACAATATATGAACGAGATAATACGGAAAATGATTATGCTAAATATATGAATGTTATGCAAGGCAAAAAAAAATTAATAAAATCGCGCAATAATTTTTAAATCATGCAGCATCAAATTCTCGGATGGATTCTCACTCCTAGTGTCATTTATTTATGCAGTAGCAAGTCGTTGATAACAAAAAAATTAAGTCACAAACAGCAACGAAATACCATCAATATACAAAATTCGGAATTCCATGAATTTTCATGAAGCTTTCAATTATTTTTTTATTAATATTTATTTTAAATTTAAATTAACTTAATTGAATAATTTATTTTATGCTTTTGTTTGTAATAAAAGCCTTTTATTTATATACAAAACAATAACGAAATGATATTTATTTTTTATTTTATTTAATAACAGAAAATATTTAAGCATAATTTAATTATGAAATACAAAAATTACTAATTAAAATACTAGTAGTAATTATGAATCGGAAATAAATAAATTTTAACAATTTGAAATATGTATATTATACATAAAAGCATAAATTCGTTGAAATTTTATATTTGTATATTTTTATAAAAAAAAAATGTTAATTAATGTTCTTAAATTTATGGAATTATATCGTTTGATTAATTTTACTTGTGTGAAATTCACAGCCAGTAAAAAATTCGCACTATGCCAATTAACCTACACAAAGCTAGCTCAGCCTTATGTATTAGTTAGTGTATAACAATAAAATAGAGGTTTGGCGTGGAATTTGTTGTTCTACTAACTAATGAACCAAATAATATAACCAGAGGCTGATGCACGAATATTGTATACATTGCATGCGCAATGAAATTCAAATTTTCCACTACAAAATAATCGCGTAAAGCAAAAATATTTTTGTTTAATTGAATCGTTTATTCTTGAAAGGGCTCATATCCACTTTTTCAAATTATTCAGGAAATTAAAAAAACTTTATATTGTCAGCAAAAATAAGTTTAAGAGGGAATTTGAGTTTGTTGATGAAAATGTGAGTCGCTATGAAATTTTAAGCTGAATTTTGGGATTATTTTTCAATTCGTTTAGCTGGTATGCTCATTTGTGAAGCATGGACATGAGCCCTTTCAATAATAAACATAAAAAATATATTTCAATTTCATTTATTAAAATTCATTAGGATCAAAACAAATTAGAAAACCTTTAAAAGGTAAAAGTATACCTATATTTTAAAGGGGTTGGTATCGTTAACCAAAATAAAAAAATCCCAAAAAAAACAAAAACCCCAAAAAACTAAGTTTTTTAAAAATAACAAATTTTTGAAATATTATTTTAATTCGTTTTATACTTTGGAGGATGGGGGCTGCCGCCCCCAAACCCCCGCCCTGAAGATTTTTTGAAATTCTAATATTCATAGTGACTGAATCATTTTCGAAAAATTTGTATTTTTTAATAATAATTCACATACTAAAATAGAGAACAAAGCCGCTTAGCATTGGACCCTTTGCGCAAGGATGACATGAAATTGTGTAGATTCCTTTTGTTTGCATATTTTAGTTATTAAAAATTTATTTTTCCCTTTCGACGGGGAAATACTGATAGATTTTGGTCAGGTTTTCTTCAATACAAAATGCCATTAGAAATCGTAAAAATAGAGTGTTATTACGATTTTGACCAGGGCAGCATGCTTCAGAAAAAATATGGAGTTCAGCAGTCTCAGGTGGTAAATATTTTTCTACGAAATCACTGATCAAAGAGCATACTTCATTTGCTCCTTTTTTACCATTCCTTCGTGATAAAGGTACATTTCGCTATATTTCCTCTTCGAATCATAGATACAAAAAGTATTAATCCAAAGCTGCCGATAGTAAAAAATTGTCTGCACGGGAATATGTGATAGCGGCAGATTCTGCATGTAATCAAATACTATGCCGTAGCAAGAGCTGTCATTTTCGCATTTGCTTTTCGATTTCATTAATTTTGTTGTAAATTTTTTTAGATGTTTTGACGTGAATCATCTTTTTGGTTATCGCAACCCGGTTTGTATCATCATTAAGGATCGTATTATTTATTTTTGCTGACAATTCCTCGCATGTTCCGCAGACTGTTTTTTGCGGTCTACCAAAGTGGTAATTAAAACTATCCTTAAAATACAAAATGTGCTGGACATGTGCCCTTTCTAGAATAAATGATTTTTTTTTTTTTGAAGGTAGGTGCCGTTTCATTAACCATATGGTAATGTCGTCTTGTCATAAAACGTATATACGTGTCTGTGATACAAAACCGTCATAATACTAATTTTAACAAAAAGTGGACATGAACCCTTTCAATACCAAACGATTCCGATTCAATTTCATTATCAATATTTTTAGGCAAACTACTTCTCACATTCCTTTACAACCACAAATATTTAGGCAACCTAAACTTTTCATTTTATTTTCTTGTGCACATCACTCTGTTTAAATTGATGAAAAAAGCAATTATCGATGTTTTGAAAGTCCCTGAATACGAATAAGCGAAAAAAAATGTCGGTCCGTCTGTCTGTAACAATATCTATGGCATCTCGAGAACGGCTGATCCGATTTGGATTTTTATTTACTAATCTGTTTCTATTGGTAATGGAAAAGCGGAGAATTGAAAAACTTTTGGAAGTTGTCAAGCGATCAAGAGGATCTGGTATCTGCCATATGAATTTACCCAAAACTGGTTTGAAGATTGATCTGGGAGTTGGCGGTTGAGTTGAGCTCCTTCTGCGGGTTGAATGGTAGTTGAATTGGAACTGAGTTGGGGTTGGATTAACGTGTTGAGTAATTTTTAACAAAATATGGTTTGAGGATTGAGTTGTCCGCATACTCAACGGTTCAGTTGAGGGTTGAGTTGGGTTACATTTGTTGGTTGAGTTGGGGTTGGGTTAAGGTTTGGTGAGCAGTTCAGCTAAGGGTTTATTTGTATTTTGAAAGATTTATCTTGACTTGAGTTCATGTACGCATGAAGTTTAAGACCGTGATGAGTTTGGTGTCAGTTTGAGGTTGATTTAAGGACTTAGTTGCACGTCGAATTAAGGTTGAGCTCAGGTTGAGTTATGGTTTGACTACGACTGAGTTGCGGTTGAGTTAGAGTTGTGTTGGAATTGAGTTGAGTAGATGTCAGCGGTTAAATTAGGGATTTATTTGGGGTTGTGTTGACGGTTCAATTGGAAGTTAACTTGAGTTGTTTTGAGTTGAGTTCAGATTCAGAGTTTCAGTGATTTTAGTTTTGAGTTGTTTGTTGAATTTGGGGTTGAGGGTTGAGTTGGGTGTTGAGTTGTAGGTTCAGTTAGGATTGATTTGAGTTCATAGACGTATGTAGGCTTCAGACTGTAGTTGTGGATTTATTTGGAGAGAGTTGTGGGTTGAGTTGGAAGTTAGCTTGAATTGAGTTCATGTATGCTTGAAATAATATACATTCTAACCATCTTGATTTGGGGATTGAATAGGGCATTGAGTTAGGGCTAGATTTAAGGCCTTCATTCAGCCCTTCATTGGGGATTTATTTGGAGGTTGAGTTGAGATTTAAGTTTGAAGTCAGCTCGACTGGGGGATTCCGTTGCTGGGAATCATCCCCGTTGCAGGATCAAAGTTCCGATTACTTATAACGCCCTTTATATTTTCATATTAAAATTTAAAAAAAAAACAATATTGCAATTTGCTGTCACATCCAGTGGTGTAACATGCTATCCGCAGCCGCGGGGTGGGGTGGAGGAGGGGGAAGGCACGGTTATTGGGCCAACAAGATTTATCAAGCTTTCGAATATTAGTTCAAAGCAAAGATTAGGTAGATGGCAGCTTAGATTAACCTTCAAGTATACCACCCTTTCAAATTTGCAGAACGGGACATTTCTAGGAAATTTGTAGAGAAGTAAGAAATAGTTCCTCTTGCTATTAAATATTTTCTTAAGACAGGCCCAACAGTTTCTTCTCGGTTGTTGAAGATGAATGTTAGCTTCTGATTTACCGAATCTTTTTTTATTACCGGTAAGTAGTAAATAAAAACTAAATTTACCGGGAAACCCGGTGAAACAGATTTATTTTGAGAAACTATTTGAAATATAAGGAAATTACAAATTCCAAATTAATTTTGCAATTATTGATGGTGTATGTTTGGTAGTTTTCGGCGGATTCACTTTTTAAAATTTCCCGAGATTATTGGAGGGTAGCATGGAAATAGGATGCGTGATGCTCGAGACTTAATTGGTGATTCGGTGTTCCGAAATAATCAGGTTATTCTAGATTTCTGAGATCATTCGACCATTATTCGTCTCGGCAGGTAAAACTCACATATATAAATTACAATTTGAACGCTTTCATGGTAATGTGGTAGATCGAATGAAATTTTTTCCATTGGTAAATTTTCAATGCCAACAGGTTGTGTATTTCTTTCGTGATATTTACCACAAAATTTAATGCAAAATTCAGAATAAATTTTATTCTCGGTAAAATTCGGGTAATATCGAATCGATAACCCGAATAGTTTAGATTAATCGGTTAACCTTAACCGGTGGTAATTTCCCTAACAATATACATAAACTCTTCAGTAGATATGCGGCGATATCTAAGCAAGCAATTTCTTTTTACCAACCAACCTTTGCTTCTATTTGATGAAAATCGTAATGGACAATAATGAAAACTAGGATAGATACGAAATTCGCTTTCCTGTGAGTAACCAAACTATAAGAGATTGATTCACTTTTTTAAATACTCAACTTATATGTAAAATTTTCATTTCAACATGGTAAAAATTCTCTAATCTCTATATGTAGACATTTTGACAGTTATTTGGGAGTAATGAACGACAAAAAGTTCATGGCTACTTAGTGGGCGGTAATCTCTTTTAATTAAAACATGGACATGCGCTCGGCTGCAAACGAAACATATAGTAATAAATTTAACACGTCATTCACTTAATCGCAATTAGTCGCTTTTGCTTTATTGTCTTTTGATTTGAAATTCTGTGACTACCGGTGCAAATATTTAGAACAATGATTCATATTTAACGGAACAACTTTCTGCAATGACACTATTAGCTGAACTGTTCGACGTAATATTAAATAAAACATCATAAAGTTGGAACATGAGTAAATGTTCCGGTATATTTGATATTAATTAAATTTCTAAGTTGTAATTGCTGTGAAAAACTAATAACACGTCCAATTTTCTACAAGCAATATACTTTTATGACAGTATTATAATTAAAAAAAAAAAAAATCGATTTTTCTCATTTTCAAATTTATGTGCAGTGTAATTTTCAACATTGTAAGGACTATAAAAGTAATTATATTCGAACACTGTCTATATTACGTATCACATAATTAATTTTTGTCATTAATATTGAGCTGCTGCCATTATCAAACATTTCAAATTGACACTAATAAATTTACTGGAATCTTTTTAGATGACAATTTTTCACTAGTGAGCAGCATATCAACCGACTCTTTGAAATTATTCAACTTATCCCCATTAAAATTGATTACTCTCGACTGACAATGTTTCGAGACTTAGTACTTTGAATCGTCAAGAACCTAAAAAAATTAATACTAAGCAATTTCTTGCTAACAAGCGTTATTGTAGCCTTTTGTAGCGTGCTATCCAATTTGGTTCGTCTACGCGCGGTGATTTGGGTAGACTCTTTATTGATTTCCACTGTGTGTGGTTTAAGCGCCAGTCTACCAGCACGATAAGCCGGCTTAGCTCGCTTTTGAGGAGTCTGACTCGGGCGGGGTGCAAAATAACACCACTAAAAAACCACCGCGTGTATCTCGTACCTTCTAAAAAGATCGTACTAACGGTAATAGTAAAAGAATTCTTTCGCACCAATAAAGCGAGATAATAAAAAACAGCGTGTCACGATACCACGCGATAACCGTGACGGGACAACACAATAATGAGTGACTCACAACAAGCTGGACGAGTCCAGCTGCGAAGGCGTTCCGGCATCCATTTGGACGTATCCGAGTAATTCGGGACAGTGCTTTCCAGCTGGCGGTTTAGGCTGTGGTATTTGTTGTTTTGGCCTGAGGCGTAATCAGCAAGATTTTGCGCCATCCCATGCTATTCAAACTAGGGTTATATTCCATCCGAGCCGTAGATTAAAAGAACATTCGAATATTGTTGAATATTAAAAAAATGTTACGTCATTTAGAATTATTGGTGGATCTATTTGAAATTATGTGAACATTAAAATGGTGACTGGCTTTTAGTAGTTCGGTTAACTCAGTGAATGAGTGCTTCCTAAATAATTTGAAAGTTCCATCCATTTTAAAGCAGACTTATCAGAAATTATAAACCCAAATGGAAGCTGGAAACCCAAATATCTTCGCTATTATACAACGCTAAAAGGCGACGGTGGCAGCGGTTGAAGCATTCGATATATCAAAAAGAAACACATACCAGACGTTGCGATATGTTTCTTAAGGTAAGTGAAATAACGAATCTAAAAAAGTAACGGACGACTATCTTCACGGTTTGTGGAGAGGCGTACATTAGCTATTGGGTTCATTAATAGTCCCAATATTATTTAAAAAGAAAGCGTTCAATTGCAATTTTGAGGCTAGATAACACCAACTTGCAACAAAGTATTTTTGAGCTGAAAAAAGTTAAAAAACTCAATATTTGCCTCGGTTCTGTAGAAATAGCAAACACGATCCATTGTGAACCTGAACCCTGCATCATCAAAAGGCATTTGCTGTATTGCTGAATATGATATTGTACCAGTCGCATTTAAAAAGTTTCATGAGTTTTTTCGCGAAAGGAAATTCACGATAGAAACCGGTCATCGCCCATTTCTTGGTTTGTTCATCCCTGAAAAAACACCCCACAATGATATTTTTTTCTGAGGTATAAAATAAAAATCACTCGACATCAGTACAGCTACACTGAAAAATGTCGACTCTAACCTGAGCGGTTCTGTACAATGGTAAAATGTTTTTCGGTTTTTAATTCTTTAGTTTAATCTATTGCTCATCTAGCACGTAGGTAAACAACGCAACTCTCAAATCTCATTTCACCACCAAAATCTTGGCACTGACGTCAATTTGAAAATGCGAATGAAGTTTATCTTAAATCAATTTTAGATTAAACATCAACAAGAGCAATAAAATTGGACTGTTATTTTCTGATTCCCAGGAATTCCAGCGATTCTACAAATTTTCAGTCGATTACCTCATTTTTTATGTATAATAGAAAATTCAAATACGCCTAATAGAATTTTAGATCGAGAAATGGAAAGTAAAAGAAATTAAGTGATTTAAAATAATTGTAAAAAATCGCATTTGGGCCTACCGTCATGGGAAATGTATCGATGAATTGAAGATCAAACTATCACTCGCTTTGATTTTACCCAACATATTGCCATGATGATATAGCTTTTCTATTTCGGATTTTGAGCTCATCCCAAAGAATACATCATCCATCATTTTCTTTGTCCCCAGGAACCATCCTTATTTCTTCTAAAGGTAAATTTTTCCTTTAGAAAATTTAACATCCCTATGATCCCATCTATCTGTTACTTTTAATTTCTAATGTATGTCCACGTGTCTTGTTTCCATAACGGATCTGAAGGAATGTATCATCAGCCATTTAAAAACATTTTGCAGCTGGAGAACGTTGCTCAATATCAGTTCATCTCTGATTTGATATATATTCGGTTGCCTAAGTGCTATGTTTACCAAGGAACTATTCTAGTATACGCTCTGAAGTACTTCAGCGGATGAGGCTATCTAATATAATATTCAGTTATTTACCCTCTAAATCTACAACGTGCCTTTATTTTTTTTAGCGTTGCATCTTTCACCGGCGACTTTCCGGTTAATCCCATGAAGTTAATAAACGACTTAGAGTAGAAAACTGAATTTTGCATTCAATCTAGCATGTGCGTGTTACAAAAAGCTTACATTTGGGCGAATTTATTGTTGTTGTTGTTTAATTTAAAATTAATTTAAGATAAACTCATTCGCATTTTTTAACACAACCAGGCCCCCTGTTACATTAATTCATGATACAGTACAGTCTATATAAATTCGCAACGATTAATATTTAAGTCGAATTGATTATTTCAGATATACATTTTCTTTCGCTATCACCGACCACAAATTCTGGCTAATAATCCGTAAAGATTTTCCCTCACACCCCCCTATAATAATATCTTATAAATTCGCGTATTTGATTAATAGAATTTTTTTATGTATCAACATATTTTATGATTACGAATAAAATATTGTATTAGGGATATTTTTTTTTATTATATCTTTGAGGAGTTACTCAATGATTCGAACACACAAAATTTCATTCAAAATTAATGAGCTCATTACTCGCTTTCTTTTATTTGGAATGGTGGGGGGATTTATGTATGTATATACTTGTGTTGATATAAATTATAATTTATGACATTTTCAAAATTTATTACAAAATATTAATAAGCGCGCATTAAACGTAAATAATAGTTTTCTAATCTAATTAAGATGTAACGATTTTTTTTTATTTTATAAACTGTACGAACATATAAATATTTATGGTTAATTTGATCTAATTTATATTTAGTTAAATTTACAACTTCCATTTAGAGGAGTGTAATTATCATAATTAAGATGATGTCAAGCAAGATAAGAAAAGAAACCAAAAATTGTGTATTAATTCAACATTAAAATATTAAATTCAATTTAAATTAATAATTTAAAAATAATTTAACGCAAACGTAATTTAAGACGAGCGAGAGTAAACCATAATAAATTTTCTAATTTTATATTGTTATGCTAAACAAAAAAAAGAAACTTTATGTTTTGTTCGTTTTGCTTTTAAACTTCAGAATTATTTAAATAAAATAATTAAATAATAAAAACAAAATATAAATTTTGTTTTAATGGATATAAAAATATCAGTTTAACAACCACCACCAAAAAAAACCCTAAACAACAAACTAACAACAACATTTGATTTTTGGTTGGGTATCAGGCACACTACCACCACTTTCTTGTAGCAATAAGTTTTTTGAGGAATTCTTTGATTTTTCGTTATTTTCATGCTCTTGCCTAATTTAATATTCTAATCACGTGTGTGAAATATTTTTGCTTTCATTGGGAATGAAATAACAATCAGAATCAAAATATTTGTATTCTACTGATATACATAATATGAATATTACGTTTAATAAAAAAAAAAAACATTAAGTAAGTTTGTTTTATAAATGGAAGATATATTGCCTTATGTTTTGTTAAATTGTTTAAAGTTTTAATAGGCGAATTTATATGTTACGATGCGTATGTGTGCCTATCAATCGAGAAGATAATCATAAAATGATTAAATCAGTTTATACGTTGATAGAATTTTAATTCAAAATAAAAGTATCCAGTGGTGTATTGGAACAAGTTAATCAAGAAAGAAATCTACACCCAATACATCATCGTTTTAGTTGCCACTAGGTCCTTCCTTCTTATTTAGCTTTTATTACTAATGTGTAGACAACCTTATTCATCCTATTTCAACAAAACTGAACCTTTTGTTAGAACCGCAATTTTCTGTTATAATTTTTAGCAAGCTTTTTGTAGTGGTATAACCTTTTACTATTTCGTGTAGGAACCAATAATAAAACACTATGCCTTTTAGCTTCAAGTTCTTGAAAGAAAGCATCTCGAATGTTATAAAAATTGAAAATCCAATATAAATAACTATTGGAACAATAACAATCAGCTGTCTCTGGTTTGGTCAAGGTGGAGATTTGAAAAGATTTTGAGGACTGCACGTCAAGAGGGTGGGGTACCTGCCATACGAATTGATTCAAAAATACTGGTTTTATAAATATTTACGATATTTTTATATAATATGCTGGTTTGATTATTGAATTGGGCATTGAATTGGGAATTGATTTGAAGGTTAAGATAGGGGTCAATTTACGGGTTAATTTAAAGTTGAATTTAAAGAATTTTAATATATTCTAAAAATTTCAGGAATACCTTTTTAAGAGTTTTTATTCTTAGGAATTTTAGAAATTCAAAGGATTAAAAGATTTTTTTTTTCATTTTTTCAAGAAATTTTAAAAATATAAGATTCCCGAAATCTAAAAAAAAATTGTTAAAGTTCAAAAATATGCAATTTATAGAAATTTAAAAATTTGGAAGAATATTCAGAAATTCGTTTACTTTTACGTTTCCAAATTTAAAAAAATTCTAATAGTTTCCAAACAAATTTGAAACTATTGCAAAAACGGATATAATTTCATAGATTCTAAAAATAGCAGTAATTTGTTTTTAAGAATTGTAATTCTTAGGAATTGATTCCAAAGATTTTTTTCACATTTTTTAACAAATTTGAAAATTTATGATCCACCGCATTCTTCAAAATTTTTACAATTTATAGACATTTAATTTTTTTATTTTTTTTATTTTATGTTTTCGAATTTAAATATGTAATTCTAAAAAAAATTAAAGAAATTTTAAGAGTTTCAAAAAAAAACAATTAAAAACACTTGTTTTCCGCTTCCCTGGGATGAAACAGGGTTGAAAAGCATTAAAAGATTCTTAAAATTTCAAGAATTGGTTTTTAAGAAATTTAATTATTAGGAATTTAATAAATTCAAATGACTCAGAAATTATTTTTTCATTTTTTTCAACAAATTTCAATAATAAAACATAATTTTAAAAAAGAATTTTTATAGTTCAAAAATTTGATTGTACAATTAATAGAAATTTAAAAATTAGAACAATATTCAATTTTTTTTTAATTTTAAGTCTTGCATATTTTAAAAATGGCCCAAAAAACTAAAAAAATTTTGAAAGTTTCCAAAAAAATGTATAACCACTTGTTTTCCGCTTCCCTGGGATGCAAATTTTAACGAAGTCAAAAAATTAACTGATCGACATTTTAATCGAGTTCAAAGAATTTAAATAGATTCTAAAATTTTCAGGAAAATGTTTTAAAAATTTTAAATTCTTAGAAATTTAAGAAATTCAAATAATTCAAGAAATTGTTTTAATCTTTTTCAATAAATTTCAGAAATCCTAAACCGAATTCTAGACAAAATCTTATATATGTAGTTCAAATATTTTAAAATTTTTATAAATTTAAAAATTTAGAAGAATATTAAGATTTTATTAATTTTAAGTTTTACGAATAAAAAATTCTAAAAAAATAAAGAAATTTTAAGAGAATTTCCAAAAAAAACTTTAAAAACACTAGTTTTCAGTATGGAGATGCGAATTTTAACGGAGTTGAAAAATTAACTGACCAACATTTTCATAGAATTTAAAGAATTTTAATAAATTCTAAAAATTTCAGGAATATGTTTTTAAGAATTTTAATTCGTAGGAATTTAACAAAATCAAATGATTCAAAAGATGTTTTGTCGTCTTTGTCAAGAAATTTCAAAAGTATAAGAAACAATACCACATAATTAAGTTTTGCGAATTTAAGGCATTCTAAAAAATTGCAGAAATTTGAAGAGAGTTTCCCAAAAAATATTAAAAAACTTGTTTCCCGCTGACCTGGAAAGCAAATATTAAAGGAGCCAAAAAATTAGTTGATCGACATTTTCATGGAATTCAAAGAAAATTAGATTCTAAAAATGTCGGCAATATGTTTTAAGAATTTTAATTCTTAGGAATTTAAGAAATTCAAATGATTCAAAAGAATTTATTTTCATCTTTTTCAAGCTTAAAAATACAAGATCATCGAATATTAAAATAGAGATGCTTAGAGTTCAAAAATTTACAATAGAAATTGAATAATTCAGAAGAATAAGAAATTTTTGAATAGATTCAAAATATTTATTTTATTAAAAGTGAGAGTTTTCAGAACTATCCAGAATTTTAATTAAGCGATCAGTGGTTGTTTTATTTTTGAAGCTTCAGGAAGGAATAATCCGTCCCTAATAACCGTAACTTCATGGTCGACTATGCTCCAAGATAACGAAATTATTAACCTCTAGCTAAAGGTTCTCCTTTTGTGCAAAAGCTTTTGTAGCAAAGATACTCCTTCCAATATTAGAACAAGTTTATGAAAAGATTGCTCTTTTGGTCGACTTTCAAACAAGCACCGATAATAGTCAATTAAAAGTGTTCGTTTCGTGATTTGTTGGAGTTGAATTCGTTTATCAAAGTATCAATAGAAGTCGGATTCCTGTTGAATTTTTGAATAATAATTCACAAAAATGTTATCAATATATAAACGTAAGCCAATAGAGCCAAAGCGATGTATTCTTACAATTGTCCGTAGTCGAGAAAAAGTATTCGCGTGAATTTTGTCTAAAAAACATAAACAAAAAATCCCCACAATTTAATATAGCGAATAATATGAGTAATTGAAACCAAAGTGGCCTATATACAAAGTTGGCAGAGGGTCTTGGGTATCCGAAACAATTTTTAGTTTTGGACAAAACAGGGGATTAGGGTGTTTAATACAATCTCACATAATATATAACAAATATTACGAAGAAATAATTTTCTTAATTTTCTTGAGCAAATCCTGCGAAGCTGACATCAAATAGGCCCATATCAAAAGTTGGCTTAAACAAATTTTAGTGTTGAGAAAAATAGAGGATTACTAGAGTTAGCTAGGATATAACTTCCTAGAATTTTCTCAAGAAAATCGAAAAAATTGTTTATTCGTAATATTTGGTATATATTGGGTGAGATCTTATCAAACATGGTTGTTCTAAACACCTTTTTGATCAAAATCTGAAAATTATTTCGAATACCCAAGACCTCTATGCCAACTTTGTATTGCAAACTCTATTTTATCAAATTGGGGCAATTTTGAATTCAATACGATTAACTCATAAGCTAAGTGACGGAAGGATTGAGATATCTGAGAGAACTCTAAAGCCCATATTAACCGAAAAATAAAGCAAATTTGTTTTATCTTACGTCAATCCTTAACTCATTTATAATGAAATTCCGTCAACATTAATCGCTTTGGTTTCATTTTTGAGCTTAATATGGGTTTTTATCGGTCATCTCTACTTCTTATGTTTGTCATTTAAATTCTAGTGAGGGTTCTCACCTATATCCTTCGAGTGTAATCGCTGAGGGTGCTATTCGCTTTTGTAATGCAATGCACAGTCCCTCCGAGTGTTTCTACGTTCTATTATATTCAGCTCTGGAGTTTCCCTGCCAGAGTGGCCTGCCTTTCGCTGCTAATAATAGCATAAACCACTTATAATAGATTATGCTTTCCGTGCCACGTCCATTTTATCACAGGTATAGTATTCTTCAGGTAAGGATTGTTGGCTAATATTTTAAGTATCTATATCATAAGAAAAGAGAAGGGAATTCTAAATATTGCTTTGTTTATTAATTTTGATCTTATTTTGGTTCGTCGAAAAAGACAAAAAATTATTTCTCTCATGTCTATACCAAAATCAGACCAAAATTGAAAAATCCTTCCTTTTTTCTTATTTTCTTACTACAACTTCTCTGATTTTGTGAAACTCTAAGGATTTTAAATTAATTAAGTATTTATGGGATTTTAAACCAATTTGTTAATATTTGAAAGAGGCTACACTATACACAGAGAAATTCAGACTATTAAGCGTAAGCAAATAAATTATTTTTAGGTTCCTATTACCAAAAAAAAAAAAAATTTAAAATTTTAATCGAAATATTTTTTCAAAGCAATTAGACCATTAAATTCTGAACCAATTTTTAATTCCGTGGAATTTAATGTTCGGCAAATTGTAAGACAAAACGAACAATCAGACAAACTTATAGTTATAGGTATGCTTCAATTTGCGGAACATAATGTACCGGCTTAAATTTGAGAAAAAACATTATGTAGGTAATGTACCAATTGTGTATGGAAACCAAACAGCAATAAGAACATATACACACACACACACCTACATACTCGTATAAGATAAAATCATTTTTTGTGGTAACGGTTGATATAAAACTGTGATAATCCTCAATGAATTAGATATGTCACGGATTAAATAATACATTATGGAATCGTACCAGAACTGTCAAATTGGAACATAATCCTCAAGAATGCAAGTAACATAAGATTTTCGCTTTCTCTTTATATTTTAGATAAAACAAGAAAGATACTTACTACTAAAATAATAAATCGGTGGTCTTTTTATTTCATCTGGTTCTTCATTTTGTTTTTTTTTTATCTGTCTCATTATTAATGAGACAATTTGTGACTTCATTTATAATATTATCTTCGGGGTATTTGTGTATAGTCGCGTAGATATAAAGCAAAAGAAAAATATCGTAGGCTTAAAAATTAAAATCACTTAGCAGAAATAAAAATAAAATATTTTGATACAGCAGCATCTCACACAGCACATAAAGCATGGAATATTTTAATTTTCTTAAATTATTCGAATCATTTAATTCTTCAATCTCATTTAACAAAATATCAAATTTATATTTTTTGTGTGTGTGTATATTTAGAATATGATAAAGTCGGAAGATTCAAAGATACTCGTAATCTGTTCAAAAGAAGGCATACAACATTATGATATAGAAATAATTTTCGACTTGTAAAAGATTTTCGAGATTTACGGCTAATCTAATTATTTTGCGATATAATAAAGTAAATTAAGATTTCGATATAATTACAAAGTAATTAAGAAACAGACACTTTCAAATTTATTAGCTATGGTGGTATTTCGCCAAAACAATTTTTTTATTTTTTTAAATGGAGATTAAATTCACCTGGAAAATTGAAAGGGGTGCAGCAGGATCAAGATAAAGTTGAAACCTTATTATTTTATCGTCTCTCCTATGTAAAGCTTATTATTAACGCTCCAACGGAATGGAATAATCTTCTCTAATCTTTTCGATTCTTCTATAGATTTTTGTTGTGTCTCCATAATATAAAAAGTCTAGAAAAAGTTAAGCTAATTTTTATCATTTGTTTCGGATGCCGTAAAATTTATAAACAAAATAGAGGTATGTACATAGGTATTATATAGCCAATTTGATAAAGCGGGAACCAATTTTACGGGTTTCATTTGAATTATCTTCGTTTTGAAATCGATGTATTTTTGATGTCTGGGATTAGGTTTAAATAAATGGTTTGGTAAATATTCCAACCTTCAAAATAATTCTTAATATAATTGAATTGCCTGAAACTGAACTGAATAGGCATTACAACTAGCCTAAAAAACATTTGAACACTTATTTTCAATTGCACTATATTGAAGGAGAGTTTCTGTGTAACATAGAGAAGTGTGTTAATAATAATTTTGATAATGTCTTTTTATTCTTGTTGTTATAGACCATTTGGTAGTGCGAAGTGTAGTAATAAGTTGAGAGTTGTTATTAAGTATGCTAGAATTGTGTATTTGAATCCAGTTCGATAATTAAACACTTTATTAAACATAACATAAAGAGAACATAATGATATTGCAACATGACATTTAATTTGAAAAAATTTCTTTATACACAACTTTTTGGTAATTCCGAGTTGATCGGAGCTAGGTCAGTTCTGGGAATGAATACAATTTCCTTTTTTGCGTTCCCCGTTAAAACGCGGGCAATTATCAGATTTGATTTCAGCTATCGAATAATTAATCGAGTTCCATTACAAAAATCGCGCTTTGTATTAGGTTAGGTTAGGTTTGGGTGGCGGTCCACCAGGACCAGGCATAGACACAAAAAGGTCCGTAGCCATACCACAAATTAAAAATTTTTCCTCCAACTCATTGAAACCACTTTGTATTAAGATTTCTTAAAAGAATTATGATACTTCCAACAATTAAGTTCAATTTATGAAGCGGCATCCCAGATGGTATTAAATCATTTAAAAATTCTGACGGGTAGTTGTGAATGTCTTCATGGGGCTTTCCGCAAAACGTGTCAACACTTCTTTGTTGATCAGCTTTCGATTATTATAGAACTTTTGCAAATGAGGTTTCTCGGAATTTCAATTAAGTCGTCGGCAAGACCATGATGGTTCGTTAAAGTTCCATCAGAGACCATGAAATTTTAAACTAACTTCAACAATTGCAGGCTGACTACCATGTACAACTACAAGTTTGCCAAAAATCTCCACCAAGTAGCATTGTTTTACCGCCAAATGGTTTCTGGTTTTTCAATATCTCTTTACAAAGCTTATCGACAGCATTCATAGCAACACCAGGGTGCCATTGTAGTTTCATCTCATAGAACTAATTTTGCCTTTCTAATTAATTCTGCGTCAATAGATGTCATTCGCATAGAGAACGTTGAGATTTTACGATTGGCACAGGTAATTTAAACAGGGAGTGATATGTTCTGCCTCCGTCAAGAAGATTGGCAGTTATTCCTGTAGAAGCAACGGTAAGTACAACGTTTGATTCTCCGCGAATCGTGTTAAGCAGCGTTTTGTACAGATACGTTTTACCGGAACCTCCTGGACCATCTATGAAAAATAATCGATATGGAAGATCATTATGATTTACAGCTGTCATTATGGTTTGGACAGTTATTTTCTGTTCTTGATTTAATGTGCATTGCATAGCATCTCCGATTTCTTTTTGGAGATGTGCATTGTAATATTGTACCAGCTCTCCTAAATTAGTAGGGTGAGTTGATGGTAGGCCAAAGTCAGTACATTGTTTGCCATGTAATTTTAGATTTCCGTGAATATCTCTTAAAGCAAACATCTCGCAAATTCTGCATTCATCAGTATGATGTCTGTGATAGTGAATGTAATCATCACATAGCTCCTTTTTAAACTTTGTAAACATATCTAAAGCATTTGATGGGGATGCAAAAACACAAATACATATAGCGTCTGCTAACGTATTTTCCCATGTACTGTCATCATTAAATAAACCACATTTTTGAGCCGCTTCTTTAAATGTTCCACTTGTGTAGCCATTGAATGTCCTCAAGTCTTCAAAAGATAAGATTGCAGGAACCTGAAGAAGAAGTAAGCGTAGACCAAAATCTCCCGATATCTGTCATATTAACCGAAAGCATTCGGCCAATAGTAATATTTCCATATCTTTGTCGGGGTTTCCATGCACCATTCATTTTGTCAAATACATAATGGTTTGGGATGTCGGGATATAAATATCGTCGAGTATTTTCGTCGGTTCGATTTAGTTTAAAAAATCCTGTAAGTATTGTGTTTTTGTTGGCAGCTCGATTAACAGTTTCTTCGATGGTTTGTTCGGTAAATAAGACAGTTTGATCATCTTGAAGGTGGATTGGCAATCTCACAATTACATGTGACTGAGACATGAGGCGTAAACGTGGATTGTACGGCACAATCCATGAATTATCCACTATCTTACAATTTATAATTGCACTGCCACAAGCACTTCGCTTGTATTTTGGATATCCGTTACAGTTAACTATCGATTCATCTTGATAACTTTTTGGGAAATGTTTGCTGGATATTCCATTGACCATGCAAGGTGAATTTGGGTTTTGCTCTCCACAGGGACCATGTAGCATGTAGCTTTGAATAGAGGTCAATATCTGGAATTTCCGCAGAAACGAATTTATCTTTTGGTTTATATTCGTTTCCGACAATTAAGAGAATATGGGAATGAGGTAATCCTCGTTTCTGAAACTCAATGAAATGCACCTTCGCAACTGAAACTCCGAAAAGACTTTTTCGAAATGTCATCGAGCAATTCTTGGAGCTTTAATTTGAAGCCCCTTGCCACTAAATCGGGATGAAATTCCGAAGACTAACCTTCCAACAAATTGTTACTTATTTTACTCCATTTCGGATTACATGTCATTGTAATGAAATAGTCCGGCTTGCCATATTTACGGACAATCGCCATAGCATTTTGATAGTTTTGGGCCATATTTCTCGGGCTTCCTTGGAAAGATGATGGACGGATTAAAGCTTTTCAAGGGACTAAACCTTAAGGTCACTGTATTTTTTCGCTCTGTATTTTTCAAACCAACACCCCAACTTTGATCACCAAATGGGAAAAACAATGGATATATCATTGGTTCTAAATTCGGATCAAGTACACTGATTCTCTCAGTATTACGTGGGTTTGCATCATTTAAATTAGCGCGGCAATGAATTAATGGATCTCGTTCAAGTGGAAGCTCTCTATTATCATTTTGAAAAATAAAAGCAACTTCATTAGATCTTGGAGAATTTTTACGTCGTTGATCAAATCTTCGATCTTGCATTATCGCCATTGAAATGAAAGGCGGCGCGGCGTGCCGTTTTCTTGAGCATCGTGAATGGACTCTTGTTCTACCTCATAAAGCATTTTAAATGCTTGTGCGAATGGCTTTATGGTGGCCATTAACGAACTCCACTCTTGCATTAATTGCCGGTTATACTTAGCATTTTCACTAATTCACATGCGCTGCTCACTTGCTTCGTTTGCTTCAAAAATGTATAATTGAGCAAATTTCCGTTGATCTCCATTTTCAGGATGTAATGTCCCAACTCTATGGTAAATTTGTCCATTAATTCGTAGGCAATACGGACCATTTCCTGGAGGTGGCACTATATTCGCACCCGTAGACGCAAATGCCAACGAATTGTTTGTTGATCGAACATTCTCGAAGAAGTTTTTTGATTGTTCATGTTTCTTAGTCATAAGATCCTGAATTTTTGTTGAAATTAAAATAGATTCTAACACAACTTTTCTTTTTGACAGCAGTGATTAAAAAGTTTGTCCTGTGGTATTATTATTATTATTATTATTATTACTTGAGGGCCATGTGGGGGCTCAAGCCACCCCGCACTGCGACCTAAAAGATCTTTTGTGCATAAGCCCTACTTAATTATCCGTCCAGTCAATATTCAGGCTCTTAATGAACCTGATAATACTGCCTAACGGTACGTGATACATACTATCTGGGCTCATTGCTCTCCCTCCTAGATGTTTTAATTATCCGTTCAGCCAATATTCAGGCTCTTGTCCTGTGGTAATTCACGCGGAAAATGTTTTCCGTTACAGAAGCGGCAATATACATTTCATTCTCCACAGGAAAACTCAGCTATGGACGATTCCTCAAAATTCTCAGATCTATATTGAATATACTGAAAATTACGACCCACCAAAATTTTTGTAGTTTGTCGACGTCTTGCGTTATTCAATTGCTTTTCACCGTTAGTTTGATGTTGCCGTCGTAGGCTTGGTTTTTCTATTTTTTCTTTTCTTTGCATCAACGTGCTCTTCTTCTGATGACCTTGGTCTTCCTGTCATTGTGAACTGATCGATTGGAAACACATACAATAAAAATATAAATACCTAATATTAACATATTTCCGAAATGTAAAATATCTCCCAAATGAAAAATTATAACAATTTGTACGTCAAAATGTTTTTCATTCACAAAAAAAAAATTAGAATATTTAAGTAGCTGATAATCGTTATGATTTTAATTTGACCCCGTTCTAATATGTTAACCCTTATGACATAAGCAATTGAAAATAACAGTTTATTTTTCTTTTTCGGAAAATATTCATAAATAAGCTGAATGGAAATTTAATTTGAAAATAAATGATTTCTTTTCATTTTTAATTATTGAAGCGGTCAGTGAGCTATATTGTGTTTGTTTCCAGTCTGGCTCGTTTTCAGATATTTATGTCGGGTGTAATTTTTAAATATTAGATATAGCAGGCTTTGTAAAATCGAAAAAGAAATTATAAATTGCGAAAGAGAGAAAACAGTACACATTTTTAGTTCCTGCTGTCCTATTTTATTGCTCCACTCTAGCATTTTATTATATTAGATTCGTAAGTATCCTGTTTGCGGTTGATGTTGGAGCTGCATGGGTTATAGAGTGAGATGCTTGAAAGCCAAATTAAGTATCGGGTATAAGTTTAAACTCGTCACAATGACCTTGGATTTTTTCGAGTATGAACTTCTCGTAAAGTTTAGGTTAGGTTAGGTTTGGGTGGCGGTCCACCAGGACCAGGCATAGACACAAAAAGGTCCGTAGCCATACCACAAATTAAAAATTTTTCCTCCAACTCATTGAAACCACTTTGAGCTTGCTATGAAGCGCTGGATACTTCTGACGTCCTTCTCACTGAGTTCCGCCAGGTCATTGAAAAGGTGTACCCCTAGAAAATTCAGTCTGTTTCGTGCCAGACGTGGACAGGTGCAAAGAAGATGAAGTACTGTCTCTTCCTTCTCTTCGTCCTCGCAACTACGACAGTAGTCATGTGAGAAGAAACCAAGTCTACTCGCATGTCTGCCTATGAGACAGTGCCCCGTAATCACTCCAACAACCACACTGATCTGACTCCGCTGAAGTGAGATCAGCTGTTTGGATCTCGCCAAGTTCAACTTTGGCCAGATCTGCCGAGTTATTACGCATGAGGTACTATTTGACCATCTGTCGTTCGTCGACTTACTGGCTTCCTCCTGAAGTAGCAGTTTACATACCGCAAGAGGCATTTCAATATCCTTTCGCCTGTTTGAAATGTGGTCCGTTGTACCACGTCGAGCCAGTTCATCGGCTTTATTGTTCCCCGTACTAACGAAATGTCCTGGCACCCATATGATATGGATGTTGAACTGATCTGTCATCTCGTTAAGAGATGAGAGACATTTCTGGACTACTTTCGACGTGAGAAGGTGTGATTGAAGCGCTTTAATGGCTGCCTGACTGTCCGTATATATGCGAATATCACAAGTCGATATTACATTATACCTCAACCAGTCCACGACTTCCTTTATCGCAGTTACTTCAGCTTGAAAAATGCTGCAGTAGTCAGGGAGGCGAAAGGAGAGGTTTAACATGAGTTCCTCGCAGAACACCCCAGGCCCTACTCATCTATCCCGTTTTGAACCATCAGTGAAGAAGTTCAAAACTCCTGGTTCCAAAACTGCATCCATCATCCAGTCCTCTCTAGATGGGATAATAGTCCGGAACTTTCTATCAAAAGATAGTGACGGGACAGTATTGTCGGTGGTCTTGGGAAGCCCTTTGTCACAAAGTATAGATGAGTGCCCTGTATTATTGCAGGTCCAACGTGGATTTCAGTCGTATGGCAGTGCTAGCTGCCCACTGTTTTCCCAAAATATCTAGAGGAGTTAGAAATAGCAGAGTCTCCAGTACATGAGTGGATGTGCTCCTCATTGCACCACTGATCCATAGAGAGATTGTTCTCTGAACTTTTGTCAACAACTTTAGGTTGACAGTTTTGTCCAGAGCAGGCCACCAGACTGTTACCCCATATAGAAGAATGGGTCTAACTACTGCTGTGTATAGCCAAAGGACCATGTGGGGCTCCAGCCCCCAACCTTTCCCAATTGCATTTTTGCAAGAGTATAGCGCTACCGTAGCTTTCTTTACCCTTTCCATAATATTCGGTTTCCAGTTTAATTTACTGTCCAAGACGAGACCCAAGAACTTTGCTTCAGCTGTAAAAGCCAAGTTGAAACCATTTAAAGTAGGAGGATCGACATGAGGAATTTTATATTTCCTAGAGAAGAGAACCAATTCGGTTTTCTGTGGGTTCACATTTAGCCCACAACCATTGGTCCATAATACAAGAATGCCCAGAGCATTTTGAATAAGCTCGCTAAGTGTCCCGGGATATTTTCCACGAACCCCAATAGCGACGTCATCCGCATAGGCAACCACCTTGAAGCCATTATCCTCCAGCCTCAGCAACAGATCATTTATGACCAAGTTCCAGAGAAGGGGGGACAGTACGCCACCCTGCGGCGTGCCTCTGCTTGCAAATCTTCTGGCGGAGGATTTCCCCAGACTGGCATTTATGATCCTGCCTCTTAGCATCTGATCTATCCAGTCCTTAAGCGAATCATCCACTCCTAGATTCAAAAGTGCCCGAGTTATAGCCCCTGTTACCACGTTATTAAAGGCTCCCTCAATGTCCAAAAAGGTTACCATCCCGTAGTCTCCATATTCGAAAGATTTTTCAATAAAATATGTGAGAGAATGAAGAGCAGTTTCTACAGATCTCCCCTTGCAATAGGCATATTGAGATTTGGATAGCTTTTCCGGCACAATCGTACCTCTAATATGAGCTTCTATTTGTCTTTCCTTCGTCTTTGATATTTTGAAAAGGAAAGAAGACAAGCTGATCGGTCTAAGGTCTTTGGGACTGCAGTGTTAGCGTTTTCCCGCCTTAGGTATGAAGACAACCTTCACTTCCGTCCATTTACTGGGAATGTGACATAGTTCTAGGCTGCCTCTAAAAATTACCTCTACCCAGGGAATGGTTAGATCCGTAGTTTTTTGTATATCCACAGGGATAATATCATCAGGTCCTGGCGACTTATATCTCGTAAAGTTTAGTGATGCGTGAAATTAAAGAAATCTGCCTGTAAGTTGTGGGAATATCGGGTGATTTGCCTTTGTTGTGGATTGGGGCAACAATGGCCAATTTCCAACAATCTGGAAAGTATCCAATATTATAATAATGGTTTAGATAGTTTTTGAGCACGTAATTCGGAACGTTATCTCTCCCTGCAGATTTTTTACTATTCCTGGATTTAATGTAAGCTTGAATTTTTGACCGCCTGACAAATGTCATTGCAGTGTCAGTATTTAGACAATTTTTATCTGATATAATTTGTTCATTATTTGAGACTTAGACTAGCGGTGACCTATTTAAATTTAGAAAATTATTGACATGTTCATCTACCATTACACGAAATCTGTCGTATCCAGTAGTATTATTTAGGCAATGACCATTTTTGAACGTGCTTCCTAGCAGGTTAGCTTTCCCTAGTTTCTGATCAACTACTTCATTGGTGATAGGATTAGTTATTATTATGCTTTTCGCTTGGCTTTTTTATCTCTTTGTAGGTCCTATTGTTTAGCTTAACGCTAGAAAGTTTAGATTTCCAATAATTTTCGTGATGTGTGTGAATTAACTCTCTGATGATGGTATTTGCGTTGTTTATCTGAGCTTTGGTACGAAAATTTTATGAACTATAATATGAAATATAGTATGTATACCAGTTCGATGAACGAGATTATGAATACAAGAAGACATAAATATAAAATGGTGTCATACGGTGGCAAGGAATGTTATTCTGAAACATAGATTTTATGTTAATGATGTAAAACGGTATTCGTGAACGAACATGTGTTTCCCTCATTATTTTCGTTAATGTTCTTTAAATAATAATAATGGAATGAGCTGAGCTCTTTGTAGGTGGACTAGAGTACTAATTTCGAATGAGTTAATTTATTGCTTGAAATGAAAATACTTAATGTATAACTGTAACAAAAGTGGGAACAATGTGGCGAGTCACCGTTATAATGCATAAGTAGAAGTGATTGTGATTCGGTTATTTGTAGCATCGTCTTCACGTTATAAAATAACAACCAACACATATTTTTAAGGAGTGTTACAAACTAACATATTGTTACAAAGAAAATAATTATCATCATTATATTTGATTGTGTACAATTTTCAATAGTCATAATCGTAACACTATAATAATAGTAGTAATAGTAATAATAATAAACATCAATAATCATTAACCTTTTTGTGGTATGGTTGTGTGAACTGAGTGAGCATCACAGTAAAGATTTTTCACCAGAGAATAGAAGTTTTTTTTTTTAATATTTTTATTAATGTTCTTTTAACATGATACTTTATATTCTAATCGCATATACTCGTTGAAAATACATAAATTGGATGTGTGAGTCGGGAAAATTTTCATTTTCATATATCATAAATATAGTAACAACAACACCGACTAAAAATAATAAAAAGAAAAATCGCGTATTACTTTATGTACTGAATAGGTTAGAGGTACATCTTTTTTGTGATTCGTGTGAGCTTTGTTTTTTTTGTTGGTATTCCTAAAACAGAATAAAAAATCTTTTGCTTTTCCTTCTTATCTTTTATCTTATTATTAATGAAGTTTTTTTTGTTACCGCTATTGTGATCCTCCACACAAATTGTTGTCATTCCATAAAAAAAATATGCTGAAAATGTATACCGTTGTACTGTATACAAGAATAGATGCGAGTTAAGTATGAATTTTCATTTTTCATTTTACTTTTCCACTTAATACAACCAACACAATATCGTACGCAATACAATAAGCAAACAAAACAAAAAAAGGTTATCCGTGTCACTGTGATATGCTTATCAGACTTATGAGTGTAATAATCATAATTGAATTAGATATGTCACGGAATATTATACGTATCAGAGACTATCAAATTGTTATTTTATCTGGTTGTTGTTGTTGGCTTGCTGAATGTTATTTTGTGGACAGATTCATAGAGAACGATAACAGATATGAACTTGGCGAATTTCTATTGAAATCCTTATTTCTTTTAAATTTTTATACCACAGAGGTTTACAGTGCAGTGCATAGGTTTGTTTCGATTTACGTGCATAACAGACCACTTTGGTTTTCTTAACTGAACCTCTTAAATTATTCTTCAGCTCAACCTCCAACTCAATCGCAATACAATCTTAAACGGAATCACGAAATTAACCGCCAACCCAACCCTCAGCTCAATCACCAAATGAACTTTCAAATCAACCCTTAACCTAACCCTAAATCAACCCTTAGATAATTCCATAACTGAACAACTCACTTAACCCTAATGCAAGCTAATTAAACCCTAACTCAACTTCAACGCATCTTAGATCGAACCAAATCTCAATCCTCGGCTCAACAGCACACTTAATGGCCAACCCAATCGCAAAATGAATTCGATTCGTAAACTATATACATAATGAATGCATTTTATTCAATCTCCGTTAAGTCCTTCCAAACTTTCTTCTTTTTTCCTGGATTATTTGAATTCCATTGGTTTTATTAGTTTTATTAGACGTAAAAAAATTGGAAATACCTCAACCGGCATCGAATTATTCTGAACAGGGCCTCCAGTAAACTGCATAAAAAAATTTTCTAAGGTGGTAATTATAGATTTGAACAATTTTTTAATAATTTTGATTTTGCGCTATCAAAATAATTTTGTCAAAAATTGGATTTGACGATTTGAAATGGTAGTTTGCCGTATTGCACAGAGACACTTTTGGATTTAATCTTTCATGATAATTTCACCCTGTGTTGTCAATACCAAATAATTTAAAAGTTTAATACGCTAATTATTTGAAACTACCATTAAATAGTTTTTCTCCTTATTGTATAACCAACTTTTGAAAAAAAAAATCGGTTCAAACTAACCTACAACAAACATCGTGGTGTAAATTTTTCAGCCGATATTTTCAGATGAAGGTGCTTGAAGAGATAGTTAAAAAATAGAAAGGACGAGCAAAATCAGTACAAGTTCGTATAAAATATGTTTGAGGTGAGACTAGAACTCACCTCTCTCTGTATATTTTTAAATCATTTCTATTTAGAAATTCATTCGATAATATTAGCTTGTAGATAACAGAATGTGATGACTGATGACCACACCGGAATAAAAAGTGTAAAAATAATGTAAAAAATGGAATTCTGAAATTCCTGAATTCTGGTGGGATAAAACAAAGTCACGAAAATCCTCAAAAAGCAAACGAACGAACGCATAACTATGTAAAAGAAATTGTGAAAAAGTTTTTGTGGAAAACGAATTTTATTGCCGAACGTTAAATATTCCAAACTAAATAATTTTATGAAAATTTTGGAATTTTACTTTAAACTTTGAAATTTTTCATCTTTAGGTATGTTTAGAATTTTGAGTCTGAAAATTTTGAAAGTTTCATATTAAAAATTTTGAATATAAAATATTTGAATTGATAAGCAGTCCAATAAATTTAAATAATTCTTTACCTCTCAAAAGATTAATGCAAATTAAGTATTAATGAAAAAATTTTGAATCGTAAAAAGTGAGCAACAAAATCTAGAATACAATTTCTGGGTTTTCTCAAATGTTTAAGGGTGGAAATTTTTAAATTTGGCATTCTCAAAATCCAGGTACTATATTTAGAAGCTAGAATTTTGCTTTAGGAATTTTTAATTAGGAAGAAACTATTAGAGAGAAAGAGACTGACAGAGGTTATGGAAATAAAAAAATAAAAATTTTGATTAAATTAAATTTTGAAATCGTTCTCGAAGGCTCCCCGATATTTTAGTATCAAGTCCTCGTCAAAACTAGGCAAAGGGTCCCGGCCGATATGGCATATTGCATTACGGAATATGACAATATGGCATATTTCAAAACGGAATATTTTAAAATGGCATATGGTATTCTAGGGCATACCATATTTCAAAACGGCATATAGTCGGCATATGATAAACTATGGCATATTTTAAAACTTCGTATAGTACTTTACGGCATATGGTACATTAGGGCATAAGGTATACACTACGGCATGTATGATTTGACAAACTTTAAATTTAAAACGTTTAATATTTTTTTAATTTTCAGCCTATACTATCAGAATGTATTCATTTGAATTACAACGAACGCGGGCACGTAAAATCCGATTGAATGCATTAGATCAATTCGCTTTCATCAATGCACCTGATTACGTTGCAAACGTGTTTTTTGAAAAGAGTACCTATAAAAAAACGTTTAACAGTTGTTACATTTATTTTGTGAACGAAATTAATCAAATGGACTGATTTTCAATAAGAGATCGGTGCAAAAATCACAAGCTCTGGTCGGATTGTTTTCACAAACCGTCCAAACTAAATTGGTTTGCCTATAATTGCCACCTAAAAAGCTTATCTTGTGTTTTTTTATTTAAATTTACTAAATTATTATGGCTCCAAATTCCTTCATTTAATAATTGAGTAATTTTACACCCTTCATTCAAAATTAAATAACGATTCCGAAAATGTTCATTTAGTGGATATAGTGATTTGTTTTAAAATTACATTACAGTACTTTATTTACAATTAAAACTATAAGAATAAAGTTTTATAGTAGCATGGATAGTTACGAAACAAAAAAAAGAAAACTGCTGGCTCTCTTTGAAGAAATAGACAGCGATTCTGAAAAAAATTAACTCTCGTCTGATTTTGATAATAGTATAGTCGACCTAGAGTAGACCCACTGTCGATGAAATTGGAGAGTTATGGATATCAACTACTGCCGACCAAATTTTAATTTTGATGAGTGTTCTGCAGGTTGAACTGCTCAAGATTTTAGTTGACTCAACAAATATTTACGGAAATAGACTATGCAGTTACCAACGCTCAACGAGATATTCACGCGCTGCGAAAATCAAACTAATCAATTTAACCGAAATCCTGAAATTCATCGGTCTTTGCCTGTTATAAGGCCAAATTAAATCACCGAAAATGTGATATTTATTTTCCAAGCATCCGTTGTATTATCATCCAGATTTCCAAACATTATGTCGGGACGTCGCTTTACGCAAATTTTAAGATGCTTCAATGTTAATTCTGTTGAAAACATCTATGCAAAATAAATTCATTTGTAGAGTTACTTACGAATCGATACTTAACATCTAATAGGCCAAGCAAGCACTTGTCATTGGATGAGTCTTTTTGGCTATTTCGCGGTCGCTTGCATTTTAGGATGTTCAGAAAAACGGAAACAAACAGTGTTTCAATGTAAGCAATGTCCAGGTAATCAACCTTTATGTCTGAATTGTTACGTATCTTTGCATAACTCGGGCATTCATAATCCGCCTTTTGAAGCCTAAAAACCACATACGACTTATTTTTTTTTAATTTAGAACAATTTTATTTTATTCTGATGAATTATTGCTTTTTTTGTTATTTATTATTTAATGTTTTTTAATAAAGAATGAAACTGATAAATTATTCTTTTTTAATTTCGATTTTTGATTAGATGCAGCGATAGCGCTTTAAGAGTTCCAGAGAGTTTAATCCACCCAACGACTGCAATTGCAGTCTTACTTTTAATGTAGCATTGTCCTCTAGATGAAATAAAATAAAATGGGGGGTCACCACTGCATCTGCAGTGACATTTGCAAAAATACACTAATTATTGCAAAATTCTCTACAAACCATTTAATACAAAAAATTTCAATCAGATTTAAATTATCTTCAAAATTACCAGAGTTACCGTGTGTGGCATTCTGAGTAGTCATCACTAAAAAGGTGTGACCGCGAATGTGTTAAACGAGTTGATTTTTGACGTAAGACTATGTCTTTGTTTTCATTATATATGGGGGGTAAACCAAAATTTCAATGTGATGTCGCGCGTCACGGAATTGACGTATTTATGAAATTTATTTGATTAAAGCAATGTCTCTTACAGTTTTAAAAACTGTAAAAATCAAACAAAATAAATAAAAATTGGTGGATTGAAAATAAATAAAACAACAAATTATTAATATGTATTTTAATTTCAATTTTAATTAAATAGTGAAGAACTTGATCAAACATGCCGCACGCCATATTGATTTAAAGCTATAAAATAAAAATAAAAAAGTTTAAAAAATTTTGTTCTCATTATGCAATTTCATCATAATCGGTTAAGAAATAGCCAATTTCCATCAAAATTCCATTTTAAAAAACCATTTTAAAATCACATTTCCATCGCAGCTGTCGAATTTTATCATCATTGGTTAAGAAATAGCCGATTTCCATCATTATTGGCCATATTCAAAATTTGATCTAAAACCTCATTTAGAATCCCATTTCCATCACACTTGTCGAATTTAACCATAATCGATTAAGAAATAGCCAAATTCCATAATAATTGAGAATATTCCAGAACTTCAGCTAAAATCCATTTTAGAATCACATTTCCATCGTATACATAATATGTTGAATTTCATCATATTCGGTTAGTAAATAACTAAATAGCCAAATTCCACCCTAATTGTCCATATTTCAGAACTTCGTCTAAAATCCATTTTAGTATTCCATTTTCATTGCACTTGTCAAATTTCATCATAATCGGCTAAAAGATAGCCAAGTACCATGTCACATATTGAAATCTGCCGTCTTGTACCTTATTCCATAGTGTAACATATGCCGTACAAAAATATGCCGTTTTGAAATATGCCAAAGTGTACCTTGTGTCATATTTTCTTCCATTTTGAAATATGCCATGTTGAACGGATCCCGTAGGAAAATTTTATAAATTAATTTCTTATATTTGTAATTTTGGACGTTTTCTTTTTGGATTGCTAAAATTGTAGGGTCAAATTTTATTTGTCGCATTTATAAATAAAGTTTTAAATGCTTATGAATTTTATTTAAATGAGAATATTTAATTTAGAACCTTTTAAAAAATATTTTAAAATCTTTTGACTTTTAATAATTTCAGGGTGAAACCTCTTTTTGTGAAATGAAACCTCTAATTTAAATCAAAAACAGCAGACTTTGGTTATTGTTTCGACCGGAGGCGACGATGCAAAACACAAAATATTCCACCAAGACTATCATGATCCAGAATGGTGGCCAGCTATAATGAAATTAGGACCCTTCTCATTGAAATGGGTGGCAAATTAAAAACATTCAAATCATTTCTTATTGGATCGTGCATAATCAATTTTTGAAACCGAATAACATTTGTGCTAGGCAGGGCACCGGAATGTAACGACGTGGAAGAAATGCTCTGTGCAAGAAAAAAACAAAAAAAATTAAGGAAATTCCCACGCTCGATCATTTTCAGCGTGGGATGTTTAATGTTTGATTATTTGGTTAATTATTTTATAGGTTTATGTAAATTATATTACATTTAAAGCCCAAATATTTTATTTCAAAGCACATTTGTATATGTCATATTTATACTTGTATACTATTGGGTACACATCGTAAACCACATTCCATTTTAGTTTGTTTGCCGCTTCATCACCACGGTTCATCAAAAATAATGTAGAAAAAGAGAGTGTTAAGTTTTTTTTTTTCGATTTGTTGTTTATCACGATTTTATTAATTTAATTTAGTCATGATTAAAATCGGCTTTTTTTAACTCTGTTTGACAAGTACTTCAACCGAGATATATATATACTATATACCTATTTAATTGACTTATAAAATTGCGAAAAATACGATATACAGTGCACAAAGTATAAAATAGATTTTTAGTTAGCCGCACACGTTGCTATAATTATCGAGTGGTACACCACCCGCTGTTATTTTAGATAAGTATCATCAATTTTTAGTTTTATGGACGGTATCTTGTTATGCTAAATTGTTAAAAGTTTTGAAAAAAAAAATCACAAACACACACACACATTCTCAAGTTTCACATTTTTTTGATTTAATAAAATAAAATAAAAACTCGTTACATTGTTTTCGAACATTGATAAGAAATTGTTTATTGTTCACAAAACATTATGCAAAGTAACTGATATGATAATGAAGTTTTTTTTTTATAACTTTTAGAATACATTTTTGCAATAACAATAAAAAAATTAAGTTAACGAAGAAAAAATAAATCGCGGCATTATATGTAACACAATTAATTCATATAATTTTCAAACTTTTTTCTAATGCAAAACGAGCTCAGGTTTATCAGTATAGGTTTATACAAAAAAAAATTTGTGTACACAACAATAAATTTTCACTAAGCGGGAGATTTTTAAATTATAATCCCTCAACTTTTAAATTTCGATCATAAAATTTGGGATCGTACTACGAGACGAGATAAGCTTAGTCACACCTCGTTCGTCTACAATTTTTCATTCTGTCAATTTTTCGTAAAAAAAAAAAAAAAATTCTAAACGTTGTAGATATTAAAACAACAAAATTTTATTATACGTACATAAAATAGCAAATTTTATGATAGCAAAAATATTTTCATCATCTTCTCTGCATAAATAGTTTCCATGGTAAATTCTAATTTTTTTTTTTCTGACTTGAGAGATGCTGGTTGAAGCGGACATAATACAAACAGCAACCAAAAAAAAATCGGAATACCTATATATTATATAACATAGTATTCTAAATATTAATCCTAGATAAGCCCTAAAAAATTAATATTTCTGTTTATACAATTTTTATCCTTCTCTCTCTCGAAATATAATCCTTAAAATGAAATGCTATGATGCTATTTTCAACGAATTTAACTTAATTTCCTTTTCAACAGCACCTAACTAACCAATTCTGTTGAAGTATTTTTAATTATGATTAAGTTTCACATATACCTATCCATTCATACAGAGATGATATTGAATAACATCCTTCAAATTTAATTGAATGCGAAACATCTTTTGGGAATATGCATGCGTGGGTCGAGAGTATCTTGAATCTCTTGTTGGTCTATTTCTTGGAACGATAAATAAATAATTTGGTACGTGTGCGTGTTTGAACGATGATGATAATTCTAATTGGAATTGAATTGTTAGATTTTTGTTATTATTAAACTAAAGGAATCACTCGTATAACGCGGATGCATCGGAATATTAGATAATCGGTCTCCAATGAGAGGTAGCGTAGCATATAATACTATTGACAGGCTGCGATTAAAGTATCAAAACGTGTTTAACGTAGACAATCAGAGCCTTCTAGAGTATAGAGCCATAATCATTATGACGTATTTTTTAGAAGCTTTTTTAGTGGTATAACTTTTCACTAATTTCCATAGGAATCCATAGTAAAAATGGTGTTTTTTAGCTTCAAGTTTTTCATTGAAAAAAGCAAAAATGTTACAAAATTTTTATACAAAAGTGTTCTACATATCTTTAGCAGCAATATACATGCAGGGTTTATTGGAATTAAGTAAATATTAATTGCAAAAATATGAAAATTAAATTATTTCTAAAATATATTTTTCGAACTTTCATTTTGAAAAATACATTAAAGTTGGCTCTGACGAATTAAAATAATACTTGCTACATTTATCTTTAGTTCTACTAGTGTACGTTAGATGTCTCAGATTTATACAGAAAAATACGAAAAAAGATTGTTTAATCACAAAATTATCACAAGTTCTTAATATTTTGAGAATTTGTTTTGCTTTTCCTACAATTTTTGAACTTAAAATTTCAAACTAATCTGGGCCCGTATTCTTGAAATTCACCCGAAAAAGTCGCCTATAATTTTATAGTGAAATACGTCATTTCAGTCGAAAATTTAAATTGTTTTATACCAAAGTCACCGGCGACTTTTTTCGGCGAATTTCAAGAATAGGCGCCCTGTTTTACAATGAAAATTTTGGTTTTTTCCTCGTTTCTAATCAAAGCAACCTTGATTATACAAGCCATAATCTAAAAATCGAAGCTTTTATAAGGGAATTAGAAACGAGGAAAAAACCAAACTTTTCATAGTAAAACACACAAAACATATGGGAAATCACTTTTTCTCCGAAGACAAATTTGTAAATGAAAACGTTGCAAATTCTTAATTATGATTTCTGAAATATTTTCATAAATGTTTGAATTTCAACATATATAAATCTCGTTTAAGTAAATCATTTTCATTTTCTTGTAATAATTGATTTATTTAATCCAAAATATAAAAAAAGTTCATAACAACAGCATTCTGTCAAATTGAAAAGAAAAGCTTACTACAAATCGTGTGCATTAAGCCAATATACATAGATGGCAGTGGGCAGTAAAATTTTGAAAAACCGTACCAAAAATCGCCACTTGGGGAAATTTATGTTCAACAATTGTAGGAAAAGCAAAACAAATTCTCAAAATATTAAGAACGTGTCATAATTTTGTGACTAAACAATTTTTTTCGTATTTTTCTGTATAAATCTGAGACATCTAACGTACATTAGTAAAACTAAAGATAAATTTAGCAAGTATTATTTTAATTCGTCAGAGCCAACTTTGATGTATTTGTCAAAATGAAAGTTCGAAAAATATATTTTAGAAATAATTTAATTTTAATATTTCTGCAATTAATATTTACATAATACCAATAAACCCTTCCTGTATATTGTTGCTAAAGATATGTAGAACACTTTTGTATAAAAATTTTGTAACATTTTTGCTTTTTTCAATGAAAAACTTGAAGCTAGAAAACACCATTTTTACTATGGATTCCTATGGAAATCAGTGAAAAGTTATACCACTAAAAAAGCTTAAAAAAAATACGTCATAATGATTATGGCTCTATACTCTAGAAGGCTCTGTTCTAATTCCCTTATAAAAGCTTCGTTTATTAGATTATGGCTTGTATAATCAAGGTTGCTTTGCTTTAATTGGTGCAGTGCTTTCTTTACATCATAAAAGTGGTGATTGGAAGATTTTTAAGAGTCGTCGGTTAGAACGGTTTTTATAGCCAATGACCTTGCGGGTGCTACTAAGCATGCTGTAAAAATGAAAGCAATTTTGGTAGGTGCTGTAAACCAAGAAACCTTCAAGTTATTAATTAACTTGTTGCATCCAGTAAAAATTGAATCCACCACAACAACTTATGATTTGGTATGTGAGACCATGGAAATCCATTTTAAGCCAGCACGATCTTCATTTGCGGAACGGTTTAACTTTTCTAGTGCAATTAAAGAACCGAATGAAACATTTCAAAAATGGGCTGCAAGAATTAGAGGGCTGGCTTCGAATTGCGAGTTGGATAACGAACTTGAAACAGTTATGCGCGATAAATTTATCATGGGGCTAGAAAAAGGTCCAACAAAGGATAAACTTTTTCTGGAGGATGCAGCAACGCTAAAGTTCACGGATGCAGTAAAAAATATGAAATTAAACAAGAACCATCATCATCTGATGGTATTTATCACATTTCCCGTAACAATAAGGCCAAAATACATCATATCAACAACAAGAATGTTAATCAACAAGCGGTACATTATCAATGCAGAATATGCGGTTTAAAAAATCATGAGAGTGCAAATTGCAAACAATAGGGTCATTTAACAAGGATGTGTAACTATTATAAGATAAACACTTCTAATAATGGTAATGATAATTTTAATTATATTGTAAACGAATCTGATTTAAGTTTATATCAAAGCGTGACAAAAAGAACTTAGAACCAATTAAAGTCTTGGTCAAGTTGAACGATATTCCGATGAGTATGAAAATTGATACAGGAGAAGCGATTTCTGCTTTATCATTGAAAATTTATCAACATCACTTCAACAAGTTTATTTTGGATTCAACGGATATAATCTTAACTACTTATAACGGTGTTAGTAAACATTTAGAAATCACGATAATAGATAACGGTGGTCCTCCATTGTTAGGGCGAAATTTTTTAAAATTATTTAGCATTGGATTGGAACAAATTAATTATTTCAAATACAGTTTAGATTATGATATTCAGAAATTGTTAAGCGAGTATAAAGAGCATTTCAGCGAGACATTAGGATGTTTCAATAAAGGAATCATTTCACTAAAATTATTATCGAATTCAACTTCAAAATTTTGTAAAGTAAGACAAATTCCGTTAATCTTAAAAGAAAAGGTGGAGAGTGAAATCGATAAACTCGTTAAATGTCAACAATGTAAATATGTACATAATCTGACTAGCACATCACCATAATAATATAAAATTTCGCTATTTCGCGTCGACGATCTAGACTTTGCAAATTTAGCAATAAACGGCGATTTCGGTACGGTACACGAATGTATAAATCTCGATTGGGAGACGGTAAACGTTGCAGTGTGTTGTTGTGTTTCTGAGTGCTTTCAATTCGATCAGCATGAATCCGATAGAATGGATGCCATATAACTGGCGCAAACTCCAAAAATGACCTAACATAGGTAACGTAAAGAAACCTTGAACGTGTAGGGATCATGAAATTCTTCACAATGTCTCTTAATTAATCCTAACATGAAATATGCCCTACTAATTATGTAATCAATGTGTTTATTGAAATTTAGGCTAATTGAGAAAATGACTCCAAGATCTTGAATGTCACACGCTCGCCCTATTTGTTCATCCATCAGGACATATGGAGCCTCAATACCAGATATCCGAGATCTTGAGAAAAATAGAACTTTACATTTATTAGCATTCAAAGACAACTTATTCAAAATATGGACACCACAGTAAAAGCATTAACGTTGGCATACATTTTCAGATCATCTGCATATAGAATACATCTAAAAAAATTAAAGCACTGAACCACGTCATTAATAAAATTGAGGGAAACCAGAAGGTACGTTATACACATATGAAACATCGCCTGAAATTTTTACGTATTGCTTACGTGAACATAGATATGATGCAATCCAGGCAACTGGAATGAAATCAGCACCGAATGCCATTAATTTGATTTATTTTATCGAAAGCCTTAGAAAAATCGGTGTAGATGACATCAACCTGACCACGAGCTCCAACGGCGTCAAATACATGACAGGAAAAAGTTATTAAGTTAGTAATTGTAGATCTACCCTGTAAAAAACCATGTTGGTACTCACTGATTTTATTTTTCAAATGAAAATTAGTCTCGATTTAACTAAAGATTCAAAAAGTTTAGGAATCACGGATAGAATTGAAATGCCCCTAAAGCAAATAAAGTCGCTTCTCCTGCCTGATTTAAAAATCGGTTTAACAAAAGACAATTACCACACCTCAGGAAAGGAAGCAGTTGAAAGACTTAAATTAAACAAATGAAGTATTGGCTGACATATAGCATATGCGCATTTGGTCAAAATAAATGTTGTAATACCATCGGGACTTCAAACCCTGTAACCCATTGAGCACCTCAGAGAAAGTAAACTGAAATCTGGCAGAAGATAATGAATCTAACGACGTCAAATCATTACTCGTGCCGTCCTCATCGAATGAGCTATGGAAAAAATTTGCAAAAGCGTCACAAATTGCTTGAGAACCAGTGGCATACGTATTATTGTAAGTCATCCCACGCAGATAGCCCTGTGATTTCCTATTCGTATTTGGATTGGAAGAAATTTCATTCTTTATCTGTAGAGTATACATACATACCCTTACACAGATCACGGTACTTTCATTTAGCATTAATGTCACCAGTTCGTTTAAAAGCCTTAAATGCTTTAGACTTGGGCTTAGCAATATTTTTCAAGCGAAAATTAAACCATAGCTCAACGTAAACGGAGTTCACGAGGCGGACGCGTCACATACGACCCAAATTATACATTCTTCTTGTGATGTTTCTAGGACCCGGGATGAGGTATTTACCCTGACTGTGCTATCTCAAGTATTCTCTCATGATGGTTTTGTAAAGTTCCTCGATTTGATTCGGCGAATTGCTAAACCCAATGGCAATAGTTTTACTAATGATTTAGATCTTCCTTAGGAACGGTAAGCGAACCATCTCCCATCTAAAATTCTTGCTGTTGAACTGTGACAAATGTTTTCACATTTTACTTATAATTGCGGAATCAAATATCAAAACATGGACGATTAATGTTGCGCATTTTGAGCTCTATTTCACAGATTTAATTTTATAATGACATTATCCAATACTTAATTCAAAAATTTAATTCCGTAACTCATCAAAGCGATGCCAAACATCACATTTTGAAAGATTCAGTAAAAAAAATTCCATAATACCATTGACACAATTTTTCGTGTTTAGTCATAGCGTGCCAAAGACAATTTTAGCTAATCGCGTTCTGTTCCACACACTAGCGAATCGAGTTTATCTAAATCATAATGTGTCACCGGTATAAGACTAGAATTTCCAGAAGCAATTATGTGTTGGATGACATTATACGAGTTATTCCTGTATGCAGTATTTTTCAGAATTGTCTTTACAATTCATTAAAACATTTCTACATAGCTGTTCTCTATGTACAAGTATAATTAATTCCTTTGGGGCGAGCGAGCTCAAAAGAACAAAACCATTTTAAAAAAGATAAAATTTTCTGTTTTTTTATTTTTTTGTGTTTTTTATTTTGTTGTTTTCTTGTGAAATGACCGTAACGCAAACATACATATAAGAAGAAGATAATTTTTGTACCGAGAAATCTACCCAGAATATGTAGGGAGAGCTTTTTGCTGTTGACAAAATGATTTTTATTATATTGTGATTCTTTGTGTACACAAGAAAAACTTTTTTTTTTTTGTTGTTGATATATTTATATATAAACTGTCAGCTTCCTTCCAGAAAAATTGTTTAAGAAATCTTGAAGTGTAAATATTAGAGAAATCTTTTAAAAGTTTTCGTTTCTATATAAAGCACAAAACAAAAATAATTTCTCTTATTTTAAATCTTTTTTTTTTAGTGTACATCTTTTTTTTTGTATATAACTGTAACTATATACATATTCAACACCCATAGATAAATAAATAGAGCAACCTTTTAGATCATTAATTTACTGTCACAAAACTTGAAAATATCCTTAATATTTTTGTGTGTTGGTATGTTGCGTGACAAATTTTTTTAAAATAGTTCTCACACCACTTGAAAAAGCACAAGACATGTAATTTGCTTTGTTTATGTCTGCTCCAAAAATGATTTGTCTGTACACAGTACATATTTATGTGTATTTAGAGACGTTTTTTTTTTTGTTATGTTGTCACAGTTTTATATAAATACTTATGCTTTGTTTATTTTATATTTGTACAAATATATGAGCGCGCCAGACATCATGAATTTTAATTAATTTTTTTGATATAACAAACGTAATAAAATCATTAATTCTAAAGTAATTAAAGTTAGATTAAATTAAATTTTAAAACACGGAGGAATACAAAAAAAAAACGTTAAATGTTATTCTCACGTTTAACGAATTCAAAATCCAACAACATCAAAAAAAAAAATGTAAATTAATGGATTTTTGTTGTTTTGGTGCTTTTATGTTTTTCTAGGAATTATGCATAAAAAAATGTTTTTGATTTGAAAATGGTATGGTCAGCTCAGGTCTTTGATGTGTAAAATTGGTTCATAATTTTTTTTTTTATTTTTATTTTAACGGTCGCGACTTTTTTTGATTGACTTTTTGACAGATCACCACTAATTTGAAAAAAAGTTTAAATATAAACTCAGGTTTAAAACTGTACGGTATTTTGATAAAATTCCTAACTTCTTGGATTTGGAAGCAAAATTATTAGTATTACATTTTTTTGCAAAGTTGTACAGATTCTAACAATTTAGTGAAGTTTAGGAGTTTGTAAAATTTTAGAAAATAAACATAAGAAACAAATACAAAATCAAAAGCTCAGAAAATTTTAAAATTTGTGAACCTTCCAAATTTAATAAAATACTAAAATTGTATTTAAAATCCACTAGTTGATGAAGTTTTAGAATTTCATAAGTCTAGATTTGGTAAACATATTGAAGGATTTAATAAAAATTTTAGGAACTATTTCAAAATATTTTTTTCATACTTCATTCCTACTTCAGTAGATAAATCCCAAACCAAGAATTTTTTGTTTTCAAAATTTTAAGAAACATACAAAAGGGCATCGAAATTTCATAATTATTCAATAACTAATTAATAACTCAGAAGCTTTCAGAGCTTTGAAATATTATTTAAGGTAAATCCATCAACATTTTTTGAGGGTATTAATATAGAGCGACACGTCATCCACGGTTAAAAATTAGATGTAAATTTTAACGTGTTTTGGCTTATGCCAGGCCCCAACTTGACTTCAGGTAAAAACTACTGAACCACAGCATGGGATTGTGGTAAGTCGTAAAAGGCGTTAATTGGAATATGCAAATAATTTTGTAACAAACTATCTTAGTTCAATTTAGATATGTTAATTATGAAATATAAACACGTAAGCTCAAAGCAAATAAATTTAAACTTCAAGAAGTGTTCAAAAAACAATTATTTTTTAGAATGAAAAACATTTTTTTCTACGCACCATTAGCGCTGGTCTAGACGTTAATTTTATAATATATGCATACGTCTTATATGTCTATACATGTATTTTAATGCTATATGAAAGTCGTCGATTGTATATTCTAACCAAAGGTCTTATACAACATCAAATCCATTATTTTTCCATGTTGTATGAAAATACACAACTATACACTAAAACTTTCCATTTGGCGATATAAATGGTTGCAACCAAGTTATCTACATACTTATGCCAACTAATTTGTTCTTCTTTTTGTCAAATTGTCTCTATTAGAAATGCCGCAAATTGTTGAACTGTGATTAGAGAGTCCCATACCAGTCTTAACTTAACGGCGTGCGATTTAAAATCTTTAAGGCCGCTTGGCCGCCTGAAACAATATAGATCTTTACGTGCGTTTCAGCTTGGTAGACAGTAGCATAAGATCCCAAGCGCTTCGAAAGAACAGTTCTCGCCCCATATATTCCTTCTTTCTTTTTGACCCGTCTGTAAACCACACTTTAGACCCATCTTCAAAGGACGGCCCAACTAGGCCGCACATGTCCCTATCTGGCATAACGATGCAGAAGAGTCTGTGGAAGTGCAATATAGTTGGCTTAATATTGCCCTGTACCTGCAGCTTCAAGGCCGTATATACTAGAGTTAGTCCTAAAATGCCTCCATTGAACCTTATACAGTAAAGTGTGCGCTCCTTTCTCTTTAGTTTTAGGCCACCATAATACCTATGCTTATATGATCATGGGCCTAATGAATGTTAAAAATTACTTGTAGGTTACCTTTGGTTGTAACTCTCAACATCGTCCAAATAGTCTCTGATATGTCAAGAAGGCTTTAGTGGCTCTATTCTGAACTTTAAGTTAATGTTGTTTCGAATTCAGTTGTTGATCCAGGAAAACCCCTACTTACTTAATTCCATTGGACAGTACCGTACAATAATATTTTGTTTGAATTGACGCTAAGTCCTTCCCGTACACACCAATTCTATACTATGTTGAGTGCGTCCTGCATCCTGCATGAGATCGGAGATGATTTTATCAAATTTCCCTCTAAGTACGGCTACCAGATCACCCGTGTATTCTTGGACATCATATCCATGGCTACTCAACAGAGTCAGTAGTCTGATGGTTACTGATTAACTACCTAATTTAGCTGTAATCTTCCTATATTTTGGCATGAAACGGATCCACTTAAAAATATTTGTGGAAGGTGGAATCCCTTTTCCCCTGCTGCCATCTCTATTGAATCATAAGAGGTTTATATACTAATAATGTGCTTACTTAAGCATTTAATATAATGCAATTTATACACATATAAATATGATGTACAATAGAAATATGCCTATAAATATAAATGATAAATGCGGAGGTGTTTACATTCCTACGTGTTCTTATCTATGTTTAAACTTAAGATTGAACATACTGCGGGACCAACAAATTCAAAGATCGTGGCTGTGGTATCGGTGGTTGTTGCATTGGCCTGTCCATGACTGCTGGCTGTTGACGGGTTCTACGCCGGTAAATATACACAAGACTCATTGCCAACCCTAGAGTAAGTAATGCGTAGATTGACACATAATGATGAATATGATGTCCGTAATGAGATGTTTGCTGGAGGTTTTGTTGGGATAGGTAATTGGGGTGTTGATGGTTTTTCGACTTGATTATTGAAGTGTTGGTCCGGTGTGATCTTTCCTCAATGGCTGTTAACTGGAACTCGTCATGTTTTAAGATACACTTCGGATCTAACGTTATAATTTCTGATTTGTCTAGAACCATCGTGTTTACCTCACGATTACAGATTAGGTTGATGGTTTAAGGTTTGCTCGCTGTGAACGTCCATTGATTGACGCCTATCTGAGTCCAATAGATCTGCCTTTTTATGGTGAGTATAGTGCAGTTTACGCGATTCCGGCTCACGTGCTTCAACAGATTTACTTCACATTTTGACTGTTGAGATTGTGTGGTATAAATAGGTGAAATATCGCACAAATAATCATTGTGTTTTAATTCGATGCATCGTTGTAGATCTCGACTCGTTAAACGCAAAACGTTCGCGGTGTAAGTCGATCATCAGCAGTTCCGTTGTAGGTACTATGCTAGGTAGGTGCAGTTGCCCGTCCCATATAGTGGGGATGGGAATTATGTTGAATATTTGGTAAACGTGTGTGTATGCTAATGGTATCTTTATAAGGAATATAATGTTGTTTGCTGTCACTCTGGTGTGAACCGCTAACATTTTGTAAATGTGTCCCAGCTCGTTATTATTCAAGGATGACGTCGAGAATGATTATCTGCTTTTCTGCTATCCGCCTCATGAACAACATTATTTGGATCGTGAAAGTTGTGAGAGTCTGTATTCTGTTATAATGATCACTGTCTGCAGCTTCACCGGCGATTCTTTTCTCGAGATACAGGAATTGTTTGGCGATAGCTCGGAAATTCTTGTGGTTGACTTCCTTTTCGTGTTTGAATATATTTTTTTTGTTGCATCTATGATCGATGTTTGATTCTTGATGAGTTCTAATAAATGTTCTTCATTAGTGTCTGCCTTCTCAAGCTGTAGTTTTATGTGAGAAGCATCTCTTTGATTCATAATGCCAAACGCGTCCCTCAATATGTATCCTATCGTATTGCCAATGTCCCGCTTTCTTCGTATGTTCTCTTTGCTGGTTGATGTGAGAAGGCTATTTTGTGAGGTAATTTCCTGCATGTGTTCATTCAGTTGTTGTGAGATGACACCACGCATTTACAAGCGGTTATCTGCTTGTCATCCCTTTTGACAGACCTCATCTAAATACTTTATTATGATGCCTTCCCAATAACCGGTTAAGTTGTAATTTATGATGAGTTTCCATCGCAATGCCATTAAATTGACAGTTCCGACATTTTGAAAATAGATTCCTGCGTCGGATGGCAGCGGCTCTATTGTGGTTAGCGTTGAAACCGGGGTGAAGAGCATTTGTACTGTTGCGATGATCAAAAGTATCAGTCGCATCGCTGAACTCAGCTCTTTGATAGATTCTTTTTTAATGTGGTATGCCTTTAATTGTTTTACTTGTCGACTCGGCTATTGCCTTCAGCTCGTCTCGGATTAAAACGATATTCCCCTGTTCTAAGTTTATCCTCTCTTGTTGCCATTTCGGACGTTGTTGTAGGCGATGTAAATACTCTGACACCCACTACTGCCAGTGACCTTAAATCGCGACACGAGGTTTCTGTTTTGTCCTAAACACTGTTTTCCGGTGGGGCCCCTAGCGCATTCCCAATTAAAATATACCCTGGTGTTAGTACCTGCAGTGATTCCGCATCCTCGTTTAATGGACACAATGGTCTGGAATTTAGATATGCTTTTATTTGGTATAATAAGGTGCTCATTTCCTCATAGATGAGCTTTGTATCCCCTACACATTACTTCAGATGAGTTTTGATGGGTTTCACGCCTGCTTCCCAAAGTCCACCGAAATTTGGTGCTGATGGTGGGATAAAGTGCCAATTTATTGACTCTAATAGTTTACTGGCACCTACAAAGTTGGTCCCGTTGTCGCTGTTCATATGGGCGACATTTCCCCGCCGGGCAGTAAACCTTCGGAAGGCGCTGACGAATCCTTCTGCTGTCAGATCGGATGATATTTCGATGTGGATAGCCTTGGTGGTCAGACAAATAAAGATGCAAATATAACCCTTATAAGACTTGTTTCTCCGACCTTTACTAATCCGTATATTGAAGGATCCCGCATAATCGACTCCTGTGTGAGTGAATGGTCGTAACATGATGACTCGAGGTTTAGGTAGATTCCCCATCAGTTGTTCTGACATTTTGTTTTTAAACCGATGACATCGTATACACTGATGGTTATGGTGTTTTACTGGTTGAATTCCCTTGATGATCCAACACCACTTCCGGATATGCGGTAGTGTTGATGCATTACTTCCATGTAATGTTTCCCGGTGATCCCAATCCAAAATTAACTTGGTGAGTTGTCCCTTATATGGTAAAATCATTGGATGTATCTCTTCATATGTTAGCTGCGAATTTTGCGAACGGATGCAATGACCGTAGGCTGCTGTGTTTGAGGACGGCTTTTGTTTTCTACAGTGTGAAGTGTTCTTCTTGGAATTCCGTCAGTTGTACTGTACGTACCAATACTGCCAAGGCGTGTTGCCAATAGTTGGATCATTACTCTTATGAGGCGTTTGAGACACGACTGGCGGTTGATTAAGTTTTGAATTAATGGTTCTGTCTCTATTCTTTGGACATGTGTTCCGATCGTTGTTTTCTTTTCCTCCGATGTTTCGAAGAATGCTTCTTCATGGTTTGTTTCCATATTCCTTGGATGTTAATTTTTTCGATGTCATGCCACGAGATGCACCATGAGTGTATAACATACTTGTGTTGGTCTCTATCTCTGTTACTCGATTTGCCACAAATGATTTCCAGGTTGACGCCGGTTTTCGTATCGATGCTAAAGTGATCATTGAATCAGACCACAAGGTCACGGTACTTATATCCACGTCTAGTACCTTTATCACTTGCTGAATTAATCGGCTTAGCAGGACTGTGCCGCATAGTTCTAAACGATGGATTGTTATAACTTTGCTTTTAGGGGGGCAACCTTCGATTTTGCTGCTAGAAGACGCACCGCTATTTGGCCGTTGGTTATGGTTCTACAGTAGACTATCGCCGCATATGCCTGTTCTGAGGCATCACAGAATCCATGGAGTTCAACACAGTTGTCTTTGTTGTAATGAATATATCGAGGTATACGAATGAGTTAAGTAGCTTTCAGTTCTAATTTCATCTGATCCCATTTGTCCGCAAACTACGTTGGAAGCGTGTCGTCCCAACTTAACTTTATACTCCATAAGGTCTGATATATTATCTTACAGCTGACTATTAGTGGTGCCAGCCATCCTAATGGGTCAAAAATTCTTGATATTTCGGACAGAAATTGACGTTTTGTAAGTCCGCCGTTGTTGGGTGGTAAATTCACGTGAAATACAAAATCGTCTTTTGTCGGGCTATAATGTATTCCCAAGGTTTTAACTATGACTGTTCACCCATAAAGGTGAGGTTGCCTATGAGGAACTTCTCCTGATGTATTCCCTGCAAAAGGTCTGCGTGGTTACTAGCCCATTTCCCTAATTCCATTCCGCCCTTACGAAGTAGTTGGATTAATTGAGATTGCAAATGTTCGGTCTGGCTTCGGCATGATTATTGATTTCATCGTCAGCCAATTGATTCAGATAACCGTTGTTAATTGATACTCTTGTAAACGATGATATTTACTTTCTCTCCACAAGATTGTTTGATATGGTTGATGTTCTTCATGTATCTTAATTTGCCGATACATTTTCTCGATGTCCGCAGAAAAAACAATTCGATGTTTTCTCCATTTTAATAGTATGGCCCATAAATCGTTTTTCAATGGAGGCCCAATGTACATGGCGTCATTCAGGCTCTTGCCCGTCGATGTTTTCATAAAAGCGTCAAAAACCACTCGTATTTTAGTGGTTTCTGGTGTTGTCTTTACTATGGAATGATGGGGTAAATAATATTTGCTTGCGCATGGAGGTGCTCTCTTTATGTGACTCTTGATGCGGTAGTCTGTCATAAATTTGAAGTACAAATCTGTTAGGTCCCGGTTAGAATCCAATTTCTTCTCGAGCTGTAGAAAACGTTGTAGTGCTCGTTATTTGGAACACCCTAGTTGATCCAATTGATTTTCCCTGAATGGTAGTCATACCACATATCGTCCAAGTGGATCTCGTTTGGTGGTTGCTTGAAAGATGGTTTGGCAAATGATGTCTTCAACAGATTCCACGATGTTATTGCTCTTGGTTTCTTCCAATCCCAAAATCGGTTCATATTCGCTTCCATCTTGGTTCCGCTATGGACCTTCACTACGTGAAGCTGGATTGCGATTTCTGTTGGCCCTGAAATCACCCAGCCGAAGCTGGTCTTAATGGCGCTTGGTTTTCCCCGTTTCACTTGGTTACAGATGAAATCTCCATAAACGTCGGCCCCCAATAAAAGAACAATTGGGGCAGAGGTGTCGAACCTCGGGTCAGCCAATGTTAACCTATTCCACTGGTTGTTGATTGATTCTCGTTTGATTTGACGTTCTGGAACCTCCGTTGTAATTTTTGGCAATACGTATGCTTGTGGTTGAAGACATACTTGCGCTAAAGCGGTAGCCATGTTGGTGGTATGCGCCCCAATTCCTGAGATGTTGACGGTGGTTTGATGTAATGTTAACCCGAGGCATTGGAAGCAGTCCTTATCAACGAGACTTGTGACCCCTGATCTATTAAGGCTCTCAATTCGTTTGATGTGCTTTTCACCACGCAGCTGTTGCTAATAATGTGGTTTGATTATTGTCCAATGTACTGACAGATACCTTTTTTCCGGTTGTTGGTAAGGTTCGTGTAGAAGCGGGTGATGCCTGCCGCGACACACCGTACATGCTGGCTTTTCCGTGCACACAATTTTCTTGCTGTGTTGATGTAGTCAATCCACTGTTTTGTACTTAGATTGCGGAAATCGTCGCACCTGTTGATCAAATGCCCGTTCTCACTGCAATATGGATATGTGCTTGTGGATTTCGGAACGGTGTCTCCTTTGTACTCCTTTTTAGTATTTAGAAGTACTATTCGTTGAGCTTAGCTGCTCGCATTCTGGATGACTTATGCATGCCTGATGCTTCCAATGACTGATACCTCCTCATTAGAAAATCCAGGAATGTGTCTAACTTCGAAACCTCGCGTGGACATTCCAGACTGGTTTCGTATCGCTGCAGTGTATCCGCATCTAATTTCTTCATCACAATGTGCGCGATGAGAGTTTCAAACGGATGCTTGCGATATATGATATCGCAAGCAGACTTTGGTTACTATGTCTCGCCTGCAGAATGCTCCATGCCACGTCGTAGTTTTCTTCGATTGAAGATAAATGACCGATAAGTCTTGCCGCGTCCTTTTGCACATGTCATTTCAAATACCACATCTTCTCGGTTTTTGAAAGTGTGCTTTGATGTATTACCTTATTGAATATGTCCTTAAATGGGGGCCATTTCTCATATTCGCCGTAGAAAATGGGAACTTCCATTCGGGAAGTCGCATGTTGGTGGATTCCACAGAGTTTGGATGGTCGTTACTCGGCAGTTGATGTAATTTGAGTAATGAGGATTCTGCCTGCTGCGTGTTGGATCCGTAGTAATCGTCTACGAAATACTTCGCGGTTTGATCCTCTTCCTCGATGTTTATGAGGATAGTCCGATGTTGTTGATCAATCATCGTTAAGTCTTTATTGATCTGTTCGATCTTCATCGTGGCGTAGTTCCGGGAACAATTGCCGGCATCCCATGCACGTTCGATGGACTCCAGCCTTCGGTATAGAAGACGCATGTTGATGTCTTGCTCATGAAGAAGAGCTGGGTTTGCGTCATATTTCCTTGGATCTCTGGAAAAAGGTGGCACATTATCCTTGCTTTGGCTGGTTATGGATTTGCTCACCATCGTCTCAGTGCTGCTTGCACATGTTGTTGGTGCATCTAAAATTTCGGTTATCTGATGAAAATCGATTTTTTATCGAATTTCCTCATCTGCGTTTACGTATTTAACGTAATTTAGCTGTTCGATTTTAGTTTCCAAAAATATTTTGATTTTTCGGCTCTCCCCATCTTTGTTGTGGTTTGTTTGTAGGGTGATGATTTTTCTCCAATTTGTTCTTGTTTTTGAAGAATCTATTCCATTGCTTGGTTATGGATAGAATCTGGTGGCTTTTCTGGATATGGATAAAATTCGCTGGATTTTTATCTGCTGGTTGTTTTATACTACAGTTGATTAATTACTGGTTGTTGTGGGGCACGAAGCACCATATACATATAGGGTTCACTGCACAAATTTTTATATTTTTATATAGTAAAAAGATTACCGTTGGTGAAGTCTTTTAAAACAGAAGTACGTATAGTGTAAGGAATTTTATTTTCAGATGCTTTGAAAAAGAGATTTATATCGAAAAATCTAAATTCAAAATTCGATCATGTTCGTCTTCAAAGTATTCAATTTTTCATAATTCAGAATTTTTCAGAAAAGTCAAAGTTGTTCTTGAGCTTTATTAATAAACTAGCTGAAGTACCAAATAGTTTTTTATAGCACCTAACATACGTACAGACAGAATTCAGAAAATTCATTGCCAAAATGCAAAGCCCCTACACAGGATCGAATCTTTACCCATATCCATTGCACAGTGTTGTCTCGATTTGATTGATTTGAACGTAAAATTAGTTCATGTTTATGCATGCATGTTGGTTGGATACAGATTGGTCAAATGTGGTGGATGAATATTTCAACCCGACAGATCAACCAAATTGAATCGTAAGACAAATTGAGCCGGTTGGTTTATTGAAGACAACGCTTATGTAAAAATCACAGAGATTAGATTTATTTGAGCAGGATAAATGAGCTTAATGAGGTATCGTTCTCCAGTTTAAAACTAATTTAAAAACAGAACTGAAATCAAATCTTCGTCGTTAAATTACTTTTTAAGAAGGTTTTAATAAACTCGTCACATAAACTTAATTTTATTTCTCTTTCAACAACATTCAAAAAATAAAAGTTATAAAAACTTCATCATCATTTACTTCAAAAGACATTAAAAAAATATTTAAGCACCATTTGGGAACAAAGTAATAAATTTTTGCCAACTCTGTCATCACGCGATTATAATACAAAATGTTTACATCGTTCGTACATAGTCGCGCGATATTCTAAAATATTTTCCAATTTCCTAAAACCCATAATTGCCAATTACTTGCTACAATTGTATATATTAGTTGTTGTTGTTGTAATAATTTGGGCGATATTCAAGCAACAATTATAAAGAAATTTGAAAATCACAAATAGTAGCGGGTGGTTCTCTTAGCCCAGTAATTATTATTTTAATAGACTGTGACAATTATCACAACGCGTAGCTAAACATTTTAATGGAATGAAATTTCAAATTAACTTTTATTGCTTCCTCTATGTCTGTATATTGTATCCTTCTCTATATATAAGTTCGCAGAAGGTTAAAGAAAAAATATTTCTAAACAGATTTCTCAAAATAAATAAAGTTAATTGAACTTCGAACCCTTAAATTTTTCTCGAATGTTATTTTTTGGCAAGAGCAACGTGCCGAAAAGGTTAATAGGTGTAAACCGGATATGGTTTTTACAAATTTTCATGAATAATACATAATATATTGTGGTGAGAGATGAATTAAACATTTTTTGGGAGAAAACCACATATTAAATATAGAGAGGGGGGAAGTGTGGTAGAAAAAAATGTTCGTTAAAATAATTTTTGGTATTTTCTTCTCATTCCAGATCACGCACATAAACGCAAACACACGCTACAACAAACACAGAAAATGACAATGTGGAGTTAGTTCTACAATCGCACGCACAATGAACCGGAGATCTATAAAAATATCTCGGATTCCGCATCATTCCATATTTCACATAGCCATATGTATTCTAATCCTATTCCTAAATTCATTGCATGGCTACCTGATTCTGGTGAATGAGGCGGCCCAACCAAGTACAATTATTTTTAATTCATCTGTGTATAAGCTGGGATCGGAACGCCATTATAAAATAAATACGCATAAAACGGCTCATTTCGTAAATCATTTGGTGTATGTTGATCCGAAGGAGGGCTGGATAAAATTACGCAAATCATTAACATGTGATGGCCTTTACTATCCAAATTTATTTACATTCTATATCGATTCGACATCAAATCGACTGCGAAGTATAGATTACTATAGTCTGCCGATTCGGATATTTATTGTGGGGAGTAGCTGCGACGAACAAAAACGTAAAGAATTTTTTGATCGACAATTCGGCCCCGACTATTATATAAAACGAGATAAACGAAACGCCGACGAAATAGAAGACGAACGATCATATGGAGAATATACAGGTAGTCAATGGCATCTATATCGCAATGAATTCCCATGGTTATTTCCCAATGAAGCGAATCAGACTGACTATTCAAATTTTCGTGAAGGTGATGTACTGTTCGATACGACCGAAGAGAATTACAATCGACAAAAAATTTTAAGCCGAAAACGACGTAATCTCGTTGAAAGTGTCGATGAACGAATGCACCGGAAAATCACTGATGCTAAACAGTGGATTTCTGAAACGTACGCCTCTTACGCCATTCATAATAGCGACAAATGGAATAAAATTTGTCTGAAAAAATCTCAATTCTTAAACTCACTGAATGCATTCCTGCCGAAAACGGTACAACAACATTGTCAAACAACATGGTTAGATGTGAACGATAAAAGATTTGCGATCGAAACGCAAAATGGTGATCTAGTAGCGAGTAATGACACATGTATATATGAACTCATGTGGCGCGTGATTGTTACGTTCAAAGTGAAATGTAATCGACTGGATTTAATTGATGCAGATCATCGACTAAAGATCGTCTATCACCATGAACAGTTTAACGACACGGATATTGCGAAACGGGTGCGACGTGAATTACGAAACCAAAGTCCCTATTTTGAGCAAGCTTTATATGTGGCATCAGTGCTTGAAGAACAACCACCGAGCACTAGTGTAACTACGGTGAGGGCAAGAGATCCAGAAGATTCACCTGTCGTGTATAGCATGGAATCTCTAATGGACTCGAGATCCCAATCAATGTTTCAAATAGATGGGCGATCCGGTTTAATAGCAACCTCATCTAGTTTAGATCGTGAATTTATGGACGTGCATTACTTTCGCGTCATAGCCACCGATGATAGTTTTCCGCCTCGATCGGGCACAACAACGCTGCAGGTTAATGTTTTGGATTGCAATGATCACAGTCCGAAATTTGAAACCGAACAATTCGAGGCGAGCATCAGGGAAAGTGCAACAGTCGGTTCTACGGTTATTACACTTCGGGCGACCGATAAAGATACCGGTAAAAATGCTGAAATTGAATATTTAATCGAAAGCGTGACCGGTGGTGGATTAACAAGTAAAGAAGATGATGCCAAAACATTCCGAATCGATGGACGTACTGGTGTCATATCTACTCGTAGCTCACTAGATCGAGAAATGAGTGAAGTGTATACGATAATTGCAACGGCGACAGATATGGCGAATCCACAAACGGAGCGTAAATCGGCAACAGCGACTGTTGTTGTCAAAATATTAGACGATAATGATAATTATCCGCAATTTAGCGAACGGACGTACACAATTCAAGTGAGTGAAGATAAATGGGGTGATAATAATGTGATTTCACATATTCGGGCGACTGACGCGGATGCTGGCCAGAATGCAGCTATTCGGTATGCGATCATCGGTGGCAATACACAATCTCAATTTTCAATCGACTCGATGAATGGTGATGTGTCACTAGTCAAACCGCTCGACTATGAATCGGTTCGAAGCTATCGACTAGTAATTCGGGCTCAAGATGGCGGCAACCCATCACGAAGTAATACGACGCAATTATTAGTCAATGTATTGGATGCAAACGATAATGCACCCCGATTTTATACATCGCAATTCCAGGAAACCGTACTAGAAAATGTCCCCGTCGGATACAGTATAGTCCGGGTTCAGGCGTACGATGCTGATGAGGGAAAAAATTCCGAACTTACTTATAAAATATCGGATCGTGAAGATTCGATACCTCTATCGGTTGATCCACGAACTGGGTGGATTCTTACAACACAGCCTCTCGATCGCGAAGAGCAGGCTCAGTTTTCATTTCAAGTGGTGGCTGTAGATGGCGGTATTCCACCACGGTCTGCCAGTACCTCAGTTGTTGTTACGATACAAGATGTAAACGATAACGATCCGACGTTTAGTCCGAAATATTACGAAGCAAATATAGGTGAAGATCAACCACCCGGCACATCAGTTACCACGGTCACCGCCACAGATCCAGATGAAGACCCCCGTTTACATTATGAAATTACGTCGGGCAACACAAGAGGGCGATTTTCGATTACGTCACAAAATGGGCGAGGCCTTATCACAATCGCACAACCGCTCGACTATAAACAAGAAAAGCGTTTTATGTTAACGATTACGGCAACAGATTCTGGCGGCCGAACTGATAAAGCCACTGTCAACATTAATGTAACCGATGCTAATAATTTTGCGCCTGTATTCGAAAATGCGCCTTACACGGCGTCCGTTTTTGAAGATGCCCCAATTGGAACAACAGTACTTGTGGTATCGGCGACTGACAGTGATGTAGGAATTAACGCACAAATAACGTACTCACTGAACGATGATTCCACGAATGGTTTAGGAAGCAGCGATGTATTTACAGTAAATCCACAAACAGGTGCAATTATAACCAATGCACCACTAGACCGGGAATCTACGAGTGGATTTCTGCTAACAGTTACTGCAAAGGATGGTGGTAATCCCTCGTTGAGTGATACAACTGACATTGAAATTAGTGTTACAGATGTGAATGATAACGCCCCGTTGTTTAAAGTGCCGATGTATCAAGCCTCTATCTCAGAAGATGCTCTAATCGGAACTTCCGTACTTCAAATTTCGGCCACGGATCTTGATGTCGGCCTTAATGGACGCATAAAATACACGTTAAGCGATAAGGATATGGAAGATGGAAGTTTTATTGTTGATCCAACATCGGGAATCATTCGAACGAATAAAGGTCTCGATCGCGAAACAGTTGCCGTTTATCACTTAAATGCATTTGCAGTGGACAAAGGGACACCAGCGATGAGTAGCTCAATAGAAGTACAGATTAGACTTGAGGATGTAAATGATTCACCACCCACGTTTGAGTCAGATAAAATTACGCTTTATGTGCCAGAAAACTCGCCCGTTAATTCAGTCGTCGGGGAAATTCAAGCCCACGATCCTGATGAAGGAGTTAATGCGATCATCCACTATTCAATCATCGGTGGTGACGACTCAAATTCATTTTCTCTAGTCACGCGACCCGGTTCAGATAAAGCTCAACTCCTAACAATGACCGAACTTGATTACGAATCTAACCGAAAACGATTTGAACTTATCATAAGAGCGGCAAGTCCTCCACTTCGTAATGATGTGCACGTAGAAATTTTGGTCACCGATGTCAATGACAATGCACCGGTGCTTAAAGACTTCCAAATTATATTCAACAATTATAACGATCATTTCCCGGCCGGAGAAATCGGCCGAATTCCGGCATTTGATGCTGACGTTACCGATAAATTGTCATACCGTATATTATCCGGTAACAATGCAAATTTAATAAAGCTGAATGGGTCGACGGGTGGCATAACGCTTAGCCCGCAACTTAATACTAATGTGGCGAAATTTGCAGTCATGGAAGTATCGGTGACTGATGGGATAAATGAGGCCAAAGCTATTATGCAATTAGGTGTTCGGTTGATAACCGAAAACATGCTTTACAACTCGGTCACTGTGCGACTCAATGAAATGACTGAAGAGGCATTCCTCTCACCGTTGCTAAATTTCTTTTTGGATGGATTGGCCGCAATTATTCCCTGTCCGAAAGAGAATATTTTCTTATTCTCGATTCAAGATGATACCGACGTGAATTCACGAGTTCTCAATGTTAGCTTCTCAGCCAAACGGCCAGATGTGTCGCACGAAGAATTTTACAGCTCGAAATATCTGCAGGAGAAAGTATACCTTAATCGAGTAATTTTAGCGCGTCTAGCAACTGTGGAAGTTTTACCATTCGACGATAATTTATGTGTCCGTGAGCCATGTTTGAATTTCGAACAGTGCCTAACAATTTTAAAATTCGGTAACGCTTCAAATTTTATCAGTAGCGATACCGTGCTATTTAGATCGATTTATCCGTTCAGTTCGTTTGCGTGTCAATGTCCCGAAGGATTTACTGGAAGTCGAGAACATTATTTATGTGACACTGAAGTAGATTTATGCTATTCGCATCCGTGTCTCAACAATGGAGCATGTCATCAGAAGGAGAGTGGATACACATGCTCGTGTAAGGATGGATACACGGGGAAGAATTGTGAGCTGGATATAACAAAATTAGAACCATGCACAACCGATCTATGTGAAGGAGGACATTCCTGTCTAAATAATTTAGGACCCCACTACCCACCGTACACTGCAACATGCCAACTTAAGTCTCGGTCATTCCTAAAGGGATCATTCTTAACATTCGAAAGTCTTAAACAACGCCATCGTTTTAATATCAAACTGAATTTTGCGACAGTCCACGAAAATGGGCTACTTTTGTATAACGGTCGCTATAATGAATTGCATGACTTCATCTCGCTTGAAATTATTTCGGGTAAAATCGTATTCTCCTATTCGCTCGGCGATGTCATACAAACCGTTTCAATAAATCAGAATAAAAAAATTTCAGACGGTCGATGGCACACCGTAGAAATCAGCTACCTAAATAAAAGTGTAATTCTCTCACTCGACGATTGTGACACGGCAGTCGCACTCTCAAAAGACTTGGATGAAAAATGGCAGTGCGCAAATCATACAAGTTTGATATTGGAAAGTCGATGTTCTCAGGTGACCGAATCGTGCCATCGATTCCTCGACTTGACTGGACCATTACAAATTGGTGGATTACCAAAAATTCCGTCTCGATTTCAAATCCAATCGCATGATTTTATCGGATGCATAAGCGATTTATTCATCGATTACGCATTTATCGATCTAAACTCGTATGTCGCCGACAATGGCACAATGGCTGGATGTCCACAAAAATCGGCGTCATGTGCTTCGGGTCCTTGTTTCAATGAGGCAACATGTACCGAAGGATGGGGAACACATGTATGTGAATGTCTCGAAGGTTATAGTGGAAACGCTTGTCAAGAATCTGTTTCACTTCCGTGGCGATTTAATGGCGACGGATTAATAAGTTTTAATCCACTCATCCGTCCGATTCAAATCAATTGGCAGACATCGTTGTCAATTCGCACCCGACAACGAGATACATTTTTAATGCAGATCCAGGTTGGTCAAAATAGTTCGGCAATCATTGCGATTAAAAACGGAAATTTATTCTATGCGTACAATGGCAACACGATGACATTGAGTGGTGCCGACGTATCAAACGGGGAATGGCATCGTTTGGAAATTAAATGGCTTGGTGTGGAAATCTCCCTTTCTGTTGACTATGGCCAACGAATCGCTTTGGTGCCAACATCTCATAAAGTGCAGGGATTATTTATTGGGAAAATAGTGATTGGCACACCGGATGGCTCAATCGGTAATATTGGTGAATATAACTATTTTGAGGGATGCATTCAAGATGCTCGGATGAGTAACCCACAAATACTATTAAATCGGCCAACGATCAAAGAAAACGTTAACGATGGATGTGGTTCGATAGCTGAATGTCCAGAAACGTGTCCAATTCATTCGACGTGCGTCATAAATTGGGATGAATCATACTGTGAATGTTTACCCGGGTATGTTGGCGATGACTGCTTACCCGCGTGTACCGTAAAACCGTGCACAGCCGGAATTTGTCGTAGTGACTCCAACCTCGCAAAAGGATATAAATGTGAATGCAACGATACGTATCAATCGGGCGAGTACTGTGAAATTACAAAACAAAAATCATGTCCCGCTGGTTGGTGGGGTGAAGCTAGTTGTGGGCCATGTAAGTGTAACATCAAAGAGGGGTATAACCCAAATTGTAATAAAACGACGGGGAAATGTAGCTGTAAAGATAATCACTATCAGCCGCTAAATGAAACCACATGCCTTCCGTGCGATTGTTACAATATAGGATCGTTTAGTAGTTCGTGTGATCGGCTGACTGGACAATGTGATTGTCGAAATGGTGTAATCGGTCGCCGATGTGATTCATGTTCAAACGCGTATGCTGAAGTTACTCTTAAAGGTTGTGAGGTCGTGTACGATTCATGTCCACGTTCATTCTCTGCCGGTGTATGGTGGCCAAGAACTGTTTTGGGACAGACAACAATAGATGATTGTCCGGTTCCGGCTCAAGGAAAGGGGACTCGCATTTGTGATGGTAAAATTGGTGGTTGGGATCATCCCGATATGTTTAATTGTACATCGAAACCGTTTATTGAACTACGGCAGCATTTATCGAAATTGGAAAAATCCGAAATGGTACTGAACTCATTTGTGACGGTCAAATTTATGGCGGATTTACAGTCGGCGTGCAAGGAGGTGGATAATGCAAAGCGGGCGTCTGAAAAAGTTGAAATAATGTTAAATGCAGCTGATGTGTGGACCGAAAACGACTATGAAATGGACTATTTGACCGATGAGGTAAGTGATGAAAATTTGAGCTACTCTTTAAAAAACTGAGCTAACGACTTTATGATTTAATTACGTTTATTTTTAGGTGAGATTTTCACATAACCGACTGTATGGCGCTGACTTGCTAGTCGCCGAAGGAATCATCTATGAAATCATCGGCTACGAACTAATGCAATCTGGTTTAAACCTTTCACACAGTCAGGACAAATATTTCCTCAAAAATTTAGTCGAAAGTGCGGGCATAATACTTGACACAAAATACAAATACGAATGGAAACGACTTCGAGAACTTACACAACGTGGTCCAAACGATTTAATCGACCTTTTCTACAAGTACATGATCACATTAGCACAATCGCAGCACGATACATATACAAGTCCATTTGAGATAGTAGATCAAAATATTGTGCTCGGTCTCGATATTATAACGTCTGAATCATTGTTCGGGTATGAGCCACAACAATTATCAGATTATCACAAAAATACGAATAAACTTCCCAGCCATGTGACAACCGAGAGTGTTGTCCTGCCGGATACGACCTCTTTTCTACACCACTCGGCAAAACAAAAGACCATTTATATCTCGGTCCCCAAATACAATAATTACCTTCAAGATAAGAATAAATTCGATCGGCTAAGTAAAGTTATGATTCCGCTCGATATACTCGGGATAAAACCGCCAGAGAAAAATGAAGTGACCCACAGTATAGATGAGTATCGTGTGATTATCAGCTATGCTCAGTACCGCGAGGTTGGTGACTTGTTCCCGGAAAATTATGATGACACGGTAACTCGTCGTTATGGTGTCGATATAAAAATCGCCAGCACCATTTTATCACTGGCAATTTTACTACCCAGTAACGATTCGATGAAAGTTCAACCGACCACAATAACAACCAATGCAAAATATGAAAAATACACAAAATCGGGATTGGAAAAATTAAACGGATATCATGAACCATTACATTCAGACGTGCCGCCAAATTCAGGTGAAGACATAAAAATATCTGCCCACAATATTGATGTACACGCCATCACCAGCGACGATGAATTTAATGATAATGATCCAACAACAACGAATTCAAAAACAGAATTAAAAATTTCCCTCACCGAGGAAAATGACGAAATTGATGCGACAATGGTAGATATAGACGATAATAAAAAAATTGATGTTCTATCAAGTATTGAGAATGAATCGACGTATGAAGCTAATAAAAAATTATTGAAACGTGACCTTATCTCAAATGATGTGTACATGATAAATGGTTCGGCAGAGGATGTTGGTGATGGTCAACAGATACAGACACAAATGAAACAGACAATATATCGTTCGCTTGGCTCGCCACATCTAAATCAGCCGATCAAAATACAAATGTGGTTGAATATGGAAAGGTCCCGATTTGGGATCCGATCAAATCCGCAGTGTGTCCGATGGAACTCATTTTCGAATGTATGGACGCGAATTGGATGTCATACAGAGTTACCGAATTACGAGGTGATATCTGAGGCGATTAATGAACCAATTTTGATTAATTGTACGTGTACACATATTTCCAATTATGCAATACTCGTTGATGTGCTTGACCCCGAGGATATACCGGAGCCATCATTACTTGTCCAAATAACATCGTATTCAGCATTTTTAATCTCTTTGCCATCACTATTTTCCGTTCTTATTGCTCTAATGCTGCTACGTGGATTGCAGACAAATTCAAATGCCATCCATCAAAATTTAGTACTTTGTATTTTCTTTACGGAACTTTTATTTTTTGTTGGAATGCAAGCACGGAAAAGTTTAATCGATAATGAAGTAAGTTTTTCCACCCAACACTATACATATACATTACCATAATTTTTAATGCATTTTAAATTTTATTTTTTTTTATTTTTCGTTTTCCACACATAGTTTCCATGCAAATTTTTGGCAATTTGTTTACATTATTCATGGTTGGCTGCATTCTTTTGGACATTTGTTGACTGTATTCATCTGTATCGCATGCTGACAGAAATGCGCGATATAAATCATGGACCGATGGGTTTTTATTTTTCGCTTGGTTATGGAGCACCCGCTGTCATCGTTGGATTATCGGTGGGCGTTCGAGCGCATGAATATGGAAATAGTTTATTGTAAGTATAAAATTATAAATTACGTTGCGAAATTGATTTTGTGATTTGTAAACCGAAAAATTGTGAAAGTTGAAGAATTAATTAGGTATTAGTGCTGTGTGGTTATGGAGTTAATGTATTAGGAGGTAAATAATTGAGTGAATTTTAAATGATGTAAATTATTAGCCGTCATGGTCGAAAATAGAAATTGAAATAATGATTTCGGTTTGATTTTATGTATTTTTGTGTGGGTGAATCTTTTCACATATGGGTTATTTACTTTGGAATTGTATTATGTCTATAGACCAGTGGAGAAGTCAGCAAATTATTTTAGTGGCTGTAAAGAATTTGACTTCCTAGTCACGATTGAATATTTTGAAATATTGATGCGATCTACAAACAATGATACACCAATTAAGAGTAAATTTCACTCAAACTATTTACCAAATAATTTTCTATTTTATTCTTTGATTTTTTTAGTTTAATTGCATTTCCTTTGAATCGAAATTGAAAAATTTTTATTTTCTAGTCTATTAGTAAAAAAATTTTGAGTGAAAATTGAAATATACTTCTGCATGTCTATTTCGTAAATTTGGCATAACTCTACACCGATCTCAAAATATTGATAAAGCTTAATGCCAACACCCTTTACTACGGCCATATTAACGATCGGATAAAACTCATATCTGAGTGAAATTTAAAAAAATTGACTAAAAAAAACACTCATTTTAGAAACCTTGTCGATAAACTGTATTTTTACATGGAAAAACGATTTTTGCAAATATTAACTAATTGAGTGAATTCCGTGTTTTTTTTACTATGAGTGAAATTTGTTGTTATTTGTTGGGCATTCTTAAAGTTCCAATAAACGAATTATTTATCTTGGTAATTTGCAAAATTGGTCGAATGAGGTCATCAATCTACAATATTTCGTAATTTTGAGTGTTTTTAGCATCACTCAAAGAATTTTCCTGAATTGTGAAAATCTCAAATCCCCATTCAAGGCTGTTTTCCTACTCTAAATATATATTCACGACCTCTTTGATCATATTGATGTGACGCGTACGAACTAAGGTTTACACAGTATATTTCACTCAAATTTGTATCGAAATTGAAAAATTTTCATTTTCTAGCCCGTCAGTAAAAATTTATTGAGTGAAAATTTGAGTAGACTCCGCCCAAGTATGTTTTGTTAATTTGGGATAAACTTGGCGATCTGATTAAAATCATTTGAGTGGAAATTAAATAAATTGACTCACAAAAACACTCATTTTAGCAACCTTGTCGATCAACTGTATTTTTACAAGGGAACCCGGTTTTTGCAAATATTAACTGATTGAGTGAATATTTCCGTGTTTTTTACTATGTGTGAAATTTGTCTTTATTTTTAAAATTTGTTGGGCATTCTAAAAATATTTCGCAATTTTGAGTGTTTTTAGTATCACTCAAAGAATTTTCCTGAATTGTGAAAATCTCAGATCCCCATTCAAGGCGGTTTTTCTACACTAAATATATATTCACGGCTTCATCGATCATTTTAATGTGACCCGTACGATATAAGTTATATCATTTAACAGTAAATTTCACTCAAATTTGCATCACAACTGAAATATTTTCATTTTCTACCAGTTAGTAAAAATTTATTGAGTGAAAATTTGAATAACCTTTGCTCAAGTATGTTTTGTTAATTTGGGATAAACTTGGCGATCTGATAAAAAGCATTTGAGTGGAAATTAAAAAAATTGACTCACAAAAACACTCATTTTAGCAACCTTGTCTATAAACTGTATTTTTACATGGAAAAACGATTTTTGCAAATATTAACTAATTGAGTGAATTCCGTGTTTTTTTTACTATGAGTGAAACTTGTTGTTATTTGTTGGGCATTCTTAAAGTTGCAATAAACCGATTAATTATCTTGGTAATTTGCAAAATTCGTCGAATGAGATCATCAATCTACAATATTTCGTAATTTTGAGTGTTTTTAGCATCACTCAAAGAATTTTCCTGAATTGTGAAAATTTCAAATCTCCATTCAAGGCTGTTTTCCTACTCTAAATATATATTCACGACCTCTTTGATCATATTGATGTGACCCGTACGAACTAAGGTACATCATTTAACAGTATATTTCACTCAAATTTGTATCGAAATTGAAAAATTTTCATTTTCTAGCCCGTCAGTAAAAATATATTGAGTCAACATTTGAATAGACCTTGCCCAAGTATGTTTTGTTAATTTGGGATAAACTTGACGATCTAATAAAAATCATATCTGAGTGAAATTTAAATAAATTTACTCACAAAACACTCATTTTAGCAACCTTGTCGATCGACTGTATTTTTACGTGGAAAACCGAATTTTGCAAATGTTAACTAATTGAGTGAATATGATTGAAATTTGTTGTTATTTGTTGGGCATTCTTAAAGTTCCAATAAACGAATTATTTATCTTGGTAATTTGCAAAATTAGTCGAATGAGGTCATCAATCTACAATATTTCGTAATTTTGAGTGTTTTTAGCATCACTCAAAGAATTTTCCTGAATTGTAAAAATCTCACATCCCCATTCAAGGCTGTTTCCTACTATAAATATATATTCACGACCTCTTTGATCATATTGATGTGACCCGTACGAACTAAGGTACATCATTTAACAGTATATTTCACTCAAATTTGTATCGAAATTGAAAAATTTTCATTTTCTAGCCCGTCAGTAAAAATTTATTGAGTGAAAATTTGAGTAGACTTCGCCCAAGTATATTTTGTTAATTTGGGATAAACTTGACGATCTGATTAAAATCATTTGAGTGGAAATTAAATAAATTGACTCACAAAAACACTCATTTTAGCAACCTTGTCGATCAACTGTATTTTTACATGGAAACCCGATTTTTGCAAATGTTAACTAATTGAGTGAATATTTCAGTGTTTTTTACAATGAGTGAGATTTGTTGTTATTTGTTGGGCATTCTTAAAGTTGCAATAAACCGATTATTTATCTTGGTAATTTGCAAAATTTGCCGAATGAGGTCATCTATCTACAATATTTCGTAAATTTGAGTGTTTTTAGTATCTCTCAAATAATTTTCCTGAATTGTGAAAATCTCAGATCCCCATTCAAGGCGATTTTTCTACACTAAATATACATACATATATTCACGACTTCATTGATCATATTGATGTGACCCGTACGAACTAGGTTATATCATTTAACAGTAAATTTCACTCAAATTTGTAACATTTCCTCTCAATCGAAATTGAAAAATTTTCATTTTCTAGCCAGTTAGTAAAAATGTATTTAGTGGAAATTTGAAAAGACCTTGTCCATGTATGTTTTGTTAATTTGGAATAACTTGGCGATCTTATAAAAATAATTTGAGTGGAAATTAAATAAATTGACTCACAAAAACACTCATTTTAACAACCTTCTCGATCTATTTTATTTTCCACCAAAACCCATTTTTTGTCAATTTTAACAAATTGAGTGAATATTTTCGTGTTTGTTATTATGAGTGAAATTTATTTTTATTTTTCAAATTCATTTGGGTTTTTGTAAAATTTAACGAATGATGTAAGCATTAACTAAAATAAACACTCATTTGTACCAATCTACAATATGTCAAAACTTTGAGTGTTTTACTATCACTCAAAGAATTCTCTGGAATTGTCAAAATTTCAGATCCCCATTCAAGGCGGTTTACTACACTAAATCAATATTAACGACCCCTTCAATCGTATTGATGTGACCCGTACGAACTTAGTTATATCATTTAACAGTAAATTTCACTCAAATTTGTAACATTTCCTCTCAATCGAAATTGAAAAATTTTCATTTTCTACCTGTCGGTAAAAATATATTGAGTGAAAATGTAAATAGACCTTGCCCAAGTATGTTTTGTTAATTTGGGATAAACTTGGCAATATGATTAAAATCATTTGAGTGAAATTTAAATAAATTGACTCACAAAAACACTCAATTTAGCAATCTTGTCGATCAAGTGTATTTTTACATGGAAACCCGATTTTTGCAAATTTTTGCAAATGTTGAGTGAATATTTCCGTGGTTTTTACTATGAGTGAGATTTGTTGTTATTTGTTGGGCATTCTTAAAGTTGCAATAAACCGATTATTTAGCTTGGTAATTTGAAAAATTTGTCGAATGAGATCATCAATCTACAATATTTCGTTATTTTGAGTGTTTTTTTTTAGTATCACTCAAAGAATTTTCCTAAATTGTGAAAATCTCATATCCCCATTCAAGGCGATTTTTCTACACTAAATATATATTCACGACTTCATCGATCATATTGATGTGACCCGTACGAACTAAGTTATATCATTTAACAGTAAATTTCACTCAAATTTGAATCATTTCCTTTCAATCAAAATTGAAATATTTTCACTTTCTAGCCAGTCAGTAAAAATGTATTGAGTGAAAATTTGTTAACTTAGCCATCTGATAAAAATAATTCGAGTGGAAATTAAATAAATTGACTCACAAAAACACTCATTTTAGCAACCTTGTCGATCAACTTCACTTTTGCACAAAAATCCCTTTTTTGTCAATGTTGACGAATTGAGTGAATATTTCGTGTTTGTTATTATGAGTTAAATTTTTTATTTTTCATATTTGTTTGGGTCTCTGTAAAATCTCACGAATGATATATGGTTTAACTAAAATAAACACTCATTTGTGCCAATCTACCATATTTCAAAATTGTGAGTGTTTTTACTATCACTCAAAGAATTCTCCGGAAGTTTCCCATTCAAGGTTCACAACCTCTTCGAGTATATTGTTGTGGCCCTTACGAACTAATTTACATCATTTAATAGTAAATTTCACTCAAATTTGTTTCCTTTGAATCGAAATTGAAAAGTTTTATATATTATATATTTTGTTGATTTGGTACAAACTTCATGCCGACCTCATCATGCACAACACAACACGATTTACGTCCACCAGTCTTGATTATCTGATAAAAATCATTTGAGTGAATATTAAATAAATTGACTCACAAAAACACTCAATTTATTGATCTGGTCGGTCAACTTCGAAACCTCGTTTTTGTCAATGTTGACGAATTGAGTGAATACTTTCGGATATTTCCATTTCCATAATTAACTAGTCATCCTCCAACCAATAATTATATTGATTAGAATTCATTATTCTCTCTATGGGAGTTAAAAACCTTAAAGTCGTTGTTTATTATTGTGGAGCCTTAAATAATTCTTTAGGCCTATTATACACATTGAAATTTTTATTTTATTTTTCAGCTGCTGGCTTTCAGTTTATGAATCAGTTGTATGGTGGCTGGTCGGCCCAATCGCCGCCATATCCGTAATCAATCTCTTCATATTGTTCATCTCGGTGAAGGCCGCATTCACATTAAAGGAGCATGTACTCGGCTTTGGAAATTTAAGGTATGATTTGAAACAATAATCAATTCAATATTCACATTTACATTAATAATTTATTGTATTTATTAGGACACTGCTGTGGCTGTCAGTCGTATCCCTTCCACTTTTAGGAATAATGTGGGTTTTAGCGGTTCTCGCCGCATCCGAAAATTCACAATTACTAAGTATCGCACTATCTGGTGCCGTTTTAGTCCATTCGACATTCTGTCTAGTGGGATACTGTATTATAAATCGACGTGTGCGTGAAAATTTGCATCGATCATTTTTACGATGTATGGGTCGTAAAGTGCCTCTCATGGAGGCGTCTCTAGTAGTCAGTAGTAGTTCACAAAATATTGGTACAAGCCCGCGTACACCGGGTGGATTTTTAGCTGGTAATTATGAAACAGCTAGACGAAATATTGGTATTAGTGCGTCGAGCACAACATCTCGAAGTACGGCCAAAACTAGTTCTAGCCCATATCGAAGTGATGGCCAATTACGCCATACTTCAACATCAACATCAAATTATAATTCAACAAGTGATGTGCCATCATATATGCGGGCGTATAAAACGCACAAAGAAGAGAAGCGACGCCGGACAAGGCGTGATTCTGATTCTGGGTCGGATACCGATGGCCGAAGTTTAGATTTAGCATCTAGTCATTCGAGTGATGAAGATGAATCGAGGACGGGAGGAAGTGTAAATACGCATCGTAGTATGGGTGTTAGTGCGGCACCGTCATACCTACCGAATATTACGGAGCAAGTGTCACCAACGACACCGCCCGATTTGCACGTTGTCCAAAGTTCACAAATTTATCCAAATCTAAAACCTACGTATGCGCCGCGATGGTCTAGTCAATTACCTGAAGCCTATTTACCCTCACCCAATGTGATAACCCGGTGGTCTCAAGACACAGGGTCCGATAATGAAAAAGCTAGTTCACCAAATCCATTACCAAATCCTGATTTAACAGACACCACATACCTGCAACAGCACCACAATAAACTCAATATGCCACCATCGATACTGGAGAATATTCATGAGACGTATCCACCGGATACGGGCCGTTATGATGAATATAAAAATGATAATCATCGTGTTTATCAGGATAATTACGGTGATATCGATTTAAATCGTATCAATTCAAATTCACCGTATTTAGGGGTGCGGAATGGTGGTGGGGTGGACTATGAGGGTGAAACACAAATAGTTGGTCACATGAGGCCCGCCTACAATAATGAGAACATTTATTTGAAAGACCAAATTTATAATAAGCCGGCAAATATAGGACAATATTTACACGGGTCAAAAACATCATCGCCGTATATTTCTAAAGAGCGTCTGGCGAACGAGATATATAGTCCGCGTTCGGTGTACGATGAGAATGGAGCTAAAGTTCATGTGATCGCTAATGATTTTCAGGTAAGTGCAAGCATTTATTTCTATTTTTTTTTTTGGATTTTATTCCTAATTTGGTGAATTCATTATTTAGCGAATGGCTGATTATCATTCGGATCGTATGTCTGAGGGCTCCGATAAAAATGGTTACCTCTTTCCGTACACGGCCGAGGAGGATCATACGCCAGTAGGTGGTATTAGGACAAATGATATTAATAATCCGGGTGTAATACCATCTAGTCGTTTACAATCAAGGCAAGGATCACGAGGTTCATCCCCACCGAATGTAGTAGGATTAGCACCAATGACTGGAATGGCTGATACAAATGAGTGAGTCAACCATATTTTTTTATTATAAATACTCTATCCTTTTCTAATGCATTATTTGGTCTTTGAATTATTAATATTCATTTAGATGGTATTGGGAGCGCCTTAAACAAATCTAAGTTTAAAAATAACGTTTCAACTATTTAAACATAAAAAAAAATAGTAAATAGAATTTATTTATTTAAAAAACTATGTAATATTTAATTTATAAGTCGATATAACATTTAAAAAAAAAATTAAAGGCGGTGGATAACAAAATGCAATCATAAAATAGGAATTGGGCCATAACAAAGGTAACTAAATGATTATTGTGTGTATATGTGTATGTGGAGCATGTTTTTTTGTAAAATAAGAAGCTTTATACCTCACTTTAAATTTGCACAAACATAAATTAGTTCATCAAGTTGTTTTATTTTGATTAATTACTACCGAGAGTTGAAAATAATTATCCAAAACATGAGAACACTTCTTGAGAAGAAGAAATTTTAATTTTGTGGGATTTCCCATTATCTTTTGAGTACATACTTGTGTACAAAAATGTATTTACATAAAATATATTATTTCTTATTTCACACCTGCAAATTTGTTGTTGTTGTTGTTGTTTTTGTTCTAATCTACATCTCCTACATAGTGTCTTTGAATACAGACAGTTTATAGGTATTCCAAAAAGCAACAGGGAATTGGAATATGGTTGTTTTAAGTTTTTTTTTTGTTTTCTTAGTATAAATAATTTGTTTAATGTTTAGAGAAGCATATTTTGCAACAATGGTGAAAAAAAAATCCAAAATTGCTAAATCTTCTACTTTTGTGGTTCAGAAAGTTGTTTTAACACTGCATGGATTAGCATTTCAAATAACAATATGTTTATATATATACATAATTTTGAGAAGCCACTCCACGACCTCCTTCATGGCATGTTTGATTGTGGGAGTTATTTCCAATTTGGTAAATATTAGGTCTGATAAATTGGTAATGATTAATTAACCCTAACTGACTTCTTTATACTCACTCATTTATTCTGTTATCTTCAAGAAATTACGAATTGTTTCTTATACTTTACTGAATAGGAAATTTATTTACGGTTTTGCCTTTATCAGAGTCCACTCGAAGAACACAATATAGCCGAGGTATCGGATATATCTTTAAAGAAACTTCCGTTTTATTAAACTGGGTCCACATAAGTTAAGTATCCGGCTACCGTTTTAAATAATTTTTTTTTTAGTTCTGCGAAGGTATCACTTAAGTGATTAGAGTGTAACCCTATGGGGCGTTACTTAGCCTGAACGGCATCAATATGAACATCCTAAGTCTAATGAATCTGCCAGATAGCATCTCTTAGATCGATTCTACATATATTACTGGAGTTGGGTAAGCGTCTTTTAACATTATCTACTTCAATGAAGAAGCATCGAGGAATAGCTCGATATAAAGCCTTTCCGAAACCTAAGTCTGAAAACGAAGGAAAAAGCATTTGAAATATAACGAATAAAATCACGTTCAAATATGCGCAGAGATGTTCAACTTCATTTGGGTTCAATTCGAAAAAGTTTTCAAAAATCTTTACTAAGTAAAAGCATAAGGGGCGAATAACCGATAAGATAAGGCAGCAATAAATTCCGCTAATATCGTTACTTAACATTAGCTAGGGTTAAGATATGCAAAAATGTCATGGATGAAAATCCTTCCTCTATGCCAGTGTTCAACTTATCTGGCTAGAGATCACAGACGCCAAAAATCAAAATGGAGGAGATAGCTGAAAAACCGCAGAAATGTTTAGCTTTAACCAAAGTTGGCGCTCCCAATGTCTTTTCTGATCCACTCACGTTGTGTCCAATCAAAATATTTAATTTCGATCCCATGTTTTTACAGCTAAAATTAATTTTCTAATCTTCCATAGCTATAAAACAAATTTAGTACAGGATTTACTTCAATACAGCGGGACGTTTGAGATCTCTGTATCCTTGGAAACTGGCCACTTTTGAGAATCTAAAAACGAGAATGGAAAACAAGCAGAATTTCGAAGAAACGGGAATAATCATAACATTTCGATAAGAAGATTCAATGATCTGGAAAAAGCAGACGATTTATTCCAATTTGCCTTCAGAAAACCTATTTAAAGTTCAACATTGACATCAAGGGCTGAATTGCCATATATTTCCAATGCTGAACCTTTTCTGCCTCGTTTTTCTTAAGTAAACTGAGAGTGGCATCGACAATAGAGGTCAGATTTTTTATGAGCTTAAGGAAATACTCCTGATTCTACTTGCTTTCTTCTATTTCCTGCTCATAATGTTCCGTATTACGGTACGCTAGTGTATCAAATATGATCTCGCTTGCTATATTTCCTACGATATTGACGAGGAAGATAGTAGTGCTGAGCATCTCCATCTACGGCCTCGATTTTCTTCATCCATGAATTGTTGGTATTGTAGTGCTAACTCTGGGTTTTTAGCCAGACGGTTTTCGACCTGGATTAGTCGAGCGATTGACATTCTTGATTGACCGAGTATGGTTAGGAAACTAATAAGTCATATTAAACGGAATTCTCACTTTATAACTTCTACAGTCAGGCGCATATGAATTTCGTTGTAAATTTCTTCACCACATTTCTTTTAATAATTTTTTTTGGTTCAATAACCTTATCAAACATCTTATTACTGGTTATGTTTTTGAACACCATATCCTTCACTTTAATTTTGTGCAGAAAACCGCGGACTAATGCTGAACTCTTCTGATGAATCAGCCGTACCTACTATATATCTGCTTAAATTGACGTTCTTGTATGGTTAAAATTGTTTGCTATATCGTCGGTTATGAAGGTGGCTTAGGAGCCTAGGTCAAACCCAGAGCTCAGCTTTATTTCACGTTATTTTAACCGTAGCAGTAGCTACCAAAACGCTACGTTGTGCAGCCCTATTAGTTGTTTGCAAGGTTGTTTTGGTCGGGATTTCTACGGGATTTTCTCTTATGAGCTCCGTTGCACGTTGCACATCGTTTCCGGCAATATTTTCCAAGAGGCTTCTGTCCACAAGAATTTTTCTCTATAGAAGCTGAAGTTCGCTCACTCCCACTGCAATAACCACAAAATGGTTCATTTGTCGTTATAATATGTGTTGCATTCTTTACAAGGTTGTATTGTGGCTGCTACCACTTGTTTCGTTTGTCTCTAGTTATAGTTGCCAGCGATTTAAATCTTGATTCCAAGAAACTAAAGAATTTTTTTAACGTTTGAATTTCTTTATGATTTTTGATTGTGCTCTCATAAATACAGTGTGTTTTACCATTAAATTTCCTCTTTAAAATAGCTACTACTAAGGCATTCCAATGTTCTGTCTCAACACAACTTTCCAGTGAAATTTTCAATGTTCTGTCTCAACACTCAACAAAAATTGTTTATTGCGTGCAGACATTCCAAAGAGGAATGTCTTGTATTGTCCTTAACCCGCTGGTAGATTCGACCGTCAAACTGGGCAGGTCTAACATACACTTACGTGTGGGCAAGCTAATAATCACTTGTCATCGTATCTGGCGATAAGAGCATCCCATGCAGTCATATACTAGGAGATAATTGATTAGTTTTGCTGCTTGTCCTCTAACTAACGAAAGGAGGTAACACATCCTCTATTCGTTTAACGAGCTCGCATGTTGATGTACCATTTTATTAAACAAACTATAAAAACTTGTCCATTGCTTTTAACCCCCTAGAATAAGGGAATTTCAATGTTCGGTAATTTTGTGTTGGGATTTTCATGGCACCGGGTTTAGAATATCCGCGTCTGTTAGCTGTTTTATTTTTAGTTTATAGTAGGGCTCCGTAGGGTCCATAGCTCCGTATTTTGTGATGTTTCGCCATTTGGATTTCGTAGCGCATCTCTTGATCCTTATTATTCAACGAGCTTCGATTTTATCTTCGTTTTCTAGATCATCTTCTTCGTTTTCGTCGGATTTATGCACTTCATCATTAAATTTATAATGTTATCAGAACATTGAGTACCGCGGTGTTTTGTTGCCATTGCAACTAATAAACGAGTTGTTGTACTGGTCTGAACGCGTAGATTAGCTAGCTGAAGGGCTTCTTCTATATCGTGTTTTTTTTAGCAAATCGACTTGGTTCTTCAAAGTATCGTTATTATTAATAATCTAGAGTACTTTCTTCCGACTGGTTAAAACAGGTTGTGTCTGAGAAGGTAAACGCTGAAGTAAAACTGAATTCTTAACCTGACTTTCACAAGGCTTTGCATTTCTGAAGTAATCGTAATAGTCTAAAAATAAGATATTGAGCGTGAAAACTTATTAAAAGCAAAGTTTACTTTTATGAGTTTAAAATTACTTGATTTGACTTTTACCTAAACCTGCTAAAGCTGGGCATCTGTTTAGGCCCGTCGATGGATTTATGATTGGTATTTTTGCTTACCATCTCGCCACCACCCTGTTCTCTGGCAAATACTTCACCTCACAATCACGATCACCATCGCTATCGCCATTGCCATCACTATCACCGGATCATTAAATCATGGATTATACCATCATACTACCATACCATCATAACATCATACCATCTTACCATAATACCATTATACCGTCATACCATCAGATAATTTCAACTTTATTATAGATAATATCTAAAGAAATGTAAACTCATCAAATTAATATTATTAATCAAAAATTCAAAATCTTATTTACTTGTTGGATAAGAAAACATCTAAAGGTATTCATGTTGTCTTACAAGTAAAAAATTCAAATACTAAAAGGAATTTGTTAGAAAAAATTTAAGTAAAAGCAAGCTGTTTTAACCATGAAACGTGTTTTTCCTTCCGCAATGTTAATTTTGTAACACCGAACTTAAAAATTTGTTCCTACCGCCTCTTTTGTATGTTGTAAGTTTTTGGAACTGATTAGAATTTTGTAATTTTCAATTTTTTGAAAAAAAGTTAAATTCTAAAAAGTACTCAAATTTTGTAATTGCCCGAATATTAAATTCCCTTCTCTAGATTTGAAGTTTCTCAGAAACAGAATTTTTAAATGTTTTCAGGATTTGGTCATTTTGATTTTAATTTTTGTTTTTGGAATTTCCCCAAAAGTCAATAAATTTTTAGAAAGTTAGAGTCTCTTTCGATCAGATTTCTAGTTTGTAGAAATGGTGTAACTTCGAAATGCACTAAACACTAAATTGTATTTTCTTGTCTAATTTTCTATAATTTGAAAATTTAGAATCCTTTGAATCAGTTAAATTCTCGTTTTAATTGCGATAATTTGGAAAATTCTCAACTCTGCCCACTATTGATCCCTAAATTCAAAAAAATTTCTAATTTTTTCTAAATTCTGAATACTTTAAAATGTTCTTTGAATTTTTAGAAATACTTGACGCTTGAGGTTATTTGGTCCGGAAACACGCCTTATACGTTAGTATTCGTCGTAAAATTTACCGGTAAAGGTTTTTACCGGTAGAGAAATACTTGATACATCCCAAATAAATATTCTTTTGAAAAGGTTTAAGTTTTAAAGCTGTTCGTTCTGCGATACAGTATCGTATACATTTCAGTGCAAAGTTCATGGATAAAACCTTATGTTGTAGTTTAGTTATGTGAAGCGTCCTGTCTAATTTATTATCTATTATAAGACCCAGATAATTATAATTGTACACCTGAGGAATTTTAATCGAATTCACTTCGAAAAAATTTGGGATCATGATAGATCTTCCTTTGGTTTGAAATACTAAGTATTTTGTTTTGCTTAAATTAAGAGTAAGTTTGTTCGCACTAAGCCAATTATTTATAAGTAGAATATCCTCATTCATATGAATTAAAAAAGCGATGCAGACGTTGCTTTATAATATTATTAAAGCATCGCCTGCGTATAATTGTAGATTACCATGTAAATTGAGATTAAAAATATCATTCATATTAAAGTTAAATAATTCTGGACTTAAAATGGAGCCTTGAGGTACTCCATAAATCATACTTCTTAACTCGCTAAATGTTCCGTTAATTACAGTAAACTGTTTTCCTTTTCCAAGTAGCTTTTTGCAGTACACAGTAAACTCGGAAAGTTGGATTTAAATTATTCAGCTTTTTTAACAAAATGCAATGGTCTACCTACACAACCAAACGCCTTGTGAATATCTATAAATAAAGCTGCCACATAAAATTTATCATATATTGCCGTTAATAGTTGGTTCATTATATGCAATAGCTAGTTATGTTGGAGCCGGTTTAATATTATGGATTCAAACATTTTTGAGATCGAGTTTAAAATCGAGATGGGCCTATAATTTAAACTAATGTCTTGTCACCAGATTTGAAAAGTGGTAAGACCATCGCTATTTTCAATGAGTTTGGAAAAATACTTTGTACTATTGAAGAATTAATTAAATTTGTTAAATTCGGTATTATTATATGCTTGAATCTAATTATAGTCTGAACCAGTAGCAGCAGATTTGTTTATACAGAGTTAAGCAAATTTAAAATCTCGTATCATCTGTCCTAGCAAATTCAAGATATGTTATTGGAAATGGAATATTCAAATATGCAAGAAAATGAGGTATTATATAGTAAACTTATAGTTAGTTGGTGGTCTACTATGAACTGATTTAGAAAAATTTATGAAATGATCATTGAAAGTATTTGCTATATCTAGAGAATCATCTCTAATTGAATTATCGTGTAAAATAACTAACTATGGTTGACTAGAGTACTAGAGGACTTACTTTTATTGAAAATAAGATGATTTGCCACGTGTGATGATAATATCCCACGTGTTTGTCAAGTTTCCTTTGTTATTGTCACACATGTCATGGAAATACTCCATCTTAAGCTTTTTTCCTAAGCTGTTTACCAAATTTCTAAATTTGCTAAATTGATGTTTATATGGAGCATTTTCTGTCAAATCGGCCACCCCCCCCCCCCCCCTGCACATTTCACTTTTTGAGATAAATAAACGTTCTTGGGCTTAAAATTTTGCTTAGAATGTCTACTTTTTAATGCCCTATGGCGTTTTTATGGTGTCCTTGGATTTTCAAAATTGAGGAGCATATCTGCTAAGCAAGTCTTTAATTTTAATAAAATTGATTTAAAAACGTAATTTTAACTCTGTTAATTTAGTCAAAAGTGTTTTTGGTGTCATAGATGGCCAAGATGGCCGCCAAAATTGGCAAATTTTTAGACGTTCATAAAGATCGTTAGAAACATGTCCTAGAAGGTTTTCGGGGTCGCTGATCACGAATTTGAGGTCAGAATTTTAATATTCAAAAAGGCTAATTTTTCGACGTTCATAGAAATCAAATAAAACTCGGTCTAGGTTGTTTTCGGGGTCGGTGATCATTAATTTAGAGTCAGAATTTGAAAATTCAAGATGGTGGACCCAAGATGGTCGCCATAAATGTCAATTTTTCAACGTTTATGAAAATCGATATAAACATATTCTAGGGTTTGGGGTCGCTGATCACAAATCTGAGGTCAACATTTAAAAATTCTCTCAAAAAAGTACCAGATTCACGATAAAAACTGTTATTTTTAGAAGTTTTTTAAAAAAATGTCTTAAAGTAACACTTTTTATTGAGAATCTGGCTTTTTTTAGAGAATTTTTAAATGTTGACCTCAAATTCGTAATCAGCGACCCCAAAAACCCCCCAGATCATGTTTTTATCGATTTTCATAAACGTTGAAAAATTGACCTTCATGGAAGCCATCTTGGATTCGCCATTTTGGAATTGTAAAAAAATAAAAAAATGTGTAATCTATGACACCAAAAACACTTTTGACTAAATTAACAGAGTTAAAATTACGTTTTTAAATCAATTTTATTAAATATTAAAGACTTGCTTAGCAGATATGGTCCTCAATTTTGAAAATCCAAGGACACCATAAAAACGCCATAGGGCATTAAAAAGTAGACATTCTAAGCAAAATTTTAAACCCAAAAAAGTTTATTTATCTCAAAAAATGAAATGTACAGGGGGGGGGGGGGGGTGGCCGATTTGACAGAGAATACCCCATATACATTTTTTTTGATGTTTCTTGAGGAGTTTGTAGAATAATTCTCTACTTTTGATCAATTTTAGAAGTCCTCTATTCATCCACTGCTTCGCTTTTTAATTGCGGGTACAATTTTCGAATATTTTTTAATTATGAAAGTCAGAAAGTCAGTAAATTCTTTTATCGAGGTGCAAAAGAATAAAAGGGGAAACATGTTATCGGTTTGAAGGTGGTCATATAATCCAAATATGATAATGAATTGTTTGAAAGAGGTGTTGGGAGTCTATGGTTAACTTCGAGAATTATCATTTTATGATCGGAGTATGAGATATCTTCAAATGAATAATCAAATGTTAGTGTAACGCAATCAGATCAACTCTTGTTGCATATAATGGTTGTGTGTTATTTAAAACCACAAATCCGTTACTTTTAGGTTTCTATTCTAATTTTTAGGTTCATCGAATTAAAGTTCTACGTAATTTCCAAAGATAAGATTATTATCATCTTATATTAAATATTTTACTTTTGTTGTTAAATAATTAATTGTTTTAATTTCTAACATGCAACCGGTCATTAGACCATTTTTAATGTATTTTATAAATTAACACGTAGAAGTATATTAGTATTTACGAACAATCATTCAACGAAAATCGACTGATAGGCAGATTCTATGGTTTTTTCTATCCCATTGGTATTTAATTTTAAAGTATATGAGTTTAATAAGTTCCGAAGATTGTAAGAGAATTAATTCAGTTTCGAACTGATGAGCTTATGATTTTGAAAAAATCAATCTTCTCATCAGGCGGCGGACTGGACTGATTGTACCACAATTTTACATTCTATATATACAGAATGTACTGTGCTGGTTGTATTAGCGAATTTTATTAATACAGCCAAATTGTCTTACATGTTTTCTTTCTTCTAGAAAAATTGTAAGATAATTTGGCTGTATTAGTAAAATTCGCTAATACAACCAGCACAGTACATTCTGTATATATAGAATGTAAAATTGTGGTATAATCAGTGCAGTTGCCGCGGCCTGATGGGAAGATTGATTTCTTCTTGCTCATCAGTTCGAAACTGGATTAATTCTCTTACAATCTTTGGAACTTTTTAAAATCATATACATTCATTAAAATCTTATTAATTAATTTAGAAATTCTGAATTCAGATTACCTGACTCTTTAGTCCTAAAGGTATTCTTTTTATGGTTATGCTGTGGGTCGTTGCATATTTGCGTGAGGACACATTTAGGTAGCAGTACCTAAGTACTACACCGTTAATAAAAAAAAATCAAATAAACGCGATTACCATTAAAGTTCCAATCATCGATGGAATATTTCTAATTTTATATTTTTTGAAAGTATTTTGCCGCTCTCAAAAAAATTTTGTATTTTTTATGAAATCTTACTAATCGCTAATACTTATTTTAACATTTCAAACCCCAAACTCAAATTTGTGTGTTACTCCGCAGTGTATGTAAATCGAACTTAAACCGATAAAACTAAATAATAGTGGCATCTTTCTAATTATACGATCTCATAATTTTATCTTTGAAAATTTTGACTTTTATATTATTGTATTATATGATGTGTAGGTATAGACCTAACCATTCATATCTATATTTTGATGTTTACCTGGAAAGAGTTGAAAATGTAAAATTTTGAGATGCGGCAAAAATAGAAATAAGACAACCGAAAAATTTATGTAGGTTTTGATCTTATTTGATGTGAATGTTACACAATTAGGACTTAAACATCAAACAGGTCAATTTTTAAATTTAGAAAGCCAAAAAAATTATTTCGTCCCATTTATAACCATAATACATCAATTATAATTTAATACATACTAAAAAAAAATTAAAAAGGACGAAAAGAACATTAACTTGAATCACCTGAAGCAGGTGTTACTAACATTTAACTTTTTGTTTAGTAGCGTAGACTTTAATTTGTTTGGTGTTTGTGTAGTCGTATTTTGGGTGTTGTATTGTAGCCAACATTACTAACCATTTAATTTCAGCCAATTAATTTTTCATACAATAATCCTTTGCTTTAATTTTTTTTTTTTTTTTGTTTGCATGGCTATTTTTTTTATAATGCAAACGTAAATACATAAATTATTTATAAACAAAAAAAAATTTTGGTTACATTCCATTCTCTCTACACATTCTAGCGCAAACTTTGATGATGCTGAAACGACTGTTTAATAAAATATTTATAGGTATAAACAAAAAAATAGTTTTACGTGTATTTTATAGAAAAGTGAATAAATTTTGTACAAAATATAATATAGCTACATACGTTGCCGTACGAGTATATACCTAACATAAATATAAAAAAAGTAGAAAAGATGAAAAATTATTTTTCCATTAAACTAAATAATCACAAAAAAAAAAAAAATACAAAAAAAAAATTACAAGAACCCAAGTCTCTCTAGTACTACTTTATAAAATAATTACACATTATATTTTTAGCTTAAATATTATTACAGCTAAGGAATTTTTTAAATAATAATTTTTAATTTTAAAACAATTATTTTTATTAAAATTATAAGGACAAAAAAAAAATAATTAAAGGACATCAAGGTAATATTTACTAAAAGGTTGGTAATTAAATTATGAGACTTTACATAAATGAATAAAAAGGGTGTTATCCTGTTATTCTCATTCGGAGTGATTCATTTTAAGTGTGTGCATGTGTATGGATAATGTATGTATGTATATTTAAGGGCGTATTTTTAATTAAATACTTTATACTTTTATAGCAATATGTACGGGTAATATTTTCCTTGGAGTAATTATTTTAACCTTAAATACCATTTAGTGGAAGCACTCAACAAATCTCAAAAAAAAAAAAAATTATGTTGGCTCTTTTAGTACTCTGGCTTGCGTCTCGGAGTTTCCCAGGATGGAATTCCAAGGAATTTATAAAATTAAAATATCCCCATTTCAATTCTCCTCTACTCTATGTCGTTTATGAAATATAGAGTTGGAGTGTAATGTTAGATAGTCATATCCACATCCGCTGGAGAACATGAGAGAGTACGTCGGATTGGCGCCTTCGTAAAAATAGCACTTCGGAACTGAAAATATACGAAATGCGGGATGGACAATTACAAAATGTTCTTAAACTGCTGAATATACCTTTAGATGCGTTAGAAAATCAAATTATTGACATACTCAAAGCTGAAGCGACTTCAGCATTTTTGTTTACAAATTTAAAAGAATAGGCAACGATTATTGACCACAGTCGTTAAAATTTCTAAAACAAATGTTTCGCATTAGAAAAAATAAAGATGTTGCCCCTTTAATAAAATTCCTCCAAAATCCAGAGTTGGGGATTTAGAAAATTATTGACCCATTTGGGATAATCCCAAAATGGGCTATTTTAGAAAACAAGCAGAGGTTATATGTGGTAGGATCATTGGAAGCAGACAAATAAATAGGTTTCAGTCAAAATAAGAGCTGGATGTACATAGTCTATCTGCAGAATTAAAACAAGCTACCACACTGTACACGCGAAATCCTGGCGCATGGAAAAGTTAGGTGCTAAATTTAAGAGAGAAATGGAAAAATAAACAATTTAAAAATGGACCCACTATCAAGCCGACATCCACCGACAGGGAGCGCCCCGAAATCTTGCATTACAAAACCTTGCATTTTTTAAAAATCATGCAAATCAAAATTTTGCCAATCCAAAATCTTGCAGTTACGAAATCTAGCAAGTACAAAACCTTGCAAGTAGAAAATCTTGCATTCCAAAATTGTGCAGTTTTAGTATCTGTACCTGCCTTTAGTATCTAACATAATATTGCGAATTCATAAAAGTTCATTTCTCAATTGATAATTCAAATAAGTCAGTTTTGAGTTTAGATTAAATTATTGCAATTTTATTCAAAAAGCAAAAATGCTTTTGCAACAATTAGTTTGTAACAGTTATAGTCTCAAGTTTTTATTAAACTGAGTATATCTCTGCTGCAGACTTCCTCTTAGTTATCCCAGAGCAGCTTTTTCAGCCGGCTAGCGTGCAGTGGGGATGAGGAACAGATGAGGATGTGGAAAGATTGTTAGAGGACTTAACTAATATTTAGCAAAACATATTATTTATTAGACATACCAGCACGGAACCATATTACTGAACGCAATGTAATTGAATCAATGGAGAAAATTATACCCAAGATTATAATGGTGGATGATACGTCATCCAGCTCCCCGAGTTTTAATTGCCGCACAGCAAATACCGATAAAAAAAACCCAATAAAACGAAAATAACCCAGTCAATATCGATCATAACGTAAATAAATTTTTTAATATTATAACCATGACCTCCACCATTACACCTCCCATTCCCCTCCAATAAATTTGTTTTCTTTTTGAAACATTTGGTTCTCAGTGCTGGGTAACCTAACAACTAAAGAGATCCCAATCATCGCGCGTGGTGAATAAAAAAATAAAAACCTTCTGTTTACCGGTTACAAGTTCCTTTGACAAATTTTCAATGATTCAGTATACTTCAGCATGCCGTTGTTCAACCCCAACTTGAGCGCGTCACTGTTTTGGGTCCGTTGGAAGTTTTCTGACCCTATATCTGCATCGGCAATAGACCAGAATTATGGCATATATCTTGGTGTGCGATTGAGGCATCCAATATAATTTTTGTAAAACCACCGTCCAATTAATTTCGCTCCACTGTTCTCATCAAACTGTTCATATAAATGTTGATAATATCCATGTATTGGGTTTGGTGGAACGAAAGCCAAACTTTCCGAACCGTTGCTTTTATATCCTTTGCCAAATTATTTAGCCGATATGGAAAATGCAACCTTTAAACGTTGCTTCGAGGAAAAATGTTGAAGCTGACGACACAATTGCCTTTTCGAAATCTGGTAGGACTCTCCTTGTATTTAAATTAATACCCAGTTCCAAGCTGACTTTCCATAAGTTGAAAAAATCCATAAGTTAATCTGTGGTAAACCTTCAGAGATTTTTTACTCATTACAAAATATTAAAGGTACAATTTGTCCCTCAAACTACGTCGAAAATTCCATCCATGCTAATAATGAAACCGCCCCATTATTATGATTTTTTCATCGTCAAACTCTTCATTACGCAGGATAAATAATTCCCTTCAACAAATTTCAAGTTTTCGGGTATATTGTCTGGTTCTTTTTTTTATTTCTGCGGATTCTTTTGAAATTTTATCCTTTGTGCTTTTATCGACGGGAAGTATACCTGCGAGTAATGCTATCTCTAATAATAATAGCAGGTGCAGTATCGAAATTTTTAGCCTGAATTTTAATTGGAAGATTGGGAACGCATATGGTTTTTTCGTAAACCAAGGGTTAGGGCGAATCAGTAGCTGAATGTTTTAATATTCGTGTTTGCCTTCAACTTTGTGTGTGACTACTTGTCCTTTGCACGATAAAGATTTTTGTTTACTGCAAACCCAATTAAACGTTTTATTCGTTTTTCTGTAAGAAAAATCGCGCGCACGATTCTATAAATGTACGGGAAATTGTTATGAAAGATTTTGTAATGCAAGATTAAGGGGCTAACTAACCCTCACCGAAAATGAGAAGAGTTTTCGATTAGTGGGAGGGTTTCTAACGAAAATTAAATCGTCATTGGGCGCATTCAGCTCTGCCAATTGTTGGCAATATGTTAAATCAACGCTGAAATTTTAAATTTCATTTTTGCCTTTTTTTTCGTCGGTAGATTTCCCATGCGGGAGAACGGAATACGCTGATTGGGTGATTAAATCAGTACATCACATGTTTTTATGGGTAATAACACAATTGTGGGAGCGAAATCAAGGGTCATTTTCTCCAATTTATTTAAGAGAAACGAAGCGACATTTTTAAATTAGGTCTTAATACATGTTTATTGTAAGTCTTGAAGTGCATTAACATTTTTTTTTTATTTATTTAAAAACAAAATGGCAGCGCAGTGGCTGATAAAAGGAAACTCGTTTTATTTGTGACTCCTACAGGTCACTAAGGAAATGGTAAGGATTACACAGGCTGAGGTTTCATAACTCAAATTTAATAAAAGAAGCTCAATTTTGCAGCCAATTGACGATCTAAATGTATCTTATGTTGAGCTATTCAGAAACTAATTATGAACTACAGAACAGTTTGTTTTAAGAAACACATAACGTCACAATAAACGACATATTCTTTATAGCCGAGTATGACTGAATATTATTTGCCCGGGTGCGAAAATTTGAAATTCTGCTTGATTTGTATTTTTTGTAGTAATTGACAATTAGACCTCTCTCCTAATATCGCCTAGCAATTAGTCTACAATGCTTTCGTTGTCAAACTTTTATACCTTCGTCCTTCGAATTTTAGAAAACACCAACAATAATTTCAAAATCTGAGCCATAACAAATCAAACAGAATAAAAACAGGCCATTTTTTGTCATGTTGTGTATTGGGTTGCCTAAGCTATGTTTTGCATCGAGAAGAAAAGTTCCGAGGTCGACTTCCACATCACGAATCAGGATGTTGAAAGAATACCAACTTTTCCTCAGTTACATCTTTAATTTCAAAAAATAAGAAGGCAATAATAAAATATTAAAAGTCCTTCCGAGTGGTTGAGATTTAAAGGGAGTAGGCGAAGTACCCTTTTCTTCGGTAGTCTTTAATTTTTTCTGCATTCGTAGAACAAGAACGGGGCACGATTTTCTTTCCCTTCAAAATTTTCCGTCAAAATTTATGTTATGATCTAGTACCATTCCAATGTTGTTAGAGTGTGAATGGTTTGATAGGAAATTTCAGTTCAATTGCGAAACAAAGACATTCATATGATGAATTTAGCATAAAAAATCATAAAACCTCAAAATTAAGTTAATGTTGATTACGGAGCATTTTACGGATATGCTTGCCCAAAATGCACCATTTTATTGACAAGATCTTTCGAAATGCCGGTTGGTTCGAATAAAATGTGTGTTTGATTTGAGATAATTTTAACCTAATCGAGATTTCATTTTGAGCAATATCACAGAAAATCTTTTGAACAATTAATTTTGTGTAATAAACTGAACCTCAAATTGACAGTAAAGTTGCTCAACATTTTCAAAAGTTTATTGATCACGAAAGTTCCGGTGGTTCATTAAAAATAAATATTTGCACAATATTTTATATCTTAGTAGATTAAAGAAAATGAAAAGTTAAAATTGCTCAATATGAAAATATGCAAGCTTATAGAAGGTTTTATGAAGTATGCCCTAAGGTTCACTGGTTATTTTTATTTCAATTGTCAACAATGAGTGCTCATACGATTGATGCACGACTCAAGCACATCCAACGAAAGGAACGTATATTAAACAAGATTTTGGTTATTTCCGTATTTTAAAGAATTCGTTACTTATTTTGCTCTCTAAAGTATTTAAGTATTCGATATTTCCTGAATTTGGTTGATTGTGTAACAAAAATAATTAAATCTGATTCCTCTGCAAGCACTACAAAGCGAGACTAAACATAAACATGAGACAATCGAATTATTGTTCTTACAGTTGAAAATTTTCCCATCGGGAACTTACTTTAAAAGATTCCAAAAAATACAATCAACACATAAAAAGAGGATATAGGGTGTCACATAATAAAAAATAACAAAACCAAACACCTACTTCACTTCAAATAATTTCAATGTCTATATAATTTAACTCAACACTCCTCCTCATTCTAATTATTTGTTTAACTCAATTTAATCCGCATCGCTCGCATAGTTTGACATGACGCTTTGCCGGCAATGGTTTTGTTAGTAAATCGGCCAACATATCTACTGAACAGCAATATACGCATGATACGAATTTTCGTTGCACGTAATCTTTAACAAAATGATATCGGGTATAAGTAGGTACACAATTATACATGTTTTGTTCTATTTGACAATTTTTCCTCTTCGATGAGCTTCAAATAGCTTTGCTTTACTCGACATGCCCAACTTACGATGCCACCATTAACAACAAAAACATAACCAGTGTTTGATTTTCGGTCCTTTTTATTTTCGGCCAAATTTGCGTCAGCATATCAGTAGAAAAATTTGTCCAAACCGTCTTCACTACTTAATGCCAATTTTAAATTTGCAGTGCCCTTTAGATATTTCAACACCCGTTTCAATTTATTCCAATCTTATTGACGTGGTTGTTGCACTCATTGCGCTAATATTGAAACACTCGCTGAAATATCCGGTCGTGTATTCACGGATATGTAAAGCAAACACCCGATGAGTTTCTGATAATCTGTGTTTTTCAGCAAAAAATTATCATCCGCATCGGATTTATCGTAATTCACGTTCATCGGAGCGTTTGAAACTTTTGCATCACTGAGACCGAAATCCGTTGCAATTCTTTGAATGTATTTTGATTGACACAAATGATAAATGTTTTTCGCGTCCTTGATGATCTCTATATTCCGAGGTAAAATTTAATTTCACCCAGATCTTGCACTTCAAATTTCGTTACGATGACTTCCTTTATTTCGTTACCTGTTTTGATTGATTTCGCTGCCACAATCACATCGTCGACATAAATCAGAAGAAATGACTATTCCCGTTTTTCTTCCATGAGTACAAGCATTGATCTGCTTTGCTTTGTTGAAAACCCGCATCGATCAGTAAGTTATGAATAGCGTCGATCCATGATTTCGCCGCGTATGGTTTAGACCGTATAGACTTTTTTCCAACAAACAAACGAGTTCGTTTCATTCAATTTCCCATTTAAAAATGCCGTTTTGGCATCAATATGTCGCACAAAGAGTTTTTCTTTTGATGCCAATCGATAATAGCATTCTGAACGTTGTTTGTCGAGCAACAGGAACAAACACTTGATCATAATCAGTTCCGTATTTTTGTGAGAAACCCTGTGCAACTAAACGCGCTTTATATCGATAAATTTTTCCTTCCACATTGGTTTTTACTTTTTAAACCCATTTGCAGTCAATCGCTTTTCTGTCGTTTGGTAATTCGCACAAATGTCATGTATCATTTTTCTTTAATGAATCCATTTCATTTTTCATTGCACGAATCGTTGATCAATCGTTGCGGTGGCACGCCTTTTTTTCGCTGTAAAATGCGACGCACTGATGCATCATGAACCGGAATGTCTGTATTGTTTTCTTCATTGAAAATACGATGTAAGCCTTCAGCGAAAGACTCGAATTCGACATTCGACACTGCATCTATACTGTTGTTGCGCACTCCCGCATTATTTTCTGTTGGAACGGGGTCACTCACGTTGTCACCCACTTTTGGATTGATTTCAGTTAACTTATCCATGTCGATGCCGACAGTACTTGATTCGACATTCGCATCACTTGATGATAAAGCGCACGTCTCAACTGATCACCAACTTATTTTTGACTGGATCTAAGCATCTGAATCACATGAATAAAACATTTAGCACCAAGAATTAAAAAATGTTTAATACCTGGTTTCCGCTGATTCTACACCTCATATGGTGCCTTTCCAATCGCTCTGCATGGCAAGCGGTTTTGAACATAATTTGCCGTATTTACCGCTTCTGCCCAAAATGTTTTCGGTAAATTTGCGTCCAACAGCATACATCGCGCCATCACGATGAGCGTACGATTTTTTCTCTCAGCAACATCATTCTGCTGCGGCGTGTATGATGTTGTGTACTGGATTTCAATTCCTTCTTGTTTCAAAAAATTGACGAAGTTCTTTCCGGTGTAGAGAATTTATGTTTTACCAATGCTACGTACTCTTCTATTTTCTCGTCGACTTCTGATTTATTTTTTTAGCAAATAAACCACCGTATAGCGCGAAAAATCATCTACGAATACGCATTTAACCTTAGTGCCGCAATCGACAATTTTCATGCCGTCAACTAATCCTTTCGAATACATTTGCTTCATTGCATCTGGATCGCGATGGCCAAAAATGCGATGCCAGTGAATACAATTTTCTTTGTGTTCGCGTACCGCATACACTTTGTTCGGCTGACGCAATTTAAACAAATTCGATTGCGTGTCTGCTACTGCCACTTGTTTGTCTCCGAATTTAATTTCACACGTTTCAGAATTCGGAATGAAATTTACTGCATAGCCCTTTTTCAGCAATTTTTTTACCGACAACAAATTTCCTTCAATATTCGCCACGTACAAAACATCTGTTTGCACCATTTGCATTGACCATTTCGATGTGACATACGCCTTTTCCCCTGACATCTACGATTTCACCGTTTGCGACGCTGAGGTTAAAATACAAACTGGATTTAGTGTTGTTCCCTCAACCAATCAATTATTTCTCAATTTTATTTTGAGTAATTACATAAAAAATGTTTTGAAGTCCTATTCTCAATTCAAATTGAGAAATATGATAAACTCCCATATTACAAGGAGTAGCTCTAATTTGCTCAAAACAACTAAAATTTTGTTTTATCAATACTGAATTGTTATTCGACTCAGTTTATTAATGATTGTAGAAGTTTTTTTCATTAGATTAATATTGAGCTAAAAATCTGAAAGTTAATTCCTGCATTTTAAACCTCCATAATTTGTTAAATTTGAGAAAATTGCATCTCGTCTGTGTAAATCTTTGTTGCTGTTTGCCGTCGCAGCGCGTAACACCTATCAAATTTCAAGAGTATAATATTGAGCAACAAATTTTACTTTATGTATCTATTTTAGAAAATGTTGTGCTACATTTTATTTATTATTTTTATTTTGAGCAACCCTTTGAAATATTTAATAATACAATGCGGTATTTAGAATTTTATGATTTTTGTTACATTTGAAATAGAAAATATTTTGAGTTCATTTGTCCAAAATTTAATTTTTTTTTTAAATTAAGCACGCTTAGAAGACTTCAGTAATAATTCTGGAAAAGGATTTTTAGATGAAGTCAAGGAATAAAACTAAGTAGAGTGGAACTTGGCTATTTCTTAACCGAATATGATGAAACTCGACTGGTACAATTGATATAGATTGATACAATTGATAAATTGATTTTTATACGAAGTTCTGGAATATGGCCAAGTAGGATGGAAATTGGCTATTTTTTATTATTTTTGTTTCACACCATTCGAGAAAATAAATTTTCGATTAATCGAATAGTAACCACCGATTAATCGGACAATCGATTTATCGATTAATCTACCCATGCCCTACTAATTACAATTAAACACAATGTGGAATTTTAATGAATTCATTTGCGATCAAAATCGATGTCCAGTATGGTTCTCTGCTGTGGTGGCTGAGAATAGACATACGACCGCAAAAGGTTAAATGTGTCACGAAAAGCCGTATATTTAAAAGGAGATAGATTCAAAAGCGGAAAATCGAAAAACCTCTTGAGAAATGTTGCTCGCCATCACCAGATACAAAAGAAACTCATTTCTCCATCGAATTGTGACTGGCGATGAAAACTGGATCTATTTTGAAAATCCAAAGCGCAAAAAGTCTTGGGTTGATCCAGGACAACCATCGACATCGACTGCAAGGCCAGATCGCTTTGGACGGAAAACAATGCTCTTTATTTGATGGGATCAGAAGAGTGTGATTTATTTTGAGCTGCTAAAACCTGGTGAAACCTTAAATACTAAACGCTTCCAACAACAAATGTTCAATTTGAATCAAGCTTTGCATGGAAAACGATCAGAATTATGCTAAAAGACAACACAAAGTGATTTTGCTTGATGACAATGCACCATCACACAAAGCAAAACCGGCCAAGGAAACGTTGGAAGCACTTAATTGGGAAATACTTTCGCATGTGGCTTACTCGCCAGACTTGGCTCCGTCCGATTATCACTTATTTGCATCGATGGGGCACGGGCTTGCTGAGGAGCACTTGCTACGAAAATGTACGAAAATGGCTCGATAACTGGTTTGCCTCAAAAGAAGAACAGTTTTTTTTATCAATATATCAGTGCTCGTGATCTTGGGTGACCAGACTTTCTGCTTTTTCCGAACATATTCTGGTTATTCAAATTTCTGCGTCTGTCCGGGAAAATACCTTATATTGTCCTGGTTTTTAGTTAAAATTTATTAAGATCGCTAAATTTGTTAGTGGCAATGCAAAATTCTGGAGAAATCATAAAAATAATAATTTCATCTCCGGCCGAATATAATTTTTGATTTATAACGACCAAAACATCATTGGCAATATTTTTTGAATTTTAGCCATGGTTTAATTAAGAAATCTCTAGAGCCAAAATTAATCAATTTTAACAACCATAATATCATTAGTGGTGGTCAACAATATTTCTTGTATATTTAGCTCTTACTTTATTTAAGAAATGCGACCCGAAATAATATGCCTTGAGGAATTCTTCAGAGCGTGAAAAATTTGGTTTTAAATTAGGAACAAATTATAGAATTGACTTAATAACCTAGAAATAAAATTTCACGAAAATTCATTTACGTACGTGCATGTTTCATTTGGCGCTGGGAAAGTAGTAAAGTAGTAAAGGCCTGAATTGATTATGTACTAATTCCTTTTTGGCAAATCTAATTTTTTGATTTTTAGTTTGTATTTATGGAACAAAGTATCATTAATAGGGTATCGCGAGATTTGTTGAATTCTGGCCATATTTTATTTAAGAAACTTCATCCCTGCTCCAAATGGAACTTCTGCGATTATGCATCAATCCCGTTGAAATTTGGTATCTGACTCAACCAACATATTTGATGATCAATGAATTAGTTGCAGCACATCCAATGTTGAATCAAGGCAACAGATTTGTAACCAGTAGATGAAATGCTCTGGTTTTAAACTTGATTGCCAGTGATCACTAATTTTTTAGAGTGCCATAATCTCCAACCATAATTTTGTTGTATTACTTTTGTGAAATGTATCCATCGGTTAAAATTATTGTCTCATCATTTAATTACCACCCTATTTAGTATCTCTAATTATAGTGTTATATGTACTATATTCTTTAATTATAAATTTAGTTTAATTAAATTATTGACTGAACATTAATTTTAAATAATTATTGCTATATATATTTTATGTTATTATTTTATAATAAAACAACAACAAAAATCATTGCCATTTTTTATAAAAATCAAATAATTTGTATTAAATTTAATTATAATTTTTTATTATAATAAAATCATGTAATTATTAATTATACGATTATTATTATTATTACAATATTTTGTTTTTATTTAATTTAAGTAATATTATTTTAATAGCGTGCCTGAATTTTTCGTTTTTTTAATTTTTTTTATTAATTTCTAGGACGAATACTCATTAATTATGATTATAAATATTTATTGATATTAAAAATTAAATAATTACGATACAAAATAATGTTTCTGGTTTTTTTTTGTAATGATAAAATCAATATTTTATTATTATTATGTTATAAAATATGTACAGCATGATAAAAAAAAAATGGAGGTCCTCTATTTGACTTTTGGCTTAATTTTAATAGGACGAATATTTTGTTTTGCTCTATTGTGGTTTTTTGGTGCTAAACATTTGTTTTGGCTCCAGTTTTTTTTTATATTTAGATTTTATCTAGGTTAATATAAGCAGAATGGTAAAAATTTGTGTTTAATTTGTGTGGGACTTAAAAAAAAATTATGTTTTGCGGAAATCTGTGCTGATTGTGTACGTATAGTGTTTGTTTAATTGAACGAGAAATTTTAAGAAGAAAATCTTTTTATAGATTTTGTAATTTTTTTTTGTATATAATGCAAAAGGATTTAGAGAATTACAAAATATTTATTATCGACAAATATGTGTTTAAGAAAATGATGTGTGAGGAGGATGATGATTTCAAAATGTTTTGTGCAAACAAGATTTTGAGATTTTTAAAGAAAAATTTCGTTTACCAATAATAGGTTCTGTAAAAGTATTTAAAGCGTATGAAATAATTAAAGTTTCAAGCGGGCTATTTGTGAATTCGATTCGAACGTATTCGACTCTTCGAAGAATAAGATTCGTACATATTTGATTTAAATAAGAAACGGACGAATCTGATTCAATTCAAATATGAAACCAATCATTCGAAGACTCGAATGGTTTAAATATAATTGTAGGCAGAAGATGTATACGATTGTTATTTACTCGTTGTTGCCGGTTTCATTTCTCGTTTGGCCTGATGAGTTTGTTTCTCGGATTTTTTTTTTTTTTAAATGCTGCCAATGGCTTTATTCTTGAATCTTTCTACATAAGAAACTCACAAGAAATAAACAAATCTTAAGCTAAAATTATTACATATTTTAAACCTTACTAATGTTAATACTTACTGTTAGTGCTGACAATTTAATTAGTTTATATATTTATATATACTACTGTTCCCAAAAAGTAAAACCAGTTTTTATTTATTTCAAAAAATATTTATTTATTCTTCCAAATCTATTTCGTCACAATACACTTATGCGAACGTATTTTCCAGTCTTCAAAACAAGAATTAATGTTGCCTTCCGGAATGGCCTTCAGAACATGTAGCGATTCACGTTTTATCTCTTCTATCGTCTCCAAACTCTTTTAGTTTCGGGAATAACCAGAAGTCACATGGTGCTAGATCAGGCGAATACGGTGGTTGTGGAACGATATGGATTAAATTTTTGGCTAAAAAGTCATGAAGAACGAGTACAGTGTGAGAAGGTGCATTATTGTGGTGCAAATACCAAGAATTGTCTACCCACAAATCTGGCCTCTTCTTGCGAATTGCTTCACGCAGACGACGCATAACACTCAAATAATATTGTTTGTTGACGGTTTGGCTGGGTGGAAGGAATTCTGAATGGACAACACCTCGATAATCGATTAAAACTGGCAACATGACGTTCATCCAGAAAACATCTCTTCACAGATCTTAATGGGATGCTCTTTTTCGAAGAAATTGAGACGTTTTGGCGCTAGTCGAAATTTTACACGTTTCAGGCCCAAAATATCTTTCAAAATGGTATTGGCAGATCCTTTCGAAATACCAACAGCATCAGCAAGAACTGTAACAGTCATTCTACGATTAGCAAACACAAGTTCTTCGATTTCCTTGACGTTAATGGTATAGAGGTTAATGGTCGCCCGGAACGCTCTTCGTCTTCAACACTTTCACGATCTTCTTTGAACTGTTTATACCACTTGTAAACATTCCTTTCCGACAAAGCATGATCACCGAAGGCTTTCTATAACATCCTTAACGTTTCTGCACCCGAAATTTCATTCCGCAAACAATTTTTTTTTTTTTTTTTTTTTAAACTGCTTCAGGCTTTATTCTTGAATCTTTTCAAGAATCTTATCTTTTCTCGAATCTTATCTTTATTCTTGAAGGATCTTTTATTTTAAGACGCCGGTATCTGGGCCTTTTTAAAATTTCCCTGGCTAAAACATTGGGATGATGTTCTAATTTCAACTGGTACTTTTTACTGTACTGCTTGATTGTGTCTGCTACTGTTTCGATATGTAGGATATAGTATTCTTGACTGCATTCGCTGCAGTTTTATTATGTTGCAAGCACAAGTGGACCCCCACAATTGAATACCATATGTCCAGATAGGTTTAAGTACCATTTTATATAGTAAAACCTTACAGTCTAGGCTTAAGTTGGAATGTTTCCCTATTAACCAGTTCATTTTAATACACCTTAACTTGATTTGTTGACGTTTAGCTTCGATATGCTTTTTCCATGTAAGCCTTCTATCTAAATGTAGGCCGAGATATTTAACGTTTTGGTGTTGTGGTAGAATGATATTGTTTAGTCTCACAGGCGGACAATTAAGTTTGCGGAGTGTGAATGTAATGTGCGCCGATTTACGCTCGTTGACCTTAATTCTCCATTTAGTTAACCATTTTTGTATTTCGTCTAAATGATCTTGCAGATTTCTTGATGCTATCTTGGGATTTTGATGCGTAGACATGATTGCTGTATCATCTGCAAACGTTGAAACTTTTACGTATTTGGATGTTGGTAGATCTGCTGTATAGATCAAATATAATCGTGGCCGTAGCACACTGCCTTGCGGAACTCCAGCGAGGATTTCGTATAAATTGGTGGATGCGATGTTATATTTCACGAAAAGCTTTCGATCAAACATATAATTTTTAATGATGTTGGCAAAACTTTTTGGTAACTGTCTTCTAACTTTGTGTATAAGTCCTTTATGCCACACTTTTTCAAAAGCTTGCGCAATGTCTAAAAAAGCTGCAGAGCAGTACTTTTTTTGTTCTAGGGCGTTCCTGATTTCAGAGACGACTCTATGAACTTGTTCTACGGTTCCGTGTTCTTCTCTAAATCCGAATTGATGATCAGGAATAATTTTTTTCTCATGCAGAATTGGTTAAAATTTTTGGAGTAGCATTTTTTCGAATAGCTTAGAGAAAGTCGGTAGTAAACTGATTGGACGGTATGAATTTACTTTTGTTTCATCTTTACCATGTTTTTGGAATCATTATGATTTGCGAGATTTTCCAGGTTTCAGGAAAATAGCCTATTCTCATTATGGCGTTGAAAATGTATGTTATTAATTTGATACATTTTTCCGGAAGATTTTTTAGTATTTTGCCACTTATCAGATCATGCCCTGGTGCTTTCCTTGGATCAATCTTTTCCTTGATTTCCTTTTGTACTTGGCGCCATTTGTATTTAATTTTTTGGATTTCCTCAGCTTCTGTATCATCAGGTATAAATTCAGGGCTTCCAATCTGTTCGTTGGGTATAAATACCTTACTAAGATGTTGGTCAAATATGTTTGCTTTATCTGCATCACTTCTTACCCAGTTTCCGTCAGGGAGACGAATCGGAGAACATAAAAGTGTTGGTCGTTTCAGCTTACGTGTGGCTTTCCACAGAGAATAATCTGTTGCTTCGGTCGCTGTGAGTTCACTGAGATAATGTTGAACCCCTTCATCACGTTCTTTTAATAAGGCCATTTTTAGGTTTTTGGTCGCTTTATTTAAATTTGATTTAAGTGTAGGCGATCTGTGTAGTTGCCATTGCCTGCGTATTGAGCGTTTTATCATTAACAGCTGCTGAATATTCTGAGACGGTTTATCCAACTTTAAATGAACTGAGCTACATGGTGTCGTATCCGCTGCAGCTTGTTTTAATAAAGCCGTCAGGCTTTGTATTGCTGCATCAATTTCATGTTTTGTTTTTAGCGGGATGTTTAAAGAACATTTTTTGTTTAACGTAGACTTGAACTGGGTCCAATTAGTATGTTGATTCGTCAGGAATCTAGGTGGCGGTAGTTTTAGAACTTGCATGTTCAGTGTTATTAATATCGGTGAATGATCAGAAGATAAATCATAACAGGTTTCGGCCATTATAAGAGGTTTAGCCATACCCTTTGTTACACAAAAATCCAGTAAATCGGGAATTTTTCGTCGCTCCGTTGGCCAATAAGTTGGGTGGCCAGTAGATATGTTATCTAATTATTCATTTTGCATACATTCTCACAATTGCTTTCCTTTCGAAGATATTAGTCTGGAACCCCACTGGATATGTTTGGCGTTGTAGTCACCTCCCGCAAGGAACTTATATCCCAGAGTTCTGAAGTAGTTTGCAAACTGATGTCTTTTACTGAATGTTTCGGTGGACAATAAACTACAGATATGGTGCATTTTCCTGACCATTCATCCAGACAGATGCTAGTTGCTTGTATATGCTCCACACTATATTTTTGGAGTTCATAATGTCTTATTCTGTTCTTGATAAAGATAGCAGTTCGTAGTTGTTAAATGGGTTTCAGAAATCAGCATAATATCGATGTTGTGTTCAATAAGAAAATTTTGCACCTCTAGTTTACGTTGCACTAGCCCATTGGCGTTCCAAACAGCTAATTTAAGTTGATTCATTTTTGGTTTTTGATGAGAAGTTGCATGAGGGTATTCATGTTTTGGAGCATGAGACCCATGTTTGTCTTCATCATTTGCATAAACTTATCCATTGATTCATTGAGGGTATCATTCACTTTATAAATTCCCTGGTCTTCGTTTGGGGTTGGATTAAGAGGTTTACCTCTCACAGCTTCCGCGTACAATATTTTTGGATTGATTGTAGCTGACATTTGATCAGCATTGGTTTGACTCTTGAAAATATGGATTAGTGTTTGCTGTTCCGCTCTTTGACGTGGAGTCATCTTTTTCCTTAACTCCTTATACACCACACATCCTCTATAGTTTGCGGTATGATTTTCACCACAATTACTGCATTTTATAGCCTCCGGTTTGCTTTTATCCAGTTCACAGTTGCTGCTTTCATGCAGTTTGCCACATATTACGCAAACAGCCGGGAGTTTGCAATAGTTTCGCGAATGTCTATATTCCTGTCAGTTGGTGGTACATCCACTATGACTTTTTTGTACAATAAATACCTAATATCGTAGATTGCATGTTTACCCTTAGTTTTTGTTACTTCGGGTTCCAACTGTATTTTAAACATTGGTTGAGGTTTTCTGTCACGATTTATAATGTTTATTATGATACATGCTTCACTTTAAAGTTCATTTTTGACAGCTCTTCGCTTATTTCCTCTGGCTGCACAGTGGATTCGATTCCTTTTATCACGACCGTGATTCCTTTTGCGCTCTTTAGACAGTATGTGTAAAAATATTTTCCATGTTTTTCAAGAACGGCTACAATTAGGCTCTATCTTTAGGCTCTTCCTCCTCATCCTTGTGATCACCTTCCACTCGGGAATTGATTTAGCTTTACGCTCTTTAGGTTTGAAGCTGCTTCCTCTGGAGATTTTGGGTTACCTTTTCTTTTTGACGTCACCGTAACATAACGTTCAATTCCCGTTTGCACTAATGTTTGTGTTAGAGATACATTTTCATTATCTTCATTCTCAATGTTTTGCACAATTTTATTATTTGTGTCACTCGTATTACTTTCGTTTTCATTCATTGCAATGTTTGATGAGCTTGCACTTTTTAATTGGAATTTTTGTATTTCAATCAAATTTGTTGACACTGCATTGCTTTTGTGACCATAAGTCGTTGTTCTTGGGCTATTCACATTAGCCTTAGCTCTATGTTCATTTAAGTTTGGTATTGACTGTGATTGATGACCAGCTGGAGTCTTTTTCGGAGAAAATAGACCCATCGTCACGTTTTACGCATTGTATAAAAAAACAAACTATTCTTAAGCTCACACACGTAAAAATAAGTATATAAAAATAACTAACACTGCACTTTTTATTTTTATTTTTTTAAATTTACTTTCTGCGCGCATCAATTTACGTCTAAGCTGCACAACGGTTTTTGATGTATTATGAAAACAAAATTTAATGCAACTTCTTTGCTCAATATAATTAGATATTGTAAAAATCGCCGAATCACTTTTAGCGTCGTACAAAACCAAGCGTAAAGCAAAAACTAATGAATGTTTTGACATAACATTTCACAGTTTGACATAAAAATCACAATGCTACCCACTTGAAAAAAATATTTATGATGTCCGGTTTACCCGTGCGATTTAAATTGAAAACTTGCTTTACTTTTTGCCCCTTAAACCCCTTTAAACCCCTTAATGCACGTTACCATTGACAGTTGCGTACTGGTTTCCATTTTGAGCGTTTGTGTTTACATTTTCTGATCGTGCTTCTTTTCTAGCTGAAGAATGAAGATTAACTACTTTGGATTGATTCTAATTTTCAATCGTGGATTAATTGTGGGCACTCTCTATGATTAGCTGTGTGATTTCCATCGCAGTTGCTACATTTTCTCACTGATGTTTCCTTTTCTGCTTTATTGCAAACCTTTGTGTTATGGAGTTCACCACATATAACACAAACATCGTTCAAAGTGCGATATGCTCTAGTGTGTTTATATTCTTGGTACTTAATACACTGTACCGGCCCATTTTTTTCCTTGATTGCTCGATGGTAACTCTACTGTGCAGAAGATATTTTAGGTCAAATATTGCATGTTTGCCTTTGATCTTTTTATTGGCTGGTTTTAATTCCAGACGGAACAATGGCTGCGGCACCTTCTCTCGATTAATAATATTGGCAATAGATTTGCATTGGAAACCTTTCTCAGCAAGAGCAGCTTGTATTTTGTTTGCTTCCATACGTAACTCTCTATTCCTTCCAGCGTAACAACCAATCCTTTTTGTCTCTTTAGTTGGTACGTGTAGTAATGTTTACCAACTTGATCAAAATATTTAATCAACGCTCTCTAAGCATCAATATTAAGAGGTTGAATTTTTGTTTATTCTACATATCTTCTCTTTTGATATTGAATATATAAAGTTCACCTGCCGTAATAAACTCGATCGTTTTTGCAAGTTCTCTATTTGATTCTTCCCTCAAATAGATAGGTGGCGGCTTCTCAGTTTTTGAGGTTTTTTCGGGCGGCAGGTCTTCAACGAATATCTATTACCATGTGTTAATTCAACGCTAACCAACTTTGTGAATTTATTCGCGCTTGTACTGGCCGCTGATCTAGGGCTCCTCCTTCATTTTGATCGGACAATAATAGCGGTCTATTCCCGTTTGCACTAAACACTGACCTACATCACTGTTTGTTTTATTGTCATCTGTTGTCGATGTACTTTCATTGTTTTTATTATCATCGATATTATTGGCAACGATGCACTTTTATTTTCTGTATGGTTACTTATCTAAGTTAATTTCTAGTTCACTTTGATTTAAATTGCCTGGTAAAGCAATTTTTTGAGCATTTAAAATTTGTTGTCACTTTGGACTATGTTGCACATTTTTATTTTTATTAATAATATGTAATTGAGATCGTGACATTCGGTGGCAAATCGCTAGCGGATATCGCAATCTGCTGATTTGGCCCAGCCGTTTCTCGGAATAATGTGATATTATGATCAACAGGTGGAATCGTTTTTTTAGTTTGTAATACGCTACATATAGACAAATTCACTCCCAAAATATGTTGGACTATTTGCCGATCGTTTTTAATGTGTCATATAAGTAATTTTTTCTTATAATGGCCATCTGATATCAAGTAACTGCAAAGCTACAAAACTCAACTATTACAAAACTTTTAAGCACATCTGTAATTTGTTTTTAGCAAGGGATCGGTGAATCAACGAAAGCAAGTGGACATGAATTATTTTCAACAAACTTTGGTGTTCCGACTTAAATGGTAGCTTATTGTCGTGGACCAAAAGTTATACCTCAAAAATCATAAGCAGCAAGTCTGTCGTAAGGGCTTATTTTCTAAAGGCATTTCAGCTTTTTCTGTGGGTCCCACGATAGAGGTCCCTTCTGGAACCTCTGTTATTTGTTTTATTTATCAATGATATTAGGAATTTCAAAAATATCAAAGATAGTAGTGACCAGTGCTCTAAAGAGGCAGTTTCGCAACAAACAATCATAATGTCGCATATTCGGCATATCGAACCAGTGAATTTGTTTAATACAACCTCTTATGGTTGGAAACGCATTTGTAGCAACGCACCATCTTGTAGGATTTATTTTAAAGTATTGCTCCTTTTATTGTCCCCACAAAACTGAAGGGGTTTCAATGCAAGGCAACATTAAGGGCTAAAGTATACTTACTGTGTACGTCGAGAAAATCAGGTAAAAACTTAAGTTTTAGAAAAATGTTGAATGTAGAATTGGGTGGGTATTTAAAGTTTTAGGCGGTGCAAGCCCAATTTTCCATAGCAAAAATTTTCACATCCAATTTCTTTTACATCCAAAAAAATATTCAAAACTCAAATTTCTTGCGCCGATCTCAGTGATGTCTCCCTGAAATGACTTATGGTATCAGACATTTTGGCAACATGTGGGATCAAATGTCATTTTTTCCATGATTAAATATAATGCTATTCACTGGAGTGATTGACTGCGAAAATTTATTCACCTTTCAGTCAATTATGTGTTTAATATAAATTGAAAACGTTCGGCAAATTTAATTTAAAAATTTCATCCAATTCTACATCCAATTTGCAAAACACGAAAATTCTATTTAACAAAGATCAAACGTTTAATACACTTTTCGAGGAGTTGGCCTGTCGTCACAATCGACAGAATTATGGATGTCCTTAAATATATCGAAATTCTCGATCAGAATTTAGATGATTATTTGCTCTTCGATGGCGTTATCAGCACCCCAAATATAATATAAAACTATGAATGGCGTTTTAAGAATGGCAAAGAACCGAAAAAACGAACCGGGAATCTATGGAAACACATTAAACGAGAAGTCCCACTAAAGAAACCGACAAACAGAGAATATTTTTGGGCCCAAATTCAGGAGGCTTGGAAGACTATAATGCCAGCCCAAAATGCCCCTCCTATAAATAGTATAGGCAGGAGATAAAGTGCAGTCTTGAAGCAAAAGGTTTTCCCAAATGTCACGAACCTACAAGAAAGATGGCAACTCTGCGCACGACGAAAATGAAGAACAATCGAGGAGTGTTATATAAGTATAAATATAAATAAATTGTGAGATAAAAATTAAAAACACAGGTATTTTATTTTTAACTATAGCTATTCAATTAATTTCTAAATGAATTCATTTGCCATAACCAAATTTTGAATTTTTTCTAAATTATTTATTTTTATAAGTTAAGTGGCCTAATTAAAATGCCAGTCAAGTCAAAACCACTATTCCTTTTTTTTTATTTGACAAACTGTGATCGGGTCAAAATATGTGTTCTACTAATTGTGGCTTAATTATAATGCCACCACTGTATGCCTTCATATTAGACACGAAGAATAAACATATAACTATTGCAACGCTCTATTGCCCTAGTCCGCCTCAAGACGGACTTAAAATAATCCGTTCTAATACACACATGTATATTTTTTTAACCGAAAATACACACTGAAACTGTAATCGTCATAAATACTGGTGAGTAGAAAAAAGAGTTACCTTTTGAACAGTTCATAAGTCATGGCACATTATAATACATAATATTACGATCATTCGAGAATGACCGAAGATAGTATTTTGGATATGATGGAGTCGGTTCCGACTGATAATGAAGAAACTGGAAGTGAAGATGGAGCCGACGATTTGATAGTAATGACGATATTGCCGATCCTGATTATGTATTTACTGAACAGAATTACCCACTGACCAGCACATTAACACTACAAAGAACTGTACTGAAGCAAACCGGATAATTTTGAATATTAATAACGAAGAGGCATGTTCAACGAACTCTTCAATTTCTTCGATATCAACTTCTTCATCAGCTACTGTCAATCTATCAACTGGACTTCCAAATACTTCTCGGTTCAAGAAATGTCCTCAAGAAACCGAATTACAACACGATGAAGATGGCCCTACCGATCCTTCTTGTGGTGCATTCAATACCCATATAAGCGAAGTAAAAATGACTCGCCGGAATTCAAATCGATAATTTGGAAGAAGGAAAAGCTACAACTTCATGTAAATGAAATCATTTTTCAAGGTCAAACGGAGCAGCCAACTGAAGTACTAGTGTTGAAAATACCATATGACTGCTTCCGCTACTTTTTAACCAGTGATTTTCTTCGTTACCTAGCAGATCAAAAGAATTTATATGCTCGGCAAACTAATATTGAAACACGATTCGTCACTGAAGAATCAGAACTTCTAAAATTTTTCGGGATCCTAATTTTTATTCATAAGACATTCATTGAAAGCAGTAAGACAATCTATGACTTCGATTCGAGGAGACGCGTTGCAGATTGCATTTCAATGATAACTCAGCTGCGATTTCAAAAGATTAACCGGGCTACGATCGGCTATATAAAATATGACCGCCCATAAAACATTTCGATGGACGATTTGTTTCCATTCCAATGCGTCAGCGTCTCTGTGTTAATGAACAAATGAGTGCTACCAAAATGCGGGGAAATCCGACACGTCAATATACGCCGGCCAAACCACATAAATGGGGAATGAAAATTTTCTCACTTTGCGATGGATCTAAGGGCCGCGTCGAATGTCGTTGTTCGTCTGTCAAAACACATCCCAGATAATATCAACCACATTATTTATTTCGATAACTTTTATCAGCCGTGGCATCTATAGTTTCGGAGCAATGCGAGCAAATCGTGTGCCAAATATCAAACTGTCCTCCGAATTGGAGCTAGCAAAAAACAAAGTTGAGCGTGGATATTCTGAATAATATGTTGGCACAGCTTATGGTTTAGATATTACAGAAATGTTTTATGGCGTTATACAAAAAACTGTTCGATTACTTTCGACTTACGTTGGGACCGAGACATTTTTGTCGCGACAACTGAAGCAATCACCTCAAAAATCCATACGATGGGATCGAGAATAAATAAGAAAAATATTGAAATAGGTTGTCCCCCTATCATTAAGGAATACAACCAGCACATAGGTGGGCTCGATCTAATGAACAGTCTTATTGGCCGCTACCGCATACGAATGGAGACTAGAAAATGGACAAATCGATTTTTTTTCACCTATTGGATTTAGCGATGGTCAATCCCTAGGTTTTGTATCATCGTCTTTCAGGAAACACTGAAAAAAAAGTTTCCTGATTTTCGTACTGAAGTAGCAGAAGCCCTTTGTGCGATGGGCACTGTCCAATCGGCGAAACCAAAGAAATCGTACATGCCCCAGACAATTTCCGATACCACCAAATAGGGCATTGGTGTATATTTTTATATAGATCGGGCAAAAAGGTTTTGCAAAAAATGTAATTTAAATTTATGCAACAGAACAACTAAAATTTTTTTTTTTAATTCCATAACCATTAACATGCTGTAAAGTAATATTTTCTAACAATAAATGTTCTTAAAATTCCACTACAAATCGTAATTTTTGTTTAACATTTGACCCTGTTCCGCCTGAAGGCGGATTTTTATTTGTATCTGTACAAGATCAAGATTAGGCCAAATTTAATTTCTGACATTGGATTTGTGTTTCTACCACTAAAATTACTCTGCCGTGATTTAGTCGGTCCGAAAAAAACTGTGGCATTACAGGGTTAACCAGCGTTGTTAGTCCTTTTTCTATTTGTAAATAAAACACACATTTTGGGATAAAAAGTTAAAATTTACTTCGGTCTAAAAAGACCAAAGTATTGAAATCCTGTCAAAAATGACGAACAATTTGGTTGGTCCAAAACCACTTTTCTCGACGTTTTGAAAGTCCCTGAGTCTGAAAATGCAAAAAAAAAAAAAATGTCCGTCCGTCTGTCTGGATGTCTGGACCCATGGTATCTCGAGAACGGCTTGTCCGATTTGGATTTTTTTTTCGCCAATCTGTTTCTATGGTCAAGGCGGAGATTTGAAAAGCTTTTGGAGACTGTACGTCAAGGGGGTGGGGTACCTGCCATACGAATTGACCCAAAATATCTGCTTTTACAAATATTTACGATTTTTTTATATTTATTTGATTATTGATTTGGGCATTGAATTGGGAATTGATTTGAAGGTTAAATTATGGGTCAATTTGCGCGTTGAGTTGAAGTTGAGTTGGAGTTGAGTTGGGGTTGGATTTGAATGTAGTGAATAGTTAACACATTTTTTATATGATGGAACTTCCCTATTTATCAACCGATTATTATGAAATTTGACATGTGTGTTGGAAATGTGATTCTAAAATGAGTTTTTGGATAAATTTCTGGAATATGGTCAGTTAAGCGGTTAGAAGTATCAGTATAATTTGTTATACTACTTTCGGTATAAAGTTCTAGAATACGATTTTTCGTTTTAAATTGGATGTCTGTACCCATGTTATTGAAGCTTTTATCCTGATTAGCTGTTGTTGTATAAGTAAATATATGTTGGTTAAAATAGAAATCAATAATGTCAAAGCTGTTACACCAACTTTATAACATTATTGAAGATACCAAAGACCGAAGTTCTGATCCCCTCGTGAGGTTTCAGCCCTTTATATTTTTTATTGATAATGGAAGGTGGTTTACGCCATTTATGTATGAAAAACAATAGCGTTTATATGCCCACCACTCGTCTACAGGCCTGCATCCGAATTCTCTACCTCAATTTCAGCTCGAATGTTGTTTTAAGCTGTAGAATTGTTTGTGAATGATTAGCATAAATCTTACCTTTGAAATAACCCCACAAAAAATAATCAAGTGGTAAAAAACGAAAACCTTCATTTCGTTGAAGCATCCAATTAATAAAACGACGACGATTTAAATGGTCTGGTGGCCCCAATTTTTGAGTTAGTTGAATTTTGTATCGATGCAAATAAAGATCAACATGCAAAATGCGTCGTAATGTGGTTCGTGAAATGTTTAGTTCTTAGGACCGTCCATGTTGACCAAAACTCTGACGTAATTTACGAAATGTTGTTGTTTTTGAACGATTATTTTCATAATAAATTTGGACAATCAAAATACGTTGTTGTGTTGTTAGCGACTCCATGATGATAAATGATATATTTTTGACTTTTCATATGTCAACGAATTTTTTAGAACAGATAACATTAAGTACTAAAATTCATTGATTGAAAAAAGGACCAACAGATGGCCCACCCTGTATAATAAATGAGCTTATGTATTTTGGATTTAACAAACAGCGAATTGCACCTTACAAGTACACATATCTAAAACAGAAATTACAGACCGGGCTGATTGGCGACACGTTTTGTTCACGATTGTCAACATTAAATATTAGATTTATATAAAAGCTACATATTTAATTTATACAAATATATTTTGTTATGGTTTCTAATAATTTAGTATGTAAACTAAACAAATAAAATACAACATTAATAATTAAATTTAATTATAAAATTGTGTTTTTTATGTTTGAGTCTGTATGTCTAAATTAAATTTAATTAAATTTAATGAAAAACAAAATAAAATTCGTTGATTTTATTTTATTGTTTGTACTCGTATGTATGTATGCAGTATAAATACATAAAATACATATTTTTTTGTTTGTTTTTATGTACGAGCATATAATATAATGTTTTATGTGTATTTATTATATTCAAGCACTGGCAATTAGTTTGCGCTTAATAAATTTACAACAACTTTATACATATTTATTTGTTATTATATTATTTTAAAAAAAGCGCGGAATGTTAATAAAAATTTTTAATTTTTTGTTTTATTTTATGTTGTTATGTGGGTTAATTTTTCAATGGAACATATTTTAATGTTTTTATTGCTACATCATATACGTATGTAAAATAAGTATAAACATGTATTATTATTATTATTAAAGTGCTGCAAGCAAATTAATTATTATTGTAGATATGTATATACATACTCGAGAGCGTACAATATCCAGAGACGTTTGGCATGTTTAAAAAGTTTTATTATTTCATTCGCGTTCTTCATTCATTTATTTTACACACATTGTACATGTTTACACATATATATTTTTTTTTTTTGGTGAAAGCTTTTGCATAAAATAAAAAAAGCTTTGTTGTACTTAAATTAAAGTATAGAATATTGAGAATGTGTTACAAAACGGAAACGGAAACCAAAAAAAAAAAGAAAAAAGAAATTATTAAAGCTCACAATACGTGTTTTTCCAATGTGAAAGAGGAAGAGATGAAGTGAATGGTGAATGAGGAAGATTTAAAAAAAAATTAATTCTCATCGTTGTGTACGGTACGCTATCATCGCTATCATCATCCTAATATCATGAACATCACCAATATAAAAGAGGTACAAATATGTACATTGTAAACGTTGATTACATATAAACCAAGTGTAATTTGTACATATAGAATTCTCTTGATTTGTATAATCCTATTTTGTACAGATTAGTGTTCTTATCGTCGTGTGTGTTTTTTAATGAATTGTAGGTACACGAGTAAATATATGAATAGCAGCATGTAGTCTTTTTGTATTCTATGGTGTACCTAGTGCGATTTTTTTTTTTTTTTTTTGTAATTAATATTCGGATATGCAGAGCTATAAAGTAGTACAATATACGTACATACAAAGTTACAATTATTCCATACGATTATCCCATTGCAAATAGAAGAAGACGGACCATTTTATAGGATCCGATGGAACAACAGGAGTGAGTACCTTTTTGAGTATTTAATTACTAACATAATGTAGAAATTGCAGAAGCATTCAGCAAGCAGGAAATTAAAGCTCCAAAACTGACACACTGTGAATTATATAAAGCTCTTCTCGGATCAGAAATTCCCTCGATTATGTAAAACATCTACTATAATGGCTCCTTGGTGGAACGGGGCGCTGAAAAAATTAAGAAAAAAAATCGAGGAAGTTATTCAGCAAGGCAAAAGGCACCAATGAACGGGGCAAAGAAAAATGAAATGGCATTACAAGTTGGTCTTTATAGAATATAATCTCGAACTGCAGTTAGTTGGATAAACGTTTTTCAAAAAATTAAAAATGATGCTACTGATATGAGAAACTGTGCAAATGCGACGAAAGAAAATTTAGTGTAGAGGTAACTGGATGTTATCCTTCTAATTAAAACCTAATTAAAAATTGGCATTATTTAAGTAGGAATATCTCTAAAGCATGTTTTTAGTAGTGAAAAATGGTTTTAATCAACAATCCGAAACGTCAAATTATAAGCTAGCTCAGTTTAAAATTTCCCCACTAGGTGGAATCCATAGTGCTCCAATTGTCAATTAACGATTGGAGGGTACCACGTAACGGAGAAATTTGGAACTGAACATGCTATAAAATCTTACGATGGGTTCACAATATACCAACACTGATTTTTGGAATGACTGTGCAATGTCACCTCACATATTTGATTCATCATATTTTTATAAAACAATTTAATTTATTGATAATTCCGAGTTCAATAATTTACTGGAATTTTATGTTATATGAAAATGCAATATTCACATTGTATGTAAGTACATTGATCATGCATTTACTTTTACACTAACAAAAATGAGTAACTACAATTAATGATTTACACCGATGTCATATGACACCTCGTTGCATCATTGGGAAACAACTTTAAAATATATTCATATAGAATTTAATTTCGCGTGCATAAACGTGACTAATGATTTTACCAATACGAAGGGTGTTGACCGAATGGTGGATTGTTTCAACTGTTAATGGAAAGCTAACGTTCATAAAAGAAAAAAAATATCGAACGATACGGATTTTGTTGTTCTCAAGGTTATTTATTTATTAATTATTTTATTCACAATTTTCCGGTTATTTTGAGGAACAACCTAACATTCTTGCTGTTGGTTGTTCGCCGTAGCTTGTAACACGCGTTTGTCGAACCTCATATTTAGGTACTTGCGGATTCGCTTATATACAACCAGCGCCAGTTCTAATTTAGGGACGTGTTTGTTCCACCAGTCATCCTTTTCGCTTTGGTCAATTATTGAGGCCACAGTTGCTGGAGCTGTTGGTATCACAATTATCTCTTCCTTTTCTGATGAAAGCCAGTTTCCCGTCTGGGTAAAAAAGAATAAATTCGTATCTGACTTTGTTTTACTTTTACGACACTCATCAATGCTGATGTTGTGAAAATTCTCGTTGTTTACTACTAAAGCACTACTTTATTACCGTATAAGGGCCATTGTATGGTGGTGTTAGACTAGGCTTCACTTTGTCGACTCGCACGAATACATATTCAGAATTAAGCAGATCTTTTGGAATATTAATATTGTTCTGTCTATGCGTTCGTTTATCTGACGGAATTAGATTCTGCGTGTAATTTCGTAGCTGTTCAACATACGATGCAGGATCTAATTACGGATTGCAACTAGAAGGAACGAAAAAATCTCCGGGTACTCTGGGTGTTTGTCCGTAGGCTAACTCAGCCGGGGAACAATTTAAATCCTCCTTGAATGCCGCGCGAACTCCAAATAACACAAGCGGAAGCTCTTCACTCCAATTAACTGTGTTACCGCGGGCTATCAGAATCTCTTTTATGTTGCGATGAAATCGCTCGATTAACCCATTGGATTGCGGATGATGTGGAGTCGCTCTTATTTTGTAGATGCCTAGCATGTTGGTCAATTCTTGGAATAATGAAGATTCGAATTGAGGACCTTGATCGCTAGTGAGTTCAATTGGAATACCGAATCTAGCAATAAAGTTGGTCAGTAATATTTTTGCGACTGTTTGAGCGGTAGCATATTGAAGAGGAATAGCTTCAGTCCACCGAGTAAAACGATCGATAATGGTCAATCATTTCCATTTGACGGTGCTAAGGGACCCACCCGATGGTAGTTCGAATCTTTGGAATTCGGATCGGGGGTGTCTTGTTACCTTTGCTTTCTGGCAGTCAATGCAAGCTTTTGCCCAATTTGAGCTGTCCTTGTTCATTGATGGCCAGAAATACTTTGCCGTCACTTTCTTTCTTGAAGCTCTTACTCCGGGGTGAGACAATTTGTGAATATTGTCGGTCAAGTCTTGGAATTAATTGCCATTTCAAAGGTTTGTTATCCGTATAAATTCGGAATTCATGCCCTTCGAGGAAATACCTAAATATTTTAATCCCGACAAAAACTGCTAACAACTCCCGATCAAAAGTAGCGTATTTTTGTTCTGGAAGAGTGAATTTTCTTGAAAAGAACGCTAAAGGTTTCCAACGCTTTCCATTTAGCTGTTCCAATACACCTCTACACGCTATATTCGAAGCGTCTGTCCTAATGCAATATGCCGTGTTGTCCAACGGGTGTGCAAGTAACGTACAGTTAACAAGAGAGTTGGCACTCTTGGCCAAGAGCCTCTTGGCACTCCGAAGGCCAAGAAAATATAGCTTTGTTTCCTTGCTTGATCAAGAGATTCATGTGTGCATAGATTGGCGACAATTGTTCTGTCAAATTCGGTAAGAATCATGATAATAATTGACCATACCGACAACGCGTTGAATATGACGGACCATGGTGAGGTGAGGAAAATCTTTAATTGCTTTTATTCTGTCACTTGATGGTTGAATCCCATCATTTGTTATCTCGTGACTTAAGAAATTCACCTTTGGAACGCCGAACTCATATTTAGATAAACGAATGTTGATACCGTATTCTGAAAAACGTTTGAATACTATTCGTAAATGTTCGCTATGCTCCTCTGGTGTTTCACTTGCAATTAATATATCGTCCACGTAAGCGAAAAGAAAATGTAGATCTTTTGTAATTTCGTCATTCGTCAATGAATCGTTGAAATGTTTGATCTGCGTTGCTCAAACCAAAAGCCATTCGACAGAAATCAAACATCCCAAACGGTGTAGTTTTTGCAGTTTTATATTGATCCTCTTGTGCTACTGGAATTTGATGGTAAGCACGACAAAGATCAATCTTTGAAAAAATTGTGCATCCATGCAAATGTCTTGTAAATTCATGAATGTGTGGTAGTGGATACCTATCAGGAATCGTGACGGCATTTAATCGCCTGTAATCGCCGCATGGCCTCCAGTCATTTTTTTCCTTTTCAGGAACTATGTGAAGAGGAGAACATGTTGACGATGAGGATTGTTTGCAAAGACTCAAATTTTGCATGTGCTGAAAAGCATCAGTAGCTAATGTAAACTTCTCGGGATCAAGACGGCGTGGTTTGCAGAATGGAAGTCTTCTGTCACAATTCTATGAAATACATTGTGATTCACCGGCAAATCATACCTAGGCGGCTTAGTAAGCTCAGCAAATTCTTTTAGTAATGTACCATATAAACCTTTAATGTTAAATATCCGAGGCGATGGCGAGCTAATTGAAAAGACTGTTCCTTTAGTAATCATGGTTGTTGTGGTATCGACCAAACGTTTGTTCTTCAAATCGACCGTTAACTCAAATTTTACAAAGAAATCAGCTCCTATGATAGGTTTGTTAACTGCTGCCGCAATAAACGGGTGTCGAAATTCTCGACGAAGTCCCAAATTCAATGTTCTATAGAAGTCTTGATCCGTATGTTTTAATTGAAGAACCGTTAGCAGCTGTTAACTGAAGGTGATGGTCTTCAATAATGTTTTTGAATGATGACACAGGTATGACCGAAATGTCAGCGCCTGTGTCTATCAGAAAAATTAATTTTGTGTTTTTACAAGTAATGAATAAGCTTTAAATTTTCTGGTAGGTTGGTGCTTTTCGAATATTTACAATCCTCAATTGACTATTAGAAAACTGCAAAATGCGCTACCTATCGAAAACAAAACAAAGGCTACTCCCTAATAGCCATGACACCCTCCATATAAAACATAATATTGAAAGTGAAACTATCGGAATTAAATAAAATCCTACTATCTGTATGCAAAATCATGACAGTCCAGGAATTATTTGCCTCTCGAGGAAATGAAATAAAATGATGCTTCTGACAAATTGACACTAGGATCATAGGTTGCTAGCATTTATTTGTTTGATTTTAATTTTCCATGTATGCAGATATCCTGTCATATGCCTGTTGTACGTTGAATCTTGCCTCTACATTTGTTATATATTATATAATGGTGTATGGTGCATGTGGTTCAGCAATGATTTTGTCAGGCGAATGCTTCAAAATGTTATTTGGCATTTTGTCTAACCCATATGACTTTTTATTATTAGCCTGTTGAAGTATGTATATGGCTTTCAATTCGAATGATGTAATTAAATGATTTAAAATATTTCTGAAGATCTGAATCCTGCGTATATCAATTGCTTTGTTGGTATTATTAAAGATGCATTTAGTAACGTTGTTATTTGTTTTTATTTCTTGCTGTGTAATATTGTGGGGGGCGAGTAGACAAGAGAGAAGAGACGCAACAACTTCAACAACGATGTCAAGCAACATTTCCTTAGGTTAGTACAAATTTGGGTGACCGCTTGGGAACATGATGATGGAACGAAATCTCGCCCCTCCCACCGGCCCAATACATACACATCTAATATTATTCCAGAATTAATCACTCTTATGGGATTAAACATAATCCTAATTTTCAGTTACAAAAAACAGTTATAGCCGAACTCAACGCTCCAGGCAAAAGCAGTTTAACGTAGTTTAGAAATTGTGTTGTCTTGTTGTATTGTCTTATTTACTAACTATCAACCACCATGGTGTCTGGAACCGGCTTGAATCTCTATTACTAACATACCTTTCCTTTCCCTCGATCTTGTTATTCGTAAAAGGGTGGGTGTACGGTGGACCCGGCGTATCCGGGGGGAAAAAAAATCAATCAATCAATTTCTTGCTGTATAATATTTTGGTATATCATTTTTCCTAACGTTGTTTGTGGTATGATGTGCTTTTCTAAATACAATGACCTGGAAAAAAAACTGCGTTACTTCAAGCGAAAGAACTTAACAAACATGGGCAGAGCTGAAGACAGTAGCCTCCAAACGATTGATGTGGTTTAGCCTAGTAGATAGACACCCGATGCTCCTAAATGGGCATAATAAAGTCAAAAATTAAATGAAATCAACACTTTGGGAATGGAGCGAAATTTTTCAAATCTTACATATTTTTCTTACGTATACAGCGATTTACAGCTCTGCTCCTTTCAGAAAATAATTCGATAGCGTATAATTTTATCATTTTAAAGATGATAAGAAGAATTCTCGGTCCCATTAAAGAGGGAGCCACGTACAGAATGCGAATGAATCACGAGATCAGAAATGATCTCGATAAAGTCGACATCATAGGATTCATAAAATCGTCAAGGCTGAGATGGCTTGGGCACGTACTACGTTCACAAAATCGGACCACTAAACAGGCCTTGGAGTCGGCACCAGCGAAAGTAGGACCTCGTGGGAGACCACCTACCCGATGGATGGACGACGTTGAGAGGGACCTGTACACACTCGGACACCGTGTCTGGCGTTCTCTTGTGGCGGATCGAAATATTTGGAGGAGCATCGTTGAGGCGCCAAATCCCTTCATGGGATGTAGCGCCAGCGGAAGAAGAAGAATATAATTTTATAGTCCTTGTTATCTGAATGTATTTGGAAATTGTGGGATTCCTTTAAAGAAGTCTAAGTAGAGAAAATTTTAAGCATTGCGAAACTGAATACGACAAAAACACTTGATTTTCAAAATTGGTGAATTATAATTAATTTGTTCAAAACGGGACAAACACCATCTCACTCATAGTAACGCCGCGGTACACGGATATTCGATTCTAAAACTGGTTCGTCCCGTCGGAAACGGATCGATTTCGATATCGAGATAGCTACCTACATAGTATAGTTGTGGTATAAGTCGGTACACCCGGTTGATATAATTTGCATTTATAAGAAACTATTAGTTCTAAGCCATTTATGAGTAACACCTCTAAACTCTACTATTATTGTTAGCATTTTTCCAATTTCAGCCTTGTCAAAATTAAGTTCGTGGTAAATGGCAGCATAATGCTATTATTTACAGGTTTTGCTGATTTTAGAAGTCGATCCAATTTTTATATGTGTATGTTTGTTTTAAGTTGTGGCTTGATTGAAAGTTCAGTTCCGACTCCATATGTTGCTTCGGGTTGATCTTGTCTAATTATGGTGTAGTCTGGTTCAACTCTGTGTTTATGATTTAGTTTTGTTTCACTTCATAGCGAATATCAGGATTATTGGTTCAAATTCATCCTTCTGTGTATGGTATACCCACCATTGGGTTCACGTTTAATGCAATAATTTTGAGATTAATGGTAATTTTGTTAAAATGGAGAGCAACTGCGAGCTATTTGTTCGCTTTGCTTTTTAATAGTTTCAGCCATTACTTCCAATTTTGCTGCTAATTTTTGAACCGTTAATTGCTCTTGGGAATTATTTTTTGGTATTTCGGCGAACATTATTTTTCAATGTTTGATGAGATTTGTTGTGCTATTTTCTCCCTTTAATCTATTCAGTGTTACTTGATAAACAGGGCTAACCTTTGAAAGATTCTGGAGGACCTTTTTTACAATTTACGCCATAAATGTCTGTAATATTAATTTTTTTTCTACAGTAGTGGATTCACCTGGTTTACGCATAGTTTCAGATTTAACCCAACGGTAATTTAAATTACAATTTCTTGCGCATGTCCAAAGTTCTGGCATTTCAAACATTGAAAATTTATCTGTTTTGGTAAGTGGTTCCCAAATTATTCTCTGACAGTTAATTACATATGTGTATACTGTTTATTAGGTTAGTATTCGTGTTAAGCTTGGTTCACCAGATTTGTCCGTTGAGCTCGTCAAGAAAATGACAACTTGACGGAGTTACAAACCGAGTTAAAAATATGTAAAAACATTATTAAAAATGTGTAAAATATGTCTAAAACGACCATAAGCAAAAGAAAAAATAATGTTGGTATGCCTGAAATTTTGTGTCCAGCAAGATAACATATTTTTAACTCGGTTTTTAACTCCGTCAAGTTGCCATTTTCTTGACGAGCTCAATGGACAAATCTGGTGAACTAAGCTTTAAGTTCAAATTGAATTATGTACATTATATTGGTAATTTTAGTTTTTCCTTATGCCTCAATTCCATTGTGAAAAATTGACTGAGCTGACTTGAAGTTGGAAAAGGACAAAAAAAATAATCCATCAGAGTGACAAAGACAAAGTATGTTGTTATTGTTTTTTTTATAGCAAAATTTGATGGACACATTTTGACAGCAAACAAAAACATAACCAAAAATTATTAAACAAAATTAGGTATGTTAATTTGATTAATTTTATGTTTCAAAATAATCTAAAAAATTAACTATTATTAATACTCATTATCCGTCATAAAATACCAAATTAAAGAACTCTTTCCCATAAAATGCCACACTATTAAAATTATCAGTTTATTAGTGTTTTGACAGCAAAAAAAACATAACCAACAACTATTCACGTCTCTAAATTATCTAAAGTTAATTATTATTTATCAGAATTGTTTTTTTTCGAAGACTTTCCGTCATAAAACAACAAATCAAAAAAAAAATCGCCATGCTATTAAAATTATTAGTGTGTGCGAGAAATATTTTTCATCGTACACAATATTTATGCAGATGGGTTAGTTGAAATGATCTCATTCTCGATTTGATACTTTTTGACAAAACCTGCTAAAATTCTCTCTTGAGAAAGCCTGACTGCGTTGTATATTGGTTAGTGTATTGGTCACTACGAAAAACCATATAAAAAAAATTCAGTTTTTTTCGTTTCTTACCACTACTATTTCCAGTTGAGATCATAACCATATATATATACGATGCCTTAGTATACATTTAGTTGGGCTTTCTCAAGAGAGAATTGTAGAAGGCTTTGCTTTTTGACCATAATTATGGCGATCCACTAATCCAGACACACATTTTTTGTAGATAAAATTTTGACTGACTTCGTTTTGTGTTTCATTCACACAACTACAGCCTGATTTCCATGAGAAAAATTGACTCACAGTAAAAAAAAACGAAAAGGGAAAAATAATATGAAGCTCCATATAAGAGACAAAGTCCACGTTTTTTCAAAATTGTTTTGCTATAAAATAAAAACAAAAAAAAAAGCGTTGTCTTTGTCTCTTATATGGAGTATCAAATTATTTTTCTCTTTTCGTTTTTTTTTTGACTGTAAGGCTGTGTTCCAAACGAAAAAAATACCGCATAAAAAGGTAAAATTTTAACTTTTTATTCACCACAAATTTTTTAACTGGTCTTTGACGTTTTGTGCAACTACACAAAAAAATGGAAAAAAAACAATGCAAATCTAAATTTAAAAGATAACGAAAATAAAATAAAAAGAAAATGGCAATTAACGATATTATTTTATAATTAAATTTTTTTACTACACAAAACTAACAAAAATAAATAAAACTTAAACGTCAAAATTTTAACTTTTTAACTAGTTGCATTTGGAACAGCAAATCGGTTAAAAAATGAGGTAAGTTAAATATTTCTTACCACAGTTAAAATATTTAACTTTTTAACCGATTGGAACACAACCTAAGTCAATTTTTCTCATGGAATTCAGGCTTTATGCCTCAATTCCATGGGAAAAATTGACTGACAGTCAAAAAAATCGAAAAGAGAAAAATAATCTGATACTCCATATAAGAGACAAAGACAACGCTTTTTTTTGTTTTTTATTTTAAGGCGGTATTCCACTAGAAAAAATGTACTGCCAGTAAAATTAAAGGAAGAAAAAAATATATATTTGGTAGATGGGGGAATGAAACAAAAAACCTTTTGAGTACAAAAATATTTGTGTCTGTAGTAGTGTACACTCCTATAAAAAGTATCAAATCGAGAACTTTTTATAGGAGTGTCACTAGCACACGTACATAAAATTTGTATATGATGAAAATTAATTCTCGCATACACTAATAATTTTAATAGGATGACGATTTTATGGTAGAGATTTTTTTAATTTTTTATTCTGTGACGGAAATTATTCAAAAAAATGAAATTCTGATATGAGTATTAATAATGTTTAATTTATTAGATAATTTTGAGTCGAAAAAAAAATCGAATAAATACTAAATTACTAAAGACTTAAATTTTCTAGCAATTATAGGTTATGAAGTTGTTTAATGTCAAATTTCTCCTTAAAATTTTTGCTATAAAACAATAAAAATAAAAAACACATGACGTTTTTTTGGTAGAGATCTTTTTAATTTTTACGAAAAATATACTAAAAACTATAATTCTGATATGAGTATTAATGATATTTAATTTTTAGATAATTTTGAGCTGTAAAACTAACCGAATTAATATTAATATTAATTTTTTTTTAAATATTTATGGGTTATGTTTTTGTGTGCTGTCAATATTTCTCCTTAAAATTTTGCTATAAAAAAAATAAACAAAAAAACGTGGTCTTTGTCTATTACATAGAGTTTCTGACTTTTGGCTCTTTTCCTCTTATTTTTACTGTGAGTAAAATTTTAGGAATTTTTCTAGTGGAATAGTACAGAAAAACAATTTTGCTATAAAATAAAAAACACGTTGGCTTTGTCTCTCTTATATGGGGCACCAAATTATTTTTCTCTTTTCGATTTTTTTGACTGTCAGTCAATTTTTCCCATGGAATTGAGGCATAATCATGATTAGTTTTTACTGTACTCTATTGGTTATTTTGACGTTCATTTTGTTCTCTATTTTGGTTTAAGGTTGGTATATCTTTATCTTTTGTTAACCTTTGAGGAGAGTCGATTTCATTTTTTGATCCGTGAGTGTAAAGGTGCATTATTTATTTATTTATTTATTGTACACTTTTTAATTTACATATAGTTTTCGACACACTCTATTTTGAGCATCAGCTCATTCATAATAGAGTGTAACAAAGAGCTGGATAGCTTAACAAAAAGAAAAAAATAGCAAAATCAATACTTTCACCAAGTAAAATCCCCAATTCGCAGGCTCACTTGAATCTTTGCTTGAAACAAGTATGGGCATCAGTTTTTTTTTGGTTTCACTGGAGCATTGCTCTTGATCCACAAACTGCACCAAAATCTTCAGAAAATAAACTTAGAAAGGAGTATATTCATCTGACATCACCTTTTCTATTCGTTTTCGGGATGATATCTGCATGGCTTGAGCGTTTATGTAAATTTTAATTTGGAGCAAAAAAAAAAATTAACGTTGTATCTTCTATCTACTTCTTTGTTTAACATTTTAACTTTTTCGTATTCTTCAATATTCTTCGCTTTTACGAACTGTTTGTCTTCACTAACTCTTTTTATTTCAACCTTAAACCAAGTTGTCGCTATATTACCCGATACACCTGGTTACTTTTTCATTATAATCTGCTCAGAATTTTTACGTTTTACGCTTCGTTTAATTAGTTCAAATTTTGACCGAAAAACTCTGAAACTGATTCATCTCCAAAATTTGTAAGCGTAATATTTTATCATTATTCCATTGTTCCGGGCTAATGAGATTTGGACTAATAATGTACTCGTTGAACTCATTGTTGCTTCCACTGTGCTGTTTCTGATGTTTTTAATCGTTTTGAGTTATCCCGTTCATCATTGCCCAAGTAGGTAAGTGATAATGTTTTGTTCATAAACAATTGCTACTACAGGTTCATGACTCATTACATGGCCTGTTTTTGTGTACACAACTCGATAACACAGCCACGTTTGTCTGTCTAAATATATGTACAACTTGAATTAAAACAAATCGTTTCTGATCTTGCCTTAATACATGAAGTACAACCATTTAGACTTAATGCAATTTTGGAAAGGCGACGCTATATAAATAGTTTGGACAAGTTGACAGCTTGTAATTTTACAACAGATTTTTAGGACTATGCAAAAACTGCAACATCAACCTGAACAAGTCGGTGATTTAGGTAGAATCTTGATGTCGAGAATATTTTCAACGAGTAACGAATCCTTTTATACTCATTTTCAAACAAATAACGATACATGAAAAAAAAAATTTTAGGCGACACAATTGACCTGTCTGAGATGAAACCATATTAAACCCAACATTATCATAGAAAGCGGCTGATCAAAGATTTTAAAATAATTCTTACTGGTATTCATTTGAACAGTGACAAGATAGTTGCCCTGTAAATTCGTGAATTCATAATTTATTTATCTTTAATTAAAAAATTAATTAAATTACATCTTTATGTTGTTTATTGTTAATCAAATCAGAAAGATATATAGAGAGATACTAAAATTATCTATTTACTAGCTGATCCTGTTATCTTCATCACCACAACATTGGTACGAGTATCATATGTATACAAAAAAGGTGCATTTGATAAAAAGGGGGAGTGCTGCTCACCCTATATTTATTTACCTTTTTTTCACCACTTTTATACACTAATAATAATATTTGTATTTTACAATTTTACACAATAATGTTTCAATTACATTTATGGTCCATATTATTAAGATTATCTGCCCAATGTTAACAAAACCTCCCAAAACTGTTTTGTTACTTAAGTACATGTACATACATAATTACTAATTAGATATACACAATATTGATTATATCGATGCTAGATTAAACATACTCGTACATATATATGTAAATGTATAAGTATAGATATATGAATACATAAATTAATTAATAAATAAATTATAGATAAACATAAGAAAATTAGTTAGAAATCCTGTAAATATTATAATTAAAAATTTATAAACAAAAATTATGCTATATGATATACATAAAATTATAAATTAAAAGCATATTTTACGTTTTATTTTTTATTTGTATGTATAACATATTTAATTGTTTGAATTTATTTCACAAAGAAACTGAACTTATAAATTGTAATTGAATTGAATTTTATGTTCTGATTATTTTCTATATTATATATACAAGAATTAACAAATTGATTTATAAAAATTAAAAATGAAATATATAAATTAATAAAATGATTTAATTAAAATTAAATAAAACTCTTTTATTTGTTGTTGTTTTGTGTTATGGGGTAAATATACATTTGGAGGTAAATATACATTTAACCGCAGATTAAATTAATAAACTAAATTGTTATCATAACAAAATAAAATACAGATCTTACCTAATACTAGGCCTTGAAGAAAATACCACTAACAAACATTACTCGTTGACTATTGACGATTGGTGCATCACGGATTCCTCCTAGTGGAAAATTTTTAAAACTGTGCTACCTGATAATTTCAAAATTTGACGTTCGAAATTATTGTAAACCATTCCAATTTTGAACTGTAAACACAATTTTTACTTACCGGATTGCTGATAATTGTAAATAATTCCAATTTTGCACTATACAAATATGTAATTTTTAATTCTGCAATGCTAAATTTTCTTTGGTCGCATTTGTGACAAATGTCATTTAATCAGGTGCATCATTTTAAATTTTTTCCTCGAAGAGGCGCTTTCTCTACTTTTACAATCGTCAATAGGTTACGTTGATGATTAGAATCAGAATTAGACATATACAAGTCTTGTTCAGATTGTCCAGTTTTATACAGGGGCAAACTAGTAGATCACTTAAAAGATTAAGTTCAATTTAAAGTTGACTTAAGTTTAGTTTACCACATACATTATTATCATGGCCACTCCATTCTAATTTAGTATCTCCGAACAACCCCAAACTTCCGTCAATCAAAAGAAAATTTATTGGGTTGTAATCTTGCAGGGTTAATTGGAAGTTTGTGCAAATTAGGCCAGTGAAATATATTATGTAGGGCAAGATTTCAGTATCAACAAAATCAATATCCCGGAAAGATAATCCGCGAAACTTGATTTATGTTTAATGAAAATACATTAGAGACTGTATCAGATATCTTGGAAAATAAACCACTTGCTGAGTCCGTTCAAGAACAGTGGCGCATTATCAAAACGGCTAACCGTTGCCTCAAAGTCCACCATAGGCCAAAATCCATCAAGGCCTAAAAATCTCTGGTTTGATGATGATTGTATTGGTGCTATACGGGAAAAAGATTGCGCACGATAACGAAGTCTATCGCAAAGAACAAGACAATCCCATAACGCCTAGTTGGACGAGTTAGAAATGGACACTAAAAAGGGTCCTCGAAGTGTGGCGAAATTACTTCCCCTCACTTTTAAATAAATAGCACCATCTTCCGAGCAACAACCCCTCTTGCTTCAACGCGATTTTAACATTGAGATGACACATCATATGATGAACTGCGGAACGTGATATCGTAGATGAAAAATTACAAGACACCTGGTGAAGATGGTATCTGCAACGAAATGCTCAAATATGGCGGTGATTATCTGTTCTACCGCATGTTTGAGCTAATATCAACAATTTGGTCTAGAGAAGAAATCCCAGTAGAGTGGAAGACGGCTCTTATTTGTCCACTTCATAAAAAGGGAGATCGATTGAACTACAACAACTATCGCGGTATAGCTTTGCTGAACACGGGCTACAACGTTTTGGTCAACGTAGTCGCAGCAAAGTTATCAACTTATAGCGGGAGGATCTTAGGTGATTGAATAATTTCGTAACTCAACTTGTATTGTATTTCATTATTGTTAATTTCAAAATCATTTATTTTTATTTTTATTATTACATGTTGCATTTAAAACTTATTGGCCACCCTCATTAACATTTGTACACATAATTTTATTCTTGTTTATATACCGTTCATACCAATAAATCTTCTGATTTTTGGTTTTTGCATTATATCCATGACGTAACTGTTTGGTCCATTTTCTATTTTTGTTAACGTAAAATAAAATCACTTGCAAATCGAATATTGGAGAAGAAAGATCAAATAAATTATTGTGTAATATCTAAAATAGTGCGACTTATAAATAAAATTAAATAAATAAAATAAAATTAATCACCACGGTGAAATAAGGTGCTTGTAATTCTTGGATTTTTTTACATAGATAAATTCCAATACCAGCAGAATGCCGCCCCACACGATTTTTACGAAATAGAGTGAAATGATCAAGATCAAAATGTGTACTGGAGTGAAATATAAGGTTCTTTCGGTACAGAGCCAGGTAATTATTTTTTACGATGAGCGTTTACTGGAGTGTTTAGATTTTAATCAGGTTTCTGAAATGACAGGACATAGTAGTGTGGGACAGAATTTTTTTTCGACTAACTTCAATTCATCATCAAAATTGGGAACTAAACTAGTGGCGTAACTACAAATTTTGAGGACCCCCCCCCCCCGCAAAACTTAATGTAGGCCCCTACACTACCCTCCCTCCACCTTGCATATCTTTCTCTTCAAATTAATAAAAAATGTCGATCGTTCCGCTGTTGCGACCGTCACAGATAACGTAAGAAACAATAATAAACATGTTACCTGCGAAACACTTGAAGATGCTATAGGAAATTTGATTATTAGAACTTCAGCGAATTCAAGTATTGATGATATCCCTGAACTCTTCCGATAGGTCGTCTTTATATTTTTCTTGTATCGCTCCTGCAGACTTCATGAGATCATTTCCACAAATTTGTCTGGCTGCATACAACATTTTAAACCAAAATTTAATTTTTATTGTTAAATTTTGACTTAAAAGGTAGAAAATCATATTGTGGAGGGTATGAAACAGTTCTTCATACAAGAGCAAAGATCACGAGACTCGCATTGCGGACCCCCTCCCCGCAGCGCAGGGTTTGCTTCCTTGTAGTTACGCCACTGAACTAAACTACTATGTAGGATTTAAATGACAGAAATTAAATTAAGACAAAATATAAAAAAAAATTAAAAATTTAATTGAAATTAAATAAAACTTTGTTGTCAGGTACTAAGGATGGTTTTAAAACAGCATTCGACATATCCATTCAGCCATCAGTATCAATATGGATATTATTTATTAACATGTTTAGTATTAATCAGCTGAACCTCATTGACATTTGTTCCTGCTCCAACTTTAGCAATTATCACATTAGGCTTAATTTCTTTAACAATCATTCTTATCACATTACAAACTCCTCCCTTTGCTCCTCCGCCCAAGTTTGACTTGTTTGACGTTATGTTACTTTAAAGAAAAGTCATTTTATTCGATTATTACCTATTTCGATCGAAGACTCATGACTTATTTAAGCAGCGGTTCCAAGAGAATACCAACAAATGGGTCAATTCGTGGATAACCTCTAACAATGTGTTGTTTTTTCGACTTGGAATCCACCTATTACCAGAAAGATGGGAAAGCTGCATTTTTACCAGAAATAAACCTTGAAGTTGATGCACACTCCCAATATATAACAACCTAATATAGAATGGTATGGTGGCTCCGTGGTAAGAGAGTAGATTAGCAATTAGCATTCTGCGTTCAATCCCCGTCGTTGAACAAAAAATATTTTTTTATTTAACATCTACAAATTTTCCATTGGAAGGTTGCTTTCGACTTGTTTGCCTGTTATACAACAAAAATATTTCAAATGAAATTTTCTGACCAAGATCGAATCTAGAAAATTTATGTTGAAACTTGTTGGTATGTAATTCAAACCAGGGTTTCGAACCCGCACAATTTTGGGTTCGGGTTCGGGTTCATTCAAAGCAAGAAAATAATTGGGTTCGGGTTAAAAAAAACTTCACAAGTATTTTATTAAAAAATGTTCGTTTAATTTGACGAATAGGATATCTCTTAATGATTCTTCTCTAAGGTGTACTCTTTGTGGTGCTAAACTAAACTTTAAAGCTGAAAATGTCCATTCCACACTGGTTTGCGTTGCAGGAACGGCTAACGCAGCTTCGTATAAAAGTGGAATTTCAATTTTATGGTTTTCCCACCATTCCATAATATTTTTCTCCTTGTGGACTCGTGAGAAGGATTCATAAACGGCAAGTTCAAAGTCAACTCGGAACCCGGTTCCCGGTTGAATCGAACCCGCGGAATGTTGGGTTCGGGTTCGAAAAAATTGCTAAAAATGCTTGAACCGAAGCGGGTTCGAGGTTCGGGTTCGGTTCGAAACCCTGATTCAAACACATAATGTTATTGTTGTAGACATTGTAACAGGCAAACAGAATACATATAACATTGCAAAAAAATACCAGGCACTCGAATCGGAATTGAATTGTTCAATCTTTGAGTTAAAGTAATTTGAGCCAAAGCTCTACTTTGGCTTCAAAATAGATCAAGGATACATCCTGAGTTCCTCATTTGTAAATGCTATTTGTGCTTTATACTTGCGAGGGTGGTTGAATGACTCCCAACAAATACTGCCATGTGCTATAACAATGGTCTAGAAAGAACAAAACGATCATACACATACATCTGGTTATTACTTTTGTTTACCCAAAATATCAGGATTCAACACTCTGAAAATTCACTTTCTGCATCAACATTTCGATTATTTCCCACAAAATCTCATTATATCGCAAGTATGGAGATAATAGTTGTCAACGAAAAAGATTGTTAAATATGGCGCGTGTCTATTCGAACAGGGAGTACGTGTAAGAGTACATCGAGTACGTCTAAGAGTACGTCGAGTACGTCCAAGAGTACGTCGAGTACGTCTAAGAATACATCGAGTATGTTCAAGAGTACGTCGAGTATCTCTAATACTGTTTTCCAGTTATACAAAAAAAAAAACCCGGGCGAAACCGGGGCGATAGCAGCTGTCATTCGTCGCCCGGTAAAATTTTTCGGGGCGACGAATATCGCCCCGGTTTTTTTTTTTTTTGTGTAACTGGAAAACAGTATAAGAGTACGGATAGTATATTGTAAGAGTATAAAGAGTTTTTAATTTTTTATAGAAACTATAATTGAATAGTTTTTTACAAACTCAGGAGTACGCGGAGTATGTTTCAAAATACGTATAGTATTTTTAAGAGGAGGAGGTGTAGTGTTTCGGGTCTTCACTCTTCGTCATTTATAAATTGAAGAAAAATGACATCGACTAATTTAACTTAGAATAATAGAATTGTTGAGGCTAACGGCTTTGGTAACTCTCACGGGCACGCTTAGCCCTCCGAGGGGCTTTAGATTTGAACTTCGGGGGACGTAGGAGCCGGGATAAGCCAACATGTCGCACTGCGTGCCGCACGTAGGAGCGGATTATATAGGATCTATTAATGACACCTACACAAAAGCACTATTTTGTTCGATCCCAACATAAATTTATGGAAAATGGCTAGGTAGACGTTCGTTTAGACATATTCCCGAAACAATACACTTCCTCCTCTTAAAAATACTATATGTATTTTTAATCATACTCCACGTACTCCCGAGTTTGTACAAAAGCTATTCAATTATAGTTTCTATGAAAACTATCCTGATATTTATACTCTTATAATATACTATCCGTACTCTTAGCCATACTCAATGTACTCTTATACATACTCGATGTACTCTTAGACGTACTCGAGGTACTCTTGGACGTACTCGACGTACTCTTACACGTACTCCCCGTCCGAATAGACACTTCTTTAAATATGCGATATATCATTATACTTTGGCTCGTTTTTGAGCACTTTCCACGACGTGGCGTAGAATTTCGGCCGAGCAGTTCGCAATTTCTTGTCGAATGTTGGCTTAATTTCAGATCGGCAAGAGGCAAAGGACAACTGCTATTCCTCATTTTTCAGATAGCTCCACAAAAAAAGTTTAGTGGTGTCAAATCGGGCATTCTTAATTTCGATATGGCTTGTGGCACCATCCTGTTAGAAGTCTCAATTCAGAAATTAAAAACTTCCCTGACTGAAAGGTAACCAATTGAAGCAAATACTTAGGTCCAAAGGCAAAGAAAATTTTTGGCAACGACCTCTTCCAAGAGAAACTGTTGAAATCTTAAAGGCTCAGTTTAGTCACGGTTAAGTTTGTAGCAGACTTCTTAAGGGGATGGTTCAGATAGTCGAGTTTCAGCGTGTCAGATTCCAATTAAAAGCATAAAATGGTTCAAACTACATAAAGGCTTTATTAAATCACTGCCCTGGCCAGGAATGTGAACGTTAACACTTAAAAATAAATTTAAACTCTAACTTCCACTAAACGGGCACATCAATTACGAGTGTCCATGCAAAATCTAATCCAAGCCCATCAATCTCCTGTTTATTCGGAAAATCAACGTAAACCGATTCGCTTGACTTATAATAGATTAGCGGATTCTTGTCATAACCCAAAAGGTGAATCTCTGATTCCGCATCCAGAACATCATCACCCAAACCAAACAAATTAACTCCGGTCGTCTTAAAAGGATATTTTAAAACAATCGCGAAAATTGATTGACGATTTCCTTTAGGCCGTTGACTTGTATACCAAACCCCTGGTTGATTTGTATCGTTTTGATGTTTCCATGGGATTGAATTGTAAATTGCTGGGCCATTAATATTTAACCACCTGCCCAAGTCGGTTAATCGCTCCACGAATATTGGATCAATAAGGCCGTATTTATTTGGCCCGACATTTATTAATATATTGCCACCACAGCTGACTGTTACGACGAGTTCTATAAACCAAAGAAAAATATTACTAAATTACACTACACCATGGCCTTTTGTTTACCTTCAATCAATTCTTTCGATGTATACAAATCTTCTAGACGAGCGGACGCCCGATGTCCCCAACTCTTCTTATCGATTGTCAAAGCGTTTTCAAATTTTCTTGTTTGTAGTACGCCCGGATTGTAATGATCAGTGCACGTAAGGAATCCGCCATGATGACACATAACCCCCATACCCCAACGGTCATTAGTCACGACCGAATCACGTACTGGACTTTCATTGTAAAGCCACGCTAGAAACTCTCTCGATTTCCAATAAGACGCTGGAGCTTCTGCATCACCATCGGACCAAATAACTTCTGGATGGTACCGGGTTACGATTTCCTTGAGTTCAGGTAGCACCTAAAAATATATATAATTTGTTGTAAGCGATTCAAAATCAAATGTCGAAGCTCGGAACACTGATTTTAACACGGTTAATTTCACATATTTAAATGCTGATAACATAAAACTGATAAGGGCTAAATACATACAAGCAGGAACAATGGTGTTACGACAAGAACCTCACTAACCTTAAATTCCACATAAGTGCTCTTGCTGTAGAGACGCACCTGATCCTCCAGGTACATCGGATTAAACCACTCGAACAACGAGTAGTACAGCCCAAAATGAAGCGATGATTTTTGACGTATCTCAGCCGCTAGTTCACCAACCAAATCTCGATGGGGTCCCACGTCTTTCGCATTCCAACCAAACGAGTAAGTCGATGGCCACAACGTAAATCCTTCATGATGTTTACTCGTAAGTACAATATATTTCGCACCACTCTTTTGAAATAACTCCACCCATTCTGTTGCATTAAACATCTCGGCGGTAAAATCGCGTGCAAAATCTTGGTACGCAAATCCCGGCTTATAGTTCTTCTCCATAAATTCTGGGTAACCCGGCGTTTTCAAAAATTTCCAATTGAACCAAAACCATTCACTACCAAAACTGGGCACAGAGTACACACCCCAATGAAGAAATATACCCACTTTTGCACTATCATACCATTGCGGGAGCGGCCTGGTATCCAAACTATCCCATGTCGGCTGATAGTTGTACGTCCCTTCAGGGTTAATTTTTTGCTTAGCCTTTTTCGATTCGGCTGATTCGAAAACGTTCAATAAAATCACCGTAATTATAAAACATTTTATGATTTTGATTATTTTCATTTTATTTGGCTTCTAATCACTTTAAACGGCGACTTGCAATTGATTGCGATTTTCTCGTCGTAAATGTTTGTGTTTGTTTTGGTTTGTTGATAAAATCCGGTTAGTAGTGTGCGTGCCTTCTTGACATTTCTAATCGAATCTATAATATCGACTTTATAAAACAAACAGGCTGCTATAATTTTTAGTTTAGAAACAAACCTTTCTATTGGTGCAGTAAAATCATGATAGGTAGTTTCGAAGACTATTTCATATATGAGATAACATATTTCTGTGACCACAAGGTACATATAACGGCATAACTCGTGTTATTCCATTCTACGTTTCAATTCAAATTTGAAATCTCCGTAATCGATTTCATATCACGAGTTTTTTGTATTATTCCAGTAACTAAAAATAACCGTAATAAGGGTTTACAAAAATTAAAATTCTAAAAACTCGTACGATTTTGAGTCTCAAACGTTTTCATATAAATATGGTTTGAATGTTTCCTCCAAAAAATTAATTGCGCACTGCAATACGTCGTATTCACAATTTTGTAACAGTTTGTACATACGTGGAAAATTAAAGCTAAGCCCATTCAAACTGCATAATAGATTTTTATTAAACTAAACTACTTTTTATTAAAAGGGAATATCAATTTTGAGTGTCCACGCAAAATCTAATCCGAGCACATCAATATCCTGTTTATTCGGGAAATCAACATAAACAAAATCATCCGTCTTATGATAATGAAGAGATTTGTCAAAACCCAAAAGATGTATTTGTGAATCGTCATCCAGCACATCACCACCCAAAGAGAACAGACTAATTCCAGCCGAAGCATATGGATATTTCAAAACTATTGCGAAAATTGACTGTCGATTTCCTACAGGTCGCTGGCTTGTATACCAAACTCCTGGTTGATTTGTATCGTTTTGAAATTTCCAGGGAATTGAGTTGTATATTGCTGGGCCGTTCACTTTTAACCATTTCCCCAAATCGGTGAATCGTTCCACGAATATTGGATCAATAAGGCCGTACTTATTAGGCCCGGCGTTTATTAATATATTACCACCGCAACTGACAGTTATGACGAGTTCTACAGTCAAAATTGGGAATATGTATTAGTAAATTACTATCTGCTAGAGACCATGAATTTGCAATTACCTTCAATCAATTCCTTGGATGTATAAAAATCTTCCAAGCGAGCGGTTGCCCGATGTCCCCAACTTTTCTTATCGATTGTCATGGCGTTTTCAAATTTTCTGGTTTGCAAAACGCCTGGATTGAAACGATCGCTGCAAGTTAGGAAGCCACCGTGTTCACACAAGACTCCACTACCCCAGCGGTCATTAGTCACGACGGAATCACGTACCGGACTTTCATTGTACAGCCAAGTTAGGAATTCTTTTGATTGCCAATATGTGTCTGATGCTTCCCAATCGCCATCGGACCAAATAACTTCTGGATGATAGCGTGTTACGATTTGCTTTAGCTCAGGTAGTGCCTAAAAAAAGAGATAAAAATTGTTAATTGGGAGCACGATTCAAGTAACACTTGAAATTATTCAAGTAGGTCACAAACATTTTTCTAACCACAGATAAATTTAAACTATGTATTGATAACCCAAATTGATAACAGCTTTTAATAAGCACAAGTACGCCTACATATTATCGAATTACTACATGAATTGCACATACCTTAAAATTCACGTAATTGCTCTCCTCGAAGTGCCGCGCTTGATCTTGCAAATACAACGGATTAAACCATTCGAACAACGAATAGTAAAGCCCAAAATGTAGTTTGGATTTTTTCCTTATTTCAGCTGCTAGCTCACCAACCAAATCACGATGTGGTCCGACATCTTTCGCATTCCAACTGAATGAATAGGTCGATGGCCACAACGTATATCCTTCATGATGTTTACTTGTCAGCACAATGTATTTAGCACCGCTATTTTCAAATAATTCCACCCAATCGGTTGCGTTAAATAATTCGGCGGTAAAATCGGGTGCAAATTCTTGATAGGTAAAACCGGGCTTATAGTTCTTATCCATAAAATCTTGATAGCCCGATACATTCAGCCCCTTCCAATTGATCCAAAACCATTCACTACCATAACTGGGCACCGAGTAAACACCCCAATGTAGAAATATACCAATTTTCGCATTATCATACCAATCTGGGAGCGGCCGCGAATCTAAACTATCCCAAGTCGGTTTATAGTCGTAGCTTCCGGCTTCAGGCTTAAATTTTTTCCTTTTGGACTTTTTCAATTCATCTGACTCGACTATATTTAATATAAGCAACGCAATTATTGCACATATTAAAATATTTGTCATTTTTTTGCTAATTTAACTTTTTTTTAATCACTTTAAAAAACGAATCACAAATGTATGAGAATTGTCATAAGCCGCTGTTTTTGTTCATTTGTTTATAAATGTTTGCTGATTGTGTTTAGTAGTGTGCGTTTTCATATGACGTCTGTAGTCTCTACATTATCGACTTTAAAAAAATGTTATCACATGCTATAATTTTAAAGTGGAAAATTATGGTCAAACAAGTAGCAAATATACATACCATTTAAGGCTATTTCTTGTAAGAAAATATTTTGCATAGATGATGAAAATGGTGTTGTTTTTAAATCAAATTTTAAATTATTTTAATTTAAAATTGTTTTTGTAACAAGATTTGGCTCATAAGTTTAATTTGTAATTTCAGTTGGAGAATTTTATTTGATGGCTATCGGTGACAAAACGAGCGACATTCATATTATTAAAGGTTTATTATACATTTCTTTCAGCTTGTCAGCAGCTTGAATTTAATTTATACCACATTTACATTAGTAGAATAAATGGGGTAATGTAAATGGGGTAATACTTAAATAAAATAAAAAATCCTAAAAACTGCAAATCTAAATGGGAGACAAGTCTTGATTTGGTATATTTTTATTTTATTATCTCACTATCCAAAATGACATTTGTAAATAGATTTGCATTTTATAAACAAAAACAGAGAAAATATAATTAATTGTTCAGTGAAAATCCGTTAAGGCGGAAACTGATGAGACCGACAAAAATTTCCGGGTTAGAGGAGTTTTCCGCTTTAAGGGTAGACACATTAAAAAAAAAAGCTACAGATATATAAACATAATATGTATGTACATACAATCTGAATGTAAAATAAAACGGTATTGATCAATTAATAAAAATAAAATAAAAATCAATTCAATTTATAGATTTAAGTATTAACTTCTTGTAATTAAGTTTAACATTTTGAATTATGCCGTTGTCGAGTGGCTGTAAAACGGCCGTCGTGTTTGCAGGGAAATGTATGTATGTATGTCATATTCATGCGTTTCTTTGTTTCGTGCAGTTTTTTTTGTTTCATATTCCATTTTTATTATGTAAATTTTTCGGCTTAATGGAGTTTTTATAGCAATTTTTGTATACTACAAAAATGTTTTCCGTCCGCGACATAGGAGTGTTCGGCTTATAGATACATTTAAATGGAGGGGATTTTAATTTTGTCAATTTTCCGTGTCTTGTGATTTTCCGCGTTATGTGATTTCCGGCTTACCGGATTTTCACGTTGTAAGTATAATATACCAATTTTGTCATGACGTCTTGACAATTTTAGTTCGTCGCGACGAGTGGAGACCGGCCATTGTGCAGTTAAATTTGTGCAGTTAAACGTTATGTCTAGGCCGGCATAATACGATTTGCTTACAATTATGTTTATCAGGCCCGTACTAAAAGTGTAAAAAATGACGCGTTTCTAGGAAAGTTATTTGTAATAATAAAATTAATTTATACGTAAAAATAATTATTCGTTTATTTGCAACTAAAATAAAATTATTTTTTAAACATTAGTTGTTTTATTTTAAGCAACCAACTTCCTTACAATTCATTGAATACAATTTTAAACACGGCCCTGATATATTTTACTCTTTCTCTTTTTCGTACAGAATTTTCTACGCTTGACGTTTGTTTATTTCTTATCTATAGTCTTATACCTCTTTGGTTTTTGCTTTGTCAATCAAGGTTCAAATCACTGGATTGTGAATAAAAACAAAACAATTTGATTTTATTACAAACGAATTTATTAATTGAACACCAAAAATTAATATAACACAATTTGTTAACAATAATTCACAAAATCACTTATTTTAATATTGCTTTAGGTGACAACATCACTGCCTTGCGTGGGTCTGGATCTCGAATGCCGGTTATGCCGTACTTCCGATTCAGCGCCTTCAAATTTCGAGATAGCTGCTGCGACCTTTTTAGAGCTGGAACAAGATGTTCATCGTTCCAATGATTTTGCTTGGCGGCGGTTTCAAATTGAAAATGACGAAAGATTTTGTTTCCTCGAACGTTGGTAGCTTAAACTTAATCGAGTTGAACGATCTGAACCACTTGCATCGTTGTTCCACTTGCCTTGGCAACAGTTAGCTCTTTCTCGAAACGTTGAAACTTTGTTTGAAATCCGCCTTGTAGTTTATGTTCCACTTGTTTAATCTCTGTTTACAATTTTTCTACTTTGAGATATATGTTAGGAGATAATTCGAAAAGTTTCTCGACCATTCTGTTTTGCCCATTTATAATTTGGTCTTTAATTTAATCTCCTTGCTCCTTGGTGTTTCATTTCTTGGCTTGACTGATTTTGTTGTTACATCAGTTGGGTTGACTGCTATTCTTATTGCATCATCTGATTGAAATCATCTGGTTCGTAACAGCCATTAACTGCAACAAATCGAAGCTTCCAGAAGGTAATTGTGCCCTTTCAATCAACGATTGTTTACCCTCTTCTATCTTCTCTACGCTTTTCGCATCTGTTACTTCCTTTCCAAAATAATGATATTGCGCGTCTTTTTATAGTATTGATTTTCACACAGATTTTTGTGTGAGAGGTCTATTGGGTTCTTGCATGCAAACACATTTTCTTGCCAATCGTAGTATTCATAGAATTTAATGTAAAAACGACTTATAATGCTTTTCGATTCTTTCAAAAATAGTGTTTGTTGATTTTAGTATTTATTTTGCTAACAGTACTCCGGTGTTGTTCAGTTTGTTTTGCTTATATTTATAAGATGTATAATATAAGTTAGTTTCTTTCAACTTAAGAGTTTTTATAAATTTATAGTGTTGTATGTTACAAATTACTTAAGCGTGTGCAATAATTTTTGAATAAAAAGAAAACTTAAAAGTATGCAAGTTAAAAAAAAATATTTGTATACACATATTATGTAAAATAAACACAGTTAGTTATCTAAGTTTATGTTGTACCACTTTTTTATTATTTATTTAGGGAATATGCACCTTACTACTTTCACAGAAAAAATTAATATGACATCGACTTTCGTTACGTCACAATTTTTATGTTGCGGCCTCTTATATAGAGGGCATTGGTTACAGTGTCGTCTTTTGGAAAAGTGCTCTAACACAAAAACATGATACCTATTCCAAATTCAAGTATTTTATTTGAAAAAAAATAATTTTGTTTTAACTTTATGTTGTTTGTGCAAACAATTCTAATAAGTTGCGAAATCAAAAACAAGTTTTTTATGTATGTACGTACAATGAACATGTTGCAATCATGATAAATTTCAAAGTTCGATTTATCAGATAAAATTCATGGGCGATAAGTCTGCCTTCCATACAGTTTCATTTCATCAATTTGAGCGACAGGCTTGCTTCCTAAGTTTTGAATTATCCTGTTTAGATTACCTGTTTTATTCTAGGGGCGTCGAACACTCATCAAACTGTGGCTATACTATTACTTTTGCCTGTCCAGACATATACAACTCTTATGTTCATTTGCCCCCGAAATAGAGCTGCCTTTAGACGGTAGACATGATTCTATAAATCCCAGGTTAGCTCGATTTTTCAAAACACGTGTTCGTGACGTCATGCAATTCTTTTTTACTTTTCGTTTTTTTATTTGTTGTTGTAATTTATATACGTATTGAGAATTGAGTGACGTCAAAAAAAAAAGATGGTCATTTGTTTACATATTTCGAGCTAACCTTGGTTTTATTGAATCATGGACGGTAGAGAAGAATTGCTCATTCATTTATGGGCATTGTAATCTCCCACACAATGTGCTGCAAAGATGGTTGGTCTTTAGAGAAATCAATTAACCAACTTTCCAATTAACCGATTAATTGAAAACGTTCTAAGAAAATGTACCGGTTAATCGCGATTAATCTTTTTTTGCTGACATTTTTGAAAAAATTATCAAATATTTCTTTTAACATATAAAGAATTTAAGTTGATGTAGTTGAGGAGATTGATATTACTGGAGATATACCTCGGTTTCTTTGGTTTCTGTAATGTCTCTATAAAGAGAAAGAATTTTCGAAGATTTTGATTGGATAGAAAAATGTTCATTGGAGTGCATTACATAGTTTTTTAGTGATAAAACACTGACAAAAGACAATGTACATTTGTTTGACGAATTCTAGCATACTAGAGAATAGCATGGCTTGTATAGGTAATGCTTTGAAATACCATACATCGATACAATTAGTTACCGAATTTAATTAAGTTTATGATTAATAATAATGTAATTATGTATTTTGTAGTGTTCCAACTAAAAGGCTGAAAAAGCAATTATTTGATAAGTTTTTTATTTTATTTTTCAGATCATTAGAGTCGGGGATCAGCACATCAACTTATCAAAATGTCGAATGACAATAGAACCAAGTAAGTTGCTACAGTGTTATTAAATAATTTTAAATTTGGTTGTATAATATGGAATGAATGTGAGCAAGCGAAATATCCGAGGCGAAATAATTGAACGGAATGGACATCATTGCATTTGAGCCTTTAGTATATGTACTACCTACTTATGGCCTTTTTGAATGAAAAGTGCAATTTCAGCTTTGACAAACAATTTTTTTTTTTTTAAACACGCATATTTTGAAAAAATCAACAAAATTCAAGTTCAATAATTTTGATAATCACTCTAACGTCTATCTAATAAAGAACTTTTTTAGTAAAAGAATTAGAACCTATTTTAGAAACCTCAAAATGATCATCAAATGCGTCAATTGTAAAAGTTTCCAAGTACATGTACTTTTCTTTTTGAAATTTTATGGAAATATTCATGAATATTTTGCTAAATAATGATGCGATGACTTTGACATGCAACAAGTTCAATTTAAAAAATAAAAATATCCTCATTCAACTTATGCCATATACTAAGACTAAAAGACAAATTTTACATTTTATTTGTTCCAGATATCAAGCAGTCACAGAAAAAGGAAATGATTCCGAAATTGGGGCTACTAGAGGTAGTTTTAATCCATATGCCGAACGTAAAAATGATCATCCAGTGACGTAAGATTACCGAAAATCATTTTTTATAAATCGATTAAAATAATAAATTGTAATCTTTTATAGCGATATTGAAACACTTTCACATTTACTGAAAGCAGCTCTAGGATCCGGTATCCTAATAATGCCATTGACCTTTTCATATTGTGGCCTTGTGTTCGGTATTTTTGTGACAATGGTTACATCCGCTATAAGCATACATTGCGATTACATTTTAGTTACGTGTGCCCAAACTTTATATCACAGACATCACATAACGCAAATGGGGTTTTCGGAGACAGCGGTCGTTGCCCTGCGAGAGGGTCCTGAATGGGGTCGAAAATTTTCCTATATATCAAGATATGTTATAGAGATTAGTTTGTTTATAACATATTTTGGTGTGGGTGCCGTATACTTGGTAATTGTTGTGGAAAATATAAAACAAGTGGTTGAGTATTATGTGGGAGATGGAGTAGTATATAATATCAGAATATGCTTACTGGTCACACTTGTACCAGTAATTTTATTAACATGGATACCAAATCTAAGGTATTTGGCACCATTTTCGATGATTGCAAACTTATTAATGGCGGTCGGTTTAGGAATTATCATTTACTATTTGGTAACGGATTTACCACCAATTGGTGATCGTAAATTATATACATCAATTTTAACTATACCGCCTGCTATCGCTATTGTTTTATATTCCATAGCAATTATTGGTGTTGTGATGCCACTCGAAAATCAAATGAAAAATCCACCAGATTTGGTTGGCGTTTTTGGTGTAATAAACATTGGAATGGGATGTGTAACCGTATTCTCTATGGTATTGGGATTTTTAGGCTACTGGAAATATGGAGACTCTGCTTTGGGAACGATTTCATCTAATTTACCCAATGATGACTATTTGGCGCAGACTGTAAAAATACTCGTGGCATTGTCTTTGTTTCTTACATTTGGAATACAATTTTATGTTTGCGTCGATATTGGCTGGACTATGATCAAGGATAAATTTACGAACCAGCCAACAATTATTAATTATGTGATGCGAACATTTTTAGCAATATTATGTGTGCTGCTTGCGGTAGTGGTACCGACTGTAGGTCCATTTGTTGGATTACTTGGGGCATTCTGCTTCTCGATTTTAGGTTTACTAACGCCAGTACTATTAGAAACGATCGTTTACTGGGACGAAGGATTCGGACGATTCTATTGGATGGTTTGGAAGAATGTTATTGTTGTGATTGTTGGAGTTATCGTTTTGATATTTGGCTCGTTAGCGGCAATTACAGAAATTTCTCACATGTACAAAACTCACAATACAAATGTACTCGAATGACGTGTTAAATGGAGTGTACGAGTCGCATATATAAAATTAGTGGATACACAATTTTAAGTCTCCAATTTTTAAAATTTTTTGTTGAATCAGTAAATTTACTTTTTTATTTTCTACAAAATTTTATATGGGCCGTTTTGATTATAAATTATTGAAAAACAAAAATAAAAACAAACTACTAAACGTAACCGAAGAAAAAACAAATTTACTAACTCCATTTTTATAAGCGTGAATCCAATTTTGACTTTCCACCGTGTATTAATCATTTCTCTGAACGACTACTAAAATGAGTGGGGATGAGAACAACGTTTACAAAGTGTCAATAAAATACGCACCTATCAATCGGGGCAATCCAGAAATCTGGTATACACTCAGTTGGAAGCACAGTTTAAAATTGGTGGTATTTCGATCGATGCTACTAAAAAAGGACACCTTATCGCCGTGCTCGATCCCCAAGCGGTTAAATGCATGTTTGCTCAAATTCTTACGCCGCCTAGGAGTGACAAATACGAAACCTTAAAAAAAGTAATAACCGAACGCTTATTCGAATCTTCAAAAATCAAGCTCGATCGGATTCTATTAAAACTACAACTTAGAGACATATGGAAGCTTTGTCTACCGATCAAGTCAATGAACCAGTTTTAAGAAAGCGCCTTCCAACACATGCGCCAAAAATTTTGTCTTGCATGGATGATTCGAATCTTCAAAAACTTGCAAACGCGGCAGACAAAATAGTCGACGTACAAAAACCGGCTAGCATTTACACAGAACGATTGCAGAAAAGTCGCTCGGCCGTTTCTAAAAGTCTAAAGCCAAATCGACTCGCGGTCATTCTCAAAGCTCTACTTGAACTGAGCAAAACACCCGAATTGCTGGTACCACCACAAATACGGTTTTTGAGCTGGAAAACATCGTCAACAAATTTGGAAAACCGAATTCGCACGGCAAGTGACCACAGCTAACAGCCGCCTAATTACTCGATTAATAAACTACAATTCCTAATCGGCGCAAGCACCGATGTTTCGGTAAAACCACCAACAAATCCTGGAAACCCCTCTATATTTAAATTGTTTGCGGTAAACTCTACAACGATCTATACATACGGTTGCAAAAACCCCACACTCAACGTTATAGGTTTTCGTAGACCATTGACATGGAAGTTCGTCTTGGCAAAAGTCGACCGGTATATTCTTGGCTCTGATTTTCTATCACATTTTGGGTTATTAGTCGATGTTAAAAATAAGAAGCTCATCGACCCTATAACACAAAACTCGACGTTAAAGGAGAACCAAATCCCGGTACAACAACAATTAAATCCGATTCAGAACTTCCCGAGATTCTGGAACTACCACATGAGTTCAAAACGAATCGACCAATCTAAATACAGTGAAGCAAAATGGCACTCACGTTGCTTAAATTGCGGATAAAATGAAAATCGCCAAGGCTGAAATTGAAGCATGGACAGCACAAGGTTTGTGCCGAACTTCTAAAAGCAATTGGGCGAGTCCACTACATATCGTGGAAAAAAAATGGGAACTGGCGATTATACGCGATAACTACAGGACAGTAACTCGAAATTTTCTCGAAATTCGACCTCATCCGTGATTATCACTAGGCCCCTGTTGAGGAACGAGACATCGAAAAATCGCAATTATCAGTCTTACATTTACGAATCATTCCACAATGTCTCTCATCCCAGTATCCGTGCCACAGCGAAACAAATCAGAAAATAATTTGTGTGGTCAGCAATGAACCAAGAAATACGCTTTTGGGTTAAACCCTGTGTTTGCTGCTAAAAGTGTACAATAACGAAGCACGCCAAAAGTAAAACTTAAACGTACGAACGGACCAGTAATCGGACCTTTACCTGGTGGTAATTCGTACTGTTTAACTATGATCGATCGGCCACCCTAATTCCAAATATTTGAGCAGGAACCATAGCTGATGCGTTGACCAAACCATCGAGCATCACCACCGATAGGGGCGCGCAGTTCGATGCAACTCAGTTCGACGATCTTTCCAAATCGATTGGATTACATCGCAAATGAACCACAACTTACAGCCCAGTATGTAATGGCGTAACTAGCTTGGGTGTCGCCTCAAGAATGAAAGCTGTTAAAATTAATAAAAATCCGATAGAGAGAATCATTCCGGGACGATTTGCAAAGTAAGTCGGCCGAATTCGTTTACGGAGAACATGCGGATTTCATTCAACCAAGAAAAACATTCATGAGTCTGAGTTCGTCAAACAGTTGCGTAATCAATTTAAAGAAATTCAACCCTCAGTGATGTCACGACATTTGAAAGAACAAATTTTCGTGTTTAAAGATTTGTCAACATGCGAATTTGTGTTGATATACAAACAGACGCAATCCATCAGTCACTACAACCGCCTTACGAAGGATCATTTACCGCAATAACACGCAACGAAAAATATTTTACGCTGCTGATCAAAGGTATCAAATCGACGGTTTCAATGAATCGAATTACGATGCGTATTTCCGCACCCAAAACACTTGTAACGAATGGATCGTTACCGTTGTGCCGTAAGGCATTCAAATGTTGGTAAATAATAATAATCATTATACTTGTCTCTGGTAAGGCGTAATTCCGTGCACACCTGTAAGTAAAATATGATCCGTGCAAATAAATTATAATACCCTATAAAGGACATTAACGGTCAAAAAACGGCGATAGATAGATTAAATCTTAAGATGGCACTAGTAGTTTGTTTTAAATTTTTTTTTTGTTGTATCGAAACAAAAATATAAACAAAAGCAAAAAACACGAATAAAATTTACAACTAGACATGAATTATAAAAAAAATTAATTTTATTTTTGATTTATTTACCAAAAATTAAAAATTGTTAAAGCTGACATCTTTAGAAGTTATCCCGTACTATGTTTTCCCGTATTAAATAATACTGCATTATCGGTAAATCTGCCAATATCATTGACCGCAAGTTTACTATGGAAAAGTGTCATGATGTCCTTTATTGACGATTGGAGCATCACGGATTCCACCTAGTGGAAAATTTTTAAACTGAGGTACCTGATAATTTGACGTTCGAAATTATTGTAAACAATTCCAATTTTGAACTGTAAACACAATTTTTACTTACCGGATTGCTAATAATTGTAAATTATTCCAAGTTCGGACTATAAAAACAATTTTTAATTACCGCATTGCTAAATTTTCTTTCGTCGCATTTGTGACAAATGTCATTTTATCAGGTGCGTCATTTTAACTATTGTCCTCTAGAGGCGCTTTCCCTACTTTTACAATCGTCAATAGGGTATTATAATTTATTTGGATCCGTGTATGGCTGTGTACAGCTGTAACCGAAAACAGTTAGCAATTGTTTCGGCTATTTGCTAAACGAATTTTGGGCGCTCGCATCAGCAAGGAGAAATTAGGTAGTTTGACAGCGACGATAAAGAGAGATCGTTTTGGACCGGCGAACGAAATACACGTCGATTATAAAAAGTTATTTCCAAACAAAGAAAAACCAAAGCAAAGAATGTATTTCAAAAGAAAAAGTGACCTTCCCAGATATGGATTGGATAAACAAAAATTTGATTCAGTATAATACGTAGTGAATCATCGGATTAATGAGTGGCCGTTAAGAAAATTGTGCCATAACCTTATTTTCGTTATTGATATTATACCGACTAACGATTTAACGTCGAGTGTACCCATTATTTGTGTTGTGGTATCATTTATAAGTATGTATAAGTATGTGAAAATAATATCTCAGCGAAATTCTGACAGATCACGCGCATCTACAAAAACAAAAACAAATGGCATAAACACAGCGATGTATTTAGGCTAATTTGTTTACATTTTGAGGTTAGAATTTGTCTATTTTGAATTGTGTTTTTCCCTCAAATTTATTCGCAATAATTAATGTAATTTTAATTTATATAACACAATAGCACTAGAACTTTTGATAACATTTAAGATAATTTTAATATCATTAGTTTGCCTCGAACAAATTGAAATTTAAAATCGAGTTTTTTTATTGTTTTGCTTTAACTCGAAAAATGTCATTTCTTTCTAAATATGCCTAGTTCGTACCTTAAATGGGTATAACGTTACATATCCAGTGGTGTTGTTAGTATTTTTTATATTTTTTTTAAACACATATTATTTTAGAATTTACCTATAAAATAATGAGAATTTTTAATATTTTCTAATATAAATTATATTATGTAATGGAGTCAAATTTCACATATCTTTATTTATAATTTTTTTTTGTTTTTAAAAATATTACTTAGCCGACCCTTCTCTAAATTTTTAATTTTGTTTAACTACTTCACTGTTGGCTGCGCACAACGATGGAAAAATGAGTTTCGCTGAGATATTATTTTCACTATACGTCGATTGAAGTGTTCAATCGACATTGAGGGTATTAACGGTGTATACACTTATAGAGCGCTAGAAGGGCGACGCTAGTCAAGTAATCCGGTGTCACAACGGTAAACGGATTTACCACCAAATCCCATTAACAGAGAAATTTTTGTTCAGCGGTGTCAACAGCCAACTTGTTGTATAGCGGATCATGGTTCAAAGAGGGATTTTTGCTGCCACAATCTACGACTATAATGTAAAGTCTCCATTTTATTTATTTTTTTTTTGTATCTACTTGTATTATTCACTAAATATTTAATCATTTTTGTTTCTAGTTTAAATTCTGTTATTTTTGAGTTTTTTTTATAATCGGCCCTCTTTGGGACGGTGTGCTAAGGGAATATTTTGTTTGTTTGAATTTTAGTTACAGAAACCACTGGCGTGTTCGCAGAGCCCTTCGTGCGCGACAGCTGTAAGTCAACTTAATGGGATTACCATAATTTTTATTAGGTATTTGAATAAGGGATCCGTAATTTTGTGAAAACAATTTTTTTGTTAAAATTTTATTATTTTATTGACTTAATTCCCGCATCGCCTTTTCCGGATTATAACAGAATTTAGAAAAATAAGACCAAGTTTGTAATAATTCAATGACAAATATATTGTAAAAAATGGTGATTGTTATAAAAAGAATTAATATGTTGTGATTTAAGATTAGTGCAATCTTTCAGGGAGTGATCATGGTGTGCCGCGTGGGTGTGTAGTGTGTTCCATCAAATGTCGGAGTTAGTTATGAATCATTAGCAGCATTCTAGCCCCTGGAGGACACTGCCAATCACCACCCCTAGACTGCGCGATAGCCAGGCAAAAGCTGCAGACAGTGACCCAGGTGGATTCTGTTAGTGGTCTATCAACCTGTGTTGGACAGTTCGTTACACACTTGTGCTGCTTACAACTGCGTATTTTTGGACGTTTACGTTACACGTATTTAAGTTTAATAAACAATTATTTTAAAGTAAATTTTATCGTATTTTGTCACAAACGAATTAATTTGTATCCTCCATTTTGGCAATCATCAGCAAACGGTTGTTTTTTGCACCGAAAAACGAAAATATAGAAAAATCGTACTAGTAACGTTTCGCCCCAATCTTACTAAACAACGCAAATCCAGAGGTGGCCTTACTATCAACATGCCGGCTTGCTTTCAGTAATTTTCTATCGTTCACTGGAGGTAGGATAGTGTGGCAGCACCGCTAAACAACTCCAAGTTAAAAGCGGATTCACAGCAAATAAATTATACATCACCTTTTTGGTACGCGGGTGGGTTTCATTAAATCAAGTATAGAAAGCTCAAAACAAACTACTGAACACAACCGAAAAAAAAACAAATTTATTCACTCCATTTTCGTTGACTTCACAGGTAAGACATACAAATTGGAAATAAATGAATTTATTTTACGTTTAACTTGTATGTTAGTTGAAATAAATAAAGTATCTTAGTGCATTTCAAATTAATAAAAACCAAAAAAAGTATAATTAACCTATTTTATTAACGTCGAAATATGTACACACCGTATATTCTAGTTCTGATCGAGTTCACAAGTCTATACATATTTTAGATAGCTGGAATGTTCAGTACGTTTACAAACTAGTCAGCCAGGTAGTGTTCAGGATTTGTAAGATTATTATTGTACTCTATACTATAAGTTGGCGGGGTGTTGGCCCATAATAAAGTGAAAAGGGCGAGCAGAAATGCTTAAATTGTTATATGAAAATAATTTCGTCTGTTTGTACTCAAACAACATTTTGATCAAAACGTCGTTATGTAAAAGCACAGGATGAAAGAACACTGAGACGTTCCTAAAAAAAAAAAAACTGAAACGACTTACTGGGGAAAAAATTAGGGCATTGACTTGTAACAATAAATAATCAAATGGCAAACAAAGCGATTTTTTTTACAAATTTTAGAATTTCCTTATTTTGCTAAAACTATAATTTAATTTGTTTACATTTTATTTATAAATAGATTAAATAAATTTTTATAAAAAGTATACAAATTAATTTACCTATGTAAGTATGTAATTCCTTTATTTAGTTTAATTTAAACGCAACGATCTCATCTGTGTATACAAAGAAATTGTATGTGTCTCTAATTAATAATAAATTTTCAGTGTGAACTAATTTTATTTACTATTTATTTGCATCCATTGCATTTGTTTTTACTCTTTTAGTATACACAACGAGTAATTATTTACGTTTCATTTTAACCAATTTATCACTTCACTGTCAACAAAAATATTATTATTTTTTAAAATGTTTTTGCTTTCAATATTTTTATGAAGCTAATTAAAATGCAATATGGTTTATATACTCATATTTTTGTAAAGTAATATCTCAAATTTATTGGAATAAATTTGAGATGACCTTTGCATAACAATAGTCATGCTTTTGAATAAATTGCTGTTCCGCTACGTGCCTTATTTAATTCAACGTATACAGGCATGCGCGTCCAGTAATTAAATAAATGTAATTCTTAATTTTAAAACGAAATATAAAAAAACACAATTTTCGGTCGAAATTTGGATAAATAAGACCAAATATTATTAACCCCCTTAATTTTTGAGATGTCGAGATAAACTAAGTTCCGATTGGACGATTACAACTCAAACTTACTGAGATTTGCCATTTTACGAAATAATACGTTTGGGTTGGTAGAGTTATAATAGACAGACAGACAGACACGAAAATATTATGAAATATTAAAAGAAAATAAGTCTTTTCCTTAATCTTGGTTGTTGATTAACTCTGTCATTTATATCAATAACTATTCCACAAGTGCCCACGCTTTTATTTTCGGAGTGATGAAAAAATATTTTTTTTTTACTTTTTAGTACACTTGAATATAAGCGTGTTTTTTCTAGTTTTTAGTGTTAAACGAGTCTTTATAAATTTTTGAAACGTGACAGAAAGTTATATTTAAATTGCAATGAGTATAATTGAAATGTTCATATGCGTATCTTTTTCGTGTTACTTGGGAAAAATACTTGAGAAATCGAATTTGTTATAAATTATTATGCTCATCAAATTCTTTCATTTGATACCCATGTCAAGAGGGTGGTAAAAGCAATTTAGTCCGTAATATTGAATTTAGAATGACGTCACGTATTGTGCTTTTCAAACCCTTTATCATTTGATACCCATGTCATGGAGGTGGTTAAGGAAATGTAGTCCGTCATCTTGGGGCGTCCGCCATGGGCCGTATTCTACTCGTCAAGCCCTTACATTTGATACCCATATAGTAAAGGGCGTTCTAAAGAAAAAGGTAATTCTCTATCTTGGGATAGCAGCCTTGGGAGAATACTATATTGTATTATCACCAGAACCTTAGGTGTGTTCTAAATTTCAGGTTAATTGGACATTGAGAAGTGGGGTAAATATCGATTATAACATTTTGCCCACACAAACAAGGTAATAAAACGAGTTGTTTTCCTTCTTGAATTTGCTTTATTTATTAAAAACCTGTCCGTTTAAATTCCGGAAGAGATGTCTGTCAGATAAAGTTCTGTCTATCGAAGATTATGAGTTAGTTAAAATAAAACTTAATGTTAACTACACTGACCGGCATAGAAAACGGTCAACCCTAAAACATTTTTGATGCGAATATCTTTTGAACCGCACTACCTACTTAGTTCTAAACATGAAACAAAAACCAAATTCAACGTCATTCAAAACAATCTTAGAAAATGTAGGATGCCATGGAAAATTTGAATGTATCGGTAAAATCGAAAAATTGTGAAATTGTTTTTGCGATATTCAATCGTTTTTATTGTCAAGTTTCATTTTGTTGTGTTAGTGTGTTAAATTTTTATTATGTCACTAATAAAAAAAATCGCTAAAGTCAGAAAATGTAACGGCAATTGTGGCATTGTCGTATTCGGAAGATGGGAGAAGCCAAAGCTACACTGCTAATATGTTCCGGATTTCCCAAAGTACCGTACAACGTGTTTCGTCGCGATTTTTCGAGACAGGGTTGTACACCAAGCGACCAGATACGGGCAGACAAAGAGTAACAAACGTTCGATATGACCATTTTGTAGTTTTATCAGCTCTTAGAAATCACCATGCAATCACTGTTGAGACCTGCAATGAATTGTTATACATATACGTAATATAAATGTACGCGAAAGAACAATACGGCGAAGGTTGGGAGAAGCAGACTTTCATGCACGAAGGCTAGCCACGGGTCCAGAATTTCTGCCACTACACAGGTTTGCTCGGCTACATTTGCCAGCGAACACGAAAATTGAACTGCACCTGATTGGAGCCAAGTCTTATTCACCGATGAATCGAAATTTTGTTTGCGGTCCAATCCCTGATGAGCGAGAACAAGTATGGCGATCACGGGGGAGCGTTACGCTCTATACGCTCCGTTCGAGGCGGATCAATCATGGTATGGGCGGGAATCTATAACGATTCTGATAGGCGATAATTTCATGTTAATGCACGATAATGCAAGACCTCATGTTGCCAGAGTGGTGAATGAGTACTAGGCAAAGGTAAATATTTCGACAATGACATGGCCTATCCTATAGAACGTGTGTGGGATATTCTTGGTAGAAGAATTCGACCTCGTATACCAGCTCCAAAAACGGTGAAACAACTCCAAAGAGCGCTTTTAGAGGAATAGGAAAATGTCTCAAAATTCGAGAAACCTCAATCACATATGTATTTAGAAAGAGTAGGCCTTGCCCACATTTTCCAAGATTGTTTTCAATGACCTGCAATTTGGTTTTTGTTTCATGTTTCCAGCTAGTGCGGTTCAAGTCGTGTTGACATTTGAAAATTAACTTACAAAGCATTTTGTGGGATAAGTAAAAAACTCAGCCACATGATTAGACAAAGTATGTTATGGTAATATTTTCTCAGATTGTTTTGAATGGCTTGAATTTGATTTTTGGTTCATGTTTCTAGCTAGTGCGATCCAGTCCAGATTGATATTCGCAACAAAAAAAAAATTTTGGGGTGGCCCGTTTTCTATGCCGTTCAGTGTAGTTTATTTCAGTAATCATTTTTAATAAGAAAATAAAATGGCAAAAGGCTCGAATAAAGAAAAGGTGGTTTCAACAATGCGGGTTCAACGGTGCTATCTAATAGGGATGAAGGCGGAGAGGACCAATTCTAAGCGGCTTTGAGACGTTCTCTATTTTATTATGTGAATAATATTAATTATTAAAAAAACACAAATTTTTGAAAAATATTTTATTAATATTTGAATTTTAATAAACCATCAGGGTTTGGGGCGGGAGCCTCCATCCTCTAAGGCATACAACGAATTAAATAACTTTTCAAAAAATTTGTTATAATTAAAAAACTTAATTTTTGATATTGATTTTTTGTTTGTCAAATCGAGGGTACTCCATCTAATAGCAACGAAGAGGGTTAGTGGCGATAACAAAAAAAAAACCCTAACCCCACCTTAAAGATTTTTTTGAAATTCTAACATTCATAGAAATTAGAACAATTTTATAAACATATTGCACCTATTAAACAAAAACGATACCAAAAAATACAAATTTCGAAATATGTAAAGAGAAGGTGAGAAATTCGTTGACTTTCGAAAAGGGCTAACACTGCAAGTTGCTAAATACGCAGTTAGGGTCAATTAAAAGACAACCTATTTGTCGATCAGTTAATATCGGGAGTATTTTGTAACGAAGGGACGAAGGGAAATTATGCTAAGAATTGGTGATCTGAAAAATCACCGAGAAATCAGAAAATGATAAAAATGTCTTAATCGAAAAATAAGAAAATATTCAACACTTCAGACGAATCTTCTGAAAGTACAAATGAAGAAAGTTCTGACTATACGAATATGAAATTAGTCAATTAAAATTACAAGCTAATTATGAATCCTCAGTTCGCCAAGCGTTAATTCAATCGAAGATATAGAAAATGGAGTAAAACATTACAAATAGATGACAAAAAAATTACTTTTAAAATTGGCACAGGCGCTGAATATAACGTTTTACCATGTAAAATAACAGAAAAAATCAGTTTACAGTTAAAGAAAACCAATATCAAACGAATAATAACATGTAACGGCAAAAAACGTGTTTCTGGAAGTATTAGTTGAATACGGCATTTAAGAAAAAGACTATAATAAATTTCAAGATTATTAAAGGAAACTTCACACCAATATTGATGAAGGGAAACTTGTGAAACATTGGTCCGTATAATTCAAGGTCAAGAAATAAGCAAAGGCAAACATAATATGAAACGAAGAAATGATAGCCAACCACTGCTAAGTATAGGTATAAACAGTACAAGAGCGACAACGACGAGCGTCGACGAATAAAAAAAAAAATCTCGCCGCGATATCACTGTAGTTAACATAACAAGAGCGTCAGCGCATAGCGACACAAAAATAACAACAAACGACATAACCTAAATCTTGTGTTTTTGGCACATGACTATTATAATTTAGTATTGCCAAGTAGACGTTGGTGGGTATAGATTTTCCGTTTTATTTTGTGAGTGTGTGGCGATGATAAGTGCGCGTAAAGTGTTTTTTGGGCGCGAGAATTAAAGTGAGAGCACAAAAAGCCGGTACATTATTTTAACATTTATTTTTTGTATCTAAGTAGGGACATTTCGTCCATCTTTTATTTTTTCAGTTTTTTTATATTCATTATTCTTTAAGCCATCAGAAACTCGAATATATGTTTGTAAACGGGCCCAAAGAATTTGTAAATAAATAAACGCAAATATTTAATATAGTCCATCGTTTTATTTGACGAAATTATATTTCGTAACAAACTAATAAAAATAAAGCGTGTAAGTGAGCGACAGTCTAGTAAGTGGACAAGCTAAAAAGTACCGTGCCAACCCAGTTGGTATACTGGATACAGGCGTATCAATTTATATGGGGGAGTAACACAGCATACAAGTGTGGTCAGGTAGCCAAGCTCCATAATCCCCATAAGTGACGCTGCATTTTCGTTGCAGAAAAACCTAATTCGCCTAAAAAACCTAAATATTTTTACATAATGTCATGCCATCAAAATGTTGCAAAAGGTGTAAAAATTGATTGAAAAAAATGGTTAATAATATGACAGCTATCGTATAGCCTACTTAAAAATATAAAAAAACAGTTGGCAACATTGCATCGCCGCGCCGGCGATAAAATTAGAAATAGATTCTAAGAAAAGTTCAGCTATATTGTCGTCGTCGCCAGCGACATTGGTTCTATTAGCATCGTATCGTTTCTGTGTATTTTAATTTGACAGGCGTCATCGCTCGTCGTCGACGCTCTTGTTCTGTTTATACCTTATGTGTAAAGGTTATAAAATACGATTTAGATTTTAATGATGAACAGAATTTTAAGATAATACCTCCAAGATGAATTCCTTATGCTAATTATTTATTTTGTCAATTGGGCAGCAAACAGGTAAAACCCAATAACATGCTGCACGGTATATAGAAAATATGGTATGACATTGCGCATGTCACATCTTGTCTCTCTCTTTTTTCACTCACATCGTAAAAATATTTTATTGCTATGGTGATTTGTGCAACAAAAATATTATTTCTCTGTTAATTTATATAATTTTACCATGTGAATGTCGTTGTGCGCAAAAAATACGAATATTAAACACGGGAACGACATACCATTATTTCTATTTACCTTGCTGCCACATTAACCAGCCGTAGTTTTTTCATCACCTGCCGGGATTCAAACCCGGGACTTCTGAAGCTTAAAGCAAGCATGCTAACCACTGTGCCACCGGGGCTATGTTCAGACTAGGGATTAATAATCTTGATTAACTAGCAAATCTAAATTTTTTTATAGTGTGAACGACGGAGATTAAGTTAATTATGTTTCAATTATAGATTAACCCTCTAATGCATAGATCCGCCTAAAGGCGGACTTTATGTTATCATGAATATTTTTTCTTTAGTTTTACATGAGTTATTGTCCTTTAACACGTTCCCGCACAGGACGGTTATAGCCGTCCAATTTTTGGTGATTTTTGTGACAAATAACGGCGGAGGGTTAAAGTAATCGTCAAAAAAATCATATTTTGAGTAAACGTTTCTTTATGAAAATACACAAATTTTTTCCAACACGTGACACAATTTTCAATTAAAGTTGCACATGATCCATGTCAGACAACTGGTAAGATTTGCCGAACATCACCGCACAGAAGTATTGTTTTCCTTCCAAATGGCTTATGTTTATTATTTTCATCGCATATAGATACTGCAATAATCTCTCTATGATTTTCAATACTTGCAGTGGGCACATAGAAATTGCTTCAATAATTATCAATGATGATGAATTTTTGTAACGTCTATAGCTACTATTTGCGGTAATATTCGCTACAGAGTTTTCCAGAATGAGAATAGGCAATTTTTAAACACATTGTGTTAAGTTCTACCTCCATGTAATATATTTGAAGCTCAGAAACTGAACGCTGTTGGGATGCAACGAAGATTAAGCGAATTTAATTTGTGAATGGTTGCTGTTTGTGTGAATGTTTTTCCAAAACGTGAATGGGTGATTAAACAAAAACATTACTTAGATCTAGTATCATGATGCAAAACTTCACGATTCACACGATCAATTAAATCACGCTGTTCAATATTTGCCGTTTCATAATGCTCACAAAACAGAAACTCTTGTTCTATTGGATCAATAGCATTTGCTTCGTCTGTTCTCTTCGAATATGTGGGACCTGGTAAACCAAGTTCTTGACATGACAAATTATGAATATTCAAAATATCTTCAATTTCTAATAGAGCTCTATTAAAGGATACTTCTTCGTTGCTATTGTAACAAAATCCCCCAAAAGGGATTTTGTTATCAGAACATAGCAATAGAGGTCTGGTTGCGGTATTGCGCTGGCTGAAGCTCGCCGCTAGGCGTGGGGGTTACCAGACATATTACTATGCTTGAAAACCGCATAGAGATAAAACGAAGGGGACAAGAAAATTATCCTACCGTGCCACGACCACAGTGGTAGATAATCATAAATGGGAGCGTTCGACAAGGACGCCGGTGCCACTCCGGCGACCCTGCTCAAGGCCTAGGTCAGCACAAGGCCGCCCATCCTCACGCGATCACAAAGAACTAATTAGTTACACATCACTAAAAAATTAAAAAATGATAAAAAGAAAAAACTGTAATTACGGATGGAAATCGAACGGTAAGAAAAGCAACGGAGAAAATGAAATGAAAGAAAAATTTTGAAAGAAAACGTTAGCCAAAAATCAAAAAAAATCACAAAAGAAAACGTGGTGCGAATCGATTTGGGGTGTCGCATATGACGCCACCCGGAACCTGTAAAACCCGTTAAAAAATTTAAATATATAATAAAAAAAAATATAATAATAAAACAAAAAAAAACCCAAGTTTGGTTCACAAAATTTAATGAAAAAAAAACCACACGGTGTGAGCGGCGTTCTTTATCTATTTTGGCCTCACACACCTTACCTGAATAATAATAAAAATTCTGGCCCGTCCGACCACAAAACAGCTACCACAGCGCCGACGCAGGATCACAGCTTCCCCCTCTGGATTCACGAACCCCACTCCGTTTGGCGGAGTTGCTGCCACAAACCCAACACCAACAATAATCGCCTCACACACTTACTGTGCGTGCAGAATTGCACATACTAACCGTATACTAAACAAGGTGGTATGATTTGAGATTCTGTTTAATGACACCCTTTCATTACCAGAATAAAATTCACAAATTTTTATTTTTTTTCGATTCTATCTCAACCGAGGAAAAATCATTTATTTAACAAAACTTAACAAAATTTTTTGTTTTTATTTAAATATAATTATAGTTTACAAATCTTAACTATTTATTATGATTCTTGTACAATTTTTAACAAAAATGTTCATGTATTATTAGGCTTTCTCTTATTATTTTTTTATTAGTTTTTTTTTTTTTTTTTTTATTTTTTTTTTTTATTTACAATCAATGTTTTCATGTAATTAACTTTGATTTAAACCAAACTTTTTATTCAAAAAAACTAGTCACTTGGCAGTATAAATCAAAAAAAAAAACCAAAAATATTTTAACTTATTCCCATATTATTACTGCCCTACTTTACGTATCCCCAAAAACATTTTTTATTTTTGTACACAAAAACTTAACATTACTTTATTTTTTTTTTTTTTTTTTTTTTTTTAATTAATTTTACAAAATGAACGGTCGATTACATTAATTTTCCGACCGCCCTTTTTTTTTTCCAAGCACCAAACTCGACCTTTTCTATTTAAATTCAAAACTAGACTCCTTTTTCTTTTAAGTTTCAAACTAGACCCCCTAAAAAACGTACGACGCGTACCAAAAAAAAAAATAATTTTTTTCCCCCACCCAAAAGAAATTTTAATCATATAAAAAAACCCGACCGATAGATTTCGGATGACGTACACATACGACATCACCCAAAATCGATTCGCACACACCAACACTAATTAACCAATTTTCTGGAATATTCCATTTACATGGAAAATCCACGCGCTAACCAAAACAAAACAGATGAAGCAACACACCAACCACTACACGTCATTACATACCATCAAACAAAAAATGATAAAACGAATCGAGTAACCGACCAAAATACGGAGAAGTATAAAATGCTAAATGGTACACTCTACCAAAAAAAAATATATTTTCTATTACAAATTAAGCCAAAGAAAGAATGACGTGTAGTGGAAGAGATTTTATGCAGCGCAGTGGATAAACATGCAACCTTGTTGGGATTTTCAACCGTAATTACAGATTTAAATTAAACAGATCATAACAACCACAAGCGGTTGTTACAGCGTGGGGACGACTCACACCCGAGAAAAGATCTCAAAGCCAGGCATGAAAGTAAGAGGGAAGGAGAAAAAAATTTCACTAATAATTTGTCACAATCGTATATCCTTGGCATGATAAACTCCCAAAGGTTTTCCATCAAGATTTCTGATATTATAAGAGACTGTTCCGATTTTATCAGTGATAAAAGCAGGAATAAACTTAGCAGCTAACTTTGCAGAAAATCTATCAGGAGCACTACTTTGTGCGAAGGATCGGACAAACACAGGTTGATCAGGCAGGAAATTCCTAGTTTTACTACGCAAATTATATCGAACCGCTGATTTCTCATGTGCAACTTTCAGGTAATGAGTTATTTGATCACGAATAAGATTCAATCTATTAGATTTGGACAACACATGTATTTCGTTGTCATCCTGAGGAGATAAAAGTTTACGTAAAGCATAATCTGAACCGTTTAGTGACATGTGTTGACCAAAGACCAAATAGTGAGGAGAAAAATTCGTGACGTCGTGTTTAACATTTCGCAATGCTGCAGTGATTTCAGAAAGATGGCAATCCCATTCATTATGTGCATGATCATCAAGATAAGACCGAATACTAGACAGTAACGTCCGATTAACTCTCTCAGAAGCGTTGCTTTGAGGAGAGTAAATAGGAGTACGTATATGATCAACATTATATTTTTTCAAGAGATCTTTAAATAAGTTAGATATGAATTGTTTACCATTATCAGAAGTAATCACTGCAGGCACAGAGAAAAGTAAAAACACCTCATTTTCCAAAAAGCTACACAGAGAAGAGGCGGAAGCTTCACGCAATGGTTTGACTATAACAAACTTTGAATAATGATCCAACACTATAGCGATACAGGTATTACCTCGTTTGGAGCGAGGATAAGGTCCAAGGAAATCAACGAACAATTTTTCAAAAGGTCTGGTAGACTCAGTTTGAGAACCCATCAAAGGTTGAGTGCTAAAATTTACAGGCTTATTCATCTTGCATTGTAAACAATTAGAGATGAAAAGTTTGATTTGTTTAGTCATACCAAACCAGAAAAATTGCCGCTGAAGTCGTTCTACAGTTTTTTTAATACCCATATGAGCAGAAGTAGGAGAAGAATGAGCCAGTTCAATTAAGTTTGCAGTCAAGGACAACGGAACTACTAACTTCCATTCAGACAAATCAGTGGACGTATAACGAGAAGCGTAGGAAGGTAAGATCAAGAGTTTATTATCACGGATTTTGAAGTTATGATCACAATCTTTTAATTGTTGTACTCGATTGATCTGTTGTACATATTCATCGTCCTGAAAAGCTGAAGAGTTAAGATCAATATGTAGAACCGAATTGTCACTTGAAGAATTTAAACTAGACACATTTTCTTGTATAACAGGAGAATCACAAAGTAAGGAGGAATCATCATTCAAAGTAGTTTCAACAGGAGGAAAAGGTTGATCATTACTTACATCGTCTGTGGACTCACTATAAAAAGCTCTAGAGAGGGCATCAGGTACAACATTCACCGTTCCTTTACGATATCCGATATCAAATTTGTACGCTTGCAGTTTTAAACTCCAGCGGGCGAGTCTACCAGATAGATCTTTTTGGGACATCAACCAGCGGAGACTAGCGTGATCAGTATAAATCGTGAACGGGTATCCCTCGATATAGGGCCGAAATTTTTGGACGCTAAGTACTGCTGCGTAGCACTCCAACTCAGTTACAGAATAATTCCTCTGAGCGGCATTAAGTTTGTGCGAAAAGAATTCAATGGGGTGTTCAGCGCCATCAGGATCAAGCTGAAAAAGTACACTACCCACGCCAACAGCACTTGCGTCGCATTGGATGAAGAAAGGGCGCCCATAGTCAGGATTAGCTAAAACAGGAGCAGACGATAAAGATACTTTAAGAGATTGGAAGGATTCCTCAGCGTGAAGATTCCATTTAGACTTAGATTTTTTCCCTGTCAGATCGGTTAGTGGAGCAGCTAAAGACGCGAAGTTTTTAATAAAACGCCTATACCACCCACATAAACCCAAGAAACTACGTATTTGTTTAGTTGTTTTTGGTCGAGGAAATTCTCTAATTGCCTTACATTTTTCTGGGTTGGTGCGAAGGCAACCATCACCCACTAAATAACCCAGGTATTTAACCTCCTTCAAAACAAACTGACTCTTTTCTAAATTTATGGTTAAACCAGCCTTTACTAGCAACGAAGCCACAACTTCCAAAAGTTCCAAGTGTTCATCAAAAGTGGACGAAGTAACCAATAAATCATCAAGGTAGACGAATACTTTGTCGTGCAGTTGATAAGGAATCACCCGATGCATAAGGCGACACAGTGTTTGGGGAGCGTTGCACAACCCAAAGGGCATGACCTTGAAGTGGTACAAGGGACGACCAGGGACAGTAAACGCCGTCTTATCTCGGGATTGCGGGTCAAGAGGGATCTGCCAAAAGGCATCTTTTAGATCAATAGTTGATATATAGCGAGTTTGATCCAAACGACCCAACAATCCGTTGATAAGTGGAAGCGGATACGCATCCCTGACCGTCACCTTGTTCACCTCACGGGCATCCAAACACAAGCGTACTTGGCCATTAGCCTTATGCACCATGGTGACAGGAGAACACCATGAACTGTGGCTTTCTTCAATCACATCCAGTGATAACATCCTATTTAGCTCATCGTACATTAGTTTTTGCTTAGCAGGAGAAACAGAGTAAAAACGTTGCTTAACAGGCTTGGATTCACCAACATCAATCTCATGAGAGATTAATGTAGTTCGTCCAAGACCCATTTTAGCACTTGACGGAAATTTTTTAACTATTGTAGAGAGCTTTAAGTTATCATCTGGAGAGAGAGAATGGAATTTAGGAGAACAAGATATTTTGCGGAGTCCGATAATTCACTCAACGCAGGTAGTTGCAAAGTAATGCCGAATTTATTCCAAAAGTCAATCCCTAAATAAAGAGATTGCTTTAGAGAAGGTACTAAAAAGAATCGCATGTAATGAGATTGGGAATTAAAGCTAACCTGAACATTTATGTAACCAATGACGTTCTGAGATTGACCACTCGCAGTCTGAATAGAAGTAGGAAAATTATGAATATGAAGGTTGTTGTCCGCCAACAACTTTTCAGAACCACAACCCAACACACTTACACTCGCTCCACTATCTAATAGACCTCGGTATGGAACATCATTGACAAGAATATCGGCATAAGGCCGTTTATCGCTAGTCTCAGAACCGAGTACTGAAGAAACAACAAAGGATCGCAAAATCCGACGTTGCTCCCAGTATTTTTTTGAGCGAAGTAACTGAGCTGAGATGAGTTTCCTAAAAGTGTTGGGGATAGATGGAACGGAATCAGAAAAATTAGCACTATTGTTAAATGAAGAAGTTGAAGGAATGGAGTGTTCCAATTTGGAAAAGGAATTTACTCGACATTCAGGTGGAGAAACAGGCAAGCAAGAGTCCGATACCATTAGGTCGGAACCAGCTGAACCAGATCCAGAAGAGATTGCGGAATCAAAGGACTCAACGCGAACTTTCACTGGTTCGACTGATTCTTTCCATCTGTCATCAGTCTCTTCCGAAACTCTGGGTCGGTATTGCTGACTGCATCTACTTTGGTAATTATTGTTGGGGTTGAGATGGTCTGTGGTTCCTGGTTCCCCGATCTCCATGAACCACTGATCTGGTTTCCCGCACAACGAACACAATTTGTTGAAATGGTGCCTTTGAGACCACAGCGATAGCAAAAGGCACCCAAGTGAGGACGAGGACAGTCTCGAAAACCATGCCCTATATCAGAACAATTATAGCAAATGTAATTGCAGCCAGATCTGGAGGTATTGTTTACATTAGGTGTAGTTGAAGTAGAAGGGGATTTAAATGACTTAGAATTTGTAATAGTCGTTCCCATTGGAGCACGATAAGAATGACTTGGACTAATCGCAGAAATATGTTGCACAGATTCGGACGTCGGAACAAAAACACCAGATGGAACGCGATATGCGGTTCCTGACGTATCTGCGGATAAAACTGACGGATTAGAAATTGAAACGACTGGTTCTGAATCATACATTCTCTCAACACCGAGTTCATTGATACTACGACGAGGGTGCATCGAGTAATCAGGTGGAGAACGAAAACGTTTTAGCGAATCTTCCCATGAAGTACAACTTTTGATGAGCTCATTGATATGTGAGAAGTGTCGATCAGTAAGTTGATACTGAAGGACAGGCTTCATATTGTTCATCAGTAGTTGTATGAATTCATCGTCGCTGTAAGGGGTGTGACACTGCAGGGCCAAATTCCACATGTGATGATAAAACTCCAAGAATGATTCGTTAGGTAACTGTTTGCGAGACTCAACCATACGACGAATTTCGTAGGGAGTACGCCTATCTTTAAATCTTTCTTGGAAGGCTAATCGGAGGCTATCCCAAGATGCTGAAGGATTATACCTGCGGTAAGTCCAGTACCACTGCAGTGCCACATCTTTCAGGACAAGATGCAGATCCAGAAGTACAGAGGAAGGTGAGAGATTGTTGGATTTCACTACAGAGTCCAGCTGGAAAAGGAACATGTCCACTGTTATGCCAGAAGGTGAACCTGTGTAGGAAATCCCACATCGAGATAAGGAACGTCTATTGAAATCGGAGTTGAACTGAACAGGTGGATTATGAATTGCTGAAGGCACGGGATTCAAAGTACTATTATGAAGATCTCTAGCATCTGGTGCTGACTGAAAATTAGGACGTTGGGTGGCCTGCTCCGGAGATGAACGCTCTTTAGAGACAGGTTCCAAATGCGAAGACGTTAAACCAAGGAAATCATTTAACTGTTCGAGTCCTCCCTGAGAGGTCTGTGCTGGTGGAAAGTGAACTTGAGCTGATTTTTGAAGATTTTGATTCGCTGCTACGACAGCCGGATCCATTGGCAAAGAACGACTGCCAGGATGTTCGTCAACAGAACTTTTAACCCCGGATACTACATGAATGCTATCAACCGAAGGAATTGGAGCAGTCTGTCTCACTAAAAGCTGATTGGTGAGGAATTGCACTTGTTGCATTATTGATTTTAAAAGTTCGGCTTGGTCACTAGAGTTAACTGCATTATCTGCCGTGGTAATGGTGTTAGAGGTTGAAGGATGCTGTACCGAATTGCTAATCTTACCCGCAGGACTAGGTTGGGATTTACTCACTACTTCTGGGATGGTCAGTTTTGATTCTACCGGATATACCTCCTGAAATACCAACGCTTGACCTCCATCAACACCTTTAGCAGACTCAACAGATTGATCCAGTAAGGTAGGGTCAGTTATATACTGATCTAACGCCGTGTGCAATTTAATACAAATATCTAAAATAATTTGAGCCTGCTGTCCATATGTAGGAGACTGAGTAGCTCGCACCAACCGATCATGTACGTGAAGTAACCGCGACCGCAGACGCTGAGCTGTTCGAACCTGATCTTCTACGTCTAGATTTTCAATACCAATAAAAGTTTGTTGTAGACTCTGCACTTTGGTTTGACAAGTGAGGATTTCCTCATTGGGTTTCTTTTTAGCTCGATTGTGCATCTCGATCGGTTTGTCCTGAGTACCATCCCGCTCTGCGGCCAACGCCTTCCTTAATTCATTCACCGCTTCCTCAGTATTGGGTTGGATAGATCGAAGCAAAAATTCTACTTCAATCTCATCAGCCTTAAGATGTGAAATATCCATTTTAACACGCAACAACGGATTTAACGAGAAAGAAAAAATGACTTAATCAAAATTGAATTTAAACGTGATTTTAAAAGTAATGAGAATTAATTTTTAATAAATGTAAACTAAAAATAAAAAAAAATTCCAACTTATATTTACTGAATAGATTATAGTTATAATTAAAATTACCTAAATCAAAAGTTATTAAAATTTAACGTAAATAATAAATGAAAACCAGCGATACTGGCAATTTCAACCAAAAAAAAAAATCAAACAAATTATTTAATTGTAGAGATTACTAAAAAAAATAAATTTTCCCAACAAAAAAAAATTAAATATAACAATATTTGGATATATATATATATATGAAAAACAAAATAGAATTAATTAATTTAAAGCAGAAAAAAAAATTTTAAATTATTAATTAATTATTTAAAGAAATTTATTGAAAACATACATTGAAGCACCAATCTCAAATTAGACTCACTATGACCAAGTAGATATCCACAAGCCGGGCTGTTTGAGGAGCTGCGAGAAACAAATTACTATCCAATGGACCACTCGCGTCAATACTGAACTAGCGCTCAACTCAAAACCTTATTTCTCATCCGTACTCGACAGTCTATCCCAAGGTAATGTATTGGAATCCAAAGTGCTGATTAATACTTCAAATATAATTTAAAGGACAAAAATTTATGTTTATTGAATTTACTAAGGAAATGAATATGAATAAAAAGAATTATAAAAGAAAATAGAGTAAATTTATATATATATAATATATATGTATATATATATATACACCAAAAATTACGGTAAAATTAATTTAAATAAAATGAAACCGATTCCCGATCAAAAAAAAAATTATCGAATAATAAAAATTTTTTTTTTTTTTTTTTTTTTTTTTTTTTTTTTTAACTATATTGAATGAGTAATTTAATAATTTCAAAAAAAACTTAACCAAAACCGGAAAAAAAATTAAAGTAAATAATTTAATAAAATAATGAAATTACGGAATTCATTCGCAAGCAAATATAAACCCAAAACAAAAACAAAAAAAAAATCAAAATACCGAAATAGAATTACTACAATATAAAAAATGAACTGACCAAAATTATTAACAGTATTTTAGCTGCTCCATTAACCAACTGAAAAACAACCAATAATCAAAAAACAAAATTTCACAAAAATGAAAAAGCAAAAGGAAAATAAGTAAAGCGTATTACTTGTACAAAAATACAAAATGTGATCACGCGAGAGATGATCACGGCCCCATGCTGAGCCAGACACGAACGCTATAATAATAAAAATAATAAAAATTACCACTGTGGTCCCAGTAGTTTAATTAGAATTGAACAAAAAAATTTGAAAAATAAAATTTTACCTGAAAGTAGAAATTGACTAAAGATGTGCCAATGAGTACTGCGATCACGAACTGTCCAATCAACACCACATTGGTGGAAACAACAAGTTCGCGATCCCAACACCCATGACACATGGAACCAACATGACGAGCGATCCAGCAAGATCAAATAACCAAAGGTTAGAACATGCTGTGATCCCTCCCCATGTAGGTAGTCGGACTGAAATAAAAAAATTAAATTATTTATAGGTACGAAGACTCTAAAAATTTAAAAAGACTAAACCCAGAACGAAAGAAGAATGAGCTTAACCACAATCAATGCCACATGGCAGAAATGGTAAGCCCATTCATCAGACGAGCTGAGAATAGGGATCAACATTCTCATCTGCATGCAATCAAACAGCTTACGCTGGTTGCAATGCAGATTTGAATGTTGATCGGGCAGAAAACGTTGATGTGAGCACCCGTGCAAGCTCAAACAACGCAAGCGTTGGACTTTGCACGTGGTACTCACAACAAGTAAGCTGAAAAAAAAAATTGTGAAATTAAAGACGAAAATGCAAAAAAAAATTAGCCGAAGGTGTATTTGGGCGCCACTGTAACAAAATCCCCCAAAAGGGATTTTGTTAAACAGAACATAGCAATAGAGGTCTGGTTGCGGTATTGCGCTGGCTGAAGCTCGCCGCTAGGCGTGGGGGTTACCAGACATATTACTATGCTTGAAAACCGCATAGAGATAAAACGAAGGGGACAAGAAAATTATCCTACCGTGCCACGACCACAGTGGTAGATAATCATAAATGGGAGCGTTCGACAAGGACGCCGGTGCCACTCCGGCGACCCTGCTCAAGGCCTAGGTCAGCACAAGGCCGCCCATCCTCACGCGATCACAAAGAACTAATTAGTTACACATCACTAAAAAATTAAAAAATGATAAAAAGAAAAAACTGTAATTACGGATGGAAATCGAACGGTAAGAAAAGCAACGGAGAAAATGAAATGAAAGAAAAATTTTGAAAGAAAACGTTAGCCAAAAATCAAAAAAAATCACAAAAGAAAACGTGGTGCGAATCGATTTGGGGTGTCGCATATGACGCCACCCGGAACCTGTAAAACCCGTTAAAAAATTTAAATATATAATAAAAAAAAATATAATAATAAAACAAAAAAAAACCCAAGTTTGGTTCACAAAATTTAATGAAAAAAAACCACACGGTGTGAGCGGCGTTCTTTATCTATTTTGGCCTCACACACCTTACCTGAATAATAATAAAAATTCTGGCCCGTCCGACCACAAAACAGCTACCACAGCGCCGACGCAGGATCACAGCTTCCCCCTCTGGATTCACGAACCCCACTCCGTTTGGCGGAGTTGCTGCCACAAACCCAACACCAACAATAATCGCCTCACACACTTACTGTGCGTGCAGAATTGCACATACTAACCGTATACTAAACAAGGTGGTATGATTTGAGATTCTGTTTAATGACACCCTTTCATTACCAGAATAAAATTCACAAATTTTTATTTTTTTTCGATTCTATCTCAACCGAGGAAAAATCATTTATTTAACAAAACTTAACAAAATTTTTTGTTTTTATTTAAATATAATTATAGTTTACAAATCTTAACTATTTATTATGATTCTTGTACAATTTTTAACAAAAATGTTCATGTATTATTAGGCTTTCTCTTATTATTTTTTTATTAGTTTTTTTTTTTTTTTTTTTATTTTTTTTTTTTATTTACAATCAATGTTTTCATGTAATTAACTTTGATTTAAACCAAACTTTTTATTCAAAAAAACTAGTCACTTGGCAGTATAAATCAAAAAAAAAAACCAAAAATATTTTAACTTATTCCCATATTATTACTGCCCTACTTTACGTATCCCCAAAAACATTTTTTATTTTTGTACACAAAAACTTAACATTACTTTATTTTTTTTTTTTTTTTTTTTTTTTTAATTAATTTTACAAAATGAACGGTCGATTACATTAATTTTCCGACCGCCCTTTTTTTTTTCCAAGCACCAAACTCGACCTTTTCTATTTAAATTCAAAACTAGACTCCTTTTTCTTTTAAGTTTCAAACTAGACCCCCTAAAAAACGTACGACGCGTACCAAAAAAAAAAATAATTTTTTTCCCCCACCCAAAAGAAATTTTAATCATATAAAAAAACCCGACCGATAGATTTCGGATGACGTACACATACGACATCACCCAAAATCGATTCGCACACACCAACACTAATTAACCAATTTTCTGGAATATTCCATTTACATGGAAAATCCACGCGCTAACCAAAACAAAACAGATGAAGCAACACACCAACCACTACACGTCATTACATACCATCAAACAAAAAATGATAAAACGAATCGAGTAACCGACCAAAATACGGAGAAGTATAAAATGCTAAATGGTACACTCTACCAAAAAAAAATATATTTTCTATTACAAATTAAGCCAAAGAAAGAATGACGTGTAGTGGAAGAGATTTTATGCAGCGCAGTGGATAAACATGCAACCTTGTTGGGATTTTCAACCGTAATTACAGATTTAAATTAAACAGATCATAACAACCACAAGCGGTTGTTACACTATCTCTCAAGAAATCTTCACTAAGATATACTTTAAATTCATTCTATAACGCCAATGCATTGGACGGCACATTTAATGCACAAATGTAACCAAATAAATTTCGCATTTGTTTTGGTGAATGTAACTCTTTTGCTTCATTTAAACATTCGCATCGCCTTTCACTATCATTTGAAGAAATGCCGCGAGCATGGCACACTTCAACAAAAGAAGTGTATATAATTCAATTGTATTTTCTAACATCCTCAAATGATTTTAGACCACAGACATGTAATAAAAGCAATCGTAAATGGAAAGTTCCATGTCTTTTATGCGTGTAATAGTTGAAAAGCGCCACGCCTTCTGTTCTTCCATTTTTTTCGGGAATCACCCCACACATAATGCAAGGGAATTTCAATATATGTACATACTTATATTCATGCGCTGAAGGATCTGATCGATTCAATTAAAAAAAGCTAATAATTTTGTTTGTCTTGCATTTTCAATTGCATGACGTTCTTGCCCTCCTCGAAAATAAACATTCTGTCTAAGCGGTAAATGAATGTCAAGTTTAACGATGACACGTGATTGAAAATGCATTGGTAACTCAGAGATGCGCCATACAGCTTCAGTTGATCCGACATAACGACCATTTAAAAATTTAATACAGACCAACTATGTATGTACGTTCAAAATATTTATTTCTTATTCGGAGCAAATCCAAAATATGTAAATCAACAAAATTCTGAAGTTGGAAAATTTCCGCGATATAGCTACCTCCTAAAACTTAGGTTACAATTTTTTAACGCGAGTGTAGAAAATAATCTAACAGTAAATACAACTACAATAAAACAAAAAAAATTGGAATAATGTGTGTACCATTAAACTTATCGAACCGGTTAAATGAATTTCTTGTGGCATTAAAAAAAAAATTCACACATGGATATGAATTTTAAATGCGCAAACGTAAAAAACTGTGAATGTGTAGAGAGTGATTGAAGAATAAAATTAGTATGAGTGTAATTGAATAATGTCGTTTATATAACGTATAGTACATAGCAGATAATGGAATAGTATTTCTTTGAGATATATAATTATAATACCCGGCTTATACTATGTAAGTATTCTTAGCGAGCATGTGTAAATATTTTTTACAGTAAAGGTACAGTAATTCAACTTATAAAAATCATAATTGTTACAGGAGAATACTAAACGATAGATTTTACGGCCCCAGTTACCCCCTAAGCAATTCGATGTTAAACGAGTGATCATGTCCTTTGGGTATTCCATTGAGTTTAAAAAATTGCGTTAAATGTATAACTTCCTTAATTACCGACACCTGCAGCGATATAACATATAACTTGCTGTATAACATGATTTGTAACAATTTGTACTATATGTATAACTTTGTTATGTAACATGATTTGTGTTGGCACGTCTTTAATCAACTTAACTCAAAATTAAGGTAAATATGTTGGTAATTGAAGAGTAAACTGAACAATTCTTTCGAAAATTATTATACAGTCTCAGTGGCACTATACAATTTTTAATTACAAGATCAGTTAAATTAATTAAAGGGGTGATACTTTATCGAAATTTAACAAAATTTTAGAGAATTTTGGACATTTGTTTTTCTTTATGATAAAACGAGCATTTAATATATTAAAACAGACGGCTTAATGGTTTGCAATTCAAATTATCTTCGCTTAACTGTACAATAACGTAAAAAAACGTGGAATCAAATGACTCACAAAGTTAAAAGCCCAACATAATTGGATTGCTTATGTATTAATTTTTAATGTATTCATATAGTATTACCTACCACAATGCAGAAATTCAAACCCTCCGCTAAATTATGTTCTAAGAATTACACTACGTACACTGTACACTATTATGTACGTACACAATACATTTAAATAAGGCTACGCGTATACATATTGCATGCAGGCAGAGAAACACATTTTCTTGGCAATCGTAGTATACATAGAATTTAATGTAGTAAAACGATTTTTTTTTTCGGTTCTTTCAAAAATATTTTTGTTGATTTTATTTAGTATTTTGCTTGCGCTAGTAGGGTAATGTTCAGTTTGTTTGTTTAATGTTTATACATAATAAATTAAAGAAGTGTATACCTATATAAGATAGTTTAACTATTTTTATAAATTTATAGTGTATGTTACAAATTTATTAGTGAGTGGAATAAATATAGTATTTAAATAATAAAAGAAATATTAAAAAAGTATGCAAGTTTTTTTGTAAAAAAAAAAAAAAATATTTAATTTATTTATTTATCAAATTTGTAAAATTTTAGTTTGATTTGTAAAGAATTTTGTGCCACGTGTTTTTTTTACGTGTGTTTAAAAAATACAAAAAAAAAAGTTGTATCGATTTTTTTTTTTTTTTTGATTACTCTACAAATATTGTAAAGAAGACCGTGCACACAACAAAACATATTCAAATTCACGTGTTTTATTTAAAAAATAATAATTTTGTTGTTGTGAGTGTTTTGTTTGTGCAAAAAAAATTCTAAGCAATAGCTGTATTACATACATAATTTACATACATAAAAAGAAATCTTTTATTTAATGTCAGTGAATTTCTTATTTTAGAGACCGATAAGCGTCTGTGGAAAAAGTTATTTTAGACGTATGTATGTAAAAAAAACCCGTTTCTATTTTTAGTTTTGAAATTTTGAACTCCACTACTCTTTGTTTATGAATATTTTTGTTGCATACAGACAATGTGCAACAACGACAAATTGATTGCATCACATTTTAATATTTTTCTGTGATAAGAAACACACCTTGATTAGTTAGTTTGACAAAGACTATGTAGTCTCAGTGTATTGTTTTAATAAAATCGCTATGATTTAAAATTAGCATACTTTACAAAAAATATAATCAATAAATCAAAAACACGTTTTTTATTTAGCTACATATTATTTTATGTCTCACTGTTCTTCTTTATTATGTGGGCGCGGCGAGCTGTTTACGATTTAAATTTAGAACTCAATTGGTTTTTAATTTCACTCAAAAAATATTTGAATCGTGAAATATTGGTAGCATGTTGCATCATTTTTATACGCATCGAAAATACCTGTGGAGTTAAAAATAAAAATTTAGGATTGGGGTGAAAAAGGATAATTTTTGAATTTTCTGTATCGATTTTCGTGATTGGGCGATGTCTACATTTACTGGTAGTATTGCGTCATGATTTTCTTTTTTTACTTTATGAAAGATTATTTTGATGATTTCGAAATTTGTAGCCTGCCAATGTGTGCTGGTTCATGTAATATATGTAGTTATGAGTAATAATAAAATTAAATAAATTAGAAATATAATACATGTATTGTAGCATGTAACTTGTCTAGACTTTTATTCGAAACTTTGTTAAAACGTAAATTAAAAACAAGTATGTTTATAGAGATAAATGAGGCAAAATAACAACAATAGACGACGTTTGATAAAATTATATTTTAGATTGGAAGATTTTTACACACCTTCTCAGTTTGGTTTAAAGAATGGTCCAAGCATAAAGCCATTGACAGTACCAATAGAAACAATTGAAACGGCGGACAAACGAAGGATGATCGACATGCGGTGATTACTTGTATCAAACTAAAACGTCTCGCGTCCTACTTAGGTGTACTCCGAGGTACAAATCGCATGGCTGAACGCGATTCTCTATAACACAATTATAAGAAATTAAGAACTTTAATTGCCAGTTTTGAATTTTTCTAAACGGTTTCTGAGGTTTGCCAGACTTTTCGACTTACTTCATTAACAGGTATTTGTATCAGTTTTGTATTTAGTCAGCCAGAATCTTGTTTTGTCATGGTAAATACTAAATTGTGCAAGATTAATATTCAATGAAATTTGTGGATCATTTAAAATTAATGCCATATTCACCAACAAAAATCAATCTGTCCGCAATCGATTGATTTTTCTGCTGTCAAATTGTTCGATTCGAAATTTTTTTGCTCGGTTACAAATTTCGATTTTTTGGTAAATTTACCCCTCTTTAACTAACACCAACAACTATTGTCTTTCCCCGTAACTAAACTCTAGGAGTTTTCAACGAATAGTGTACCTACTAAGCGTTTTAATGTTTTATTAAAATATGTATAACGCCCAGTGCTTTATTTTTAATGTTGTAATTTGTATAATTTTTAGTTTTGTTCCTTTATTTTTATTACAGTTATGCTTTACAAAAAGAAAAAAAAAATGTTTTTTGGCCAAAACCGAGAAATAAGCAGATTCGTAAATAGATCTTGGATTACATCAGAATAAGTTTATTCCATTAAGTTACACAATAATGTTCCAATCCCTAATGGAAATTACTTTTTACCCCAAAAAAGTTGAATACCCAAAATATGTGTTGAATTTAAATACAGATTTTCTTCACTAATTTGTTACAAAATTTACATTACTTTTTGTGACAAATTTTTGTTGACAATTTTTCGACTCGCATAAATAAATAATTTTTAAAAAATTACATATTGATTGGAAAAGGTCACAAAATATTCCACCAAGTACCTACAAATTTGTTCAGCAAAACGTTCGTTTACATGTGACAAGCAGCATCACCCCATCCATCTTATTTTATCCATTTTATTAAAAACAAAAAAAGGCTCAGATTATTTCACCAATCACAGTTTTATGTAAACTTTTGTCGTTTTTGTGTGACGGATGATTTCTCAAGTTAGTTTTCGATATTTTCCTTCTAACATTGCTTAACTAAAACGTTCAGTTTATGAAGACTTGCTTATACTAAAGGCTTTACATTCGTTTCTTTTTTGCGTGACAAAAATATAATAAAAATTACGCTTTTTAACACAATAGAAATGAAATAAAAAAATGTATTTTCTTTTCGCGTACTCGTAACATTATTGACGATTTTTGCGTGTCATGTCTGAACAGTTTTTGCGTAAAATTTTCTTTAAATGTGTAATACTCGATACATATTACAGTGGAATCTCCCATATTGGAATTCTGTTTTAATGAACTTATGAAAATGTAAAATGTTCTTATTTTACTTCCTAAAAACTCATTTCGTTAGCCGTAGTGCATTTTCATATAATTAAATATCCATTTTAGCAAATAAAAATTCGTTCCGAATCTTCGTTATACTGAAAATTTCGTCGAAACTACATAGTGTTCGTTATCGTACCCGGCTGATTTATCGCAAGCAATTCATCGTAGTGGCAATTCATCGAAGGTAAAATTCATTGCAGGGACAATTTATCACCACACTTTTCAAGTTTACAAAAACCTTTTAGGTACATTTTTAAAACCAAAAAAAATACATTTTTAATTTTCATTTTTAAATTTATAAACAAAACCAATTTCGAAGTTATAAGCTACACTCCTCAAATAAGTAGCAGCATCAACAAAACTAAAATTTTTAACTGCTGCTGCACAACATTTAGCCCAGTCCTTATATTTCTTCTTTTTTGTTCTCCTTCGGCGACATCAATAATTTGCTCTCGGGCCATATCATTTTTTGCTTGTTCAAAAAATGATTGTTGTTATGAACAGCCATATGTTTCGGTGATCGACGTTAATTAGTCTGTGAAATTTGAGAGAAAAGGTGTATACCAATAAACCAACCACAACCTCGGTGCTTAAGGATAACATTCGAAATGAAATTACTGAAATAACACCAGAAGTCTACGAAATTGTTATGAAAAATGTGCTTAGAACAGTGCTTAGAAGGATTGGCATTATTAACCTTTAACTAACGAAAGGCCTCGCTAAGGGGACATAACAATTATGCCAAAGAAAACGAAATGCCTCAATTAGAGGACATGTGAAGTAGGGCATGGAGATTAACCGGTTTCCGAAAAAACGGATATGCAATTTGACATGCATCTTGGAAAAGGGATCCTGAAATGGTTTTGGAATTATGAAACTTGACATGCACTACGGAAATGAGATTATAAAATGATTTGTCTACTACTGGGACCTACATATACCATTAGAAGTTTCGCTCAAGCTGCGCGTGCTGTCACTCACTTTTTCTTATATTTCTTTGATTGTGATTAAATTTGCGAGCATGTCCATATTAGAAACCTTAACCGGTGCCAGATTCACAAAAATTTCAATAAATCATAAATTCAAGTATCATAAAATCTATAGTCTGATGAACTTTCTGTAAACCAGGTAGCTGTTGAGGTTTATCTACTGTGAGGTAGATTGAAAATCGGTGAAGAAATAATCCCATGTTTCATCCTAGTTGGCCATATTCCAGAACTTCGTATAATCCAGTGTTTTATCTAATTTTCAAAGAAATTTTTCACAAAAATCTTATGAATCTTTTGAGTCGTATAAATCTTATGAATCCTATGAATCTCTTGGATATTATGAATCTTGTACATCCTACGAATCTTATGAACTAATGAATGTCATATACCACATTAATCTTACGAATCCTAAGAACCTTGTGGATCAACTAAATCTTATGAATCTTTGGAATCTCAAGAATACTATATTTTCAAAGTTATGAATTTTTGAATTCTATGAACTTAAACGAATCTTTTGAAACAAAAGAATCTTGTGAATTTTATGAATCTTATATGAACCATATGAATTTTAAGAGTCGTTTGATTCTAGTGAACTTACTAATTTTATTAATTTGATTAATTTTATGAATCTCATGAATATCTTATGGGTCTCGCTAATTTCATGAATCTTCTGAATCTTGTGTGTCTTACGAATCTTAAAATCTCGTGAATTTTATGAATCTCGTGAGTCTTATCGATCTTACGAATCCTGTAAACCTTGTGTTTCAAATAAATCTTATTAACTTTGGAATCTCAAGAATTTTTTGAATTTTAAGAATTTTTGAAATTTTTTAATGGTGAATTTCGTAAATAATTGATTTTGTCAATAGTGGATTTTGCCAAAATTCAAAAGCGGTTTTCTTCTAAAAAGATGAATTTTAACAACAGTGGATTATGAAATGATGGATAAAGTGGGGCTCCCATTTTACCTACGATCAATTGCCACTACGATGAATTGTGTTGCGATGAATTGCTTGCGATGAACTAGCCTGGAATCGTTCATTATATAAAGAAATTTGACTGTACTAGTTTTGAAATTTAAAGACAAATTCGACGATCACGATCCAAAAGTCTGAATCTGAAATTGAAATGTGATGTTCGATAATTCGAATTATTGTTTTTCTTGTATTTTAGGTGCAAGAGCTTGTTTATTTTTCTAAATTATGATGACTAAATATTAAGCCTAGGCGTTAATTACGAAGGGCGCTGCAATCGAACTATTTGAAAAACGCAAATTTCCTAATTTTTGAAACTTTCGAATAATCCGCATTGGTGTTATTTACGGGGTAAGACTGTAGTACTGTAATATTGTCATTTTAACGAAATTCATCGTCGGTTTGTGAGAAAAGTGATACATCTCAAAAATGGCCAATTTTGAGATAATAGGAAAAAGTCCTTTAAATATAACAATCTCAGGCATAGTGTCACTTACTCACTTTCCAGGGGCGTCCAAGCCAAATGAGTATTTTTGGCAAATTTTCAAAATAACTAGAGCAATAAAACTGCGATTTAAAAAAAAAGCCAACTGGACAACGCGGTAACTATTTATTTATCAATAGCCACAGAATTTATTACTCTGGGGTGAGTGTAAAGACTACCGCAATTTTAATTCCATTTTGAGGCATGCGGCCCGCGGTCCGCATGCTGCGCTATGTAACAACTATTGCGGTGATCTTCCCATTTATTCCGGAGTGATAAATTCTTTGGCCCTGGATACATAAATAATTACCGCATTGTCCAGTTGGTTTTTTATTCTAATCGCAGTTTTAATGTTCTAGTTATTTGGAAAATTTGTCAGAAATACTCATTTGGCTTGGACGCCCCTGCCCTAGTCACTTCTAAACTATCCATAGTTTTCAATAGATGTGATTTGATGAATTAACTAGTTATTTTATACCAAAAAAAAAAATTCAAATCGTTTTCCTCAAAAATATGATATTTTTAGTTGTGTCACTTTTCTCGCAAACCGACGATATATAGATTATGCTTTGAGGAAAAAGTGTCTGACGAGAAGTCGGATAGACCTAATTTTTTATAAATATAATTCATCCATAAAATTGGTTGATTTTAGTACGTATATATCATTAATTAAACGGTTAATTTAAAAGGCATCACAATTATACAGTTTGTGGCGTTTAATTGAATAGACCTTGAACTTAATTTAACTTGTAAACCACTTATAAAAAATTTACTTCCGTTCTCATAGTAAATTTATCATTAAATTATTGCATGTAGGGTTATGAATTAAAAATTAATTTGTCACAAATTTGGACACATGTACCTCTACTAAATATCAAAACATTTTTGATTCTTTTCTTGGAATGGAACTTTTGATTGTATGGCAAATAAAATTTAAATTTGATTGTCTTGCTTCAAGGTTGTTTAGTCCAAACCCACAAAAGGACAACATTAGGAAATTTTTTATAAATTTTTAAATAAATAATTAAGATAATAATTATTACTTTTTACACTTTCTGCCGTAGGCACTTGGCGAAACACACTTAATACACACATTTTTAAAATTTTTAAAAACACTTGTTAAATATTTCGCAAAATTACAAAAGGTTTAAAAAATCTTTAGTGCAACATGTGGTCTAGAATGGTCATGTAACAAAATGACCTTGTCGTGTCTCTGCTCGTATAGCGACCGTTTTTCCTTTAGATCGGATAAGGTATTTACCAATAAATCTGTTGATAAAGCCGTTGTCCAATTCAGTAAAAATTACATCCAATCATGTTCTTCACGACAATGGCTGAAAATTTTATTCTGACGGAACAACAATTAGTTCTAACATCACATTTGATCTGCTACTAGCTTTGGTCGGTTACTGTGGAAAATGAATTATATACAATTTTTAAATGACTAAATTTTTTCTTAAACTTAACTAAATTGATGGCGCAAGTGCCTAAATCTACTTTCATCGAAATTGGCTTACCTCCAACTTCTACTGTGCCTCTGGCGGGAGAGCTGACTGCATAGATTGAGGTTATGGTATTGCAACTATTCTAACTATTTATGTAGTTATGACATACCGCTGATGTATGGCTATACCGTGAGTCCATGAGCACGTGAAGCACACCCAATATTGTAGCAGAATATTTGTTTTCATTGTGATTAATTAATTCCGCAATTTCCGATGTTTTCTGTGAACGTTGACTACGATTTGAACTATTATCCTCTATTTGATGACTACTTAACTTTTATTTGTGTAGGACTTCGGTTGCCACTTTGATCCTTACTACGTACTGACTTCGATTTTTTGATGAATATGCTTTTCTGCAAAAATTTACGTTATAGACTATACTGGTTGTTGTACAAATATCTTGACCATGATTTTTTAAATATTCTTTAAAGCCTCTTTGCTTTAACTTTTTTAAGAAAGCTTGCAAGGGATTTGAAAAACTTTCGTCAGAAAAAGATATTTGTCCATTTAGATTAGATGTTCTATGTCGGTGACAACAAGAGCTAATGTCCACACTTTTGAATAATGAACATGAGATAAGTCGAGCCGAGGATATTTGACAAGAGGAAGGTAGAATTTTTCATCAGTTTGTTACTTAACATATGAGGGAAGGAGTTTTTGTATTGTAGTGCTTTATATTGTCAAATTCATATTTATATTGTCAATGTTTGTTTGATTCTCTTTATTGATCAAATTTAGTAAATTATGTATTTACACATCTAAGGCTTCGTCGTTGGGCTTTGTCTGAAAGAGAGGTCCTAAACAGAGTGCTCCGAAAATTTATTAATTTCTAGCTTAAGCGATCTAATTTATCCTATTTCCAACTGAATATTCTAATATTTTGTTGCATCTCTAAAATAATTTGATCTGTATTCTGATGAATTTCCACTTTTGCAAGAAATCTAAACCATTTCGTAAAAGTTCATTTTTACTAAATTCAGGCTCATCCATTTTGAGTTTATAGAAGGGATTTTCTTTTAATTTTAGGGCTTTCAAATAAATCCGATACTGTCAGCTGTTTATGACGATTTGCAAATGTAAATTTTTATTTCTACAAATTAAAAATAATTCATTGTTTTGTGACACTTTTCTTGATCTCGAAAAATAGAAAATTATCTCGCTTACGAACAAAGAAAAATCTCTTTGTTCTCTGAATAAAGATTACGCTATAACCTTTCGATTATTGGGACTGTATTCTAAATAGCACAAAACATTTGATAAACGACGCCAATACAATTTTTCGGTCAAGAGAAACTGGCTTTCATTTTACCGATGTTTTAAGTTAATGTCGGACGAGTACATGAATCAGAAATGTTATCGACGTATTAAATACACAATCATAAATATATGTTCTATACGTGCGTCACAGATTTGATATTCCTTATTTATCAGAGAAAATATGCGCAGCCTTGAAATAAATCAACGTCATCAAATGCCGCCTTCTTGTCTGCAATTCTAATCCTTTTCAAAATTTGTGTGGGATGCAAATCATATACGTAAAACAAACATAAAATATGTTCCCCCCCTTTAATTTACAACCGTTTTTGTAATTTCGAATTAATTAATATTTAATGTTAATGTTATAAAACCCCGAAAGAAACAATTAGTTCCAGAATCATTTAATTACGCCATTCGATAATAAATTCATCAATTTTATCACAGCACCATGACTCGTTTGTTCTATACAAAATCAATAGAATCGCTTTTATATTTTATTTTTGCTGATTCACGATGATGGCCTTATACAAAGGTACTATGGTACAATATTTTATATTTTGGATAATTACAATATAGGAGTAAAAATTTCCATTTCTAACAAATAGTGTATTGACCGTATACTATACACTCGGAAAATCAATACTCTATGATTCAGTTTATAAATAGAAAGTATTGCCGCCCTTCAAAAGTATAAAACCCAACAATTTTATGAATGAAATTTGAAGTTAAATATAAATTGTTTTTGTTTAAATTTCCATATATCGATCGAATTATTATTGTTTTGTGCAGTTAAAACATTAATAGCAAACAGACGTTTGTTATCCACACCCGCGCAACAAACCAAAAATAGAAAATCGCACATCAATCAAAATGTCACGTTGATTATGTGAACATAAATTTTGTTTGGTTTGAGTGCACAGAACTAAGAAGCTACACATTTATTCGTATGTACCTCTAACTATATACATACACCACCGTGTATAAGAAAAATTATATAATATGTGAATTGCTTTATGAACAAACATCCACCGAATTTTCACGCGGAGAATTTTCACATGGTTTATGATAAATTTAGATTGATGTGTACATGCGGTAATGTCGATTATTTTTAAATTTGAAGTCACGCGATTTTGCGTAGAATTTTTTGTTCTCTGTTCCTCCATTAAACCATGCGTTTGACCCATATTATATATTAATTTGTAATTTTATTAATTTTTTTTTATTGTGTTGGAGAAATTATAAAACTGTGTGTGTGCGTGGATGTTGACGATTTAGAAAATATGGCTTGAAAAAATCAATGTTTTTATATTATAACGTTATCATTATATACCGTGCAACACCATCACCTAAATAACGATAAGATTACTATATTTGTTTATCAAAAAGTATACGTAATACATTTAATTGTTTACGTAAATGTGGCATTGGGAAGCTCTATGTACTAAATTTGTTTATTTATATTAGAAGCGTGCGTATTTATTTATGTATGTATGTATGATTTGCTTTATTTCTTCAAAATTAGAAATAAGTATGTGGTGTATACGTTCCAATAAAATTATTGCAATTGTTATTGGACCTATGCCAGTATATTGTGACTGCCGAAGATATTTTTATTTTCAAAACTTTAAAATGTTATGTTATTTTGAATTAGCTTTCGAGTATTAGGTTAAGACGGCGAGGAATTTCTTTCTTTTATTGTCCCAGGTACAAGTAAATTACCATGTTTAACAATTCCGGATTTGAAATTCAATTTTTATTTTGCTGGTTTGATCGGAAGTTGAAGATAATTTAAATAATAAGTTTACGTAACATTAAAGCGGAATTATTCATTTGAAATAGTTTGACTAACGAAATGTTTTGTAAAACGGACGGTGCGGAACGTTTTTAAAATAAACGGTGTGGAAAAGATTCGTTATGTTTAAACCAAAACGTAGAATTAAATTTGGGTTTACCTTGAAATTTAAATAAAATGTATTGACTGACATTGTCTCATTGAAATGGTACAGAGATTGACTAATTGAATTTTTGATTAAATGAAACACCATGTACCACAATTTTGGGCTGCTATAATTTCGAAAAACTGAAAACCATAACTCGTTTTTTTGAAGGCGACCATACATGAAAATCCAAACTTTAAGGCCCGTAAGTTTTGAACGATGATTAATCCACAACCGAGGATTTAACCACTGCTTGGTCATAGTAATCGGTGGATAAATCCTCGGTTTTTGATTATTATTCGTTCAAACTTACGGACCTTAATCTCAACTTTTACGACCAAAATCGTTGCTCTGATTTATACCCTTTGTTAGAACGACGCTAAATCGAAGCAACATTTAAATGCGTGTTTAATATTCGGATATTTTCACAATTTCAAATTTGGTTTTTTCTTGGATAGCAAGAAAATGTACGCATTTACATAAATGTCAAATACAAAAATAAAGTAGAACTGCGCTGTTTTATTTTCGTTCTTTCTCGCGCATCAAAACAATACTTTTTTAATGTTTTTATTTTGTGTAACGTGCAAATAGTTGTGGAAAAGTTGTGGAGTGAAGATTTCTTGATTTTATTTACAAAGGACAAAGAGGTTGGGCGCTAACGCTCTATAGCCATGTTTTTATTGACTCTATTTATGGATAAGTGTGATACGTTCCAAACTATTCAAAATAATGGGTTTTGTAAATATTGAAAAAATACAGGTTGGTTGAAAAGTATTGAAAGCAAAAATGAAAGAGTTTGAATTTTTTAATGAAATTAGTTTTTTTATTCAATATAATCTCCCTCAACTTTAATACACTTATTCCATGATCCTCCAATAATTTTATACCATCTATGTAATGATTTTTCTGAAGCTCTGCAAAATAGTGTTCCACGGCTGCAATAGCTTTTTTATTCGACGAAAAACCTTTTCCACGAAGGAATTGTTTCAGATTTCTGAAGAGATATAGTAATCCATATTTATAAATCTACGCACAAAATCGATTTTATTCTGCTTAAACCGCTTCAAATTACGCTGAAAAATTTGTTTTCGATTCAGTTTTTGTTGAATTGTTAACGAATGCGGCACCAGTTTTCCAATCAGCTTTTTCATACGTAATTCTTCATGTAAAATATGGAGTACTCGTTCGTCCGAGACGCCTATGGTATCAGAAATAATGCTACATTATGCTATTAACCACCAGTTTAGTTCCCATTTTTTATTGAGAGTGCTTGGATTATACCAGAGCCGTCTAGAATATAGAGCCATAATCATTATGACGTATTTTTTAGAAGCTTTTTTAGTGGTATAACTTTTCACTGATTTCCATAGGAATCCATAGTAAAAATGGTGTTTTATAGCTTCAAGTTTTTCAATGAAAACAGCAAAAATGTTACAAAATGTTTATACAAAAGTGTTCTACATATCTTTAGCCGCAATACACAAAAAGGGTATATTGGTATAAAGTAAATATTAATTGCAGAAATTTTAAAATTAAATTATTTGTAAAATATATTTTTCGAACTTTCATTTTGAAAAATACATCAAAGTTGGCTCTGACAAATTTAAATAATACTTGCTAAATTTATCTTTAGTTTTACTAGTGTACGTTAGATGTCTATCATTGTTGGCAAAGAAATACGAAAAAAAATTATTTAATCACACAATTATGACACGTTCTTAATATTTTCTGGATTGGTTTTGCTTATCCTACAATTTTTAAACTCAAATTTCCCCAGGTCGCAATTTTTGCAACGATTTTTCAAAATGTTTACTACCCACTGCCATCTATGTACATTGACTTAATGCACACGACTTGTAGTAAGCTTTTCTTTTTAATTTGACCAGAAAGCTATTGTTATGAACTTTTTTTTATATTTTGGTTTAAATAAATCAGTTATTACAAGAAAATGAAAACGATTTACTTAAACGAGATTTATATATGTTGGAATTCAAACATTTATGAAAATATTTCAGAAATCATAATTAAGAATTTGTAACGTTTTCATTTACAAATTTGTCTTAGGAAAAAAAGTGATTTCCCATATGTTTTATGTGTTTTACTATGGAAATTTTGGTTTTTTCCTCGTTTCTAATTCGCTTATAAAAGCTTCGTTTTTTAGATTATGGCTTGTATAATCAAGGTTGCTTTGATTATACAGTTTATTACGAAAAAGTTTAATTTCTGCCACAAGTTTTTAGCGAAAAGCTAATGCCATAATGATTATACGAGTATTTTAAGTTTTTGAATTGAAATCATTGTTGCAGTGTTTAAATTCATTTTTTCGTTCCCTTCTTTTATTTTTTTTTCTCTTTGTGAAAGGAAACAAAAAATATTTTTGTTTGTTTCTTTCCCCGGGAACGAAATCGAAAAAAGTACAATATCTCTCTTCATATAAACACACAGGATTATATTATTATTAGTATTTTGTTGGATTTCGTTCCAGAGGAAAGAAACAAAACAAAATATTTTTTCTCTCCTTTCGCAAAAAGAGAGTAAAGAAAAGATTAAATTTGAATTTAAACACTGCGTTGTTGTAAACAAACTTTCTGTGTTTGATAATAGTGATTTGATTAATATTGTCAAATTGTCAGTGTGTGATCTTGGCGGTCAAGGGCATAACGAGCAGCAAATTAACAATTATAGAGTGAAAGAACGAACCAGTTTTATGCAAATCATCTCGTCGGACTCTCGTTATTGTGCTCTGAATCAGGAAAACAAACCAAACAAGCTCGCCCGTTTTTAGCTTTACAAAAATTGGGAAATCCGTGAAAACACTCATTTAAATTCATTACAACTAAGATGCAATTGGAGTAGTCCATGTAGCTACGGCTTTTCCATCCTACTTTTGATCACGCCTTCTAAATTAGATTCTCTCATAGTATTTAATAGTTTTATTTCCTTTGATATTTGAAAAGGACTTTTCTATCATAATTACTTAATACGGAAGTAAAAACATTATACGGTTTTGCACTGCTTAGATCAAGTCTTCTGAATGTATGGAGCTCATAAAAAATTGTATAACGGATTATACCCGAACCATAACACTACCCTGAGCCGTCATCATTTTTGCAACAAATCTTAAAATATTTCGATATACTCTTTTGGACCCGTTTCAACATTCTTATTATTAATCAAACTAATTAATTATGTTCTCTATTTGTAAACGCACTCATATTAAAGTAAGCTGACATTACCTTATTGAGGTTAGTTTTGGTTCAAGTGATAATTTTGCTTTATAATGCTAAACTAAATATTTTAAGGCATATATGTACTGCTAAAAGGCAACACAAGAAAACACAAACAATCGGAAAAATGTCCAAATTTATTTTGCTGACGGTATTTTTTCGCTATCGAATAGGTGGCGAAAAGGTATCGGGTTTGATGATCGTCTAAGAATATTTTCGCGTGTAAATGACTTTATCTAATCAGCACTATTAACTATTTTCCTAAAAACAGTTTTCGTTTGATGCTGATTAAAGAAAGAAAAATCGTCAATAGTTTAATTTAAATTGGAAAATTCCTGCAAAAGCTATAAATCCTATAGAATTCGATTGCCTTCCTCAATTACATTGAACCGCATTTAGAAAAATATAGAACTGAAAGAGTCACATCTACAGATTGATCAAATTTCATCTTAGACACCATGATCCCTGCTGATGTTATAGGAGAATCAGTACATACGTGTTTTATTTCACAATGCATTTATTAGTTTTAAATTTATTTATTTTGACTTCTTTCATTTAATTCAGTATAATTTTCGTTAATTTTGAAAATAGTGTCACTGAAGTCGGATGATTCTTTTAAAGCAGAAAGGGAAAGAAAAAGCTATAACTCAAACCAAATTAATTTTTTTTTCCAGAATATACCGAAAATGCCGTCGCCGATAACGATAAATCGTCGCCGGTACTTCGACATTACGATAATGTCTGTGTAAGTCAGTACTGTCAGTCGCTATTGTTACCTGTTGTACTATCATTTCGTATGTATATAAATTTTACTTTTTGCACTTAATAGCAATGTTTTCCATGAGAACTGCACTTGAGCTCGATAAACTTTAAATTCCTTTTATTCCTATGTAAACCGAAAATAAATAAATTCTTAAAGCGCGAATGTGTAATGCATTTAACATAAATACACATTTTAAGCTGTTACAGCAATAAATAATTACAGTACAACTTATTTTTCAGTTACACTTGATAAACCCATGAATCCATCGAGTGTAGTCGCGTGTAATGACGTCATCCACAAATAAGAAATTATTGATGAAATATTAAGTACCCTACGTCTCCATATTCGTATTTTATGAACTTATTTTTTTTCGGTTTACATAAAAGGAATTTAAAGTTTATCGAGTTCTACGTGGAGTTCTCATGGAAAACACGACTATTATGAAACGCGTCTGGGATAACTAAAGAAAAATATCTGTCAGAATGTCAACCAATTATTGGGCCGACACAATAGAGGAATGATGTTCCCAATTTATTGTGTCGTGTAATAGAAAAGCGCTTTAAGGATAAAACATCTCGCCTTACTTTTTACTAACATTCTTACATACGTTTTTCACGGATTAATGCCCATTTTTACCTGCCTCTTTCTTGGGTTAAAACGCATTAATGTTGTTGCAACCACCGCGATTCCCACTTTGCGGGCCGACATTTTTGGGCCGAACAAAAGTCTTTACTTTGCTTTAGCAAGGCTGGAATAATCTGTTTCCGTTTTTGGGCGAACTGATCTACGTCGTAAGATTGATTCTCTTGTACCAATAATAAATTAAATTATTAATTTGTAGACAATTTTATGTACGAAATATTGAGAAATTCCAAAAGAAACAAATTAACATTGTAAATTAACCAGCACGCAAGCCAAAACGAAAAGTATTTTCATGAAATTTCAAACAGTAAGCCTGGTTATTTTCGTCAAAAAAAAAAAAACTTTCGGTTGACGTTCCAAAAGTCGCTGTTTAGAATAACGAAAAGCATAGAGAAAAATAGAATAAGAGAGATTACGGTGAATTCGTTATTTATTCTTTAACGAAACTAGCGACAAAGCATATATCCTATTTTTTTGTACTCGATTCAAGATCGGAAAAAACAAAAACAACAAGCAAAATAATTGTTGTATTATTCTATTCTATAAACATGATACATTTGTGTTGGTGTACTACCTACTATGTTATATTCGCATGAAAATGTGATTTACTAAATCGCATGCTTGTCTGTATGCTAAATTTGTATATTCGTATTTATCAAGCTTTGTTATTGGCTTTGTTTGTGTATAAAAAAATCAAAAACCTAAACAATTTATAAGGAGAAAATAAAAATAAAATCTATTTGTGCCTTCTGCGTTAGTATTTGTAATCTTTATGAATGAAAAAGGCGTAGCTATTGGCGGATTGTTGTTGTTTATTGTAGATTTATGCGAATGTATAATAAAATCACCGAAATAATACGTTGTTCATTTTCTTCTTTTACAAGAATTTAATTGAAATTTTTAGAACGGCCTGCCTAAATCAAATGAAATCTTACACAAAAGCAATATAAGTAAAATTGTGTGTATGTGAAAATACATTAGCGAATTTAATAAAAATTTGGTTTTAAAAATTTTGGTTCTACAAAATTTCGGTTTTTAAAAAATCGTAAATTTAAAAATCTCGGTTTTCAAAAGCTCGGTTTTCAAAATCTCGGTTCTAATCGCGGATTTGTTTTAGTTTTTAAATTAAATTCTTCATTTTCTAGAATTTATAATTTTTGGTTATTTTCGTTTTAAAGTGAAAATCCCCATTTTCAAGAATTTATAAAAATCGAAATTTTGTAGCACCGAGATTTTGAAAACCGAGATATTATAGCCAACCCCAACAATGTACATAATCGCAAACCTGATCTCAAAAGCTCGGTTTTGAAAAATTCATTTTTATTAATTCGGGCTTTTGATGATGATTCGGGCTCGAATTAATAAAAATTTATTTTTCAAAACCATAGCTTTTGAGAACGGAGATTTTCAAAATCGAGATTTTGAAAACCGAAATTTTGAAAACCAAGATTTTGTAAACCAAGATTTCGTACCCAACCCAGCAAAAATAGTAAAATATTCCAAATAAATTTAGAAGTAAAGAGTGTAAATAGGATAAAGCTATGTATGTACTTATGTATGTATATCATAGTTCGAATATCTCATTTGAACATATGGATGCTAATTTATTTTACTATTTCTGAAATAATGGGACCTATCTCTTTCTATATTTTGCCAAATTTCCATTTGTAAATGGAACAGATATGTATAAGAGTAGGTCTAAGCCTACTATGATCCTTTTCGATGATGATAATTCATTTCGAGGGAACCAAAAACGCGTTAAAACTGACACACTATAACAAAATGATTTATAAAAAAAGTACCTACATCAGCTGACTTTCCTTACAAAATATCATTGTGTTGAGAATGTTTTTATTAGAGTTTTTCAGATATTACACACATGAACAGAATTACACATACTACGATCCTTCGTAAAAATAAATCACTAGTTTCAAGAGAAAAAAATCTTAAAATGTACTTTTGAATTTTTATATCAATGAAGCGATATTTTTCTATTGTAGTCGCTGTATAATTCTGTGGAATTAAACAAAAACATGATATCTGCAAACAACAGCCTGATAAGCCATATTTGGAAAGTAACGATAGGAAATTTTTTGATCAATATGATGTACGCTTTCTATAATTAGTCTTACTATTATTTCAATCGCTGGATCTATTTTTACCTGCACCTATTAACCGCAACAAATGGTTTATTAAATTCATTCACAAACTGGTGTGGATTCAAAATTAATAAAAATTCATATTTTAGTTTTTATTCCAAAAAAAAAGTGTAAAGTTTAATTCATTCAATATAAATATAACCAAACAATTCTTTTATTCAGTATAAGATAGGTAGACACAGAAATTTTATATAAACAAAAACTAATTAACATTTTCCAAATGGACAATTTTACTTTCTTATGTACGATATTTCAAACAATCTGTTATTAACAACAACAATAATTACACAAAATTGCATTTGGCATTTATGAAGACAAAATAGGATAATATGATAGTCCAAACATAGGTTTGCCATTTCATTTGCCAAGCCGTTGAAGGTGAAGCCCCTATGCAAACACCTCTATGATTACCTGTTAATGGGTAACACTACAACAGAATTAAATGTACTATTTAGGTATTTTAGGTATGTAAATCGGCAGCTCATTCCCAGAGGGTCGCATGGCAAATTTGGTTTGCTTAAGAAATAAAAGTAGACTATGCTTCTGAATTAGTTGTTTCATTTTCGTGTTGATAAATAGATAATGAAAAAATGTAGTATCCGAGAACATACAGTAAAAATCTAAGGTAGGAACTCGGTTGTTTCTTAACCGATTATGATGAAATATGTTCCTTGAAATTGGCCATATGCCAGAACTTCTTCTAAATATAATTTTAGAATTCTATTTCTACACAATCAGATCAAATTTCACCATAATCAGGTATAAGGAACTGTAAATTGGTCATATTTGCCCATTGCTTATATGATCAACCACATAACCAGCACCAAAACGCCAGTGGAAAGATATATAAAAATAAAATACAGCACTTTTCCGTGAGCATACTATGCCCACTATAAGAAAATAGATACATTAAGAACCGCATTCTAATATCATCCTCAATTACTACTTAGCAGTTTATTTAAATGAGTTCTTTAAACACCAAAATCGAAAACGTCAACAAATTGAAATAGGGTTACGACGAAATTTCGTATGATTACGGCAAGTGTGATTTGGAAATCCAGAGAATTATTTTCCTCATTTGAAAATGTATTTATTATAGGTAGGTCAATAACCCACATAAATAAATAAAACAACAACAATAAGAAAATCGTGTGACTAATTAATGATTATGATTTTCCCTTAAATTAAAAAATTAAAGTCATTCAAGTAAAGATGATAAGAAATGAAAAGCAAATCAAAAATAAAATGGGTATTTTAATAATCAGAAGAAACTTTTGTAAGTTACCCCGATTTACGGACGCTCGATTTATAGATAATCGGTTACGGACATGACAAATATATGATCAACGTTTCGGTATACGGATGAAATATTCGCAATTACGGACTGAATATTTTTTTCTCATTTTCTTTATGCATGACTTTCAGGGACTCTCAAAAATAGATTATAAGGGGGATAAATTAAACTTGTACTGAACTTATATGAAAACGTCTGAAAAGCGAACAGCGAGTTATGATGGAAAGCGCGTGAAAAATGCACGCAAAGCAATAATTTTAGAATTAAAACTTGGTATTTTAAAGCGGTTTAATGCGGGCGATAGAAGTACAATTTGTCAATTGTACAAAGAGATACCTTTAACCGCAATAATATTTCAAAGTAAGGAACTAAGGTTATGGAAGAGATGGAGCAGTTACTTAGTGCGTGGATAGACCATCTAACTACTGGAACATACCATTAAGCACCATGATAATTCAGGAAAAAGCAAAGCGCTATCCAGAGGAGTTTTTAAAAATTGTACAAGCCGGTGGATGGATACATATTACAGCAGGTGTATAATGTCGATGAGACAGGTAACGCCAAAGACGAAAAAACATCTCAGGATTCAAGGCAGCTAAAGATCGAATTGCAATTTTGATTGGAGGAAATGATGCCGGTCATCAGAATTTAAAACCGGTTCTAATCTGTTATTCAGAAACTCCCCAGAATTTCAAAAATATTAATAAGTAACAACTTGGAATTATTTGGCACTCAAATAAAAAAGGCTGGATGACTACACGAATTTTTGAGGAATGGTTAAATAATGATTTTACAAATTCAGTTACAAAATCCAACACTGATCAAAATATTTCAAACAGGGCTCTGTTAATCGTTGACAATGCCCGTAAATACCATAGATATTTTTGAACTCTTGGAATATGATGATGAGCATATTTCCACTGAAGAGCTGTTCACGCTAGTTAAAGAAATTACCGATCCACGATAGACGGTAAACTCAACTTCAACATGATTTGTGCAAGTAAAATGTCAAAAGCTTTTCCATTTTTTTCTAAACCTACTGAAGCAAATGCTATTGAAAAATGTGCTGGTGCAAATTTTAGTGGCAGTTCCGATGAACAGTTCAGCAGTTCAGACAATTAATTGTAAACTTCGTTAGATTTATAATTTAGATTTAATAAAAGTAAAAAAAAATTATGATTTGTATGAATTTATTTGATTATTTTAAAATGAAAAAATGGTTTGTGTTTCGTTTCAATTTACTATAACTTTTGTATTTTTTACAGTTCCCTTTATAAAAGTACTAGATGAAAAACACGTATTTTTTCATTATTTGTGCTAATTTATGGTAAAATTGGTTTTGTTTTTCGGATTTTATTCACTAGTTACAACGCATTTATAAGTTTTCAATAAGATATAGTAATAAACGTTTCCTTTTACGGATTTTCGGTTTACGGACAGTTTTTGGGGAAAGCATATTGTCCGTAAACCGGGGGATTTGTATATGCATTTCCTTAAAAACAAAATAAAAGTCTACCTGACATTCTTTGAAAAAATCTTAATTGTTTTTATTGATTAAAAATTTATTTGTTAATTCCTCAAAATTCAAAATCGAACAATTTATTTTAGCATAATAATAAAGTTTATGTCGAATTTGTAAGCACACTGGGAAAGTGATAAAAAATGCATACATCTATTTTCCATACCAAACATTAGCATGGATAAATTCTGTGGAATTAACCAAATCTGGATATTTGCAAAAAACATTTTTTTTATTTTTTCATGCAATTCGTTTTAAAATTTGAAGCTGTTTGAAGTCATTTTACATAATTTTTTATATTTTTCGAGAAAATTTTCATCAAAACTAGTTATCTGAAATCTAAAAAAAAAATAATCAGAAAACACTGCGTTTATAAATCAGAACGATGTGAGTTTGAAAAAAACTAATTTTTTAACTTATTCAGTTTTACGCAATTAATAAAGTTGTAAATAAAATATCAAAAATGCGGTATCTAGATATGTCCCATTATTTCAGAAATAGTAAAATAAATTAGCATCCATATGTTGAAATGAGATATCCGAACTATGATATACATAGCTTTATCCTATTTACACTCTTTACTTCTAAATTTATTTAGAATATTTTACTATTTTTGCTTTATGTACAAAAGAGATGTTTACAATATGTACATACATACATCTTATTATTTTCGTGTTAGTTACTTAGGTAATTTTCTGAAATTCATTTGTATCCTCTCTAAATTAAATCCGTTCAATCATAACTATTCGTTCAATTTCGTTATCATTTCCTTAATTATCTTTTTCAATAACATATTTTGTTTATCTAGTACATGAGTTGTATTAAATGGGTTGGCTACATAATCTTAGTGTTAAAATCTCAGTTTTCAAAATCTCGGTTTTCTGAATTTCGGTTTTCAAAATCTCGATTTTGAAAATCTCCGTTCCATAAAGCTCGGGTTTGAAAAATAAATTTTTATTAATTCGAGCCGCCTGAATTAATAAAAAAATTTCAAAACCGAGCTTTTGATGAAATTTGCGATTATGTATCTGGTTGCGGGTTGCTTGCTTGAGTGTGTATGAGTGAGTATGTATGTTTGCATATGTGTGTTTGTGTATATGGGGTTGGGCAAAACCTGCTAAAATTCTCTCTTCAGAAAGCCTGACTGCGTTGTATAACTCTCTTACACATATTTAAAAATATATATACTGGTTAGTGTATTGGTCGCTATGAGAAACCATATAAAAAAAATTCAATTTTTTTCGTTTCTTACCACTACTATTTCCAGTTGAGATCATAACCATATATATATATATATATATATATATACGATGACTTAGTATACATTTAGTTGGGCTTTCTCAAGAGAGAATTGTAGAAGGTTTTGGAGTTGGGGATTAAATCTTGGATGACAAAATCTTGGATTTCAAAATCCCCTCCATCATTTTCAAAATTCTGGAAAATGGGGATTTTCCATTTTAAAACGAAAATAACTGACAATTATAAATTCTGGAAAATGGGGAGTGCAATTTTAAAATTAAAATATCAACAAATAATAAATTCTGAAAAATGGGGAATTTAATTTTAAAGTTTTCGAAAAATCAAGATTGGTGGGATATTTCGTCAGGCTAAAATATCTCGGTGATTCAAAATCTCGGTTTCTATAAATTCTGGAAAATGGGGAATTTAATTTTAAAAACTAAAACAAATCCACGATTAGAACCGAGATTTTGAAAACCGAGCTTTTGAAAACCGAGATTTTTAAATTTATGATTTTTGAAAAACCGAAATTTTGTAGAACAAAAATTTTTAAAACCAAATTTTTATTAAATTCACTAATGTATTTTCACATACACACAATTTTACTTATATTGCTTTTGTGTAAGATTTCATTTGATTTAGGCAGGCCGTTCTAAAAATTTCAATTAAATTCTTGTAAAAGAAGAAAATGAACAACGTATTATTTCGGTGATTTTATTATACATTCGCATAAATCTACAATAAACAACAACAATCCGCCAATAGCTACGCCTTTTTCATTCATAAAGATTACAAATACTAACGCAGAAGGCACAAATAGATTTTATTTTTATTTTCTCCTTGTAAATTGTTTAGGTTTTTGATTTTTTTATACACAAATAAAGCCAATAACAAAGCTTGATAAATACGAATATAAAAATTTAGCATACAGACAAAGTAAATTGCTTTGTGTTTGTTTGATTGCTTGGATTCATTTCTATAAAAGATCTTGAATAAGGTTCAATGTAAAAAACTACGTGCGCTGGCATCATTAGAGAGATTTGGCCTACGTAGTTTCTCTTATTCTATTTTTCTTTATGCGAAAAGCCAGGCACAGCTTGCCTTATTGACCCTTCTGCCATCTATGAATAACTGGCATTAACTAGTCTATAATTTAGAAAAGTCAATGATTTAGTCGAAAAAATTGATGTGAGGCACACAGCATTAGTCAAACTTGGATCTTCACAAACAATATTATATACTTGCTCAATGATTTCTGGTGTTGTTGTACTTTTTGGACGTTCAATACGTGGTTCATCTTCAACGCTTGAACGACCTCGTTTAAACTCTAAAACTCATCGATGCATAGTTGGAAATGAAGGAGCAGATTCCTTAAACACTTTTACACTTTTTTAATTTTATCACTGCACGATATTCGGTTTTTTCCATTGTAAACTGACACGTCAACTTCTAATGGCTTGTAAACAAAGAATGAATTGCCAGAACGAAATAAAGATTTTCATGTGTTAAAATTAAAGTTGAAATATTGAAATGGCGTATACATTTTGATTCCTCTACTGGTTAATAGGTGTCGCTTTCAATACTTTTCAACCAACCTGTATATTTGAATCAGTTGGCTGCGATTGTACTGTAACTGTTAGTTGGTCCAAAGTTAGGTTTTACAGCCAAAAAAGGATTAATTGCAGCAAAAAAAAAAATACGATTTCGGTCAATTATTCCTATTCAACCCAAATTATAAATGTCGTTAAACGACAATGTTGCGCAATAACATTCGGACTGCCGGTCGTATAATTAGCAGACATTTCCGCCTGCTTTTAGAGTTTTTATGCTGTTTAAACAGCGGCTGAATTCTTGACCTTATAAGTAGCTTATAAGTAGCAGTCGCTATTATTCCAGCAAATTTGCCATTATAGTTAAAGAGACTTCCCATAAATTGTACATAGACTGAATTGTATAGAGACTTCCCATAAATAGTAATAGCAAATCTATTGGAATAATTGGCATTCGCACCGTATTATGCGTAATCTGGTTCCACTACAAATCTTCGGTGCATCACGGCCGCTTTACCAGCATCACAGTTAGGAGAAAAGGTTGAAACCATACATTATTTCGAAAAGTACTTGGTTTCACAAAAACACTAGTTAGGTGAAAATTGATTTTCCGTTTCTCAATGAAAAATTATCTTAATCCGGAGACTATTGATTATTTGATAATTTGACTAAAGATTTGTTAATGGCAAACTATGCATCGTTGTTGTACAAACTAACTATCCGCTGTTCTGTTACTATACAGGAAACTGAAGAAACAAATTTAATGTCGTAGGGCAATTAAAAACCGAAATAATTCGGTAATAAATTTGTAAATATCTAAAGTTGTTACAATTATCATTATTTCGATAACAAATTTGCTATAGACTTTGGCATCCGGAATAGCCGGTGTAAACTGGTTTTATCTTCTATGCAATTAAATTCTTATCTAATTTCTTAATTTTACCTATAATATCCATAACTTTGGTAGTTGTTTTGTTTATGTTTAATTTTTATATCTAAAAATACTTTTAAATTTAAAATTTTTTTTTAAAAGATATTTTGAACATCTCTTACTTTGGTTTACACCTCCCGTGAATAAATACGATATAGAATTATTCATCGACTAATTAACAAAACAATGAATGGAATGTGAATTAAATTTTTTTTAAATTAAATTTTATTTTGTTTGCATTGATGTGACAGGAGGTGTAAAGGGAACGAGTAGTATTGGAGAAATTGAATTGTTCGTGCAAAAAGCGTATTCAAATCATCACATTTTGCCGTTTTCGTTTCAACTAAATGCAGTTTTTCAATTTTTGCTATGAAGCAAACTATGTACATAACTAACTCAATATGAGGTCATGTTTAGTGTATGTAAAGTGAGCTGAACTCGGAATTGCAATAATTGAAAATAAATTTAAATTTTTGTTAATTATCATGTCTCGTCGCATATTTCATTATATTGCAGTTTAACTGTACCGATCAGACGATGCTGTATTTCTATTCAATCATCTTTGCGATTTTGCGTTTGCAAATAGTAATGATAAATGAATTTGACACCACCAAAATGTTGTTATATTGAATTTCCGTTCAAATTCGTCATTTAATTTTTTTTTAAAATACTTTATTCAATTTACATAATAATCAATAATATGTCTAGACCAGAATTATGACGACCTCCATCAATTAAACTCTCCTGATCTACACCAACAAAACTAATATTATAAAATTTTTTTTAAAGGCAAATTTATGTCAACAATAATATATTTTACAAACTTTTGTTGCTATAAAGAGATATGATCATGCCTCGAGCATATAAACAACCACCGTGAGCTTGATTTAAATAAGTTTTTATTATTTTCCTTGTACAGTAACGATAATTATATTATTCATCAGCTATATACATTTACTACGGATCAAAGTACCAAATGTCGTCTAATCGCATCTTTGCGCGTTTCGCTTGTATTATAATTAACCCCAAGCGATATGTAAATTACGAAATTCTAAAGAAAAATTTAACCATATCAATTTACAAATTTAATTTTAAAAAAAAAACATTTTTGAAAGTACATATATGAATTTACCAATTTAAAATGAAATTTTATTTAATGCGACGAACTCATTGACACCATACTCACTTTTATTTTGGATTATGTACAATTAAAGTAAATTGAGGTTTTGGATTATATTTTTTGTCTTGTTATCATAAAAATACGTGGATTGTATGGGTATGTGTTTTCGGTTTTTTTTAAATGAAACCGTGACTTTGCTTATATTTTAGTTGTGCCACACATATCTGGCGCCGACGTTGTAAACTAATTCTATTTATTTCGATAATATTATTTAGATCCGGGCTGAATATAATTGAAGGAAAATTACAAATAATTAGCTGGAATTAGCTGTAGTGCAGCAGAAACAATATTTTTTTTGGAATGAGGACGAAGGGCCGAGTTTCAAAGGACCGAATGTCGAAGGGCCGAATGTCGAAGGGCCGAATGGGTCGAAGGGCCGAATGGGTCGAAGGGCCGAATGTCGAATGACCGAATGGGTCGAAGGGCCGAATGTCGAAGGGCCGAATGGATCAAAGGGCCGAATGGATCAAAGGGCCGAATGGGTCGAAGGGCCCAATGGGTCGAAGGGCCGAATGGGTCGAAGGGCCGAATGGGTTGAAGGGCCAAATTTTTTTGTTGATTTTTTTTGTTTTTAGAAATATAATTTTTTAAATTTGTTGTTTTAAGGAATATTTTGTAAATTTTTTTCTCAAATATAAATAAATTTCTTATGAATTTATGTATTTTATTATGTTTAATCTTAGGATATTCTATCAACAAAAATATTGCATTAATTTTGGTTGTTTATAATTTGTATTCCACGTATCCAGCAGGGGTACATCTACGCCACCTGGGACACTCGACCCTATGGCAGCCTTCTGATAATAGGCGTATATACAATATATAGATAGGTTCATGATACATTCATTATGTTTTTCTTAGATATTTTAATCTTATTATTCCTTTTGTTATTATATACGAGCGCAGTACTTTTCTGTCGATAGAATATTCAAACATTAAATATAGTAAAAACATAAATTCATAAGAAATTTATTTATATTTGATAAAAAAAATTTCCAAAATATTCCTTAAAACAAGAAATTTAAAAAATTATATTTCTAAAAACAAAAAAAAATAAACAAAATAATTCGGCCCTTCGACCCATTCGGCCCTTTGAAATTCGGCCCTTCGACATTCGGCCCTTTGATATCATTCCTTTTTTTTATCTGATTTCAATTTGTCAATAATTATAATTTCTTGAACTCTTAATCAATAAACAACCAGTCATTTTAATCCAATTAAAGTTAGTAAATTTAAATTGACAAATTCAATTTCAAGATAAAACTGCCTCGTGTCAACTGTGAGGTCAAAAACGAAGAAATTATACAACAATAGTTTTTATTTTATTACAATAGAATTAAATTATTAGTCTTTTCTTGACACATTCTTGGCGAAATTTTGAATATTATTATTTGTAACTTTACTTAGTTAAATCTGTGTTCCTTTTTTTTTCTACAAAAACCAATTAATCTATTCGTATATGATTCAAGGGTCGATAACACTAAAACTGCAAGTAAAAGGTAGACTTTAAATTGTTTTTCACTTTCACTATATCAATTGGATGAATTCCAAAATGCTCAAAAATTTGACAAATTGCCATGAAAAACACATGTGAAATGAACCAAGCGAATGATTTATTTTTCCAACTTACTAACTGAAATATTGTGCCGTTTTAAGACACTTAGAAGTTACATCTCAAACAATTAAACCGTAAAATTACCAAGAAACTAATAATTAACAATTTCAGAAGTTTAGGAATTTTATTATTTCATTATAAGGCGCTAAATTTAAAATTGGCCGAAGTCTAATCTAAACGTATTTTATCTCTGTTATTGTATCTTTAGCCTACCTAACATATATGGTAGCCATAATTTGTTCAATAAATATACATCTTTTCTATTGATTACAAAATAATTTTAAGATTATCGCAACGTCTGTGTCTGATAAAATAAATTACTAAAGTTTTGCAATAAAAATTTGATTTATGATCACATAAATAAATTACGAATTTTTGCAACAAAATAATTAAAATACTTAACGGTTTTTGCCTTATATAGTTCCGGTATTTTGATCACCCTTTTACACAAAACACAACTACACAATTTTTATACAAATAATGATGGTGATGATTTTCAACATGTTAGATGAAAATCCATCTCGCTGTTCCAAAGATTGCAAAGAGAAACGAAAAGTGTTGATGAATTTGAAAAATTGAAAATTTATTAACATCAGAGCGAGCGTTTTATTTTTTATTTACAAATAGTTGGAGGTACACTTGCATTAAAATTTAATGTCGAAAGGTGGACGAAACGACCGAACGAGAAAACACGATGCGTTACCGTTATGCTGGCTCTCATCCATAATTCTATTAAAGTATCAACAATTTTTTTACAAATTGCGCCTTGTCTCTGAATCACTAACATCTTCATGAGCTTTAAACTAACGTCGTTGAAGACGTGGGAATCAACTGAACAATTTTTGCAGTCTTGAGCAATCGGCACAAATTTAATATTGCAGAAGATAATTCTCCGTATTGAATTTTTTAAAAACTTTATAAACTAAACCCTGAAACAACAATCCACTTACTAGTTTTGTCTAGGATCAAATTTTTAAATCTTTAACTTATCGTTATGGCCACGATATTTTGCTGACTATACACTAGAATGAATTCGATTATTTGTTCTACAAAAAAAAACAAGATAGATGGCTCGTCAACTTTTGCTTTTCGTTCCTACTTTCAACCCGGGTCGTTTGAATTCCTCATTTGTATGTGCCTTTCCTTGTTATAGCACATTGAGATTTGAATTCGAGTTAAAAAAAATCCTGTATTGTTTACTGGAGCCTATATTTGGTCTAGACTTCGGCAGCTTTCACATGTAATCCGAGCTAATTTTCAGCCACTCTTCCGTCAATTCCCTTTTGAGTAATTTTTATTGGAAATTTGGTGATTTTAAATTCCGGTTTGCTTAATTAGCTACAAGTTTTGAATCACATTTAAGTCAGAGGTAACTGTGGGTTTTTTTTTATTACTTTGGCATAAAATTTGTTTTTTTTTCAATCGACAAGTCCACCTCCGTGTTCCTCTGTTGTCCATTTGTTTGTTGTACATTGCAACTTTTCCGCCGGAGTTTAAAGCTAAACATGTTAAATTTATTACTCATCACTCGATGATCAAGTGTAAACCTTAACGGGTTTTTCTTATTATTGTTACTAATAAATAGTTTCTTTCTCGCGTTTCTACCATGTGAAACGGCACTTCATGAAGTTCTTCGTGAGATCGCGGATTGAAATTGCAAACCTTGAGCTTTTTATAGCTCAATAGAATACTTCCGACCTTCAGTGGACTGCAAATTGAACATCACAATGTGTACTTCTTTGTTAATTTTGTTTCAGTAGCTACCACTTTCAAATGACAAAATTCCAAATAAGCCCAAATCAAAATCCAGGAAAATATTCGCTCCAAATGATGAAATTTGGAATGAATATTTTCCTGGAATTTGATTTGAGCTTATTTTGGATCTTGCCATTTGAAAGTGGGAACTACGGAAACAAAATTAATAAACTAGTGCATCATTTTCATTGAGATCGATAATTTTTACCGTTATTCGTTGTATGTATCTTTCTAGTAGAAATGAAAGCAAAGGGATGTGGATGGAATGTTGATTTTGCAAGAAATATTTACAAAAGCATTTTGTGTGTTCAATTGCATCATTTCCACTATAAGTCAATAGTCAATTGCAGAACTTTTTCTTGAAATCCTGAAATTATTCAAAAAATGTGAATCCTTAATGTAGGAAGCTTCATTTTTCTACGCTTAATGAAGCTTCCTAAATTCTTTAAACTCCTCACTTTCTCTTTATATTTTTAAAATTTCAGGATATTCTCTGACTCTCAAAATTAAAATTTACAATTAGTGCGTTTTTTTATTGGTATCCGGAGCTGCTATCGAGGTCCGCCATATAAAATTCGCTATCGGGAGCAACTTTTATATGACGGCTCTCGATAGCAGCTACGGATAGCCAATAAAAAAACGCACTTATAATAAGAGTAAGCTAATTCTTAAATTTTGGAAGTTCTTAAAATATTTGCTATTGTTAAAATTATCGAAATTCTTATTAACTTTAAGAAATTCGTTTTTAAAATTTGTCAAATTTGTCAAAATTCGTTAAATAGGTTTAAAATTCTTTAAATTCCAAGAAATTTTAACTGCCTATTTAAAACCTGAATTTGAACAAATTTTTAAAGTATTTGATCTCTTGTCACTTCTGAAATTTTTGAAATGCTTAAATTTGTTTTTAACGCATTCGACACTCAATCTGTTTTTTGGTGTTAACAAAAAACTCACGCGTTAAAATAAAATGCCACGAATATGGGCGACGACTGGGCTCCCAATCAAACTACTTGACACAAGTATGTGTCAAATACTTCTAGAAACACAGCCGCATCGCAAATAATCGTAACAAAAATTACTACAAAATTATTCTTTTATTTCGTACAATTTTGCGTCACAAATGGGTGACATGAGTAATTTTAAACTAGCATGTCACATATATGTGACGTTGAGTGGCGAACGTGATGAATTTTATAAATTTCATGAAATACATTGATGATTGATTGGATTGATTTTTTCATAATCATAAGCTGATCAGTTCGAAACTGAATTAAATTCTCTTACAATTTTTCAGAAATATTAACTTTAAAAAATAATTTAGTGAAATACAGAAAATTATATTTCTCAAAATTCTTAGAATAAAAAATTTATTGGAGCTCAATCTTTAAATTTTCTCAAATTCTTGAATTTTCTTGTTGTTCTTAAAATTTAATGAAAATAATATTTGTTAATTTCTTGAAATATTTGTTTCTTGAAACGAGCTAAATTCATTTAAATCTCCCAAAAATTTTGAAATTCAGTAATTTCCTAGAACTTGTTAAAGAAACGCAATTTCTTAAAGTTCTTTTAATTTGTTAAAATTCTCGAAAAATGTGCAAACTTAGAGAATTTAAAGTTGATCAGGATCTCAATAATTTCGCGCCTGAAAATTAGCTCTCTTATGAAATTCTGAAAGTTAAATTTTCGAAAAGTTGTATTGCAACATTCTTAAAATTATTGGACTCTTATTATAATTAATTAAATTTTCTTAAATTCTAAAATTCCTTGAAATTAATATTCTGATTATCTGAAAATTTCTTAATTTGAGTAATTTCGAACTATAAAATCTTGATATCTTGTTTTAAATGCATAAAATTCTAAAGCCTTTCAAACTTTTTGTGAAATTCTTAAATAAACTGAACTAAATTTCATTGTCATTGTGACAAATTTTATGAAGAGAAAATATTGATACTGTAGCCATATCTGATTGAGAGTCTATTACAGCTCGCAAAAAATTATAAATTGTATCATACGTTTCTAGGGACTCGACGTGTTTGCAATTTGAAAGGAACCAAATTAAAATTTCTCATCAAACTTCGTACGAATGTTATAAATTGCCTTATATCCGGAAATTTCGGATATGGTTTCAAACTCAAAGCTTTACTGCATTCAAAAGAACAAAACTTAAATGTATTCTCACCTTTCTTAGGCTTTGGCCATTTTCTGCCTTGAATAGAATTCTAAAAATTTGTGAAATTTGAATTGGAAAGCACTATTCAAAACCAGATCACCAGTAATTTAGTATTCCAAATTCTCAAATCGCGCAAAAATTTTTGAAATTATTTCCCAGTATTTTCACTGATTAATTGGTATTTAAAATTTTTATTTGTTATCGTGCGCACTCATAATTTATTTGCATTCCAGTATTTATATTGTATTTACGTTATCTGGAATTATTCGGGCAGCGTGTTACAATAAATTTAAAAAAAAGAGTCACGTGTTTATGAAATAATTCTACAGGAAATAACATCAGCATTTTGTCACTGGCACACGTCACTTCATCATATTGTTATATATAGTTTGTCTACACTTTTTAATGTAAAAAACTAAAAACTAAAAGTGAAAAGAGACAACATTTTTTAAATAATAGTTTAGAAATAGATTTTTTTAGTAATCATTCAAATAAAATTTTATTTATAGCAACAAACATCAATAGACATAATTCGTCGAAACATACTTTTATAATTTTTTTTTTATTCTATTTCAGATTGTGACTCAATTATTTAAAATCAGAAGTACACACTAAGTGTCGGGCAAAACATACACGCGACATTATATAAATAAAATCAATTGAACAGAAGTAAGTACAAAAACTTTATAAACATACCTACAATGTAAAATTGTGAAATATGATACTATTGAAGATTCAGCAAATGTGAAAGTGTTAAATTATTTCGTGTGTGTATAAACCACGTGCGCGGCCTAACTATACGCATAATTTTGATAATAGCTACACTCAAAGTGTGGTAATATTTTACAAATAATTTTGATTAATGTAATAAATAATTGTTATTATGTTCGCATAATGTTTATACAATATTCATACATATTTTAATTCGCGGAAATATTTTTTTTTTACGTCAATATGATTTTGCAGGAAGTAGTTTTTATATGGAATTACTATTTTGATATAAACATTAAACATATGAAAAAGGTCTTGGTTTGTTATCAGTTCTATTTTAGGGAATCATATCGACATAATTACGTCACATAACATTTCTTGCGAAATGGTGTTTTTCTTTAGAAATTGTTTATGTTTGTCATTTTGATTGAAAGGTCTGCTCTGGTGATTGCAAGTTTTTTAGGTATTTCACCCAATATTTTCATAATTTAAAGATAAAAATAATGGTTTTATGATGTAACTTAATTTGTCAATTTCAAAGATTTCCCAACCGAACCAACAACTGTGCTAATACGAATCATCGATAATTTAAGTAGGCTTGGTTAGTGAATACTCGATAAATTATCAAATCATCAATTTTAGCAGATCAGTTTAGCTATTTTCCTATTTTTAAAATTAGAAACCTGTTTTACTTTGTTTCTGAAAGTTTTATTCATTAATGCGATAATAAATTGTACAGTTAAAGAAAAGCTGGTTTCGGAATTAATTCTTTCTTCAGTTTCTTATCTATATCATCGATTTTGTCTGGTTTAGTGTTAATTTTGGTCATTCAACTCACTATTGTTCTTGTCGAGTTACTTTTGCTTTTGTTATTTTAAGTTATTTCAAGTCTGTCTAAATTTTGCCCTTTTTCGATTTTGATTAAAATGGTTAAGATAGTGTTAAAAACTGTATACCTACCTACGTTGTTTTGAGAAAAAAAATGTACCTGTTAGACCGATATAGACTTTTGAAGAGTGGGTGTTTTGTTTGTTTTTGATGGTTTGTTTGTGTCCTCAGTTTTTAATGTGGTTATTCTAATTGTCACATTAAACTTTTAATTTGATTAAAATTTGGTAATGTTTTGTTGAGATTACCCGAAAATACCCATAAACTATCATTTTTTATTGATTCTGATGTGCTTCTCAAAGGCACGTAATGAACTTTGATTGGAGGCCATAAACAGTTGTCCTACCAGAAAATGCATCAATAAAGTTTCAGCGATTATAAACTACATCGTTGATTTACAATTTTATCGTATCACTAAATAAATTGAAACAGTTGATATAAAATCACTTAAATGATAAATTATTAAACGTGGGACAGATCGCGCGGTCTGACAGTTTTATTAAATTAATTTTATTGCCTTACATTTAGCACTTGAGGTTATATTAGATCGTATCGATACAACAAAAAATAAATGTATGACACAAATAAACTTGTTAAAATCTATGTACACAGCAACGCATAAATTGAAAATTGATGTTGAATATTGAAAAATCTATGATTAGACGGTATGCAAATAAAACACTTAATAATTTAATTACAGAAAACTGATTTCGTTTTAGTAGCAAATTTACAATAGGGTGAAAATTACATGTTTAGTAATGTAATTACGCGAACCGATACTACTTATTATGCAAATCAATTTTTAATTTTTATCGTCTTAAACAAAACGAGTGATATACATAATTTGCATAATACATTATCTTTTACTTATACATTACAACAGAAACGCTGATATTTTTCTCAATACCGTATTATAAATGCATCCTTGTATCTATACAAAGTAAATTAGTTTAAATGCACCATTTTTATACCATAATTAATAATCGTTTATACATCAGATTGAAAAATGTTTCACATTTAACTATTTTGATAGTTCTGAATTCTGGTGAGACACCACACCCTAGGATCTAAACAACAGACACGATGATAATGATCAAAAAATTTTATTAACGTCATTAAATTTTTAATTGCTTTATATATATTTGCTTTCTAATTAGTTTTTAATGTACAAAATTGTTTATTAATTTCTGTATATCAATTAAAATATGTATGTATGTAAATAAGCGCCTATTGAATGAAAGTCCATATAAATTTGACCTATTTTTTAAATAAACTGGCCCTGGCTATATAAAGATTTTCCCATTAATAAGCAACAACTCTATGACTGTGCAATTCATTTGAAATTCTGGGATGAACATGTTGTAAACATGATAAATATCGAAGTTCGATTTATTAAATAAAATTCCTGAGTAAGTCCGTCTTGCACATTACTATTTCTAATGAATCCAGACGATTAAATTTACAAAACCAATTTCCCACTTAAGCACTAGTCAAAACTGATATTGGGAAACAGCTAATTGCACAAAAAATTATTACCTGTATACACCAAAATTACACATAAAACGAGTACTTAACTGATGGGAATTCTTCAGCAGAACGAATAAAATCTATCTATAAATAAAAGAACGAAAGAGGATCTCTGGCGTAAGAATCAATTAAGTTGAGACAAAACATTTAACTCAATCATGAAAATACAATCTCCTCATTGTTATAAATTTGAACAGTTCATAAGCTTTTGAATAAATGGCCGCTTATTTTTGTTCAATTGAGAAACAGATTCAGGAGCCCATGCGCATTGTTGTCTCTTTCATTGGCTTCACCAATAAATGTGCCGAATATTATGCCAATTTAGTTTTAATTTTAAAAGCTTATTAAATATTTTAAGAAGAGGAGAAATTGTTAAGAGTTTGCAATTCAGTTTCGATCTGCGAGCATGTGAAAAATAAATCATCTTTCAGTACATCTCATCAGGCTGTAGGTAGCGACTAAACTGCTAATTTATTACACTGATTTTTTCCTATATATAGGAAATTAGCAATTCAGTCGCTATAACCTGATGAGATGTACTGAAAGATGATTTATTTTTCACATGCTTGCAGATCGAAACTGAAACTCCCCTCTTCCTAAAATATTTATCAATCTGGAATATACCAGAATAACTTAATGTTTAACATTAAATATTAATGTGAAGTTTTGATCTAATTATCAAAAAATTTTACCAGAGCTAAAGAGCAGCTTTGTTTTGTTTAGGTTTTGTCTTTTACTTCTTGAAGTAAGTACATTGGCTGAAAACCTTTTCATACATTGATTTATACATTGGCTGAAAGCTGTTTTAATTTTTTTCAGACGAACAATATTTCTTCTATAACTTGTTTCTGGTTTGATGAAATTGTATTGTAACATGTGCTTCATTCTAGCTTACCACCGTGTGGTGGTTGATTGAACTTGATAGATATAGTTTGTTTTCGTTTACTAGCTCTTTCCCGGTTACTTTACCACCACAATCATAACAGTGTTCTCTTCTAATCTCCTCTTCAAGTACATTTGATGATGGAGATTCCTTGTTATGCATTGAAGTGTATTGTTGTATTCCAGCAGACAACTTTTATAATTTTTGGGTTGAGCCCACTTACATATTTTTAGCCGCTCTCGGTTTTGCATTGGGCAGTATATAAACCAATTGAATTATTAACAGCAATATATCAAGAACTCTGATTTATTTGGGTATTTTGATTATTTTCACAAATATTAGAATGCGTAGCAATTTAAGGAGATCAAGCGCGTACGAAAAAGACGTTTTTGCCGAGTTAAATTGCTAACCATAAGCACCAAATTGACAATTATGAGTGCAAAATAAAAGTTACCCGGTTTACATGAAGCTCGAGGTATATTTGTTGAGATAATTCATCGAAGTAATCATTTTATTGGAGTGAAAATCCACTATTACATAACTGATGAATTATCTGTACAATTAAACCACAAACATTAAATTTTTATTATCCAATCACATTACTTTGCACTCCAGCCTCGAAATTGGTCCATGAGTTCATCGATTGCAATCAACGGATGATAAAATTCCCTTTTACATTCTGGTTTTACTGTAGTTGTCGTTACTTCGCGTAACGGTATGGCTTTAATCCCGTTTTATTGTCCTCAAATACCCGGTTTTAATCCCTATTTCAAAATAAAGTTTTGATCCCTAATTCAATTATTTGCACTAAAATTATATATTCTACAGTTTTCCCGTTACAAATTTTCACCGTAAAAAATAGTATGAAAAATTCACTGTACTGTATTGACGGACTAGGGCCGAATTTCGAAAGGCCCAATGTCGAAAGGCCGAACGCCGAAAGACCAAATGTCGAAAGGCCGATTGTGTCGAGTGGCCAAATGTGTCGAAAAGCCAAAAGGGCCGAGAGGCCGAATATCGAAAAGCCGAATATCAAAAAGCCCATTGTGTTGAAAGGCCGAATGTCGAAGGGCCGTTTGTGTCGAAATTGAATTTAATTTTTCATCTTTTTGGAATGAAAATTTTCAAAATTTTTATTTTTATGAAAACCCGAAATTTATAATAAATAAATATGTAAATCGCCTGGAATATTAAAATTTTCTTACGTTTGTTTTTGTCATATATTTAAAAATTAATTAATTATAATAAAAAAAGAAAAATAAATAATTTTTTTTTTGGTTGGCTACCTTATCTAGAAACAAATAATACAGAAACTGAAAATCCCGAAAAAAAAACAGAAAAGAAAATCCAGAAACAAAAAAAATTCAGAAAAACAAAAATCCAGAAAACTAAAATCCAGAAACATAATTATCACAGTGCTGATCAAATTAAAATTAAAATTTATAAAATGTCTATCGAATTTGAATTTTTTCGTAAAGTTCTTAATATTTACGATAATGGAAATTACTTCGTCAACCTTGCAGACACAAATCAAAGGAATCGTATCGCTCGTATTACTTGTACTGATAGTTCTACCACAAACGTTTCAAGTTATTTTGTGGTTAGCTTAATTCGTTGGGTTAGAATGGCATCGACGAATGTATTGGAGCGAATTGCGGATTTAATGCTTCGTCAACCTTGCAGACACATATCAAAGGAATTGTATCGCTCGTATCGCTTCTACTGATAGATGTATCACAAATGTGTGTCGGCCTTTTGACCCATTTGGCTTTTAGACATTCGGCCTTTCAACACATTCAGCCTTTCGACTTATTCGGCTTTTCGACATTCGGCCTTTCGACATTCAGCCTTTCGATATTCCGCCTTCTGACCCATTCGGCCTTTCGACATTCGGGCTTCCGACATTCGGCCTTTTAACATCGAACGGTCATGACGTACCAATAATTCATGGCACGAAAAATATTCTAGTAGAATTTCTATTTTGAAAATATTTCGACTCCACCGAACTCACGATACGAAAATGAAAATATAAACGAAATTTCCCCTCCTTCGGAACTTACGATAGAGTCCTTAGGGTTTCGATTAACAAACTTCTAATCGCTGTTTAAATGGAGAAAAAAAGCTTTGAGTTGTGCGTGCAATCGGAAATATTACACTAAAGGAAATGTGGTTATTTGTATATCTTCGATCAAAATTTTATGTTAGCAATATTTATACTTTTAGAATACAAGAGCTAAAAGAGAGCTTTTATATTCTAAAGGTCTAAACATTGTTTTGTGACTTTAATATACAATTAATATTTAAATGACCTAAAAACAAGCTTTTTTTAAATTTGTTTTAAATTATTTCTCCAACATCAACTTTACTTGATTTGATTTATTTTGGTTTAGTGAAATCTAGGATCAAGAATATACCATTCTCACGGAAAGTTTAAATTCTTGCAAATTTCTCGAGAAATTACAAATAAACTTAGTTTACTTCAATAAAATAATCTTTAAAAATCACGAAATCACATTTGGAGTAGGTTTCGATGCTAATACCGATTGAATAATTCTGGAAATCTATACTAATCCAAAATTCTCAAAATCTCAAATTTCGATAATCTCATATGGGTACTCCAAGGTAAAACTAGAGTAATGTCGACAGTCTTAAATGATCTCGAAAAAATAATAAACACTCAACAAATCTCAAATAAGCTTAAGAATTCCATAAAATATTGAAAACATCGATATATCACCAACTCTGTAACAACGTTATTACAGCACTTTGCAAATTTAGGGTACATAGACTACTATCGAGTAACTTGCATAGACTCGAATAATGTCAAATTATTTTATGATTCCAGAATAACAACCTCAACAATTCTCAAAAAATGTCGAATCTTCCCGAAAATCCTGCGAATCCTAGTATAATATTGAAAAAGTTCAATGCTAATTGCAAAGCAACTCAAAAGAAAAAATAACATCTTTTCTGAAAAGAAACTGGAAGACCTCATCGAACCTCTTAGAGAAAAATTGTAACAAATAAATTTTATGTCACGTTCGATTGAATAGTTTTTACGATTTTGGATCAAACAAATGCTGAACTCTTCTTAGTAAAAATTGATCTCAGTTCAGTTTTTTATATAGATCAGTTTGTTGCGTCAATTTGTGTATAATTTAAAATTGCTATAAAAAATTAATTAGATTTTTGCTTGTGTGAAAATTTAAGTCAGCAACCGCCGCAAGTTATATCTTTCATATTTAACTAATCACGAGTTCATATTTAACCTATATATAGGAGGAGTCGCTGTATTTATAGAGGAATGCGATTTCACCAGATAATGAGACTAAAAGCAGCCTCACGGTATCCTCGGCTTTCGTTTGATTACAGTGGATGTTTTTTCTGACTTTTTTTAGCCTTAAGCTAGTAAGGAGTAAAGAAGAGCATGACGAAGAAACTGCCTGTTATTTCATCCAACATTTAGGATATTTTGAATAAAAATGTGTATTATATTATTGAAACTCATTTTTTAAAAAATTACTTTTCAATTGTTGTGGCTATTTCAGTTTTATTATATATTACATATATAAAAATAATTAAAAGGCAATTTTTATATTATTTTTAATTTATATATTTTAAATAAGTATATTCCTTATAGTGAAATTTTATTATTTTAATTTTCGATTTAAAATAAGGAAGGGAATAAGTATTGCTTCAACTGAAGATGATGTTTGTTGGCATCGAAATCGATTTTGAATCGAAAATTAAAATAATAAAATTTCACTATAAGGAATATTTATACTTATTTAAAATATATAAATTAAAAATAATATAAAAGTTGCCTTTTAATTATTTTTATATATGTAATATATAAAAATGTGTAGTAGTGCCCCATTTTCCAAGTTCCCAAAGGTGGCAAGTTTACATGGTACGCATGGGGAAAGGACACCGACCTACAGTTTTATACAAGTCTGGTTCACATATAGGTTCTGCACTCCGTTACGACAAATTAATTCTAAAATTCACTCTTAAATTCAACCTCACTCTAAAATATACCCTTTAATTCCACCTACCCTAGAAATCACCCTAAAATTCACTGGAAAACCCTCTCTAGAACTAACTCTGAACTTCACTCTATAATTCACTCTAAGTGTCAGGAATTTAGAAGGCGAGAACACTTAGAAACTTAAATAAGAATTTTATCAAATTTAAGAATTCTGAAGTTTGGAAATTTAGTGAAAAAATTAATTTCGGATTTTACAAATTTTATAAAATAGTTAAATTCAAATTTTAGAAATTAACGAATTTTAACTAAGTTTGGAAAGAAAAGAAATTAGGAAATTTAGGAAATTTTAGATGTTTTGTATTGTGGGGATATTACCTATAATTTAATAAAATTATTGCGAATTTGGGAATGTACAAATGGAAAATGGGAGTTTAAAGATCTAAATCTTTAAAGTTAGTCAAATTTAAGAATCCTGATATTTAGAGAGTTTTTACAACATTTTTGAAATTTAGAATTTGTATTAGGAATTAGTTAATTTAGACATTTAATACTAAATATGTACAATACATTTAATTTAAGATTTTGGAAATTTAGAAATTTAACAAATAGGGAAATTCTCGTATTTAAAATTTTTGATTTTAGCAAAATGTACGTATATATATGGTTTTTTGGAATAAAAGAAAAAATTTAGAAACGGTCTAAATTTAGAGTCGGTTGTGCAACATGTGGTCGAGCATTATTGTGCAGAAGAATTGGGTCCTTCCTATTGATTAATGCTGGACCCAGATGTTTTAGTTCTTTATGCATTCTGTTAATTTGTTGACAATATTTCTCTGCTGTGATATTTTCGCCAGGGTTCAAGAAGCTTTAGTGGATAATTCCGGCTGACGACCACCAAACAGTCACCATAGTCTTTTTTTGATGCAGATCAGGTTTGGAGAAGTGTTTAGGAGCTTTGCCACGGTCCAACCACTACGCTGAACGTCGTCGGTTTTCGTATAGAATCCACTTTTCATCGCACGTCACAATGCGATCGAGAAATGGTTCGTTTTTGTTGCGCAAAAAAAGTGAAGAGCCAATTTCATAACCGCGATTTTTTTTGGTTTTCGTTCAATTCGTGTGGCACCCATTTGTCAAGCTTCTTCAACTTTCCAATTCGGCTCAAATGTTCCGAAATTAATCCAATACTTACGCATAGGTCCCCTGCAAGCTCTTGAACAGTCGTGCGTGGGTTTGCTTCCACCAAAGCCATCAATTCAATAGCAGAAGGACGTCCGCGACCTTTCTCATCTTCAAGACTGAATTCACCACGATGAAATTTTTGAAACCAACGTTGTATTGTGCATTCGTTAACACTTCCTTGGCTCCAAACTTCATTAATGTTTCGAGCCGTTTGTGCTGCACTGCGGCCGAGTAAAAATTCATACAACTAAATTTGGCAAAATTCTTGTTTTGACATCTTAACTTCAAAGGTCTAAAAATAGACAAAACTACAATTTAGATTAAAAATAGATTATATGGTAAGAAAGAGAATAAAATAAGCTTTAAAATGACGTATAATGTTAAACCCTTTGCGTAATTATTTATTGTTAAAAAATTGTACAAACAAATAAAATCATAAAACCTGCATTAATTTCTGAACAACCTAATAATATATAGTTTATAATCTGAAATAGATTTAATCGCGTCTTGAACTTTTTGGCCCATATCAATTGTGTTCAAATTATTATTTTTCTGTTTCCTCTGAAATTTTGCATTGTCGCTAAATAAATTAAGCGATCTGAATGAAGATTATTTATCTATAAACAAGAAGTTCGAAAACCCAGAACATGTGCGAAGAAATCAGGACGCCTCGTCCATCCTACACAAGAATTTGCGTATTACCATGATAAAAAATTCCTTTTGTGATTCGATTCCGGAAGTCTCAACCTAACTGCCATAAGTTTTGTACGCTGATCCAATCACGCTTGCCACAAATAAGTGGCAATAAACACAATATAACCTTCAAATCAATCTAATTGTTTTGAGTAGTAATAAAATTGTTTATCTCTTCTGGTTTTAATTAAAATAAACCGCATTTCATAAAAGTTCTACAGTGTATATTGTAAATTATATCATAAACATTGATAATTTTCACTTTTTAAGGTAGGTCGTACACAATGCAGAATAATTACCGCCGCTAAATAAATAATTTACTGGCAACTCTAGAAATATTATCATTTTCACGAGGCGACCACAATTAATATTTTCAACCACAATAAAAACTATATATAAATTACCTAATCAACACCGTAGAATACATAAATTAACAAGTATTTTTTTAGATATGTAAATGTATACATTTTAATTAATTCTAATTTAAATACAACTATGGTTTTAGATTGTCCTATTTATGCAGTAATATACAGTTTATTCTCCGTGGCTGCCCTTTAAAAAAAAAAATATTTGGCGTGTTAATATATTGCAAATTTTTGAACTACGGTTTACGCTGGATAAACTGTATTTTTCAAAACAAACCACGTGCTATAGTATATTACAAAAAAAATGTAAATGTTAATTTCAAATGTAACTATGACATAATTTAGAGATGAGAATTAAAATACTTTTATGTATTTTGTTTGGCTTTGTGTCTATTATTTACATATCATCATATACATCAGTCAAAGTTCTTTTTGTCGAGATCAATCTTTTGTTGTGTAAAGCATCAGTACGGTATTTTTGTTATCAGCAAGTCGAAATAAATTTACATTTTAAAATTCAGCAAATATCTGAACTTGGAATGAATAAAGTAAATATTATTATGCGCATATTGTATAGTCAAAAATTCAAAAATGCGAATACTCTGCAATTTACAAAGCAAAAATGGCAGTTTGGTTAATTAAAAATCGATATGTTTACATTATTTCGTTTTTCGCAACATTTGCTTATAAATGGGTGATTGAAATTCGATATACAGGATATACACCAAATACGTTCTTGGCAAATATTTATGGATTTTGTGTGGTTTAATTGTATAGTGAAGAATTTTTAGATTTTGCACGTGGATCTATTTATGCGTAAACGTGTTTGGCCTTTTTCACTGTACTTCATTGTAGTAAATGATATATTTGTATATATGTAGGTAGATTGTACAAAACCTTCAAATAATTAAACAGGTATCTAATCTAATATTTGTGAATGTAAATTGATCACCTAAAATAAATAAATCAAAGAAAATGGTTTGATAAATCGTTATCGTAAAAAATTAATTTCGAAGCAATAGTTTTGGTTCTGTGTAAACAAGTGGCCCTCAATAAATTAATACTGTTGAATAAATTAATACTGTTGAGATTTAAAACGTTCTGTCTAGACGTATCGAGACACAGTTCCTAATTTTTAACAATCATTATTGGTAGATTGTAAGCTGAGCTGAACGATAGGTAGGGAGAATCGTAATATTTTCAATTATTTGAATATTTTAGGCTTAACTAATAATACGTTACGTATTTCATAATAATACTTTCGACTTAACTATAATTTGGCTAAAATGGGTCATATTTAACTGAGGTGTCACACAAAATTTGAAATAAAATGTCGCCAAATTATTCTTAAGAAGATTAGAGTTCATTAATTTGTTGCTTGTTTGTATTCGTTCTCAAATCTCAATCGGTTATATCATCTCCTCTTCACCGACAAACGAAATGTAATTTTTACTGTGTGGGAATAATATTTACGCTCATTCCAAATTGCTACATTTTGTGGCCAGCTTGTTTTCGAAGTTTTATTGTTGTATTTTTTTTTTTAAATTGGCTCCTTTGGCTTTTCCTTCATTTCAGTTTCCCGATACATTTTTTGTGAAAATCGGGCGTAAATAAAAACATAAATAGAAGGAATATTCGTAATATTTAATATAGATTTTCCAGTTGTTATTTAATAAAAATATATTGCTTTCAAATATTTTACAATTATTTTCTTACAATTAAAAATCTGTCACAATTTAGCTGTCAATATTTATCGCAAACCATACCTCACAATAATTAATGGTCCGTTAAAAAAATGTTTCGGACAGAATGTTAATCTGAGGACCAGCTATTGATTTTGAGTTTCCACATAAATTTGAGCAACCTATCATTCGCTTGGGGGTCAATTCTCCTTCTATGAAAAAATCGCATGAAAAAAGTCTTTTCATTTACATCTAGTTAAACATTTTTATTTTTTGAATGCAAAAAACCAAATTATATAATTTTCACAATATTGTGGGCCGATTTTGTTTCCATGAAAAATAAAATGAAAAGATTTCTCAGTGGAAAAAACCATGATTCGAAAGTGTTTTTTATGAATACATACTTGATTATTTTCGTCAAAATATTCTCATATGAAAAGAATTTATTCATTGAGTATTTTGATGGTGAGAAAATCAATAAAATATGTATTAATGTATCGATATACCGATAAACCAAAAGTTGTGTCCTAAATCGCAAAGTGTTGTGGTTGATCGCAATCAACTGATCATACTTCAACTATTTGTAGAATAAGTATGAGAGCAAGCGAACTTGGTAGTTTTGATAGTTTATGAAAATATTGAAAAACGGAAAAAGCTTGTGTTCATATTCCAAAATTCCAAACTATTTCAAATGTATATTTCTGAAATTTTTAATTCACATTATTTCCAATGATTTTAATTTCGAAATATCTCTATAAATATGCCTCAAATTTCTTATTGTAAATTTCTTGATTTATTAAAATGGACTTTATTCCTTAATTTAAAAAAAAGGCCTTTTCAATCATAAGGTGTGTTTTTTTATTCAGGCCTGTTCGAGTTCGCGATACCAATTTATCGAATTTAGTCAAATTAATAACAAATATTTTCATTTTTCTTAACTGGATAACGTAGATCTATATGTTTTCTTTATTTAACAACAAAAATTCACTCGATATGTTTGTTAGTTTTTATACGTTACGCGGTTGTTCTGTATAATCTTTCCAATTGTAGAGTTTGTAAAGTACTAGCGTAGCACAAGAAAAATAACAAATAGGGTTTCCAATCCGGATATCCGATTTTCGAATAATCCGGATTATTCGACCAATTTTGACTATTCGATTATTCGGATATTTTCACATAATTATTCGGATATAATACATATTTCGTTTTTTACGTTTAATTTTACTCAGAAAACCTATAATAATCAAAAACGTAATAGAAACTGGTAATATTCCTCGTTCCAATAAATTTTTGGACTACTCTAAAAAAGACGCCGCTATTGAATTAGCCGTATAAATTTTTGAAAGAATTTATCCATTTGACCGTGGTAAGACTCATGATGACTGTGAGGATGTACATAGTTGAAGTAGAAACAATCTCAAGTGAAAATGAACATGAAATAACTCACAGTACAAAATCACTGCAACAACAACTAGAGGTGGCAATTTCTTCAATTACACAATTTGGAGAACAGAATGAAATTAATAGCTCAACATTGCGAGAAAAGATTTCCTGTTGATAAGCAACTCTAAAAGCAGGACAGACAATTTAAATAATTTATTTAATGCTTTGCTTACAATTAAACCAACGTCAACAGCGACGGAAAGCGTCTTTTCAATTGCGGGTTTAACTAGAACACAAATTAGAACTCGTCTTAATTTCGAGACATTTAATGCAATTGTTTTTTTTTAAATGAAATAAATGTGGGTTAGTGAATATCGGCCCTAACCCACATTTCTAACATTTTTCAAGAATTGCAAAAAACGAGATTTTTGACAGATAATACCATACGCTTTAGGGCCGAACAAAATTGAATGTGGAACGTGTTTTATTGGTTTTTAGGTTAAACCAATCGCACAGAAAGACGCGACGTGTTGCATTCTACAATTTGGTATCAAAATGTCATTTTTGAAAAAAATGTGGGTTAGGGCCGATATTCACTAAGCCATCGAAAGTTTCTTATGATAAGTATTAAATTTACATGTTAGATTTATTTATAATTATAATGAACTGCAAATGAATTAAAAACTCATGAAAAATTGGAATACATACATATATATTATATTTTTATTTATTATCCGGATATTCGGATTATCCGAATAATTTTATTTGTAAGTATTCGATATTCGGATAATCACAAATGTCGGATATTTGGAAACCCTAATAACAAAAATGTTCTATGGATTTTTCTTATTAAATATAGAACAAGTCTTGATCTACCATATCCAGTTAAAAAATTTGACAGTATTCGATTTTAAACTGACTAAATTCGATAAAATGCTATCGCGAACTACAACAACGATAAATAAAAAACGCACCATTAATTTCCAAGTTTTACAATTCCCTAAGCTTCTTTAATTCTAAATTCAAGCACCTGATTTTTACTCCTATTTTAAAAATCTGTAAATTTAGAAATATCTTTTTGAATCTAGGATTTCAAAATTATGTCATATATAGTACAAATAGTTTTTCGAAGCAACCGCGTTTGAACATTATTTCGAAGTATTAAGAGTTTCACCAAACAAGAAACTGAAATCTTGTTTTAACGATTTTATTTTACCGCTTCACACACTTCAAATATGATCAATATTTGAAGATTCTTCATATTCTAGACGTTTCAAAGTAAAGAAAATTCGTAAATTCAAAAATACTTACAACTTGAAACTAACTATATATAGAACATTTAAAATTTTATGAAATTCCTAATATCGCATTTTCATGAATTTGACAAATAAAAATTATTTGTGAAATTGTTGAAATTATGAATTATTTGGACTTTTCATAATTTAAAATTTCGAGATAACTTATCTTTATTGTTCAATCAGAATATAAATATTTTAATATTGTGTATTTCAAACTCTCTTGTATTTTGTCCTAGTACGAATTTCGTTGTACTTTTTATGAGGAATAGTTACCAATTTATTTTATCAAAAAAAGTGCAGTAGAAGTCGAGATAAATCGCAAAAAGCGTTTTTTGAGGTTATAAGGAGTGGTTTAACACCACATATACGGGCCTATAGCACAAATTTTAACATACGGAAAGTCTTCAAATGTCATGTCGAGTCGAAATCAAAAGAGACATTTACAGGCACGCAATGTTCCTAAAAGCCATTAATTAAAATACCAAATGAAAAATTATCAGAAATATTTATTTTCGGCTATATCATATGTATGTATGTAGGTATATGGGCCTATAGCACAAATCTCAACAAAAAAGGGCTTGTTTGCTGAATAAAAAAGGTTTCGTTAATATCTCACAGAGTACTACAACTTAGACTACTCTGTATAATTTTTTGGATTTGACGGTTAAAAAGGTTCCTTGGTAGATTACTTAGAACTAACTAACACGTATTTTTATCTTCGGCCTTTAACAATTAGATATCCAGTTAAAAATGTATTTTCTGAAAATTTGGTCCGTGTCACAATATTACGTGAGTAACGTCAAAATTGACCGATATGATTCTTCACTCAGCGGTTGGCATCATTATGGACCATTCGAGAATACAAAATAATAAAACACAAATATTGTAATACATAATCAGAATTAACGTTTATTACCTTTTGTCACCGAATCTCACCTCCTCGTCACATACCATTTCATTTTATATATCTCCCAGCGCCTTTCTCTAAATCTTGCTCCACCCTAATAGCGTCCCGTAATAATTTGCTATTAAGGTTTGTATACGATCTTACACCAAGAAAATTCATTATTCAGAAATAATACCTTAAAACGCGATTTTAATAAAGCAATTCACAATAATAATGTATCGATCAATATATCGTTGAAATTTCAATCACTAAAATTTCCGGTATCATTCTTCGTTTTTTCCCCTTTACCTGTAAAACCGGTTTTGTTGCGGATTCATTTTTCAACCCAAAATTTTTTGGTTTCTAAGCCTCACCACACTAACATAAGCAAACATGAAATGAAAAAAATTCTCAAGGACATTTTTGACTTTTATTTTAAAACAACATTTTTACACATTCATATAAATGTATTGAAGAATCCGGATTCATTTGAGACTGTGTGTGGATGCCACTGGTATTTTGATACCAGAAACCAGTATCAAATGAGACCCAGTGTGGATATGCCCAACCAGCTAATCTACACTAGGTCTCACGAGTCCGGTATCGTTCTTCGTTTTTTCCCCTTTACCTATAAAACCGGTTTTGTTGCGGATTCATTTTCAACCAAAATTTTTTTGGTTTCTATAGCCTCACCACACTAACACAAGCAAAAATGAAATAAAAAAATTCTCAAGGACATTTTTGACTTGTATTTTTTAGTGTAATTTTGTGTTTCGACAGACGCATACATAAAATTTATTGAAGAATCAGGATTCATTTGAGACTGTGTGTGGATGAGACTGGTATTTTGATAACAGAAACCAGTATCAAATGAGACCAAGTGTGGATTGGCGGAATGGAATGTGTTGCTATTCATAAAAGCTTACTAGATATATTTTATTTTTAAACGATTCAAATTTCCTGGCACTTGTAAACTTTTTGAAGCCCCTTAACTCGCAAACCTAACCATTTTTTGGCCTGATCTTTGCGATAATATATTTTTCTAGGATTGCATAGGTTATATACAGCATATATATATATTCAAAAAATGTACGCAATATTTTACATAATGAAAATAAAATTTTTTTGAACCTTTTTATTTTTATTTTATAGCTTTAAATCAATATGGCGTGCGGCATGTTTGATCAAGTTGCGAATTATCGTAACATTAATCAATTTGCGTTACAGTCACAAAATAAAAAATGCATTTCTTTAGTTTAACTTAATATTTATTAATTTTTTAATAATTTATAATAAAAATCCTATTTATTATAAAAATAGCAAAAATTTATTTTGGTATTTTCATTAATGAAAATAAAATATTCACCCCTATTATGATTGTCGAGTGTCGATCGAATCGACAATAATAATAGGGCTGAATATATGTAACTATCATTATAATTTTGTATTTTTATTAATGAAAATAAAATAGTATATAGCCTTTAATTAGTTATACTATTTTATTTTCATTAATGAAAATACCAAAAAAAATGTTTGTGTAACTTTTTGAAATTTTACAAATTTTAAATTAAAATTCAAAATAAAATATTACTGCTAATTTTATTTAAATTTTTGTAATTATTGTTTCATTAATGAAAATATATAAAAATAAAATTTATTAACCTGTATTCATGTACTGTACTTAAAAATGTTTTCATGACAAATAATATTTATTTTAACATTTTTCAAAAATGGAATAAAACAAAAGAAAAATGAAAAAAATATTTAGCAATAAAAAACAAAATTAATTGTTATTATAAATCACTTGGTTTACTGTGGGAAAATTACTTGGATTACTGTTAGAATATAGTAGAAAATTTTGATTTTTACAAATACACTGAACCTAAGCATTTTTAATACATTTTGAAAATTATTTAAAAATGTGTTCAAAAATGAATTTAAAATGAGCCTTTTTTTATTCAGTTTGAAAATGAATTAAAAATGTGTTGAAAAATGAATTTAAAATGAGCCTTTTTTTATTCATTTTGAAAATGAATTAAAAAAAAAATGAAATAAAATTGTTTTTTTTTTTGTTAAAGTTCCATTTTTAATTCATTTTTTCAATTTTCGATTTTTTGTCTAAAACAACATTTTTAATACAGATTTTATTTATTCAAAATGAATTAAAAATGGTTCCAATTCTTCATACTAAAATCACCATTTTTAATTCAGTTTTGATGTACATTTTTAATTCAGCCTTTTTTAATTCGTGTAGCCTTACCCTATAGGTAAATCATGATAAATGCAGAAAACAGAACTGAGCCGAAAACAAAGATTTGTGCTATACTATTCTCTATAGCTCCAAAGCCGTTATTATTAAATGTTCACTCTCGTTTGGGGTTAGTTTTCAACTTATAATGTAAAGGATGCTGATTATTGTTACAATCAGCAACAAAAAGGCCCTTAAGCAAAAAAAACCGAACTAAAAAATAATATTTATTTAAAAATTTGGAGCTATTTATGTAGTAAGGGTTATTTCAACCCCTATAATTAACCCTATGGACATTTCTGGTTTTAATTTGTATGTAAATTTAAACGTTTTTAGGATAAAATGTATAACAATTACATTTGGGTACAATATTGTAAAGAGAAACAATACCAATCCACAAAAATTGGATTGTTTTTTATTTTTAGGGGTAAAGCTCCCCCCCCCCCCCAACCGCTAATTGCGAAACCTAAGTTTTCGTAATCTACACTCCAAACAATAAAATAAAAGTAGTCTGGGAACGGCAACCGAACTTTTATCGACTTTATACATTTTGACTGAACTATTACAAAAAAAAATGTTTTCGATTTTTGGCTTGGTTTCGGAGACGTCGAATGTTATTGAATGCAAACTACCCATTCTCTTTACTCCTTATATAATTCAATTAATGTTCATCATAACTAAATTATTTCTAATATTACTAGACAGCTCCGTCTCCTATTCGCTAGGCTGACCAACTTCCAATGTCACCTGCACGCTACGCTCGCTAATCATCGGTTAATTTATAAATATTTTCGGTGGCGGGTTCAATAAGAAAAAAATAAAACATTGTTGCTGTAGTGTTGTTATTGTTGTTCCTTATTATGTAAAACGGTTTTACTGTAATACCAAAACCAAAACAGATAACATGTGACCACTCCGTCAGCTAATCGTATCACGAAAAGAGCTTTTTTCGGTGGAGCATTCTTATTTTTATATACATTTAGAGAGATTATTAGCAAATTATAATATGTACTTCATTATTTTGGTTCGGAGATGATTGCCCGGAGCAAACAAAAAAAATTCTGTAATTTTCATTGGTTTATCGTAAAAAAATGTTAAGATATTACTAAACTACAAACTGTTGAACGAAAGCGAATTTTCCCGAGAATTATAAAACGATCTCCTTTGACAAAATTATCATCGGTTCACTTCATTGAAAATCGCTTGATAATTTTTGAACGTGTTGATCTGCAGAATTCCAAAATTGGGTCGATGATGCAAAGTAAAATTTTTATAAAATACAAACTCATTTAATTCCATTCGTTCTAATAATATTTATGTTATTAAAAGCGATAATTTATAAAAAATTATAGTTAGATGAATAAAGATACGGTCGATGACGTACTTAATTAAGCGTATTTGTTTTGCATGGTATATTTTAATTAAATTAACCATTACAACAACGATAATTGCACTTTTAGTATACTATACACCGTCCAGTAGATTAATTTATTTTAAAACTCTTAATAGCTTTGTGTAACGCATTAACGATTCAATCACGGATGTTTTGATTTTGTAAACTGCTGATGGTGATATGAAAACTCAAACGCGTTCATATAAATTCTAATCGCTTCTTCAATTGTATGTTATAAAATTTTGATTTTTACGATATCCTTTGCTGGGTTGGGCAAAGTTTTTTTCCATTAAAAACAAATCGGCTTCTGGTTTATCGACAACTCGTGTTCAGAATAATAATATGCTGTTATCATTCATCTGCGATAAGATTAAATATAAAAAACTCGAATTTAATACTTATGAACATATTATTGCTTATAATTAGCATTTTCATCGTTGTAAATAAGAATTAATATAAAACAAAAATTTGCATCAACAATTTTCTTTACACTTCATATCGATTATTGCCATTTTTTTAGTTTTATTTGCAAAACTAATATTTAGATCTTCGCCTTACATACGCTATCAACTTAACTTAAATATTATTTATTATTATTATTGAATAAATATTGAATGACATAAATTACAATTTTCCTATTGCTTTTTGAATAAATAAACAGCATTTTATATTGGGAAGTTAAGTCAATTTATGATAAGATAAGTATGTACATACTCAAAAAAATACTGAATTATTTGTTACCATCGAATTTATTGTCTCAAGTATCAAGTGAAGTGTTTGTTGGCCAGCAACGTAGCTAATATTAATTCTTTAATTAGTTTAAAAATAAATGTTTTCACTTTCCACGAGAAAACTTTAAGTATACGATTGACAAGTGTGTACCGAATTTAATTAAGTTTATTACTCTATATTGTTGATAATTGAACTAGTTAGGTTCTGTGTATTTAATTAAGATGTAATAATTGTTTATTTTATAGTGTTTCAATTGTGAAGGCTTGGTGGAAAAAGCAATTATTTAATACGTTTTTATTTTATTTTTCAGATCACTAGTGTCGGATCAGTACATCAACTGATCAAAATGGCGAAGCAAAATGAGCAGGAAATGGAGACGTTCCTGAGCAATGGAACAAAGTAAGTTGATCAAAAATAGTGTTGTAAAATATGGTTTAAATTTAGTTATATAATGTGTCGCATGTCGTTAAACGAGCGCTTTCGATCTATGATTTTTTTGTTTAAAATACATACATACCTACCTGTGTAACTTTAGAATTTTTAAACCCCGTTTATCTAGAAAATTTATAATGGATCTATCTCGTATAATCAGTACATTAAAAGTGTAGTAATTTCTTTGAAATATTTGAAAAAGAGGCAAAAATCCAAATATTTTTACAGAAAAATCTGTTTTTTTCATGACGATAGCCTGTTTTCCACCTGTCTCAGTTTAATTTAAACATTATGTGATCGTACAAAAGTTAAAATTGAAATAATGAATAACTTTAAAAACTGCAATCGATTTCCAGTTTCGAGAAAAGAAGAAGTTTATTTAGTTACCATATTCTGGTTATTCCCGAGGAATTGCCAATAGGGAAAAATATTACTGTAAATGTGAATTCCGGTTTTTTATTACGCATTTGGTATAGTGTATGGATTCTGAGCAATGATTTTGGTCATAAAATGAGAGTTGTGATTTTCATCTATGTACTTGATGTACAATACAATAGTATTAAAATAAAACCAAGCAACAATGTAATGCCTACTTATATTTGAAAATCCCAAATCTCAAATCTCATTTTGCGACCAAAATCAAATTGAATTGTTTTGAAATAAATTTCCATGGAAAAATACTATTCTTTCAAAGTTTCGCAACATGCGTAACTAGGTATAGAGTAACATTCCTCGGCGAGTAATAATTTCAAATTGCTGATACACCGATGACCAATGAGAGTTGCGCTTAGAAAGTGGTATTGTTCCCAGTTAGCCCATAACAGTAATTAAAAAATCCTTTAAGCTTTTTACGTAACACGTAATAGAGGATGCCAGGGAGAGTCTTAAAATTACATAAAATCAAATTTATATCTTATACCCGTATAACCATTGGCTTGATGAACTCTGAGATGTGTACCTAATTAATTGATTCTGTTGATAATCACTTATCTGGTCTTGGTAAATCGTGATTCATGGTTCTTTTGCAGCATTCTGTAAATGAACATTAGAAAATAGAATAAATATTTTTCAATGTTTATTAATATGTTTAGTTCAAACGAAAGCTACTATCATTGGGTAAACATCAACACTGAAATACAATTGTTTGTGTCCCTTAGCCCTTGAAGACTTTGTTGTTAATCTTTTGTCTTTTGTTGAATACATTTATTTCCCCTTCTTTCTTCTTAGCGTGCTCTTTTCTGTAATATGAGTTAGTGTAGCGAGTTGCCGCTTTCTTGTTCCTTATCGGTTTTCTTTTCTTGGGCAAATTTTTTGTCAAAAAACGGGTTGGAGTTCGTGCGAAATTTAAAGAAAACCTTTTTTGACAATTAAAATGGCTGATGCATTGCTTCCACATGTTGATGTAACATCATTTCATTTCTATGATTCAAACAGGAACTCAAAATAACGGCCATCTAGTATTCATCTAGCCCGTACCACTTACTATTATACCGACTATTAGCTAGAGGTCTAACGCGGTTATAATAGCTGGCTAGGCTTTAGGGTTGGGCGTGGTGAATGTTGTCAGGCATGGCAAATGTTTGAGTAAACCGCAAAAATTAAAATTTGGAACTTACATGCTGGAACCACCAACCTTCTGGTTCAAGCGGGTCAGTCGTCCAGTATATCGGGCAAGTCTTATTGAATCCATCCGGCATCCCTCGGGACGGCTGACAGGGACAAGTTCTTCTGTTTCTAAATTACCAAAAAAGTAACTGCCTACTGTTTTCCAGTATGTGGCATTAAGGCAAAAATAGAACATTGCTTAATTTTGCATATCGCATTTTTTTTGTGTTTCACAAATTACATAACCTAAAAAAGTGTATCTTAGAAAACCAAAAATGTTGCATGTTCTACTGCCTTCATAATTTTTATTTAGGTTTTCTGGAGGAAAGTTACTTTTGAAAATTGTCGATTTATTGCCATTCTTAATTCAAATTCGCCAAAAATGCAGTTAATTTGTTTTCCAAAAACACACAGAATTATAAAATTAGGGGCGCGCCAAGGCTACTAGCAGGTGGGGTGCGAATCATTTTTGACGCCCCCACATATTTGCTTAAAAAAATTATTATTAAATTATTCAATATACAATGCGACGGCGTAAGTCAAAGAAAGTAAGAAACTTTTGCTGATCAATGGGAAAAACGAAAAATTTGGGAATGAAATAATAAACTTAAGTTTATTTCACGAAATAAATATTTTTACATGTTGATTGTTTAAAAAAAGTAAAATAAAATAATAGTTTTACACTAAAATGACACAAACATACAGAGCCGTATTCAAGACGGTACGAGCGGTGCCGTCGCACCGGGCCCCCGAATATTAGGGGCCCCGAAATCCCCATTACTTTTGCAAAGGCATAGACAAGTTTTTCTAATATGAATCATAATACTTATACAGGATCAGTGAATGATCAACAAATCAGCAATTTAAATTTTACTACATCTTTAACTGACGTTTTGTCTACAGATGATATATCTGAAATTAATAATAACAGATCCTGCAACTTGGCCTGAAGTAATTTGTAACAACACGGTAGTGCTGTTACGAGAAATTTACTTACTCAGAGGCTTTGGAGCGGTCACTTTATAGCCGGCTAGAAGCTCAGGGTAAAGGGGTGGGGTTTTCCAAAGCATAAGTAAGTCTTGATAGACCGCTAGGGAAGGTCACATGAAAAGAAAGGAATATGAATAAAGGAAAAGGTACAAGGCAAAGGATCAACTTACCAAAAATATGCTGAGACTACACCTACCAATTCATCCTGATCCGTTAGCTTTTAGCCTCTCATTCTGAAAAGCGAAACTTTAGCGAACTCAATACGAAAGAAAAGAAAATAACCAACAAAAAATAAAAAATATGAAACTTCTATTGAAACTTGAGTGAGAAGAGAGCTACTTTTCTTTAAACATAATTTATTGAATAACCAAAAGCAGATAGATAATAAAAAAAATACAATGAAAGCATGAATGAATAAAATTTTGGTTTTTAGATAAATTTACTTAACCTAATGACGTCATGTATACTATAAAGATGAACGGAAAATAGCAAATATAGAATAGCTAAAGATTGATAAATGAAAATTTAACTATTTACCTTCATCATATTAAAATTAAGAAAAATTTTATACTTAAATAATAATAATAATAATATAATATAATATAATAAAAGAAAATATAAAGTAAAAATCTTATCTTAATGTTTTTATGTAGGCACGGCCAATATTGCAGTATATTTATTGTCTTTCTGTAATTAGTCAATTGTTTTATTTTTGAGTGTTTTTTTTTCACTAAAAAGTCTAAATAAAACTTTGAGTTAAATTGTTTTTATTTAGATTCACTCATTATCTGTTATTTTGATTTTTCACTAATTAGGAATCTTTCACTAAGTCAAAAATGTGGTCAATTTCTACAACATACATATTGTTCCAAATTTTATATGACTAAAAATGTTATTTGCACTGGTATATAACATAATACAATATACATAGGGTGAGCACATTTTTGAGTTCACTTGGAATTATTATTGGAATGTTTATTATCGGATGGAACCGTTTGAATTTTTTTTTGCACTTTCAATTTATAATTTTGTTATTAGTTATTTTTGTTTAAGTTTCTTATTATTCGTAAAGTTTATTTTAAGTTTTAGGCAATTACATTAGAACTTATGATTATTTTGTTTCATTTAAATAAAGAACGAATGAAACTTATGCACAATAAAAATTCACTTAATCGTATGTTCTCAAATTCAACAGTTTATCATTTTTTTTTCTTTGAACTGTATTTGTTTCGATTTTATACACAAAAAAAATCACTAAATTTACGACATTATTTTTTTTAAATGAAATAGATATAAAGTTACAAACTTATGATTATTAACCGTAAAATTCATTCAATTTTTAATTGTTTCTGGAATATTTTTATGATTCCAAAATTATAAACTTAAATTTAAACAAACAAAAAGAAATGGTATAACACAATTATCACCATATTATAAAGTTTCATATTTTTTTCAAAAACAAATATGAGCACCAATATAAGAACTTTTTCTTTTCTTTTAATATTTTAAAACTCAAAATTCAAACACGATATGCTGACACTTTTCAGCAGAAAACCAAAAACTTTATAGAACAAACTTAATAAAAAACTATACTAAACGGACTTTAATAATCACACGATATTGGTCAAAACCAAAAAAAAATTTTAATAATTTTAAGTCATTAAATTTTATGACTTATATTACTTATTATTGTCCGATCCGACAATATTCATAATTTTTCACAAACTGACTAAAAAAAAAATCCAAAATTGTTTACCTTTTATACCCATAATAAAATCAGATGATAATAGCAATCCCTTCCCAATCGAATATTCTCGTTGTTGAACGGGACCATCCCGTAAGATTTTTTTCAACGACTTTTTATTTTCCCGCGCTTTAAACATATTGTATTGTATTGTATGTATGTATGTTTGACCACTACGTCAGGGATGTAAAACCATATTAAACGCATGGAACGACTTAGCGTTGCGTGTCGTTGCAAATTATTGATAAAAAACGGACATTTTTGGTTGATAATTTCACGGAGAGTCTGAAAGGAAATCAGTATAAAAAAATTATCATGGTAGAAGTTTCAATGACATAGATTTTTGACATATATTGATGTTTCATTGACATATGCTTTTCCCGCTTTAAAATTTTGCTATATACCAAATTTTCGTAAGAACCAATTATCCATATCATTCGGTATACTTATATGTAAATATATCATTAGCAGAGATGGGTAAAACGCTAAAAAATCTGACTTTTCGACAATTTTGGCAAAAATAGGTCAACAACCCTAAATTATGATCAAAAACGGTCGAAAAGTGTCAAAAACTGTCTAAACGTGTCAAAACCTGTCGGAAAGTGTTAAAAGCTGTGCGATTGATATTGAGAACAAAAGGAAACAAAATATTCTTATTGTTCCATGAGCCAGTTTTTGAAATACAATGGTAAATTTTGAAAATGTTTAAACTTCGGATTTCGGAACGTAAATAAAGTTAAAAATTTGCATTTTTCAATTTTTATCGCTGTCAAAAAGTGTCGAAAAGAAAGACTGTCAAGAATTCGTGTCAAAAAGTGTCGAAGACTGTGTCATAAATACTACTTTTCGGCACTACCCATCTCTGGCATAAACATTTCGACTGTCGAGGCCAGTCATATGACAATACGAGTCTAAAATTTTAGAGCAAAATAAAAGGGTATTGTATGTTCCGTGTGGGGGACATAACGTTAATTTGCTCAATTAAAACAAGGAACTTTTTCATTAGCATAAACAATCATTATAAAATATTTGCTGCATCTACAAAGCGTTTACAAATTCAAACAAATCATTTAAAAATAAGTCTCAAACCACCAAGCAATACTCGCTGGGAATATTGCTTTAAAAGCGTTAAGCAGTAAAAAATGAAATTAATGAGATTATTCTTACTCTTGACGAACTAAAAACTGTGTTCATCCTGACTGTAAAATGCAATTAATCCTTTCGAATCTACTAATTGAAATTTAAAATATATTTGTTTTTTTCTTGTATTTGCAACAAATTATTAATTTATTTATTGCATTTTTAATTTGTGGGCCCCAAATTTTATTCTGCACCGGACCACCAAAAGTTACCATACGGCTCTGCAAACATGTATAAATCGAGTAATCACAAAAAATTGACTCTCGTCGCTCTTTTTATTCCAAAATCATTAATGATGTTTGAAAGGACTAACAAGGGAATCTTTTGAACTGTCAAATTCAAAAAATTATGAAACTTATTCTAAGTTGGAATACTCTGTGGGACATTAATGAAACCATCTTTTTATCGGTAAACAAACCTTTTTTAAGGGTTAAAATTACCCCTCGCTTAAAAAAATCTATTTAAACCTTAAAGGCCGGTACGCTGCTGAAGTGAAATAAAAATTTTCATATTAAATTGACACAAGCGAAAACGAAAATGAAAATTTCACTTTGCGGTACGCAGTTTAGCTAGCGAAACGAGAGTTTTCGTATTAGAATACAGATGTCTCTATTTTATCTCTACACATTTGTCACTTCATTTTTATTTTTTCGGACGATAAATTTTGACAAGTCAAATTAAATTTTTCCTATTTTTGGAGATCCGTGAAAATTTCATTTCACTTGAACAGCGTACCAGGCTTAAAATACAAAAACTATTTTTTAGAAAAGTTAGCTCCTTTACGATTCGTTTTCTTCGCTATGTTTCGAACGTCGTAGTCTTTCTCGATCCATTTTATTCAAAATATTATCATTTTCAAATTATAGTGTCAGTTAGTTTATAGGTAAAGCCTAGTACGCTGTTCAAGTGAAATGAAATTTTCACTGGTCTCCAAAAATAGGAAGATAAATCTGACGTGAAAATATAGTTTGACGAGTTTCGTAAATGGTTTAGTGCGTATAACTTCATGTTGTCTCTGACAACATATTTTATACAATAAAATTCACTTCGATAGTTGATTATCTTTAAAACGCAAAAACAAATGAAATTGCCAAATTTATCTTTACATTTATCGTCCGGGGAGATAAAAATGAAATGAAAATGTGTAGGGATAAAATGGAGACATCTGTATTCTAATACGAAAACTCCCATTTCGCTAGCTAAACTGTGTACCGCAAAGTGAAATTCAGCGGTCAATTTTTCATTTTCGTTTTTGCTTATCTCAATTTTATCTCGATTATTACTGATTCGCTGGTTACTCCTTTACTGAGTCACCGAATTGTATAGTTAGGCCCCGGTAAATGCATAAACTAAGACTAATTGAAACACTTGTGCGGAATGTGCAATAAAAAGTATTTATCAAAATAAAGCAACATTGAACTTTGGCTAGTATCTAATGGACTAAATTTGAAACTGCATTTCACAAAAACTGAACCATTTATTACTACACTTTTTTTACCCACTTTAAGGTTTATTTGAAAATATGCCAAATATACTCGATTTTGGCTTCTTTGAATCAAATTTAAAACTTTGGACGCATTAATCGATCGACAGATACACATTACCAACTAAATGAATTTAGACAACGTCGCAGTTATATGATATCTGAATTTTGTAAAACATCCTTCAGTATCAAAGATTCAGACTAGTTCAGGCCTATAACTATTTATTCATAATTAGTTGAATGATTATTCCCTTCATTTTCGTGTGCTCATTTTTGATGATAAAGCGTAAAATGTAAAATGTTTGCAACAAACACGTGCATCATATTCATATAACACAGAACAGCGTAATAAATTTGCTGACATTACGTACAAGACGGTAATTAACACTTAATTAAGTGCGCAGAGGATCACTTTTCTGCTATATAACGAACTTTATGGAAGTTATTACGATTAACTCTATAATTGTATCATTGTTGATATTTTGAATTTTCTTTGTTTTAACAATTAAAATCTTTTGACTAAATAATAAAATCGGCATACGCTAATCGAACGTGCTAAATGTTGCAAATTTTTGGTAAATACTAATTAAATCAACAAGCTAGTGTCAGTTAAAATTGTTTGGATTTGATCCAATAAATTTTGTTAACATTGTGTAGACGTACATCTATATCGTATGAGGTAGTTTGTCGATCAATATACATACGTAGGTAAGGCGATATTAGTTTATGAATAATAACTCGTGCTTCTCGAGTTAATCGCGATTAAATTAGTTTTTTAATTGAAAATTCGAAGAACAGTTTAGCACAGTTTTTTTTTTAATTTGTTTGGCTTCGCTAAATGATGCATTTGTAATATTTTTCTAAAAATCTTGCAGAGTTTTAGATTGCTATATTTTTAGTTTTAATGAAATTTGAGCAAAGCTAAGTGATGTAAATTTTGTTATATCTTGAATATATCACTACTGTATTTACAACTAAAAAATAAACTCTGCTATTCACTTTGGACGGTGTTCACTCGATTTCTGTAGCTTTCTCGAAATTGTTGTCAATTGCTTTAATATTCTGGTTTCAAAAGTAGCCTTCTTTGTTCAAGGCAATCGGTTGATGAGAATTTTCTATCAGATTAGTGTGTAATGATCTTCATTCCCTTTAATCATTTCCTCTTAAGCTAATTTTTTCTTCCTCTCTGTCACTGAAAGCGGCTCGTGTTTACCACATCTATTACATCATTTGACACGAATTCTAAAATTCGCCTACATTATTAGTAAAGACTCTAAATTGTTTGTATGAGGTAAAAATCAGCATGTTGGAATTGATATGGCTCTTGCGCTAATAGTTTTCGACAAAAAAATTTTACGTACAAATATTTATTTGTAAAATAGCCTAATTTGATTGTACCAAGTATCATTAAAATCGAGAATAATTTATACTTGTAAATTTGTCCCCACAAATCAAGTTTTTATTGTACTACCTAGGGGTCCTTATTTTGTTTTACGCAATAATTTAAAGATGCTCAAACCATAGTGTGCATATTTCGTCTGGAAGGGGCATTCCCGAAAACCTTATGGTGTGTTTTTCTTTAAATGATAAAATAAAAAAGTGGGAATACATATTACAAGACGTGGTCATATTTGACTGTCAATTTTAAGACAACAACACAGTATGACCAATTATTGCAGTAATTCGGTGTGTGTTTCATTCACATATAATCCGCCTGCCTCATTTTATCGCTACCATACCAAAACGATCAAAAACTTATATTCGCTGTTTTAATGGAGAAAATAAAACAATTTCAATTCTGCATGCAAGCGAGAGAAGGAATTATGTTGTTTCTCTCTTCTCGATCGAAATCTTTGGTTAGCATGGTACAAAAAGAACTACATATTCTGTAATTATAGATCATGTTTTCCGAAAGAGGCAGCACGATCAAAGAAAAAGTACAGAGCGTTTACCACTAGATGTCACTACGCAATCAAATAAAATATTCTGACGTTTTTCAAAAGGAGACAGCTATTTATTTTTGTTTATGTTTACAAAATGCACACATAAAAATGTCATACAATTTTTGAGAGCAAATATTTAATGACACCTAGTGGCATTATGTGAAATTTGCTTATGTTTTCAGAGTTTTCCGAAAGATGATAGCTCTTGCGGTTGTAGAAAATTTGACATTTAAACATGAACACCAAATAAATTTTAATAACCTATAAGGAACATAACTATACTTTTCCATAGTAAACTTGCGGTCAATGATATAGACAGATTTATCGATAATGCAGTATTATTTGATACGTGAAAACTGAGTAAGGGATTACTTCTAAAGATGTCAGGTTTAACAATTTTCAATTTTTGATAAATAAATAAAAAATAAAATTAATTTTTTTTATAATTCATGTCTAGTTGTCAGTTTTATTCGTGTTTTTTGCTTTTGTTTACATTTTTGTTTTGATACATAAAAAAAAAAAATTTAATAAGAACTAGTAGTGCCATCTTTAGATTTAATCCATCTATCGCCGTTTTTTGACAGCCATGTCCTTTATAGGTTATTATAATTTATTTGATGAACACACAAGCAACTTTCACATAATGCCACTAGATGTCACTAAATATTTGCTGTCAAAAATTGTATGACATTTTTATGTAAACATAAACAAAAATATTTTCGTGTTATAAAAGTGAATATTATTAATACGTGATAATTATATTGATTTTAGCTGTCACCTTTTGAAAAACGTTAGAATATTTTATTTGATTGCGTAGTGACATCTAGTGGTAAACGCTCTGTATTTTTTCTTTGATCGTGCTGCCTCTTTCGGAAAACGCTCTGTACTTTTTCTCTGATCGTGCTGCCTCTTTCGGAAAACATGATCTATTGGTTCAAAAGAAAAAACCTCGATTAATTCGTTTTCCACGTGCTTAAGAGCTAATCACGTATCTACGCCAGTAAAATCTTCAGCAACTGGTGGTAAATGGCATTAAAGCGAGTTAAGAAAAATAAAATACGAAAGGTATATTTGAACTTTGAACTAAAAAAAGATTGTTTTGAATCTGTAAAATCTGCCCAAATACAAAGTTCAATGATTGAACTATTTCAGTAGAAGAGTTAAAACTTATCTTTGGCACTCTACGGAGCAAAACATGATCTAATTATGCGCCTATTACCAAAATTTGCAAGACATTTCGTTTTTTAAATTGTATGGAAGGATAATGAAGTTTTTATAAATATTTTGACCTTGTATTGACTGAATTGCGCTAAAAATAAACCTAAAATGAAATAAAGAGAGAGGGTTGAAGGCAGTTATTTGAATATTCAAGATTGATGCGATGACTTCGACATATGCGACAAGTTCCAACTAAAAACAAAACTATTCTCATTCACCTTAAGCTATATTAACTAATAATTGAATATTTTATTTATTCCAGATATCAAGTGGTCGTAGGAAAAAGATTAGAGTCTGGTTCTTATGATCCATTTGCCGAACGTAAAAATGAACATCCTGTGACGTAAGATACCGAATATTACTTTTTATAAATCGGATAAAATAATAATTTAAATTTTTTTTTTCTGGTTTTATTTACAGAGATGGGGAAACACTCACACATTTACTAAAAGCAGCTCTAGGATCCGGTATCTTAACAATGCCATTGGCATTTGTGTACTGTGGCCTTGTGACCGGTGTTTTTATGACAGTAGTTACATCTATTATATGTACACATTGCGCCTATGTTTTAGTTGTCTGTGCCCAAGCTTTATATCACAGACATCACATAGCAAAGATGGGATTTTCCGAGACAGCGGTCGTTGCACTGCGGGAGGGTCCCGAATGGGGTCGAAAATTTTCCAATTTATCAAAATACGTTATAGAGATTAATTTGTTTATAACATATTTTGGTACGGGTTCCGTGTACTTGGTGATTGTTGTGGAAAATATAAAACAAGTGGTTGAGTATCATGTGGGAGGTGGAGTAGAATATAATGTCAGATTATGCCTACTGTTAACACTTGTACCAGTAATTTTATTAACATGGGTACCAAATCTAAAATATTTGGCACCATTTTCGATGATGGCAAACTTATTTATGGTGGTCGGTTTAGGAATTACCATTTACTATTTGGTAACGGGTTTACCACCGATTGGTGAACGTGAATTACATGCATCAATTTTAACTGTACCGCCTGCCATCGCCATTGTTATATTTGCCATGGAAGCTATTGGTGTTGTAATGCCGCTTGAAAATCAAATGAAAAATCCAACACATTTTGTTGGTGTTTTTGGTGTATTAAACATTGGTATGGGATGTGTAACCTTATTCTATATTGCGTTGGGATTTTTAGGATACTGGAAATATGGAGACGCTACGTTGGGATCGATTTCATTAAATTTACCCAAAGATGAAATATTAGCACAAGCTGTAAAAATACTCATTGCGTTGGCTGTATTCTTTACTTTTGGATTACAATTTTATGTTTGCGTCGACATTGGCTGGAAACTGATCCAAGATAAATTTACAAAGCGACCATTAATAGTAAATTATGTGATGCGAACCGTATTAGCAACATTATGTGTGCTGCTTGCGGTAGCGGTACCGACTGTCGGTCCATTTGTAGGAGTAATTGGAGCATTCTGTTTCTCGATATTAGGTTTACTAACGCCAGTTCTATTAGAAACGGTCGTTTACTGGGACGAAGGATTCGGACGATTCAAATGGATGGTTTGGAAGAATGCTATCGTTGTCATATTTGGTGTTATCGCTTTGATATTTGGCTCGTTAGCGTCAATCAAACAAATTGTTGCATTATACACAGAAAAATCGTAAAGTAAAAATAATTATTTTCTATGCTTTGCTGATTATTAATTCCGATGTATAATTTAAAAACGGGTGCCATAATACAAATTTTGTCATATGACGTGCTATATGGCGTATACGAATCGTATATATAATTTACGTGTAGACTTAGTAGAGACACATTTTTCGTTGGATCAGCAAATTTACTTTTTTTTTAATCTGTTATTTAATTTTATTTTTAAAGTACAAAATTGTTGAAAGGCCGGGAATTATCCATCGGATTTTAAAAGACAAGTTATGTGAAAATGTAAATAATTTTTTTTTTATCTTTAAAATCCACGAATCAATAATTACAGAGTGCCTAAATTAAAGTGCTACGGTTTTTTTTGTGCCTATGGTACTACTGCGTTCGATTTTTAAGGTAATTGCTTGATTATGTTTAAGAATTTATAACATAACCGTTGATTATAAATTATTGTAGTTTCAAAACAAACAAATGTAATTTATAAAAAGTAAAATAGTTTTTAATTTAAATTATAATTAATTAATTAATTATTATTATTATTATTGATGTATTATTTTAATGTCCACATAAAAAAATGTATAGGTAATTAAAAAAAAAACATTTTCCTATAAACTCGTTGTTTTATTTGGGAATATTAAAAGAAAACACACTTTTAAATATCGTATTACAACCGTTTATGAACTTTTTGTCGTGCAAGGTATAAGGAACAGGACCACTGATTTTCTGGTAACACAAGCAAGATAATAATTTCGGGACCGTCGAACAGTTTTACGCTAAACCTGAGGGAACCCTTAGATAGTCTTCTTCGCGGTGGGTCTTTCACTGCTTTGGTTTTATGACGCCCCAACCATCTTTCCTCAGAAATTCCTTCACTGAATCAAGCAACTACGAGTGGTGACACTGACGTTATCATCAGCAATGGAAATATAAAGAATATCAAAGGATTTGAAATAATTTACATTGCAGTTGCACAAATCACGTTTGTATTGTGCATTGGTATAAAGGAGCGCACTTTATTTTGAGGACTTTTTTTTTATATGATTTTTGGCGATTACTGGAAAGCAAATGCAACTCATAACAATTTCCGCGTCTGTATTCTTTAAATTGGCCCGAAAAAAAATCTCCGAAGACTTTCTAGCTAACTACGTCATTTAAGTCGTAAATTTAAATTGCTGTATTCTAAAGTCACCGCGACGATTTTTTCGACTCAGTAAATCACTCTACATTTTGAGTAGGTCAGACACTATACGTTTTACAATTTTTTCTTCGAAGCCATTCTTCAATTAAGTTAAAACTGCCTTATTATGTCTCTCAATGATTTATGCATGAAATTGGCACATACAAGTAACTGGATAATCTAAGGCAAGACAGTATTACCGAGTGATAATATATTCAATGATAAGGTAAATCATCACGTCGAAATCGATACAAGAGCGGGTGAGAAAAATAAAGGCGACATGGAGGACGAAATTCACATAACACGGCCCAGTAAATAAAATAAATCAAATAAAATCAAAAATTCAACTTCGTAATTGACTTGCAGAGAGAACTGGCCATAACAAAAATAATGGAGGAAGATAACAACGATAGCTAAGCAGATGATTTACCATCAGTCACAATTGTTTTGACAAAGGTAAGTAATTGGATTAAAGTTTAAATGCCAACAAGAGGAAAGTCCAGAGCTAGAAGAGAATTTTAAGTGTTGATGTTGTTGACTGATATTACGTCAAACTGTGTTAATTCAATTATCGATAACGCAGTGCACCCAAGACAACAACCAGCATTAAATAATGCAAATATCAATTATCGACGTCAATCGAGTGTGGTGCTTGGTGCGGACCCCTGCAATTACCTAAATGAAAATTTGATAGGAAAATGCATTGCACTGCAGGCAGTCGGCCAAGTCTTGCTTATTTTCAGAGGAGAGCTAAAAAAATGGCCTCATTTTATTGCGGAATTCGAGAACACAACGCTTGATTTTCAGTTTTCGGATTCGGAAAATCAAAGCCTACTAAGAGGAAGTGTCTTCTTGGGAAACCCAAAGATTTCGTCGATCATGCAATGATTTTAGCAGAAAGCATCAGCGAATTATTAACAATATTATGAAATCAGTCTGACAAATCCAGAGCTTTCCAGTGCATTTTGGATTTTATTGGCTCAGAAATTGCTTCAAAAGTGATTTTCAAAAAAATCGAATATACAGAAGATGATATACAGGGTGCACATGACGAACGAGTACATTACACCCATGACGTTTCGTTTTGAATAAAATTAGAATACTTTTATTACAAAAAATATACATTTCATCATCCTAACTAATATCATTGTTCAATTGTTCACTTATTTTAATGAAATTGTAATCATCATCGAACAGAGCAAAGTATGTTTCAACCAACTCCTCTTTGCCTCTTATTCCGCCTCTACTTTCGCATGCAACATCAAAACTTCTTAGAGTTTCAGCTGTTTCGGCGGTCACCTGTATTCGGCCGGGGATGCCCGTTGATTCCATTCGCGATGCCATATTCACCGTATTGCCCCATACATCGTATAATGGTTTATTTGAACCAATAACGCCGGCCACAACTTGACCAGTTGATATACCAACACGTAACAGTCCTGGGTCGCACTCTTTTTCTTTGTTACTATATTGTAACTTTTTCATGAGGTCTAGTGCAAATTGTGCCATTACGCATGTTACATTTTGTGAGAAACGCGATGAAACGTGGTGTTCCCCTGTATGGCGCATATATACTGGTTTTGTACTTCGATGATGGTTTGGCATATTTTTCGGCACTGTTGAAAGGGAAGACACGCTTCGGGCTGGATCTAAGCCGCACGCCACCATATATGTCCATCCGGAAATTCTAATTTTCTCGAGGCGTAAATTTGAATTTAGTGAGAGTAACTGGATGGAAAAAGAAATCAAATTAACTAAGTAACCATTATGTATTATGTTACAAGGCATATTTACCACTTCATCAAAATCGCATATAATTTCATTCAGCATGCTAAACCCTTGCTTATCCGTTTGTCCTTGATAATTCATAATCTGGGCAAACATAATTGCCACATTCTCATACTTCTCATAATAGAACCCCTCGCCAAAGCTTTCATTTACATAAATTTCGGCAACATGTGCTGGCAGTATGTTCTGCAAAAGAATCGCGTTCGACATACGGGTAACCTCAGCTTCACTTCTCTTCGCCAACAACAGTTGATTAGCACTATACAAAATAAAAAATAACATTATTCCACTTTGACGTTTACTCTTCAGTTCGATATCGACTTACTTGTAATCAACGCGTGCGATAAATTCCATTTGGCGATCAATTAAATGTAATAACACGACCACTGCAATTAGGGTGATGAATTGCGTTAAATTTGATTCCAAATGGGGATTAATTGTTTTCTCATTATGAAAAACATGCCTCTTGAGATCAAATATAATCCATCCGTAGAGGCCGGTGATTAACGAGCCCGTCAGAAATTTAAAAACGAAATGTATTTTGGTGAACATAAAATTAATGCACAATGTCATCAGGATACAGTTGGTAATGGCCCAGGTATTATTTATTCTTGTAATTTCATACGCAGTTGCCTCCGTCACCAGATATGTTACGGACGAGAAAGCCAGCGACAGGCCCATCAGTAAAAATACCACGTAACGAATGCCTGTATTTTCTGCAAAAATACTTGATACTTCATAGATATAATTAGCCAGTCGTGATTTTGGATTTGTAAAAATATCCGAACTATCCTCATTGTCTGATCGGCGCATATTCCAAACATTTTTAAACCAAATAATCGGAATCAAGAACAAATTAATGGCGACCGAAATAGATATGATAATCCAAAATATGTTATTGGTTAATTTATTGATGATTTGGAGAGCGATAATCGCCAACAATACAAGAAACCCGAGCGTCACATGATACTTGAGTAAAACATCACTTAACTTTAAATACTCCAATTCCATCCATAAACTGCTGTTATTAAACATCAACAGGAACGGTGAAACCTTAGTTAACTTTTTCTGCTCCAAATTTTTTTCATGTTGAAATCGTTTTGTACTACAAATTTTATTGAATCGTAATCGACCGACGGGCATCTGTTCTGATTCCCGTTCCATTTCCGCATTAGTCTTCGCTATCAACTCACTAAACAGAGTCATCAACGTTCGTTTATTCAAACTTCGCCGCCGATGCTCCTGTAAGCCGATTGATAAGTGTCGGCTATTATCAGTGATTTCCTCGGAATCATCGACGGGCGATATTAAAAATGTTTCGATATTATAATTCTGTAGTGTTGGATCATTCCGCGCCTTTTCCGGCCCATCTTCGAAATCAAATTCATTTTTCAGTTGATCTAGGGTTTGCCTTGTTACGTGCACTTTGCCAGCAATACCGGTCGATTCCATGCGATTGGCGATATCCACATCTTTTGACCAAATATCATATTGCCATTTGCATGAACCAATCACACCGGCAATTATATTGCCCGTGTGCACACCAATTCTCATGTCAATATCAATCGATCGCTTTAGGCGTACATCCCGAATATCACTAATCATTTGAAGGCCGAGTTTAACACAACTCCTTGCGTGATATTCATTTTTTTTTGGTATCCCGGCCACCGCATAATAGCAATCACCTAAAAATTTAATACGCAGCACATTATTGCTAAGCGATGCTTCGTCAAATTTTACAAAGAGTTCATGCAATATTTCAACTAGCTTTTCGACGGGCAATGTAGTCGTTAGTGGAGGGTAGTTGACAATGTTCGCATAAAGTACGGAAACATTTTCATGCACTTCGATGTAGGTTTTACTGCAAGCGTGTTAATCACAGTTTAGAATAAAGTTATAATTACATTCTAATTATTATCCACTTACTTGATAACAAGAATTTTCATATGGAAAATCGACAGTTTTTTCGATTGCGAGTATTTTTCAAGCAAATGGGCCGTATGCTCTGGCAATATGCTAAGTAGTAGATGTTTCTAAATGAAATTCAGTTAATTTTGGGGATTTGAAAATAAAATTGGTTTTGTAATAATCACCTCACGTTCGCGTTCATTTTCCAATTGTATACTACTCTGAACGTATTCGCGGCGATCTAAAAATGTTCGTCTTATTGCAATTTCATTCATAAATCGATAGTATATACCGATAAAGTTTATCACGGCGTATACTATGGCATCAGAAAGTACCTGTGAAAGATTAAGGATTTAATTTGATGTTGGCTCAAAAATGCTAAATTTTGTTAGTATTTTAGTAATGTCAAAAATCGTCGCGCTCAGTAACCGATTTGATTTCAATTTATCTAAGAGTAATCCCGTAATTGAAAAATCAGAAAATTGCAAAAATTTTGAAAACTTCAATTATTTCAAAAAGTATACTCTAGGACTCTTCAAACAATCTTCCATATTCTCGAATAATATCGAAACCTTGCATGTTGCCAAACCTAATGTGAAATAATACGATATTTCAATCGTGCAAAGAGCTCAAAACTAGAGAAATTAAATCATTCAAATCTCAAAATATGTAATCCGAATCCGAATAATTGTGAAAATCTCATATCGAATTTTTCATTCATAAGTTTCTACTGATATTGATTTAATCATGATGGTACAGGTTTTAATTGATATAATGTAAATTTGACAATCAAGAGTAAAACGAAATCCCTTGTGCTAGTTTTGTGAAACGTATTCTATGGATGGATGAATCTCAATTCACAAGAGATGGCATAACAAACTTTCACAATATACACACTTGGGCTGATGAATATCCTCAATTGAAAATAGGAACATCACCAAAGAGGAGTGGCAAATCGTTTTGTAAAAATTGTAAATAACGTTCACTATACAAATCTCGATGGTAATATGAATGGTCCAATTAACTGATCGTCAATTACACCAGCCCATACGTTTACAATCGGTGCTGAAATGATGTTTGTTTTTTCGAATGAGAATTTTCAGTAGCCCCCGTGTATGGATTGTGAAAGTTTGTTATGCCATCTCTTGTGAATTGAGATTCATCCGTCTGTTAAGGCAAGCTGCAAGAGGTTCACGAGCCGTGTTGTCAACAATCATATCAATTATCCAACTTATGCTACAATTATGTACTACAATATTGCTGCCTCAGCGTAAACAATAAATTAATGAAATGCCGGTTAATAGCCTTTATTTTGCATACGAGGAAAAATTTATTGAATATAATTGTTGTTAGTGTAAAAAATTTGTGTATATAAAGCGTGTTCATCAATAATTAAAACAGAACAAATTAAATTTCCAACATAATAGTTTTATTGTGTCTCATTATAACTATAGCTTGGCCTCACCCGTAGTAACCTAGCTAATTATTAAAAATTAAGCAATTCTAATTTGTGATTGGAATTATACATGGTCCTTCGAGCTAGCAACAACTAAACTAGCAAATAAACCGCAATATTACCACAATATATTGTGTAAAAGTATAAAAACAAAATGGAGAAGTTGCTGCAAGAAGAGAAGACGGAGACAGTCGAAAGAAAAAACCCTATCTGGAGAGAAGAATGGCAGAGCTTAAAAAACTATACTCTGACTATCTTGCTGGGGATGACAAAATAATAGCGATAGTTCCTCCAATAGAAGAGGATCATCCATATAGAGCAACAAGAAAAACAGTTGCCGAAGTAAACAGCAAACTACTTGCCGAGATGCGTCGTCGCTTAAACTGTGAGACACCGCCAACAGCACCACCATCGTACAGTTTGGACAACCTCGAGCACGTCAACTATTCCATTAAAGAGCCATCAAACAAAGGGATAAAAAAACACCATTCTCCAGTATGGACAATTTGGAGCACGTCGACGGTCCCATTAATGCTACCTGTCAAATAATGGACCACCAACAACACCGACACACTCGTCAGTCAGAACGAAAGGCTGTCACACACCAACCAGAAGCTGCTCAAGAAGTAAAATACCCTGATGAGAAGTATGTACAGAGAAATAAACTCCATTGAAGAAGCATTGGGCAACAACAACAGTCCAATGGAATACATCAAGCTGAAACTAGAGTAATAGAAGTAGAAATAGAAGAAGAAGAGCAAACAGCTCCCTACTTCCAAAATTACTACTATGAGACTCACAAGGATAGAGTGGACTTGTGGCGGATCAAACTCAAACGCAAACACAAATTTAATCCAAAATTGACAATGTGTTTGACGTCCGTTTGACAGCGTGGTAAAGTAGACACAGAGATAAATATGCTAAATTCACGTGGAAAAACCAGCGAACTCTTCATAATTAAGGAAGAGTATTTTTTTCCCTAAAACGCAGCACGTCTTAAAACGGAAAAACAAATTCCGTTGAAAAAAAACAATAACCAATAATAAGAAATTAAATATTCAATCCGAGCGGACGTAAAAAATAGAAGACCGTTAAATAGGCAACCGCCTAAGTAATTATTAAAACAAGACGACCCACTGGGAGCCGTCTATAGTAAATATACAACACAAGCGGTGTATAAACGTATATATAAAATAAATGTATAAAATTGTATAAAACCTTTGTATCAAATAAAGTAGATACAAAATATAAATCGCATATAAAATAACAAAACAGTGTTAGTGTACGAAATTACTCACCCTGTGTTAAACTAAAATTAATTATTTGGGAGTGGACACCACCACCACACACCGCCCCAAATAAAATGGTGACCCCTAAGTAATCGGGAAGACCCAGGAATCGGGAGAACCCGATAGTATCGGCAGAAGCCGACGGAATTTGGTGAAAGCAAATCAGAAACCATATCCAAAACACGCAACCAGCGAAAGAAAGAAGAGCAAGGCAGTACAGCCAAGGGAACGACCTACAACGGTAACAAGGCCAACGGAAATACCCCCAAGTGCCCGAAAAACCAGAGGAGGATACCATCCGACCAGGCAGATACGACGCCGAATAAGTCGACCCAGTCCGGACGAGCAACGCAGAGCTTGGAACCAGGAAACGGGTAAGCGTTGTTTTTTTTTGTAAAAAGGAAAGACAGCAAGCCAATTCTTTCCGGCAAGAGCCCCCACCCGTGGTAAGCTCCCCGGAAGGAATCACACAAAGCCAACAACAGTATTAGTCGAATAAGAGCCCGGTAAGCCCTCAGAATAAGAGTGGGCAAGCCACAAGGGACCAAACGACAGCAGTGATCAGCCGATCGCCATCCGTGGGCAGCCAAATTTACAAACCAAAAAAATTGTAAAAGACGTGCTGCATTTTAAGGGAAAAGGTAACAAAAATTTTATTTTCATTTTTCTTTTCCAAAATTATTTTAAATTGGTTTTAATAAATTGCACAAAGAACATATTTTTTCGATCAATTTCTGTGTGTCGCTTCACCTCGTTGTAAATCGTTCGTCATCCACTTCGAAATTCCACCTCGCAATTTCGTTGTATTTTTATTTTATTTAAAAAAAAAAAAAAAAAGCGTTTCGCTACCGGGCGTTTAAAAATTTTTCGGACATTCGTTTCGCGTTTCAGAGAAGTGATTAGTGAAATGAGTTTTCCGCCGGGCAGTGCTTCCCTGCCAGCGATGGGAACCAGTGAGACAAACAACGAGACAACAGTGACAATGACGACGGAACAATTACGGGCATACGTAGACGCACAGATACAACAGCGACAAGCAAACAGCGACCGACCGGACGAACACAGCACCGCTAGTGCATCACAGTGGAGTAGCCAGCCGAATAATGAAGCAACAAATGTGAGAAACATAGCGCATGTCGCGTTTAAGCCAACACAACCGCTTTATGGTCAAAACCCGAGTGTATGGTTCAACATACTGGAGCAGTCGTTCCAACTAGCAAGTGTACGCAGCGAACAAACCAAATACGCGCACGCCCTCGCGGCATTAGACGCCAGACACCATGACACATTCGCGGACCTAATACTACGCGATAAGGGACCTCTACCTTATTCGGTCTTCAAGGATGAAGTACTAAGGATACTAGGGGAGTCGGAGAAAACAAAACTTAACAATTTGTTACATGGACTCACACTAGGCGACCAAAAGCCGTCGCAGTTATTAAATAAAATGAAGATGAACGCAGGCGGAACATTCGACGAGAATACCTTACGACAACTGTGGATGAAGAGACTGCCTCCGCAGATCCAAATGATCCTTACCACGTTCGAGAAAGACATCCCACTGGCGTCATTATCCAATCGAGCGGATAGCATAATGGAAACAATGACGCAGAGTCATATCAATGTATTGACACACTCGACATCAGGTGCAACCGGAGAGAATTTAGACAACACCCAGGTTAGAGAGCAGAATGAAACAGACAGGAGGTTGGAGAAGTTGACAAGGGTAATAGCCGAACTATGCACGACCATAAAGGACTCGCGCTCTCGAAGTGAGACCAGAGGAGCCAGCAAGGGGAGACAGGCATCAAGATCAACATCACGACAGACCATAAACAAGAAGTTTGACCAGTGTTACTACCACTTCAAATTCGGCGCGAAGGCGAGAAAATGCGTGTCCGTGTGTAAATACTACAACGAGAAAACACCCGAGAAACCAACAAATTTTTAGACCCCCATCAAGAGCTAGCGGCAGGCATTGATGGACCCGCAACCAGCCGACTAATAATTTTTGAACGGCATTCCAAATTGAAATTTCTAATAGATACTGGAGCGGACGTGTCCGTCATTCCCGCGGAATTGTTAGAGGCGAAGCATCCAGTATCCACAAGTAACCTATACGCAGCAAACGGCACCCCAGTGCGGGCATACGGCACAAAGGCGATGAAACTTGACATCGGGCTCCGGCGAGAATTCCGTTGGGATTTTATTATCGCAGACGTATCAATGCCCATGATCGGAGCAGACTTCCTGCGACATACGGGCCTCCTAGTAGATATAAAAGGACAAAGGATCATTGATCCATTAACGAATTGCTTCAACAAGGGCGCCATCGCAAAGGGAAACAACCCCACCTTATCGATTCTGAATAAATCTGCAACGAAGCCAGAAATCTCAGAATTATTGGAAAAGTACCCAGAGATCACCAACAGCGGACTCAGCACGGCAAGGATTAAGCATTCCGTCACTCACCGGCTGGAAACGCAAGGACCACCAATCTCGTGCAAAACAAGGCGACTAGCCCCAGACAAATTGAAGCTAGCACGAGAAGAGTTTGAAAGCATGTTAGCGCAAGGAATTTGTCAACCAAGCAGCAGTCCGTGGGCCAGTCCACTACACCTCGTGGAAAAGAAGAACGGAACGTGGAGACCGTGTGGCGATTACCGCGCCCTAAACAGATGCTGCAAGATTTCGCGTACCAACTGGAAGGCTGCAAAATATTCACAACATTAGACCTTGTCCAGGCGTACCACCAAATTCCAGTCGAACCAGAAGATATTCCCAAAACAGCAATAACCACACCTTTCGGCCTTTTCGAGTTCACCAAAATGACGTTTGGGTTAAGAAACGCGGCGCAAACGTTTCAACGACTCATGCATTCGGTACTTTTCGGTTTAAAATTCTGTTTTGTTTATTTGGATGACATTCTAATCGCTTCAAAATCTTTCGACCAACACCTAGAACATCTAAAAATTATTTTTCAAAAATTGTCAGAACACGGGCTCGTTATAAATTCGGATAAAAGCGTGTTCGCAGCAGAGAAAATTTCATTTTTAGGACACACGGTCACTGGACAAGGGATACTGCCGAACCAAGACCGCATACAAATCATCAAGGAATTCAAACGACCAGAAACAGTTGATGGCATCAAAAGGTTCTTGGGCACCATCAATTTTTACAGACGTTTCATTCCGGGCGCTGCAGCCGACCAGATAGCACTGAACGACTTACTTAAAGGATACAAGAAAAATAGCAAAAAGAAGGTGGAATGGACAGCAGAGGTCGAGCAAGCGTTCGAAAACTGCAAAAGGAAATTGTGCGAGGCAACATTACTAACACACCCATCGTTATCTGCACGACTCGCGATCATGGTGGATGCCTGAGATACAGCGCTTGGGGCTGTGGTACAGCAGTACGCCGACGGTATCTGGCAACCGCTCAGCTTTTTCTCCGTACGACTTAACGAAACGCAGAAACGGTACAGTGCTTATGACAGAGAGTTGCTTGCAGCTTACTCTGGCATTAAGCACTTCAAACACTTGTTGGAAGGTCGCCAATTCACATTGTTCACTGACCATAAACCTTTAATATACGCATTCCAACAAAATCCGGAAAAAGCATCTCCTCGTCAATTTCGACATCTGGATTTCATCGGCCAATTTACTACCGACATACAACACGTCTCCGGCATAAATAATGTCGTCGCAGATACCCTCTCACGCATTAATCAAATTTCTATCCCTGAAAGTATTGATTATGCGGCAATAGCAGGTGCTCAGACCAATGACAACGAACTCCGAGAACTTCTTAGTAATAACTCAACTACATCTCTGCAACTCCAGCAAATACCCCTCACGTTCAATGCAAATAAATCAATTTGTTGCGACGTATCGACAGGTATACCAAGACCGTTCATTCCAATTAATTTTCGGAAAACTGTTTTTGAAACTTTACATAATCTGTCACACCCGGGCGTAAAAGCTTCAGTAAAACTTTTAACAAAAAATGTTATTTGGCCCTCAATTTCCAAAGATTCAAAAACAATGGCCCAAAACTGTATACCATGCCAAAGATCTAAAATTTCAAAACATACCAAATCACCTCTCGGCGCATTTAAAGTTGCATCGCAACGTTTCGCAGAAATTCATCTCGATATCATTGGTCCGCTTCCGATTTCCGGCAACAACCGATACTGCGTAACGTTAATTGATCGCTACTCACGTTGGGCTGAAGCGATTCCAGTGCCGGATATAACTGCTGCCACAGTCGCATTCGCAGTGTATGCTCACTGGATAGCCAGATTTGGAGTACCGCAGTTTATAGTAACCGACCAAGGCGCGCAATTTGAATCGCAACTTTTCGAAGAGCTGTCAGCTTTACTGGGATTCCAACACCGGAGAACAACAAGCTACAATCCTAAATGCAACGGGATGATAGAAAGGTGGCACCGTATTACCAAAGCCGCCATTATGTGCTACAACAAAAGGACGGATTGGGCAGAACTACTACCATCGGTCATGCTGGGATTAAGAACGACGTACAGCGAAGAGCTAAAAACGACACCAGCAGAGATAGTCTACGGCTGCACAATCAGAATTCCTGGACAATTTTTCGGTCAAACTACAGGCAACAAAATTATCCAAAACGAATTCGTCAAAAATCTTCAAAATCATTTCGCAGAAATTACGCCGACACCAGCATCAAGACACAGCAACGAAAAAATGTTCATAGCCAAAGATTTACGCAACACCACGCACGTATTTCTGAGAACAGACGCAGTGCGAAAGAGCTTAGAACCACCCTACACGACACCGGACCACATGAAGTGATAAATAGAGATGAAAAATCCTTCACAATTGCAATACACGGTAAAAACACTAGAGTATCAATTGACAGACTGAAACCATGCCATCAGGAGAACGCACAGTTGGAGCAAACAACAAGCACCAAAGGAAAAAGCACTCAAAACACTGAAACACAAAGGCACACAGCGGAAGACAACACGACAATCACAACACAAAAACCGGTACCGACGCAAAAAGTTTATTTCGATCTCAGTAAAGCACAAGACACAACACGCACGAGAACGGGCAGAACGGTAAAAACACCAGCGAGATTTCGAGATAATTAACAAGACACTACATATACCAACACCACGCCGACACTCACGACACGTACAACGTAAATTTCTGGGGAAATTCACTGGAAGGGGAGTATTGTGGCGGATCAAACTCAAACGCAAACACAAATTTAATCCAAAATTGACAATGTGTTTGACGTCCGTTTGACAGCGTGGTAAAGTAGACACAGAGATAAATATGCTAAATTCACGTGGAAAAACCAGCGAACTCTTCATAATTAAGGAAGAGTATTTTTTCCCCTAAAACGCAGCACGTCTTAAAACGGAAAAACAAATTCCGTTGAAAAAAAACAATAACCAATAATAAGAAATTAAATATTCAATCCGAGCGGACGTAAAAAATAGAAGACCGTTAAATAGGCAACCGCCTAAGTAATTATTAAAACAAGACGACCCACTGGGAGCCGTCTATAGTAAATATACAACACAAGCGGTGTATAAACGTATATATAAAATAAATGTATAAAATTGTATAAAACCTTTGTATCAAATAAAGTAGATACAAAATATAAATCGCATATAAAATAACAAAACAGTGTTAGTGTACGAAATTACTCACCCTGTGTTAAACTAAAATTAATTATTTGGGAGTGGACACCACCACCACACACCACCCCAAAGACTCAATGATAATGCAATTGCAGTGCAGCCAGAAGGAAGAGACAACAAAACCTTCTGGAGAAGCCAGGGTAAACCTACCCCAAATACAAATACCAACGTTTAATGGCGATTATGAGCAGTGGAGCTAATTCAACGACATATTCACAGAGTTCGTTCACAACAACAACCAGCTATCGAACACAATAAAAATGACATACTTAAAGTCAAGTTTACAAAATGGAGCAGCCCAGTTAGTCAGTCATCTCTCAACAACTGGTGACAATTATAAGAAAGCCTGGGAAATACTGCAAGCAAGATACAACAACGCAAGGTTACTGGCAAACAAATACTTCAACTCATTTTTGTCTCTACCAACAATACATACAGCATCAGCGGGAGAAATTCGATCCTTGCATGATACTGCAACCGAAATGCTACACAACATCAACAAGCTAGAGATGAACTCTCCATTTGAAGCACTAGTAATGTTCATTCTAGGCAAAAAACTAGACGCTGAATCCACTAGGCTATACATACAAAACAACGCTAGGAAAGCCGAGAGAAATTCCACAAATGAAAGAATTTTTAGATTTTCTAGAAAGGAAATTTCAATCACTTGAGGCCATTGGTATCATCAAAGTGTCAAAGACGCCACCACAACAAATGACACCATTAAAATGGATATACAGTCAGAAACATTCAGATGTATACGGCAAATTAAAATCAACGAAACTTTTTTTTTTCTTACTTTTTTTATTTTAAAAATACATAAATATGAAGTAATATGTATATGTATGTGATAACATTATTGATAAAAAATAAAATTTTAAATATGACATCTTCTGTTTGGTTTTTAACTTTATCTTTAAATTTCCCTCTAAATATGAGCCGTATACATCTGAATGTTTCTGACTGTAATACAGCAACGGTAAACAGCCAGTTTCTAGTAAAAGGATGTCAAGGAAGGCATCAATTGCAGGACTCCAATCAATTCAAACTGATGTCAACATTAGACAAAAACAAACTGGTAAGTGAAACAGCTACTTGTGTACGTTGTTCAACTCAATATTCAAAGGACCGTACAAGAAAATTCAACTTATGCTCGCCCACGATAGATGTATTGTATGTAAAGGTCATCACCACACTCTTCTGCATAGAAACAACATGGCTTCAACCAACAAAGGTGCAACTCAAACCTTCTTAGTTAACCAACAAGGTTCAGTGCTACTACCAACAGCAGTGGTCAAAGTGGCTACAGGCACTGGACAACTCATCACAATGAGGGCACTAATTGATTCAGAGTCACAGGCAACACTAATATCCTCGAAAGCTGCCTATATACTGAACATCATGAAGAGAAAACACATGTAAACATTTCAAGCATAGGTGGAAATGAGGCAGGAATATGCAGACACACAATCAACATAAAGCTAGTACCAAGATTCGATGGAGATTTTAGCTTAGACATCGAAGCTTTAATATTCAATAGAACTGTAGCGGCTAAAGTCATCATGACAGACTTCTATGTGGATGACCTACTCATAGGTACGGACAACAATGTGGAAGCTCTACTGGTGCTACAAGAACTACAAGAGCTCACAGCATAGGGTGAATTTCATCTAAGAAAATGGGCATCAAACTCTCCCAAAATATTACAAAATATTTCTGGCGAACAACAAGCTACGGATACATTCAAATAAAGCTAAATGAATGCTTTCGTCACAAACAGAAGAACATGGAACAACTAATGGGCAGTTTACCATCATCAAGAGTGAGGCCGGGAAAACCGATCGCTGAAACGGGAATCGACTCTGCAGGGCCCATCCAACTAAGAACTATCAAAGGTCGAGGCAACAAATCCTACAAGGGATACAACGCCCTATTTATATGCATGGCTACAAGGGCCATACACATCGAGATAGTGAGCAGCCTAACAACAGAAGCATTCGTACCGGTCTACAAAAGATTCATCTCCAGGCAAGTACTGTGCACGGATGTATTCTCCGACAATGGAACCTATTTTGTTGGAGCAAATACTGTAATGAAAAGGACGTACCATGCAGCCTTGACAACATTACCTGACGATATAGCAGCCATGCTAGCCACTAATAGAAGAAACTGGCACTTTATACCTCCTCACACTCCACACTTTGGTGGAAGTTTCCACCTCAAGAGAGTGACAGGAGAATTAACTCTTACATTCGAAGAGTTATATACTCTCACGACTCAAATCGAAGCAGTTCTCAATTCTCGGCCACTAATTCCACCGACCAACGATGCCTCGGAGTCAACAGCGCTAACACCAGGACGCTTTCTGATTGGCGACTCCCTCAAGGCGATGCCAGAGGCAACTACTACCAGCAACATGGGATTGAAAACAAGATGGCACATGGTCGATAAGATGGCACAAGGATTCTGGAAACGCTGGAAATATTCACCAACTTCAGCAACGGACCAAATGGAGAATCGTACAACCAAATCTAGCGGTAAATGACCTGGTATTGTTAAAGGACGACCAACTACCGGTATCACGTTGGAAATTGGGACGGATTCTTGACATTCATGCCGGAAAAGATAGCTTGGTACGAATTGTGACAGTTAAATGCAAAGACGCGACATACAAACGACCAATAACAAAATTATGCAAGCTACCTACTGATGGTGATTCAAAGGAGACACTACCTATGGAACCAATCTTACCGATGCGGGACGTAGCAACCAAGGATGCCAGTACAACTCCTACTGAGAACAACAAGCCATCGACTATAGGAAGGATGAACCACCTAGCGATAGCCGTTCTGTCAGTGTGCTGTCTATTCGGATTCGTTAATGCCAACGTCGAAATCAAACCTTTCAACCAGTCTACTGGCATATACTTCGAGAAGCTAGGCAAATTAGAAATTGTCGCTATGAAATGGCCTCTGGCAATTCAATATAACATGAGCAGCTATTGGGAAGAAATCAACAACTGCAAGGTAGCTCACAATGAACTACAAACAGCCTGTAACGAGCTGTCTGAATTAAACTGTAACATTCTAGAACAACTGCAATGGAAATTCAGCAACCTGATCGCTGATAATGAGTTGCTACTAAGCACCAACAAGAAAAAACAACGCGTTCCAATAAGGAATCAAACAACCTTGATTGACAACACGGTGAAGATGGTGAAACATAATACAAACATCACTGCCACATCAATAAACAACTTAATAAAGAGGCAAAACCAACTACGACAAGAAATGACCCAGCTCCAGGAATATCGAACATATGAGGATAGGGTTCGTTCGTTGTTCATCGGATTCCTCGAATTAAGCCTAGTGTTAATAAATATTTTGCGCTAGTATTGTAAATGTTTCCGGCCACTTCTGAGTTTTCGTTCTTTCTAAAAGTAGCAACCGACAAAAGTTTTTGGAGTGTTCACTTTTATTTGTTTGGGTAATTAAGTCACTTAAACATGATTTGGGTTGATTTTTGAAATTGTGCGATTTCTTGTAAACATATATCTAATTCTGGCTTATTTGAATAGGTTTTTAATTTTGACGTGGCATTATGAGGTGCTGGTAATTGTAAAGCGTTTGATATGTTCTGATGTTGATTAGTTGTCTTAGTATTTAAATTAACTCCTTTGCTAACCACGCATTCGATTTGTAATAAGGGGATCAGAGTTTAAAAAGGGATGTCATTTCGCTCTTCGCTCTTGATCTTTTTCAAGAGCGAAAATAAAAAATATTAAAACGCTCTTCATAAGGAGCGATATTGTAAAACAGAAAATATCGCTCTGAAGATCAGGAGCATTATTTTTTATTATAAGGCTCTTGCTCTTCTACTATTGCGTTTGTATTACAATATTTTCGCTCTTTGTTATTGAGCTATATTGAAAAAACAAATACGCTCTGCTCTGATGAATAAAATCGCTATTAATATTATTCCGCTCTTGCTCTTGTTATTACGGCAAACGGTATTCAAAACCTTCTAAAATGCTCTCTCTAGAAAGCCTGATTTGTTAGCGAACTGATACACATTAAAAAATATCTACTGTTCTGAAATAAGGCCATCTAGGATATAACTTGGCTATTCTAGTTTGGAACTTGACTATTTTTTAATCAATTTTAGTGAAATTTGAGATGCACGATCGAAATGGGATTCTTAAATGATTTTTAGATAAAGTTCTGGAATATGGCCAATTAGGAAGGAACTTGGCCATTTCTTATCCAATTTTGATAAAATTCGATATATACGATGGAAATGGGATTCTAAATTGATTTTTAGATAAAGTTCTGGAATATGGCTAATTATGATGGTACTTAGCTATTCCTAAATCGATTGTGATACAATTCTACATGTGCGTTGGGATTGGCGTTTGACGTGCGCAATGGAAATGGATTGCAAAAATTATTGTTAGATGAAGTTCTGGAATATGGCCAACTATGATGGAACTTGGCTATGCCTAAACCGATTTTATTGAAAATTGACATGCGCAATGGAAATGTGATTATAAAATGATTTTTGGATAAAGTTCTTGAATATAGTCAATTAGAAAGGAATTGGGTTATTTCTCAACGGAGTATGATGAGATTCAACAAGTACGATGGAAATGGGTTTCTAAAATGATTGTTAGATGAAGTTCTGGAATATGGCCAATTATGATCAACTTGGCTATTCCTAAAACGATTTAAGTGAAAATTTACTTGTGCAATGGAAATGTGATTCTAAAATTATTTTTGGATAAAGTTCTGGAATATGGCCAAGTAAAATAGAACTTGATTATTGTTTAACCGCGATTATATTTAAATTTTTCGTTTGTGCAGGAAATACGATTTTTGAATGATTTTTGGATAAAGTTCTGGAATATGGCCGTAAATTTCATTAAAATCGGATTGAAAATGGCCAAGTTCCATCTAATTTGCCACATTGCAAAACTTTATCTAAAAATCATTTTAGAATGAAATTTTCCTGTAAATTTTTATTTAAATATTCATCAAAATCGGATAGGAAATGGCCAAATTCCATCCTTCTTAGCCCTATTCCAGAATACCATCTAAAAATCATTTGAGAATTCCATTTCAATCGTATATATATATCGAATTTCATTATAATCGGATAAGAAATAACCAAGTTCCTTCCATATTGGTTATACTCCAAACTTCATCTAACAATCATTTTAGAATACAGCTTCCATCGTACATGTCGAATTTTATCATAATCGGATAAGAAATAACCGAGTTGCTTTCTTTTTTTTTTTTTTTTTTTTTTTAATTTTTTATTTTATTTGTACGAGATAAAAAAGAAAAAAAAGATACATTACAAAATACACTAAAATATAACAAATAAAATAAATAAGTTGATCCTGAATGAGTATCATCTCAAAGTATCGGATCAACTTTTAGTTAATTATAATATGAGAATAAAATTTGGTGGGTGCCAAATAAAAGTTTACATTGATAATTTAATAATGTTATGCTAGTATTAGTAATTACATTGTTGTTTTCCGTATTACTTATTAGTTAACAAATCACAAAATAAATAAATTATGCAGTTGCAATAATACAAAATATCAAATAGAGTGGTCAGTCATCTTAAATAGTTCTATATTTTTTTTTTAAACCGGCTTCAAAGAGTACCCCTTAAAAAATCTTCTGCATTCTTTAGATTAAGAAGCCATGATTTAATTGCTTTCATAGTATCTTTAATATTATCAAAACTTTTCAAATATGCAGGAATTTTATTATAAAGAAAAGGCGCCATATAAATAAGATTTCTACGAGACATTTCCGATTTGATCTTTGGCGTCATACAGGAATTTAGATTTCTTAAATTGTAAACATTTACTTTCAAATCCAAATTACCACTTCTATTAAAGAACATTTTCAGGACTTTGTATATATAAAGATTTCTGAGCTGTAATATATTTGATTTGCAGAACAAAGGAAATGACGGAGACATGCGGGATTTGTAATGTATTAATCTTAAACAATGTTTTTGTGCAATTATTATATTTTTTAAGCTTGTAAAATACGTACCACCCCAAAATACAATACCATACTGAAATTGCGAATCAATCATTGCACAATAATACGTCTTTAGTATTTCAGTTGGACAATAACTACGCAACAAATAAAATTTTCTGATTGAGTTTAACAAATTATTATACATTTTTTGAATATGAATTTTCCAAGTGCCATCACTGCTGATGTTCAAGCCTAGGTACTTAAAATTTGTAACCGTTTCGCTTTTGACGCATTTTTGATTATAGCATCCATGCATGGAACAACTTTGTTCATGATGAATAACATCATGTACAGGAGTATAATCATGTTTGCCGAAAAACATCAGTTTAGTTTTGGAACTAAGAATCATACAATGATTGTCAAACCATTTACGTAAACATTTTAGATCACTTGCAATTGAATGTTCAATGTCCAAATTTGTATCACCCGTGTACAAAATGGCAGTATCATCAGCAAAAGCAATCAGTTCACCAGAAAGTCCACTTGAAAAAATAGAGTTTATATAGATTAAGAATAAAATTGGGCCGAGAACTGAGCCTTGCGGAACACCAATGTCAATCGTACCTACAGAATTAAACGATTCATTAAATCTAACTTTCTGGGTTCTGTTTTCTAAGTAACTCTTGAACCACAGCAGTGAAGTACCTCTGAAACCAATATTCTCAAGTTTCATCAGCAATATATCATGATTCACGGTATCAAACGCTTTGGTGATATCAATGAATAACGAAGCTACCTTTTTATGATTAGTTATGTTACTATAAACAAACTTATTGAACTTAACAAGAGCATGTTCAGTGGACCGCCCTTTAATGAAACCGAATTGGTTCGAGTTTAAAAAATTTATTTTTCCAAGGAAACACATTATACGTTTTTTCACAATTTTCTCAAGAACTTTGGAAATGATAGGCAGTAATGATATTGGACGATAGTTGTTAGGATCAATCATGGGCCCCTTTTTGTGAAGCGGGATTGTTATGGCAGATTTTAATTTATCAGGAAATACACCATGAAAGAAGCTTAGGTTAAAAATGTGGGTTAAAACATCACAAACATATAAACCTATTCTCTTAATAACAAAAGTACTTAATCCATCATCCCCAATCGAATGTTTGTTTTTCAAATTAAGAATACAACTCAATACTTCATTTCTGTTTGTAGGAAAAAAATAAAAACTGCTATTTGTAGTACAATTTGTATTCAGGAAGATATTATTGTCAACAGAATTAGGGCTAGAAGAGATTTCTGAAAGCAAACGGTGCGGAATTTCCAGAAAAAATTTATTAAATTCGTTACAAATATCTAGATCCGTAGTGAGAATATTCTCAGAGGAATCATAGATTCCTTTTATATCTGTTTTATTATCTGGTTTATTGAGCAATGAATCTACAAATCTCCATTGGGCTTTCGTGTTCCCGCTGTACAGATCAAAATTAAACTTGTAATAATTAACTTTTGCTAGTTTCACCATAACACACCATTTCTATGATAACTTTTCGAAATATTTGTGTAACGATTTATTGCCTGGGTGTTTCGTAAGCATTTTACCAATTTTTTTTTCTTTTCTAAGAAACTAAGTAATGAATTGTTCATCCAAGGTTTGAGTTTTTTCTTTGGTTTGTTGAGTGGTTTCTGACTTTGAAGGAGGTATTCATTTAAAACAGACATAAAGCTATCGTAGGCAACTACAGGACACTTCTTATTGTAAACAGATGCCCAAGATTCATTTTTAGTTTTACTCACAAGATAGTTTATGTCGTTATAATATCTCATATTATTGCTATTAATTAGTTGAAAATTACTATTTTGGTTAAACTTGATTTCCAAAGAAATTAAATTATGATCACACATAATTTTTCTATTGCTAGCATGAACTGTAAAATTTGCCATGGGGTTATGTCTATGAAAAATATGATCTATGCAAGTGGCATGTTTACTAGTAATTCTAGTAGGTGAGTTAATTAAAGAAGCCAATCCAACTGATGACATTAACATCAAATATTCATAAATTGTGCTGTTCTTTAACAAAATGTTAATATTGAAATCACCAAGCACGAAAAAAATTTTTTCCGTGAAGGACATTAGTAGTGGTTTAAATTCTTCAATGAACACATTTATTTGTTTCACAAATTGAAACCTATATACACAAAGAAATGAAAATGTTTGATTATTGACAGAAATGTTTACCTGTATGCAATCAGCTGTTTTAAGACTATAATTGATGGTATTATTTAATATAACACTTTTATGGACATATACAGCTACACCGGCAGATCTGTGAGCATCATTGCAATTAGCATGCAAAGAATAATTATTAATGTTGTAATTGTCTAATTCATTTTTGTTGATCCAAATTTCAGTTAGGAAACATAGTAGAGGTGTTTTTTCGAAACTTTCAACATGCGTGATAAAACTATCAAAATTTGCGCGAAGCGATCTGATATTTTGCATTATAATACATTTAGAATCTAAAAAAGAACTGTTAGAAAGCGTATTTGAGTTAAAAAAAAATTTATTTTGCGAAGAACTATTGGATGATCGGTTGTTTCTTAAAATCATTGGAATGTTACTTAAATTAAAGTCAGACATTAAACAATTTTATGTATATCATCTTTTGATTTTATAAAAACAACCGGGTCACCATTGTCCTTCCTTAACATAATATTTCCGTTACGTGTCCACAAATATTTATAGTTTTTGAGTTTCTTCACTGTTTTTGCTTCATTTAATAAGCTCCGCCGGAAAATGGTAAGATCCTCATTGATAAAAACGTTACGGCCGTTGTTTACTGTTTTCATTTTGTTTCCATTCTTAGACCTCAAGTTAAATAGCTGATTTTTTACATTCCTGCTGCTGAATTTTATTAATATAGGTGATACGCTGTTGTCCGGATTAAGCTTAATGCAATTAGTAATATGTCCCTCAAATGTACTAACATTGAAACTTTCCTTCAAAAAATTTTGTATTGTATTGTGTAATGGCTCAGATTGATTCTGAAGGCCATGCACGATAACTGAATTTTCACGTTTTTGCTGTTCTGCATCATCGAGTCGTGCTTCTAACGCCGTTATCCTATTCATTAAAATATTTTGAGATTTTTCAACTACCTCAATTCGATCGAAAACCATTGTAATGGATTTCATTTGTTCCGATATTAAGTCAACTTTTTTATTAGTATCTTGGGTAATTGTTTGTATGTTTGTCTTGATTTCCGCCATTTCGCACAAAATTGTTTTTAATGAATTTTTAATGATGTCATTGTCACACACATTCAAAACATTTGAAACGCTAGGAGCAAAATTATCATCACCAATAGACAGACGAACAGTTTTTTCCCTTTTAGACAGTTTTTACAATTCCAATTTTTTTTATCTTTACTTAGGAATTCTAATTCATTTCGGCTCAACTCTACACATTCACCATGATACACATTAGAACAACCACTACATTCAATGTTTGTTAGAGCTTCCCCACGATTAATACGTTTAGTACAAACACTACATGAAACCATTTTAACACAATTTATTTATTTATTTAATCGTCGCGTATTTAGCTATGATTAACTATACTAGTCAATTTATTAATTAAAACTAAAACTTTAGCAATTTATATGCATATTGTCCATAACATATTAAAACAAACACATTTCATAAACATTATTATTAATACTGACTTAATTTTTGTCGTTTAACGGTATGTAATTATTTTTTATAGAATGATTTATTATTGACATTGACTTTAGTAAATTTTCGATGTGCACCCAACAACAGTCGAAAATAGAATTTCTAACTGGTCATATTTCAAAACTTTATCTAAAAATCATTTAAGAATCACATTTCCATCGAACATGCTGAATTTCATCAAAATCGGATAAGAAATGGTCAAGTTCCTTCCTAATTGGCCATATTTCAGAACTTTATCTAAAAATCATTTTAGAATCCCATTTCCATCGTATATGTTGAATTTCATCGAAATCGGATAAGAAATGGCCAAGTTCCTTCATAATTGGCCATATTCCAGAACTCTATCTAAAAATCATTTGAGAATCCCATTTTTATCGTATATATCGAATTTCATCAGAATCGGATGAGAAATAAGCAAGTTCCGTCCTGATTTGCCATATCCCAGAACTTTATCTAAAAATTATTAAAGAATCCCATTTCCATCGAACATGCTGAATTTCATCAAAATCGGATAAGAAATGGCCAAGTTCCTTCCTAATTGGCCATATTCCAGAACTTTATCTAAAAATCAATTTAGAATCCCATTTCCATTACACAATGTCAAATTTCTTTAAAATCGGTTAAGGAAAAGCCAAGTTCCATACTTCCATCCTAGTTTGTCATATTTCCTAACTTTATCTAAGTACAATTTATTGAATTTTGAAAGAGCAGTTCGTCTATTACAAAAAATATCGCTCCCATTTATTACAAAAAATATCGCTCCCTAATGTATTTTCTTCAATCGCTCTGTAGTATTGATTGGGAGCGATATTTTTAACTTTTACGCTCCCTGTTTCTAGAGCGATATTAAAAATAAAAATTTAAATCACTTTGAAAGAGCGAAATAATTTTGTTTTTGTGTTTATCATTAAAGAGTAAGAGCGTAAACGAATAGTGGAAAATATATTATTGGGAGCAAGAGCGATACTTTTTATAAAGAGCGAAACATTTAAACTCTGGATTTTATTTAAGTTAATCGACGTTTCCGATAAAGGTATCTGTAAAAGTTATATAATAATATTGAACATTTGTTGTGTTATCATACAGACAATTATACCGTTAGTTATGTTTGTTTTTTTGTGTGTTTCACGTTAAGCACGTTCACGTTAAGTTTATAAACGCAATTTAAAAAAAAATAAAAAATATATTAAAACATAATTCGTAGTGTAAATAGTGAATTTTCTAAAAATATCTACATCATACTAACTAATAATATTTATACTCCATAATGTCTAAATGTGCAAAGTGTGATGTTAAATTGAAAAATATAAATTCCAACACCTACATTATTGATGTGAAAACATCTTTAGGGGCAGGAGTAAGTAAACAATTGTATAGAAATCGGGTTACGGAAAGAAAAATGCCGTACAAAAATTATTGCTGGTATGTGTGAATATCGATAAGAACAAAAAAACCATGAGCGAGTTCACCCTCAACTTGCAAAAGATTTATGTGAAAACTTTTTTGTATAAATATCTATTGAATCATTTGAACCATTTCGATAAGGCGCAGAAACCCCTCCATAAAGACGGATGTTGTTCGCTCAGTACTTAAACTAAGTTACATTTTTGGTTCAAAAAGTCAATAAGTTACTCTATTTTGGATTTGGGGGACGAATTTTACTGACGTTAATTGAGCATGAGCAAAGCACAGTTACATACCATTACTCATACACAACAATCTTGTTCAAGATTCCATAGTAGTAAATGGTCACGGCAAACTCGCTCAATAAAGCAAAATCGCATCGCTTTATCACTGATCAGGTTAAAATAAATTAAATAGAGCGGTTCTATTTGGGCGCAATGTTGACCGTAAAATCATTGATGATTTGATCAGTAGCGCGAAACCCCCCATATAACCAAACTCACCAACAGCATGAGCAATTGTGTAATACTAATAAAAAAGCATACCGATTAAACTTTTAAAATTATTATTCTATTATGTATGTGCAATTTTCACAGCTCGCTATTTCCATTTAATTTGTTTACACTACACAATCATAATTTGTCGCTCATATGTAATTTCCATTTTCAAAAACACTTGCTGCTGCGGCCATATTTAGCGGATATTTTCACAACAAAATTAATTAAAGTAGGCGGTTTTTTTTTGTATTCGGCTCACGATGTTTTTGAAATGCCGGATGATGTTGTATATTGCATATGTATGCGTAGATTTTGCATTGATTTTACGTTTTATTTATTTTTTGTTCTTGTCAATATTCACACATACCTGCAATATTTTTTGTTCGGCACTTTTGCTTCCGTAACCCGATTATTATACAATTTTTTACTTACTCCTGCCGCTAAAGATGTTTTCACATCAAAAATACGCCTACTTTAATTTATTTTGTTGTGAAAATATCTGCTATACAGCACCCCGATTCTCTAAAAAATAAGCTAATGGGTAAACGTGTAAACTTGCAAAAAGCAAAGCCTACTTTAATGAATTCGTATTTTTCGATTTGATTACTACTTCAAATAAAATCGAAAAATTTCCAACTAATAAAAGAACGCTTTGCTTTTTACGAGTTTACACGTCTACACATAGCTTATTTTTTAGAGAATCAGGGTGCTGGGTGAGGAAAAAGTATGGAAACCCCTAAAAATCTCGCGGAGTATGTCAAAAAAAAAAATGAGCAAGGTTTATTCTTAGGTAATTTTCAACAAGGAATTTAATGGTGAGCTTGGTTGTGACCTTGGCCGTCATCTTCAAGGTTATTTTGAGGTCAGGATCATTTTTTTATAGGGAAACCCCTGTTTTTGACATCGGATTCGAAAAGAGCAATGAATTGTATGTACGTCCCAATATGTATTTTCCATGACCTCCCAAGGTCACCTAAAGAAATAATTATTGCTATAAAATTTAAAAAAAAAAAAATTCAACCATCAATAAAAGGTTTGATTCAATTGATGATTCTGTGAAGTTAATAAATATACTAGTGAATGAAAATGCAATTCTAAAAGAAAAAATTGCTGCTTTAGGAATAAAAGCGGATAAATTTGATCAATTTATGTTGGAAAATGCAGTTGAAATTGTTGGATTACCATCATCACCTGACGTATCTGACACTGAACTTACAATTAAACTGATACAGAATGGCCTTCATATACATACCACAGCAGAGGATTTTGACAGATGTTTTCGAGTTAAAAGTAGGATTGCTGGTAAACAAGGCCGATGCCTTAGAAATTGAATTATTTTTGGATAAAGAGTTATTTTCTGTTGTTTGCAATCTATAAATTGCAGGAATTTAATCCTAATATTTTTGTTGGGGAGTTTCGGGAATTTTTATCTGTTACACCTTTAAAAAATTTAATTATACTGGGTGATATAAATATTGACACTGTAAAGGATCATTGTTTCAATTGATCATTGTGCTATAGTTCTATTTCTTTCTTCTAACTTACCCTATGATTCTGTTTTAAAACCTACGACAACTACCCGATTAAACTATGATAAATTAATTGATTTGCTGTTAAAAGTTTCATGGCTGATTATGAATTGTGTGATGTGAATGATACATATTCTTATTTCCTAAAAATCTTAGAATGTAATATTCGCAAATGTGAGGAAATTTCATATTCAGTACATAACCTCAAGCACCTTAAACATAAAGATTGGTTTTCTCCGGAATTGCCTAAAAAAGTTAATCTTAAGAATTATTTAGGAAGAAAGCTAAAATTACATCCTTTTAATGCTAAATTAAAACAAGGTTATAGAAAATTTAAAAATGAAGTTTCTCATGAAATTAATTTTCTGAAACAGAATTACTACGAAAATAAATTGAAAAATACAAAGAATAATCCAAGAGCTCAATGGCGAGTAATTAATGATTTGGTCGGTAAAACTAAAGTAGATAATCGATTTAATAATATTATTGATGAACATGGTGTCAAATATAATGATATTGCTAATTGTTTTAATAATTTTTTTATCAGTATTCCAGGAAAATTAACTAATGACAATATATGACAGTATTATTCAATATATGACAATGACAGTATTATTCAAGAAACACACCATATAAATTCTTTTGTATATCCCTATACTTTTTGCCTAAATTAAAATTTGATAGGAAAATACATCGCACTACAAGCAGTCGGCCAGGTCTTGGTTATTTTCCGAGGAGAGCCAAAAGAAATGGCCTCAATTTATTACGGAATTCGAGAACTCAACGCTTGATTTCCAGTTTTCGGATTCGGAAAATCAAAACCTACTAAGCAAGTGTCTTCGTGGGAAACCCAAAGATTTCGTCGATCATGCAATGATTTTAGCAGAAAGCTTCAGCGAATTATTAACAATATTATGAAATCAGTTTAATAAATTCAGTGCCTTCCAGTGCATTTTGGATTTTCTTGGCTCAGAAATTGATTCAAAGGTGATTTTCAAAAAAATCGAGCACATGACGAACGAGTACATTACACCCATGATGTTTCGTTTTTAATAAAACTAGAATACTTTTACTAACACATTTCCTCCTCATCCGTTATTACAAAACTATTTATTAAATAAATATAAATAATATTACAAAAAATATACATTTCATCATCCTAACTATCACTGTTCAATTGTTCACTTATATTAATGAAATTGTAATCATCATCGAACAGAGCAAAGTATGTTTCAACCAACTCCTCTTTGCCTCTTATCTTAATTCCGCCTCTACTTTCGCATGCAACATCAAAACTTCTTAGAGTTTCAGCTGTTTCGGCGGTGACCTGTATTCGGCCGGGGATGCCCGTTGATTCCATTCGCGATGCCATATTCACCGTATTGCCCCATACATCGTATAATGGTTTATTTGAACCAATAACACCGGCCACAACTTGACCAGTTGATATACCAACACGTAACAGTCCTGGGTCGTACTCTTTAAACAAATCTAAATTACTATATTGTAACTTTTTCATGAGGTCTAGCGCAAATTGTGCCATTACGCATGTTACATTTTGTGAGAAACGCGATAATTTGGTTGATTTGCTGGTCCCATTTGTGTGATGGTGGTTATTGTGGTGTTCCCCTGTTTGGCGCTTATATGCTGGTTTTGTACTTCGACGACGGTTTGGCATATTTTTCGGCACTGTTGAAAGGGAAGACACGCTTCGGGCTGGATCTAAGCCACACGCCACCATATATGTCCATCCGGAAATTTTGATTTTTTCGAGGCGTAAATTTGAATTTAGTGAGAGTAACTGGATGGAAAAAGAAATCAAATTAACTAAGTAACCATTATTATGTTATAAGACCTATATTTACCACTTCATCAAAATCGCATATAATTTCATTCAGTATGCCAAGCCCTAGCTTATCTGGTTGCACTTGATAATTCATAATCTGGGCAAACATAATCGCCACATTCTCATACTTCTCATAATAGAACCCCTCGCCAAAGCTTTCATTCACATAAATTTCGGCGACATGTGCTGGCAATATGTTCTGCAAAAGAATTGCGTTCGACACACGGGTAACCTCAGCTTCACTTCGTTTCGCCAACAACAGTTGATTAGCACTATAAAATAAAAAATAACATTATTCCACTTTGATGTTTAGCCTTCAGTTCGATATCGACTTACTTGTAATCAACGCGTGCGATAAATTCCATTTGGCGATCAATTAAATGTAATAACACGACCACTGCAATTAGGGTGATGAATTGCGCTAAATTTGATTCCAAATGGGGATTAATTGTTTTCTCATTATGAAAAACATGCCTCTTGAGATCAAATATAATCCATCCGTAGAGGCCGGTGATTAACGAGCCCGTCAGAAATTTAAAAACGAAATGAATTTTTGTGAACATAAAATTAATGCACAATGTCATCAGGATACAGTTGGTAATGGCCCAGGTATTATTTATTCTTGTAATTTCATACGCAGTTGCCTCCGTCACCAGATATGTTACGGACGAGAAAGCCAGCGACAAGCCCATCAGTAAAAATACCACGTAACGCATGCCTGTATTTTCCGCAAAAATACTTGATACTTCATAGATATAATTAGCCAGTCGTGATTTTGGATTTGTAAAAATATCCGAACTGTCCTCATCGTGTGATCGGCGCATATTCCAAATTTTTTTAAACCAAATAATCGGGATCAAGAACAAATTAATGGCGACCGAAATTGATATGATAATCCAAAATATGTTATTGGTTAATTTATTGATGATTTGAAGAGCGATAATCGCCAACAATACAAGAAACCCGAGCGTCACATGATACTTGAGTAAAACATCACTTAACTTTAAATACTCCAATTCCATCCATAAACTGCTGTTATTAAACATCAACAGGAACGGTGAAACCTTAGTTAACTTTTTCTGCTCCAAATTTATTTCATGTTGAAATCGTTTTGTACTACAAATTTTATTGAATCGTAATCGACCGACGGGCATCTGTTCTGATTCCCGTTCCATTTCCGCATTAGTCTTCGCTATCAACTCACTAAATAGAGTCATCGACATAAAATTTCGCGTTTCCATTGTTTTTGATCTACGTTTACCATCACTTCGCCGCCGATGCTCCTGTAAGCCGAATGATAAGTGTCGGCTATTATCAGTGCTTTCCTCAGACACATCGACGGGCGATATTAAAAATGTTTCGATATTATAATTCTGTAGTGTTGGATCATTCCGCGCCTTTTCCGGCCCATCTTCGAAATCAAATTCATTTTTCAGTTGATCTAAAGTTTGCCTTGTTACGTGCACTTTGCCAGCAATACCGGTCGATTCCATGCGATTGGCGATATCCACATCTTTGGACCAAATATCATATTGCCATTTGCACGAACCAATCACACCGGCAATTATATTGCCCGTGTGCACACCAATTCTCATGTCAATATTAACCAATCGCTTTAGGCGCACATCCCGAATATCACTAATCATTTGAAGGCCGAGTTTAACACAACTCCTTGCGTGATATTCATTTTTTTTTGGTATCCCGGCCACTGCATAATAGCAATCACCTAAAAATTTAATACGCAGCACATTATTGTTAAGCGATGCTTCGTCAAATTTTACAAAGAGTTCATGCAATATTTCAACTAGCTTTTCGACGGGCAATGTAGTCGTTAGCGTTGTGTAGTTGACAATGTCCGCATAAAGGACGGAAACATTTTCATGCACTTCGGTGTAGGTTTTACTGCAAGCGTATATAAATCACAGTTTAGAATAAAGTTATAATTATATTCTAATTATATAATGCACTTACTTTATAGCAAGACTTCTCATCTGGACGATCGACATCCGTTGCGAATTCATTACATCTCCATTCGCATCCGATTTGTTTTTATTATTCTTGTGCCGGATCTTTTGAATAACATTTCTGATGTCTTTTTCAAGCAAGTGGGCCGTATGCTCTGGCAATATGCTAAGTAGTAGATCTTTCTAAATGAAATTCAGTTAGTTTTGGGGATTTGAAAATTAAATTGGTTTTGTAATAATCACCTCCTGATCGCGTTCATTTTCCAATTGTATACTACTCTGAACGTATTCACGGCGATCTAAAAATGTTCGTCTTATTGCAATTTCATTCATAAATCGATAGTATATACCGATAAAGTTTATCACGGCGTATACTATGGCATCAGAAAGCACCTGTGAAAGATTAAGGATTTAATTTGATAGTCGTCCAAATAATTATTTAAATATTATTTTGGCTCAAAATTGCTAAATTCTGTTAGTATTTTAGTAAATAATGTCAAAAATCGTCTGGTAAATTAGAAATCACCAAAATTGGAACATCACCAAAGAGGCGAGTGGCAAATCGTTTTGTAAAAATTGTAAATAACGTTCACTACATATTTAATCTCGATGGTAATATGAATGGTCTAATTAATTTATCGTCAATTACACCAGTCCATACGTTTACACAGAATCGGTGCTGAAATGATGTTTGTTTTTTCGAATGAGGATTTTCAGCAGCCCATGTGTGTAGATTGCCTCATGATCTCTTGTGAATTGAGACTCATCCGTCCATTGAATACGTTTCACAAAACTAGCATTGTCCAAATTCCTTTCCATCAACAAATTAACATCAATAAAGAATTAATACAATGAATACACACAGCAGAACAACAGATTCAATCCCAAGAAGGATATTTTGAGCACCTTTTATATTTCCACGACCCAAACTTTGTATTGGGGGATTGTAGGAGAGATCATTGGGAGTTAAAATAAAATAAAAAATAAAAAAATTATAACAGTTTTTTTGAGAAAAACTCAGTTTTATAAAAAAAAAATTTTTTTTTACTTTAAAGCATCATAGCTCTCAAACGGATGCAGGTACAAGATAACCCCTTGAATTTTAATAATAGCCTACACAATTACCAATCAAATAAGACAGGCTGTTTTCCAAACACCGACTTATTGACTTATTCGAACTTATTCAAATAAGTCTGCTAAAAGGTGACTTATTCTTTAGTAATTTTTCCTATAGAAAACTTATTTATTTTTGGTGTCATGGAAACATTCTGTCTAATTATTGTGTATTGTCAAAATTTTTCAAAATAAGTCGATAAAAGCAATTGGAATGACTTCATTGACTTATTCAAGATGGCGTCAAATAAGTCAATAAGTCTGAAATAAGTCGGCGTTTGGAAAACACTTCGATAAATGGACGTGACAGGAAACAATGAAAGCAACCGAAGTATTATTAAAGAAAAATCGAATAAGGGAGCCGATAATAGAAGACGTTATTAAGTTATTAAAAAACATTACCAACCAAAATTATTTCCAACATAACAATAAATTTTACAAACACACAGACGGTCTACCTATGGGAAGTGCTTTGTCCGGCACATTAGCGAACATTAATCTCAACCACTTCGAAAATACATACGTACTTAGCAATAAAAACAAATATGTATATAAATCACATCGATTATTGGCATAGATATGGCATTATAGTCTTATTCACGGGAACACAAAGACAACTGGATTTACTACACAAATATATAAATAGTTTATACGAAAATATGCAGTTTACGTTAGAATTAGAACAAGAGAAATCAATTAATTTTTTGGATTTAACAATTAAAAACATCGATGGAAACCACACTTTCAAAATATACAGAAAACCAACACAAACGGTCCACACAATACACAACACATCTTACCACCCGTACCAACATAAATTAGCAGCGTTTAACCATATGAGTAAATGCCATTCCAATGCCACATGTTGATTATAATGACGAAATAGAAACAATTAAATACATAGCACACACAAATGGGTATAAAATAGATTTGATAAATAAAATGAACATCACATACAATAACAGGAAATACATTAAAGAAAATACAACCCTCCCAATAAATGAAAAAACAGAAGAGAGATATATAACAGTACAATACAACAAATACACCAGCAAGCATATTCAAAACATTCTCCACAAATATGGATACAAAACCGCATACACATCAAATCACAAATTGGAAAATATTGTACGACCGAAACAAAATACAAATATAGATACTGGCATATACAAGTTAAACTGCACGAACTGTGACGCTTTCTATATAGGCCAAACTGGACGATCATTCAACACGAGATATAAATAACATATAAAAGACATAGGAAAAGAGAACACTGAATCGAGATTTGCACAGCACATAAATATCACGCGGCACCAATGCAACAGTATGGATGATAATTTTAAAGTATTCTATAGAACAGCAAAGGGAGAGAAAATGAACAGATCCCAAGCATTTTTATTTTCGATTTTTTCGTCAAATTTCGAAGGATAATCTAAACGTGTCGCGAAAACTCGTAACTCAACGAAACTCAATCTAAAAAAATTGTGTGCATGTATTTGTGAATAAGAATAAAAAAGGTGGGGCTAATTTTGAGGATGTGTATGTATGTATGTACAAATGTCAAATTAGAAATACGGTTGTAATTTTTTTTCCCATAATGAAACAAGACCAATTCCAATTTGAAATTAATTTTATTAAAATACAATATTATTTTATGTACCAATACGTATACTATATATTCGTAAATACATCCAAAAAAAAATTATTTATTTAAAATAGGTCAAAAAACAGTTAAGTTAAAATAAATTGAAGCTGGAATTTTGCGTATATATCGCCCGCTTCGTGGCAATAACTCATATCTACAATTTTTGCATAAATGAGATTTTGACGTAGAAATACGGGAATATAGAGTACGTACCTACACTCATGTAAATTTAATATACAGAAACAGAAAAAACAAAAAAAATTGATAGATAAAACTATTACTTCTATAAAGGCAGCCCATACAAATATGGAACAGTTTTTCTCGTTTCCTGAAAAATATAATTTTTTCAGATAGGAGTTATTGCCACGAAGCGGGCGATATGTAGATCAAGAAAATGGCGTAGGAGTCCTCCTTTGACGATGCACATAAAAAGGAAAGTTCCATGTAAATTGAATCAACATATTTTTATTGATTTTTATGTTTTAATTGAAAATTAAACACAATCACAATTTATTAGTATCACATCGAGTGTCCAAATATTTTTTAAACATAAAAAACTAAATTTATAAAAGAAAATAAATTACAAACATAAATCTTTTATCCATCTTTTAACGCAGCTGTAAACACTTTACTAAAATTTTTTACGTCAAACAAAATTCACGTTAGTATATTATACACACCAATACTAATCACAAGTGCAATGAAGTTATCTTACGAATATTTTCTCAAAATCGAAGGAAAATACGGTAGCTCAATTTTTAGTTTCGTCTTGTTATACTTGGGATTGGAAGAATTGGAGATAACAAGACGAAACTAAAAATTGAGCTACCGTATTTTCCTTCGACTTTTGAGAAAATAATCGAAAGATAACTTCATTGTACTTGTGATTAGTATTGGTGTGTATAATATACTAACGTGAATTTTGTTTGACGTAAAAAATTTTAGTAAAGTGTTTACAGCTGCGTTAAAAGATGGATAAAAGATTTATGTTTGTAATTTATTTTCTTTTATAAATTTAGTTTTTTATGTTTAAAAAATATTTGGACACTCGATGTGATACTAATAAATTGTGATTGTGTTTAATTTTCAATTAAAACATAAAAATCAATAAAATTATATTGATTCAATTGACTTTACTGTGCATATTCAAATAAGGACTTCTACGCCATTTTCTTTACATACGTACTTGTGAAATTAGGAAAGTTCCAGCTTCAATTTATTTTAACTTATTAAATGTTTTTGTACTTTTGTATTTTAAATAAATACATTTTTTTTTAGATTTGTTTACGACAGTATGTTTATTTTAATAAAATTAATTTTAAATTGGAATTTGTCGTTTGTTTCATTATAAAAAAAATTACAGCCATATTTCTAATTTGACATTCACACATAAACATGCTCAAAATTAGCCCCGCCTTTCTTATTCTTTATTCACAAATACATGCACACAATTTTTTTAGATTGAGTTTCGTTCATACGCTTTCTTAGCTTAAGTCGAAACTTAAACTTAGTTAAAGTCGAAACTAAGTTTAGTTTAAACTTCCGAAATATGACGAAAAAGTCGAAGTAAAAATACTTGGGTTGCGTATAGAAAGAGATAATTAAAATTTATATATTCTTTTCACAACTTCACAAATAAAATTTCAAAACGAAACAAAAATTATTTCCATATGCATATTTTTGTCATGCAAAATCTCTCTCTATGTAAAGTCCTTCCTCAATGCTAATAATACAAAACACCACTAATACATAGAGATAAATTGTATATAAAATAGTAGTCGCAGGGAAATTTAAGCATACAACGGAGGATGGTAGCATGCACTGCCAAAATCGATCTTGTCAAAATAAAAACAAGGACATTTTTTCACTATAAGGAAGAAAAATAAAATAAATAAAAAATTTTAAAATTTTTTTAATGAATTTTGTCATAACATAGAGTAGTTAAAAAAAATGATGGAACGAAATTTGGATAATTTTCAAATACAATCAATTTCGCGGAACCGAAATTAAAATTTTCAAATATTGAAATTTTGAACGTGTTAGTCGAAGATAAAATGTGTAGTATGGAGAGTGCATGTGTTAGTCTATGTAATTTTGATTATTATCAGAGAAATTTTTCGCATATCAAATTAGAAAATATTGAGGTACCATTATCGGTATTGACTGGTGAGAAAATTAAATTAGTAAATTAATTTGAAAATTAACGATCAGTAGTAGTTGATACTCCAAGAAAATGTTTCCATTATAAGGTAGAGATTGGTTGGACACGTTTTATCCTGATTGGAGAGGATGGTTCAAAATACAAAGTATTGATATATGTCAGGAGTTTAGAAGTAAAATGTGTGATCGTTTAAACAGCGAGTTTAGTCCAGTGTTTGATGATGATTTAAAAACACTTATCAGCGAATTTAAAGTTAATATTCCATTGATCGAGAATTCTACGCCAATTTTGCACAAGGCATATTCCATACCTTTTAGTTTGAGAGAAAAAGTCAAAAAGGATCAGCTAGTAAATGATGGTATAATTACTGCCGTTACAGTTTCGGAGTGGGCGTCACTTATAGTTATGTTGCCAAAATAAAATGTGCAATTAAAGATATGTGTGGACTGTTCTGTTACTATTAATAAATATGTAAAGTCTCAATATTATCCACTTCCTATTTATCGATGAAGTATTGGCAAGCCTGGCTGGCTGTAAATAATTTGTGTCATTAGATTTAAAAGGTGCCTATACTCAATTAAAGTTAAGTCAAGAGGCGCAAGAAATTCTTACATTAAATACACATCGTGGCTTATATTCATATAAATGAATGCCATATGGTTTGATACCAGCGTCATCAATCTTTCAATCGATAATGGACCAAATTTTGAAGAATTTGGAAAATACATTTTGCTATATAGACGATATGCTTATAGGATATAGTACAATTGAAGGTCTACAAAGTTAAAGTAAACTATATGATAAATATAAATTCTTTGTTGAAAAATTAAATTATCTTGGACACGAAATTTCTAGTTCAAGTGTAGGTCCATGTAGTGAGAAGCAATTATTGAGGCGCCACCCTCAACCAATGCTACAGAGTTGAAATCTTTCGTTGGAATATTGAATTATTATTCAAAGTTTTTAACAAACTTAAATAAAAAATGTAGTGTTTTCTATGGGTTATTATGTATAAATCGGACATGTTAAGTAGCCAAATTTTGGAGTTTTACGATCCAAAAGAAGAAATTGTTGTTGTTTGTGATGCAAGCGATGCTGGATTAAGTGGCATCTTGTGTCACGTCGTAGATAAAGTTGAGAAGCCGGTATTTCTCGTATCCAGAACGTTAACAAAAGCAGAAAAAAATTATCCAATTTTACACAGAGAAGCAGTATAGTATTCGCTATGGAAAATTTTTACAAATACGTGTATGGTCATCACACAGGTAATAAACAAAAGGATAGAAGATAAAACAAAAATTCCAGTTAAAATCATAAAAATAATTGAATCGTTTATTCTTGAAAGGACTCATGTCCACTTTTTATCAAAATTAGTATTATGACGGTTTTGTATCATAGACACTTACATACGTTTTATGACAAGACGAAATTACCATATGGTTAATGGAACGGCACCTACCTTGCAAAAAAAAATCATTTATTCTAGAAAGGGCACATGTCCAGGCCATGTGCTCTTTTATACTAAACTAATATTTAAAATGAAGAAACGTGAAAAAGAGAGAGTTAATCATTAGTTATGTAACGATTATCTTTCTTGTAACAATTAACCGTAATTCACATTAAATAATTAAAACAAACATCGACATCATTTTAATATATAAATTATTAATTTGATTAATTTGAAATTTATGATTTTTAATAAATACACATTCTGTTTTTGATTTTAGAAATTATTCCCTCTGAGGCTGTTTACAGAATGGTTAAAAATGAAATAAAGCTGAATTTTGGGGTTATTTTTCAATTATTTCAAGAATAAACGATTCGTTTATTCTAGAAAGGGCTCATGTCCATGCTTTAAAAATGAGCATAAAAGCTGAAATAATTGACAAATAATCTCAAAATTCAGCTTAACACTTCATAGCGACTCACATTTTCATCAACAAACTCAAATTCCCTCCTAAACTTATTCTTGTTGACAATATATAGTTTTTTTTATTTCCTGAATAATTTGAAAAAGTGGACATGAGCCCTTTCAAGAATAAACGATTCAATTGAATCCAGTTTTTTTGTTTTGTCTCTTTTTATATTTACCAACGCCATATTGGTTAGAGAAATTTTGTAATTTGAGGTTTTAGTTTTTTAAAGTTTATAAGGCATTTCTTGAATAAAAAATAAAAGTGTTCTTTAAAAAATAAATTTACTTGTTAAAATAATGCATAAGTGTTGTGTGTATAAGTGCAAAAATACCAGATATAAAGCAAAAATTGAGAAAAAAGGGATTACATTTCACCGGTAAATAAATTTTTATTTGTTTACAAATATTTATAACACTTGTACACAATCATTTTAAATATTTTCGAATTTTTTACACTTATTTTGTACACATTAGTAAATTCACTATGTTTTAAAATGTTCAAAATACAAAATTAAAAAAATTTATTTCATAAAATTGTAATTAAAGTAAAAATTTTAAGTTTCATTCACACAAAAATCTTATTTTGACCACGCATATGAATCGTCATGGCGACATGACGAAAGCAAAATAGGCGTCCCGGTATATTCAATATTAGGGGAGTCTAATGAACGAAATCACATATGAGAAAATTTTATTACAAGTGTATTGATTATTTTTAAATTTGTTGAAGTCAGATCTTGGATTCCATATGACTTTATTACAAGTTTTAAAAGTTTTAATACTTTAGCTATGTTCTAAATTCGTATTTTTATGTTCATTATAGTAAATGTAAACCATTTTTTACATAACACACATAAGTATTATTATTATAATTATATATGTTGGTTCACTTATAACAATAACTTTTTTATATTAATTATGCGACGCTACTGAAAAAAAAAACCAAAGAATTTGTCGGCCATCATGAATTATTCGGCCATTTGGGTTTTTGAATTTGCTTCACTATTTTTGTTTAGTTTCTGTTCTCTTTGTTATTTTTCTATGGTTTTGTCCAATAATGATATATTACAAGATTGTCCAACTCTTATGGAGAGTAAACATTCTGGTCCCTACGCTTTATTTTCTCTTTGAATTTTTATTTTCTCATTTGCTTTTATATACTACACAGCAGTGATATTAACGATTGCACTGAAACGAATCGATTTGCTTTCATCACATTATGAGCAGAACGTTTATTTTGATTTTGACTGTAGAACAAACAAAACTAATAAATTTCATAATCATTTTGTGTGAGTGCTACAAATGTTTAATACTATGGAAAGTAAAAGAGAGATATATATATAATAGCACGTGCATTTGTATTGATCGTACGTTATTGATTTTGTATCTCATTCATTCATTCATTCAAACCGATTAAAATAAACGAAACGATAGATGAGCCAGCTATGAGTGAAATGAAATTATATTACTATACGAAAAAAAAGAAAGATATAGAGACTGGTCCCTACGCTTTATTAAATTCGAAAAAAAGAGAGTAACGTTTTTATAGTTGAATAATCTTGTAATATATCTTTCTTGGGTTTTGTCAATGCCTACTAGATATACAAAATACAAGCCTATGACTACAAGCAATTTTTACAAATTGAAACACATTAAGTCTCTCACTCTCTCCGCTACGCGGCAGTATAATAAAGAAAAGATATTTTTTTTGTTTCCGTTTTGTGCGAAAACATTTTATTATGCTGGAAACAGATGTGCCGCTTAAAACTGCGTATTTTGTGCGTTTATTTTTACACGTATTTAATTTTAATATACAATTTTTCTTAATAAATTTTACAGCATTTTGTCACAAACGAACTAATTTGTATCTTCCATTATGGCAATTGTCAGCAAACGTTTGTTTTCAGTTAACAAATACAAAAAATTGCTCTGAAAAAATGAAAATGTAGAAAAATCGTACTAGATTTGGTAGTGCAGCCTACCAATTCGCAGCTAAATTAGAAATAGAGACAACTTGCGGAAAAACGCCTACTATGCGGAATACATGTATTTCATTTCATTTAGAGTAGTGTGTTCTAATTTAAACGCAAGCGTTTTTCCGCACGTCGCGTCGGTTTCCACCATTATTCATTTAGTTTTTTTAGTGCAGCATAATGCTTCAAAGAAGGGAGACACGCACTTTCTGATCAAAGAAGAATACCATGTGAATTTGATTTATTCATGTAAATTTAAATTTTTTAGATAAATCTAGTGCATTATGTGTTTTAATAATAAAATATTGGAAATATTACTGAAAATAAATTAAATCAAATAAAAATTAATTTATGTACTTGATTTGAAAATCAAATCAAAGCGTAAAACAAACGCGTAACATCTCCCTTTGACGTAATATAATGCACTAAATAAAAAAAAAACTATTTTAACATGAAAGATGAAACAAAACAAAAAAAATAACATCTTTACTTTACTACACTGCCACATAGCGGCGGTGACTTAAGGCTGGAACAGCGAGTCAGTAAGAATCAGTAAGAAACCTTACAGAATTTGACGGAAAGTTTTTTCTTACAGAAAATTTGACATGTCGGCTAACCAATCTGTAAGACCAGTTGGGGACTATTAACTAGATAAATTAAATAATTTTGCACATATGCTGCGATGTACAAATTGAAAATTGATTAAAAACATGGCAAGAATTTAAAGAAATATTAGAACCATTTTTATTTCATTCAATTCATCATGTGGTTTAAAGAATAAATCAGTATGACTCCTTGTCTTAAACATGTCTGCACTAAACACTACATTGATGATATCCATTTACCTATACATATTTAATTTGTTATTTTCCATTTTATTTTATATAAATTAATATAAAAAATATATTATTATCCTTTATATGCCCATATTGAACTAATATATTATCCGGTGGTAGGTTTTTTGACATTATCTTAAGTTTGAGCGAAAAATTTCGCTCTGTTAAGTTGGGGTAAAGTGACAACTAAATTGAACGAAACTTAACGAAAAGTTCTTAAAGCTTCGGTGGTCGGTTTTATGCAAAGTCCATATATCGTATTCTTACGTTAAGTTCTTACTGACTCGCTGTTCCAGCCTTTAGTGTGTCGTCACTGTTTGTAGTCTTAGGCCTGTATATTCAAGACGGCATTGGTTTTGTCATCACTCACTATCACCAGTATACAAAAAATGCGACGATCACCGTAGTTCCAAAAATTGGAATGTGTTGGTGTCGCTGGAAAAAAATTACCATCCAAGAAACACTCTATATAAATTCTCTTGTATATTCCTATACTTTTTGATAATGCAAATATCAATTATCGACGTCAATCGCAGGTCTTGCTTATTTCCCGAGGCGAGCTAAAAGAAATGGCCTCATATTATTGCGGAATTCGAGAACTCAACGCTTGATTTCCAGTTTTCGGATTCGGAAAATCAAAACCTACTAAGCAAGTGTCTTCGTGGGAAACCCAAAGATTTCGTCGATCATGCAATGATTTTAGCAGATACCTCAGCGAATTATTAACAATATTATGAAATCAGTTTGACAAATCCAGAGCTTTCCAGTGAATTTTTTATTTTCTTGGCTCAGAATTTGATTCAAAGGTGATTTTCAAAAAAATCGAGCACATGACGAACGAGTACATTACACCCATGATATTTCGTTTTGAATAAAACTAGAATACTTTTACTAACACATTTCCTCCCCATCCGTTATTACAAAACTATTTATTAAATAAATATAAATAATATTACAAAAAATATACATTTCATCATCCTAACTATCACTGTTCAATTGTTCACTTATATTAATGAAATTGTAATCATCATCGAACAGAGCAAAGTATGTTTCAACCAACTCCTCTTTGCCTCTTATCTTAATTCCGCCTCTACTTTCGCATGCAACATCAAAACTTTTTAGAGTTTCAGCTGTTTCGGCGGTGACCTGTATTCGGCCGGGGATGCCCGTTGATTCCATTCGCGATGCCATATTCACCGTATTGCCCCATACATCGTATAATGGTTTATTTGAACCAATAACACCGGCCACAACTTGACCAGTTGATATACCAACACGTAACAGTCCTGGGTCGTACTCTTTAAACAAATCCAAATTACTATATTGTAACTTTTTCATGAGGTCTAGCGCAAATTGTGCCATTACGCATGTTACATTTTGTGAGAAACGCAATAATTTGGTTGATTTGCTGGTCCCATTTGTGTGTTGGTGGTTATTGTGGTGTTCCCCTGTTTGGCGCTTATATGCTGGTTTTGTACTTCGACGACGGTTTGGCATATTTTTCGGCACTGTTGAAAGGGAAGACACGCTTCGGGCTGGATCTAAGCCACACGCCACCATATATGTCCATCCGGAAATTTTGATTTTTTCGAGGCGTAAATTTGAATTTAGTGAGAGTAACTGGATGGAAGAAGAAATCAAATTAACTAAGTAACCATTATTATGTTATAAGAGCTATATTTACCACTTCATCAAAATCGCATATAATTTCATTCAGTATGCTAAGCCCTTGCTTATCCGTTTTCACTTGATAATTCATAATCTGGGCAAACATAATTGCCACATTCTCATACTTCTCATAATAGAACCCCTCGCCAAAGCTTTCATTCACATAAATTTCGGCAACATGTGCTGGCAATATGTTCTGCAAAAGAATCGCGTTCGACATACGGGTAACCTCAGCTTCACTTCTTTTCGCCAACAACAGTTGATTAGCACTACAAAATAAAATATACCATTATTCCACTTTGACGTTTACCCTTCAGTTCGATATCGACTTACTTGTAATCAACGCGTGCGATAAATTCCATTTGGCGATCAATTAAATGTAATAACACGACCACTGCAATTAGAGTGATGAATTGCGCTAAATTTGATTCCAAATGGGGATTAATTGTTTTCTCATTATGAAAAACATGCCTCTTGAGATCAAATATAATCCATCCGTAAAGGCCGGTGATTAACGAGCCCGTCAGAAATTTAAAAACGAAATGAATTTTTGTGAACATAAAATTAATGCACAACGTCATCAGGATACAGTTGGTAATGGCCCAGGTATTATTTATTCTTGTAATTTCGTACGCAGTTGCCTCCGTCACCAGATATGTTACGGACGAGAAAGCCAGCGACAGGCCCATCAGTAAAAACACCACGTAACGCATGCCTGTATTTTCTGCAAAAATACTTGATACTTCATAGATATAATTAGCCAGTCGTGATTTTGGATTTGTAAAAATATCCGAACTGTCCTCATCGTCTGACCGGCGCATATTCCAAACTTTTTTAAACCAAATAATCGGGATCAAGAACAAATTAATGGCGACCGAAATTGATATGATAATCCAAAATATGTTATTGGTTAATTTATTGATGATTTGAAGGGCGATAATCGCCAACAATACAAGAAACCCGAGCGTCACATGATACTTGAGTAAAACATCACTTAACTTTAAATACTCCAACTCCATCCATAAACTGCTGTTATTAAACATCAACAGGAACGGTGAAACCTTAGTTAATTTTTTCTGCTCCAAATTTTTTTCATGTTGAAATCGTTTTGTACTACAAATTTTATTGAATCGTAATCGACCGACGGGCATCTGTTCTGATTCCCGTTCCATTTCCGCATTAGTCTTCGCTATCAACTCACTAAATAGAGTCATCGACATAAAATTTCGCGTTTCCATTGTTTTTGATCTACGTTTACCATCACTTCGCCGCCGATGCTCCTGTAAGCCGATTGATAAGTGTCGGCTATTATCAGTGCTTTCCTCAGACACATCGACGGGCGATATTAAATATGTTTCGATATTATAATTCTGTAGTGTTGGATCATTCCGCGCCTTTTCCGGCCCATCTTCGAAATCAAATTCATTTTTCAGTTGATCTAAAGTTTGCCTTGTTACGTGCACTTTGCCAGCAATACCGGTCGATTCCATGCGATTGGCGATATCCACATCTTTTGACCAAATATCATATTGCCATTTGCACGAACCAATCACACCGGCAATTATATTGCCCGTGTGCACACCAATTCTCATGTCAATATTAATCGATCGCTTTAGGCGTACATCCCGAATATCACTAATCATTTGAAGGCCGAGTTTAACACAACTCCTTGCGTGATATTCATTTTTTTTTGGTATACCGGCCACTGCATAATAGCAATCACCTAAAAATTTAATACGCAGCACATTATTGTTAAGCGATGCTTCGTCAAATTTTACAAAGAGTTCATGCAATATTTCAACTAGCTTTTCGACGGGTAATGTAGTCGTTAGCGTTGTATAATTGACAATGTCCGCATAAAGGACAGAAACATTTTCATGCACTTCGGTGTAGGTTTTACTGCAAGAGTGTTAATCACGGTTTAGAATAAAGTTATAATTATATTTTAATTATAATCCACTTACATTTTATCAAGACTTCTCATATTGACAATCGACATTTTTTTCGTTTGCGAGTTCATAACGTCTCCATTCACATCCAGTTTGATTTTCTTGTCCTGGATCTTTTGAATAACATTTCTGATGTCTTTTTCAAGCAAGTGGGCCGTATGCTCTGGCAATATGCTAAGTAGTAGATCTTTCTAAATAAAATTCAGTTAGTTTTGGGGATTTGAAAATAAAATTGGTTTTGTAATAATCACCTCCTGATCGCGTTCATTTTCCAATTGTATACTACTCTGAACGTATTCGCGGCGATCTAAAAATGTTCGTCTTATTGCAATTTCATTCATAAATCGATAGTATATACCGATAAAGTTTATCACGGCGTATACTATAGCATCAGAAAGCACCTGGGAAAGATTAAGGATTTAATTTGATGTTGGCTCAAAAATGCTAAATTCTGTTAATATTTTAGTAATGTCAAAAATTGTCGGGTTCAGAACCGATTTGATATCAATTTATCTAAGAGTAATCCCGTAATAAAAAAATCAGAAAATTGTAAAAATTTTGATAATTTTAATAATTTCGGAAAGTATACTCTAGGACTCTTCAAACAATCTTCCATATTCTCGAATAATATCGAAACCTTGCATGTTGCCAAAACTAATCTGAAATAATACGATATTTCAATCGTGCAAAAAACTCAAAACTAGAGAAATTAAATCATTCAAATCTCAAAATATGTAATCCGAATCCGAATAATTGTGAAAATCTCATATCGAATTTTTCATTCATAAGTTTCTACTGATATTGATTTAATCATGATGGTACAGGTTTTAATTGATATAAGGTAAATTTGACAATCAAGAGTAAAACGAAATCCCGTTCGGAATGATCATGTACAATCTCACTACGAGCAATTTCCAATTATGTATAATAAAACGGCAAATGTATATACGAAACTGTTTTTTGATGGGCATATACTTAAGTAAATTTTTATGTTGCGTTCGTTTTCGCCGAGCGCCGATTAGTATTTTTTTCAGCAATATTATGCTTTTTCCTCCCACTATGTATTATACAGGACTGTAGTTATCACTTGTTTGCCGATGTAGTTCAAATTTATGCCAATTGCTCCGTCCATTATATTTATTAATGTAGGTATAATCATAATATTCTGAAGATTCAGGATTGGGCTGCCCAGAGCAATTTCAGCTTAAATCCAAGAAAAACGCAATCCATAGTTGTCTGTACAGGGGTCGGCACTCGATGTGTTACCAATTAAAAATGATGTAAATGTGTCAATTTTTATTTTTTTTATTTCAAAACTTCAGTATATCGTAAAAACATTTCAAATTTAACAAAAAATATGTTATTGTTCGATGCAGTCACCTTTAGTACGGATAACAGACAATTATTATGCGAAAGCAAGCGCCTGCATCAGTGATGGTGTAACGATGCCACACTGATACAGCGTTCAGAAGGGGTTAATGAGCCAATAAACATGACAAATTTCTATACTACTTGTTTTTAACTGGTTTTTTGAAAACAAAAAATTGATCGACGATGATGGTATTTCTTTGTACGGGATTGTTTTTTGTTTTTTTTGGTCTTTTGAACGAAAAATATTTGGGGAAAATGAAAAAAAATATTGAAATTGGGCGGGAGTCGAATGCAAAATTTCAAAGAGGGGAATCGAAACCATCTTGTTGGAATCAAAATTATTTTTCCTTGTTGTTGACTCGTGCAATTAAAACAAGATTGTGATTTAATTAAGATAATTAAAATCAGTGATTAGTAATTTGACTGGTTATCAAATAACACTTTGATAAACATTTAGTTGGTATATTGGAAAAATTGTGTTTACTAGATCAATTGAGGTTGTTTGTGTGAACCTCCTTGACAAGGCTAAAATAAGCGTGGTCAATTTTAGGTGTGTGTTGTTTTATTAAATGCAAAATAGTAACAATAACAATATAGTGAATTTCTTCAGTGGAAAAGTTTAGTAAATGGTTAGATTAATTAGTTTAAGTTTTGGATTGAAATAAATATTTTTAATGTGATAAAAGAAAAACAAAAACCGTTGAACAATAATAAAAACGGAAAACAAATAAACAATTAGAATAGTAAGCAATTGTGTATAAAGCTAAAATTCCCTAAGCTTAGTGTATCAAACGGTAAATCGATTGGGGTATGTCTATGTACTATGTATGGTAGTTTAGACTAGGGCGTAGTTTTAGGCTAGTATTTTTCATTTTGTTTGAGTTTTTTTTGTCTCATCAATCAACTTGGAAATTAATTTTTGTTAAAAAAATCAAATTCATTACACTATTATTTCATGAAACAAATAAATTCTGATTGATTTGATAATTTTCCTGATTTAAAATTATTTTTATTATTTATCGGTGGATTTTGTTTTTTGGGCTTGTGAATTGAAGTGAAAATTTGTGTCGCTTTTACACTTTCAGTATGAGATAAATTCAGTCCAATAGTGGGATGGAATCATAGCAAGTGGTGGGTATAAGAGGTAAGTTGTTGTCTGCTGGTCTCTTAGTTGTTTTTCTTTTCTTCGCGGTCTATCAAGGCTCATTCATATCTTTAGAACCCCACCCCTAACCTTGAGCTCGAGCCGGCCAAAGATGACCGCCTAAAGATCTCTGAATGGGCAAATTTCTGTTAGCAGTCTGAATTGTAGGTGGTTGGTGAAACATCGCAGACAATCATTTTTTCTGCACCACATGCAGACTATTACAATGGTTTGGGACGCGCTGACTGCCACAGGATGCTCACCATTCGTTTTCATTGAACAGGGCGTAAAGGTAAATCAACAAATCTACCGTGAAAAGATTTTAAACAATGCTTTGTTACCTTGGGCAAGTAAAAAATTCGGTAGGAACCATTGGATGTTCGAGCAAGACTCGGCACCGTCCCGGTGCCCACCATCACCGGTAAAAAAAATGATACATGTTTCGATTTATTTTTAATTTTGCACTAAATATCCAAAAATCAGCTCAATCAGTGAAGTTTTAAAAATACCTCTTGTAAATGGCGCCTCTGTATTAATTTTCTCGCGAACAAACAATAACTTTGCATCCATGAGTGGCATCGCATTTTAGGCCATCGATTCAGTGAAGAATATTCCCTATGAGGAAGGTCTCGTAGATGGGATGAAGTTGGCGAACTGCAAATCGATTTGCAACCAAATGGCGGAATGCGATGTTTGTATCAAAGGAAAATTAACTCGCGTTTCATTCCCGAAAGTTTCTGAAAATCGGTCTTCAAAAGTACTGGATTTGATCACAGTGATATATGCGATCCGATGCAAACAGCTACAAATGCTGGTAAGCGATATGTTTTAACGCGTATTGACGATTTCTCACGATATACAATAGTATATTTGCTGAGAGAAAAGTCTGAGGCATTCCAGTGATTTAAAGAATTCCACCAATATGTCCAAAATAAATTGAGAATGAAATTTAAATGTATTCGAACAGATCGCGGCGGAGAGTATATAGACAAAGAGTTCGTACAATATTTGAATACGAGCGGAGTGAAAATTCATTGTACGGCACCTTATTCTCCTCAACAGAACGGAATTGCAGAACGAGAAAATCGTACTCTGATAGAAATGGCCCGTTGCATGCTGCTTGATGCTGGATTGGAACATCGGTTTTGGGGTGAAGCGGTTGTAATAGCGAATTATTTACAAAATATATTACCGTGGAAAGCAATAAGTCGAACTCCTTTTGAAGCTTGGAACTGTAGAAAGCCTTTTTTTGTAAATTTAAGACGATTTGGTGCAAAATGTTTCGTACGAGTTCAAGCTGCGCAGCGTTGGAAATTAGATTCGAAAGCGGAAGAGGCAATTTTGGTGGGTTTTGATTCTGAATCGAAAGCATACAGGTGTTTCGTGAAAGTAAAATAGAAGATTGTCATTTCTCGAGACGTTAAATTCACAGATGATACAGCGGTGACACATAACCTACTAACAAAGCAAGCTTTCAATCAACGCAATGATGCTATCGAGGAGGGCAAAGAAGAAGTCTTATATTTATGTTAATTTAGACGATCCTCAACCGGAAGATGACAACGAATATACAGAAGTTATTCCAACGGAGACCGTTATTTCCAGTTTGAACAGTGATAATACTACCGACGAAAACCTAGATAATGATTTTTTTGCCAGTAACTCGTCGCTTGAGCTACTAAGGCGATCTGATCGTTCGACTATTGGCAAACGTCCAAGACATTTGATTGAGAAAATCAGCGTTGTAATCAATGGCGAACCATCCAACTTTAAAGAAGCTATTTCCTGTACTCAAAAGGATTATTGGATTGACGCCATGGAAGAGGAGTATCCATCGCTGATTAAAAATGATACATGAAAGCTGGTAAATTTGCCTGAAGAAAAAAATTTAGTCGGCTGCAGATGGATCTATAAGTTTAAAACTAGTGCTGATGGAAAGATGCAGAAATACAAGGCTAGACTGGTAGCACAAGGCTTTAGTCAAAAATATGGAGCTGACTACGATCAAGTGTTTGCACCTGTCCACAACATTTTGAATTTTGCTTTCAATTGCAGCGAGCAGAAAAATGATGATTAATCATTTTGATGCGAAAACCGCGTTTCTGACTGGCGACCTACAGGAGGAGATTTACATGCGTCAGCCACCTGGATGTATAGCCTATGGAAATGAGGATAAGGTATGTCGTTTAAATAAAAGCATTTATGATCTGAAACTGAAACAGTCAGCCCGTGTTTGGAATGAGAAATTGCATTACGTACTCATCAGAGCAAAAATGACGCAGGGCAAAGCTGACACTCGTTTATACACTTACCACGGACAACGTGGCTACATGTTTGTATTAACATATGTCGATGATATATTGGATATTTATGACACAAAAGAATATGGCGATAATTTTGAGAAAACGTTGAGTTCGAATTTTAATATCGACAATCTTGGTTTGATAGCAAACTATTTGGGAATGCGAGTCGCTAAACATGATGATTTCTATATGCTTGACCAAGAGCAATACATATTGAATGTTGCAGCAAGATTTAATTTGAAAAAATCCAAACCGACTGATATTCCGCTTAGTCCATCGTATTACAAACAAATCGATGAGGAGAAATTGTTGGACAATAACAAGTACCGTGCAGCAATAGAGTGTTTGTTATACATATCGACGAATACTCGTCCTGATAATTTTGCAGCCACCGACGCAGTCTGATTGGAACGAAGGCAAGAAGGTGATTCGTTATCTTAAAGCTACATCGAAACTACGTCTGAAATTAGGATGTAAGACAATTAGCAAGGAACTAGTTGGATACGCTACGAAAGTCCAATTCTGGTCACATATTTTTGTTAAATGGTGCAATTAGCTGGTCTTGCAGACGGCAGGACTGTGTAGCCTCATCATCGGCTGAAGCTGAGTTCATCGCATTGTCTGAAGCTTGCAAAGAAGCGATTTGGATCCAGCGCATTTTAAATGATCCTCACTGGCAAGGAAGTCAATCAAGAAAAATCTTCGAGGACAACCAAAGCGTGATTAAAATGATAATTGATGAAGCACATTGATACCAAAGTACATTTCGTAAAGCAATACGTCGACGATGATCTTGTAAAAATGTAATATTATCCAACCGATGAGATGCTGGCCGACATATTTACAAAGGGTCTTGCTAAAGCGAAATTTTAATTTAATTAGCTGGAAATTATTTTTTGTTTGTATGTTGAAATTAATTTTGAAAATTGATAATATTAAAACTAGAATGCAAATTAAGGAGGAGTGTTGAAATATAATTTGCATTCAATAAATACTAGTAGTGTAAGTCATCCTTTATATATCACTTTTATACATAACTAAAAAGAGTTGCTGCAGTTTGTTCTGTCCACTGGCTGCAATCCCAATTAATTTTACAACATTATTTTCTTAGGTGATAATGATTTTTAGTGTATATGGTACAACTCGAGCGGACGAATTGACCAAAGCTAGTGTTAATGATGTGTGTGAAAAGGAGATGTTTACATTATAATAATTCCAGAAACAAAAACAAATGTGGTGCAAACATTTAGTGGTGAGGAGGAGTATTCAGCATATATCAGAAAGTACATCAAACTTCGTCCATCAGTTGTTGGTCATAATCGATTCTTCGTCAATTACCAAAAGGGAAAATGCACATCTCAACCAATTGATGTTGACAATTACACGGGTCATAGTTTTCGGAGCACATCTGCAACATTATTGGCACACAGTGGTGCAGATTTACTAACCCTTAAACACCACGGTGGGTGGCGATCATACAGTGTAGTGGAAGGCTATATTGATGAATCGATATCAAACAAAATAAAAATTTGTAATCTGATTACAGATCAAATTTCTTATAAAAATCCCAATGCTTCAAGAGCATCAATCGAATGCAGTACTTCCACAGCAGGTATTTCAATACCGTTACAATCAAATTCTGCTCTAGTCACATCAACTTGCTTAACGTTGTCTCAATCAAATAAAGCCAACACAATACATTTGAAAGCAGATTATGTGAATAATGCCGAAAAAATTGTTCGTGGGGTGCAATTTAATAATTGCAGCTAATTTTGGTTATTTTCCAGGTAAGATTTTTTATAAAAAATTTTTTCTAGTCTAATCCCTAAATTTGCAAGACGTCCGTGGAAACAAAAAAAAAAAAACTGGTAACCAGTTTACGATATCGCTTGAAGAAAAAATTACGATATTGGACCAAATAACGGGTGGAGAAAGAATATCAGGTATTACAAATTCAAAGAATATGAGCGAGTCGACTATTCGGACAATAAAACAGAATGAGGAAAAAATAAGAAAGGTATGCTTCAATAGGAATCGCCAGTGAAAAAGAAACCTTTTTTCAGCAGACGTAAAGGTAATAAAAACTGAGCTGCACTTGCAATGTCGATCGAAGATTGCACAAATAAAAATATGGAAACACTAATAGACAAAAAGCAATGAAAATATACAGCCACTTAAAGCTGAGCGAACATAAAACTTGGATGACGGCAGGTATGTTAAAGAATTGGTTTAACAACTGTTTTGTGCCGAATGTAGAAAATTATGAAATTAAGAAAAAATTATGTTTTAAAGTTTTATTGTTATTTGATAATGCTTCTGGACATCCAAAGGAGCTACTTCATCCTAATGTCAAGATTCTATTTTTATCAGCGAATAAATACTACATCATGATACAACCATTGAATAAAGTTGTGATCTCAACTTTTAATTCATACTACGAACGATTGATTTTTTAGGCTATTTTTGAGAATATAGAGTCTGACTCACTCAAGCTCGAAAGGAATTTTCAATCCTATACAATGTATAAAAACAATAAGTTATGCTAAGAGTGACTTTAGACCTGCAATACTGAATGCTTGTTGGAAAGCTCTTTTACAGGAGGTGGTCCACAAAGAAAACTTTATACCATCCAAAAACAATAAATACAATCGTATAATTAAAGTTGGTCGTTTGTTACCTGGTGAAGAATTTGATAATATGAATGCTTAAGACGAACTTTGAGTGAAGACGATTTGATGTAGTTGTAACAGGTTCTAATTCAAACGCAATGGCAAATAATACTGAACAAAATTTTTGGCAAAACAAAGTGGAGCAGCATTTTACAAAAATAGATCCCTGTGAAGAACGTATGTAAAATAACATTCGGAACTACACACTAAATAAGGACTTATGGATCCATATAAAAAATTGTTAGAAGATTTTAAGGCACCATTTTCTAGTATTGAACATCCAGACGAAGAAATACCAAGCGATGAATGATATTTAGCCTCCTAAAAGAAAAAAACAACGAGCGAGTTCACCCTCAACTCGCAAAAGATTTATGTGAAAACTTTTATGTATAAATATCTATTGAATTATTTCAAGCCATTTCGATGAGACCGAGAAACCCCTGCATAAAGACGGCTGATGTTCGCTCAGTGTATAAGCTAAGTTGCATTTTTGGTTCAAAAAGTCAATAAGTTATTCGATTTTGAATTTGGAGGACGAATCTTACTGACATTAATTGAGCATGAGCAAAGTACAGTTCTGTTTAGTTAATCACCTAAACCTGCCATCTACGCTTTAAAATATATCAATACTCATACACGGCAATCTTGTTCAAGAGTCCATAATAGTGAATGGTCACGGCAAACCCGCTAAACAAATCAAATATGCATCGCTTTGTCATGGATCCATTTAAAATAAATTAACTAAAGCGGTTCTATTAGGGCGAACTGTTGACCGTAAATTCATAGCAATTATAAAGGCGGTAGGACAAAACACTAATAACAAAGCGTACCGATTAAACAATTTTAAAATTATTATTTTATTATGCACAATGTAGGTATATATGCAGTTTTCACAGCTCGCTATTTCCATTTAATTTTTTCGAGTCACTTAAGGCATTGCCCCGCATGCAAAACGGAAAACCGGCATTTAAAACCGTTAAACTCAATTTTTGGCTAAGTTGCTTCACTTTGCAGTATGAAAATTATTAACAAAGAGTTCTAATCTATAAATTCCACCTTATTCTAAGAAAATTTTATGAAAATTAATTTAATTTTATTCAAAATCCCCAATTTTATGTTTTGCCGGCCGTCAAGCAAAAATCCGTAAAATTGGAGTTTTTGAATGAAATTAAATCAATTTTAATAAAAAATTTTAGAATAACGAATTATTTGATTTGACGGTTTGAAATGCCGGTTTGCCGTTTGTGCATTACACTACACAAGCATAATTTGTGGTCCTTTTGCTTGTAATTTTCATTTTCAAAAACACTTGCTGCTGCGGCCATATATAGAAAATATTTTTACAACCAAATAAATTAAAGTAGGCGGATTTTTTTAATTTTTTTTTTGTATTCGGCTCACGATGTTTGTAGAATGCCGGATGATGTTGTATATTGCATATGTATGCGTAGATTTTGCGTTGATTTTACGTTTTATTTATTTATTGTTCTTGTCGATATATACACATACATGGAATATTTTTTGTTCGGCTTTTTTGTTTCCGTAACCCGAGTTCTATACAATTTTTTACTTACTCCTGCCGCTAAATGTTTTCACATCAAAAATATGGACCGAACGAAATTTTGGCTTGACACGAGTGATGATGAATAGGAAAGTATTTTGAATTATTTGATTTATTTAAATATTTTAATAAAATATTTATGAAGATTGTTTGTTGTTTTTTTTTTTGCCTATGGGACTATATTTATGAAACTAATACTAGAAAAAAATGTTTTTTCCCTTGAAACTTCGTTAGTTTTGCACTTGGAACAAAACCTTCTCTTTTGTACGAGTTTCTAACTTCGAGTTATGCGGTTTCCTGTTATGAGGAACGTAATATCATAGCCTGCACTAATCCTCTGTCTCGACTAACGCGGTTTTAACTTACGCGAAACCAATTAACCGTGTAACTCGAGGGATACCTGTATTTGAATTTAAACTTAACTCGTCCTTATCATGATCTCTCTCTCGGTAATTGTTCGATGAAAAGTACACTTTAGGTTCGGTTCAGTGTCAGTGTCATCAGTGACTTTTCAGTGATGCAAATTGATACATCACTCGCTCACTTTTAATTACCATATACATTTTCAGTTAAAGAGCATGGCGACAAGACGCATTGATCCTCACTATCATACGAATTTGTAGTTTCAGAGTGCTTTAGTGCTTTGATCCTTTTCGAGCCAGCACACAAAACGTGACCCCGCGCTTTACTTTTGTATGATTTCTGAACATGACAACAAGTCGGTTTCAATATTTTGCGTATTATTTTGTGTGTGACAGCAACCAAACTCTCGGATTATAGAAAAGCACAAAATTCGATATGCTCATAGTTACGGCAATTTAATTATGACAAAAACTAAAACTACTTTGATTTTTGTATTTTGTAGTGCTATTGTAAATTATTTTGACAAAAAATAAATAGCCAATATACATGACAATAATTACTTTACAATTATTACCAGAAATATTTTATCAATTTGTTGTTGTGTGCTTGTAAATTATTGATAAGCCAAAAATGTATTTTGGTCATTAGCGGTGCTGGTTAAAAAATTGCAATATACCCTGCACGTTAACTTTGATTTCGTAACATCATCGTTTAATTACCTTATCACGATCGCTTTATAGTCATCAATCATCGTCTCGTGGAGTATATATACACTCTCATCATTCATGGTCAAGTACTAGGTATTGTGTGTGCGAATTTGAAAAATACTAAGATTTATGTTCTTTGATAAAAAAAAAATCTATAATTTGATTAGTTGAAACATAAGTGCTTACGTGTCTGACAAGAGGCAATATATTTTGTCTGTTATAATGTGTATCGTAAAATAAGCGTCGGGATAGAGTAGCAACATTTTACATGCCCCGTTCGACCAGTTCAACCAACTTCAATATTGTTTACATATTTAAGGTTTTCTATTTTCTTGAAGTATTATCAAGTAATCGCAAATAATGTAAATAAATTGTAAAGTATGTAAGTAAAGGTAGTCTTTTACGTTTATTATCTTTATCGATACAAATCGAACAAGTATTTTGTACACTTACTTTGATTATGATGTTATCATCGTTTCGATAAGTAACCATTGTTAGCACGACCAAGTAACACACTGTCGTCAAAAATCCTAATAATAATGTGAGATAATTGTAGGTAATTGGTAAAAATATATAAATACATAGTATCACATAAATTGAATATGCTGGCCGTAATGTAGGCGCATTTTCGGAGTTCAGATTATGGTAGATGGGTACAGCAATATCTGTGAACAAAAAATAAAATAAAATTTACATCACTAATCGATTACAAATTATGTTATATTGTGGAGTTTTAGTCGCTTACCTGTTAATATAATAATCGTTACCGTAATATATGACATGCTAAACGTTAATATAGCATATTTCTTCTTTGTTTTAAAAACGGGGATTTGTGTTAAAAATACACATACAATACTAATCACATAGGTATAAACATCTGGTGTTGCGTCTGACGATATCGCTAAGAATGTGATATGTGATAAACCTATAACTAAATGTATTACTAAAAATAATGATAGCGTGCTCATTTCTAGGCGTTGCACGTAACGTCGATAGAATTTTTCGATCTCCAAATTGTTACATTCTGCCTGTAAGTAAAAAAAAAATACAAATTATTGTTAATCAGAAATATTAATAATTAAAAAAAAAATCATTTAAACTTTAAAAGGAGAATTTTGTTCTACGTATAAGCTGTGTGGGTCTGGGTGAATAACTCAATTTTGTTATTGTCTAGACAACGGTTAGTGTTTTCACCCTATACAATTGGTAGGACCAACTCGAACCTTTTACAACGGAAACTTCGGGTTTGGATATTTCCGGAGCTCCGGAGTTGGCAACATTTCTCCAGGTTTCGTTAAAATTTTTGCAAACGATGAAATTACAATTAAAAACACAATCAATTTATCTGCTTATTGTTAAGGTTAACCGATTATAGTTTTCGTTAATCGAAGCGATATTAACGGATTTTTAACAAGTAAATTTATTCTAAAGCCTGATGCACTTCAAATTCATAGTAAGTTAAATGAATATACAGTTGTTGTAATCCAATCCATATTTCAATTTTACCTGCTAGGGATTACCTCTGGATCTCAGTTACACCTTCCGCATTACGAGTTACGGTTTTTGGAGAACTTGCAATTCGTCAAGTCACTATGCTAATAGAGTGAATTTAAATTAATCTATAGATCACGTTTAAATATTAAATTTTCTTAAACCGCAAGAGCTACAATCTTTCACAAAACTCCGAAAGCATAAGCAACTTTCACATAATGCCACTAGGTGTCACTTAATATTTGCTGCCAAAAATTGTTTGACATTTTTATGTGTTCATTTTGTAAACATAAACAAAAATAATTTCGTATTATAAAAGTGATTATTATTAATACGTGATAATTTAATTGATTTTGGCTGTCTCCTTTTGAAAAACGTTAAAATATTTTTTTGATTTTGTAGTGACATCTTTGAGCGTGCTGCCTCTTTCGGCAAACATGACCTATATCCAGCGGTCATTATGCCGTTCTAGCATATTTTTCAGTATGTTTTTGAATTAAAATAGCATCACACACCACCAAAAATAAGTACTTCTTCTTATTGTAGCTTCTTCTTTTGAATTTGTACACGTTCTTATTATTCTCCTTTCATACATTTTGTAATGTACCCTCTACAGGTTTTACACTCCAAATCCAACCTTTCGTATTTCAAACTCCACCTTTCACAAGTCAGATTTATCCGTTATACTATAGCTGTGTTTTTTTATAAGTCTCGATAGATCTATTCAGATATGTATTTGCAAAAATAAAAAATGGGAAATTGTAGCTACTCCTATCATCCACTTAAAAATACTGGCACTCGCAGCACTAAGAATTGTGTTTATTTTGACAACGCTACGCCATGTTGTTTTCATTATATTTTGTTATTCCAAAAGTATGAGGAAAAGTGCGAATACATTTTATCCATATATAAAAATGAGACGGACACACTAAAACTTTTTTTTTCTTTCAAAATGCTACTATGATCTTTTAAATGTTGAGCAACTTTTACGAAAAATGATAAACAGGTTCATTTCTCGATTTTTCAATTCTTTTTCGCTAAAAAAAGTTGTGGATTGCGGTAAATAGTATTAAATAACACATTTTTAATATGCATCTTCATAATGGAAGGAAATAATAATAAAATGAATACTTTTGTCGTACATCTTCTGTCTTTTAAAATAGAGCAACAGATTAAATGTAAATAAGCTACTAGTTTCCTATTGTATGATATATGTACTAAAAATGGACTTTGGTATGCGTCCATGCTAAAATACAAATTTTTAATGTGTGTCTTTACTCATAAAAGGGAAAATCTGTAGTCTCGATAACGTATCTGGATAAAAAGCAAGATTTTCATGTACAATTAATAAGTTGTGTAATTCAATGAAATGAATTAAAAACGATAAACTGTTGAATAAAATGTTATTCTTGATTAAAATAAACTAAATCAATTGCAGTTTAACCACAAAAATAGAAAACATCTGGATGCGATCTATCGAGACTTATAAAAGTGTACGACTACAGTTGACTGGTGACTGCCTTTGATTTTTAAAAATTATCACTGCGAATGCAATTCGAACGGGGAATTGCAGTCGCTTAAAATCAAAGGGCATATCGCTGAGTAATTAAGTTTTGAAGATATTTTCACCCTTATAGTTTCCTGTTAGAATTGTTGCCTACGTTTTGTATTAGTTTCTTCACACATAAACTAGTTCCGTTGTACAATTTTGGTTGGTCAATGTTAGTTAACAGCGTGATCGGCGTCTCAATTTTCAATACCAAATTGTGTGGTGGCATTCCAAGAGTTTCCAAAGAGTTTAGAAACTCAGTGCAACAAAACACAGTCTGTGCAGTATCTATGACAGATTCTATGGATTTGAAGGTCGTAGTGATTTCTGGAAGCCTATTCTGTATGTGCATATTCATTTTATTTACGGTTTCATTCTTAGACGCTAGAATCGCACGTTCACAAAGCCATCGATGATTTTTATAGTTGTTAGAAACGTTTGGAAAAACTTTTTCTATAATGCTCTCAACAGATCGCACAATTTGGCAAAAATATATTGTTTGCTCTTACATATTTTATTGTCTGATCAAGAGCTTCAAGCGCTTTCTTATGAACCATACTGCACTCGTACCAAATAATGACTTTACAGGTTTTTAATCCATATGCCTTGCTTATATTTTGGTGTTTGACCTCCATCGAGAAGTGTGGATGCTACTCCAAACAAGAGCGATTTATTTTTTAGACCTAATTTATGAGGGGCTTCATTCAATATTTTGGGAGTAAAATTTAAATTCAACATGGAGTTAACTATCCGTTGCTTCCTGAGGACATCATTCATTATTTAATGCGTGTCCAAAAATGCATTAAATAATGAATAACCGTAAACATTTTACAATTTTTTTCATTCCTACATAATAAATCTTGTGTGTAACAAAATTGCGTTTTAGTAACAATCTCACAAGATGCAGTTTTCAGTGCTCCTCTCGCACCCAGATTCCGGTTCTATGACAAATGAAAATGAAAAATATTACAAAATATTTTTTCGACCAGTCATTTCCCATTCTCACAAAAATCCCGATTCCTATTAGACCAATGCGTTTTGATTTGGTATAAATTAAAATCTTGACTTATTTTGGTACAAAAAGGAACAATTAGGTTAACAGTTAATTTATTATTAATTAAATTTATTGTGCTTTAGGTTTCCTCTAACACGTAATTTACGAGGTATAAGTGATCCGTTTGAAGTAAATCTTCCTTCAAATAAGATATTAAATAATTTTGGTGCTTTGCTAGCTTTTTTTTGTTTACGAGGACGCCATCTAATAAAAACAATCTGTGGTAACAAGGCAAAACGTAATAGCTCGTGGTATTACAGCAACTACAAACAACCGTAATAATCATTTAAAAAAGTAAGAATTCAAAAAACTCATACGATTTTGAGTAACTCTTAATTTTAAAAGAGTCAGAAAAACGAATTATCACTAGTTATACAACAAGAGGTTCGAAAATAATCGAATATACAGTTTATAGGACGAGTTGTGTTGCCTAGGAAACACAACGACACCGCAGGTGGAGTTGTGTTTCTTAGGTAACACAACGAGTCCGCAACTGTATATTCAGATGATTTTCGAAGCTCGAGTTGTATATGTTAAGACTATACAACGAATCAACCATGTCAAATATCAAAAATATTAATTGTTTGTTTATATTCATGGAAGATATGATTTATTTGTTTGCGGCCGAAACACCACTAGTGGTGTTTCGCGAAATACTACTTAGCAACGCAAATAACCAATATTATACAGCGTAACTAAGGAAAATTCAACTATCTGATTGGTTTATTTTCCAATGAGTTGTATAGTCACAGATATTGTGTTACGATAAAATTTTATACATAAATATAATTTATTGCTATAAACTACTTATTATAAATTAAGTTTTGAAAATATTTTGATAATAATAATTTATAAAACACGTGTCGGTTAGATTAAAAAACGATATCTATTCCACTTATAACAGAAATGAGTTTAAAATATCGTTTCCGCGTTTTAAATGGAATGTATCGTTTAAATAGAAATTCAATAAAAGCATACTGTATTCCTTATAAAAATGATGAAAATAAGCGAGTTAGCCTTCAAAAGCGATCTATTACTATTCCTTCAGAACTTCATACAAAAAAAAAAAAAAAACTGGAATAGTTCCACTTTGAAACTTATTTCCGCCGTAAAAGTAAATGGGTAAATTCCAAAATTTAATTTTCAAAACTGCTCTATCTCAAAATATTTTCAAAATATAAACTTAAGTAATCAGCAGACATTATTTTAAACGTAACGTTACCTAAATGGAAGTCTAAACCACGTAGTGAACAAAATAATTTAGAGGTTTCAAAGTAAATTTGAAATTAAATGTTTTTTTTGTTTATCTGCTTATCTTAAAACTCAAAAAGTGTTAAAGCGATATACGCTTTTGCATCTAATGGACAGACTTCTCATATAAAAAAAAAACAATGTGTGTAGCCTCTACGCGCGACAGAAGTGAAACTTTTTAAGCTGTAAATTTGTAATTACTATAATTTATCGTTCAATGGTCCGGCTGGCATATACAGTAAAATGTGAAGCTTTTCCGCAGCAAGAATTGAAGAAATAGTCAATTGATCCTTATAGCGTTATAGGAGTATTATACAAAGTCAGTGTAGATACATCCAAATTAGATAATTGCGCATCTACATTATCTAGTTATTTTTCTCAATCTCTGTTACTCCATGATCTGGTAAAACAGGATTATCACAACTCGATACAAAATCTACCTATAGAGGCACGATAAACGGAATAAAAGCAATATTATTTACTAATACTGATATTAAAGCGACATTTTAGCTTGAGAACGCAAGCGAAATTGTGATGGTGTGTTGTTCGGTTTACATAGATTTTAAAGTGAATTTTGCTTAAGACAAACATTTTCTTCAAGAGAAATTCAGAATACTAAATAATTTCCCTAAAGTAATGAAACCAGCGATTGGTACATAGGTGCAGTGTTCTCATGTCATTTGGAACTATTGAAGAGTATAATTTCCATGTCCCATTTTGTATCTAGCATAAACCAATTGTTTCATTTTTGAATTGACCGAGAAAAAGAAATACATTTTGTATTTAGTTTAAAAGTATTAAATTTAATCTTAATTTGCCAATTCTCATTGTATGATCCTTTAAATATCTATATAAATTTAAGTTTTAAAAACTTCACTTCTCTATTTATTGTAAATTTACAATAAGTTATTTAACATAATAACCGCCTACATCTAAATAGTACAAAAACATTAAGTTTGAGATATTTGTGTACACGCAAATTATTTACAAACACAATTTGTATACTTGTTTTATATAATATACTTGTAAATTGCAATCAATACCTCAATATACTATAAATCTAGGAGGCATTGATTCGACTGTTCGTAGATGTTGTTTTAATATTGCTCGCAAATTCATTCAATTTCGTTTCAATATTCTTTTGTTTTTTTTTTCGAATCATACCCTGCCTAAAAAAATTTCAATTCAAAAATAAAAGAAATACTGTCGCTTTTTTCGTTTCATATCGCTTCTTCATTTTTTGCTTGTAATTTTTGTTTTGTTTCATCGATTTTAAAAATCACCCCGGTACTAAAGAAGTTTCACTTCAAAAAATATGTTTCTGACGTTTGTCATGAGTTTTGAATTGCCACTCATAGAACCGGGATCGCAATTTCTCAGTTTTTATACCAATTAGAATTTTTAGTCGAATAAAACCCATGGTGCTGGGGCCGAATTCGGGTTTTATGACAAATGAGTAGGACTAATGACTTTATTATTTTTTTAGACTAGTCAGTTCTCATGCTCATAATATTTTCGATTTTGATATGACTAATGAGTTTTGGCGTGCTATAAACTTTATAGCATGCGTTTTTTGGGTTATTGGGTTCTATTATTGACATTTGGGGAAGTACAAAATATAATATTCAAACCGTTTTATGCACAACACCTAATAAAATAAAATAAATAAAATTAAATGGATATCTTTATTTAAAAATTCTTAGGTGCCGAATTTCTAACCAAAGGTATAAGGTTAGGTTAGGTTAGGTTTGGGTGGCGGTCCACCAGGACCAGGCATAGACACAAAAAGGTCCGTAGCCATACCACAAATTAAAAATTTTTCCTCCAACTCATTGAAACCACTTTGAGCTTGCTATGAAGCGCTGGATACTCCTGACGTCCTTCTCGCTGAGCTCCGCCAGGTCGTTGAAAAGGTGTGCCCCTAGAAAATTCAGTCTGTTTTGTGCCAGACGAGGACAGGTGCAAAGAAGATGAAGTACTGTCTCTTCCTCCTCTTCGTCTTCGCAACTACGACAGTAGTCATGTGAGAAGAAACCAAGTCTACTTGCATGTCTGCCTATGAGACAGTGCCCCGTAATCACTCAAAGGTATAAAGTAGTATTAGATTTCTTAAATTTGATTCAATATTTATTATACGAATTTTAAATTTCGTCTCATAAGATTCAGAAGGATTTTAAGAAATTTAGGTGATCCATTTGAAGCAACCACGAACGCCGAATTCATAAGGCTGTTTAGATTTAATAAAACAATTTGTAGGCTGCTTATCAGCTTCATTCAATCGCATATGGACATTGGACATGCGCGTTCGATTTCACGGATTGAATTCGATTTTAAGAATTCGATGCGCTCTTCGTTTTCTAGCAGTCGGCAGCTATCAACGCCCAATAGGGCAAGACTTCTTCATCTCACTTTCACAAAAAGGTGGAAAGATATCGGTTTCACGATGTGTTGATGAAGTTTGTCAAATAATTGAAAACAAATTGGCAAAAGATTTTGTAACTCTCCACAAGTTGTTGAAATAAAACAACAATTTTTTAATATGTATGGATTTCCGGGCATCATAGGTCTCTTCGACGGGACACATACTTCAATAGGATCTAACTAGGAAACTAAGTATGATTTTTGTTCCTCGCTTACATTCCGGTTCCGTCTTTGCTCTACTGACATTTCGCTTAAAAAAATATTAATATTTTGTTCAAAAATCTCAGTAGCAGTTAATTTTATCACAGAATAAAATATACTGAGTCTTTTTGACAGATATTATGAGTTTGTTTTTCTCAGTCATCATACGGGAATCGATTTTATGATTTTATTATACCAGTTTGAATTTTTATACCAACCAAACTCATTGGGGACTTAAGTCATCGAACCGGAATTCGCCCTCAGGTCTTATCTTATTTTATTTCCCCTCATCCAAAATGAATTTCGAGCGAAGTTCATATTAATTAATTGAATTGAGGTTGCGCAACGTTTGTTGCAACCGATACCTTGTTGATGATCTTGGGATCGAATACGACCTATTCTATAAATTATAATTTTTAACAAAATTAAAAACTATTTAAAAATAAAATAGAATAGGCTTTCTTTATGTGATATTTTATTTTACTTTAAATAAGTACTACATAGTTTCGGGCGTTCACCCTTTGTCAACTTTTTCTATTCTAATTTAAATTACAATAACGTCTTCTTTATATATTCGTAAATCGCGTTGTTTGGCATTTGGTCGTTGAGTAAAGATGGGTTATTCTTGTGTATGTATATTTCTATTTCTTCCATTCTATTTAATGTTTCCCCTTTTCTCATTCTGTGTATCACATTTAGATTATTATTGTAGCTGGTGTATGTGTGTTGTTGCTGTGTGAGATGTTGTGCATAATTCGACTTGCTCGTATTTTTGCCGATTTCTTGTGTGTGTTCTTTGAAACGAGTTTGAAAGCTCCTCCCTGTTTGGCCTATATAAAACGCTGTGCAGTCATTACAGTTTAACCTATACACACCTGATTCACATTTTGCTATTATTTTTGTGTTGGCTCGGTTTTCAATTTTGTTTTTCGGAAAATGGATGTTTCTGCGACGATTCGTGAATTGTGTAAGAAAATACAATTCATGTTTTCACATGACGTCTTTCGAAACAGACCAAATTATTAATAAAAAAAATTAACAAAATTATTACTGAGCAGTCATTACCAGGTTATTCAGGATGTCGAAGGAGAAACCGTTAAAAAAAATCAGAAAGTTTTGCATGATAACAACCAGCTGATACATTGTTTTAAAAGTGCTCAGGAGCATATCCCTGATTAAAGTTGTCAAGTGCGCTTATTCATGCGAACTGTACACAATAGGAATCAATCGATTCTAAAACTACCACTCAATTTGGCAAGCGATAAAACACCAATTTGTAATATCAGCAAAAATAGCAGCCGAGACATAATGCTACGACAGCATAAGCGGTTAGTCCATGCACAATGACGCACAAATATGCATTTTCGGGCCCTGGATCGAAGTCTGCAAATAAATTAATGGATTGTCCTGTTGGCAGGCGACTTCCGGCAAATATTACCAGTCATTCCTAGGGAAGCCCCTGCGGACTTGAAGTCATCAAATGACACGGCAACAAGTGAATATGAGATCAAATTACTAAAATAAGCCAAGGAGAACTCGATATAGAAACTGATTGTAAAATCCATTTCACGTAATTTTGAAGGAAACATGCGCACTGATTATTTATATGAAAGAGAAATACAGTGAAACCTCTATATATTGGACAGCGAAGGGACTGTCCAATTTATGGAGGTGTCCAATATAAGGAAAATTTCTTCTTTTTTTAATAAAAAATTAATGACGTGCACATCAACATTTTTATTTTGAATTCAGATTAATTTCATAGTTAATTCAACATTTTCGCTGTCTGATTACTTTTGTTGTCCAATTTTCAATATATAAAGGTTGCCCAATATATAGAGGAAAAGGAGCATTTTTTCAAGGGACTGAATGAAAGTGTCCAAAATAGAGGAGTTTCCAAAATAGAGATGTGTCCAAAGTAGGAGGTTTTGCTGTAATTGCACCCAAAAATCAAACAGTTGCTGAAATAAGCAAAAAAAATTTGAATCTAATACCAGAATAAGATACAAAATAAGCTTCAATGGATACGGTAACGAATGCCGACGATAACATTTCATATCCAGTTGAGTCTCTTCAGCGCACACAGAATTCATTTAAAAGTGGGAGTGCCGGTTTTGTTGATACGCAGTATCGATGTGCTAACGCTGTGTAATGTTACAAGATTACTTATCACTCAATTTAGCAAGAATGCGTCGTAAGTGCCACTTTTATTACCGAGGCAGCTAAGGAGAGAGGGTTCTTATTCCACGCCTACCAATAATATTCAACAATCTACCATTTTAGTTCTAACGCTTACAGTTCTCGTTGAAAATGGCGTTACTGATGACTGTAAACAAATCACAGGGGAAAACAAAGAAGGTGATTGGTTTGCACCTAGGATCGCGTTGCTTTGGCGTGTATTTCCACATATTGATCGAAAACGAAAAATCACACAATATAGCTTCATTTTACAGTAAATCAAATTTAGCTTTATTTATCTGACTTTCACAAGCGAATTATAAATTTAATAAAAGTTACATTAAAATCTCTTGAAAACATATATTTTGATAGTACAGAATTCTGGATATTACTGAAGATTGCCTGTTGTTTACTTTTATTAAAAACAATAACATGTTTCTAATAATATTTAAATACTAACTCCTAAAAATGACCGCGTCAACACGATACTCACATTCTAAATTGAACCGCTACCTTTTACTACAAATCCATTGACACTATCACGGAAACAATAACAAATAAAAGCCACCGTTGCGTGGCTCAAAGGTTAGCAGTCAAACAAATCTTCAAATTTATGCCCCCAATAAAAAACCGAAAAAAATCTTTACCAAGAAGTAATAACCTAAATATCTAGATTAAAATAAATCTGGGAAATTACAGGAAATTTACAAAATTTCTCCGCCCAAGACTGTGAGTCCACAAATACGAAGTAATATTTTCCCGGGAAATACGGGGTACTCCGCTAGTACAATATATACATATCATATTATGTTGCATTAAAAATGAGCTTATCTAGATAAGTAATTATTTTTACCCATAACTGCTATACTAGATAGGTCTTAAATTTACATCAAAAATAATCACTTCCAATTCTTATACATAATCGTGTCACGTCATTTTATATGATTATAGTTATGTCACATCAATTCTGCCATTCTCTTAGTCATTTGCTACGTCTAAAGTTACTTTGTCTGTTACATGCCACTTGATTGACACAAAATGGAAGGACGCAATTATTTTATATGATATATTTTAAAATGTTGTTTTTTGAATAATTTTGTACACTGTAAAGCGATTTTATTCGTAATTTGTGTAATATATTAAGTCGGTGAAGTTAGCCCGAAGTGCTAGTTCATTTATAAACAGGTGAAGAAAATATAATTCCAGTAAATAAAGTGGATAACCTAAACTTAAGACCTGCATAACACTACAAGACCTAAAAGATGATTTAATTACAACTTAAGTTCAAAAACATCCCCTGGTTCAGACCTGCTCACTGGACTTATAGTTAATCACTACCGGAAAAAGGATTACGAAAATTACTGCAAGTAATCAACGCAGCGTTTAGATTAAAATACGTTCCATACCAGTGGAAGGTGGCAGAGGTAATAATTATTGTAAAACCTAACAAGCCGCCAAACAAGATAACATCGTACAGGCCGATTTCCCTACTTCCTATAATTTCAAAATTATTTGAAAAGCTACTACTCAAGAGGTTAAAATCAGTGATAGAAGTCAGAAAACTCATTCCTCCTCACCAATTTGGATTTATAGAGAGACACTCTACCATAGATCAAGTGCACAGAATCACAAATCTAATTGAAGATGCTCTGAAAAATAAAAAAATATGCTCAAGTGTTTTATTGGATAAAGTATGGAACTAAAGCCTGGAATATGAACTACACAGAGATCTGTCGATGCAGTTTTACCTGATTTTAAATTCATATCTAGCTGATCGACACTTTCGGCAAAAATATCGGCTGGAGTTCCACATGGAAGTATTTTGGGGGGCCAATACTCTACATACTTTATACGCGAGCTTTATTCGTACCAAGCGCAAAAAGAACAAGTATTGCAACATTTGCGGATAATACTGCAATCTTGGCAATCGGAGACAGCATAGAGCAGTCAACCAGTAAATTACAAAATGCCGCTAATCCATTGAGTAATTGGACGAAGAAATGGCGTCTTCAATTCAACGAAACTAAATCTGTGCATATAAACTTTACCGACAAAAATGTTAATTGGTTACCTGTTCTATTAAATTCGCAACCAATTCCACATGCAAACACGGCAAAATATTTAGGAATGAGCCTTGATGCTAAACTCAAGTGGAAAGAGCATGTTAAAAAGAAAAAAAGAAGAGTTAAACATCAAATATAGAAAATGTATTGGCTCATAGCAAGGAACTCTGATCTATCAATTGCTCTCATATTGGCAGATATTGAAAAGTGTATGGACGTATGGTATACAGGTATGTGGCTGTACCAAGAAAACTAACGTAAAAGTAATTCAAACTTTTCAAAATAAAGTCTTGCGTAGTATGGCCAACGCACCATGGTACATAAGGAACGATAATCTTCATAAGGATCTAAAAATGGAGCACGTCAATGAATAAATTTAGCAACATTAAAATGCGGATTTGCGTCGTATGCTGAAAAACCAAAACCCAGTAAGACGGCTTCGAAGAACAAAGCCCTTTGAACTATAGGACAGATAAGTTAATGATGTAACCGATGGGTTATATTCAGTTGTAAATTATAATATTTGTTAAACAAAAAAAAAATTCAAGTGACAGTAAGATTTTTAAGAGCTTTAGGAATTTTAAATCAACAAATTTAGAGAAAACCAAAAATGTACACGCTATCTCTGTATGATGATATGCTAAATGTAAATTTTGCCAGTACAAATATATTTATTGGCTTCGTTCAATAAACCCAAACGTCCTCAAACTTTAGCATCTAAAACTATTTAATCCACTCCAACTTATTATTAACGATTTTATAGAAGCCCAATATAATTATTTGTTATCAATCGAAAACGAGACATAACTAATCGACATCAGTATTTAATTTACAACGGACAACGAATTGCTATCAGTTTAATATTAAAACATGTTTTCAAATAACAGACAAAAATTAAAACAATTCCGTGTTTAGTTACCTACATGGGAAAGTACCCGAAAATTCGATGATAAAAAAAGTTATTCAACAAAAATCTTACCAATTTCGTACATACACGAGTATACATGCATGTTTGAAGTATTTAGTAATTGGCCCACTATTTTTGTTTGTTGTTGTACGCTTTATGTCTCGCGATAAAGAGAATTGATAACAAAAATATTCAACGTTGGGTGATATTAGCGAATTTAGTCAGCGAATTAGCCTTTCATTTCCTAGAAAATTGGCAAAAATTCAATAATTTATGACTTCCTGCACTAACGTTGTTTTTTAATATCGATTGTACTTACGACTTTATAACGTTTTTGTTCCAATTAGTCAATACATAGACAATTAACTTGAGTAAGCAAGCACCAACATTTTATCGTTCTAAAGTGTAAAAACAGGTAATAAAATTTTTATTTTTATTACTATTTCTTGTGTTGTCATTATAGAACAATAATTAGACATAAAACATAATCTGAAAATAAATATTTATCATACATTTATGAATTTGTCTAAGTTTTTTTGTTTTATAGCATATTTTGACTTGAGATTATCTCCGATTATTATATTTAGTATGTATATCGTTACGATCTTACAGTGAAATTTTTAATAATCTTGAATCATGTTTACTGCACTCTACTTTTCTTTTTCATTTATCATTTTTATTAAAAGCGAAGAACCACTAAACGGTTAGGAAGATATCAGATATCAAACCGATCGCATTAATATATGCAGCAAATTGTCGCAAGAATGGAGTGCCTTACCGGATTGTACTATATCAGGCATTCGAAATATGAATGTTAAATTAATTCGCGCACCAACACAAAGATAACCTGAACCATTCACAATGACATATTAGTCAGACATTTTAGATAGGGTGTTTTACTACGAATGACAATGAATAACTGATACTAATTAACTGTTGAATTATTTGATTTAGGTTACTAGGTTATAGGTTTGATTATTTGATTTAGGTCGGTGTTGAGCAGAAATTGCAGTCAATATTGCTGTCGGTACCTGAAGTCACAATCGATATTGTAAAAATGCGGGCGGTATGAAAAGATCAGAAAAACGTCAAATTGCGAGTATTTTGCTGCAGAAATATAATTTGAGAGTAATGCTGCAAAATCTGCGCAGCCGATTAAATTCTTGAAAGAACTCTACATCGATTGATTAAGTAAACACGGTTTCATCAATCTATTTCAGCCCGATTTTTGTCTAATTCGGCTGAAATATCTAACTACTAGACATTCATTCCTTTCTTGTTGTGTATTTTTATTTTTACACCTAAATCCATACACACACCCATATTCAAATTCACTCTCATACCCATCAAAAGCAAAATTGAATTATCTTTCTTGCCTACCCTTAATCTAATGAACTATAGTCACTAAATCGCTCAATTCAACTGCAAGCTCCCCCAAATAAATCTGACTTTAGGATTTTACATAAGAGCTGGAAGATATAAACCTACTAATCTACCACGATCGTACCACGATGTACACCGCTACACAATGAAATACATCCTGATCGGTATGGGCATATTCTTTTTTGTTTTATATACAATACAAAGATATGAACAGACCACCACACAAGGCCGACTACAACCTGCGAGATCCGGGCAGCCATAACTTGTGTGGAATGCAGTATAGGCCACACATCAACAGCCCATTTTTCACCTTCTTATAAAAAATTTACACTTTATTCACAAAATACTTTGAAAAACTATAATTTTTCGCATTAACCCTTTAAAATTAAATGAGTAGTTTGCTATCTTTAATTATTGTAGCTTGTAATTTTTCAAGAAGGTATTTTAGAACGAATATAATTGTCACGTCACATCAATACATCATTACTATCATTAGTATATCTTCATAATATACATATAGGCACGAAATTAATTTAATTAAGTCAAACACTTCACATTTTGACGTGAATTAATTAGTCAGTATGATAATAAGTTAATAAAAAAAATTTCTTCGTAATTACATAATTAAAACGGTTCATCATTCTGAAAGTTCAAACCATATTAGCTATATATTGTTTATTGTGTAATTGCAGCAGCTGACACGTAATAATGACCTTGCTGATTATTGGCAAATTTCGAAGAATTTATTTTTTCGCCAATTGATGAAATTTATTTGTTTATAATCGGATTATTATTTGTCAATGGTATTTTATTACCAAAAAGATAAAATAAGGTTGTAATCATAATATAGCAAAGGTAAAAGGCGGGCGTTGTAAATTGAATAATCGAAATCGAAATTGAGGAAGACCGATTTATATTGCTTAATTATAATGAAAAAAGCGGCTCTTTTTATAAAAATATTATTCCGCATAGAAATAAATGTGGTTCACATTTAAATACAAGTTTTGAAATTGATTTGATTGTTTAAGTTTATTTGAACGCTTCATTTACTCGTTGCAATTTAGTCAAGCCTTTTCTATCAAGTGGCATGTATTTACAATATACAACTAATTAAAAAGATAAATTTTAGGAAATGTTATCTTTCATTAATAATAATGATAATAATAAGCGATTATTTCGGCCCATTGTTATATTTACCAACTCAACATTTAAATTAATCCGCAAAAGGGCAACCACAAAGTTAAGTCATAATAACTACGGTTACTTCGACGCCATGGCTATTTATAAAAAATAAACGCTCTAAAAGGTTGGGTAGCTTTACAAAATAAAGAATACCACAAGGGTGTTTAGAATGAACCTCAAAAAATGTTTTCGTGAACAACTCATGGAGGAAGTTTGCACTACTCGTATAAAACCCTTATGCAAAAACTCAATTTGATTAGTTGAACCGTGTGGAAACGTATAAAACACATACATACATACAAATTTTCATTTTTATTAATTTACATAGATCACGAATAATTTAGTTTTAAATTAAATAATTTTATTTTTAAAACTATTTATTAAAAACAAAAATTACAAAAAATAGTTACTTAAAACAATTAAGAACAATAAAGACTCCAGTATTGAAGAAACAGCATAAAGAAATTGGTGATATCGTGTTCAACAATGTATTGTATGACCAAGATAATGTAATTGCCAAGAAATTTAATGAATACTTTGTGTCAAGTATAAACGAAATTAATATTAGTATACAGTACAAAGTCTATGAGAATTTAATTCCTGGTGTAATTACTAAATTTCGGTTTAGGGAGATTGGATTTGAGGATTTGAAATTGGTTATTAAATCACTAAACAATAAAAGAGATTTTAATTTAATGAATTCCGCAATTATTAATGATATTTTGGACTTAATTGGTGAAAATTTGATTAAATTGATAAATCAGTCCTTAAAATGCGGTATATTTCCAAATATTTTAAAAAAATCGTTAATTAGACCCATTGAAAAGGTAAAAAACACTATTAAGTCTAGTGAATTCCGCCCCGTGAATATGATAACTACGGAGGCAAAAATTTATGAGAAAATAGTTTTGCATCAGTTAGAGGAATATTTTGAATCAAATAATATGATATCGGAACAACAGTCGGGGTTCAGAAATAAACATAGCTGTGAAAGTCTAATTAACTTGGTGATTATTAATTGGAAATTAGCTATTCACAACAATAAGATTATAGTTGCAGTTTTCTTGGATTTACGCAGGGCGTTTGAAACGATAGACAGGAACATTTTGTTACTAAAGCTAAGTAAATATGGCATTGCAAATATCGAATTAAAATGGTTTGAATCATATCTGAGTAATAGAACACAGCAAACAAAAGTAAATGAAGTAATTTCTTCCGAAATTACCACTTCTATGGGCGTTCCGCAAGGAACTGTTTTGGGAGTATTTTTATTTTTAATATATATTAATGATATTGGACGAGTGGTAACTAATGGCAAACTTCTTATGTTTGCCGATGATGCACTATTATATGTGGAGAGTGATGAACTTCAAGTAGCTGTTAATAAAATTAACGACGACTTACAACATTTAAGTAATTGGTTTAAAATGAATAAGATGAAATTAAATATTGATAAAACTAAATACATGATTTTAAATAGTAATGTAGGTAATTGTAATATTATAATTGATGATACTTGTATAGATCAAAATAATGAAATGAAATATTTAGGGGTAATTATTGATAATAAATTAAATTTTAAGTCACATCTAGATTACATTTGTAAAAAGATCGCGAAGAAGTTGTATTTTTTTAGAAGTATTAGAAATAAATTATCCGTAAATACCTCTATTAAAATATTTAATGCCATTATTAGGCCACATTTTGAGTTTTGTTCTACTATTATGTTAATGTTTAATAATGAAATGGTTAATAGATTGCAGGTATTACAAAATAGGGGAATGCGTATTATTTTAAGAAAGAAAAAATTAGTTTCTACATCTATTTTATTAAATTCTTTAAACTGGCTGAAGGTGGATCAAAGAATTAAATTTAATGTTTTAATATTTGTGTTTAAAATTATTAATGGATATCTTCCGAAATATTTAATGGAAAAGTTAAACTATGTGAGCGATTTAACTCAATATAATCTAAGAAACAAATTCGATTTTAGGTTAGATTTGTTTAGAAATTCTAGAACTCAGAATTTACTTATTTATAAGGGATTAAAATTATATAATGAACTTCCTATAGAATTAAAAAATGAAACAAATTTAATAAAATTCAAACAAAAATTGGATTCTTATGTTAGAATGAAATTTAATTGATTAACGTGCTTATTTTTACTTTATTTTTACTTTATTTTTATATGTAAATTATAAATCTTGTGCAAATAGTAAATATTACTAAATAAAATAAATAAATAAAATAAAATAAAAAAAAAAAACCAAAAATTGTTTTTAATTTGATTAATCCCGTAATCCCGTAAAAAATTCATACTACGGGATTTTGAAATACGGGATTATGAAATACGGGATTTTGTAATACGGTTTTTTGTGATCTACGGGATTTTGTTCATTCTGGATTTTTGTAATACGGGCATTAGTACCGATCCCATCGTTGGCAACATTTTGGGTAAAATCAACACATTGAGATCTGAACGCACATGGTACATTCAAAATTTCATAGCAATGGTCGCGTTCAGACTCGCCACCTGTTGTTATGTTGTTTTCTGACTGACTTGAAGGCAATGTGATGAATCGAATGTCATTTTGTGTATCAGCAAATTTTCAAAGCCAACTTGTTGCGAGACCTAAAATCGCCCAATATACGATTGCGGTAACCTGATGATATTCACGCCGCAACCACGTAAAAACCACGTCAAACAATAGTTTTTTTCTTCGGCTGGCGTAACTCTTTTAACAAGCTTTAACCTATCAATGGATAAAATGCCTTGTATATTCGACCAGACTGTTGTTCTCACTCTTGTCTTGCACCAAATATCGACCATTATACCAATATATTTAACGATTTCATAAGGGCCACGATACTCGCAAGCTAATTTATGGCTCTCTCCCGTTGTAAGTGCATCACTTTTCACCATCACCAAATCTTTGGCATTTAACTTGGGAGCTGAACGACGATGTTTATTAAATTGCTTTGACATAACTTCCTTATTTTCCTTCAATAGACCTTCCACATCTGGAACTTCACGTTCCACTCTATTTTCTTCATTTGCAACAATGATTTCGTCGATAAGCTGATTTTGGTTCAAGTGCCTTCCTTCATACCTGAATATTACTCTGAACGGTGTAGTTACGATGTTCAGTAATATTGATGGCAAATTGTACTTCCGCCAATTGTTTGTCCCAATCACGATTTTCTTCTTCAGATAGTATTGACAGACTGGTTGTAATAATTTGGTTCACCCGTTCTACGTTTCGAGTGAATAATATCATGAGTCACACATAACTCTTCAAACTTCCCCGATATGAATGCGGCACGCCTATCAGTTATAACTCTTACAGGCTTTCCACAATGCGATATGAAATTGAAGACAATTTCTAGTGTAGATTCTACACCAACATCGAGTACAGCGTACAAAACCACATATTTGCTGAACGCATCAACCAACGCTGCTACATATTTGTTCCCTTTTGTGGATGTTGGGTAAGGTCCAACGTGATCCAGGTGAACAGTTACGAAAGGTCTGTCACCTTTGTCTGCTGGATGTAAAAATCCTGGTTTCTTTCCTGTCTGTTTCTTGAAGTATAAACATTTCAAATACCTATCAGTATATTCTACACTTAAGATATTTGTATCACCACGTTGCATTACAGCAACCCAATCAGTAGCATCTTCTATTCCTAATACAGTTATACAATCTGAATTGAAACCTTCTGGTTCATTACTTGGATTCCTGCTAAGAGCATCAGCTACTAAAATGATTTTCCCTTGGACATATTCAATTTTATAATCAAACACGGCAATTCGTAAAAACCATCTAGCAATCCGTGGATTTAAATCGCGTTTATTTGCTAGAAGTTTGAGACTGTTACAATCAGTTCGGATTACAAACTGTTTACCTAAAAGGTATATAAGAAACTTATGAAGTCCAACGCTTCCAATTCTATGGCAGAATACCTGCTTTCTTCTTTGGAACTATAGTAACAAATAGGCTTTAACAATCCACTTTTTTGACGTTGGTACAAGACTGCTGCTACGCCCAACGCGCTTGCGTCTGTATGAACTTCAGTCTCGGCATCAGGTTTAAATATTGCTAACACGGGCTTCTCTGTTAATACTCGTTTAATTAAATTGAACGAAGTTTCTTGTTCACTTTCCCAAACAAATTGAACGTCTTTGCCTAATAAATTCGATAAAGGTCTCGCCACAATCGCAAAATTTTGAATAAACCACTGGAAATAACTCGATAGGCCGTTAAAACTTCTAACGGCACGTACATCTTTTGGCGTCGGGAAGCTTTGTACTGCTTTAACTTTTGACGAACCTGACTCTATTGAATTGAATGAGATCTCGAACCCTAGGTACTCGTTTTTTTTGAAGAAAAATTTGCATTTACTCAGGTTTAATGTCAACCCTGCCTTCTGAATTAGATTCAGAATTATCTTCAAATTTGAAAAGCCTTCTTCTACTGTTCTACACGGTATAATGATATCATCTAGGTATGCCATTGCAATATGCTATACCGAAAATTAAATAATTAACCGTTGAAAGACATAAGCTGGACTATTGCTGAATTCAAACGTCATTTGATTAAATTGGAATTGTCCATCAGGCGTAACTATGGCGGTTAAGAGTCTAGTATAGTCTCTAATCAACGCACATTCTAATCTCACAGCTCTTTTTGCGCACTAATACAATAGGGCTTTGAAACTGCACTTTATCTGGTACGATGTAAATAACCACATTCTCTGCACGAACGCCATCTATTTCCAACCAACACTGGGCACATCCCATTACATTTACGAATCCTCTACCGTAACCTTTAACTTTTGCCACGTCCGATGCGTCATAAATGATTTGCAAACGATCGGCTAATGATTGTTTTAACAATGTGTAACCACTGCCCAAATCAACGTAGCATCGAACAGAGTGTCCATCCAGCCATCCATCTTTGAAATATTTTGCATGTGTATTGGTGACACGCTTGTCAATTATGTGTATCACCGCACTATGTTTTATCGTTGGTGCAGCATAATTTGATTTTTGTCCAGCTTGTTCTCGTCGTTTCGGACAATTACTTGCCATATGTTCAATCGACTGACAAATAAAGCAAGCACCTCGTTTTGCATTTAGTCACTTTGAAGCATAGTGCCCCATTGCTTTGCATTTGAAACACTTTATAACTAAATTATTACTATTTGTATTTCGAACATGCACATGCTTTTCATACTTCCGTTCGGGTTTCTTGTGAAGAAAACTACTTGCAGACACAAGATGTTGTAATAATTCTGGCGGGCTGCTATATCTTGATATTGGACCCAAATATGTCATATAATCAATATTGTTTAAGCCTCTCACTATCCAAGAGACATGCGTCTGTCCACTGAGTGCAAAATGATTCAGTGCAATTTCACCCAATTATATAAAATTCCATTGTTCTCCATTTGTTCAACATAATCTTCCATGTCAATTGCCCCTTCTACAGGACCATATGTAGGCAAATTTTCAGCAATGCTCGGGAAATATCGCATACCATAACGTCGTTGTTGTGCACCACATTTGAAATCATCGTCAGAATCATATTGTTTTAGATTACCTGCATTTGGATTATTCGCACTAAATCGACCCTCGGCATCCATTTTACTGTTATCCAGCTCCTTACAGCTCATCTTTCCGCAATTTACTTTGCAAAAAATCCCAGCGATCACTGAAAACCACCAGAATTTTAATTCGGGCATCAAACAAGAATAACTTCCCACTTCTGATATTTGTGTCAACCTGATAATATATTCACGCCGCAAACACGCAAAAATAAATAAAAGGATCGCTTTAATAATTTATGATTATTTTTATTTAATAAAAGTTTTAAAATCACAAAATTGGCTTCCACATTCACTCTTTTATTGATTATATTTTTTTGGTTTGTGCTGCTATACTCACATATTAATATAACATACTACAGTGACGTCTCGTGTTGAGCATCTCAAACACGCTGACACCACACACACAAACGACAACATAAAACTATCTTTTATTCGGCTAACAAATTTTTTTTTAAATGATTCGTTACATTTTATAATTTTAGATTTAAATTACCACACGATAGTTTAATAGTTATTTACGTCACAACGGCGGTAAATGAGTTGTTACAGTACGAGTTCAACGTTTATGAACGAGGCGACGAATGAGCCGAGTCCAGAATTTTGCACGAGCACTGTAACGATCATTTAACGTAAGTGTAACCTACGACGTTTTATTTCATACTACATGGGACATTAATTCGATTTTTTCATTTAAAATTAAATTTTAAAGTAAAAACATGAGTTTGAAATTTAAAGAAAATCAATCCAAATGATTTTAAAATTATCAAGTTACCCTAGTTATTTTTTTTTGTTTGGTTTTATATTTTTCTGTACTGTAAAAGTTCGTTTTCCGGACTGTTTTTTCTGTACCGTAATGAGTCGTTAAGGTGAGAGCAATAAACATTAAAAATTAAAAGAGAACAAAATTCCAGATGTTGTTGTTGTTTTAGTTTATTTATTTTTTATTTTTTTATTATAACCCGAGGTATTAGTCATTTTATGGGATGGTATGAGTATTGGAATAAAACAGTGCAGGGTCGGTAATTGGTGAGAAACGGATTTCTCTCTGTTCGTTGAGGATATTTTGGTTAAGAAATATAGCTTTTCGGATTTCGTAAGATTCTAAGTTTTGCAATGATTGTAGTTCCTCCTATATCGGGCAGACTGGGCGCAATTTTGAAGTTAGAGTTAAAGAACATTTTTCTGGTAGCCATGAATCATCCCTTTATAATCATTTAACGTTAGAAAATTACACATCCAGTTTAAACAATTTAGAAATATTACATGTACAACCAAAAAGTAGACGTTTAGACAACTTAGAATCTTACGAAATCCGAAAAGCTATATTTCTTAACCAAAATATCCTCAACGAACAGAGAGAAATCCATTTCTCACCAATTACCGACCCCGCACTGTTTTATTCCAATACTCATACCATCCCATAAAATGACTAATACGTCGGGTTATAATAAAATAAATAAACTAAAACAACAACAACATCTGGAATTTTGTTATTCGGCCGTTGGCTAATCAATAATCAATAATCATATACCTGTGTTTACCTCGCCCTCTTTTAATTTTTAATGTTTATTGCTCTCACCATTTTTATTGTTTACCACTCCCATATTTTTTATTTGTATATTTTTGTTTCATTTTTGCTTTTTCCAACTATATATATAAATAACTACATTTTTATTTTTACAGTTTAGTAGATACTCCGGATGATGGCCTAACAAGCCGAAATCGATCGAGTAATTTTTTAAAACCTTTTGTAATTTTGCGAAATATTTAACAAGTATTTTTAAAAAAATTTAAAAATATGTTTAAAAATGTATGGAAAAAATTATTGAAACAAGATGCATTCTTGGTTGATTTTCTTGCTTAATGTCGTCGAGCACTCGTGGTGAGCAGCTCATACACAGCTCTACCAAATGTTAAATAAAGGAAAAGAAAGGGATTATTTATAGGGGATTTCCGTCTCCTTGGGTGTGCTACAAATTCTTGCATTTCAGAATCTTGCATCACAAAATGTTGCATCTCAAAAAAATCTTGCATTACAAAATCTCGCATAAAATTTCCTGTAAATCTTGCTTTTACAAAATCCTGGTTTTTATAAATCCTGGAAAATGGGGATTTTCATACTCGGTGCAGTTTTATCCTATAATGTATGTTACAAATATTTTCTGTTACACCCATTCATGATTACAATGGGCATATTCGTGTAAAAAACTATTTTTTACATTTTACAAGTTAAAAACGAAAAATCTCCGTAAATTACATTAAAATATAAATTATGTATGTGAAGATATTATATTTTAAAAATAACATTTTCCGTCCGTATTTTCATACATCACACTCTACCACATGCAAAAACTTATATTCGCTGTTTAAATGGAGAAAAAAGGCAATTTCAATTGTGCATGCAAGCGAGAACAACAACTTACTTTGGTTGGGCTTATTTTTGTCTGAAATCTATAGTTGATCAAGTTAATAACAAAATCAAAATGTAGACTCGGCGCATATAAATGATTTTAAATAAAATGAAATGCATTTTCCAAAAATGACTGAATAAATATCTAAATGGCATAGCAATACATATACAATAATTCTAGAGGATCACACTTATCAACCTATATAGTAACTTTAAAAAATTAAGGAAGCTCTAAGAATCTCGAATAATTTCGTAACGCTCAATTTTTTTTGTTCAAAATTTCAAACGTAAGAAATCTAATTTTATCAGATCATGTAACTCTATATTCTTAATCCAACTCAAAACTAAACTTGGCTACGGACCTTTATGTGCCTATGCCTGGTCCTAGTAGACCGCCGCGCCGCCCAAACCTAAACTCGAGCAATATTCAATATCTCCAGTAATCTCATAATAAAGTCTCAATTTCATATTGTATAACACTAACACCAAGCAATTGTGAAATAAACTTAAAACCTCGACGGGAAAAATTTTAGAAATATCGAGGTATTACTACTATAACTCTGTTAAAATTCATATCCACAGCACTTTAAAATTCTTTCTATTATAATACCATCATACGGATCATAGATATGACTGAAGAAAGGGCTCTGATAATATCAAGAACCCCTAATAGACTCGAATGATCTATCGAATCATCTTAGAATTCTAGAATAATCTTGATATTCTCAAAGCGATTTAAAAGTAAAAATGCATGTTTCTCCTAGAAAAAGCTGAAAGTTTTAATTTTGACTTTTGGATTTCGAGAATTTAACCTAACTGAATGCAACACTTAATACAATCCAAACAAAACTCTAATAATATCGAAAATCTTGAATAATCTCAATAATCTCAAGTAATTCGATAATATATGGCATAACCCAACGTCAAAATTCAAGAAACTGGAGCAATACCTAACTTGTAAAAACTCAATATGTAAAAATATATAAAACCACCAAAATCAAAAATCGCCTGAGTGACCGATTTTTTAAACATTATATGAGTTTCTAATTTTTATTTGAAAATGCGACAAAATGCCATATGAAAAAAAATTCAAGTTCTCGTAACACTTACGTAATATCATTTTCTTGCAATTGCACTTTGTTATTACGAGTTATCGACACTCGTAACTCGAAAAACGAGAGATACGTAACCAACGCCCAGAAATGACCTTACCAGGTGAAATTGAAAGTTGGTTGGTTTACAATAAGTGCAATCATCATGAACAGCGATAAAACTAGAACGGAGTTGATTTTTAAATTCAAGCATGTGAATACCTTCGTAGTGTAGTGTAGTAAGTTTTGACAGTAACCTTCTCTCTGTATATATTGATGTCAAATTAACCCCAATCAATTTTAAAATTAAAAAAATACCTTTCTTATTATTTAAATGACGCACGTCTTATAAGATAGCTCAAAGAAAGTGAAGAATTTTGATAATATGTATATCTAAAATATTTTCTACAAATTAAAGAATAAAACTTAAAAAAATGTAAAAGGGAGCCAAAAATCCAAAACCGAAAGCTGCGGCCAAAGTGCAAGCGATGCGACAAGCAAGGCGAGACGATAATTGTTAAAACTAAACATAAGCATTTATATGAACAGCGCCGGATTTGCAGGTTGGCAAGCTTCTCGAAAAAAAGGGGAGCAATAAATATCTACAACAACCTTTTCCCCGCTTTAACAAAACGACGAACTTTGAAAATTCGGATGGAATAAGTACGCCACTTGTAAGCAACTTCAAAGAACAATCAAAATCGAATGCATAATTTTGGCCAACACCTTATACTTTCAAATGAAAAAAAGTCTTTACTAGAGTTGTACAAATTAACAATATTTTTGTCTTAGCAAGCACGATAAATTGTCCGGTCGAATGATCGTTTTCATATGTATGTTAGGCGAGTTAAATCTTACTTGCGGCCGACAATTTCCAAGGAATATGCTTCACCTAAAAATTTCAACGATAGAATAGATGAAGGCAACCAAGAAAGCGACTTAATTAATTATTTATATTATAATAAAACTCTTACAAGCAAAAATAATAATTCTGTGAACTTATGTACGAGGATGGAGTGAAAAGTCAAATATTTTCTATTAGATAGAGTTCCGATCGTAAAAATAATTGCATTTCTAGAGAAGTACCCCAAATTTTAAGCCGATATATGATATTTAGTTGTATTTTGGAAGCTAACGAAAAGATTACGAATTTCGTTGACACTAATAAAAATAATTGCGCGGAAAAACTATTACGCAAATCGATGAAAAGTTCAAAAAATATTATGACGACTTCGCTCCTCCACATTTCACGGTTTATAAGTGGATCTTCCAAAACGATAATGCACTAGAGCACTCGTGCGCAATCGCCACCGCTTAATTGGCAAGCTCATCAGATTTGGCCCTTGTGACTTGTTTATTGTTTCCAAACATATAGACAAATGGCTCGGCGGAAAGCGATTCACACTGCACGAGGCCTATGTTGCAGAGTTCAACAAATCGATTTTTTTTAGATGCGTATATTCGATAAGTGTATCGAAGTAAAAGGAGGCGGCTATTTTGAAAAATAATTCACTTTTTGATTCAAAATTACCTAACGTTTCACTCTACTCTTATAAGTACATATCGCTATATAATTTAATTTTAAGTTTTGTAAGATTTGTGCATATTTGTAATAAAAACTAAATAACGGAAGGTTGGCAAATTCTCAATTGGCAGGCGCGGAAAAATGCTAAATTCGGCGCTGTATATGGACCCCTCTACAGTCAGCGCTATAAGCTAAACGAATTTTTAAATATTTAAAAATCGCTCCTCGCCATTCTTACAGTCAGAAACAAACATTATGGTAATTTAAATAATTTTTATAATTATTTTCATAATTTTATTTATAAATAATTACGGGTAATCGATCAAAATTACCCGGGTAGTCGAGTATTCGAAAAAGGACCAAAATATCCGAGTTCTCGGTTATTCGATAATCGGTGTTAGATACCCTAGGTAAAACTGCCTATAGTTTAATTTGTTTCATTTATGTATGTTCAGATCCTAGCTCAGGGTTTTCAAGTCGCTTCAGAAAGTATTTCCGTCAAAATTAAGAAAGTATACACATTTTCAGACTCTACCTACCCAACTCAAGCTAAACAATTTTCGTGGTCGCTAATACTTCTAGAAAGTTTTTAAATTGAAATGCCCAAAAATTAATTTGGTAACTTAAATCTTGATAAATAGTTTGCTTAAGTGAGAACTTTGTTTACAGCTCGAGCCGAATACCGTAATCTAAGTTTGGTAAATGCAGTAATACAAAATTGTATGCGACCATCCAAATTATTGTAAAGTTAACAAAAAGAGGTCCAAACACAATATTGTCAATCAATAACAAAAACCATTTCTGTAACGTTTAAATCCACTGTAAACCAAAGTAGTAAGCCAAACTAGTCCAATAATTACACACAAAACTAACGAGGGGAAACACTAAAAAACTAAAATACGTACTCGTGCATACTATCAGTGATCAATTAACAAAATAAATAAAACTTTAATTATCTACCTACAGCTATATAAGTAAATTAATTAAGTTTGCTTATCACACTATAAATGCGTTTTGTGTTATCAATCATAAACACATTAAATCAAAGATAATTAGAATTTAATATTTGGCTTTTCCCCACATAATACAGTCAGGAACATTGAATATACACTCCGGGAAATATAAATTACATAACTTACACGTAAATATGACCATTCGCCCCATTTATTCGTTTCGATGTCTTCGTATGGCGATGGCGTTTCAGAACTATCCATGTGTTCTGATTGGCGACGAATAATTTCATTCATGTTGAATTGATTTCACACTTAATTTATAAATTTCCAAATTTTATTTTTTTATATTTTGGCACAGACACAAAGCAACTCACACACAATTTCACAATTTTGCAATAGTTAATTTTAATTTTAACCCAACGGAAATTATCATTTTTATTTAATTTAATTAAATAATTAACCCACTTTTGATTTATAATACTATGTAGTATAGCTTTTTGATAATTTTTGAGAGCCCACTTACACGTACACACTCTGCACCATGCTTAAAAGTTCTGCATCGATTAAATTATCGAGGTACTCTGGCGAAAATTAATTTTTTTTTTAATAGTCAATTGATAAAAAAAATATTTTGATTTGATAAGAAAGTGTAGAAATGTAGGTATATATTGAATTGATAAGAAATAAATAAATTTTTTTTTGGAATTTTGTGTAAAAAAAAATGTTTGTTGTTGTTTAGGAGTTTTAACAGTTATTGCGAATTTAATGTCTGTCGGTAGTATCAATGTCAAAACAGAATTTCTAAAGGTATCTGGAAAACATTTTTCTTTATGTGTGAGTTTTTCAATATCTAACCATATGCTTTGCAGTTAAATGAGTATTGATGGTATTCGTAAACTTGATGAAAAGAGAAGTTTAATACTGTAAAGATAACTTTATAATTTTTGCAATTTTTTTTTTGCTCCAATAAAAGCTTTGACGATTGCTTAAACTTTCGATTTGCAGGGTCTAATAACAACTGACAATAAATAAGCCCCGAAACTTTGGCAGGAGAGGAGACTCAAAACATGTAATAATAAATTTAAATTACATTTACTTAACCAGTAAGAAATGTTACAGAATTTGACGAAATTATTTCCTTAAAGAACATTTAATCACAGAACTAAAATTGTAACGTATGGTCGCAGATAACTGAATGGTAAATTTTTGTGACTGTTTAATTTTTATTAGTGATGAACCGGATACTATACATTTGGAAAAACGGGTATTGAGTACCCAGCTAAAATTAAATGGTTATTCTAGAACCAGTAATGACCGAAACAAACCGAGTAATAAACTGGGTAATATGAACTGAAAATATTCCGGGTATATCTGGCTTATTACTCTGTTTATTACTCGGTTTATTTCGGCCAATACAGGTTTGGGTAACGATTAATACAGCCGTGCTAAGAACTAACACAAATGGCTAAAATTTTTTTACATACAGATATACAAATACCAACCATAGAGGACAATTTTTGTGAGAGGATTGGTGTAAAGACCGAACTTCACGTGGAAGGGTAAAGAGAGAGAGAGAGAGAGAGAGAGAGAGAAATCTTAACCTGATTTTTCATGAACAAAAACCGAAAAATTACCCGCGTGTATCTATTATTTGACCTTAAATAGGTCTAAATGAAATATTTGTAATTAAATTTCTTGCACTAACTACACAAAACATTATGGACATGCATTATAACGCGAAAATTTTGATTTGTTTCGCCATAAATTTAAAATTTAAAATATTGCCTGTCGAATGCATCCCGATGGATTGCGTTTTATCCATATTTAAGTTTATTTTCCAATTTAATTCACTTCACTTTTCACAATTTCATTACTTGTATGGAAATATTTAACTACACTTTACACTGCACTAAACTAAAAGAATAAATAAAATAAAATAAATAAAACTAAATTTACGAAGAGGACGACAAAAACACATCCATCCTCTTCGAACGTGAAAGACCGACCGCCATATTTTTTTGTCGAGCGTATTGAACAAAACCGTTACAAAGATAATATCAAGTCTTGAACGATATTATTCAGAAATAAAAAGGAACAACACATACACAGCACCAAGTTTCTGATAGCCTTTCCTTGAGCCTAATGGGTTGTTAACCTTAAAATTATCGTAATATGCTGGCAAAACCACTTTCATTTTCATGAAAGGAGAGTACACTTTTCTTCAATGATATGAATTTATATTTACACAGAAATATTTTGCAAGTGACGCAAATAATCGAGTCTACTACCAATTGTATGAGCTATAGTGGGAGTGTATAAAAGATAGTTTCGATGTAATATTTGAAATCTTTTGTGTAGAATTGCTAACATCGAATTATCGTCTGTCATGCCGTTTGATTTCACTGAATCTTCAGCAATTTTTTTAAATAAGCCACTTTTAAAATATTCAGATACATAATATTGTCTATCTTTTCTAAAAAAGAACGTTTTTCATATAAAGCTTTATTTTTTACAATTTCATAATCCATTTGTTTTAAGTCATCACATTTTAAAGATGCGCAAGTGTCTTTTTCGGATTTATTGTAGGGACATTCATATAAATCTAAATAATTTGAATTCGCGGTAGGTGCTGTACGATTAAAATTTTTCTTAATAATATTATTTTTAAAGTGCTTATCAACATGTTTTTTTAAAGCTATTTATAAAATTAAATGGTTCGTTCAACTGTACATACTTGACATTTAAACGTGTTGATAAATTTATGGATATTTTTTAAATGATGAATGTAAACTTTTCCATTAGGCATAATTTTGTTACATAAAAAACATTTTATTTTAAATCTAATAATAACGAGCTTACTGTAATAAAATTCTTATACCACGGGGTTGATATTTCATGTACTAGTTAACTTCTGAATTGATTTGATTGATTGATTGATTTTGAATGTACGACCAAGCATTTAGCAAGATCTCCCGGTTGACGCCGGGCCCACCGTACACCCTTTTTTAAATTTATTTGGAAGGATAGGATAGGATTGTTAGTATAGGATTGAGATCGACCCGGTTACAAACACCTTGACGGTCAATTGTTAGTATTTACATTTTCCTAATAATTATACTTTACTACATTTTTTCTACCAACTGATTTCCATCCTTGGCATCCTAAAATCTACATTAGTTAGTTATTAATTGCCCCTATATATTTCCCACCCGTTTATATTTAAGTTTAATTTACTTTTTACACACCTGTTATGAATTACTCTTTGAGTGCTGCAAACAAACTTAATGTTAATATTTATTTACACCTTCATTTACACTCGATTTATACACATTTATTGTTAGGTAATTTCCCACAGTTCAAAATTTATCCACGGACATCATTGACTTCACACACCTCTCATTTTAACTACTACCACCTTACGTTGTAACTAAACCGCTCAAGACACTTGCTTTGCATGGTAAATTATTGATTGATTGATTGGAACGCACGGCCAAGCATCAGAGCAAGACTGCCGGACTTCCCGCCCCACACCGTATACCCGTTTACACACAACAAAACCAAATGCTAGGATAGGATTGTTAGTTAGGACAGAATCGACCCGGTTACAGACACCCAAGCGATCGATAAGTTAATAAAATTGTTAGTAATAAATAGTAAAGTAGTTAGCAAAGGACAACGCAATTTCTACACTACAGCTTATTCACTACATGTTGATCCAGAAGGGATGATTCCAGTTAAAATTTTAATTCTGGAACTCAGGATTAATTTTAATCCCTATAGTAATGATTAATTCTGGCACCTTCTGGAAATTAGATTATTATTATGAAGACTTTTCCAATTCTTAGCTAACAATTTAAAGGAATGTTTAAGAGTTTCAAACATAGTTTAACTTCCCAGCGCTTCTTTCAATCGTTACAGGTATTCTGTAGCAAGTTACTTAATTGTTTGTAAACTACACTAGATTTAAAGGTAAAACTGAAAAATAAAAAATTAAATTAAAAGCAATATTTTACAATAAAGTTAATCTAATCAGCAATTTACTATAGATCTGGAAAAAAGAAAATTAATATTGTTGAATTTTGTAATTTATATAATTGAATGATATAATTTAAAGTTTTTTATGTTACGTTGGGACAAAATCTAGCATACACAAATACTATAGATGAATACTGTATGTACTATACATAGGCTATTTACAAATAAGGCTCAAATAAATTTCACGAGTAGCTCTGTAACCAAAATTAATATTTGTCCATTATTTCCAACTATTTACTACTTAATTAAGGAAACTCCCCTTATATAAATTATTAAATATGTACTAGTTAGCTTCTGAATTAGCAACTAAATATGCTCTGACGCTTCAGGAAATTTTGCGTTTAACCAGAGCCTTCTAGAGTATAGAGCCATAATCATTATGACGTATAGGGTTTTCCAATAGGAATGATACAATTTAAAATGGTTATATTGGCAAATCTGCGTATTATTTTTTGACATTTCTTATACCATTTGTGTTCAGTAGGTTATGCCATTTAATCATGGAAAGATACACGCTTCAACAACGTTTAGAAATTGTTAAATGGTTTTATCAAAATCAGTGAATCAAAATGATGAACATTTCTATCGACAAATTTTATTCAGTGATGAAGCTCATTTTTGTTAAATGATTATGTAAACAAAGAGAATTGCAGAATTTGGAGTGATGAAAATTCACACGAAACTGTTCAGACACCATTACATCCAGATAAAGTCACTGTGTGGTGTGCAATTCATGCTGGTGGAATTATTGGTCCATATGTCTTTGAAGAAAATGGTCGGTAAATGGAGAACGATATAGAACAATGTTATTATAATATGTTATGTTTCCTGCTGTTGTTGAGAATAATCTGGAAGATATGTGGTTTCAACAAGACGGTGCCTACTGCCACACAGCCACCTTAACAATCGATTTATTGAAAACAAAATTTGGCAATGAAATTATCTCAAGATTTGGTCCAGTTAATTATCCTCCCAGGTCGTATGATTTAACACCTTGTAATTTCTTTCTTTGGGGATATGTTAAGTCACTTGTTTATGTTGATAATCCAACAACAATTGAGCAATTAAAAATCAACATTGATGAAATACAGCCAAACTTATGTGATAAAGTGATGATAAATTAGGCTGACAGAATGCAGTACGTAAGGAGAAGTCGTGGTGGTCATTCGTATGATGTTATTTTCCATACATAATGGCATAGTGTAACCTTTCAAATAAAAGAAAATTTTGGCCTTACTGAATAATTTATGTGTTTTTTTTAATTTTTAAATAGTATCATTCCTATTGGAAAACCCTATATTTTTTCGAAGCTTTTTTAGTGGTATAACCACAGATAAGAATATCAGATGTTTCAAGCAGAACAAGTTTTTGGCAATTCAATCTGGAACCCAAAACCTGAAACTCAAACCAATTTAAATTATTTATACTGAGGTTCCATCTAGCCTTTAATAGAAGAAAGACAGTTAGTAGAGACACATTTTAATAAGCTCATTATTTTTTAGATGATTTCGCCCATTTTTGCTGTAAAAAATTACAATTACAATTTTTGCTTTAATAATTTAACTTTACAATTTAATATTACAAATAAATTGTTCAGTAAAAGTAAATATTTGTTCAAAAATATTTATATTTATTTACGATAGATGGTGTTACGTGATTCATTTTTGTATTATTTTGAGTCCAAGATAAAATATTACAGACACATTTAATATTGGGTTCCAGTTCATAAAACCGCAAAATCATTCGGGCTTGGTTCATCTGATATTCTTATCTGTGGTATAACTTTTCACTAATTTCCATAGGAATCCATAGTAAAAATGGTGTTTTTTAGCTTCAAGTTTTTCAATGAAAAAAGCAAAAATGTTACAAAATTTTTATACAGAAGTGTTCTACATATATTTAGCAGCAATATACAAGAAGGGTATATTGGTATTAAGTAAATATTAATTGCAGAAATATTAAAATTAAATTATTTCTAAAATATATTTTTCGAACTTTCATTTTGTAAAATACATCAAAGTTGGCTCTGATGAATTAAAATAATACTTGCTAAATTTATCTTTAGTTTTACTAGTGTACGTTAGATGTCTCAGATTTATACAGAAAAATACGAAAAAAATTGTTTAATCACAAAATTATGACACGTTCTTAAATATTTTGTGAATTTGTTTTGCTTTTCCTACAACTTTTGAACTCAAGTTTTCCCAAGTGACAATTTTTGGTACGATTTTTCAAAATGTTTACTGCCCACTGCCATCTATGTATATTGACTTAATGCACACGATTTGTAGTAAGCTTTTCATTTTAATTTGACCAGAATGCTGTTGTTATGAACCTTTTTTTATATTTTGGTTTAAAAAAATCAATTATTACAAGAAAATGAGAACGATTTACTTAAACGAGATTTATATATCGTCACCCCAGTATTTAAGTGATACAAACGACAAAAGCTTGATTTTGAGATAATTGAATTTGAAGTTTAAACTGTTTAATTTTAAAATGTATAAAAGTTTATTAATATAATATTAATGAGTTTTAAAGAGCTTCGCCAACTTTGTATTTTAATCTAAAAAGCTTTTCAATTAGACGTATAGTTTTCTCACAAAATGAAATTGAAAATTTTCAAAAATGCGTATGTATCATTAAAATTTTTCATTTTGTTCGAATATGTATTGTATGTAACACTTTTTAACAAGCGTATGTATCACTTAAAAATTAATTTTTTTTCTGCGTTTGGATCATGATTCCATATGAAAATCAAGAAAATTATACTTTTTTAAGCTCGTTTATTGTAAACAAAAGCTTATAAAGCTTTTCATAAATTATAAAATATATCAAATTAAACATTGCGTAACATTCTTAATTCAAATTTTATTGCAAAAACATAACCAAATTAGTACAAATTCATCTTTCTTCTAGGTACCAAATTATAAAAAAAAATACAAATAAACTTAAAAACTTTAACTAAATTACTTTAAAAATAAGAATTTTATATTAAATTGAGTAAATCTAATCAAGCAATTCCTATTTTTTGACTTTTTTACTTTTATTATTTTGTGACTTATTAGCTTTCGTCGATCTTTTGATTAAAGAATTATTATTTAATGGAGAAATAACTTTAGTTGCTCTTTGACGTGGGTTAACATTTAATTGACTTGCAGCTGGTTTATTTAGTATTGTATTGTAATATCTTATATCTTTCTTTTTTTCTTCGGAAATAGCCCAATTAAATGTTGATGGTTTAACTGATATTATTGGAGCTTTCTTCATCGAGCTTTTAGTTAATTTGATACTAAGAAATGAATCAGATTCGCATAACGTAGTTTTGTACCAGACTGTGCTTAAATCTCTTGAATGATATTGCATTACCCTGACTTTCATAAAGGGCACCATATTAACGAATATCTTGGATGCCAGATTAAAATTTAAAAAATCACTGTCTTTCATTTGCATCAACCGTAAATGAACTTTATCGTAATTTAATTTTTTTAACTGCTGCATAAGTGTAATCGGACTATGAATTGTAACACCTCTCAAATGCCTTTCGATTGCGCTGTGTACAGCGTCCACTTCTTGTAGTTGACTATGTCCAGGTTCTGAATATTTATGGGTTATAGTTTCTATATTGGAATTTTCCTGTAGAAACTTTAAAATCATAGTTGTATTTACTCGATTTTTGTTTTGAGCTACACAACTGTCCGACCACAAAATTATATTCGTGATATTTGGGAATTGTTGGACAACGGCTAATAGTATTTTGTATAGTGCACTAGCTATATCGTTCCCAGATCGTCCACTCTGCGCTTCAGTCCAAATACTGCAGTATATCGTTTTATTTAAATTGCAATGACCCGTCAAATTATAGACCGCAAACTTTCTTCGGTAATAAAAATTTGATATTTCTGCCTTTGGTAGAGCAAAAACATTCTCAAGATCATAAGTTAGTATTGCCGTTTTATCCTCCTTATTTTTTCGATCTTTGTCTCTCTCAGTTTTGGAGTATATTTTGTTTTGTTCGTGTATGTTGAATTTTATTTTATCTGCTTCACTTAAATTAATTTTATGTTTGCACTGTGTACACAAATCACACTGATCTTTTTTCGGTAAGTGAAATGCACAATTGAATTCTTCATTGAAGATTTTATAATACATGTGCTTTTTGACAGGGGTTCCAGTGCATATTTCTTTGTATAAATTAAACATCTTTTCCACATTCAAATTACTATCTAGATATAGTTTTTGTGTATTTTCCCGACAGTAATGGGACTCTACTCGAGGAAAACTTTGAATATGTTGTTTTACTTCTTCTATTTTATGATTTGCGATCTGTTTTTTCACATGTTTTCCTTTTGTTGGAGATGTTGCTATTCCAGTGATTTGATTGAAGTTATTGGTAAAAAACCATTGAATTCGCCTTGAGCTAATATCCAAAGTTTTTAAAAATAATGATTTGCAGACTCTGATTAAATCGTCATTTAATTTAAAATAATAACTATAAGAAAATTCTCGCTTCTTTAGTTGTTTCTTCGATTTTCTTTTGGCGGGCAGTTTTTGGACAAATAGAGAATAAAAATAATTTTTAGCTTTATCGTCGAGCCTCCAGAAAGCATCATGCAATATTTGTCTTTCATTTTCATTAAAAATAGTAGTGCATCTGAACGTACATGTACATAGAACATGTTGCAAAGCCTTAGCAGGATGATTGTTTCCCAAAATATCAATGTAGGGTTTTCCTTTTTGTCTGTTAGTATTCCGTACATTACATTTCCATGCAACTTCGTTTCTTTTCCTTTTTCTTGACGGTGGTGTATTTTGATTGATTGCAGTATTAATAATTGAACTAACTGAGTTTTCTGGATTTGTAAAAATTTTAAGGGAAATTCTTGAATTTGCCTCAGTTGTTTTATTGGATTTGCATTTTTTTTTCTTTTTTGTAGCTGGTGTGCCTTCACTATCATCTGAATCAGATATCGATTCATAATTCGGGTCAGCTAGTGAGTCATCAGAATTTAATTCAAACATAATATTGGTGTCACTGCAATGTAAACTAAATGTATTAGAATGTCAAATCTTGTGAATATCATTTACCATTCCAACAAAGATGTTTCTGTCTTGTTGATCAGTTTACCTGGACTATTTTCAATAGTCATTGTAGTGTTGTCTTTTGATGTAGTGTCTAAAATTGCATGAACAAATTATTTTATAATTACCAACTAAATACCTACAGTACATAAACTATAATTCTTACCTTTGTATTTTTTATCTTCATTTTCTTCATAATCCAACAAAATATCTTTCATCGCATTTGCCACTTCATCGGAAATAAAACGCACTGGTGACGAACTGTATCAAATAAAAATTAATAATTGTGTAAAATTAACGGTATCTATATAAAACACCAACGGAAAATGTAATTTAAATTACACACCTGTGACTCATTATAATGATGCTGTCTCTTCGGGTTTCAAGTGAATATTGATTTATTATTTTTTAATGCACTCTTATTTATATTAAATCCTAAATTGTATTTATGTAACCTTTAAATATTGAATTTATTTTCTGCAACTGTTTCATTTTTTATATTTTTAGTATGTATGTAACATTTAAATACTGAAATGTATTTTTGTTTATATTACAAAAGTAAACTGAAATTGTATTTATGTATCACTTAAATTCTAAAAAAATTTTTGCGTTTAGAACTTAGAAAATAGAAATAGTATGTATGTAACATTTAAATTCTGATTTCACATTTTGCATTTATACTTAGATTGCCATGGTATTGTTTGTATGTAACACTTAAATATTGAATTTGTTTTTAGCGTGTAAGTTTAGGTCAAAATTAAATTGTATGTATGTAACACTTAAATTCTGATCTCTTAAGTAGCAAATATTACCATGAGTCGAAAAATTTGTATGTATGTGGCACTTAAACATCGAAAATATGTTAATAAATAGTTCATATAAAATTATGATATTCCAGTATAAAAACGTATAGAACAGATAAATACTTACAATTTAGTAAAAATTTCGCAAATGTATCATTTGTCATACTGATATCTTTGGAATGGAAAGAAATATTCAAACTTTGAAACTACCAATCGATAGATCTCGTTTTTTTACATAAGATGGCAGTGCTAACTCAAAAAAGGCAAAAATGCGTATGTATCATTTAAATACTGGGGTGACGATATGTTGAAATTCAAACATTTATGAAAATATTTCAAAAATCATAATTAAGAATTTGCAACGTTTTCATTTACAAATTTGTCTTAGGAAAAAAAGTGATTTCCCATTATGTTTTATGTGTTTTACTATGGAAATTTTGGTTTTTTCGTCGTTTCTAATTCCCTTATAAAAGCTTCGTTTTTTAGATTATGGCTTGTATAATCAAGGTTGCTTTGGTTTAACGCCTTGAAGTTTTTAAAGCAGCTGTCAATAGCATCGAGTGTGCCTTTGCATCTATATACAAAGTCGGGTTAGTTACACCATTTATAACTCAAGAACGGCTGGACCGATTTTTATGATTTTTGATTTGTTGGATTTGTCTCCATCCCGAATAGCAGAATAACTATTAAAACATCTGAAAAATTCACGAAAAAAAAATTTATGAAGAAAATTCATTTTCTCATTTATTTTGTATGGAATGGCTTTTTTGATGATATCTCGAGAACGGATTGGCTGATTTCGATGAATTTTCTTTATTTGATAATTTTTAATTTTCACGAAATTACGCACAACCACTTTTTCAAAAAAATAAAAAATAAATGGTTTGTTTACAGAAAAAATTCCATTCATATATTATTTGTCTATAGTCATCTGTCCGCAACTGTCCACACTTAAGAAATCGGCTTTGTTGCTCTTGGTCGCATTTACACAATTCATCCGAAGAATGACGAATGTTTCTACTTGCGGTTGTTGCTGGTGAATGTTCGTGGGCCGACATCATTTGAATCACTTCGAACTGTCGATGGTGTAGTGTGCCCAACATTTCGTGCTGCATGTCAACAGCTCAATTTGCTTGAAAACGATACTCATTGGGACATGACAATGGCTGAAGCAATTGTTTCTGCATATCCAAGTCAGATACGCACATTATTTGCTATCATTATTTCGACATGCTTTCCATCGAATCCACGTGAACTTTGGAACAAGTACAAGGATGACATGTCAGAAGACATTTTACATCGAATTCGTGTCAGTTTAGGGAATCCCGATCTCGAGGTGAATGAGGAGATACATAACCAGGCTTTTTTTTTCATGTGCGGCAATTTGTTAGTCAAGTTAGGAATGCCAACGCCATATCGTGGAATGAACGACGCTTTCAATCGAGAATTGAAACGTGAACGTGAATACGATCGAGATGCATTGAACCAATCAGTTCAAACGAATATACCACTGTTGAACCCCCAACAGAAAGAAGTGTACGATACGTTAATGAAGGCAATTGATGATGGAAATGGTGGCTTATTTTTCCTCGATGCGCCCGGTGGAACTGGTAGACATTCCTCATGTCATTGATTTTGGCCAATGTTCGCGCGAGATCCGAAATTGCTGTAGGAGTTGCTTCTTCTGGGATAGCGGCCACGTTGCTAGAAGGATGCCGAACGGCTCATTCAGCGTTTAAATTGCCGTTAAACCTTAACCGTCAAACGACTAAAAAACCGACATGCAACATTGGGAAATACTCAGCAATAGCCAAAGTTTTGGTAGCAAGTAGAATTATCATCTGGGATGAATGCACAAGGGCGCACAAACGCGCATTGGAAGCACTCAATCGAACTATGAAAGATCTGGGCAATGACTCAAGATGTTTTGGAGGCGCAATGATTCTACTGTCTGGCGATTTCCGTCAAACACTACCAGTCATTTCAAGATCGACCGCTGCCGATGAAATAAACGCTTGCCTCAAATCATGGACTCTGTGACGCTACGTGAAGAAACTTCAGCTGACGACAAACATGCGTGTTGCATTGCTAAATAATCCATCTGCCGAAGATTTCTCCAAGCAATTGTTGACTATCGCTAATGGCCGTCTTCCTGTCGACGAATCGAACGGATTGATTTCGTTTCCGCCAAATTTTTGCGATTTCGTCTCAACGAAGGACGAGCTCATCAACAAAGTGTTCCCGAACATCATTGCTAACCACAAAAATCACAATTGGATGAGTGAACGAGCATTGCTGCAAAAAACAAAGTTGTGGATAACTTGAACTTCACAATTCAAAATCAGATCGTTGCTCCACTGCATTCCTTCAAATCTATCGACTGTGTAACATACGAAGACGAAGCAACCAACTATCCAACTGAATTTTTAAACTCATTGGATCTGCCTGGCTTACCACCTCACAATTTACAACTGAAGGTTGAATCAGTAGTTATCATGCTTCGAAATCTGAACCAACCAAAACTATGTAACGGAACGCGTTTGGTGGTGGGAAAACTCATGGGCAATGTGATTCACGCGACGATACTCAAAGTAAAGTTCAAAGGTGAGGAAGTTCTCATTCCGAGAATTCCGATGATCCCAACCGATATGCCATTTGAGTTTAAACGAATTCAATTTCCGATTCGTCTTGCATTCACCATGACGACCAACAAATCACAAGGCCAATCCTTGAGTATTTGTGGGCTAAATCTAGAAAATGAATGTTTCTCTCACGGTCAATTGTACGTAGCATGTACACGTGTCGGCAAACCATCCGCTTTGTTTGTTCTCGCACCTGACAACAAAACGAGAAATGTATCACAAGGTGCTTCAATGAAGGGAATCGACCCGAGTGCAACCCACCCAGCAAATAATTTAATAGAATGTAGTGCAACACCAACAATACTACACGAATCATTTCGATTCACTTCAATAAAGCAAATGCCTTTATGCCACGTGAATTACATTCATTTCAAAGTAATTAAAATACATTTCATTTTGATTTTTGTACATTTATTGAATTCATTTTATCTTAATAAAAATTTGAATTTAATTCAGCTAATATCTTAACACAACATTTATTAATTTTGAGGCGGTACGAAGTTCGCCGGGTCAGCTAGTCTAAATATATAGTATATTCATCAATCGCCAAGTACGTTTCACTTATACTTGAGTAGTTTTCTCCCACAAAAATTAAAGTTGGCTGTAAAGTTTTTTTCTTTCTTTAAGCAGTTGACTTCTAATTTTATCGAGTTCCTCATGAAAATATAAAGTTTCCTAAAAATATTTAGAAATTAAAATTCGCACCTCATACTACCAAATTAATGAAATACTTACAGAAACTAGAGTTATAAAAGTATGGTCACTTTCTTGGGCACTCACTTGATTTCCTTTTGCGAACTTTGGTGTAGCAAGTATTGCTGCATTTCTCATTCAATTCTGGCCATTTCTTAAACAAGTTATCTGAAGAGTCATTGTATAAAGGCTTAAAATCATTATTTAAATATTCGTAACCATCTGTTGATCGCAAGATTGGGAAACGGTCCTTATAGTTTGTAATGGTAAAATTAATATTGTCTTTAAAAAGTTGAGCTCGAGCTTCGACAGTATCAATCCAATATTCGTTTATTTTTGGTAGTTCTATATACTTCTCTAAACATTTTAACTTTGTATGTATTTCTTCTAATTAGTACCGTTCTTCATTTGAATCTGCACTTAGATGTGTCGTGAATTCTTTTTGAAAGTTTGCAGTTTCTCCCAAAGCTTTTTTCCCCTTGAGGTGATGATGGGAAAAAAACACCACGATCTTATTCACAAAGCTAAGTATTGTAACTGTAGAAATCAAATTACTAGCTTTATTCGTGAATGAGAGGTCAAGAACCGTACATCAAGATATTGTAGCTTAAACATATATGAGTCACCGTAAACCGTTGGATATTTTCGCCAACGCTTAATTATAATTGTAAATCTGAAGATCGTTATTTCGATAAAATCGGCAAAACCTATTGTTTGCTTGATTACATATTTGCCAATCTAATAGTTCAAGTTAGAATGCAAAATTCAAAAATCGACTAACCTTGCATTGCCGTCATACATGATCGATTGTGTATCTAGAAAATGGTAAAAGTAAACTGTCAAAGAGTTGAGAGAACCTCAAAACCCAAAAAAGATTGCTTAGATATAAGCAAAGAAAATTAAACGATTACACATTTCTCAAGTTATCATAAAATTGTCACGAGTGGTGTCGATACCATAACGAAAAATAAAATTCCCAAATGTGATTAACAAATTTATTTTGTTTCTTAGGAAGTGTCAAGTAGTTTTGACAGCGTTCTTATGGTCGTTTCTAAGATTGTTATGGCGCCTTGATGAATTTAGGATTCAAATTTAGATCCATTGTAATATATCCATAATGGTTTCTTTTGAAAGCCGAGAGATGTACATGTGGATACATTTAATGCCAAACAGCACGTCGCATTCTTGGCTGGCACATTATGATTAATATGTCTAATTAAATCTTTTTAAAATCCAGAAGTGTTGACTTGTGTATAACACCAATATGACTATATGTAAAATATTAAGTGCCTTAAGAAAAATAATCTTGCTAACTTATGTATATTCAAGTTATGTTTCATAAGGCGAAATGCATCTGCAAATTGGACATTTCAAATATTTCTTCCAAAATGCGGTTAAAATCACCTAAGTCAAACCAAAAAAATGAGCCAAACCATCAACGTATACAATCTAAATTAATCACCGGGAAATCTAAGGACAAACAAAAAATCTTTTCGTGACAGGCTACTTTCTGCACTTCGTCTGTTATACAGAAAGTATGGATTGAATCCGAGTAAATTCGTAGAATTTACGTTTGTGCCCAGTAAAATAAAAGACAATTAAAACTGTAAATCACCAACTAATCGATTTGTCTGACAAATTTATAAACTTGACAATTTCCGTACTTTCGCACACGCATAAGAAAATTATCTTTCTTTTATTACTAATCCCGATTATCATATCAATCAATTTCACAACCAATAAATAATTCACTTCGAGAACCAATCAAAATTTTTAAACCAAATTAATCAATAATATCCACTAACAAAGGTGATTTGGTTCTAATCTGCGCCGCTATACATACTTACAATAAAATCAAGACAGCTCGATCAACATTTAATTGATAAAATGAATTTGAAATATTTTATTCGATTTTAATTCTAAGAAATTTTTTATCTAATTTTCCGTCCTCAAGTATAACGGTAATTTTGCGATAATTTTTTTTTTTTTTAGATATCGAAAAACAGAAATAAAAAATTGTTTATACTACTTAACCCGATACCATAACATATGTATGTATGTATATGAATTTATAGAACCGCATATAAAGCTTAGCAATAAAGATAGTTCACCCGCCACCTAAATCAATTAATCGCAAGCATTCAACTTTTAATAAATTTTTATTACCCGACCTTGATCGATACTTTAATATTTAATTTTGCGCGATTACCGAACATATGCCCTAACCTTGTCAAATTTGTCAAAGATTTACAAGCGTTTATTTATATGAAGTAATTGTGCGAATTGTTATCATTTAAAGGTTAACAGAAATCAGAATACTTGCGTATGAATGTCCGATAAAGCTGTAGTTCATGGTGTTGAATGGTGGCTGACATTGAATTGGTGTGATTGCGAGTATATTTTCCGACAGCAATATTGTTTATCAAACAACAAAAGAATAATAATAGTGATTTAGATCATATACGAGTCTGCCAGATGCGAGGGTAACCAATTAATTAAATTCAACAAAGTTATATGGAGGCCATCTGCACCTTAGTTCTAAGAGGCTCTTTATTACTACCGACGTTATGTTCTTTATAGAAAGTGTAGCTAACACAAATTCACAAGAAGTGTAACAAAAATAGGTGTAGTCTCAGATTTACGAAAAACAAATTGTTCCTTCTTCAGTCTAATTTCGATGTAAGCCCAGTTTTGTTAACCGGCTGAATTATATCTACAAGATAAAATCGAATCGATTATGGGTTCATTAATTATTAGCCACATTTGGCATGAAACGACACAAAAATGCGTAAAATAAATCCGTGAAGTTGGCACTACCGTTGCTAAATATTTTGTGATCCATATTGTTCTGAAATTGTTTATGTTTGAACTTAATTTTTGTTTTGAATGTTGTTAAAGAACACTGAATAGCGAATAGTGAACGCCAAATATCAATTTTCTGTTTTGTTTTGTTTTGAATGAGTTCGGTACTTAACTTTTTTGGATTATTAGATTGCTATACCGACAACTTAATGCAAAATTATTGTTCACCTACGTTTTAAGATCTGAACTAATTTTTAGATCAAACTTTATAACCTATAGCAAGATTGTCTTGCCGATGATAACGGCCAAAAACAAGACGACTTCGGCTCAAGAAACAACCTATTCACACAAAATAATGCAAGAAACCCATCGAATTTGTCTTCAAATTTGTTCTCAAACATTAACCTTAACATAGAATTAGAAAATGGAGGCCTACTAAACTTAGTCACAGAATATCGTGTCCAAGAAGGTTGGGCATCTAGAGACCATCGAATCATAATCAACCTGCATGTTTCCTGATGACTTTTGTTTCGTGTTTGGCCAAAAATTCAGTCACAATCGGGCTGGAATGTGACGGCGCATTATCGTGGTGGAAATCCATGAATTGTTTGCCCACAAATCCGGCCATAAGTAGTATGTTTTATTGACCGTTTAACCCTCTGGAACGAATTCACGGTGAACTTACACCACGGTAATCGAAAGAAAACGATGAGCATTACCTTGATTTTTGACCGCCTTTTACGTGGTTTTTTCAACCACGAAATAATTCGTTTTGTGAATGTAGGGTCATCAGCTACGATTGTAAGCATCTCTTTTGCGATCTCTACTCGACGTACTTTGTGCAAAAAAATTGAGGTCTTTCGGAAATAGTCGAGCGGCAACGCGTTTCATACCTAAAACATTAGCCAAAATGTGTTGAGTCGATCCATAAGAGATTGTGAGCGCCTCTGATATCTCTCTAATGCCAACACTACGATTTTCGAGCACAATTTTCTTCACTTTTTCGATGTTATCGTCGTTAACAGAGGTGAATGGACGACTCACATGGGGCAAGTTTTCTACGGCCTCACGACCCTCACTGAATGCTTTATGCCACGCAAACACATGTGTTTTGGATAGGGTAGACTCCCCAAAACACTTCTGCAAAATTTCAAGCAAACTCGTTGTTCAATTTTTTTTTTTTCATAGTAAAAATCGCCAGACAAACTTTTCGCGTCGAAAACAAATGGCTGCCAAACTCACACTAATGGACGTATTCTGCTCAAACGGCACACGAATGTCAAAGGAAGTTGTACCAACCTAGAAAAAAAAAATTACCGATTCGATTTATGCGCGCGGTTTAAATGGACCAGTCCGGGTCAAATGTGATCAGATGGTGCCTAAAACTCGATCACTGCAAAACCATATTGGCCAATTATACTCCTTCCAGTGTTAGGTAAAATCTTAGAAAAATTACTCACCTGTTGTACAAATCTTTGAATCAAACAAACTGGGATATTTTCTGAAAAGTAATTTTGCTTCCGAAGTAGCAAATCTACCGAAGATGCAAAACATGTATGGTAATGGGCCTTGATATATCTGGAGCATTCGACAAACTCGTTTGGCTTAATGCTCTGGAGAGTCCGTCTGTAACTTCTCGAAAACAACTACGTTATAATAAAGAGCTACTTTAGCAATAGAATGACATCAATCAGAGACAAGTATGGCTCTGTATCAAAGAGAATCACAAATGGATGTTCTCGAGACTTCTTCATTGGTCCGTTAAATTGAAATGTGGTATTAAACGCTTGCATCGTACATGGTTATGATGCATTAAATTTAGCGGAAACGACGCGTAAGGAAATTCGAGACACGACGCCTCAACGCTAAGATCAAGTCGTGCGTGTCGAACAAATTATCACTGCCTACTTAAAAAGCTGTGGTGCTGCAACTAAAAGGCAAGTTTGACTTTCTTTGACCTTCAAAGATATCGCTAAATAATTGTAATCTAAAAAAGTGTGAGGTTTGCGTTACAACACATTTATAATAATCAAGACCGTAAAGGGTCACGATACAAATATTACGATGTTGTTGTCGCAATTGCAGGAAATGATTAAATCGCGAGTGCAACAATTAATTGCATCTCGTTTGGCTGAGGTTCGAGGCATGGTCTCGGCGGCTGATGGTACCGTTCCTAGTGTGTCATCTAATCATATCCGTTATCAAAAACACCTCCTCTTCCAATACAAATACAAATCAAGTCGATAGTAAATCGTGAAGCCACTTGGTCTTACTTTAGGGACGCAAAACCATCTCAGTTGCTCGCTAAATTTTGGCTTAATACGAGTAGCAAATTTGGCGGTGAATCCGTTGACAATTATGGATGCAAAGATTGCCTTAGCAGATACAGTTGGTTTTTTCCCCGTTCGAGAACGATCTGCCTTTAACAGTATTACCGGAATGTGCTGATAATCTTATGGAAACGTCATCACAGCGACAAATTTATTCAGTACAAACCGATCGTAACACGTCAATTTCGTCCTCCACGTTTAATCTCGATGAAAAATGGAGGTATGACTCGTTATAATTCGGGTATGTAAACATCATGCTGTGTTCATCACTCAGGCTGACAGCCAGCCCACACCAAAAAATAATTGCTCATCAATCGGCTCTCAGTCGGCTACTAATAACCGAACAAAACAAAAGCTCAAATTTTTGATTGACACCGAGGCGGATATCTATACGTAATTTCACTGGATTTTAAGAATAACAAAAGTGTTGTGTCTGAATTTAATTTATAAGCAGCCAATGGCACGCATATTAAGGCTTTCGGCGGTCGTGTCAATATCAATTTTTGGAGCGGATTTTTTACGTAGCACCGGAGTTATAAATCCTTTAACTTCCGTTTATACCGTCGGTTCGCTCACTATTGTGTCAGATCCCTCGTTATCAATTTTAGATAAGCCCGACACAAGCCCAGATATTACCAATTTGTTAATGCAATACCATTCCAATATGTAACTCGTTGCGTAGAAATACAAGACACGTTGGCTAGCTCCGGACAAACTTCGAATAGCCAAGGCACATTTTGAGGACATGATGGCACAGGGCACATGCCGACCTAGTAGTATGCATGGTCCAGCCCGCTGAATTTAGTGCTTAAGAAGAACGAGGAATCGCTGTTTCAGATTGTTACTCCTCATCTACAGGACTTTTTCATTTAACTAGTATGTTCTCAAGTATTTTCTACCTTGAATCTAGTACGGGCGTATCACCAGATCCCAATAGAGTTCAGTGATATCTCAAAAACCGCTATAGCTTGCCTACTAACCGTTTGCTTTGTATGAGTTTATTAGAATGTAGTACTGCGAGGGCGTTATAGTACTGTTTTGTGTACCTAGACGATATTCTGGTGGCGTCAGATCCGCGAGAAGATCACATCGCACATTTGTCTACAGGATGTACTCTTTTTGGAGTGATAAAATCAATGCGCAAGGTACCGGTGTGAAGTATTTCACACAAAGTGTAGCTACACAAATTAACGAAAAGTGTAAGTGTATGGAAAATGTGTAAAAGTTTAAATAACCAGTATAGCAAGGTATGGAGAAATTTTTTTATAGAGTAGACAGATCAATCTATCCGAAATAATTTCTGTTATTAAGATAAAAAGGGTTGGGCCTATGTGATGTTATTTTGAAAATTGTGAAAATCACTTAAAATAATCAAACCTGATGCTATACTTTGGCCATTTACTAAAATCTCAGAGATGTTACCAGGTGTATGCTTATATTTCCATAAAGTGGGCAGGTCAAGCTATCCGAAACAGTTTTTGTCGAACAGAAATTGTTTCGGATAGCTTGACCTGTCCACTTTATGGAAATATAAGCCCGCACCTGGTAACATCTCTGAGATTTTAGTAAATGGCCAAAGTGTAGCATCAGGTTTGATCATTTTAAGTGATTTTCACAATTATCAAAATAGCGTCGCACAGGACCAACCCTTTTTAGCTTAATAACAAAAATTGTTTACTATGTGAAAAAATTTCTCCATATCGTCATATCAGTGCTATCTTGGTGTAAGTCCCAATTTCCACTTTACGGTAAAACTGATTTGAAATTAAAATTTTGTTTAGACTATACCTATATAATAAATCACTGATATAGAAATGTTTTTTCTAAACAAAATCCTACAGCATCGATTTACATTAAAATTTTCCTTAAATTGCTTTTGTTTAATTTGGAAAACAGGAAAATGTAGTTTTATTTCAGTGCATTTATAGGGTATCTCCACTAAGTCACAGAAATGGTGGAGATACACTAAAATGCTGCGACTTACACTAAAACATAATTTAGAACTTAATACGCTTAGATTGTACTAATTTGCTGGAGATAGAATAAATGTGCAATTAATTTAGAGATTATGATATCATTTCATCGTTTTACGGAACGCAGAAGTCCGACCACAAAATTGATTTGGTAATCGTAGGATTGTCTGTTAAGGCCCTCTCGATTATCTTTACTAGAGCTGACGCTATATCGTTTTTACTGATCGCGCAGTATGTGACCCTATTTTTACTACAGTGACCAGTCAGATTGAATACGTTGAATTTTCTTTTAAAGAAGTAACTAGAAACATTTGCTTTTGGAAGAGCAAAAACATTCTGAAGATCGTAACAAAGTACCGCAGTGCTGTCGTCTACAATGTTTCGGTCGTTATCCCTCTCCCGTTTTGCTTGTTCATTAGCTATTCGAACCTTTTGAAACAATTTTATGTCGTTATCTGTTGGAGTTTTTAAAAGATTAAATGCGCGCATCGATCACACTGATCTTTTTTCGGATGATGAAATGCGTAATTAAACTTCTCGTTACAAATTTTCGAATATATGTTAAATTTGACCGGGTTTTCAACATATACCTTATGCATATTGTACATTTTAGTAAATTAAGCCCGGGACTCAAATATTTTTTCAACACGGAAAAAAATTAACTGGTCCTCAGCTAAAAAATCGAACTTTTAATTCAAGAAAATGTATTTTTTCTTGATTTAAAAGCTAATTTTCTCATTTCTTTCGATTTTTCTTCATTTCAAGAAACACAATTCTTACTTGAAGAAAAACTCGATAGAAATAAGAAAATAAGCTTTTAAATCAAGAAAAAGTACATTTTCTTGAATTAAAAGTCCGTTTTCTTAGCTGAGTACCAGTTTATTTTTTTTCCGTGAACATATTTGCCCGACAGTAATGTGATTCCATTACAGGAAATTGCTGGATGTGTTCTCGTATACTCTGCTTAATTGGATTTCTGGTGTTTTAAATTTTATATGTTTCCCATGTGTTACATGACTTTGTTCACGGGATTTTTTTTTTCTAAGATATTTTAACTGCAGCTAAACGTTGTTTTTTCTCCAAATCTTTTAATTAAATGATCAAGTAAATCGAGATTCTCTCACTTATATTTATATAATTTAGTCAAGTGGATAAAATCGTGCATTCTCATTGGTCAATATGTGGAGATAAACTAACACGATTTATTTATTTTGGTATCATTTAAAGTAGGGGATACACCAAAATATAAAACAATGTTGTAGGAGATTGAACAAATTGGGCAATATAATTTAAATGCTACGTATTCATGGTATTTAGTTCAATCACTTACATAAAATAAGTATCTTGGCAGTTACACCAAAATATTTATTGTTTTTTGGTTGATACACCAAAATCACTACTCAGTATTTTCAAAACGAATAGAGATACACCAATTTTGATGACATATTCGGAAAGAGCAGACTTATTATCTTGCTATACTGGTTATTTAAACATTTTTATGTAGGCCTACACTTTTTCCATACACTTACACTTTTCGTTAATTTGTATAGCTACACTTTGTGTGAAATACTTCACACCGGTGCGCATGGTATCTTTCCGTCTCCTGAACGTGACCAGTTAATGGCATAATTGGTGATTTGGCGCCTGCTGGTGGGGGGATCAGTTGATTAGATCAGCTCTGTAACCTTCAGTATACCATTACGTGAGCTGTTCTGGTCATGTTTTAGGCAGCTGGCGTGATGAGTACGATTGTGTTAGGGGTAACCTTGCCACAATTCGCAAGTGTACGTACTGCCTCCTCGTGGCAATCGCTGGTAACTGATGTCTTCTGTTACATTTGTTCTAGTTGACTCAGGCCAAAGTACTGCGCTAAAGGAGAAAACTTTGACAAAAAACCCTAATCTAAGGTGGAACAGCATATGCCGATGGATGAATGACTGATAGGTTAATCAGTCCCAAATATGCGAACTCTGGATACCAGGTGCCCTCCAGTTTTATTTAGCCTTCCTGTGGTATAGCTGGGTGTCCCACAGGTGACTTTCATTTCCTAGCTACTCGTGGGAATAAAATGTCAAACAAGGAAAATAAAAATAAGGATGGTGACATTCCTAACGCGTCACACGCCAGCGATAGTTCCATGGGGGATTTCGAGGACCTCGGCCCTCTTTCCGCTGTGAAACTCCCGTTGGGCGAACCATCGGATGGGGAGATCCATACGGTGCTTGAGAACCTAGTTCTCAACTCCGACATGGACTTCTCAGAAGAAGAGGGTTCGGCACCCGTAGGTGATGGGATCTCCTCTGTGAAAGCAGTGGAGAGTTTGGACGTCGTGGAGACCAGAAGGGTAACGCCAACACTGTTGGCAAGCCTGTCGCGGATCCTCACGAGAGAATGTCTGGGGCCGCGAAAAAGCGGTACAAGAAGCTTCTTGCTGAGGGCAAAATGCCCGGAAGCGAGACTAAGCGCTTGGCGATGCAGTCACAAAAGGAGATTAATGCTCCTAATGGGGCCACACCATCGAAGAGAAACCGCTCGGATGATGGTACTCCACAGGCACAAAAGAAGGCCAGGAGGGAGGAATCTGTCCCGGTGGTCTCGGACTCAGCGATCCGGTCTGGAGTTACCTTCAGGCAGGCTGCGGAGTCGGAGATCATTGGGATCCTGCCCTTTGGTTTTCCTGAGATTGTCCTCACTGGAGAGCAGCTTAAGGCTGCCCAGGAGGGCATCTTAGATAAGGTGCTGGAGCAAGAGGCCAAGGAGCTTAAACCAAAGTTCCTTGGCAGTCAGCTTCGGCCTGAATGGCTGATAGTAACCTGCGGTGACCGGGCCACAGTACAGTGGCTTAGGGAGGCTATAGGCACTATTAAGCCATGAGAGGGTGCACAGCTGATCTTGGCTGAGGCGGGAAACCTGCCTCGAGCCAAGATTGTGTTTGGTACCTTCCCAGACAGTGCTGAATTGCCCTCTAAGAAGCTCTAAGAGCATGCAGGCGATTGACTGGAGGGTGATCAGGAGAGAGGCAAGAGGCTCTGCAGCCTTCTGCACCTTCTCCATGGACCACTCTTCAGTTGAGAAGCTCAAACGAGTTGGCTTTAGGGTCAACTTTAAGTTTGGGATTGTCCAGCTACATCCCAAGGGTAGCCAGTGGTTAACCCTGCGGAGGGTACGGTGGTGGTACCTGCGACCAAGATCACTGGGGTGGCGGCCCTCTCAAAGAGACAGGCGAAGAGAAGGCGGGGTAACGAGCTGAAGGCGTCGAAGGTTGTACGGGAGACGGCCCCGCAAGGGGTCCCTCCGCGCAGACAGCTGGCGAATCCTGGAGGCTCCCAGGTATCGGAGGGCAGTAGTAGGGAGGTGGAGGGCACTGGTGGGCCACCTACCGACAGTATTGGCCTGATGGGTAACGGAGGTGCGATGAAGGAGGCTGATCCAGGCCTCCTGAAGCAGAAATCTTCTGATAGGTGATGGCAAACATCGCCTGTCTCCAGATAAACCTCCATCATGCAAAGGCGGCTACATAGACCAGGCCCCAACCATTTATTTAAATACAAATTATGAACAAGACGGTTTTCATGAAAAGTCCAAAATAATCACATCGAACAAATAGTTACATCGATGCAAATTGAGCATCTGTTCACAAAGATGGAAAGACGTGTATAGGTTACGTGGTAGTAAATGTCCCAAACACATGGAGATCTAAGAAACAAACATCTGTAGCCTTATCGACAATGAAAGCGAAGTATATTTCGTTGTTAGGCAAGTGCTACCAGATTTTCTCTGGATAGGGTTTCTACGACAGATCAAAACATATTGATAACAGATCCTACTTTTGTAGACCACAACAAGAAGACAAAAGGTTCTGCCAATCCGAAAATAACCAGCCTCTTTAACTCGAAGAATCAAATCGAATTCATCGTACGAGGAACCCCGGTTATACAAATCACCTTCCAAGTAGGCATATCGAGAAAGCTTCTCTTGATTAACTTGACTGAGATCACCTATATTACCTCGAACTTAACTTGTTAAGACGAGGAAAATTTGATTAGGTAGGGATTGTAATGTTGTCTGAATCGTGACTATGGAAGAATCAGTCTTGATCGAATAATTAAACAGCCTGATACTTTTCCAGGGAGCTATAATTGAAAACTGTATGAAGCGTAAAAATTGATTGAACGTAATAATGATGTGAAAAATGGATTGAAGATAAAAAGTTTATGAAAACTCGATCACCTTGGTCGATATATGTACATATTTAATTAAAAATTCAAATTTAATTGATTTCTGTGTTTTACAAAATAATTATTTATTACATATTAATTTTTGTTTGTTTTTTAATTAATTATACTTACAACGTAACTATTTATATATATATTTGTTTTTAATTAAAGAACTAGTTTTTAAGTATAATTATAGTATTAATAGTAGTAGTACATAGTAGTTGGTTGTATGTGTTTGATTTGTGTGAATTAAAATCAATAATTAATTAAGAGATAATTTTACAAAAATATTACATTTAATTAAAATTATAAATTTATAATATAAAACCGCAAAAGAAATATAATAATAGACAATTTTTATAAAATTATAACAATTAATAAAAATTAAAGAAAAATCAAATTGTGTTAAACATAAAAAAAATTAGATTTCGACAATAAATTTTATTTTTACTGTTTAAATTTTTCTAGTTCTGATCTTGATCCTCATTCTGCTGATGTTGTACCACCACCACAATTTTCATTTGATCCCCTCGTTCCACATGCAGCTTCGTATGCTTCACTAGAGGCGTTGACTGGTTGAATTTTGCATCACAATATTTACACTCGAATGGTTTCTCACCTGCGAACGCAAACAAAAACAAACCAAGTTAACTAAATTACGTCCGCCCCTCCCCTCCGTGAGTCCACCCAAAAATATTACCTGTATGAATTCTAAAATGCGATTCCAAATTACTGGAATTCGAAAAGGCTTTACCACACACCGAACACACATACTTTTTAATGCCCAAATGAACCGTTTTATGATGCCGCGTCACATCATTTTTGTTACAGAATTTTTTACCACAAATCTCGCACATCTCATTCCTTATCCCATTGTGAATGTTTAAATGACGCTTGAATATTTTCCGATCCCGAAATGTTTTATTACATTTTTCACATTTATATTTACGCTCCGATATGGGCACATGCGATAAATTATGATTACGTAAATGCGAAATGGTTGGAAATTGTTTCCTATTCAAATCACAAACAAAAAATTATTATTGGATAACAAAATCTTATTATATTAAATATAAAATCACTTACCCGCAAACATCACAAACATATGGTTTCTCATCGGAATGTGTCCGCCGATGATTGAATACATTACTCCGGGTCGAGAATTTCTTCAGACATATGTCACATTCGAATGGTTTTTCGCCCGTATGCGTTCTGATATGATTATTTAGATTTTGGCGCAGCTTAAATTCCTTGCCGCACACATTACAAACGTGCGGCGTTGTCGATTTACCCTTATGCACTCGCAAATGATTACTAAGGCTTGCACGGAATTGAAATTTTTTGTCACAATACTCGCATTGTAGTTCTTCACCGGACGGTTCCTCTTTTCGTAACGATCGATTTTTCATTTGCGAACCAATCATTACGGTTTGTATTGGCATATTATCTTCTTCATCCTCATCCTCGTCCTCTTCTGTTACATCGATTTGAGTGATTTGCGTTGCTTCCATACTGTTACATTCAGTTTTTTCTATACAAATTGTTGTGGCTTGAGTGTGACCGTCGGCATTTAATAAAAGATTATAAGTGTCTGTTGGTATTAAGGTGATTGTTTGGTTAGTTTCTTGCTGTTGATGATGATGATTATGAAGATGTTGCTGCTGTTGCAGTTGATGGTGTTGAAGGTGTTCGCTTGAATTTACATTTACCCCGGCAACAGCGGCTGCAACACTTAGACTTAGTAAATCTTCTTCATTTAATTCTTTTTTAATTTCTATTTCGACTTCAACCGGTAGTTCATCTTGACAAAACTCTTCCAAAGGTGGTTTTATGTCATCTAATGCGAATGTATTTTTTCTGGAAATAGGAATTAAAAAGTTGAAGCATTCGTAATTTTTTTAATTTCTCAATTTTGAAGCTTTGAGATTATTTTATCCTAGGTATTCCTAATTGATTGTTTTAAATATCAGAATTTATAGAATAGAGCTGATTGGTAAATACAAGCTCTGTAACTTTCCAGCTGAGTATACACTAGCTGGACATGTTTTACCGAAGGTCTCAAGAATATGGGGACCTCAGTGATGGCTACCGGTAACTGTTACCTAGCACAGTAGGTTCAATTGTGGATCTAACTCTATCGAGCTGAACACTTCTGGCCGAGGAGGGAATAGGGAAGAGCCCACAAATTTCTCTGATGTTTATTATTGTGTACCCAAATCAACCTTCACCATGCTTGGGAATCACAAAAGTGGACCTGTTCCAATCCCTGGTAAATGGAGAAGATTCACAGACAATGATGTCGCCACATTTCTTGTCAAACTTGAGATCCAGCAGGGCCTAAAGCCTCAGCAGGAGGCTCAAACAAAGATGTGAAAACCGAATGAGCACAGCCGAAGGTAAAGAGAGGATGGTAGTACATGGGTAAGCCAGAGTAGAAGAAATCTCTTGACTAGTCAACGTATGGACAGCGGACAGAACGGTCAGAGCCAATATAAGCTTACGGAAAACATCCAAGCGCTATGCTTCCCCGAGCCTGTACTAATCACTGTACGAAGCAATCCTCGATTCAGTGCTGGAGACTTCAGCATGTAACGAGGAATGGGGTTTTACAGAACAAGATTAAGCAGACATTTGTTGAGCTTCTTAATCCAAAAGCAAATGCCACCAGACTAGAAGGAAATGTCAAAGATCTGTAGGATGATAATACTAAATAGATCAAAACTGGAAATACAAGAGAAGTGAGTAATAACCATGAGTTTCAAACAGGTTTGCTATGAGACAAATGATAATCCTTGGGACAGTGTCTTTAGAGTAATAATGGCCACAATAAAAGGTCAAAGGACCCCTTAATAGGAAAATGCACGAATATGCAGCAAAATACAGTTAAGGAACTCTTTTCTTAGCTTCCTTCAAGGCTTTGTCGGCGAGAAGTAGAATACGGTACAGCGGAAAACCCACACAAGAGGAAATATCAAAGATGACAAAAGAGATTTTGGATGCTTAAACAAAAAAAAAAAAAATCAACAAAGCTCCCGATCCTGCCTTTGTGCCAAACAGAGATCGTCTTAGCCGATGCCTTTCAAACGAACAACTGCGGGCACGATAAATCCAAAAGCTGAATCGCCAGAGCTCCACAAGGTTCCTTTCTAGGAGTAGTTATTTCAAACATCTGGAATGAATCGAGATAAAGAAGCTATAAAATCTTTGGGTATTAAATTCGAGTACGGACTAAGCCGCAGAAATCATATTGACTGCACATGCATAATCGTACTCAGCCTACTCGGCGATCTCTCTGTCCAAGAAGCAGCAGATCACAAGTAGAAGACGTGTAATCAGTAACGACCTTTTATCTTTTTGAAATATTTTGCGGCGGTCCTGAGAAAACCCCCAAATCGCATTACTAAACCAAAACCGTAAATGACTCATTTTCTGTAAATTAACTACTTCAAATCGAAGTTTACCACAAAATTCCGGAGAACTACCATAGCCACATTCGGAATTGATTACAAACATTTCGACTGTTTCAGGACGTCAAATAGAGTGTATGGGTAGGGATAAAATACCATCGAGTGATATACTGCCTTCTTATGCCACATTTCCAAACTTCCAAAAGAGGACAGTTTACCTGGAAGCGACTACGATAGAATAGCACTATACCAAACACAATATTCCATAATTTAACCTAAGCCAGTGTATACTCCAGTTATACTGAATTGAATTCAATCTGTGCCCCAAACCTAAAATCTCTAAAACATACTTTTCAGCAAAATATTGCCTCAGCTTGTAATCCGATTTTTCGCAATCCTCCTTCAATTTGTATGCACTTTCAACTCGCCCCGCACAAGTGTAACACACGCAGCTTGGTATATTCTCATTGAAGTTGATCTGAAAACAGGAAATAACAAAAATTTCATGAGTGTTCCACATACAAAAAGAGACAAGGCCCAAAATCGAGAGCAGCGACTTACATTAACATTCGTCAATTCCATGATCATATCAGCGATTGTGATCACATCAATCCGTTTCTCATATATTGAAACTACGCCCGTTTTAATTATACAAATTCGGCACGTATCCAGTGTTATCTCCTCCATTTTTGTTTTTACCCTTCTCTAGGTTCGCACCGTTATCCTTGTACCAACTTTTGGTGATACGTGTTTATCGTATTTTAGCAAGTTTTTTTTTTTAAAGTTTGGCAATGGTTTTACACACGATCACAACAATTTACAGACACAAAACACTTTGGACGTTTTTAAACCCAACCAACTTTCAGTGGCATGCACAACACACTATTTCTTGCAGTTATCCATTTAAAACACTATATACACTTGATTGGCGCCTATTAATACATAGTTTTCACGTTTTTTTAAATGTAATTGTAAATTGATTATTAGAAAAATTATAAGAAATTATAAAAAAATAAAAAAAAAAGTAAAAATTGATGGAAATTTTGCTTTTTTTTCTATTTTTAATGGAGATGGAAAATGTCATGTATTTTGGTTTCGTGCAGTAGTGTCAAATCATCAGAATGATTCACAATGATTAAGTTAACCACGATTTTATAGCAGTTTGCTAGAAAAATTTGTTATTATTGTGAATTTTAGATTTTTTCTAACGTAATTGGTCGAATGACATTTGATCGAAAGTAGCACTTACAATTTTAGCGGTAACAATTTAATTTGAATACCGTTATGTGTATAGTTTTCTGTTTAATATGTTTCGTGGAAGACTTTTTGGAAAATATTTCGCTCGAGGAGGGCGTGTTTGGGTAAGAATTATTTCGTTGGCTTGGTGGTGATGGAAGTGAGCTCTAATGAAATTGGTTCTTTTTACCAGTAAATAATCATTTACAAATTTGTTGAAGTTATTGGTTGGGAAATGCAATTTTCTGATGAAGACAGAACGTAAGGCGAGAGTTGATAGAACTGACTGAAAAAAAATTCCTGAAGTAAGCATTTCAGAAAATGGCAGCGCTTGAGTTGGGAAATATTGTTCACCTGAAGAATATGTAGAATAATCACCCAATATTTTATCAAAAGGGCTACAAACTAAAGAAACGAAGCCAATATGGTGAAATAACAAATTTTTTGTTACCCGGAAGCAGCAACGAATTTCATCTTTGCAGATTGTTGTATTTCCTTTCAGAGGTGGCAATAAACGTTAAACACAGCATATATCTTAAATGCTCTTTATTTCGATATTTATATAATTAATAATTAACAGTTAACATACAAAATGCTGTTACGATCTCTAGCAACCACGCCATTCCTCTACTGTCAAACAAGGAATGGACAAAACCATGATTCAATAAAACCAAGGTTAGCTCGAAATATGTAAACAAATGGCCATCTTTTTTTTTTACGTCACTCAATTCTCAATACGTATATAAATTACAACAAAAAAAAACGAAAAGTAATAAAGAATTGCATGACGTCACGAACACGTGTTTTGAAAAATCGAGCTAACCTGGGATTTAGAATCATGGGACAAAACATAAAGTGTCTTGTCTGAAGTTGTTTCATATATGCAGGGTTGACAACACCTCCCTTTAATAAAGTTGATAGTCCTTAAAACGATAAGGAACTCTTTTATTTCTTGATGCTCTGCTGCTACTATCAGCTGATTGGTTTGGACTGACTTCATAAGAGGTTGACTCAACAGTTGATTGTTTTGTAATTGTTAGTGATTTTTCTGGCTCTTCAATTGTTTCAAATGTTGTATTGTTGGCTGTTGAATGTGCGAACGGACTTTCAACATTCTGGCTTGATACTGGGTTAAAACTGGAAATATCGAGCGGAATGTTATCGAGTGGAATGTTTTGTGACGATTCCTCTGGTTCTCTTAATCGTGGTCTGAGTTGATTTATATGTGCTCAATGCACCCGATGGTTATTTAAGAGAACCTTATACATAACTTTACCGATGCGATCGATGACTTCTCCAGTCCTTAGGATCAAAACTTCGTGAGCGTGCTGAATGATTTTTGTTAAATTGTTCACTTTGCTTCTCTTTTTGAACAACCATATTTGATGGTGGTAGTGATGTGACTGCTTGTTGTTTCAGTAGGTCTAACTGAATCCTCATCTTTCTCCCAAGCATGCTTTCAGCTGGAGGCCTACCTTCTGGTGCATTGCGGTTAGGTGTTGCTCGGAAACTTTGAAGAAATTGTTGTAATGTCTCTTCCACCTTTCCTCCCTCAACAGATTTTTTTAGTGCTCTCTTCAATTTATCAACAAAACGGATGGTATGGCGCAGCATCCAGATCGATTGTGCTGAATACCATTTGCCGAACAGAATTCCTGAAAGAACCCAGACACAAACTGTATCCCATTATCTGATACGATGATTTGTGGTAATTTAAATTGGGCACATGATTTGTTGATCATGCTGACTGTACTGGAAGCTGTTGTTGACTTTGTTCGGTAGACTTCTGGCCATTTGGAGTAAGCGTCGACAATAACCAGGAAATATTGATTTTCCTACGGTCCAGCGTAGTCTATAAGCAGGCGTTGCCATGGGCCTTCTAGAATCGGCCATGATTCAATTTTTTATTTGGTTGGTGATTTTGCCACACTCATACATAAACTACATTGATGGCTTTCACAGATCCATCTGGAAATTTGTGAAGAATACTGTTTCGTTATAAAGAAATAACACACTATATTTACCCCTATTATGATTGTCGAGTCGACCGATTTGCGAGCTTAATCCTACCCACCATACAGAGCTTTGTGCGCGACGTCGGCATTTCACGATTCCCTGATGGTCTTGATGGATAAATTCTAAGACCTCTTTCTGTAGAGCAGCCGGAATCACAATACGATTATTTTTTAATAGTAAATCTTTTGTATACGAGATCTCAAATCGGTATTGGTAATATGGGAAAATAAAATCCGGAATTTTATTACGAGAAGGCCAACCATCTGCACTATATGATTTTAAAACTTTACAAACTGGATCTTCTAATTGAGGTTTAGAGGTTTTCTCTAAATATTGATCCCGTATTTGACTACTCACAATGATGAAGTTAACAGATGCCTGAGTTTCGATAGCTAGTTCTTCAAACGGCTCATTATAAGGAATGGGGCCTCATGAGAGTGCATCTGCAGTCGCCATATATTTTCTCCATATATATCTCATCAAACGCATTCTAAATCGTTGAAGACGAGGAGTAAGGACATCCAGATTCTTACTTTGTAAAATTTGAACCAAAGGTTTGTGATCGGTTTCGAGGACCACACTGATACCAATGATATACTCAGATAATTTTTCAGCTGCCCATGTTAGATTGAGTGCTTCACCTTCGATTTGAGCGTAATTACGTTCGGTCTCTGTCATAGTTCTTGATATATATGCGACTCGTTCTCGATTTGTATTTTCGTCTTCTTGTATTACATACGCTCCGATGCCATACGAAGATGCATCGGCACTGATAATAATTTTCTTGGACTGATCGTAATAGGCTAGGACCGGAGAGCTTGATAACAATTTTTTTACTTCCAGAAATGACTTTTCTTGCATTTTTCCCCAAATAAATGGGTTATTATCTCTTTAGCGACAAAATTTATCATTCCTAGAAAACGAAGTAATTCCGTCTTATATTCTGGTTGAGGAAAATCTAACCAAGCTTTGACTCTGTCCTGATCAATCGAAATACCTTTATCGGCAAGGATATGTCCTAGGTACTTTACTTGGCTTACACAAAACTGTGATTTCTCTCTGTTAATTGTTACGTCTTCATCTTGGAGTCTTGATAAAACTGTTCTCAACACCTGTTCATGTTCTTCCAGTGTTTGAGAGAACACAAGGATGTCATCTACATGAAAGACAACTTGTTTAATTCTCATTAAAACTTTAGAAAATTTGCTTACAAAATATTCCGGAGCACACTTGATTACAAAAGGAAGTCGCTTGAATATAAACCTCCCAAATGGACAGATGAAGCATGTCAACAGTTGGCTTTCTTTATCTAGTTTGATTTGGTAAAACCCCTTACTAGCATCGATTCTCGAAAAATATTTGGCTCCTTTTAGCCTTGACAAAGTAAACTCCACCTTCGGTATTGGAAAATACGAACGTTTTACCGATTTATTGAGTTGTGTATAATCAACACACAAACGTATTTCGTCGTTAGACTTAGAAACGACTACTATTGGACCAACCCATTCTGTTATTTCTTCGACTGGTTCAATAATATTTAAAGTCACTAATCGGTTAATTTCTTTTTCTAATTTATCCATAAGAGGTATTGCTACTACCCGAGGGACACTTTGCACAAATGGAATAGCGTTCGGTTTTAATTTGATTGACATTTCGCCTTTGAATTCTCCGATATCATTAAATAAACAATTGAAGCGCTTGACGTCCTAGTATAGGAATTTCTAATTGACGAATAATAAACACATCGAATAATTGTCGCTTTCCGTTATAAATAAGATTGAGGGATAGAGTACCAATTACATCAAGAACCTTTCCATCTGGTCCATGAAGAACCCTGTGTGAGTGAGACATATTCCCTAAATACTCCCGAGGAACCATACAGTCGGGCAGACAGACACAATCGGCACCAGTATCAATTAAGAATTTCTTACACTTTTCCCCAAACTCCACGATTACAATATTTACACACCACGCCCCTGAATTAATACTATTAACATGACCAACAAACATAGATTTATGTAAATTCGGATTTGAACTATTCCTAGGGTTAGTATCGTTATTATTATCTATATTAGTAGTTGTAATATTATTTGTTTTATCTCGGCGAGAATATCTTACTGAATTTTGTTTAGAACGGTATACCTTTGAAAAATGACCCTTGATTCCGCAGCTCTGACAATCCTGGTTTCTCGCCACACATTTGTCCCGTTTAAGGTACGAACCTCCACAGAACCAACAAGACTTTCCCTTGAACGATGTGGAATTGTGTGTGTTTTTGTTTTCCCCACTTGACAGATTCACTGATTATGGTTTTGACGGACCGACTGATTTCGATCGTCCTTGGTCTCTGAACGAAACTATTTGATTTATCGTTGATGTACCCAGTTTGTCTCTAATTATTTTGTTTTGTTTATGCTGCGATTCTGCCTGACGTGCTGTATCAACCGCTTCTTTTAAAGTTAACGTTACGATGCGATCCCTTATAAGATCTTCCTTTAACATTCCATACTCGCAGTTTTCTGCCTACGCATGTAAATCCGTAATGAAATCGTCTACCGATTCTCCTTGCTCTTGAATTCTTTTATTAAACATATAGCGTTCAAAAATTACGTTTGATTTGGGCCGAAAATAACTATCGAAATTATTCAAAGCCTCTTTTAAAGTTACAGGTATATTTTTAAACTGTACTAATATTTCTACACTTTTCTCCCCCATAATGTATATGAACAAATCTAACTGGTCTTTGTCCGGTTTCGTCAACATTCCACTCACAGACATGTATCTGTTGAAACGTTTTTTCCAAACCGGCCATAATTCGGGTTTTACAAAATTGAACCCATCCGGTGCCCCTATATTCGGAATGATAATCACTGAAACCTCCTCCTTGTCATTAACCATTTTTTTTTCTTTGAGGTTATGTTTCCTTTATTTTCGGCGTACTTTTTTCAATTAACTTTTTTTTTTTACTAATTTTACACAAATCGTTTTACCGCTGCCACCATGTTTCGTTATGAAGAAATAATACACGATATTGTGTTTGCTTTAATCTATATTAAACTTATTAATTCTTATTTCATGTGTTCCACGACACGTTGCTTATGCTAAATTCTACCGAGTAAAGTTTGGCACAATTCATTTTAAAGATAGAGAGAGTGTGTTTATACAGTAACATGACAGTAACACAACAAATACAAGCTCCGATGCCGGTATTACATGCATCTGCTGCAACTATTATATCCAATTTGGGGTTGTAATGTGTGAGCATTAAATCCGAGTTGAGGATGTCTTTGAATGAATGGAATGAATTTTGACATTATTGACTCCAATTGAATGGAGTGCCTTGGGTAATCAATGTGTCTAATGGCTTCTGTAGTTCATGCAGGGCGCGGACCAATTAGGGGCACTGACAATTCTTCTCACGCTTTCTAAACAAATTCTTGTATTAAAAAAATATTTTTCATTAGAAATTTTGAATTTCAGCTCATAGTTTTGTCGAGTTTAAAATAACTCAACGAGAACCTAACTCCACTCTGTTTCTATGAACTCCAACTCGTTTTCAAACTACATCGAAAGATGATAATAGTAATAGTTTCAATACTCGTCGTGTGAGAGCAGTAAACACGCCAAAAAATACAAAAAAGCTCGTCTCTCAAAACGTCGAGATTGGTGGTTATAATACTAATAACAATACCCTGCAAACTTTTGCCCCTGGACAATGAATAGTTGTTTCCGAAGTAATTTTTCACGCTGGATCCGAATCCGGGCTCAGAATTGCTATATCACGTCAGGTTTTTGAGATATTCTACCTAAAAGTGCAAAAACACACTGTTTTTTGACATATCTGAGGTTATGTAGCAATGCAGTTTTTACTTTTTTATAGAAGCCATGTATGGGATCTTATTGTACCAGTCTTCCTTACCTTCTTTCGCCGAGACATCACATTTTCAAATTTGCATATTCGTGAATTTTTCTGTATAAAAACACTACCCTGCAAAATTTTAAAAATTTGGTGCCACTTGACAATGAATAGTTGTTTCCGAAGTAATTTTTTACGCTGAATCCGAATCTGGGCTCAGAATTGCTCTATCACGTCAGGTTTATGAGATATTGTAACCTAAAAGTGCATATACCATATGTATAAAAGGTAGTGTATTATACAGTATACCGACAAATTCACGAACATGTAATTTTGAAAATGCGATATCTCGGCGAAAAAAAAACATATTTGAGCAAACTCAAAGGCATTTGAAAGAAGAAGACTTGTACTATAAGATGCCATACATGAACTTTTGGAGAAAAAAAAATTCGCGATGCTAGATAACCTTAAATATGTCAAAAAACAGTGTTTTTTGAACTTTTAGTTTAGAATATCTCATAAACCTGACGTGATAGAGCAATTCTGAGCCCAGATTCGGATTCAGCGTAAAAAATTACTTCGGAAACAACTATTCATTGTCAAGTGGCACCAAATTTTTAAAATTTTGCAGGGTAGTGTAATTTTTCAAAATCCCAACCGAAATATAAGTTAAATGAGGCAATCAACGACTTAAATAAGTTAATAACATACTTTAAAGCAATGCGAACGGATGAACGTTTCAATCGTGTTCAAGAAACAGCAAAAGAATTACTGTAGAGAACTGCAAAATGAAATTTTCTTGGACCGGGCCCGACCCGCCCTGCAAAATCCAAGAGGTACCGGCACGGCTCGCCCCAAATTATGGAAATGAAAAAACGGCCCGGCACGATTTTTCACATATAAAAAAAGCCACTGTACTATTTAAAGCAATTTTTCTCTATCAATTAAAAATAAAAGGAACATTTCTTGTAACCATAACTTGTATTTGTAAACATGATTTTACTTATTTTTGCATGTAAAAAAAAATGTTATCAGCGCTGCCCAAGCGTGGGGACAAATGAACTAAAACCGATTTTGGGAAAGTCCCTCATTATTTAATTTTTTAGAGAAACCACACCCAGGTTGCTTAAATAGTTATTATTTATTTAAAAATATCGTTAACATGTATTTTATTTTCTTGTCCCGCTTTATTTTTTAAGTTGTCTAATTTTTTCTTCTGCGCCTGGGGTCTCAACCGACCTTAATCCGCCACTGCCTACAAACTGGGATTTCCATGTAGTGATTTTATGGCTGGATACAGGTTTGCTTTGTCACTGCTTACCGTAGGTATATTACCAGAGCCTTCTAGAGTATAGAACCATAATCATTATGCCGCATTTTTTTAAAGCTTTTTTAGTGGTATAACTTTTCACTGATTTCCATAGGAATCCATAGTAAAATTGGTGTTTTTTAGCTTCAAGTTTTACAATGAAAAAAGCAAAAATGTTACAAAATGTTTATACAAAAGTGTTCTACATTATCTTTAGCAGTAATATACAAGAAGGGTATATTGGTATTAAGTAAATATTAATTGCAGAAATATTAAAATTAAATTATGTCTAAAATATTTTTTTCGAACTTTCATTTTGAAAAATACATCAAAGTTGGCTCTGACGAATTAAAATAATACATACTTGCTAAATTTATCTTTAGTTTTACTAGTGTACGTTAGATGTCTCAGATTTATTCAGAAAAATATGAAAAAAAATTGTTTAATCATAAAATTATGACACGTTGTTTGAGAATTTGTTTTGATTTTCCTACAATTTTTGCACTTAAAATTTCCCCAGGTGGTAATTTTTGGTACGATTTTTCAAAATATTTACTGCTATCAATGCCATCTATTAATGACTATTGGCTTAATGCACACAATTTGTAGTAAGCTTTTCTTTTTAATTTGACCATTTGATTTGACATGTTGTACCATCACTTTCGATTCGTTTTCGATTGTGTTTTGTCTCTTGTAACAAGAACAAAATTGTACACTATTTTCTTCTTTCATTACAATTTTTCTAATGCGACCTCAGCCTTCTGTATACTTTTCCTTTACTTCACATCGAAAAATATCGCAATCAAAATTTTTAGTGATAAAGAGTGATGCATGAAAGTAGAAATAGAATGTTGTTTTATTTGAGCAAGCTGAGAAAGCTTTAGAAATAGCATAATTGAAAAAACGAAATAGAGTGCAATTTTGTTCTTCCCAATAAACGTATCGCACGGAATTCCGTAAGAAAATCAGTACGAAAGATTCACTCGGAACGAGGATTCCAGTAATATTCTTACACGGATTTCCGTGTTGTTAGCCAAAGAAAAGTGGCACAAAAATTCCAAGTATGTCAATTACGAATATCATGTGGATTTCCGAATATAAATTGTACTAATTTCCGTGTGGAAATTACACGTAATTCTTAGTACATTTCACACAGATTTCCTTGTAAATATAAAACGGATTTTCTTATGAATTATAGGACGGATTTCCTTAGATTTATATTCTCATTTTCTTCATTATATAAATAAAAACATATTGCAGAATATTTTTTGAAAAAATATTTTATTTATTTAATAATTATTTCATAATATATTATACATACTATACGATGTACAAAATTCAAAAATAAATCTTGTAAAAAAAAATATTGTTTAATTCATTCAATCCACCACCTCTTGAATTAGAAAAATGTCGCAAAGCTGAATCTACAAAGAATATTTAAATTACAAAAAAATTAGTAAAGCTATAATATTTTAATGTAAAATAGTACCTTTTAATAATTTAATTATTAAATAATTTTTTATTGGTATATTTTTTTGATGGCCAAACCACGAAAAATTTGCTGCGACGTCATCTAACATAATTCTTTTTAAATTACACATATCTTGTTAAATCATTTATGTTGACATCAAATACGGTTTTCTATAAAAATATTAACAGATTTACACAATTATTATATCAGAAAAATATAATAATTACCTTAAATTACACAAAACACAAATGGCGTCCAGTTGTAAGTAAATATGGCGGAAATGACAGTACGACTTTCAACTCGGATTTCCGTATTAAAACTGCAGAACTAATTCCGAGTTGGAAATAAAGTTTATTGGGTTGTTACAAGAGACAAAACACTATCGAAAACGAATCGAAAGTGATGGTACAACATGTCACCCCAGAATGCTGTTGTTATGAACTTTTTTTATATTTAGGTTTAAATAAATCAATTATTACAAGAAAATGTAAACGATTTACTTAAACGAGAGTTATACATATACAGTGGTGGCCATATTATTAGGGACACATCAATTCTGTTGGGGAAATGTTTGCTTTTGGCGACTTATGTATTTTAATGAACATTTTTATAGCCTAGCCATACGAAACTATTATTTGTTAAGGTGCATTCAAAATGCAAAGTTTTACTTTGTACTAAATAATATTTGTACTAAAAGTAGAAATACATTTTTTTAACTAAATAAGAAATATCCTAAAAAAAACATTTCTAGCTGAGCTACCTCAAAATATTGAGTGGATGCACGTTCAGCATTATTGACTCTACATTTCTTTCATTTGGAGTTTTGCGCTATCTAGGCTAGAAACAGCTCTCAGGCCATTAAATAAATTTAGATTAATTTGAATAAAATTAGTACTTGTTGGTATTGTATTAATTAGTACTTATCGTATTTAGTAGACGAGCAAAAGTTATATTTTTAAGTAGAAAATTCATTAACTGTACTTAAAATGTAATTTTTATTTGTGTATTAAAAATCATAAAGGCTAAAATTACTTGTTGTAATTAGTACTAATTTTATTCATATTAATCTAAATTTATTTAATGGCCTGAGAGCTGTTTCTAGCCTAGATAGCGCAAAACTCCAAATGAAAGAAATGTAGAGTCAATAATGCTGAACGTGCATCCACTCAATATTTTGAGGTAGCTCAGCTAGAAATGTTTTTTTTAGGATATTTCTTATTTAGTTAAAAAAATGTATTTCTACTTTTAGTACAAATATTATTTAGTACAAAGTAAAACTTTGCATTTTGAATGCACCTTAACAAATAATAGTTTCGTATGGCTAGGCTATAAAAATGTTTATTAAAATACATAAGTCGCCAAAAGCAAACATTTCCCCAACAGAATTGATGTGTCCCTAATAATATGGCCACCACTGTATGTTGAAATTTAAACATTTATGAAAATATTTCAGAAATCATAATTAAGAATTTGCAACATTTTCATTTATAAATTTGTCTTAGGAAAAAAAGTGATTTCCCATATGTTTTATGTGTTTTACTAGCTGCATTTCTTGACGCATAGTGATCCGAATCAGATCAAAATTTATATGTGAAGCAACAACAACACATGATCCAATATTCATTTTGGATCACAAATGGTGATCTAAAAATTAGTTCAGCTATTAAAATGTAGTTGAGCAGTATTTAGTAAAGCGACAAAGAATAACATGAATACAGTACGAGTATGAAGAGGAAGATTCAAAACAAAACGAGACGGAAAATTGAAATTTGATGTTTGTTTGTTTTACGCATTTTGGTGTCGTTTCATGAGACATGATCTGATCCGGATCAGATCAAACGTCAAGAAATGCGGCTACTATGAAAATTTTGGTTTTTTCCTCGTTTCTAATTCCCTTATAAAAGCTTCGTTTTTTAGATTATGGCTTGTATAATCAAGGTTGCTTTAATATTACACGTTAAATTTCAAGGGAGGAGCTTAATATAAAATTTAAAAATGTGAATAAATTTAGCCTTTTAAGTGTCATGTAAGTGGTTCAATAAGTGTGCTCAGCCAACGATTCCCTTTATACAATTTATTGAACAACTTTCCATTCATGACACTTTAATGGTTGAAATTATATACCAATTTCTAAATTTGGCCTTTTATGCAAACCAATGTTCTCGGGCTCCCCACATAAAACTTGACCTGGTACTTTTTCTTGAGTTAGCAATCAGACCTGCTAAATTGCGAGGGGTCATCCCTATAACATTCAACTCAAGCTAATTTAACCACAACTAAACTTCAACTCAACCTCGGCTCAAGCAAAATCTAAACCCTCTAATCAACTCCAAACTCGACAGCCAGCTCAATCCCGAAATCAACTCGATTCTAAAGACTACATACTTACTGAACTCAATTCAATCTAATCCCCAACCCTCGACCCCCAACGAAGCCCAACATGCAACCCCAACTCAATTTTAGCTCACCAGCGGACTAGCCAACTCATATATAATCTGGTTCCATCACTACACAGTATACACATACATATCTACATCTACATATACATAAGTGTGTAAGTTAATATAATTCTATGAGAAATTTATATATGATTAATTATCGGCATACATTTGGTACAATCGATCCTCTTGTGGTATAAAATGTAGAATATTTGAAAATGTGGTACGTTCGTTCAAAATGTGGTACGAATGGGCAGCCTAATATAAGACTGATGAGGATTGTACGATACGTAAAATGTTTAACTTTCTTAAATTAAATATTGCAATGGCTAGGTAATACTGAAATATGTATAATCTTGTAATTTAAAAAAAAAATATAATGGCGTTTTGTTAATATATTCCCAATAACGAAATTTACCGGTAATTACCGGTAAACCGGTAATTCAGCTAAAAAAATACCGAAAACCGGTAATGTAAAGTTTCGGTAATTTTGCAATCCCTAGAACCCGGGTTTTTGGGATCGGGTAAACCCGGTTTGCAAACCCGTTTTAACTGAATCCATCAAAGGCTTCTACTCTTTAAAGATCGTGTCATCGATAGCTGACGTTCATATAATTTAAAATTGATCTTAGTTAGGAACATTTTAACAAATAAAATAACACCGAGATGTGGCCGCATGAAGTAATAACTTGCCCATTTGTATATTATGCAAAACTGATTAAAAACGGAGTCGGAGCGATATTTTAACCCTTCTAATACAACGAAACATCATTATATGCGTTATTCATTTTCTGAAGTTCAGCACTGATTATTTATTATCGTAATGCTACCAGCATTCGGAATAAAAAAAAATTCTCTAGTTACCAATCCACTACGACATAATTTGTATTAGCGAAACGTGGTTAACTTTCAATTTAGAAAGCGAGGAGTAATTTCAAGCATCTTTTATGGTTAACAGAAGAGATAAGCATGTTTGAGAACACATATGATGTGGGCGATGGAATTATGGTTGCTACCTCAATTAAATACCCATATATGTATGTGTATTGACTTAGCGGATGGTGAGCTTGAAATGGTTGCTGTGCCAGTCAAACTTAAATCTTAATACTAATCTGAGACTGAGTTGTACCTATACAAGTTTGTATACCTATAAGTATGACAAACTATAAGGGCGGCTGCATGAGTCCGTCTCGTGCGCGTCGCATTTTTTTTGGTTCAATATGAAGATTGCAGCATAATCAATTTTGCTCAAAGATTGGTCTATTTTGATTGTCATTTTCAACAACATTTTTAACATTTTTAATATATTGTGTAACAATATCTTACGTATATTTTTTTTAGTTTTGATTTTTAGTTAAATTTTGTTTAAATTCCAATAATTTTTTTATTTTCAATTTAATTTTCTGACTCGTATATTATTCATTTGTTACTCCTTTACTTGCTCGCGTTTTGTTTAATTGTTTTTTATATTTTGATAAAAATGTCTTTTTCAAGACAAACCGCTCGTGAAATTTTAAATCGCGATATAAATATCGCTAGTTCCCTTTTATTGGCGTATTTAATTAAAAAACGCCGTTATAGTGCTCGTCGTTTTGGTGTTAATCCAGTGAACAGAGGTAGACTGCGTCAAGGTTATCACAATAATCTTGTTGCTGAAATGAGGCTAGATAATAACGAAACGTTCGTTAATTTTCATCGAATGTCACCCACAGCATTCGATGAATTATTAGCATTGGTTGGCCCGTCAATACAGCGGCTTGATGTGGGAGAAAGATCCATTAGTGCAAGTCAACGCTTGTCTTTAACACTTCGGTAAGTAGCATTATACATTTATGTTAATATTAATAAAATAAACTAATTTCTCATAATTTGATTTAGTTATCTAGCTAGTGGTGATAGCATGGTGTCTATTGGGAGATATGGGTACCGTATAGGACAAAGCACTACATCACAAATTATTAGGGAAACTAGCCTAAAATTGTGGGAAGTTTTAAAGGATTTAGTTTTTAGATTTTGAGCAGCAATGGAATTTCCCACATTGTGTAGGAGCAATCGACGGCAAGCATGTGTGATTATTCAAGTAAGTTTACCATTTTAAATATATACATATATGTGTATCTTATATTATAATAATATTTAATTGATGTTTTCAGGCATTTGGAAACTCCGGATCGAATAATTTTAATTATAAGCACAGCCACAGCATTGTTCTTTTTGCCATATGCGATGCCACTTATAAATTTATAATGGTAGACATTGGGGCGCCGGGTCATGTAGGCGACAGCTCAATCTTTAGGAGAAGTGAGTTTGGAAAAGCTGTAATTCGGGAGGGGGGGGGGGGGTGATGGATTAAGTCTCCCACCACCAGAAACTTCACGTGACAGTAACGAATATCCGTTCGTTTTTGTAGGGGATGAAGCATTTCCATTCCTTCCGAACCTCATGCGGCCTTATCCAGGTCGAAATACATCAGCATTGCCTGTTTCTAAAAATGTATACAACTACAGGCTATCAAGAGCTCGAAGGGTCATCGAAAATGCCTTTGGTATCCTAGCTAACAAGTGGAGGATATATCGCAAACCAATTATTGCTAGCAAATTGACGGTAGTAGCAATAGTAAAAGCAACCGTTGTTCTGCATAATTGGCTTCGAGAAAATAACTTACGGGAATATGGCAGAACTAATTTAGTTGATAGCCACGCTGTTGGAACAAATCGCCTAGGAAGCCAAAATGAAGATAACAGTGGAATACGACAAATTCAACGAGTCAGCTCAAACAACCCCAGCCGAAATGCAATCGAAATTAGGGATAAATTCAAAACATATTTCAACGATGTTGATATTTTGCCTTGGCAGTTTAACTCAATTCAATAAAAAATTACTAATTTTATTCATTTATTTTATTAAAAATATTACAAAATATAAAATTACATCTTAATTAAAAAAATCACATTATATATTAATTCATAATTCATTTAAAAAAAAATAGAAAAAAATAGAAAACCTTAAAATTAAATATTTAAATATCACAAGTATTTTAGAAAACCTTAAAACTAAATAAAAATAAAATTAACTCATATAACATAATCACATTTTTTTTTTTACTTATATTCTGCCATTTGTGATACAAAATGCTCACTTGATGTAAGAATTTTGTTTGGCATAACCTCGGCCAATTTTTAAAATCACGTATGGTTGACTCCGCAAATGTTGTAAATATAGTTGCTTCTTTCAAATTGGACGTCAAAGCTTGTCTGTTTTCCTTTATATTTTGTAGTGAGTCTTCTAACAAGGCATCTACTACGACGTCGTCCTGCCTTTTCCTTTTCTTTCGGCATGCTAACCCAGATGGTCCAGCAGATTGCGTGTTACTGTTTTGATTTTCTTCTGGCAGTTTTTCGGTTTGTAGTATCGGTGGTACCACCGTTTGTGGTATAGGTTGTGGTACCATAAAATTGTCCAATTCCACATTATTATTGGGGTCTGGGTCTGGTACCGACACTGCAGCGGACAAAAAATTGTCACATTCCACATCATTATTTAGTAAATCTTCGGCAGTTTGATTAAAAAAATTTTGTACTTCAACAGTTATTGTGGATGGTGGGTTCATTTGAAAACTTGTTTCTGTTGGCCTAAAATAAACATATAACATTAGTTTGCACTGTAAAAATAAATCAAATATAATATGGAATGAACGCAAAATTAAATTCCGTACTTTACATGTAACGGTGTAAATGTTTCTGTTGAGTTTATTTAAATTGATCGAGATATTTTCTACGTTTTAAGAAAAGGAATGAATACTTTATTAGATATAATTAAAATAAACATAATTTTTTAAATACTTCACTTATCAAATAGAAATATTTAATATGTTTATCCAACTTACTCATCTATTGTTTGCTCCCTGTAAAAGTCCATCTCCTTTACCAGCCAGGATTCGCGGTTTTTTTTTGTCCAGCACTCCCACTTTTTGCTGGTTTAATTAACCGTGTATACCTTGCCTTAATGTTTTTCCACCGCTTCATGCACTCTTCAGGAGATATCCCGAGAGCTTCACCTATTTCGCCCTAAACAATCCTTTTTAAGGGGTTATTTTTATAGTTTGGGTGCCTCAAATTATAAAGCAGCTCTTTACTTCGCACCTGCTCAATTAATTTGATATCAATATCACGACATTCACGAGTCACTGAAACAATACACATAATAATTAGTTTAATTTTACATTTCTATAATGTATTTGACATATTACAAACATAACCTAAATTTGCTTTTTTTAGTATAATATTTTTTTACGAGATATCGGAATTATTTTTATAAAATATATTATTATTTATATACATACATATTACTTACTTTTATTTATACATATTTATATTATATTTATATATAAATATACCGGGTTTCTTTTAAACTGAGACGATCAAATATCTCGAAAAATAGCCACTTTACGGAAAAAATGTCCATAATCAAAATTTAATCATACCGCGGGGGAAATACATTAGTGCAAAAAAATAGTCCCCCACCCCCCGCTTTGTAGGTGGGGCGGGGGTAACTTTTAAACTAAGATAGGAAGCCATATTTTTTATTGCAGATACGGATTCTACGACTAAAAGTACGTGTGATTTGAACGAAATATTTTGTTCGGTTCATGATAGATGGCGTTGTAATCGACGAAATTCAATTTTTTCAATTTCTTCTTCTTAGAACACACGCATTCGATTCTGCAATACGTTTGAAATAAAAAACATCACGTTTTCATTGGAAATACTCGAAATTCGTCATCAAAACAATTTATTCAGTTTTGTAAATCACATTTAACGTTTGTGTTATTTCTTATCTTCATGTTTTTCGTAATTGCAAAATAAACGATAAAATACTTTAGAATGGACCGTTTAACTGTGCCAGAGAAAATTGAAATGGTTCTGGTTTTTGGAGAAGCTGGCAGAAATCTTGAAAATGCAGTTGCTATTTTCGCTCAACGTTTTCCGGATAGGATTCGTTCACGTGCTTCATTTGGCCGTACTATCAAACAATTTATTGCTGATGGAAATGTTCAACCGAACAAGAGGACCCGTAGAGCAACAGTCACTGGAGAAAATAATGAAATTGCTGTATTGGCTGCAGCGACTCATAATCCTCATGTTAGTACATGAGAAATAGTTCGCGATTCCGGATTGTCCCTCACCAGTGTTTGGAGAATTTTAAAACGGCACAAGTATCATCCATAACATGTGTCTTTACACCAATATCTTCATGGCGCTGATTTCCAAAATCGGGTAACTTTTTGTCAATGGGCACGTGAACAAATACAACAAAACCCCAATTTTTTTCGTTGCGTAATGTTCTCTGACGAATCGTCTTTTACAAACCATGGAACGGTTAATCGACACAACATGCATTATTGGAGTGTTGAAAATCCACACTGGCTTCGCCAAGTTGAACATCAGCGCCCTTGGACTGTCAACGTGTGGTGTGGAATAATTGGCAACCAACTCATCGGCCCCCACATTATTGAAGGCAACTTGAATGGTCAAATGTACCGAAACTTTTTGGAAAATGAACTGCCAATATTACTTGAAAATTTGAACTTAGAATTGAGACGGAACATGTGGTTTCAACATGATGGTTGTCCTGCACACTATCCGTTGGTAGCACGTGAGGTACTTGATCGTGATTTCAATGGTCGCTGGATCGGTAGAGCTGGTCCGATAAATTGGCCCGCCAGATCACCAGATCTTACTTCGCCAGATTTCTTTTTGTGGGGCTATCTCAAAGATAAAGTTTACAAACAAGAACCAAAAACACGTGAGAACATGATTGAGCGAATCAGAAATGCGTGTGCTGAAATTCAACCAAACACACTTCTCAGTTGTGTACAATCATTGGAAATGCGTATTAATAAGTGCATTGAAGTCGCAGGCCATCATTTTGAACACTTATTTTAAGCTAAAATTATTTTATTCACCTGCCATTTACATTAATAAATTGTTTTGATGACGAATTTCGAGTATTTCCAATGAAAACGTGATGTTTTTTATTTCAAACGTATTGCAGAATCGAATGCGTGTGTTCTAAGAAGAAGAAATTGAAAAAATTGAATTTCGTCGATTACAACGCCATCTATCATAAACCGAACAAAATATTTCATTCAAATCATATGTACTTTTAGTCGTAGAATCCGTATCTGCAATAAAAAATATGGCTTCCTATCTTAGTTTAAAAGTTACCCCCGCCCCACCTACAAAGCGGGGGGTGGTTGACTATTTTTTTGCACTAATGTATTTCCCCCGCGGTATGATTAAATTTTGATTATGGACATTTTTTCCGTAAAGTGGCTATTTTTCGAGATATTTGATCGTCTCAGTTTAAAAGAAACACCCGGTATAGATATTTAAAAAAAAATCAGTACTAAAATCAAATCAAACATTTTATTTTCACAACAAATAACAAAACTGGATGACATTTTACAATTATGAAAATATTTTGTACGATGACTACGATGAAAAAAAAATTATGCCAAAAGTAGACAAAAAAAAGAATGAAGCTCAAAAATGTAACTCAATATTTAGTTTTTTTTTGTTTTTATATTGGTCGCTTGCGTCGTATTTGCTAAAAATTAAACATTTTTCAACTCAGGAGGTGAATTTTTTTTTAGATTAGAGTGATTTGATTGGTTAAGAAGCGTGTCGCAAAATGCGACGCGCACGAGACGGACTCGTGCAGCCGCTCTTTATGATCGTTGTTCTCCTTCTGTTTGGTTTGTCTCTCACTTTTTTTTCGGCCACAAAACTTTCGAACAGTCAACTCAAAATAAAAATACAAAACTCTATCATTTTTTCTTTCACTTTCAATTCTCTCGTGTTATTTTCTAGGTTAGAAAACAATCAAACAATTAAAACTGCAAAAAAAAATTCGAAACAATTAACCTCACGTTGAAATTTTTATTCCAACGGGTACAAAACCCAACAATACAACAAACTATTAACTTTTTAAAATTAAATTAAACCAAAAACACGAGAAAATTGACAAAATTTAGTAGCGAATGAAAAGACGATTTCACACACTGACTATTCTAGTACTTTTTTCTCTTATTACTAAGGACTGTATCGAAAAGAAAGTATCCACAAAAAAAAACCATTTCAAAGACAAAAAAACAATTTTAAGTATTATAAAATGATGTTTTATCATAAAGCGTTTTTTCTAATTAGAAGATTTTATGTTTAAAACATTTGAGAAATTATTTTCTAAATACATAGCGAATTTTTAATTTGATGCCTTTACTTAGATTCTGCACAGTAGTTTCATTAATTTGTCTGGTTGCTTTGGACTAACTTTTTGAACTTTGTTAAATTTTCTTCTAGTTTACCATTATTTTTCAAGTAACGCTTCGAAATTGCCCAATATCTTTCAATTGGTCAAAGTTCTGGTGAATTTGGCGGAGTTTACTGTTTTTCCACAAAAGTGATGCAGTGGATTTTTAACAGCTCCAAATTTATAATGGGCAGTTGCACGGTTTTAACATACAATTTTTTTTCACTTCGTTTCGGAACTTTTTGTTTCTTATATGTCTTCAAGTCACACGCCTTATTTTACCCGCTGGATCATTCCTCTGCTAGTACCACCCACATAAATCTCTGACAGACATTGATTTGTGTTTGCGAATTTCACTCACAATTTTGGCTCTAATTTGGGATTGCTGGGACCTTGTTTTCGACCGTTTTTTCGGAAATCCTTTACCGTACCATGTTCCCCAGACTTATTAATTATTTTTCTCACTACATTTTTACTTATATTTTCGCGCTTTGCTAAATTTCTAAACGAAACACCGTTTTCAATGCAAAATTTGTGCAAAATTCGTTTACGCACTTCTTCAATTCGTGGCATTATTACAACTGGGTAACACATTATAAAAATCAAACGCAATATTTACCTACAAAAAGCTTTTCTATCTAACGGCACTTTTCCGTTACAATAGAATTAGAGCAAGGCGAAGAAAACTAAATTTTTGTGTTGCTACTTTCTTTTCGATACAGTCCTTAAAAACTATCTTTGAACAAAATTTCGACCAAAACTATCAATATTCGTGAAAATTGGAGGCAAAACAAAATATTAAATATGTATGACTGGAAGAACGGAAGGACGTTTCGGAAAGAAAAAGTAAATGAAGAGTGGGCAAAAACAATATATAGAGAGTAGGGTAAATAAAAACAAGTGCAACTGAGCAAGTGAAATAAATTGCTAATAAACAGTGAAAGGGTTGAGAAAATTTTGAAAATAATTACTAATAAAAAAAATATTTCGTTTGCAAAATCCGGTTATCAAATCGAGGATATCCCACAAATTGTAAAAAATACATTTAGGCTTATAACATAATTCTGCTTCCAAGCAGCATTCTTATTGTTACGTTATCTGTTTCAAAAACTCGTGTAAGCCATTAATAAAAACTTTAATTCGTTGAAGTTTGACTCCTTTCATTTGTTATTAAATTTCATTATATAAGCAAATAACGGATTAATCCAAATCTAACAAACAAAAACGGAAATTTGATCGGATTAATTTTGAATTTTGTAAAAAAATTAGAAAATTTTAAATTTATCTAACAAACAAAAAAGCTTCGTATTTCAACAATCTAATCATAAACATTGGTGTCGATTGGTCGTGGTGTTTGTAAAGAGGTTTGTTTACTGAAAACGATTATTCAATACATTGTAAATAAACTTTAAGAAGATCTCTCTATTTGATTAAAAAAAAAACCTTTCTCGCTTTAACATTAAATTTTCTTTACAAGAATTTTTAATACACGATAAACATGTAATTTCTAAAATCGTCTTCCATTCCCTCATTATATTACTCGAACACAAGAGATAGGTACCTTTACTTCTTACAATATTTTTTTGTTCACAAATTGTGCACGTATTAACAACTTCAACAATTCCAGATTTAGCAATCAATTTATGCATCTCATTAAATAAAATGTATAATTTTGGGATTGAACAGAACAAAACTTTAAACGACCGTTAAAAAGCAGAACGAAGAAAATTCGTGAAACGTGTGAATTGGTAGAAATAATATTTTTTTTTTTTTTTTGCAGCAAACACAAACTGGTAAAGAACAGAAAACTAATTTCACAGAAGAAAAAAGGCAAGGAAAATACATTATTCACGCGGAGAGCACACAAAAGTGTTTATTACTATTATTACTATTACTACTTACTTTTTTTATTTTATTTTATTGTTTGTTAAATTAAATTTTGGTTTTTATTCCTTTATTTATATAATAAAATAAAAACGAACGCGAAACAATTCTTGTGCAAATTATTATAATAAAACGCTTGCGAATGCTGTATATAGGTATTATGTCTTGCATTTTGTGATTACATATTTAATTCCATCGCCGAGTACCTACATACATACTTATGTACATAGAGTACATGTAAATTTAATAACAATGTCGGCTAATTAGCTTTGAAAATATGTTCAAACGTAAATAATTAAAATAATTTTAATAATATTACTGTAATACAGGTCGGTTCGCACATTTACACCATACTATTCTATATATGTACAACAACAACAACAACAAAAGTACTTTACAAATAATAATGTAATTGTACAAAATGTAATTCAATATGTTGTATTATTGTTACAACAAATATAAATAAATAAATACGCTTGTGTACACCTTTATTTCGTTGTTACTAAAGCTGCAAATTTTTTTTTTAACTTTACCTCCGCATTATACGAGTATGTAAGAACATCGGTAGAAACAGAAATATAATAAGATGGAAGTAATTGGTTAAATTGTTTAATTCGCGTTTTATACATTTTTATTTTAATTTGATTTAAATTATAATATTATTTATTATTGTATTATAGTGATTGTATTATTACAGATTTTAATAATACCATGGTTTATAATTATGTGCGCGGTTGCTATTTATAAGAATGATTAGGATAAAAATATATTTTTGAATGGAAAATGGAAGTGAGTTTAATTATAGAAGAGAAAATGAATCGATATTTCTAATAATATACCTCGTTTGTTCCGGCACTTTTTTCTTAAAAGTTTAATCGAAACTAAATAATTTTAACCATAAGACCTCCATATAAGAAAGGAGAATATTTAAGAAGCCAGCAGTCCTCATAGACGAAATAGGACGTATTACATCTTACAATCGAACATCTCGACAATCTAATTTAATTTAAATATTTTCTGAACTTATAGGATGACAAACATAGTTCGAGAAGGTACGACCAAAACTTATAGTATACCCCTAGAGTCCCTCGAGAGAGGTATGAATATTTCGTATATGTATACCGGGTGATTGTTTTAACCTAAAAATAAACACTCTACGAAACAAATGGTACAGATCAAAATTTAATTATTCCGCGGAGGAATTACATTAGTGTTAAAATTAGTACTCCCTCCATCCCTCTTTGTATGTCGGGCGAAGAGTAACTTTGAAACTAAAATAGGAACCCTCATTTTTTATTGCAGATTCGGATTCTACGGCTAAAAATACGTAGGATTTAACTAAAACATTTTTTTTGATTCATGGATGGCGCTGTAATTGACGATATTCAATTTTTTTCAATTTCCCCTACTGAGAACCTACGCAAACGATTCTGCAATACGTCTGCAATAAAAATACCATGGTTTCATTGTAAATACACGAAGAAGAAAAGACCCCTGGCTATTAAGTATTAAGGGTAAAAAACCCTTACAAACCTTTTGTGTCAAGAATGTAGGCAAAGCCTGGGCCAGCAAAATTCGGGAATATGGTGCTCCTCGGTATCTAGATTGCGCTAAACACACCTATGTAGGATAGTCATTAGATGTATATCATATAATATCAAAGACAGTTATAGTAATAAGCATTTTATGCTATATCTTTTGTTCATTTTGTGCTATAATGAATCCTATATCGTAAGCTTCTTAAAAGACGTTTCATTAATTTTAATAAACGATGTTTGTACGAAGCTGTCAACACTAGAGCATCCTCCGCGAATATCTCGTCAAAGAAAAAGATATTATTTTTCCACTGATTTCACAAAATATCACGTAATGCGTATAATCAAAAACATTCTTGCGCCATTAAGTTGGGGGCGCATTATATCTGAGTTAGCTTAAAAACGAAAACTTTTAAGATTTATTCATCTAATTTTTAAAGTAGCTATTATAACGAATCTACCCCTGGGACTGGAAAGGAAAGTACCTCGGGCCAGGGCACTTTCGTCTTTTCGTGGAGTTCAAGTAGAAATAAAAGAACATTCGTAAAACTAAGAAAAATATCTTAAATTCACAATTACTTGTTAACGGTTACCAATATTTATAGAGATTTAGGTAAAAAGTGGCGATCATTGACAAATTATCGATTATGAAAATTCCAAATAAATGCATTGATGAAAGCACGTGGAGTGGTTTAGCCAGCAATATTGAAGGTAAAGTACCCGAATTGTCTGCTACTCAAGAAAGATCAATATGAACGTAATGATGGTAAGCGATGAATGTTATATAATTGGGTGCAGAGCGTGCAAATCTTGTTTTAACATGCACCACCGCCAAAGAAATGAGTGAAAAATTGACCAGCATCTATGAAAAGAATTCCGAGATCCGCATAATGAATTTATACGAAGAGTATTTTGCACTAAAAATGAAAGATGATGAAACAGTTGCAAATTATGCGTTGAAAGCTAATACATTAGCAGCAGAGATTGAAAGTTACGGTGAGAAGTTATCGGACAAATTGAAAATGGTTTACCGTCAAGATTTAATAATTATAAAACGGTTTGGTAAAATATACCATAAAAGAAACTCGTTCGATTGATACTTTGATGTCTTCGTTACAATTGGAAGAAGACAACCTCAAGGAAAATATGATCGATGACTCACACGTATAGCGGATGCTTGTATTGTAACCACAACACAGACTAAAAAATTAAAAATAAGAACTGTGTACACTTACAGCTATATTCAACAAATGTTTAGTGATCAACTAAACGTACCCTACTGTTATTGACTTCAACAATGAAACGATAAGAGTGTTGTAAATTAAACTAAATAACTTCCAGCAGCACACAGAATATAGAAATAGATGATACGACCGAACGTTAAAAGAGGTGGATGTCCAAAAAAACAAATATACACTTATGCTCTAATACATAACTGTATAAAACAAACGATTGTTGTTCCGTTGTGTTTTGTTGAATTGAAGAAACTGGTATAGAAATTTACACTGTCAAAAATGGAAAAATGTACACTGTTAAAAACGGTAAACACATTTTTTTTATTACTCATATGATCGATAATATATTTTCGAGTAATCGGGTAATAAATTATTTGCCAAAAATTGTCGTGCACCGAGCACGTTTTTTATCAGTTGAACGCTCACTGACGCAAGTGTCTATGTCGCTGCTTTTTCGGCTGCTGGACCGGGTGTTACATTGAACACTTTATATTATGAGATTTATTGTAGTTTTTACACTTTTATTTAATGCTCTTAGGTTGGAAAGATGCTTTCACGACATTTGACTCCCCAATTGCACAGTCATTTCATCCAAAAACAATTTTTTCTAAGTGATTTTGGAAAGGCACTTTGGTACAAATTATAAGGTGCAACAATTACAACACCGACCATGTTAATATATAATATTATATATAGGGCCATCGTTCGTAGAAACCTATTTTTGCAGGTTCACGTATAAAATCTTTCGAATTTGTCGAGAGTAGCAACCCGGTCCCATCGTTCCATTGTTATCCATTATTACAAAATTTGTTTTATTCGAATCAAGGCAGAAATTGTACATGCCTTTACAGTCACCTCCCTCGTTATTGGGTACATTTAGATCTCCCATCAAGATGACATCGACAATCTACCGATGGTAAAATTTACATCTAAACCATCAAATTGTCATGAAATTTTGACAGAACGAGTTTATTTTGTCGAATAGTCCCAATTATGGGTTTTTTTCGGGACAATTTAAACGGGCATACAAGAAAAATTTTTTGGCGACAAACATTAGCATCAAAAATAAATTGGCATCACAAATAATATTTTGGCACCACATATGAAAAAACAAACAAATATTTTTGAAGGACATTATTAAATACTGTGGCGACAAACATTGACATCAAAATTAATAAATTGGCAACAAATATAATATTTACATTGACATCAAAATACAAACATTGACATCAAAATTAATAAATTGGCAACAAATATAATATTTTGGAACAGAAAAAAATAATTTTTATAGTAGTAAAAAAAAAAAAAAAAAAATCGAGACAAAAAATTAAATTTAATCGATTTTGTATTATTTAATATTTGATGGGGGCTCGATATAAAATATTGCAGTGTCATTATTAATAGATTCTATATAATCCGCTCCTACGTGCGGCACGCAGTGCGACATGTTTGCTTATCCTGGCTCCTAAGTTAAATTAGGGATCTCCATTTTCCAGAATATTTTAAAACTAATTTAATTTTTTTATTTATAAATTTGTTGCCAGTTAATTATTTTTGTCGCCCAAAATGTTTATTTCGATGCCAAAAAATAATTTTTGTGTACCCTTGCAATAGTGCCAAAAAATTATAAATGTTGCCAAATTATTATTGTGATGCCAAGAAATTTTTGTTTGTTGCTCATTAATTTGTGCCGTTTTATTATTTTTTTGTATCTCAAATATTAATTTTTTGTATGCCGGTTTATTGCCAGCCGTTTTTTTCTGCAATGGTTAGAGTAAAGTGGGGTTACATTTGTCACTATTTTGTGAAGCTCTGTAAACAAAAAATAGAAACATTTTGAAAAGATGAAATTGGTGGTATAGATACTACTGACATCTTTTAGGAATAACTTTCAATTAACATTACTTTTCACTGTTGAATTTAAAGAAATTTGTTTAATATTTTGTGGAGGGCTTTCAAAAGGCGAAACTTCATTTTGTTCAATTCGACTTTTAAAATTACTAGGGTCAATTGGCCCCCGGTACACAGAGTAAAGGTTGAAGTAGATTCCATTTGCCATCCATTTCCTGATTATTTCTTGTTTTTATTTTTTATGCTGAAACTGATCAATTTTCCTTTCTTTCTATTATAAACTATTCAGGCAAATTTCCAACTGTGAACATAAAATATACAGCTATAGATTGTGAATAATCTGAACAATAAATGCAATGGTCCAAAAATTATTTAAAGAAAGCCGGAGAATTAAACTTTATAACAGGAAACCGAAAAGTATCAAGCAAATATCGGAGTCTGTGGTAAATTTCGGATAGTTATGGAATAATTTATTAGTCTGTGAAATGTATAAAGAAAAAAAAAGTTTCGCGATTTTGGAGCACCGAATGTCATTGATATTCAGTAAATGGCTCCACAAGTCAAATAATCGATTTTTGAAAATTATAAATTAATAATTTTGGGAACATAGTAATTAAAATTATAAAATTCTTAGATTATTTATTTAATTTGAACAGTATGGAAACATTACAGTTTTTCATTGAATACATGAGTTTAAAAAACCGATTGACTAGATATCCGTTTTTATTAACTAATAAATATATTGCTGTTGGTTTGGCGTAATAAAAAAATTCGCTGCCACACAACTTAATTATAACTATAATAACTATTAACTATACTTACAAATTTTTAATTGTATCTACAATAAAATTTAATTAACATTTTATTTTACGTTTAATTATTACTAAATTAATGGCCTTTTGTATTTTATGCTAATTTTATAACTTTATTTTTGTCTATACTCGTGTACTTCCAAAAATTGAATTGTTGGGTGGCGCGTTATATTATGCAGATTTAATAAACGAAGAAAAAAACGTTAGTGACACAGCATGGTTCCATTTTGCATTAATACATTTATAAAGCGATATAAATTTTGTGTTCGATCCACCCTATATTAACGCGTATAGATTCAAAATTAATTAATATGCAAGGAAGTAAGTTAGCGCCAACGAACAATGTACACGTTTTTGTATTGTAATCCGCCACCCAAGTAAAAGTGTAAAGTATATAATTCGGGAAGTAATAACCGCCATTATTAACACAAACAATTAATTCTATTTTCCGCCATTAAACTATGATTGTTTTACATACATAAATATGTACAAAATTAATTATACATCTAATGTTTTGTTTTTATTTTTCGATCGTACAATACATTCTAATTAAGTATTAAGTTCAGTGCACCACCTTTAGAAGAGAGTGATATTCTTCGAGAAGAAATAACCAAAACCAAACAAAATTCTTCGTACATAAAAATTAATTCATTTTTAATTGATTTTCGATTTTTATGTGAAACATAAAAATTATTCAAGATTTTTATTTTTATTTTTGTGGTTTAATTACTTTTTAATAACGTTCATTTGAGCGCGCGGGGTAATTAAGATTTTTTTTGTAAATGTGCGGCAAAGAGGGGCGAAATTGTAATGAGAAAGCAATTTTCATTTACATTAAGTGTTTTTAACACTTATCGATGTTAAACATACTATGTCACCCTCTTCAGTATCCATAAATTTTTTTTATCTTTTACCGTTTTACTTTAAAATTTAAAATTAAAGAAATTATTTAATTTGAAATTCCAATTTTTTTATTTTCTCATGAGTCATATAACTATAAGTAACTTTAATAACAAATTTCAGGACACTTTAACTCGGCACGACAAGTTTTTCTTTGAAATATTTAAATTTTGAAACATTTTTAGGGCGAAAAATTTAAAAAATTACGTAATTTAAAACAACTTTATATGACTATACAACTCATTGGAAAATAAACCAATCAGAGAGTTGAATTTTCCTTAGTTACGCTGTATAATGTCGGTTATTTGCGTTGCTAAGTAGTGTTTCGCGAAACACCACTAGTGGTGTTTCGGCCGCAAACAAATAAATCATATCTTCCATGAATATAAACAAACAATTAATATTTTTAATATTTGACATGGTTGATTCGTTGTATAGTCTTAACATATACAACTCGAGCTTCGAAAATCATCTGAATATACAGTTGCGGACTCGTTGTGTTGCCTAGGAAACACAACTCCACCTGCGGTGTCGTTGTGTTTCCTAGGCAACACAACTCGTCCTATAAACTGTATATTCTTGTTGTATAACTAGTGATAACTACACACACGACAATCCCATAGAGAGATCAAAAATTTCTAATCTCCTTTTATTCCTTGATCAACTTTTCCAAGTATTAATGATGTAAGTATTTTGTTTTCTTTTGTTTCAAATAGCTCTTTCCAACGTATTCCAAAGTATTATTAAAATTCATTGTTACTATAAGGAAATAAGATTTTCCAATTAAATTACATTTAAAAATTAATTAAGTTGTTTTTAATATTATAACGGCTTTTAAACATTTCTTTATTCATTGAGTACTGGAGTATAAGAGTGCAGAAAATTTTTAAAGCGGATTGCCTTAGTTCTATTCTTAATGGCAATTGAAATTGACGTCAATTTGGCATTGAAATTTTAATTGTACTAATGACTTCTGTAGTACTCTAATGAGTCTAGTTGTTGGACTTCTTTACCTCCCAACATGTAAAAATAACCCACATTTTAAAGTGTTGGCCACATGAAATTAAAATTTTAGAACTTGACACTTTACGATTGTGTAAAACGCATAATTTATAACAAAAATCACTGCGCGCTAATATAAATCGAGCTGTTTGGTTTGCCTTATTTTGATGGTCGTGGTCGATGATATCAAAAATCGAGAATTATTCTTTAAATTGATTGCTAATTTCAAATCAGAATTGTAAATGTATGAATTTTTAAAGTATTTGACCAACATGCAAACAAATAAAATTTCGTTTTTCCAACCACATAAAATCAATAAATTTAACTTAAAATAATTGCATTTCCTAAGAAACAATAAACAATTTGAAAACAAATAAATCAAAAACTTTGCGTATTTAAATTTATTTTAAAATTTTGCATACTAAGTGCTAACAAAAAAACCTGGAAGTCCCCTATCTCTATACTATACTATATTTACAGCAAACAATGGAATCATAAAACTAATTATCAATTCTATAATTAAACAAATTCTGTAAAACAAATTTCAATATTTAATAAATTAATAAAGGGAAAAGCATTTTTATTTATTGCCTTTAAAATTTATATTGGTAAAATTAAAGATTTATGTGGTGTACAACGTGGAAAGTAAGTAATTTATTTTCATGGTCTATAATTAAAATCGAAGAAATAACAATTGAAGAAAATATGATGTGTACAGGTAAATTATAGGTTTGATTGTTAATAAATTTTTGTTTGGGAATTTCAATTTTCAGTTTTACTTTTTTTAACTTTTTGATTGTTTGTTAATGAAATATTTAATGCATTCAATTATAAGTTTTTGTCCTTATAGGTATGTCGCGGCGTGGTGTACATTGAACATTTTTTAATTTTTTTTTTTTAATGTTTGTTGTTGAATCGATTTGGTGTCCGAGGCTTGAATAATTTATTTGTGTGGAATTTCGATCAAGTTAGTTAAGCGTATGGGGATATAATTGAATAATTACTTCACTAATAGTATGTATATAAGAGTCATCGCAGGCAACCTAAAATATTTGTTTCTAAAAGAAATATGGAATAGTCTATTGTTTAGACGTAAAGATTCTTGATACATGAAATACCTCAAGAAAAGCCAACATATTGAAACATATGATCTGTATAAGGTTCTGCTAGTATATAATTGTTTTATTTTCAAATAAAAATCGCTTGCCTAACGACTGCGAGAACTTTAATTATAATTACTGCGTCTAATAACAAAATTAAATCAACCCAATTCAACTTTCAACACTCCCACTAATGGTTTTTAAAAATTTTCATTCCAAATGATAACACATTTTCCTTGAGCCTCTGGGCTGGTAATGGTTTAGTAAGAAGAAACGTAACATACTCTGTTGATTTATATTGACCAAAAAATCATTGGCAGTGTTCCACAATATTTTTTTGAATTTAGTTCATATTTTTTCGACCCTAAGCCTAATTGATATGACCGAAGAATCTAATAACTCAGATTTAAAATTTCACAACAATCCATTTTCAAACGTGCATGGATTGTTTATGTTTATGTATGTGAAAAATGAATTTGTTTTTGGCAAATCTAATTTTCTGATTTGTATTTATGGATCAAAGTATCGTTAGTCAATATTTGTTGAATTCTGGCCAAGTTTTATTTAAGAAACTCCATACTTGCCTCAAATGAAACTTCTGCGATAATGAACCAATTCCTTTGAAATTTGATATCTGACTTAACCAATATATTTGATGATCAACTATTTGCAACACATCCAAATGATGAATCAAGACATGAGAACCTGGTTTTTTAACCAATGGACGGATGAGCGACACAATTTTATATAGCAAATTTTTTTGTTGTATTCAAATTCATAACATAATTCGAGACTTAATAACGGCCCTGAATTTGTTTTTTCGAAATTAAATTTTAGTAGTTAAATAATAATTTAAAAAAAAACAAAATGGATCTAAAATTATTTCTTTAGATTTCTTCCTTCATTCAAATCTCAACCGAATATCTATCTCTCTCTCCCGATGTCTTTTATTCGAATTTGTAGTGGCTCACTCATTCGTTTTCCGCGACAGTGTATCAACCACATACGTTGGCGTCTGCCTCACCCAATCACCACTACAACGTTCACTCCACTCAACGTTTCCAGCATCACTATTTCTCGCCGTCATCTTCAAGGTCATTTTGAGGTCAAGATCATTTTTATATAGGGAAACCCCTGTTTTTGACATCGGATTGAGCAATCAATTGTATGTCCGAATATGTATTTTCCATGACCTCCCAAGGTCACCTGAAGGAATAATGATTTGCAATGAAAATTTAAAATAAAATTTAAAAAAATCATAAATACTGAACATTGTAATAACGCTTGTGTTGCTATGAAAATTATAAAAAAACAAAAAAATTAAATTTTAAAATGAAGAATTAATTTTTTTAATTTTTATTTTTTTAAATTTTCATAGCAAATCATTGTTTTTGTTCCTTTAGGTGACTTTGGGAGGTCATGGAAAATACATATTCGGACGTACAATTGATTGCTCTTTTCGAATCCGAAGTCAAAAACAGGGGTTTCTCTATAAAAAAATGACTTTGACCTCAAAATGACCTTTAATATGAAGGTCAAGGTCACAACCAAGCTCACCATTAAATTGCTTGTTGAAAATTACCTAAGGCTGAACCTTGCTCAATTTTCTTTTTGACATACTCCGCGAGATTTTTAGGGGTTTGCATACTTTTTGGGAGGTCATGGAAAATACATATTTGAACTTACAATTGATCGCTCTTTTCGATTCTGTCATCAAAAATAGGGGTTCTAATTTAAAAAAATGGCATTGACCTACAAATGACCTTGAAGATGAAGGTCAAGGTCTCAACCTAGATCACCATTAAATTCCTTGTTGAAAATTACCTAAGAATAACCCTTGGTCATTTTTTTTTTGACCGAAATTCGCGAGATGTTTAGGGGTTTCCATACTTTTTCCTCACCCTGTAGGTTTCGAACATTTACAGTATTGATCCTACATTGTTCAATAAACTTCCCATTTCAATAAAAAAAAATTATAATTTTAAATTCTTCAGAGAACTTAAATCCTGGCTGTTCACTTTAGAAAATATTGAAGAATTTTTATGTTTTAAATTTAGGTTTTAGTTAAGATTTGTATAAGATTTTCTTAGTACCTCACTTCATTTAAATCCATATTACCCCACAAATATTTGATTTTTTTCGGTTTTTGTGAGCTCGTTGATAATCGTCACTGATTTTTAACCACAGATTATCTCCTATGTTTATTTATTCCATCTTTACTTATAGGTAATTACTTTGTATTTTGGCTAATCACGCTCAGACTATTGTGATGTGATGAGCATGAGGCATCACTTTAAACTAAAACCTCTATTTATGTTTCATAATGGTCTGTTTGTGTAGCCTTAAGTTTGTTTTCTATTTTTCATTTTATTTATTATTATTTTTAAGTTATAATTATTATTTTTAAGTTATAATTTCACCTGCTGGGTGTCGATTATGTATATCTCTCGTATTTTGAGTTACGAATTTTGATTCTCTTACAATACTTAAATAACAATTCTTGATAATGCTTGCTAACCGACCAACAGGCGTCCTGATTTTCGAATTCGGTATTTAGTTTTAGTTTTTTTTTAATAAAGTTTAATATGCAATTGGTATAGTCTTATTAGGGATTATTTGTGCCGTGTTGCCGAATTGCAGGTAAGTTAAGATCGAGGTTTTTAAACGTATTGGAGCTTAGTAAAATTGATCAAGCATTTTTTAAATTTGCCAGATTATCGAGTATTTGTCCCTAAGAGCCTTAGGTATACAGATCAGGGATGATATTAGAGCATTTTCGATAGTACTTTTTCCGTGCAACCTAAAGTATTTTTTTGGGTTCGAAAGTATTTTTTAAATGGGAAAAATTGCGTTCATATTTGTACAAAGAAAAACGTTTGGGTTTAAGATTTAAGTAGATTTTATTCACAATATGAATTGTTTAATATGTTAAAGATATTTAAAATGCAGTAAATAAATCATCTTTAAAACAAAATAATTAAGGATTTCTTAATATACCTAAAAACATTCAGTCAGAAAGTTTACTTAAGCGTGATTGACACGTATCGAACAAAATTTTTGCTCTTGCTCTTTTTTGCGACGATGTAATATTTTTGACGAATAGGGCGATGATTCTACTTTATTTATGAAAATTACCACTTTTTCCCTAAAATGAAAACTTTTTGAACTTATATTTTAATTTTGAATTAAAATTTTTAAAAATAAAATTAAAGTGCTATGAAAATTTCACAAATCGCCATTTGGATTGTTTTGTTTCCATAAAATATACTCGGGTCGAGTATATTTTATAGTTCAATTTTTGCTGTTTATAGTAACAAATGTAAAAAATAAGAAAAAAGGCCTAACAAAATTTTGTTCGACATCGAGCAAAATTTTGTTTGTTATGTTTTACCCCTCTCTGGCAAAAGAAAATCATGATATACTATCTTTTTATTTTTTGCTAGGCATCGAACAAAAATTTTGTTCGCTACGTGTAAATCACGCTTAAAAATATTAAAATATATCTTAAAATTATCAAAACAGAGGAATATTGCCTAACTAAAAAATGTAAAATTAAAATAATCACATATCGTCGTCTCAGAATTATTCTTATCCATATCCATTTTGCCTATATTGGAGAAAACGGCGTTTGAAGTTTAGCTTGAAAGTTAAAGATGTTCCTGAGGGATTTGATTAATAAATTTTGGTTTCCAAATATTATGTTTGTTAGAAGAAAGCTTAATTACGAAGTACCAAGCTTCAAACTCAAAAAGTATTTTAATTAATTAAGATTCAAATTTAGTAGTTTTGTCTATGTCCAGTTTTGGAGCAACTTTTCTTGAAAAAGGCTTGTCTATGTCCATAACATTTTGTCTATATCCTCGATTTTTGGAAATACTAATTTTTAGCAAACACCAAGTAATCTTTAATAAAATAATATTATAAAATAAAATATAAAATCCATTTATTTAAGCTAAAATAAAATCATCACAATTCATTGCATAAAAAATATGATCTTATTATTGTTAAATTAACTGACAAAATTTAAATATTGCCTTAATTTTTTTCTTTGCTCTGGTCCCGACTCTTTTATTTTTTATTGGTTCTTCACTTTGAACTGGATGTGAAACATGCCCGCCATTGGATGATGAACGACCATTCCGGCTTTCAATTACATTCTTATAAAACGCCTGATCCACCGGTGGCATGTAGATAAGCATGTCAGATAAATCTTTTAGTTTAAGTAAAGAGATTTTTCCGCTAGTTGAAAGAGGCAGAATTGTAGGTAAACCGGTATCATTTTTTGGATTTTTTCTGTGATATTTTCACAGAAATAAAATCGCTATCATAACCACAGCGATACTTTATGTAAGGTGACCCCTTCTTATAAATTATATGTTTAGCCTTTGTGTATTGTATTTGACTGTAGTTCAACTTATAGGCTGCGTTATGGTAATCCTTGTAATCCGAAGATTTCATTTGTATCGCCGTGAACTTTTGTCTTCCCTCTGGTAATTCGACAAATTCTTTTAGCAGGCCCACAGGGGAATATATAAATTTATTTTTAAAATTTCTTTCCAAAACGCTATGCGCAGAGTCAATATCTTGGATATTGCTGTGGTCGGCCTCCGAAAATTTCTGTTCAATCCAGTTCAGGGCAGGCGATGAACTTGTATTTAAAAATTGCTGTAGAGCCAAGGTCATAATGCAATTCTTATTTTGCGGCACACAGCTATCTGACCACAAAATGACGGTTTGTACTTCCGGATGTGAATTAATATATTTTTCCAACATTTTTATAAGCGCATTGGCAATGTGAGTACCTTCGCGGCCACAAATAGATTCATACCTAAAAATATAAAAGTTGTTACCTATTTCGAATTAAGTGTTTACCACAATAATATTAATATGTACCAAATTGCATTTAAAACTTCTTTATCACCATAAACCTTTCCCGTTAAATTATAAACGCAAAATTTTCGTCTTTAAAAGAAATTGGAATTGTTAGCTTTGGGCAGTTGGAAGACATTCTGCATATCAAAGCTGAAAAGTTCAACCAGTTTACTTTGGGTAGATTTTATTATGTCGGAGTCTCGTTCTAGCTTCGCTTGATTTTTATTTAGAATATGTGCCTTATACTCGTTGGTTTGCTTTAAGGATGCAGCCGATGCCAACCGCATTACCTCGCGTTTGTCGCACAGATCTTTCTTAGGATGATGAAATCCCAAGTTAAATTTTTTATTGAACGTATCTATGTATTTCCACTTTTTGATGCTGCTGTCAGGATATTTAATTTTAAATAAGTAGAACATTTAGCTGATTTTGAGAGAAGCATCCAAATATTTTCTCGCAGTTGTACTTCGGCAATAGTGGGACTCAACTACCGGAAATTCATTTGTGTGTTGACAAATTAAATCTATGTCCTCATTTGAAACACATTTTTTCCTAAACTTTCCTTTTAATGGTGTTTTAGGCACAACAGGGTTTTTGTTATGATTAAAAAAGTAATATATGCGACCCTTATTTATATTTGAGCCATTTATTTTGAAAGTGGCCTAAGTCCATTTTCAAAAAAATCAACGTAATGATAACAGTACATAAATAACAGTATAATCTTTCTAACGGTAAATAATTTATTGTCAAAACAAAAAAAAATTAATCTCTAACACCTGTGCAAAAAATAAGAAAATTCAAAATCCCATACGTTCTTTCATTTATTGTTTTTCTATTCTTTCATTATCTCGTTTCAACAAAATATGGACTTAAGCCACTTTCAAAATAAACGGCTCATTTAAAGTGTTGAAAAAAAATTCCTGGCAAACTTGAATTCGTTTGTTTGGCTCAGTTTCGAAAAAATATAGAAAACTGTTCTCTTCTGCTTTGAGGAGCTTCAGTTCTGGTTCTCGATTTTTTCGTTTTTATTACGAACTTCGAATAGAAATGGTTTTTTTATCATCATTCAACCGCCAAAATTCTTTATTAATTTGGGTACGATCGTCTTGTGATATAAAATTCATACATCTGTGAACGCAGGTAATTGAGTTCCGATAGCCAGATAATTTTATGCCTCTAGCTTTTGCTGGTTTTCCCGATGAATTTGTATAGGACATACCACTCTGCCTATTTCTTTTACGAATATTTTGTTCCATTGAGATGTATTACATATTTTTTTCTAGTGTTGCTTCGATCACCTTCGTTCATTACATTGAAAACAGCTTCTTGAATTGGGATTGTCGCATTTTCTTGAAGATCTATTACTTCAACAACAATTTCATCTGTAATTTCACTACAATAATAAAAATGAAAATAGTAGTGCTAATATTTCATCATACATAATTGACTATGTAATTTTATTTACATAAAAAAAAAACTTACCCATCGTCAAAAAATACGGTATTTAAAACTATTTTTACCGATTCCCTAGCTTCCTCAAAACCAACATAATTTAAATTACTGTAAACAAATTATTGAAAAAGAATTAAAATGCTAAAGATTATAACACATTTAAAATATCTATTGACACTATATAACTCACTTTAAATCCATTTTCAAATTATAAAATAAATTGTTAATTGCATTGAACGAATTACTAGAGCAATTTTAATCAAATTAACTAAACGACTAAAAAAATCGTTAGATTTTCATAAAAAAAATGACTATAGAATAAGAATATAATGATCTCTTTTTCGATCAAGTAAAACACAACTTTCCGTTATATTTACAAAAGAGATCAACATGGAACGATTGAGTGATTTGAGTAGGATAACATAAAACCAAAGCAGTACGGATACGGACACAACCATAAAAATACGAAACAAAATATTATCATTAAGATAGAAAAAAACCAAAAAACTCAAGAATATAGACAAAAAAGTAGAACCGGAGAAAAAATTAGCGGATATAGACAAAACCACATCTAACAAAATTAAACCAAAATTTTTATACAGCTTTGCTATGGAGATTGACAAAAAAAGGAATCTCAAGGATATAGACAAAATAAAACAATACCACAGTGCAAATTTGTGGAAATAGACAAATTTTAAAAAAAATATCTCAGAAACGATTGAAGTTAGCCAAATTTTGATGGAAAATTTGAATTGCTTATGGTCGTTTTACGTTTTACCCTACCTACATTCTAACTTAAATTCACCATAAATTGGACATAGACAAGAATAATTCTAACTTAAACATCATCACAACTTCATAACTTAAAACATTATTACCACAACTAGAAGGAAAAGCCCGTAATACGGGCGTAAATATCATTTTTAATTTCCCATAAGAACTAATATAAATTTGGCTATTTTGACTTAAATCTTTACTCGAATTGAATATATTATTCGATAATTTGCGTCATCAATATGTTTAGAATTAATAATTGAAAAATCATAGAAGAAAATCTCTCTACATTTTCAGGTAGGATGAGAAAAGAAAACCACCATTCTTCACTACTTATGCGATTAAAACAATAAAATTTTTCTGTTTACAGGAAAAAAAATTTAAAACAAATCAGGACTGCCTTGATATTTGACCGGCCCTTCACATGACAATCGCCGTATATAGTCCTTGTGTTTCCTCGGGCAAATTTGATAAAAAATATCATGATAATTTTTATCACGTTTTGCCATAAAACGCACTCATTTATGACCAAAAAAACCAAGGATTTTTCTGGTTTTAGCTGTCAAAATATATGTATTTTTGTTTGTCCGTTTTTCGTGATAATAATATTAAATTAGGTCAAGAATATTTAGATTTGAAAGCTATAGCTATAGTACAAGCCAAATCATTTTATTTATTTAAAATTTTATTTAAAATTCGGCATAAAATTAATTTTAATTTGTTTACATAAAGCGCTAAAAAATGTTTGACGTTTAATTTCGATTTTTGTGTTATTTTTCATTTTGGTCGTTTCCTCGGGTTTGACGTAAAATTTAACGAAATGAAGTTAGGGTAGTAAGGAATTGACGTGCAGTATCATGGTATTTTTTATCACGTTTGCCCGAGGAAACACATAATAATTTTATATTCTATTGTATTTACTCTTCTTCAAGCGGGACAACGTTAGAAATATGTATTATTAAACAGTAATTGTTTGGTGATTTTAAAATTATGGCAGCAAGAGTTATTAGATTTAATTAAATCTCTTGTCTGCAAAAGTGCAGAACAAGTTTGAACAGCTACGATCTTACTCGCACGGATTTTTTAATGAAATTACAACATATGTTTGTAAACAGAAATTTCATTTTTGGTATGAAAACATGCATCCTGGGTTCTACAGCTTGCATTTCTAGGTTGACTTCGTTTATTATTTTTAAGATATATGACAAAAATAGAAAATACATTTTCATCGTTTTGTTTTACTTTCTTTTACGTAAGTAAAATAAAGTATAGTAATCATGAAAATTTTCGACCTTGAGATTATTGAAGATTTATCTGTTTTGAGGTCCCCTGAGTCCGAAAAAGTGGGTTTCGAAATGATGTCTGTCTGTCAGTCCGTCTGTCTGTCAGTCTGTGTCCTCTCTACAGCCCAGATGGCTTAACCAATCGAACTGAAACTTCAAATTTAAGCTTTTTGGATAAATTGGGAGGTCCCAGTGAATTTTACTTCAAATCGGTCCACCGGAAGTGGCCACTCCCTTGGGCCAGAAAATTTGTTTTGCAAATATCTTAAAAAGTATAAGGTTTACAAAAAATTACTAATACAAAATGTTTCCAAAAATCAAAAAAAAATAAAAATAAACAAATTAAAAATTAAAAAAATTAAAATTAAAAATTAAAAAAAAAAATTTAAAAAAAATTTAAAAATTTTATAAAAAAAAAATTAAATATTGTTTTGCCAACACATAAATATACGTGTATATATAGCCTAATTATGCTAATTATAATTAATTTGCACACTACAGTGACATACTTCCGGTTTTTAATGCAAATATTACATAATTGAATGTGGATCATTTTTTCATGTTTCTTAACTTTTTTAACGACTTATTAGGGTTTGTAATACTTAAGTATATATATCGTTTTATAATTGCAAAAATATTTCGCAACTCCTGCCCCCTCCCCCACACTTTTTACAGGGAGTTACAGTAGTTCTTGCATTTGTCATTTTAATTATTGTGTGTATTAGCTAATTATAATTAATTGTAATCATGCTAATTATAATTAATTTGCACACTTCAGTGACGTACTGTATGTTATAAAAATATTTAGCCTACATGTATGTTAAATTGCCAAATCGGTCAACCGGAAGTGGCCACTCTCTTGGGCCCGAAAATGTGTTTTGCACATATTTTAAAAAGTATAAGATTTACAAAAAAATCACTAATACAAATTCCAAAAAATTAAAAGAAAAAATTTAAATTCATAAATATCACCTTTTATTTCTTTTACGTGTGTACTAATGAGTTCAAAAAATTGAGTTTTGAAGTGGTGTCTGTTGGTATATACATATGACTGTCAATTTGTAGTCCAAATGGTTTAAGCAATCAAACTGCAACTTCATGTTTAAACTTTTTACATAAATTTTGGGGTCCCAGTTCCCAGCTCCCAGATTCCGTAAAACAGAAAATTTATTTTGCAAATATTTCAAAAATATACAATTTACAGAAAACATGAAATAATAAAAACAATCTTAATTAAGTTTGCGGGAAATTTGAATTATAAAAGTTTTTCAAAATTCGCTGTTCGTAAAAGAAAGTCGTGTGTTGGCCACACCTCCATTTTTTTAAATTATTCTCATTCGTAATACAACTAGTGCTCAATTATTATCGATAATTTTTTACGAGTTAAAACCGCGCTGAAAATTCAACGAGTGCGCAGCACGAGTTGAATTATCTGCGTCGGTTTTAACGAGTAAAAAATGATAGATCATTAATTGCAGCACGTGTTGTATTTAGTAAGAGAATACAACTTTCCCGTCAGCGATTGAATCACAATTCATCCATTTGTGTCATGTTGTATGCAAATTATTTGACCAGCTTTTGTTTGCATGGCTTTTCCTTTGATGTGTGTATAAAAAATTCAATCATAATAAAAAAAATTGAAATACAATTACAAATTTAGAGATAATTGTTTAGAATTTTCTAGTTGCTATGGTAAAATTTGTAAAATTATCGCGTTGCTATGGTGAAAATTGTAAAACTATCGCGTTGCTATGGTGAAAATCGTAAAACTACCGCTATAATAACGTGTTGTGGTACGTATTTTGCATGGCAATCTAAATACTATTGCTGTAATAATCGCTTTTTCGTAAAATTTCCCATGGCATATTTTGTGAAATCTCTATAAAATGAATATTTTCTGCATCCTTTAAAATAACGTGTAGCTCCGTGCCAAAATCAACTTGGAATTTTGCAAAGTCAGCCTTACGATTTGGGCTGTTGTAAAAATGGTAATTGATCTCTCTAATTAATTTGCCAAATGTGTTCGGTAATTTCGTTGAGGCAGCTAAGGACATCAAATTTAAATTGTGGCAAATACAACCATTTACCAAAAGCTTTGGAACTTTTTGTTTCAGTTTAGCTTAGACTCCATTGTGTTTGCCCATCATAACTGAACAATTATCAGCCGTAAATGCGATTAAATGTTTTAGAGGTAACTTGTGTTCCTCTAATGCATTTACAACCGTATCAAATATATTTTGGATACTCGATTTATATTTTCCGAACCGGTGAGGCTCATTATAATTGTTTGGGTTTTGATTATATTCAATTTTACCCTTTTTATGATTTTTGAATCGGTTATATTCTCTTTTAAACACAAAACCAGGTGGTTGACAATAGAAAAGGGGAGGTTATGCTCTGCAACAAATAAACTCAACCGTACTTCCAAACATTTAGCAGCATCAGAAATTATTGTTACTTCAGGATCGAGTTGGACAACATTTTGCAGATTAATTGATTTGTATTTCGGATAATTCGTGCTATTCTAAATGAGTCTTACTCCCGCCAATAGATAAATTACAGACTTTGCATTTATTCCCTTGCCTTGAATTTTGCTGTACCACCCATGAATATTTTGATTTCCACTCCTCTCGAAATAAAGCTTCATATTTTTTCTTTTTATTTTGAGGTTCACTTGTGGAGCCTGATGAGAGTTTTTTGGTGAACCAGTAATAATACAATTAAATTAATTAAAACAAAATGAACAATATTAAATATTACAATTAAACATACTTAATTAATGTTGCAATTATTGATGATGAACACGATGCAGTACTTTCGCGGGCTTCTGCGTCTTATGGTACATTTTCTGTACATTTTTTTGCGTGGCGACTGTCGAGCAACTCAGGAGCTTTATTAGTCATCTGTTTGTTGTACACATGAAACAAATTATTTCTATTTACCATATGTATATTATAAAAAACCTTACTGATCAATCGTTACAAATATATTTTGGTAATTAAACGATTGTTTGTTTACTACAATTCACTTTACATTTCAGAACACACTGCACAAAACACAACCTAACAAAAGAACACCCATATGTCAAAATATTAATTATCCCCATAAATAAGGAAACGTATAAATCCGAGTAATCCCAATAAGTGACCGTAAAATCTTCCCCGCAAGCATAGATACAAAAAGGTTTAAATACATCAAATTTTTAAATTACCTATACAGAAATAAAAATTTGTATAGGTGAATTTAACAAAAATTAGTAATTAAATCAATGATAGTACGTACTTTTTTTGGGTCGAAAGTACTTCGGTACTTTTTCAAATTCAAAGGAGCTAAAAAAGTCCTAATCCAGTCAAAATATCATCCCTGATACAGATATTATGCGAGATTTTTCGAGATTATCCAAGAGTTTCGATATTACTCGAATTAAATTTGGATTGAATTGAGAATATAAATTTTGCACTTAATCATTTTAAACCTCGTTGGTTGATTTTTTTGTTTTATTTTAAACAGCGAATATAAATTGTGCATATGATAAGAAGTGCTAAAAGTGGTTGGCAATTACCTAAATTGAAAATTAAATGTAGAGAAAGAAATTAGATAATACGGTTGATTGCTAATTGGTTATGTTTCGTTCAACGAGTTGATGGGAAAATACTCCTAACAACATATTTTTGATCTGCGTGTTTATTTTATGTATTGTACATATATTAAAAATTTTGATTTTCTTTATACGCATGCATTGAATTCATAGGTCTGCTTATAAGAGAAAGGTATTTTCATAGGGAAATATTTGTTGCACCTCCGTCTCCGTGGTTCTCGCTTTTATTCAAATCTATATGTTGATTGATTTAAATCCTTTTCCTTACCATACATGTCCGTCGTAAAAAAAAAACCTGCAATCAACATTTCCATCTCAAACTGTACCTGAAACAATAAAAAATAAACGGGCAAAAATTCTTTTCCACTCCACTTCCTCGCCCAATTTTCACGGAAAATTAAAAAGTAACGTAAAAAACAGAAACATTAACATTTTTTTTTGTATTTGCCTTGCTTGTGTTCTACTTTAGCGTGAAAATAGCACCATCTACACCAACAACAACAACAAAAATACTTTAATTAATAAAATAAAAGGTGGACAGTTTTCTTTACTGCGTTTTTCTTCTTTTTTTTTTACTTCATTGAGTTAAATATAAAAATAACGTTGAAAATAGCGAAAATTCTTCAAATTTTCTTTTTCTACCTTTTTTATTGTATTATCTTTGTTGATATAATAAAAATGAAAAAAGAACAATTTTCGCTTGTAAAAGGTGGATAAAAAAATGGTGGCAAAATTAGAATACTTTTGTTGCTGTGCTGCAAAGACAATTATCTGGTTCTATTATCAAAATACAAGAATTTTTTTTTTGTTCTACTCGCACAGTGTTAAGAATAAAAAAAATGTCACGTATGTATTTCCGTTTTGCAGGTACATTTTTCAAGTATTTAGAATACTCCGCACTATCACTATCATTTACTTTTATATAGATACACACACTCAGTTTAGTGCAGATTACAGTCATTTACATAATTTTTTTATGGTGTATAGATATTTTATGTTTTTTTATGGGATAGTGTTGCGCATTTAAAAGTGTTTGGCTATTTTATTTTTTATTTTATTAATTACATTACAGTAATTGCAGGTAATACTAATTTTGATTATATCACGGCTGATAGTGCAAGTATCGATTATTGCGCGGTTGTTTTGGCGAGACACATGCCGTTAATGGAAATTTACAAAACAAAAAACGCTTTGCACTTAAATATGATAACAGTCAACTGACTTACCGAATGGAATTGCAAAAAAGTGTGTTTAAGCCGAACCGGAGCTCAATAAGCCTACCAAAACTGCTTATAGTAAGAAAGAAGAAATTTTCTTGGATCGTTTGCACCAAAATCATACCTGCAGTACGTAAGCAGGCTTGCGGGAGTCGGAAGAAAACCTAAAGACCACTGTGTTAAAGGGGCTAGAACAAAATTTTTTTAAATAAAATCTTGTTATAGTAGACATTAAAACAATTTTTTTTTAATACTAGAACAAATTGATTAGTTATAAAGTAAAAGTTTAGACAAGTTCGTTCGCTACTTCCAGAATGTTAATTTACAGAGCAGACAAGCGTACAAACTACAAAAGATTCTTGAGAATAGCCTACACCAATAAAATAATTTCGCAATTCCGAAAGGGTTATATTATCACCACATCCTATAATCATTAATAACAAACAAATATTTCCTCGTGTTAAGATACAATCAAACGCTACAATAAAATTGGTAAACATTATAATTGGTTATTTAATCAATAATCAAATTATGTCAATTATATACCAATATTTTCGTGTCATCGAACAGTTTCAATTAAAAATCAAAGCACCTGATAGTACGAGAATCGCGATAAGATTAAATACAACAACAGCAAAACCTATTTATTTAAAAGCTTAAATTATGATTTATGAATTTTATTCAAATGTAAAATCGACAATATATACGATTAAATTAATAAATTTGATAATTAAATTTGAATCCGATATCAGTTGTGGGATTGTAACGTTCACTGCTTGCGATATTTATGACAAATGGACCTGGTGGTCTGATATCAACATATTCCACTGCATTCAAACTATCACCACAAAACTGAGTACCGCGACGGTTATCCGGTAATTTGGCGAACGGTAAAAACAAATAATCTTCTTGTCGCGAATTTATTTCAACCATCCCATAACAATCTGCATCGTAACCCGCGGCACCCGGGTAACCAACCCCCATCTTAAAGTATTCAGTTGTTAATCGTACAAATGTATCATTTTCGCCACGTCCAAAGCAAATGGCATATTCAAAATTTTTATAATATGGTCCGACTGCATTGTTAAAATTGAACGACTCAATTGTACCACTAGCAGCGGGGAAATACTGTAAACATCCAATGGGTGCCAAATAATATGCATCGGCAGTGGTACTAACTACTCTTTGTTGCGCGGTTAAACCATTTGTTTCATCAGCCACCATTTCATCCAAAATGTCATCGCCGAGTAGGCTACGGCCTATAATTCCAGTGGGACATTTCAATTGTGTTATCGTAATTTTCCATTTGGGCGCTGGTAATGTTGGATTGGCCGTACGATTATCGAACTTTAGTGAAAATTGCACTGCCTTAGCATTCGTACTTGTAACATAAACTATATAAATAAAATCGTTAATTACGCTTAAGTTATAAATTTAACATAATTTTCTTTATCACTACTCACAATGTTGATTATTATTCACACCGCATAGTTCAATATGCTTCACCGAAAATATGTCGTCTTGACAAATTAATCGTTCATTCCCAATTGTGGTCGGTGGTGCAAAATTAAATTCCTCCATTACTACACGAAGTTGGCATATTTCTGTACAAAACGGATTAATCTTGTAGGTACAAGAAGTTGGTGTTGATGCGGTATTCTCAAGTGTTATAGTTTTTGCTGCGGATGCACCACCACAAGCCAATTCTAAAAAAAATATTTGTTCAAATTTAATTCATTCACATTGTCTTAATAATTTTAACGCTATTTTCATACTTGCACTTAGCACAGATTGGATGTAAACCAAACCGAATATCAATACGGTTAACAGTAACTTCATTATGACTTATATGCTTAAATTAAAAAGTTTAATCGCTCACTGTATAAATTTGGGTTCGAATTAAAACTTGCGACTGAATACTAAACCATCAAGTTAGACCTTTATATTCTTTCGGTGTTTGATCAAGCGCGGATGAAGCAATCGCATTAATTAGTTCAATTAGCGATAAGATAATACGTTTGATTGACGGTAATTGAATTGTAATGTTCAATTTAAAATTACGGCAATGCATAGATAATAGGACAACAAATATTTTGATTTCTCGGACAAAACCAAATATTTGATTTTGTTATGTTATTGACACATTTCCAGGTAATCGAATTTATAAGCCAATGTTAATAGTTTGGTATGTATTGTGCAGCAAGATAAGCGTTTTAATATGTTTTTGGGGAATCATGTGAATCATTCAATTTAAGTGTAATTCTATTTTTTCCCATTCAAAAAACACCTACGTGCTGAAATATTTTATGTGCCGTGATTTAAACGACGATTTGCGCCAACCCCTAATTAATTCGACAAGTAAAGTCGCAGAATATGCGAGTAGAATATGTAAATGTCAGTGGTCCCGAATTAATTATAGGCTCGATTTCAATCAAACAGCAACGGATCAGGTCTTCTGATGGAATTCATTTAGACAGGGCATATACATAGTTAAGTGCATTCTTCATGGACTTGACGGTCCTCTCCAGACCTAGGCCATATGAGGTGCGGCGGATGGATTACATTTATCATCATTGTTGGCAAACCGATCTTGTGCCTCCTTGCTGATATTCTGCAGGACCTTTCACGATTGTGCTTCTTCACCATGGAAGTTCATTCCATCATCACTGTATATTTCAACTGGCATTCCTATTCTTCCTTTTACCCGATTATGTACGAACATGGAACATAAAAAAGAGAAAGAAAAGAGAGCTGGGCACATGCAATTTTATACGTTGTAATCTTGTAATTAAACATTTCAAATTTTTAACACCAGTAATCTAATCAAATTTCATCAATTTATTGAAACTCAAAATTAATTACATACGATAGACGTAAGTAAATTAGTATACATGTAATTGTAATTGACATTCATGCGGTTTTTAATACATTTTATTGTTTTCGCCATATAATTGAATTTTTTTTTTATTTTACTCGGGGTCTACACTATGCTAAATTGCTGAGATTTTCTCTCATGAAATTTTATGAATGTGTGTGTTTTTTTCAATGTATTGATAAATATTTATTAAAAAATTATCATAACTGGGCATTTTACTCTCATGATAATTTCATGATAATTTTTTGTTTTTACCAGTTCAACATCTATGTTTAATCCTTTTGCAATTTTTTGCAATGCATCATTTTTTAAATCAGTTCTTTTAAATTGTTTACTGGTTATTTTCCATAAACATTCGTTAATTCTCAACATATGAATTCATTTTATAGTATTTTCAGTATTAATAAATGCCATTGCGAAATATTTTTTTTATGCAGCTATAAACATACGTCTCAACAATCGGCAAAAAATGAAAAACATAACCTTAAAAGTGCATTTTAATTTGACATTTCGTACAAATTTCATGATAATTTTTTCGTGAAATAGCCTCCTGATAATTTGCTGAGAATGTCAAAATTTGTATAATATACTTACACATACATTGATAAATTTAATATCATGAGAGAAAATCTCAGCAATTTTGCATAGTGTAGACTCCGTGTTAGCTACCTATAAAATGTAAATGAAATGACGACTATGTTCGTTACGGATTAACATGCACAACTGAGAAAGATGGCACTAAACGTCCACAGTGTATGTTCTGTTGTGTTATTTCATCTAAAATTGTCGAACATTTTAACAAACAGCGTGGTAGCTATTTAGCTAAAGTGAAAATAAAAAATTTCGCTCACGATTTCGCTAAACGATACGGAGTTCACGCGTAAAAATTCTTTAAAATAATGTCTTGCGGATTGTAATATAGATGGTACCACTATAAAGTCTCCACAATTATTCGCAGCAAATTAAATGCACGGAACATTAATTGTACCGTGTACCGTTCTGTTGTAATTTGATTAATAGTAGACCAGTGATCAATTTTCAGTGCCCAAAACACAAAATACAAAAGTAACACAAAACTTTCTATTAATTAACATACGAAAAACACAAAAATTCTTAATTAATTAAAAAAACACTAACATTTTACAAATTATTTGATATTCAAAAACTAAGTAGGCGCCAGAAACAAAAAAAATAACGAATTTGAGAAGTGTCAAAATTTATCCCCACACATTTAGTTTAGCTCGTTTTTATCTGTATCTTTTTGGAGACCGCGTTAAAATTTAGCTTAGCTCGAGCTGCATACCAACCTTTGAGCTCAGTATGCAGCTCAAGCTAAGATACATTTTAACGCGGTCTCCACAAGTCTCCACTAAATTACAGATAAATTCACAAGCTAAAAAGATTATGTAGAGATAAATGTTGACATTTGTTTTATTTGTCCTACAAATATGTATTTGTAGTCCTATGTAAATAAGTATTTTAATAAAAAATTAAATTAAAAGTTAAATAAAGTATTGAGTGATTTTTATCAAATGGATTCAACTGACGAAGACAATATTATTATTGGTGCCGCAGCTATTGTCTAGATCTTCTTCACTGTACTCCATTTTGCGATTTAAAAAAAATAAATGTTTATTTTTTAGTCGCTGTCAAAATTTATCTCAATTTTATTGTGCTAGGCAGATAAATTGCTGCGAAAACGTTTATAAACTTTCCACTAGCGCAGTCTGTATTTAAATGAGATAACTACAAAATTTTCACGTCAGCTGCGTACCGCTTCTGCGAAATCGTGAGCTAAATATTTTTTTGTTATTTCGCTAGCTAAATTTTACGTCAAATTTGTATGGAAAATTTATCTTAGCGCGAGCAGCATACCGAGCTTTACAGATAAATCGTCAAGCTAAAAATTTGTGTAGAGATAAATTTGTTGATTTTGTTTGACTTTTATTAGTTTGTTTTTGAATGAAGTTGCTTTTAGTTTATTACTTTTTGATACTTCTAAAGAATTGTTCAAAATTATTAAACAGTTTATAAATACAAAATAATGGATTCCATTTTTATTGGTGTTGCAACCGTTGCTGTTTTAAATCTAAAGCTGTTCTGTATCTAAATACTCGACTTCTGATCACACGCCGAAAAATGCTTACAACCGGTACATTAGGCCGCAAATTTGTTTGAACCAGCTATCACAGAGACTTGAAGTGACTGAGTTTATTTTTAATGTCGCAGAAATCCACCCAAAACATAACGACGACAATAAAATAATTGAGTTTCTTCGTATTAGAATGCTCGAATTCGAACTTTTGTCTCGACCGTTTGTTGTTGCTAGTGAGTAGTTCTCTGGTGAGATTTGGTGGGCTGGATGGTGTACTGAAGTAGACTTCAGCTTTAAGTGCGTTAGCGGTTGATACCGCATCGACAGTTGTAACGGAAAACACATTCAGTACCGATGGTTTTAAACGCAGCTCAAAACGTAACCCATTGACTGTTGAGCGTGCAGGAAAACTATTAAATCGATTATTAATTGAGGAAGCTGCATATTCGTATTCGCTTGAAGAAGAGGATGACTTGGACGAAACTATGAATACTTCGGTTATGGATGATGTTGAGGCTGAGGATGATAAATGCATCGGTGGGGATGACCCATATATTGATAAAATTGTTTAATAGATCATAACCTCAGATTTATATAAAATGTATTATTTACTGTATCCGTTGAAGACAAGGAAGGACCTTGGCGCCCTTCAACGTCTACCGATGAAAACCACGTTTAACCACAGTCTTACTACTTTATGATCACAGTGTTATGTTTAAATTAAATGCATATCATAGCTATCCCTCTTTTGTCCAAACGTCAAAATTTTACTAGTGTTCTTTGGTATACAATTTGGAATCATAGGCGTATTTTATTTGATCATTTACAAAAACATGCCATGTATCCAATACCATTGTGGTATTCGTGAATACCTGCTGTCTACTTGGTTTTCAAATTCTAATTATGTAATCCTCGCTAAATTTTATTTTTAAAGTTCTAAAAGTTGTTGATACTGTCTTGTACATTCAATTTACATTGACATTAACAAAATTGTTATTTGGTAATTGTAATTTTCTATTTATCGTGCCAGTGTCTAACGTAAATTATAAAATAATTGTATACTAAAAAATTTAGCTGAGATTTTTTTTCCGAAATTCAGCGCAGGGACCCGATTCCGAAATGAATATCGTTTTTGAATTTGGGCAAATAAAATACACATAAAATATTGAATAAAAAGTGTGTTACCTATTTTACCCGCGTTCCCGATAATATTACCGGTAACATTACCAAATTTAAAAATATCAGAAATTTTACAACACTGCCCATAGCATTCGTCATATGACCGACCCTGTTGTTTAGATGGCAGTTTACTATATTAGATTAAATTAATTTGTTTTTATTAAAACTGGTTCACAGAACAAAATACGCGATTCTTAAAATGTATAAACTAGTGACAGTTAAAAATTATCAAAGGATTATAAATAACAATTATTTTTTATTATTAATACCATTGAACATGATATCCACTGTCCAATTAACACTCGTGTCACTTTATCATTTCATTACATGCACAAGCACACATACGGCATAAAGGTACATAATAATAGCTAATTATTTATAAACCTTATAACAACATAAAATATTATGATGTGCTAAAGACTATAGCTATCTACTGTTGTACAAAACCATAAACTTATATTTACATGTTGTTAATGAAAACAATTGAACTTATTTTCGCACGTATCACACATGTTGTACCTGTATGTTGACAACGTTTTTTTTTTTATATATTATGTACACCAAATCTAATTAATGTATTTATTAATAATTCTTGCACTATATACGTAACTAAATAACAATACAAATTAATTGTCTTATTGTTCTCTTGTGTATTGTACATACGGAAGAAGGTATACATTGAATTCATATTTTCATGCTTTTGTAAGTGGAAACAGATTTTTTTTTTTGCTTTTCGGTTGCAGATTACATGCTTATAATTACGATATACATGAATTCCGATTAATTTATACATTGTACTTATAATTTTATTTTGCTGGTGTCCTATTAAAATGTATACACAAGTTAAACGAAAAATCAAAAATATGTTTTTTAATAATAAACATTTGCACTTACAAGCGAGGTGTCAACAGATTTTTTGTTTTGATTTAATCTCTTTCTCCATTTAATTATATCCGACTTTAACATGACATATGCATTTGACGGATGACTGATGAAGTATTATAATGTTGTATTTATAATATGAGTGGTGCTGATTGATAATGATGACATATATTTACTCTGTAGATATTATAAATAATATTTTATGGGACGGACTGACTAACTGCCAATAAATATTATGTTCGAATGATACAGTGTTTCAATATTGTTGATTAAACGGAAATTGTTAGAAAGTGTTACTAATTTCACGATTCAGCATCATTCTTCTTTGTAAAACATAGTAGAGAATCAACACGAAAATATCAGAACCTAGCAGATTTTAAGCATCTATTGTTTTTTGGCGGCTTCTCTACTATGTCTAATAAATTTTTACTATGGGATTGTTTAATCTGCTACGTCGCTTCAAGTTTTGTTCGATCAGGGGTTCGATGCAACAAGCCACTACTGTCCTTTTGAAAATATCTGATTTGTAGCAGCTACTGTGAAGCTCCATGATTTATGCTTAAATGTAATTTTTGGCCGCATAGAGGTGAAAACGTCATTTTCCTTCTAATAACTAACTCGAGCTAACTCTTTGCAATCTTGGCGAATACTGGCATTAATCGTCTAGGGAGGTGCTTACCTAAGGAAGTTCTAAAAACCATTTGCCAATTAGGTATTAGCTAGCCCTTATTGCTTTTCTGCGTTGGTATGAATTTCATTTGACGCTATCTTATGTCTCAAATATTTTACTCCTGTCTAATTCTTTTACTTCTATCTAGCGTGTACTTCATTGGACTTAGCTTTACATTACAAAGTCGTTCAAATATACATAAACCAAATGGCATAGTGATTTTTCTCCAGGAAATCCATTTGAGCGATTGTGGAAAAATGTCTGGAAGATATGAATGACACAAGAAAATGTTTTAAACATACATTGGAACACAACTATAAAATGGAAATGCATACATTTCCCATATGTACCCATTACCTTTTCTCAACTCGCTTTTGCCGTTAATGCTTGTTGTTCCCGGCCGATCATTCACGTACGATTTCATGAATAACATTTGTTAAATCCCAAGTGAAGGTTTAAATCTCCATATTTAGGGGACAATTTACCACCTTCTTGGCCTCACGTAGTCGCTCTATCAAACTTTATTTAAGTCAACCAGTTACCAAACTATGCCACTACAATTATCATCGTTTTGCATTAGTTGGTGCAGAAATACAGAAATATTTTATTTTACGATTATAAGTTGAAAACAGATTTGCAACTTTATTTAGGCAATACTGTTAAAGATAGCCAAAAGTTGCCAGCCGAAACTGAAAAACCGGTAATACAGATTGTAGTACTCCCGCCGAAAATAAAAATGGTAATGCAGATTGTGTTATCCCAACCGAAAGTAAAAAATGAAGTCGATATCAATCGGTAGTATTTAGCTTTATTCATTGAATGCCTTTGTTAAAATTCTAATATGGCAAAACCTGGCTCCAGTTCTTCGTGGAAAATTGTGAAAAACCCGCAAAATCCAAAAAATATTTTAACTGGAATAAAGTCAGCCTCTAGAGTGATATGTCTGGAGATGTATTTTATTGAGGTGAATTACATTGATGTGACCCTCCAGATATAACACTCTAGAGGCTGATGGCTGATTTTAAACAAATTTTCTAATGATTTTTGGAAAATCGATTTTTCCGAGATTTCCCACGAGAAACTTGAACTGAATTTTTCCCTGCGATAGCTATTGACAAATCAAATAAAAACGATTCCACTTCAGATATACTATACACTCTAGAGGTACATTTTATTCCAATTTTGTGAATTCTTCTGATTTTTCGATATTTTCCGCGATTAGGTTAAACAAAGCTTTCCACGTAAGACTATTTACACAATTTTTTATTACAATCATGTATCCTATTTACTTTCGGCTGATAACCACAAAATTATTTATTTTCGGCTGGAATGTTAATAACGTAATCTGCATTATCGACCTTTTACTTTCGGCTGGGAACTTTCAGCTAACTTTAACAGAGTATTTAGGCATGTAAAATACAGTTGCAAATTTCCATTTCAAACAAAAAATTAAAATTAATAAAGTAATTTAAAATTTAGCTGCTCTAAGTTAATTTTTAATTACTTTATTAATTTTAATTTTTATACATATTTTAAGTTTTCAATTTTGCTACTGTAATTATATTCTTAAAAATAGTTGCGAATAGACTAATAAAAAATTAAAATTAAAATACAAAAATTGAAATTAGTAAAGTAGTTTAAAATTTAGATTCAAGTGAACGTAGTTTCTCTAAATAATTTTTAATTACTTGGGGTAAAGTGGAATTTTTATTCGCGAAGTTTATGTCATAATCAACAAAACTAGGAACTGTTGTTTGCTATAATCCTTCCCCGGAGCGGGCTGACTTGCAAGTCATAATAAATTTTCCAACATTTTATTCCCTGCCAGTTTATATTCCGTTCCTTTTAAGGTCACCCGTGGTAACAATATAATGGATCAAATTATCATTCATAAAATGAATAAAAGTCGAATACTAAAAACGTTTCAAAAAGACTTTCTATGTATATCTGATCACGCCACGGCTTATTTGTATATGCTAGGTTTTGTTATTTAACCATTTTATAACAATATTATATAATGCTTGTGTTCCGCTTAAAAAAAGTTATAAATCGCAACTCAATCGTAACCCTAACTAACATGGCAATAGTCAATGCTATCAAGGCTCCAACCCCAATTTCACTAAGCCGCTATCGTTTTGATCGATGCCTATTCCTAATAATTCGGTATCTTTACCTATGCCAGATATAATTATTTTTTTTTCATATTTTGACAGTAGTGGAAATTTATTGCAATTTAACATAGTTGATGACGATGATATAAGTAAAGCCATTTATAAATTAGTTCTAGTGCAATGGGGGATGATCAATTGCGCCCTGCTTTCATTCCATTTCTTTACCATTGGTAATAAATCCAATTAAATTAATAATAAATGACTGCATTACTACTGCCCTGATTACACCCTTGGCAAAAAAAGAGAATGTCAAAACAGCGGTAATGACTTAAAGCCAATATCCGTTACTCCTATAATATCCATGGTTTTCGAAACACATTTTAAAATACCACATACAGATATTTGTTAATCACAATAATTTTATTAATGCGCATCAATCCGGATTTCGTAAGCATCACAGCTCTGCGACTGCTTTGGTTAATGTAATTGATGATCTTGCCTATTACTTAGATAAAAAAAAACGATTTGCTAATCTGGTGGTTCCTGACTTCAGTAAGACTTTTGACTGCCTTGACCATGTTTTACGTCTTATTCAAACACTTATGTTATGGTTCAGTTTTCACCAACTGCGTTTAAGACTTATGCCATCATTTTTGTACAGGAAGAAAACAACGAGGAAAACTTAATGGCTCATTGCCTGACTATAGGGCTGGGATTTCTTGTGTTCCTCAGGGTAGTATTTTGGACTTCTCCTGTTTAGTCTATATCTTAATGACTTGGTGAATAATATAAAATTTTGTAAATTTCATTGGTATGCTGATAACTGCCAGATTTATATTAATGGGTAAATTAGTCATATTGAGTCAATTCTCGAAAAATTTAATGAAGATTTAGAAAATATTTACGGTTAGTCTGCCAAAAATGGCATTTGCTTAAATATATCTGTAAAAAAGTGTAAAGTATTAATTTTATAAAAACACACCATATCAAACCCACCTACGGTTTATATTGAACATAATTCAATACCCTTTTCAGCAATCGGTAATAATTTAGGATTAACAATTAATGAAAATTTATCCTGGAATAATCATATATGCGGAAAAGTTAATTCAATTCTGTACAATTTAAAACTCTATAAGCGCATATGTTCCACTAAATTGAAAATCTATTTAGTTACGAGTAAATCTCTTATTTTTCCGCAAATTATTGCGTAGTAGTTTATTCAAACTGCAATGCCGCGACTAAGCATTCTTTACAAGTTTCATTTAATAATGCTATCAGATATGTTTACAATCTTAATCGTTATGATCATGTCTCAGATTTCGCTAAATCTATTCTTGGACATAATTAGTCCTTGACGTACCATCTAATTTTTAGGATGGTTTTCTTTAGTTTCGAATTGATCAAATTTCATGAACCAAAATATCTGGGTCACATTGTCATACCGCATAATTGTTCGAACATTTATAATAACTTGTTGCTAGTTCGTTGCATTTCATTTTGGAACAAAATTCCCAAATCAATTACTAAAGTAATTTCTCTAAAACTATTCAAAAAATTGTCACTTGAATGTACTAATGGTTCATTCGATTATAAGGCAATTTTGTTAAACACTTAATCTTAAGTTAAATATTAAATGTTATTCTATTTAATTATGTCATTACTTTTATTTATATTGTATTTTAAAATTGTTTTTAAAACGTTAAAAAAAACCTATGGCTTAAATCGTTAATAAATACGAAATAAAATAAAACAGAAAATTAAAATTAAAATAAAATAACAGGATTACAGTTAATATATTGTAGTAATTACAAATTTAGCTTGAAACGAATGCATTTTCTCTAAATTAATTTTTAATTGCTTTATTAATTTTAATTTTTATAATTTAAATTTTCAGTTTTATTTTAATTTTAATTTTTTGGAGGTCTATTTGTCTATTTTACATATATTTATATTCCTAAATATAGTTGCAAATAAACTAATAAAAAATTAAAATTAAAATATAAAAATTAAAATTAGTAAAGTAATTTAAAATTTAGATTCAACCGCAAGCTAATTTTAATTTTAATTTTATATTTTGTAAGTCTATTAGCAACTATATTTAAATGTGTAAATATAGTTGCAAATAGACCAACAAAAAATCTAAATTAAAATTAATAAATTTAGCAGCAGTTTCAAACAAACAAAGTTCTGTAGATTAATTTTTAGTTACTTTATTAATTTTTATATTTTAATTTTTTATTTTGTTGGTCTATTTGCAACTTTATTTATATTCCTGAATATAGTTGTAAATAGACCAACAAAAAAATTAATATAGTAATTAAAAATTTAGCAGTTGCTTCAAGACACAGTTTTTCTAAATTAGTTACTAAAAATAATTAAAAAATTGAAATTTTAAATGTAATTCAAAATTTAGGTGCAGCTTCAAACAAACGCAATTTCTCTAAATTAACTGTAAATCACTTAATTAATTTTAATTTTTATAAATTTTTCAATTTTATTTTAAGTTTTTTTGGTCTATTTATATCTTTATTGATATGCCTAAATATAGTTGCAAATAGACAAACAAAAAATTAAAATTAGTAAAGTATTGTAAAATTTAGATTCAACCGAACGCTACTTTATTAATTTTAATTTTTATATTTTAATTTTATATTTTGCAAGTTTATTTACAAAACAACTTGGCAACTACATACATTTAAATGCTTAAATATAGTTGCAAATAGACTAACAAAAAATTAAAATTAAAATATCAAAATTAAAATTAATAAATTTAGCAGCATCTTCTTATTAAATTTATATTTTAGTTTTAATTTTCGTTAAAAAAAATTAAAATTAAAATAAGAAAATAAATTAAATTAATAATTAATTTAATTTTTATTTTTATTTTTGTTGGTCTATTTATATTCCTAAATATAGTTGCAAATAGACAAACAAAAAATTAAAATTTAAATAAAATTAAAATATTGAAATATGCAAATTAAAATTAATATTTATATTAATTAAACATTTAGCTGCAGCTTCAAACGAACGCATTTCTCTAAATAAATTTTTAATAATTTTAATTTTTATAATTTAAATTTTCAATTTTATTTTAATTTTAATTTTTTGGAGGTATATTTGCAAATATATTTATATACCTAAATATAGTTACAAATAGACTAATAAAAAATTCAAATTAAATGTATTTTAAAATATTGATTCAACCGAACGCTACTTTATTATTTTTAATTTTACAGCTTCAAACAAACAAAGTTCTGTAGATTAGTTTTTAATTACCTTATTAATTTTTATATTTTAGTTTTAATTTTTATTAACAAAAAATTAAAATTAAAATATAAAAATTAAATTAATAATTAATTTTATTTTAATTTTTATTTTTGTTGGTCTATTTGCAACTTTATTTATATGCTTGAATATAGTTGCAAATAGACCAACAAAAAATTAATACAGTAATTAAAAATTTAACAGTTGCTTCAGAACACAGTTTTTCTATATTAGTTACTAAAAAAAATTAAAAAATTGAAATTTTAAATTTTAAATGTAATTCAAAATTTATGTGCATCTTCAAACTAACGCAATTTCTCTAAATTAACTGTAAATTACTTTATTAATTTTAATTTTTTTATATTTAAAATTTTCAATTTTATTTTAAGTTTAATTTTTTGGTCCATTTATATCTTTATTGATATGCCTAAATATTGTAGTTACAAATAGACAAACAAAAAATTGAAATTAAAATTAAAATAAAATAATAAAATTACAATTAATATAGTAATTAAAAATTTAGCTGCAGATTCAAACGAACGCATTTTCTCTAAATTAATTTTTAATTACTTTATTAATTTTAATTTTTATAATTTCAATTTTTAATTTTAATTTAATTTTAATTTTTTGGAGGTCTATTTGCAACTACATATATTTATATCCCTAAATATAGTTGCAAATAACGCTACTTTATTAATTTTAATTTTTTATTAGTTTATTTGATAGTATTTAGGAATATAAATATACATATATAGTTGCAAATAGACCAACAAAAACTCAAAATTAATACATTTAGCAGAAACTTCAAACAAACAAAGTTGTTTAGATTAATTTTTAAATACTTTAATAAATATTTTAGTTTAAATTTTTGTTAACAAAAAATTAAAATTAAAATATAAAAATTAAATTTATAATTAATTTAATTTTTATTTTTATTTTTGTTGGTCAATTTGCAACTATATTTACGCATTTAAATATAGTTGCAAATATACTTGCAAAATATAAAATTAAAATATAAAAATTAAAATTAGTAAAGTAGCGTTCGGTTGAATTTAAATTTTAAAATACTTTACTAATTTTAATTTTTATATCTTAATTTTAATTTAACTATATTTAGGAATACAAATATATGTAGTTGCAAATAGCACTCCAAAAAATTAAAATTTAAATAAAATTGAAAATTTAAATTAAAAAAATTAAAATTATTAAACTAATTAAAATTTAATTTAGAGAAAATGCGTTCGTTTGAAGCTGCAGATTATTTTATTAATATTGTAATTTTTTTTAGTAATTAAAAATTTAGCAGTTGCTTCAGAACACAGTTTGTTTTTAAATTAGTTACTAAAAAAAATAAAAAAATTGAAATTTTAAATGTAATTGAAAATCTAGGTGCAGCTTCAAACAAACGCAATTTCTCTAAAATAACTGCCAATTACTTTATTAATTTTAATTTTTGTATTTAAATTTTTCAATTTTATTTTAAGTTTCATTTTTTTGGCCTAATTGGACGTTATTGATAAGCTACTACTATATTCAGGCATATGGTATAAATAAAGTTACAAATTGCTTTAATTTTTATTTTTGACCAACAAACATAAAAATTAATGTAAAATAAATTATTAATTTAATTTTTGTATTTTAATTTTAATTTTTTGTTAACAAAAATTAAACTAAAATATAAAAATTAATAAAGTAGGTTAGGTTAGGTTAGGTTTGGGTGGCGGTCCACCAGGACCATGCATAGACACAAAAAGGTCCGTAGCCATACCACAAATTAAAAATTTTTCCTCCAACTCATTGAAACCACTTTGAGCTTGCTATGAAGCGCTGGATACTCCTGACGTCCTTCTCGCTGAGCTCCGCCAGGTCGTTGAAAAGGTGTGCCCCTAGAAAATTCAGTCTGTTTCGTGCCAGACGAGGACAGGTGCAAAGAAGATGAAGTACTGTCTCTTCCTCCTCTTCGTCTTCGCAACTACGACAGTAGTCATGTGAGAAGAAACCAAGTCTACTTGCATGTCTGCCTATGAGACAGTGCCCCGTAATCACTCCAACAACCACACTGATCTGACTCCGCTGAAGTGAGATCAGCTGTTTGGATCTCGCCAAGTTCAACTTTGGCCAGATTTGCCGAGTTATTACGCATGAGGTACTATTTGACCATCTGTCATTCGTCAACTTACTGGCTTCCTCCTGAAGCAGCAGTTTACATACCGCAAGAGGAATTTCAATATCCTTTTTGCTGTTTGAAATGTGGTCCGTTGTACCACGTCGAGCCAGTTCATCGGCTTTCATGTTCCCCGTACTAACGAAATGTCCTGGCACCCATATGATATGGATGTTGAACTGATCTGTCATCTCGTTAAGAGATGAGAGACAGCTCTGGACTACTTTCGACGTGAGAAGGTGTGATTGAAGCGCTTTAATGGCTGCCTGACTGTCCGTATATATGCGAATATCACTAGTCGATATTACATTATACCTCAACCAGTCCGCGACTTCCTTTATCGCAGTTACCTCAGCTTGAAAAATGCTGCAGTAGTCAGGGAGACGAAAGGAGAGATTTAACATGAGTTCCTCGCAGAACACCCCAGCCCCTACTCCTCTATCCCGTTTTGAACCATCAGTGAAGAAGTTCAAAACTCCTGGTTCCAAAACTGTATCCATCATCCAGTCCTCTCTAGATGGTATAATAGTCCGGAACTTTCTATCAAAAGATAGTGACGGGACAGTATAGTCGGTGGTCTTGGGAAGCCCTTTGTTACAAAGTATAGATGAGTGCCCTGTGTTATTACAGGTCCACATTAAGGTGGATTTCAGTCGTATGGCAGTGCTAGCTGCCCACTGTTTTCCCATGATATCTAGAGGAGTTAGAAATAGCAGAGTCTCCAGTGCCTGAGTGGATGTGCTCCTCATTGCACCACTGATCCACAGAGAGATTGTTCTCTGAACTTTTGTCAACAACTTTAGGTTGACAGTTTTGTCCAGAGCAGGCCACCAAACTGTTACCCCATACAGAAGAATGGGTCTAACTACTGCTGTGTATAGCCAAAGGACCATGTGGGGATCCAGCCCCCAACCTTTCCCAATTGCATTTTTGCAGGAGTATAGCGCTACCGTAGCTTTCTTTACCCTTTCCGTAATATTCGGTTTCCAGTTTAATTTACTGTCTAAGACGAGACCCAAGAACTTTGCTTCACCTGTAAAAGCCAAGTTGAAACCATTTAAAGTAGGAGGATCGACATGAGGAATTTTATATTTCCTAGAGAAGAGAACCAATTCGGTTTTCTGTGGGTTCACACTTAGCCCACAACCATTGGTCCATAATGAAAGAATGCCCAGAGCATTTTGAATAAGCTCGCTAAGTGTCCCGGGATATTTTCCCCGAACGCCAATAGCGACATCATCCGCATAGGCAACCACCTTGAAGCCAGTATCCTCCAGCCTCAGCAACAGATCATTTATGACCAAGTTCCAGAGAAGGGGGGACAGTACGCCACCCTGCGGCGTGCCTCTGCTTGCAAATCTTCTGGCGGAGGATTTCCCCAGACTGGCATTTATGATTCTGCCTCTTAGCATCTGATCTATCCAGTCCTTAAGAGAATCCTCCACTCCTAGATTCGAAAGTGCCCGAGTTATAGCCCCTGTTAGCACGTTGTTAAAGGCTCCCTCAATGTCCAAAAAGGTTACCATCGCGTAGTCTCCATATTCGAAAGATTTTTCAATGAAATATGTGAGAGAATGAAGAGCAGTTTCTACAGATCTCCCCTTGCAATAGGCATGTTGAGATTTGGACAGCTTTTCCAGCACAATCGTGCCTCTAATATGAGCTTCTATTTGTCTTTCCAGTATTTTAAACAGGAAAGAAGACAAGCTGATTGGTCTAAGGTCTTTGGGACTGCAATGTGAGCGTTTTCCCGCCTTAGGTATGAAGACAACCTTCACTTCCGTCCATTTACTGGGAATGTGACATAGTTCTAGGCTGCCTCTAAAAATTACCTCTAACCAGGGAATGGTTAGATCCGTAGTTGTTTGTATATCCGCAGGGATAATACCATCAGGCCCTGGTGACTTGTATGGTTTAAAACTGCTTATAGCCCACAGAATCTTTCTTCTGCTAATAATTTGACCTACGAGGCTGCTTGCCCTTTTACCTACTGATAAAGTAGGTGCAGATTCGGAACAACCAGGAAAGTGAGTCTCCAATAGTAGTTCCAGCGATTCCATACTATTTGTGGTCCATGCTCCATCCGGCCTTTGAAGGAAGCTTGGGATGGATGGACTAGTAGATAGTACTTTGCGAAGCCTATTAATAAAGTAATTAAAAATGGATCTACAGAACTTTGTTGGTTTGAGGCTACTGCTAAATTTATTAATTTTAATTTTTAGTTGGTTTATTTGCATATATTTACGCATTTATACAAAATATAAAATTAAAATATAAAAATTAAAATTAATAAAGTAGCGTTCGGTTGAATCTAAATTTTGACACTGCGTTCGTTTGAAACTGACGAAACTGATTTGGTTACCGAATGATCGGTAACGTATCCCGGTCGGTTTTAATAGGTTGGTATAATTTACTGGAAGTAAGCACTGTATTGATCGTTTTATAACTCCGTTTGTTGTTTTCAATGTAACAACAGTAAGAATGATTTTTGCACCGGGATGAACCACTATAATTCTGACCATCAATCAGTTTGATGAAGATAAGTTGTTTTCCTTGACGAGAACAGTACCACCAATTTTACAATTATTTTATTTCTGTTGCCATTTACTTCGGTGTTGTATGTTGGTTAAATATTCCAGATGCCTTTTCCAGATATCTCGATTAATTTCTTGCGGCATCGGCCATCTGGATCTTACCAATTTCTTGTAGGTCATTACTTGGTAGTTGTTTAGAAGAACAACCTACATCGAAACGAGCTGGCGTTAAATTATCTTTATTCTTAGTTGACAGCAAATACTCACTTGTCATTTTTTCTTTATACATATTTCCATATTAATTTATCGTGAGACTGGTAGTTTTGTAGCCTCTGTGTATAATTTTCACTGGTAAATGATACCTGTGATCCGAAATTTAGCATGCTCTATAGAAATGGTTTTGGTTCAAGGCTTATACGAAGTATACACACGGACCTTCTTATTTTGATGCTGGATTTTGAACGAAACCTAGTTTTATGAAATTTAAATCTATAATTATATTGAAACGTTGAATTCTAAGCTGGACAATAAATTGCATTAATTATTCTCTTCAGATGTAAAATTCCAATCCTATGATTTTCCTATTCTGATTTCATACCAAATACCATTGGTTCTTTCGTTAATATGTAACGTCTTCATAGAATACAGTCTGTTAACAAATTATTTCTCCCATAGTATGAATTCACAATTTGAAGATTCTCTCGTTGGAGTAAAAAAAAAATCAAAATAAATCGTTTATCAAAAGAATCGCTACCATTTAAAGACATAACGTCAATTAAAACCGAAATTGGCCAATGTTTTGACCAGATCTTAAATCATGCGATGGCATTACAGGTTAATTTGCGTTTAGTTCAGTATCCATATTTGTGTACATAATACGTTTTATTTCTCGTACCAACTAGACGAAATTCTAAGCTCCTGTCATTTATTCTAATAATCTATGATAATCGAATCAAAAATAACACCGACACAAAAATCATTTTCAGCCGTTTACCAAACTTGTTAAAATTAAGTTGATTCGAGAACTGGGCATGTATAAAAAAAATGAAATCTAAACCAATCATACTTTTGATAGTAAATTATTCCATCTAATAAAAATCCAAAAACAAAACTAGGGTGATAGAAAAGAAAACCAATACACTAACCGAATACGAACACTAAAAACAAGAAAATGATGAACAACATTACGCGCAACGCCAGTAAACACTATGCAACATCATGCCACTTTATTCAACATTTTCATATCAAAAGCAGCACCACACAACACAACGTTTATTATTTTTAATAAAATTGTTACATAATTAGCAAACACAAAAGTATTTTAAATAATGATAGTTGTTAAACTATTATGATAATAGTAAAATCATGCAACACAAAATTTTTTTATTTTTTTTTTATTGTCTACATTTTATATTATAAATAAGTAGGTTGTTATATCTTGATGATGATTGCATTACAATAATTTAAAATTTGTTTTGGATTAAAATAATCGATAATTTCCAATAAGAACATCGATCTTTTATAGTTTTCATATTTTATTTAAGTGGAAAATTATATTGTTGATACAAAAATATAAACACAATTATTATTATTATTATAACATATTTTTGTTGTTTATTTAAATTAAGTTATTTTTTTTGTGTGTTTATCTTCGGCATACATAGCATAATTTATTCAATATAATTTATAATGCGTGATGTAGAAAATATAAATAAATGAAAAACTAATTTTCATAATCTAAGGATAATCATAAAAAAAAAAAAAATCATAAATACATAATATATATGCAACAACAAATATGGAAGAAAAAAAATAAAATTATGGTTACATGACGATAAAGCGCAAAAAATAATAATAATAATAATAAATAAACTAATAACTCAATTTTATTTATTTATAAATATAAAGTACAGAAAAAAAAAGATAAAACAACAACAAAAAAAATAATAAATTTGTTGTTAAAATGAAGTACATAAGAATTGTTTTTGTTGTTCATTTATTTATACATACATGATTGACATGTTCATGTAACACTTCAGAAAAAATTGAAATTGAAGTAAAAGAATTTTTTTTTTAATTTTAATTTTTTCCAGAGGTACGAGTCTATAGTACACGTCTACTCTTTATAGCTCTATACGTTGTGTACTTGTATATATGTACAGTGAGACGTTGCGAGAATGTGATTTATTAATGCAGATAATTGAGGTCAAAATATTTTTGCATGCTGCGCGCCAGATCATATTTTATATAGCCTTGAGCTTTTTGGGTAAAAACCACACAATTCCTATGCAAGTTTTTCAATTTTTTTTTTAATATTTGTCGATCTAATTAGAAATAATGTTATGTTATCGAATTAAATAGTGAATTTGAATTATAATTTTAATCAAACAATCCTAGGTTGGGCGGAAATGTACCTGATATTTGGTATAATTTAAGGAGTGCCGTTAATATTTTCAACGTTGGAGCCATGTCTGCCTTTTAAATTACAAAAAGAGGTAGAATCGGAATGGATATTCGTAAAAAAAATAGATTTGCTATACTAAAATTATATCTGTGCTTTTAACAGGATCTTACTGCGTTAAGTAGAGAATAGCCTCTCTTATTATCTCAAACAATAATGCTATAGCGTTATACAAAAAATTGATTAGGTTCGTTAGGTTTAAGATGAGAGAGAGAGTAGCAAGTTAGATCCAGATGTTTTATTTGTTTAACGATAAATTTCGGGTCCTTAATGACAATTCAACCATTTATATGAATTTCTAGTTTTATTCGTCTAACGATAAATCTCGGTGTCTTAAATGTAATATTAAAACACTAATGGTTTCAGATTGCTACTTGGGTATTTGAATTTCTACTAATTGTTCTGCCAATTTTTTTAAAAGATGTGAAATTAAGAAGATCGATCCCATTTTGTTTAGTAAGTTATATTTCTAAGTTTCTAACCCAAGGTATAAATAAAAATTGAGGATACCCCGTTGTTATTCTTTACAAAAATCCAAATTTTGTTCAAATTCGCCTTTTTTTATTAAAATCCGCTTTAGACGAAACCCATTGATGTTGAAATCCATAATTTCCCAAACCAATTTTCATTTGCAGCTTCAAAGTTAAATTTTTCCTCTTCCAAAATTTACTCTATAACGGATTCTAAGTTTCAAAATTAAATTTACAATTTTCCTGAATTTACTCACACTCGTCTAAAAATTTTGGAAAAGTGAAACTTTAATATTGTCAAATTATTTAACGTGTTCAACGTTGTGATTTAAATTCCGGAAATACCAAAATTTAATTTTTGAAAAATTTAGAACGCATTGTTGTCGAGTTTCAAAATTCAATTTGCTCTCTTTCAGAATTTACCCACGCGTTCTGAGATTCAAAATTAAATTTACAATTTTCCAAAAGTTTCTCATACTACGGTGAAAATTTAATATTGAAAAACTTAGAACTCGGTCGAGTTTCAAAATTAAACTTTTCCTTTTCCAGAATTTACTCACACTCGAGTATAAATTATGGAAAAGTGAAAATTTATTACTGGAAAAATTAGAACGCATTATGGTCTTATTTCAAAATTACATTTTTTTTTTCCAGAATTTATTACACTCGTCTATAAATTTTGAAACATTGAAAATTTATTTTTGAATTTACCGGAGTTATCTTACACTTCAGTGTAAATTCTGGAAAACTGGAATATTTTCATAAACCCGGCTACAACGGTTTATGAGACTATTAATAAAATGTAGCCACAGCTTATTCGAAACTCAAAATAAGTTATATTTTACCTTTTCTAGAATTTATTCCACAATGCGTTCTGAGTTTCAAAATTAAATTTACAATTTTCCAGAATTTATTCACGCTGGAGTGCAAATTCTGGCAGAGTGAAAATTAATTATTGATAAACTCAGAATGCATTGCGGTCGTCTTTCAAAATTAAACTTTACCTTTTCCAGAATTTACTCCAGAGCGCGTTCTGACTTTCAAAGTTAAATTTACAAGCCTGAAAAATTTGCTTATGTTCGAGTGTAAATTCTGGAAAATTAGAAATTTAATACTGAATCAGAACGCATTGTGGTCGGGTTTCAAAGTTAAATTTTTTCTTTTCCAAAATTTACTCCACAACGCCTTCTGATTTTCAAAATTAAATTTAAAATTTTCTTGAATCCACTCACACTCGTCTAAAAATTTTGGAAAAGTGAAAATTTAATATTGTCACATTGAACACGTTGTGATTTAAATTCTGGAAATAGCAAAATTTAATTTTTGAAAATTTAAAACGCATTGTTGTTTAATTTCAAAATTCTATTTGCCATCTTTCAGAATTGACCCCACAACGTATTCTGAGTTTCAAAATTAAATTTCCAATTTGCCAGGAGTTTCTCATACTGGAGTGAAAATATTGAAACAGTGAAAATTTAATATTGAAAAACATAGAATTCAGTGCGGTTTACTCCAAGTTTTAAATTTAAATTAACAATTTCCCAGAATTTACTAGAGTGTAAATTCTGGAAAAGTGAAAATTGGTTATTGAAAAACACTGAACGCAGCGTGGTCTATTTCTTAATTAAATTTCTTATTTTCCAGAATTTACTACACTCGTCTATAAATTTTGGAAAAGTGTCAATTCTAAAAAAGTGGACCTTTAATATCGAAAACTCAGAAAGCATTGTGGTCGGGTTTCAAAATTAATTTTTTCCTTTTCCAGATTTTACACCATAACTTGTTGAGAGTTTCGAAACTAAATTAAAATTTTACAGAATTTACTCGGACTTGAGTGTAAATTATGAAAAAGTAAAAATTTAATATTGAAACTCCGAACACATTGTAATTTATAATCTGGAATGAGCATTGTGTTCGGGTTTCAAAATAGATTTTTCCCCAGAATTTACTCCACAGCTCATTCTGAGTATTAAAAATTCTTTTCCAGCATTTACCCCACATTGGGTTCTTTCTGATTTTAAAAATTAAATTTACAACTTTCCAATATTTAACCCCGCGTTCTTAGTTTCAAAATTTAATTTTACGTTTTCCAGAATTTAAATTCTGGAAAGGTGAAAATTTAATATTGAAACTCAGAACACATTTTGACAAACTTACAACGCATCGTTGTCGAGTTTCAAAGTTCAATTTGCTCTCTTCTAGGATTTACTTCACAGCGGGTTCTGAATTTCAAAATTAAATTTTAACTTTTCCAAAATTTAAATTCTGAAAGTGAAAAACTAAAGGGCAAAATTAAATTGGCAATTTCCCAGAATTTACTCACACTCGAGAGTAAATTTTGGAAAAGTGAAAATTGATTACTGAAAAACTCAGAACGCATTTTGGTCTTTCTTATATTCTATTATACTCGTCTATAAATTTTGGAAAATTGAAAATTTAATTTTGAATTTACCAGAATTTTCTTACACTCCAGTGTAAATTCTGAAAAAGTAGAAATTTAATACTGGAAAACTCAAAATGCATTGTAGTCGGAATCCAAAATTAAATTTTTTCTTTTCCAAATTTTTTTTCCACAACGCGTTCTCAGTTTCAAAATTAAACCTACAATTTCCCAGAATTTGCTGTAGCATTCCATTGTAAATTGTAGAAAATTGAAAATTTAATAATGAAACTCAAAACACATCGTGATGTGAAAGAGCAAAATTTATCAGAACTCGGTCGGGTTTCAAAATTAAACTTTTCCTTTTCCAAAATAAACTCGGTCTGATTTTCTAAATTAAATTCACAATTTTCCAGTATTTAATCCCGCTCAAGTGTAAATTCTGGAAAGGTGAAAATTGGTTATTGAAAAACTCAGAACGCATTGTGGTCGGATTCTTTTCGGGAATTTGAGTGGGTTGGTGAGTGTAAATTTTAGAAAAGTGAAAATTTAGTATTGAAAAGCTAAAACATGATGCGGTCGAGCTTCAAAATTAAATTTTTCCTGCTTCAGAATTTTTTCCACAACGCGACGAGTTTCAAAATTAAATTTACAATTTTCCAGAATTTCGCACTCGAGTGTAAGTTCTGGAAAAGTAAAAATTTAATATTGATCCTCGGAACACATTGTAATGTAAATTCTGGAAAGGGCAAAATTTATTATTGAAAAACTCAGAACTTGTAGATGCAAAAATAAATTTTTCGTTTTCTAGAATTTAGTGCACAGCTCGTTCTGAGTTTTAAAATTATATTTTACCTTTTCCAAAATTTATATTCTGAAAAAGTGAAAAATTAAAGCAATTTTGCAGAATTTACTCACACTAGAGCGTAAATTTTGGAATAGTAGAAATTTAATATTGAAAAACTCAGAAAGCATTGCGATTGGGTTTCAAACTTAAATTTTATCTCTTCTAGAATTCTGAGTTTCAAAATTAAATTTACAAATTTCCAGAATTTTTTTGCACTCGAGTGTAAATTCTGGAAAAGTGAAAATTGATTATTGAAAAACTAAGAATGCACTGTGCTCTTATTTCAAAATTAAATGTTTCCTTTTCCAGAATTTACTTACACTCGTCTATAAATTTTGGAAAAGGAAAAATTTAAACTGAAAAACTCAAAACACATTGGCTCGAAAAGACAAAATTTAATATTCCACCTCCGAACATATTGTGATGTAAATTCTGGAAAGGGCAAAATTAATTTTTGAATATCTCGGAACGTATAATTGTGTTCTGATTTTCAAAATTATATTTATCATACCTTTTTCCAAATTTACTCTACAGCCCTGTGTTTAAAAATTATATTTTACCTTTTCTAAAATTAAAATTCTGAAAAAATGAAAAATAAAAGGTCAACATGTTATTGGTAATTTCCCAGAATTTACTCATACTCGAGTGTTAATTCTGGAAAAATGGAAATTTAATTTTGAATCTAAGAACGTATTGTAATCGAGTTTCCAAATTAAATTTTCTTTTTTCCAGAATTTTGTCCGCAGCGCGATCTGATTATGATGTAAATTCTGGAAAGGGTAATATTTTTGAAAAACTCGGAACGTATTGTGTTCGTGTTTCAAAATGAAATTTTTCTTTTCCAAAATTTACTCCACAACGCGTTCTGTGTCTCAAAACAAATTTACAATTTATTTCAGAATTTACTCACACTCGAGTGTAAATTTTGGAAAAGTGAAAATTTTTTATTGAAACGCTAGAACATATTGCGGTAGAGATTCAAAATTAAATTTTGCCTGCTTCAGAATTTACTCCACAGTGCGACCCGAGTTTCAAAATTAAATTTATAATTTTCCAGAATTTACTCGCACTCGAGTGTAAATTCTGGAAAAGTGGAAATTTATTATTGATCCTCGAACACATTGTATTGTAAATTCTGGAAAGGGCAAAATTTAATAATGAGAAACTCGGAAATTGTAGATACAAAATTAAATTTTTCCTTTTCTAAATTTTACTCTACAACGCGTTCTGGTTTTCAACATTTAATTTACCCATTTCCAGAATTTACTGCACAGTTCGTTCTGAGTTTTAAAATTATGTTTTACCTTTCCCAAAATTTATATTCTGAAAAAGTGAAAAATTAAAGCAATTTTCCAGAATTTACTCACAATAGAACGTAAATCCTGGAAAAGTGAAAATTGATTATTGAAAAACTCAGAATGCACTATGGTCTTATTACAAAATTATGTTTCTTTTTCCAGAATTTACTTACACTCCTCTATAAATTTTGGAAATGTGAAAATTTAATTTTGAATTTACTAGAACTATTTTACACTTCAGTGTACATTTTAGAGAAGGGAAAATTTAAACTAAAAAACTCAAAACACATTGGGTCGCGTTTCAAAATTAAATTTTCTCTTTTCCGTAATTTACCCTACAACGCGACATGGGTTTCAAAATTGAATATACAATTTTCCAGAATTTGCCCCACCCTCGAGTTTAAATTCTGGAAAGGGCAAAATTTATTTTTGAAAAACTCGAAACGTATAGTTATGTTCGGGATTCAAAATAAAATTTTTCTCTTCCAGAATTTACTCCACAGCTCGTTCTGTGTTTTAAAATAATATTTTACCTTTCCTAAAATTTAAATTATGAAAAAGTGGAAAATAAAAGGTCAACATTTTATTGGTAATTTCCCAGAATTTACTCATACTCGAGTGTTAATTCTGAAAACTAGAAATTTAATTTTGAAACTCAGAAAGTATTGTGGTTGAGTTTCCTAATTAAATTTTCCCTTTTCCAGAATTTAGTCCGCGGCGTGATCTGAGTTTTAAGATTAAATTTGCCGTATTCTAGAACTAACACCACAATGCGTTCTGAGTTTCAAAATAAAACTTTCCGTTTTTCCACACCGGTACGAGTAAATGGTGGAAAATGGAAAATTTAATTTTGAAATTAGTCGTCATGCGTGATATTTTCATATACCCTAAAGCGTTCGATTTTTTTAGCCCGAAATGAATATGGTTATTGCCGTGAGAAAAGTTAACGAAATCCGCCGGATTCATAAGACAGTTAGCTTCAAATTCAATAAACCATGATTGATCATGGAAATTCAGCATAATAAACGTAAAAATAGCGATATACTTTGGGTTTCAGAGGTTTTTTTTTAATTTAGAAAATTGATCGACGTTATTCATCTAAAACTATCTGTATTCTCTGAAAAGCCGACCTTAAATTTGAATAATAATTTGGTCTAATTAGTTTTTGTTGAAGCCGCAGCTTCGCTAAAGCTTTAAAGTAAAAGTAAACCAAATTCTAAAGCCCTCCTCTATTTTTTAAACCAATAATTGCTAAGTCGAGAAAATATAATTCTCAAAGGCTCTTTTCAAAGGTCACCACATGCTGCAACAATGTTTTTTATCGTCTTTTTAAAGTATAAATCCACCTCATAGTTTGGCTAAAACTGTTCAAAATCAGAACCAAAATCGAAAACAAAATATGGAGCTTTAAAGTTAATTTTCAATTTAAGCCTGATTTTCGACTTGATATTCATATTGAAGCGTTCGATTGTGAACAAAATTTTTCTTGACCATTTTCTATTTTTTACAAATAGATGCGCCTGGTTCAAAAAATTTCGTCTTTTTTGGCAGATTACTTAATCTTTCTAATTGGCCGAGACACAATTTATTAAATTTTGAAATTCTTATTTAACAATTTTTCTGATATTTAATTGAATTCCAAATTAAAATTTTGAAATTTGAATTATTCTTAGCCTTTAAAATTATTAAAATTTGACTTTGAAAATTAAAATTTTGTATTTGCTTTAGAATTTTAAAATATATCCCGACGTTTTAAAATATTTAAATCTCAATTTTCCAATACCGAATTCAACTGTTCAATTTATTTTCGACTAATTCGTAACACATAATTTCAATTTGGTACATTTTGGCCAAATTAGTTTGGTGCACCATTACTAAAATACCGAAATTCTAATTTTCAGTTTTCAAATTTCAATTTAAATAAAATATCGAGTAAAAATTTGTCTCTCGAATGAACATTATCGAAGATTAATTGATCAAGTATACTCCTAGGTAACTACATATACTGTGTACCAAAACTTTTATTCGTTCCATTCAATAAACTTTTTAAATAAATTGAAATATTCTTACCCTCCCGCACATTTTTTTTGTATTTTTAATTTTTGGGCAATAAATTAGAATTCGCTAATTATCGATTGAAATACCTCAAGTTTTATTTTTTTCCAAATTTCAGATATATAAAAAAATATGGTTTAATAAGATTAGATTGGTATAAATAAGTCTATGAGATATAATTTTCAATGTTTGAAGAGAAAATATTTAAATTTCTAATTTAAAAAAATTTATACATAATTTAGCAAATTATGATAATTTTTTGTGAGCTGCAAAAAACGTTAAAAACAGAATTTTTTTCCGAAAGTTTTACTTAAATGTTGTGATTCCGGTTTGATTAAATTTTTGTAAATTCCATGGAATTCCAAATTAAAATTTAGAAATTTGAATTATGCTTAGTCCTTAAATTTATTAAAATTTGACTTTGAAAATTAAAATTTTAAATTCTGAATTGAATTTCCAATTTTTTGTATTTGAAATATTTCCAGACGTTTTAAAATATCTAAAAATCAAATTCCCAATTCTGAATTCAATAATTCAATTTGTTTTTAACTAAGTAGTAACAAAAAATTTCAATTTGGTGTATTTTTGCCAAATTGGTTTTACGCACCATCTATAAAATACCCAAATTCTAATTCTCCGTTTTCTAATTTCAATCTAAATAAAATATCGAGAGTAAAAATTTTCATGATCAATTTAATCTTGAAAATTCAAAACATGTATCAGACTAATTGGATTAACCATTTAGGATTAAATATTTATGCTAACCATAAGCTATTTTATCCGGATATGGATGACATACCTCTTTTAAATACATTTATATAGCTACAATTCTCACCGTCTCGTCTAAATACAACTTCAACATCTTTGCGGTTTGTCTAAACACGTTGTTATTTGTATTGAAATGAAGATTATAGACCTAAATATTTTGACATCTTATATACAATAGCTAAAATTAAAACTAACAGATGTTATATGTATACTAACTCAGATTCATCACTTTTTATTTATAAGACCCAAAATTTCCTCTCACCGTCGGATAAAACTGCATAAACAAGTAAAAAGTATTAGACACAAAAATTGCTACCGCCGGTTTCACGTACATACAATACATACACGTACGCGTAATAAGGTAATTTGCTTCATATATCCAACCGCGTATAACGTATACAAAACAAGTTTAGATACAAAAAAAAAAAATAAACGCGAATAACGAACCAACGACTATAAATTTAATTAAGACAATTCTGTACATACTACAATACATAATGAGTGAATTAATTTTATTATATAACCAACGTATATATAACTCGAATTTAATTTAATATCAACGTTGTTGTTGTTGCTGCTGCTTTATATATCTGACGATACATCTTCACAAATGATACTTTAATCACCTCATAACTTAAATACTCATTCCAGTATGGAAGAACGATAAAGCAAACAATACTAAAGTATAGCAACAACAATCATGGTATAAAACTTCACTAATTATGCTCAAGAATTATGTATATTTTGACTTTTCAATCATTCAACCATCACAAATCAATAAATAAATTGTAAGGAAAATGTATTGTAGTGCCATCTATGAATAAAAATAATTAATAATTATATTATAATTTGTACATTGGGTGACAGTGTTATGGTGAATGGCCTGTAGGTAATTGTTCATAGGCAACACCAAAACAGTGAAAATACCGAAAAAGAAAATAAGAAGAAACGAATGTAACCGGATATAGTTTGTATTGAATAAATGAACAAGCAAGACGTGCTTAAAGTGTAATTTTTATTTCAATAGCTTACAAATTTCAGAAGTGGGATTGACTAAAATAAAGTGAAAATTAAAAAAAATAATAATGTTGACATACGACCAGTTACAAGCGATGAAAGTGGAAGAAATAAGAGCTATATTGAAGAAGAAGGACCTCCCTACAAATGGAAACAAAAAGAAATTGATTGAACGGGTAATGCTTTATCAAAATGGAGGCGAAAACGAGGATGACGAAATTGATAATTCGGACGAAATGGTAGAAATGATGCGACGCATAAAATTATTGGAAACAAAATTAAAATTGAGAGATTTGGAAAATCAAGCCAATAAAACTACAACCGAAATTAGTAATAAATCAATTTATATAAGTGATGTTGGTAAAGCAATAGGAAAATTTGACGGAACCAATTTCGACGTGTTCGTGGGACAATTGAAAGCCGTGATAGAAACATATGGGTTGGACGACAGAGATGCTAAATTGATTGTTATGGGAAAATTGGAAGGTAAAGCAATGGAATTTTTCCATTCCAAAGCAACATTTATCAGCTTAAGTTTAAATGATTTGTTGAATCAATTCAAAGAGATGTTCGATATTAGACCTAACCAAGAGGTATTAAAAAATAAGTTTGAATCTCGAAACTGGAAATTGGATGAAGACTTTCCAGCGTATTACCAGGAAAAGATTATTCTAGCAAATAAAGTAGGCATGAGTGATGTTGACCTTTTAAATGGTTTAATAGAGGGTTTAAATTCGGAATTTCTGCAAGCTCAAGCGCGGTTAATGTGTTATACTACGTCGAGCGAAATGTTGAAATCGTTTTCACAATTGACTTCGAAGGATCGAGTTTCAACGAAGGTGGTGAATTCAAAACCAGCCGTAAGCCAAAATGTACAGCCAAGAACGACACAAGGAAAAATCATTAGTGGAAGTAATGTGCGTTGTTTTAATTGTTCTCGATTTGGACATCGATCTTCGGAATGCAGAAGTAAAAAACGTGAAGAAGGTGTATGTTTTATTTGTTCCGAGAAAGGACATATGGCGAATGTGTGCCCCAAAAAGCAACGACAACAGCAGAGCAGTTTACAAGTAAAATTTTGCGACGAATTGGAAAGCCAACGGTGTCAACAAATAGGTAGTAATTCGCAAGTAAGCATTTTAATTAGTTATTATATAAATAATGAAAGCATATCTTTCGAAACAATTGATTGTGTAATAGACACAGGTAGTCCAATTAATTTAATTAAAGAGTCCGTTATTCCAAAAAATCTTAATCTCATAAAGGAACTTGATTCCGAAATTGTATATTGTGGTTTGAATGAAGCCAAGCTAGATGCTATTGGTACGATACAATGCAAAGTCTTATTTAATAAAGTGTTGCGGTGTATTAAATTTGTTGTAGTGCCAGATGGTACTATGAAAGTAAATTGTATTTTGGGAAGAGATTTTTTGGGAAAGTGTGACTCACAATTGATAGTTGATGGTTTAGAAATTAAGTTGAGTAGCAATCAAGTTGAAGATATCGAGCATGATATCTGTAGTATTTTTAAAAATGAAGATCTCAGTAAATCAGAGGAAACAGATCTCAATATTTGTAAAGATGTAAGCTATTCGGATCAGTTGAAGGTTAAGGCGATTTTTGATGAATTGTATTTGCATGTTGAAAGGCCTGAGCGTCCGAGTATATTTTATGAAATGGGAATACTTTTGGAAAAAGAGGAATACTTTAGAACCAATCCAAGAAGATTGTCTTATGTAGAGCGACAGGCACTAGAAACTATTATACAAGATTTATCAGATAAGGGTATTATTAGAGCAAGTGAATCTCCTTACTGTTCAGCAATAGTTATGGTAAAGAGAAAAAACAAAGATGGATATAGATTATGTATTGATTATAGGGTATTAAATAAACTGACGGTTCGCGACAACTTTCCGTTACCAGCTATCGAAGATTTAATTTCTAAATTAAAGGATAAGAAATTTTTTAGTTGTTTAGATTTAAAAAATGGGTTCCATCATGTATCATTATCGATGAATGCCATTAAATACACCAGTTTTATTACGCCTATAGGACAGTTCGAATATCTTAAAATGCCGTTTGGGTTAAAAAATGGCCCAAGTGTATTCCAACGGTATATTACGAAAATTTTTGAGAATCTAATTCAGAAAGACGAGGTAGTTATCTATATTGACGATATTATAATAGCGACAGAAACGGTTGCAGAACATTTGAATATTTTAATTAAAGTTTTTACATTAATGACGGATAACTTGCTTGAATTGCAACTTAATAAATGTAGATTCTTGTATCAAGAAATTGAATATCTGGGTTATACAGTTAGTTTAAATGGAATTAGGCCTAATTATTCAAATATTAAGGCTATATCAGAATATCCGAGACCCCAAAATTTACGTGAAGTCCAGCGATTTATAGGAATGTGTTCCTATTTTAGGAAATTTATTCTGAACTTCAGTGATATTTGCAAGCCGTTGCAGGATCTTTTGAAATCGGAGGTTAAGTTTAGATTCGAATCGACTGAGATTCATGCGTTTGAAAATTTGAAAGCTAAACTAATAGAAAGACCGATATTAGCTATTTATTCACCAAAAAATGAAACTGAAATTCACTGTGACGCTAGTGCGATTGGCTTTGGAGCTATTATGATGCAGCGGGCTAAAGATGATAAGTTTCACCCGGTTTTCTATTTCTCAAAGCGCACCACACCTGTTGAATCCAGGTATCACTCATACGAGCTTGAGACGTTGGCGATAGTTTATGCGTTAAGACGATTTAGAATATATGTTCACGGATTACAGTTTAAGATAGTGACGGACTGTAATGCACTTACTTTAACGCTCAATAAACGACTTATAAATCCAAGAATAGCAAGATGGGCTCTTGAATTACAAGACTATGACTACAGTGTTGAACATAGGGGTGGCAATCGTATGAAGCATGTGGATGCATTGTCGCGTGCCGAGACCATATATATGATTGAAGAAACTCCATTCGAAACTACTCTCGCAATTATGCAATCTAAAGATCCTAGTTTGGAAAATTTGCGAAGTGAATTAGAGAAAAACGAGAGCAAGTTTTATGAGTTGCGTGATGGAATTGTTTATCGTAAACTTGGATCAAAACTACGGTTTTATGTTCCAGAGTGTTTACAGTCGCAAGTGATACGAACTGCACACGAACAAATGGGACATGTAGGATTAGAAAAAACTTTAGAGATAGTGGCTCGAAATTATTGGTTTCCAGAATTCAAACAGAAAATCAGAGAACACATAGAAAATTGCTTAAAGTGCATTAATTATAATATGCCTTCGGGAAAAATTGAGGGTTATCTGTTTCCAATACCAAAAGGTGATAAACCCTTCGATACAGTTCATGCGGATTTCTATGGTCCATTAGAAACCCCTCCAAGATCACGAAAAAAACATATTTTAGTTGTAATTGATGGGTTCACAAAGTTTATAAAGTTGTACGCTACAAATTCTACTACAACAATTGAGACAATAAACTGTTTAAAAATTTACATGAGGTATTACGATAGACCACGACGATTAGTTACAGATAGGGGAAGCAATTTCACCTCTCAAGAGTTTTCAGATTTTATGAACGAATATTGCATAGAGCACGTTAAAGTTGCTACTGCTTCACCAAAATCAAACGGTCAAGTGGAAAGAGTGAACAGAACTTTAACTCCCATGATATCCAAATTAATAGACAAGACGAAAGAAATTTATTGGGATCAAGTGCTAGACCAAATCGAATTTGCACTGAATAATACATGTAATAAATCAACAAGCTTTACTCCTGCTATGTTATTGTTCGGTAGAAGTCAAAAGGGTGTAGTTGTTGATAAGATAAAAGAATATTTAGAATTATGTGTTAATTTAGGTGATGAAACTCCTGATTTATATGAAAATCGAGCGCAAGCCAGCGCCAATATCGAAAAAAGTCAAGCATATAACAAGAAATATTTTGACAATAAACGGAAGGATCCTAATGTGTATAGAGTAGGCGACTTAGTCAGTATTAAAAACGTAGATAATACTCCTGGAGTGAATAAGAAATTTATACCAAAGTATAGAGGACCTTTTGAAATTAAAGATGTGTTGACCAATGACAGATACATTATAGGTGATGTTGATGGAATAAGTATTACTCAAAAGCCGTTTAGAGGTACTTACGATGTTACGCGAATGAAACCATATCTTTCGATTGAACGAAAAGCTTAAATCTGAATTTAAAAAAAAAAAAAAAAAAAAAAAAAAAATTAATAATAATAATAGTAATACAAATAAGAAAATGACAGTTTGAAAAAAATATATGAATTTGCTTTATATAATTTTAGATTATATTTTTTTAGTTGGTATTAATTATAAAATCGAGACGATTTGATTTTAGGATGGCCGAACTGTAAGGAAAATGTATTGTAGTGCCATCTATGAATAAAAATAATTAATAATTATATTATAATTTGTACATTGGGTGACAGTGTTATGGTGAATGGCCTGTAGGTAATTGTTCATAGGCAACACCAAAACAGTGAAAATACCGAAAAAGAAAATAAGAAGAAACGAATGTAACCGGATATAGTTTGTATTGAATAAATGAACAAGCAAGACGTGCTTAAAGTGTAATTTTTATTTCAATAGCTTACAAAATACAAAAATCCAAGCAAATAAATTGAAATCCTAATTAAACGTTCTGTTTGCTTTTTTTTTTGCGCATTTTATATATTTTCCGTATTTTCCGAATCACACACCCAACCATACGCGGAGACAAAAAAAATTATAAAAATTAAAATTGAGCAAATATTATCACAAACGTCGTTCTTCTTCACCGCACACAAAAATCGCACCAATCATCATTCAGCTACAATTTTCTATATACCGCAATACATATGCATGCGTCGATGGGGAGTTAAAATTTTCATCTCTCTTTTAGAATAAATTCGCTAGAATATAATTTGAAACGACGCAGGTTAACTCCGCCCTCGATTTTCATATAAAACAAATCAACATTTTACAGTATGACGGAGATTACGTCGCACTCACACATACATAAAATCTAATAAACACAGTATAAACTTTGTATAGCGTATCAAAGATGCCCGAACCTAGGTCGGAGTCGTTTTTGGTGCCCGCCCCCTTTCTTACTAATTTCGTTATGTATTTTGTTGTTTATTTCGGAGTTTTTTTTGTTTTTTTTTTAATTTTAAAAATTATTATATATTTTAGTTCAACGAAGTGTACCGAGTTGCGACGACGGTTTACGTTTTATTGAATTAAAATTAAAATTTAGTAGAAACAATTAAAAAAGAAAATTTATTGTAAAATTGAGCAAAAAAAAAAAAATTAATTACAGCTTAATTAAATTTAATTAGAATTCGTATTGGAAACAGAAAAAAAAAATTATAAAAACTGGAATATGGTCGGTAGTGTAAACAAAATATTGAAACAGTGTAAAAATATATATTGAGTGAATTTATTATTGAAAATATTGAGTGAAATTATGAGTGATATTTGAATTTATATATATAGATAGTGTCAGTGTTTATAATATATATATATAAAGTGAGATCCGCCGGTGTGATCCTATATGATTTCCAGTGTACTAGTGCGTGTGTGCTTAATGATGTTTTAGTGCGCGCGCGCTTGCATCGAAATCGTACCGTAGTTTATAGTGTTTTTGCGTCACATTATGACAACGATTACAACCCGATCGTTGCCATTAATCCCGTTAACCATCCCATTGAATCAGCTATCCTCGAAAAGTATGTCACCCCAATCAATGCATCCGCATGCTCGCACCAAGCGATCACAATCGTGTGACAATATGGATGAAATGAGTGAGGCACGATCGAGTCCCGTCTCGTCAATACAAAATTCGGACAATTATCCCAAAGAGCTGGACGACGATGAGGATGCAGACAATGAAATCGATCGAATTAGCTGTTGCAGTGATGATAGCGAATTGTCTGTGGGTAAAGAGGATGATTTAGAGCCGACCAATAAAATTAGTGAAAATAGTTTATTAAGTGAACGCCGCTCCAGCATGGATACCACCGTGACGGAGGACATAAGTAATGATTCGATATCGCTGATAAATCGTTCGCTGCCCGCGAGTAGCCCCCAAAGTAGTGATAATAATTTAATACGATTTCCGATTGTACGACCATCGCCGACTCGATTTCAGGAAGAATTTTTACGCAGCTCACAGCTGTACGCCGAAGAACTAATGAAACAGCAAATGAGTATAGTGGCGGCAGCACGCGGTTTACCGCTCACCTCCACCTCAACACCAGCGATTACACAGAAATTTGGATTTCGTCCACATCATAAATCACCAACGTCCACCACAAATCTACTGCCCCATCATCTTGATCACGAGTCGCTAAATTTTCGCGGCATACATTCACATCTAAATGCAATCTCTCAAATTACTCAAAATTTGAGTAACATTAGTAAAATCACGGCTGCAACGACATCGATTGATTCACGAGAAAATTCACAATCACCACCAACCGGCACCAATAGCTCTACTGGTGCTCATCATCTGAATCATCCGCATCATCATCATCACCATCATCATTTGAATCCGCACAATCTAAATCCACATCAGCTGAATCAATTACAATTACACAATAATAATTTAAATGACAGTAATCTAAAATTTAGCATAGATAATATATTGAAAGCGGATTTTGGTCGGCGAATTACGGAACCGCTGAAGCGTACATCAAAATCGTCGAGTTTAGCGCATAAACGAAATCATAAAAAGAATAACAATAATAATAATAATAATAGTAGTAGTAATAATAATAATAACAATGAGATTAATAGTGGTAGTTGTAGCAATAATAGTAACAATAATATTTTAGCTCCTATTGATTTAACGGCAGCCCAAGATAAATTATCCGATAATTTAAATCGTGTAAGCACCGGTAGTGTTAATAGTATTAATAGTGGTAATAATAATAATAATAATAGTGTAGAAGATATACCATCATCAACGTCATCGACATCATCGTCAACAACAAATAATAATAGTGATGGACCAATGGTGTGGCCAGCATGGGTTTATTGTACCCGATATAGTGATCGACCAAGTTCAGGTAAAAAAAAATTTTTTTTTGTTTTGTTTTGTTATCGATCCATTCTTATGTGATCGAGGATTAAAATATGTGTATGATTTTTACCGAAACTGTCACTTATTGTTTACAATTTTTTATTGGTTTGTTTGACACTACCGACGGATTTTTATTTTTTTGTTTGAGATCTCGAGTGATATCGTTTTTTTCGTTATTTAAATATTGTGTTTGTGTCGTTTTGTTTTCCCAGGGCTTTCACATTTTTAAAATTGGGTGTCATTGCGGAACTTTGGTTTTTTATTTTAGTTGAGTGGGTAATCGTGCAGCAATTTCACGATACAAGACTAAGTTACATGTGGTAATAGCTGATTAGATTTTTGTGTTCAGTTATAACGAATGATTTAATGTTTCAAAGATTTTTTGTATTTGTTTTGTTGTTTTATGACATTTTGGCATATTTTATAGTCTTTTGGACAGTCATAAATGGCAAGCTGCAAAATTTCAAAATTTATTGATTTAACCTTTTTATTAGGATTATAACCCTTCAGGGAACATTGGTTGATTAATTAAATTCTCCGGACGCACCTTTATTTTGAATAATTATGTTGAGTTTATTCGTGATGATTGTGTAAACTGTAGCGGTCCGTAAATCGCAACCACAGGTAAAGATCATTCCAAAATTAATAATTCTGAAAATTTCAGAATATCATTTTCGGAATTCTAAAAAATTTTGAAAATTTTATTATAATGCTTAAATTTCAAATTCGTTCGAACAAAATTCAGAATTAATAAATTTTCAATTCAGTAGAATTTTAAAATCCAGTAAAACATATTAGAATTATTTGTACAGTGGTAGTTTGATTGGGGTCAATTTCAATTTTAAATACAAAATTTTGAAAATTATTTTTGTTTTGTAATACCGATTTCCATAAGTGCTGCGTTCTAAATTTAAAATTTTATTTTGTATTATCCAATTTTAAAAATTATTTGAATACTCTTTAAATGTCTCACAAAACAATTCAGAATTATCGAAAATTTATTTTGAGCAAAAGTAAGAATGAAGTAATTTTCAAAATTGGTCGGAATGCATGTTTCACATCGGATGACTCAAATTTTAATTTCATTGCAAAAGCTTTTAATTATATTTAATTAAGGACATTTTTTACATGATTGTATTAGGTAAATATTGCCCAACTTAAATTCGATTCGAACAATTTTGTTTGGCCATGTGGAAATATTTTTCTCATTGCTGACCAAAAGCATGATCGCAATCAACTGATCTATCAGTATCTCTTTTTGACAAGACGGTTAATTAGGGTATAGAACAACTTGCTCAATTCCTAAATTTTACAGCTCTTGTCTTATAATTTCTGCAATTTTTGAATTTTATAATCTGAATTTTTAAAATTTTAAATTTTCAAATTTCAAATTTCGACATTTTAAATTTGTAAAACAGTAAATATGTAACGATGAAAATTAGAATCTGAGTTTCTCAAATATTTTTAAAGGATTAAGTAAGCGGAAAGTCTGGAATTCAGAACGAAATTGTAAAATTCTTAAGCAAGAAAAATTTAGGCATTTTGATAAACCTAATCTAAGATAATTCAAATTTAACGATTTTCAATATTTTTTAAATTTCCTATGTTTGTTTCAAAATACCTAAAATTTTAAAAATTCTCAAATTTTTTTTAAGATCCAAAAATGAATTTGGTTTCTGGATGGATTAATTGCAGAGATCTGGTTAAAATGATTTTCAAAACTAGTTACTCTACCGCATCTAGAAAATGGTCACGTATCGGTTGGATTATCCATTCGGCTAGATCATTTATACAAAGACACTCTTTTCAATTTCTAAGTTCCTGAACTAAACTTTTCGAAAATTAATTATTCTGAAAATTACAGAATATAATTTTCGTGATTCTAAAATTTATAAGTTTAAAATCGTGACGATTTAATTTAAAAACTGTCACTTTGCGAACCTCTAAATTCTTAAATTTTGAAAATTTTATTTTAATGCGTAAAATTGGAATTCGTTCAAACAAAATTCACAGTTAATAAATTTTCAATTTGTAATATTTGGAAAATCCAGTAAGAGTTTAAAATTCTAATTCAAAACATATTGGAATATTTGTACAGTCAATTTCAATATTTAATACAGAATTTTGAAAATTTTTGTGTATTTTTTAACCTCGAATTCAGCATTTACACTACGTAAAATTAAGCAGGTTCTAAATTTAAAATTTTATTTCGTATTATCGAATTTTAAAAATTATTTTATACTTTTTAAATATCTCACAATACAATTTGAGTAATTTCGGAAGTTATTTTCAAAATTGGTCGAAATATTAAATTTGTTTAATTTGCAATAATGAAGCAAATTTTAATTTCATTGCAAAAACCGAATTTTTTTTACATGATTGAATTAGCTATTGCCCAACTAAATTATTAGTGGTGATGTGGAAATATTTTTCTCATTGCTGTTCAAAAGGATGATCGCAATAGACAAATAGGTACTTCTGACAATACGGTTAATTAGGATATGAAACGATTTGCTCAATTCCTAAATTTTAGAGGTCTTGTATTATAATTTCGAAAATTTTTGAATTTTATAATTTTAAATTTTCAAATTTTGTTGTAAAACAGTAAAATATGTAACGATCTAAAACATAAACTGAGTTTCTTAAAAATTTTTAAATTATACAAGGCTCGAATTTAGAACGAAATACTTTAGCAAGAAAAATTTAGACATTTTTAAAAGCTTAATGCAAGATAATTCGAATTTAACGATTTTCGATATTTTTTAATTTTGTTTTAAAGATCCAAAAATGAATTTGGCTTCTGAATGGGTTAATCGCAGAGATCTGGTTAAAATGATTTTAAAACTGCCTACTCTACCCATCTAGGAAATGGTCACTTATCGTTTGGATTATACCACAACATTTTCTATGCAATAAGCCTGCCTATTTGAAGGAATAAATATATACTTCCCGAATAAGATTTGTATTAAGGAATTTCTACAGGAATTCTGATTCTGTGTTCCATTTCTAAATTTAGAACGTTTATTTTTTATTCTTTGTACGTGTCATTTACTCCTATCGAATTTTTAAAACTATGTCACCTTCAGCCCTTTTGCAGAACGAAATTTTTTTTTAAGCAGAAATTGTTAATTTGTTTAAAATTCTGTAAATTAGTTGAAATAAATCTAATGAAGTTTGTCGAAACATCAAATAGTGACTTAGTTATCAATACCAAATTGAAATAATTTTCAAAATTAATCAAGATTTAAATTGCGACTTGAAAATTTTTTATTGATATAGGTAATTAAGGATCGTCAGAGCAAGAGATTTTTTGGAAATTTAAAATTTTGAAGCCCTTTCTAATTTTACCCCGTATAATGAAGAATTTATTGGGGAACTACTTTCTAATGTAGGGCTATTTTATAAGACTTTTGGGATATTTTTTATTTAACTTAAATCCTGTCTTTCGACTCTTTGCCGTAAGTCTAATTGAATAAAATAAGGAGAGTTAAGTTGACACAAAAAAATTCGCACAGAGTATTTTCGAAAATCCACAAAATAAGGAAACGGCCAATAGAACAAATTTTGTAGACAACAAAATTTCTAAATATGAGTAACATACAAAAAATTTATTACAGCTTGAATTGGAAATTTATCTATTTTGAGCGAATCGGCTTTAAAAATCATATACATAGTTTTGCGCTACTGCTTTCAACTACAGATTATTGTAGAAATTTTACGTCAAAATTCTAAAATTTTGCAGAGACCCTATTGAGCGCTTCAAAAGATTTTCTAGCTCGATTTAATCCCTTTAAACCAAAGAATTAATTGTGGATTCCTCGAATTTTAGAAACTTCGTTAAATTTAAGGTTCTCAGTAAGGTTCCGACATTCGAGCAGTATTATTCGAATATCGATACAATTGACGGAGTTCAATTGTTTTAATTTTTTTTTTCATATGTTTCAAATTTAATCTTTTATATCTCAATTTCAAACATTGAAACTCAATAAACTTTAGGAATTGTTAAAATCCAAATATAAGATAATTCAAATTTAACGGTTTCCGATATTTTCGAAATTTCCAATATATGTACATACGTTTCAAAATACCTAAAATTTAAAAAATTGTCAACATTTTTTTTAAAAGGATCGAATATGATTTATGGTTTCTGGATGCACTGATTCTGCGACTTATCGCAGAAGTTTATCAAAAAAATGGTGCTCAGGTTCAAAGTAAGACGAAAGACGAAGAAGTGCATCTAGGAAATGATCACATTTCGAAAATTTTCGATGTAATTGGCCTGTTTTTTTCAAGGAACAAATATTTACTTCTAGAAAAACCTTTGTATCAGGGAATTTCTACAAAATTTGTAGTAAGAAATTCCAAGTTTAACTGAAGCTCGAAAATACTTTAATTTTTAGTAAGTAAGTGTAATTTTACTCTATCGAATTATAAAATTTATGTCACTTTTCAGCCCTTAGCTGAACGAAATTTACCCTAAAGTTTAACTTGGAATAAATATTTTAAGCAGAAATGTTTGAGTTAAATTTCGAAGTATAATCGTTAAATTGGAAAAATATTTGAAAGCCACCATCCATATTTTGAAATTTCAAATATTTCCTGTTTTCAGGATCGTCGGAACAAGAGATGTTTTTGCATTCAATAATTCATTATTATTGGATTATACAATTTTAAATTTTAAAGTCCTTTCTAATTTTGACGGAAAGATTGAATAATTAATTAAGGAACTATTTTCTAAAGTAGAGCTATTCTGTAAGACTTTTTAGGATATTGCTGTTTAATTTGAAACCTGTTTTTCCAAAATTTAGAGTACCGATGAGAATTTCGGTTCTTTGCTCGAGACCGAATTAAAAAAATTAAGGAGAATTAAGTTGGTAGCATATCTGTTATTTTGGGAAACCCCTAAAAAATTAAATTTAAGCAATTTTTAAAAAATCACAGAATAAAGAAACGGTCAATAGAACAAATTATGAGACAACCAAATTTCTAAATTTCTAAGCAGAAACTTATTGCATGAGTGACATAAAAAAAAAATTGAGACAGGTTGGATTTTGGTTTCACTATTTTGGACGCCCATACATAGATTGCGAAACCGTTTCCCTTAGATAGCGAATCATTTTAACCAATTTTAGAATAACAACTCAATCGAGTTGTGTATACTCTATAAAATTGACAAATTTTATGTTACTCAGAATTGTAAATTAATAATTTTAGTTTCAATGTAGCTTTATCGAATTTTACCAATTTCGGTATTATCTTCATTTGCATAATAAAAGACTTTTGTACGACATTTCAAAATTAATTGTCCACTCGATTTGCAAACATTTGTGCATGTATAGGGGTTTGCATCTGAGTAGATTTTAAATTATTTTAAACACCTTACCATCTTACAATAAATAGAAATTAGCTCAAATTATGAATACGTATTGTTAAATGACAGGATAAAACTTTTATTAGAGGTGGGGTTAGCCAGGGGTGGATAAACCCACAACTTACAATCGGTTAACTTTCAGTTCATCCAACAATATTAAATACATAACTACAACTAGTATTTAAAGTGTTGTCATATTTTTTTTTAGCTGCCTATCCAGAAGCTAATGTAGCACAAAATTTCCAAATCCAATAGAGAAAGAAATTTGAAAAGTTTCCAGTTACTTCCGCTAAAATAAAATTTAAATTTGAAAATGTTCAAATAGTCACAACCCTCACAACTCTTAACTCTATTCAAATTAATGTAAAATACCTCAAGTTACTACGTAAGTGGTTGTTCTAAGTTTGTCGAAGCTTTTTCACAATGCCGAAATTCTTAAAAATTAAATTTATATTTTTATAAAATTCATTATCCAATTTCTAAATATTTTAAATTAACAAAATTCTTAGTTTTATTAAATTTGGCAGTTGAGAAGTCCTTAACTTTACATATTTCAACGAAATTTTTTAACCTGCATTTCTAAACGTGAAAGAATTAATTTTATTGTTTTTAAATAAACAAACTTCTATATTTTTAAATCATTTAAAAATCTTAATTATTCAATTATTTAAATTTTCGGGAAAATTAATTTCGTAATTTGAATTCAGCGTGTCAAATTTCCTTGAGAATTTGAAATGTCTTTAGTAATGGCACGGTAAACGATAAACGGATTTTTAATTTTGAAACCAACGTTGTGAAAAATTCAGAAATCACGAAATTTAAAATCTCAATTTAAAAAAAAACATTAAGTATCGTTTGCTATAAATTTTCAAAATTCTCAAAATTTTACTTACTAAGTTAACTTTCAAGTACTTTGAAATTGAAAAGTGGTGGTAAAGTTTAAAATGAATTAGGGAATTTAAAAAAAAAAACAATTTTAATTGAATTTTGAACAAGATTTTGTAATATTGAATTCTGCATTTCTATTCGCTTTCCTAAAAGTTCAATTTTGAATTTAAATTATGGGTATTCTACAGAATTTGGAACAGTTACATTACTTTCAAAAGTTTGTGTTATACGTGAATTGTATTTTAACGTGAATTGTTAATTGCGTATTTGTAACTTTTAAATTATTAAAATTAAATTAGAGTACTTTCAAAGGGCCAATAGGGCCATAAAAATAAGATTGTCCTTTTGCCACTCTTATATGCAATAAGTAGCAGTTTTTGCCATCATTATACAGATTTTGTTATGTCGTTCTCGTACTTCACTATCGCACTTAAGGTGTAAATGTTGTAGCATTGTGTTCAAAAATTAGTTTTGTCCCAAAATAGTCACAATTTGCCGTTCTAAAACAAATCTATACCACACGAATTCAATGATATTCAGTAGATGCACAATCCGTTTTCTGTTTCTCTCGAAAACTGTTTTAATTAAAAAAAATTCAATAGAAATTTAGGCGAATTTGACGGCAGATCGGACTTTTATCAATCAAAAGGCATAAATTACACTCATTTCAAGTCAAAATTTAACTAATCCCTCAGATTGGATCTTGCGTTAAATTTAATAAGTGTGACGAATTTCAAAGATCAATAACATTACAAATAATATTGAGCAAATATTTTATAGGCAAAACTCACTTCTTTTATTATTTTCATGTTTTTTAATACATCTCATAATGTAACACCTTGTTCTAGGTGGTATATTTCGAGTTAATTTACCAAGTCAGAGATCTCTAGGGCCTATTAGTTTTATAGTGGTTTTTGGACAGGTTTTATTAAAACAAAAATTATTTAGTTTGGCGAATTAATCACACCTGTTCTTACACGGTTCTTTTTACACGATTTTTTTACACGATCGGAACGTATCTACCATTCTCTATGTATATTTATAAGTAAAAGCTTATTACTTAGCATGCTTCGTCAAACCAGTGATTCCCAGCTTTTTAAAAATTATATTAAACAAAATATAATTTAACTCAAAATTAAAGTTTAGGTAGCTCAAAAATTAGATTTTCTATTAGGGCAGTTACCCAATTTATAAACACACATTATAAAAAATCGAAATTTAGTCGATAATATCGAAATTCCATTTAAATGGAAATGTACTGCAATATTTGCTTCTGCAAAAATAAAAAAAAGTTGTTATTTGTTAACTTTAGATGTACGGACGTACCACTTAGTAATTAATTATTGTAATGTTTAGTTTTATTCATAAAATGAACTCATTTAGAATTGTTAAACCTCCTAGTTAATTTTGCTCATTTATCAAAGTATTTTAAATTATTTTTGAATATTAGTAAAACATGTTAGGCAGCAACTCAATTTTGAGCTCGATATTTTTGAAAATGAGTAAAAAATAGTTTAATTAAATTTCACGTAGTTTCCATACGAGTATAATGCAGCTCCAAGCTGGTCGCAACAATTTCGTACGACAAACATATTTCTGCGCCTAAAACGGACATAATTCTGAAAAATCCAATAAGTTTTTAATTCAATAGGACGCTATTAAATTACCTTTAAACGTGGGATTTCCAGTGGCGTAACTACAAATTTCGGGCCCCGCCGCAAAATTTTTCTTGGGCCCCTAAAAATATTCTTGTACTTATGAACAAATAAAGTTTTAGTTAAAAACTTATTTTTTCCTATTGTCCGTCCTCGCATTAATTGAAAGTGTCTGATTTCGCGAGGGTCCCATACAGCACGTAATTCAGTTCAATGGTCTCAAACAAATCAAAATTTCTTGCAATCAACTCAATGCTATGAAAATTTCTATATACATACATATATCGATAAAGCATCACAAATTTCGCGTATAATTTGAAAAATATAAAAAATTTCAAAAATGTTGAATTTTGAAAGTATCTTGAATATTCTAGAAGGTTCTCAAATATCGAATTATTCGTAAGTATGTAAAACTAAAGGAAACCCTATACGTGCTAAACACCGCCTTGTAAAATGTACAATAATTAACCTGTACATTCTTGAATAATTTCGAATAACCTAGGAAATTAGAGAAATATCGAAATCTCAAGAAATCAACTAAATATCTTGATTTAGATTTATATGTGTAACTTTGCAAGTTCCCATAACTCAAAGCTTAGCGCAGAATATTGCCATACAAAATTCGAATAAATTGGAAAATCTTTGAAAATTTCGAATAATCCTAAAAATGTCTAAACACTTTCAATAAACCGCGGAACAATCTCGATTACCCCATAAAAATTCGGGGAAGGTAAGTTTGTCCGCTTTTAAAAATCTCGCCTTCAAAATCCCGAAATCAAAATCCCAATTTTGAAAATCTCGCTTTATAAAATCCCGCTTTTCAAAATCTTGGTTTTGAAAGACGTATTTTTTGGGGAAGGTAAATTTGCCCGCTTTTCAAATCCCGTCTTCAAAATCCCGCTTTTCAAAATCTTGGTTTTGAAAGACGTATTTTTGGGGAAGGTAAATTTGCCCGCTTTTCAAATCCCGTCTTCAAAATCCCGCTTTTCAAAATCTTGGTTTTGAAAGACGTATTTTTTTGATTCGTGCCGCCCTTTCTGGTGAAATAGAATTTTAATTTAAAGTAAAATCGGGATTTTGAAAAGCGGGAGTATGAAAAATGAGATTTTATAAAGCGGAAATTTTTTCTTGGGCGGGATTTTGATAAAGCGGGATTTTGAAATGGGGGATATCGTTACGACCCCGAAAAATTTGATTAATCTCTAAATTACCTCGAGTAATTTTGAACAATTTCAATAATACCGAAAAATCTAGATATTAATGAATAGTTTCGGAAAGCCTGTAAAAATCTATAAATCTCACGCAAATTTCGAAAAATTCCGAAAATTCGTGTAAATATCGAATTATTTGCCAAGTAATTTAATATTACTAATACTACTAAGCTAAATGCTATACAAGTATCACTACTTCAAATATATTTTGATTTTTTTGGAGCTGAGTTCCAAATTTGAATTCCATTTTATTATAAGATTTCTTATGAAAAGTGAAACAAAAATTCTAAACCTATGGAACTTGATAGGTGTGGGGTTACCATAGGTTCCAACGATAATTTTGAAAAATAGAAAAAAACTTGGAACTTATGAATGAGTTCAATTTTGTTATACTTGGGTAGCAAGTTAAGGCTAAGTCTCACACCAATCACGCATCCCATTTCCATGATATGCTGCAATAATCTCGAGAAATTTTAAAAACTGATCAAAAGATGAAATCCGAGACAAGGGTATATGAAAACTTCCAATTTCCTGATTTAAATTAGTTTTTCAAATTAAACCGGTTTTACCGAGTTAACCGATAAATAAGTTTTGATTTGTAAAAGGTTGAATTTGAAATGCAAAAGAGGTAAATTTGGAGTGCAAAATGTATTTTACAAATAAATCAACCCAGCAAACACTAAAATCGTTATCGTTTGATGTCAATAGCTTTGATTTCAAACGAGTTTGGCAAATTTTATTCTAAATCTAAATTTCTGTCAGAACCCAAAGCAATTTTAATTTCTATGGAGTCAGATTACATGTACATTCACCTCCAGCAACAGAGAAGAAATTGTTGGACTTTTCTTAAGAAAATATTTATTAGCAATAGGAAGGATGTTTTCTTTCTGTAAAAACTAGACCACGGTCTTTTTAAAAAAAATTTCCTTGAAATTTCCTGTTTTGCAAATTTGAAAGGGTGATCTACTTTAAGCTTAATCTTAGCTACCTTCTATCTGATGTTGACCTTGAACTAATATTGGAATGCCTGATAACTCTCGTGGGCCCCTTTAGCTGTGGGCCCCGCGGTTGCGGGTGCTGCGGGTACCTAGTCACGTCACTGGGGATTTCCTAAATATTTGTGCCACAGAATATTTTGGTGCTACATAGGGGGTGAGATTTTTATTTAAACAAATTTCTCTGACATGGCCATCAAACTTCACCTACACTTTTTTAGATGTAGGGATACTGGCGTAACTACAAATGTTGCCCCCCCCCCCTGCAAAATTTCTTCTTGGGCTCCTAAAAATGTTTCTTGTACCTATGAACAAGCAAAACTTTTAGTTAGAATTTTTTACTGTCCAGCCTAGGGTTAATTAACATTATCTGATTTCGAGAGTAGACGAAATAGAACTTGATTCATTTCAATGGCCTCAAACAAAACGAAGATTTCTAAATATCTTGATAAAGCATCACCTATCTCGAATTTGACAAATATCAAGAATTTCGAAATCATCTCAAAAATGTCGAATTTTCAAAGTATCTTGAATATTCTAGAATGTTCTCAAATGTCGAATTATCCGTAAGTATGTAACAAACACCAAAGGAAATCTTATACGCGCTTATCACCGCTATGCCATGTAAAGTGTAAATATCCTGAACATTCTTGAATAATTTCGAATCACCTTGGAAATCGGAGGAATATCGAAATTTTGGCATAATCTCGAAAAATCTACCTAATGATTTATATGTATGTGAGATTCTGCAAGTTCCCTTAACTTAAATATAAACTCAGCACATTATCATACAAAATTCGAATAAATTCAAAAATCTTTAAAAATTTCGAATAATCCTAGAAATATCGAAAAACTTAAGAAATCTAGAATAATCGATTACCCCAGAAAAATTCGAATAATTTCTATATTATGTGAATCTCGAACAATTTCAATAATATCGAAAAATCTGGATATTTTTGAATAAATTCGGAAAACCCGTAAAAATCTAGAAAAGCCACGAAAATTTCGAAAAACTCCAAAAATTCGTGAAATAATTCGATATTTATTTCGGTTTTATAGACTTTTACAGGTTTTCCGAAATTATTCATTAATATCCAGATAACTAAGAAAGTTAAGGCTAAGCTAAACAAAACGATAAGCAATAAGGATGGAACCCTCAAATATAGTATCGGATAATTTCGTAAATATCGGAAATACTTTTTTCGAGTAACATCGAATTATCAAATACACCCGACAATTTCAAAGATGCTTGAATAATCTCAAAAATCTCGAATAACCTGACTGTTTTGAAACACTGAATCACCAGTTAAGACTCGAACAATAAGCATTTCATTTCCATGCTAAACTCCAACAACCATGAAAATTTATTAATTCATTATAGAGTTTGAACGGTTTGTGTCAAGTATCAGCTGATTCCATTTCTAAGGACAGAGGCGATCCTAGTTAGAGAAACAAGAAATTGTTTTCAGTCGCTGTTAGGTATTTTTCTATAGGAAGAAACTTTCAACAATTTTTATGAACATCACAATGATACTTCCCAAGCTAATTTTATCAGCAAGGCAGATTAGTATTACATCCTTTTACAAATCAGATTATTCTTTTTCAAATCAAATTTAAGTTTTTCTTATCAAAATTTGATTTGTAAAAGGTTGAATATATATAGTTATTATAAATCAGTCAACCAGCAAACACAAACAACGTTATCGTTTGAGGTCGAAAGATTTGATTCCAAACGAGTTTAGCAAATTTTCCTCTAAATCTAAATATCTGCAAAGCCTAAAAGCATTTTTATTTTTATGGAGTCAGATTAAGTGTAATTACTCGGATGTTCATCTTCAAACACCCGAGAAGGAATTATTGGGCCTGTCTCAAGAAAATATTTAGTAGCAACAAGAACGATTTCTTCTTTCTTTAAAAATTAGACCCCCGATTTTTCTCAAAAATTCCCTAGAAATGTCCCGTTCTCCAAATTTGGGAAGATGGTCTACTTTAAGCTTAATCTGAGCTACCATCTATCTAATCTTGACTTTGAACTAATATTTTAACGGTTGATAAAAATTGTGGGCCCAAACAGGATACAAATTATGCTCATTTAACTTGTGCGATGTTCAAATATGGGAATTTCTAAGCTTAAAATCGGTTGTATTATGACCAAGAATTTTCATGATTAACTTCGATTTTTAGGCAAATGTCTAAATACAATCCAATAATAATATCGTTGATACTGATTTTATTTGGATTCATATCAACATTATGGTCACACAATGCGATGTTTGAGTAGTTCACCTTGGTTTCGAATTACATGTGATTTCCACTGAATGCGTCCTTAAAATCATAGAGTTTTCCATGGCTATCTGAAATAGTAGCTGATTCTCGTTGAATCTGAAATCCTGTTAATTCATGAATTTTGAATTAAAACAGTTCGACTACCCTACGACTCTAATCATTTTATTTTAAAATTCTTGAATCAATACGATGATTACGACTACCCCATGAGGAAACGTCCGGAAGTTATTATCTCACAATTCGCAGAAAATATTGTTCTTTGTATAATCGCAACGGGTCAAGAATTGAATCGACATTTTTAAATCATGGCGGCTGCAGGTGACACAGGAGCGGGCTACCTGGTTGGCGAGATTTTTCGCACCTTCTGTAAAATGATTTTGTCTAATTGATGTTGGATGAGCGGTAAGTACACCCCGCGTAAATTTTTCACCAGTGTCTCTTTGAACATATGTAGGGCGTGCATTTCATGACCATCAATAAAACGACATAATGATCGAAATTTGCTTTCACGTGGTAAGTTGGAGCTTTTGGTGATTCGAGTGTTATCCTCTGGAAAGCTCTCTCTTTGAGACTACTACAAAGCAAACATTGTAGCCCGCTCAATTTTTTTAAAAGCGATTACACTGAGCAAATATTCGAATGACTGAATAGGAAGTTAACGCTTGCTCAACAAATTTGCAATACCTATATATGAAACTGGTCGGTACAAAATGAGTAACTGAAATTATCTGATAATTTCGGCCAGTGATCGGATAATTTTTGTTGGAGGTTTGGATATTCCCAATGCATTATCCCTGAAATGAGTATTGCGCGACTGCTCGTGGTTCGTGCCTCGATATCTCCTTCCTCCCAAAATTTCTGGATTGTATACGGGGGTCCAAATGGCAATGAAATGGAATCACGATCATATTTAATGTATGCCCTTCCGTAGATGACCAAAACCTGTGTTTCGTGCAAATAGATCGTCATCCAATTGAAGAGCGAATTGAAATTCTCGAAATGGCACTCTGAGACATGAGTTCCATAGAATAAAGAAGCTAATTGGATTGTTGATCGTGAATCAGCTGCTTCAAAATAGCTGTTTGTATTTTTAAAATTGCAGCTATTGGCTAGGTTTGTGTTATCTGCTGAATCTATACGCCTTCAGACATATCTGTGATTTTACAAAGTTCAAGAACATTGAATTGTTACCGTATTGGCTTTTCCTTCATAGATTTGCCGATAAAGAAATTCAGGACGGTTTTCTTTTTATCGTATCTTGCTTGCAACTGATTTCAAGCCTCTTCATAATTAAAATTAGTATTTGGAATGAATCGCGTATTAAGTTGGTAGCCTCATCTATAAAAAAAATGTTTTAATAATTAAAACTTATGACAGTAAGATAATGCCTCGCTTGAGTGAACCAACGATTTGAGACCCTTGGCAATTTAACATCCTGACTTGTTTGGGTCAACATATAATTTTGAGATCCCATGAAAATGAAGTTGCTGAGCGTAGAAATTATTAATCTTACTGAGTAAATCAGCGTTGGGTAACTGAGGGACCTACATTTTTGACGAATTTTTCGGACAAAAACCGCCGTAGCATTAAAATACCTTGTCTCAAATTCATCATATTTATGGAGGTTTGATCGGGAATCGAGGGTAGATTGTTTTCATTGTCTTTAAACTTCGTGAACTATCTTTTCACCGCTCACCTAACTCGAACCACCAGATGCTTTACTAATCGATTACTAGCCAGAAATATATTAGATTTTATTTATTTAAATTCAATTGCAGATACGTTACCAATCCAGCCAGAAATCTGTTAGATTTTGTTTATTTAAATTCAATTGCAGATACTTGACCAATCGAGTACTAGCCAGAAATCTGCTAGATTTTATTTGTAAATTCAATTGCAGATACTTGACCAATCCAGCCAGAAATCTGTTAGATTTTATTTCGGTATGACGTACAACAACAAAAAATGATATTCACCCTCCGTTTGGAAATGGGGCATGACCCATTTGATACACTAAACATAAAGCTACTAATTTAACTTAGTCACATCTTACAGCAAGCTCTAGGACTTTTAAGATTTCATGTTATTTACTGAGAATCCAAAACTACCTAAGAAATAGGAACTATTAATACATATTTCACTCAAAATTCCAATAAGAAATTTTATTAACAGTGTATTCACTAATACATGTTTATATTTTGATATTTGTTGTACCCTTCACTATTGCTAAGAAATTATTTTTCTGTCAGGCTCACGAAGTTGCCAAAGTTTTTATTTTAGGTAACAGTTCGTTCTTATTCGATGAAATCTTAACTTCCCAATGCCACAATTTTTAGTTTCGGGAATAGGAGGATGTTTGGTTCAATTCGAAGTTATCATGATAAAAGAGTATTTTGGTAATCTTACTTTTTTAGGTATCTTACCATTGTTTTTGAAACAAAAACATTCTAGGAATTTCTACTCGATCATCACTTTCATACTCGACCGAATATCTGGATGTTCTAAAATTTTCGGAAGAAAATCAAACTAGCTATCAAACTTCACAAGAAACTATTTGTTGATAACCAAGTTGATAACATCGTAACAAGAATTTGCTCAGAAATATTCAAGAGGTGGCAGAAAACTGGAATTTTGATTCTTTGCTTTTGGAGTAGTTGGCTCATTATTATAGTCATCAAAGTTTTACTTTGTACTAAATAATATTTGTACTAAAAGTAGAAATACATGTTTTATCTAAGACTGTGTTCGAAACCAATGATAAATATTTTTTAGTACTAATTTTTGACATTGCTTTGAAAAAACTGCACACACCCAAATTATCATAGTTAATTCCTATGATAATTTGTGACAGCTACAGAATAAATTCATTATTTGATTTAATAGTGTGATTGACGTACTGTACCGATTTAACTCAATTGGCGTAGTTCTGCCTTAATAAATATACCATTAATGACATTTTTTGTCCAAGCGACTATCGATTTCTCGAAATTTATTGTAATTAAAATGAAGCAACAAAAATGTGAAGCGGGGAAACATACGAACAATCATTACACTATTCGAGCAGCATTATACAAATTTGTGAATGTAGGGGAATATTTTTCAAAGAAATGTCAAAAATGTGTACTAAAACATATTTATCATAGGTTTCGGACACAGTCTAAATTAGAAATATAAAAAAAAAAAAGATTTATAGCTGATCTAGCTCAAAATATTGAGTGGATTCATATTCCGTATCATTGATTGCGTTTTGTGCTATCTAGGCTAGAAATAGCTCTCAGGGCATTAAATAAATCTAGATTAATATAAATAAAATTAGTACTTATTACCACAATTAATTTTAGCTCTTATAATTTTTAATACACAAATAAAAATTACATTTTAAGTACAGTTAATGAATTTTCCACTTAAAAAAACAACTTTTGTTCGTCTATTAAATACAATAAGTACTATTTAGTACACATACCAACAAGTACTAATTTTAAATATTATTATCTAAATGTATAATGGCTCTGAGAGCTAGTTCTAGCCTAGATAGCACAAAACACCAAATGAAAGAAATGTAGAGTCAATAATGCTGAACATGTTTCCACTCAATATTTTGAGCTAGCTTAGCTAGAAATATTTTGTTTGAAGATATATGCATTTCTACTTTTAGTACAAATATTATTTAGTACAAAGTAAAACTTTGTATTTTGAATGCTCCTTAACACATAATAGTTTCGTATGGCTAGAAGTTAACATTTCCCAACAGAATTGATGTGGCCCTAATACATAATATGGCCACTCACTGTAGGTTAGCTTTGAAATTATTTCGCCGGGTATAGAGGAAATAGATAATAGATAATATAGAAATTATGTGCTTACAGATAGATAGAGAATACATTTTTTGACATAGTCAAATCATAATCCAACATCAATTGAATGCAAATTTTATTATTTCTATATGTACAAACAGACAACAACACAAATTTAACAAAATCCAAAATGGAAGTTTAAAAATGGTATAACATCTCATATTATAATTTATGTATCAACATACCCATAGAGTAAATGTAGTAATTCAATGACATTCGCGCGGATGGAAATAATAAAACACCGATGATTTTAATTTTTTGTTTGCAATTTTATTACAATGCATCTGTCGACGGTATGTACATACATATCTATCTACTCTTATATATGTAAGCCGTGTAGTTTGAACAAAAAAATAACCATAACAATAAAAAACGAATGTTTTGTTGTTTATTTACCTCTAAACTGTTAAGTCGGTATTATGACTTTTAGGTGGATGAGACACAAAAATTTATAATTGTATGCCGAATGAATATTGATTTGTGATCGATTTATGTGGATTGTGTGTTCGAATTTATTTTAATGAATTATTTTAGTACCTACATACCACATTGTATGGACGTGTGGATTTTTTGTTTTTTTTTAATGTGGTCACAGTTTAATAAAGGCGGTACACATTTACAGTAAATATTTATCTTTTGTTATCCTTTTTATGTACAATTTATATATCTTTAGTATTTCGTTACGTGTTCAATAAATCTTCAATTTTCCACACCTAAATTGCGGGTACCTTCAAGATGAATGAGATGCCGAAATTTTTAAACTATTGTGTATTTAATGTCTTTTTACCTATACAATTAAAACAAATTACTACACTTCTTAACAAATAAATAATTAACTAAATCAAATAAGTTCTTACGTTTTAAATAAGTATAGTTAACAGCAAAGCATTAAAATATATCTTAAATATCCTTTTATTTCTGTTAGATTTATACACAAGCAGTATCCCTCTCAAAGTACAATAATTTAATAAAATTAATTACATTGTGTAATTTGGACAATCGCAATAAATTTAATTTTAATTGTTTTATATATTTACTATATTTTATTTCTTAAATATACGCATATTTAAAGTAATAAAATTTAATAAATCGCTTTTTATTTTAATCATTAGTTTATTGTTTGTGAAATAGAATAAAATATATTTTTAATATTACGTACATATATACCATATGTACGTAGCACAGCAGTGTATAGTGTACGCGGGGGCTTTTATATATTTAAAATATATAAAATCCCATTAAAATATACGAACTCATTAAAAATACAAAAAAATTGTGTACATATGTCTACGTGTATCTACATAAATTTTGTGTGAAGTTAGTTAGTCGTATAATGAAACTATATACATAAACTATTTTATATTTGTACGTAAAGTTTTTAAAAATTATTGTTATAATTAAAATACAACTTAACCACAAATTTAATTTTTTTTTTTTATAGTTGTGTACGATAAATATTATAATTTGCGTTCGTAACGCTTCGGATAATTTATAAGCGCTATCAAAACATAGATGGCAGATAAGGTTTAAAAATCGTTGTTAAAATCTGATATAAGCTTTACCCTTCAAATTACACCTTTTTCATCGTTCACGTCTTCTATAGCAGTTTGCTTTCAAAAACTTAACAACTGTGCAAATATTGGACTGTTTTTTCCAGCTAGTACAGACCCAGCTTGATTGATTGATTGATCAGATTTTTTTATTTATCACAAGAAATACATTTTCAAGTTCATTTACTGCTTAAGTTCCTGGAAAGCTATTTCCGGTTCTTCAAAAATTTCCTAAATTTTAAATGTGCATTAACCCTTTATAATAACTATTCTATAAAATTAATTAAATATAAATTTAATTCTCTGAAATAAATTGTAAATTAACCTTTATGTACAACATATAAGTTAACATACATAAATAGTTTGATAACAATAATTTAACTAACTACCACCCCGCCCGTTGCGCCCATCTCCTTAGCCAATGCCAGTTTGGCATTGGCGATTATTTATTAATTTAATAATCTTATAAATACCAATATCAACATTAACACCAATACCAATACTAATACTAAAACTAATATTAACATTAATAAATTTAATTCAACTTAATTGTAACAAAGATTAATTTAATTTCATTAAATTCAGTGAAACCGAGAACCAAATTTACTTCACCATTAATTCTTTATTTAAAATAAAGCCTCCTTAAATAAAATATTCTGAAATTCGAGATGCATAAAAAATTTTAATTCTAAATTATGAATATTAAATGTAAATATCTTTGTTTTTTTGTTTAATATTTGAAACTTAAACTCTAAAATCAGTAACTAACAAATCTGAAACCCCATAAAATTTCATTTCCAAATCTATAGCTATTGACTATAGAAATTACCTCCAAAACAAAAATGAAAACAAATGCGAAATAATTTAAATTAGATCTGGAACTCATTAAATAATAACAGCTATAAATTGTCCATACTAAATTAAATAAAATAATTTGAGTATCCACATTAGCATGTTCTGATTAGTACAGTATATGGCAAACAATTAGCAGAAATATATGAATTACCTCATAAACTTAATTATACGTTTAAACCTACTATCTGCTAAACAAAATTCCCACTATATGAAGGTATATACATTTAAATTCAGAATCATTTTAATTTACCTTGCCCCAACCAAATGTTATGAACAAACTATTTGAATTCAAAAACTCTTCACCTTGGACGATTAAAAAAATAAACACCAAATCTCAAACTTCAAATTCCAAATTCCGAACTTCAAACTTCAAATTCCAAATCACAAACCTCAAATTCCTAACTTCAAACTTCAATTCCTAAATTCCAAGTTTCAAATTTTAAATTCTAAATTCCAAATTCCTATTTCCAAATTTTTTACCAAAGCAAAATCATAGCTACAAAATAAAATAAAAGAAATAACAAAAAAATTGTTTTTACACAATTCATATCACATATGTATGTATATGCACATGTATGTACATATGTATGTATATACATATATTGACTAATACATGTAGTATGAAAATACCTTTCTAATACGGACAGACACAAAGTTAATCGCGATTTTCATTTATCCCGATTGTCAAAAATTGCGTTGTGAAAACGAAATAATCCAGTTTTTTGTGAAAATTATGTAATGACAGTCGTCTGTCATTACACGATTTTTACCTAAACCGGATTATTTTGTTTCCACAACGCGATTTTTGACAAAAATGACAACTGAAAATCGCGATTAACTCTGTGTCTGTCTACGGTATAACGGCACCTAGCAGTACCGTTATTATTTTTTGAACACATTTCTCCTTGTTCAATTTATTTCGCATCCACTTTCTATTAATTTCACTTTCCACTACACTCATTTAATATATTCACTACACATGAAATTAATTAAACAAAATCACACGCGATATTATTTAATTTACGCGAAACTACTCACTACTCACAAAAAATCACTCACGAAATTTAAATTATTGTAAATTAAATTAAAATATATAAAATACCAAATTAAATAAATAAATTAAAATCTCCAAGAAGTCGGCAAACTTCATCTTCGTGAATAACAGCTATCATTATATGCTCGTTGAATAGTATATGTACTATTATAATTCGCAACTGGCTTTTTTCGGCATCTAGAATTTTGTAAATTTTTCCGAACTGATGAACATTTTTTAACAAAATTATCAAATTATGAAATTGCCACCAACGAAAATTTCAATAATTTATGTACATAATACTTTGAAAATTTTTAATTCTACGATCAAATAGTTTGATCAAGAAATAACATTTATTTTGATAAGTATAATTTACAAAAGGTCGAATTTGACTTGTAAAACCTATATATGTATTTTGTTGGGCACTTATGCGGTATTGTGCCTCATGCCAATATTTTCGACTAAATTTTGAACTAAACTAAACTAACTAAATACAAATGTCATTCGCTCACTAACTAAATACAAATGTCATTCGAAGTTTTTAAACAAATACAAATTTTTTAACTGATAATTAAAAAATGATATTGCCACACCATTTGTTTACCAATAGTTAGTTGCAAGTATGAATTAAATAAGAGATGACTTAAAAAAAAAATAAAAGGAGACAATTATATCCGAAAACACCTAAGAGTATCAGCTGATATTCCCCATACTCTTTGAGAAATACTTTTGGAACAGCAAACCATGAAAGGTTTCAAATTCACGTTGAGGTCCCGAGTTTCTGTGTTCCTGTATTGTTGCCTGTGGAGCGAGCTATCGGATTACTAGTGTAAGCTTCAACTTACCGAGATATTCAGTAAGAACAATTGTTCACAAAATGCTAGATATGATTGTCAAACTGGCATCAAAAGTTATAAAATTACCAAGCTTGGTTGCAAATGGGACCATTGGAGAAAAATTTTTATCGGCGATCGGGAACTTCAATCTTTTTGAAAGCACTAGGTGCTTAGTAGTGCATATAATTAGTTTACATAACAAAATTTAATCACGTGCAATGTGCATAGCAAGGCCCAAAGAATTATCGAAAAGCACGATGGGGAGCATTTTTTCTAAAATTGCTGGAGCTGAATATTATAAATTATGTGAAAGTTATAACAGCTTGTTGTGTAATGCACAATATTTCGCCGGCTGAATGCGTAAGTGTCCTGCATCCATTTTTAATTTTATTTCGACTTTGTTGGAGAAAATTGAGTTTCCGGTTTTAATTGAAAGTAAATTTAATATTTGTTTTTTGTAAAATATTCGGAAATGCTAGAAAATTCATTCAATCTTCATCAAAATTTTATTTGGTAAGTGAACAAATTTTAGCTGGAAATTTAAAATTCGATTTCTCGAAAAATGGCGTATAGGACACTTAAGCATTCAGCCGGCGATTTGTCTGTACCTTAGACCATACAATAGAATCAAAGTGACGTTTCCATATTATAAAATTGTAAAGTAGCTTGTCTCCAACATCTGTAGATAGAGTAAAGTAGCCTTGTGACCGACAGGGTAACTATAGCAAGTATAATCAAAATTAGTACACACAGATGTCACTACAAAATCCAGTAGATACATTTAGTAGCAACAGATGTCACTGCAAATTTAAATTTACATATAAATAAAATAAAAAACGATAATTCAAAAAAATTATTTTATTGACCCATAAAATGGATAATTTTAGTTAATCTTGTTCTAACATAACATTTATTATTTAGATTTATAAGATTTACGATGGAAGAAGTTACAGTGGCATCTGGTGGTAATAAATAAATTTACTTAATTTGGTAGCGACTAGCGACATCTGTGAGTACTAATTTTGATTATACTTGCTATAGTTACCCTATCGGTCACAAGGCTACTTTGAGTTGCAGATGTCGAAAACAGTTAAAAGCCATTGCTGGCGGTCAATTCTATTCTATGGTCTAGGGTCTCTACGATAATTCCGAGTCAGAGCCGGTTGAAGAAATATTAGATGAATACTTTGATAATCCGAATAACGGTCCAAGTTCGGTGAGTAACGGTGAAACAGCTCTCGAATTTCGGAGGATGCTGTTGCAGAAATTATTACCGTAGATTAAGGAATCTTCTTTTTTTCTGTTATACATATGAACATACAATAATATAACATGAATTTATTTAATATAAAATTATTATTATTTATTTACCTACACGGAAAAAAAATTATAGGAGACATTTCTATAATTTATAGGAGCCCACAGGATTGTGGCCTAATATAGGAAAGTATTTTACTATAACACATAGTTAATTTTAAGAGACGCGAATACAAATTGTTACCATTAAAATAGTAAAATGTACCATAAAAATAGTAAAATGTACTATTTTAGTAATAAGCCCTTCCTATTTAGTAAAGGAAAATATGCATTTCAAGTTAATATTTATTGCCATAAAATTGTTATTTTCCCCAGCATACTTTTGTAGCGATTGCAATGTTTAATGGTGTTGGTGCAGCGTGCAGGTCGTCATAGGAAATATATTAGTAGTAATGACATTCACAGTATTTTCGATTTGGCAAATCATAAAAATGCCAATCACTTCATCATAATATATCTACTGGAAAAAGTAGAAATATCATTTGTCATTACCCCTCAAATGCTTATTTTGAAATATCTGCAATTTTTAAGTACAAATTTCTCATATTTAGAATGATAAGAATGTCACAAATAAATCAGATATACAAAAATTACACTTTAAACTACATATGCACTGAGAGAAAAAAAATATAAAATTGTTAAAAAAACCTTTGATATCATTAATTTTTCAAGATGAAAAGTGCCTATTGACGGTTTCTTTTAAATCATGTATAAAAACTTTTAATTTTACTAAAATTAAACGTTGTTAATTCAAGAATATTCGTTATCAAATCATCGCCGAAACGTAGTTAAATATATTCTGTTGCTTATAAAATCATACGTGAAGCATTTTTAACTCAACAATTTTATAAGTCAAATCATTGATGAAACGCTGTTAATAATTTTTATTTATTTTTTAATCATATATGAACCACTGTTAACTCAACAAGTTTTCTATTTAAATTATAGGTGTAGCGGTATTAATTTAAAGTTCTACATAGTAAAGTCATACATGAAAAATGTTTAATTGAACAATTTTTTCTAGTAAAATTATCGACGAGGCGTTGTTAATTCAACAAACTTTTAAGTAAAATCGTAGGTGAAACGTTGTTAATTCAGTCAACTTTTAAGTAAATTCGTAAGTTAAACGTTGTTAACTCATCAAACTTTTAAGTTAAACCGTAGGTGAAACGTTGTCAATTCAACAAACTTTTAAGTATAATTGTAGGTAAAACACGTTAATGTACATAATATATGTAGTATATATATATATATATATATATATATATATATATATATATATATATGTATATATATATATATACTTATATAATGTCATATTAGTGATTGTCAAGAAAGAAATATTACGAAATATTAGTTATTTCAATGAAATTAGATTTTATTAAATTGGATAAAATAAAAAAGTTTAATTATTTGTTATTTATTTTTAAATTTTATTTTCAAATCAATTTTTGTCTTTATTATGAGGAAAGCCATTTGGAAATATTCCAAACATTATGAATTGTCTATACTTCCAATAGGCATAAAACCTCATGTATTATGTTATTGTAATACATTAATATTTTATATTAATAATATTGGTAGGTAATTTTTTTACAAAAGTTCAAAATACATGCATATGCAATATTGCAACTTATAATTATAATAAATAAAACTATGAAAAATATAAAATGTTACAGTTTAAATAAACATGAATCAGCATTTCATTATAAAATAATAAATTATTTATTTATTATAACTAATAAATGAGTCATATTAATTTAAAACTGTATATAAAATAGTATTAAACTAAATCTTAATTTTAAATTTTAAAAATTAGACAAAATTTTTTGTTATTTACTTTTAAAGGTAAGCCATTTGGAAAATAATAAGCAGTTTCTATACATACGTATGGATAATTAATTATTTGTAATCAAAAGCTTAAAACTAATATAATTAATAAACTAGTATTATTAGTTATAAAATTAAATTGTAATTATTGGTTAAATTACTTCATAAATTCATTTGAAAAATTATAAATAATACCTTACTTAATTAGTTTACAATAATGTGTTGACAAGGCTTCATTAAAATTTAATGTAAAATTATACATATTCAAAAATAATACAATAGAAAAATGTAAATTTGTTTTAATTATTATGCATTTAATAAGACAACTCAATCTGATTATTTCTTATTCTAACTTTAAAATAGTTGCCTTTTAACATTTCAATATTTACATCTAACAATCGATACAAAATCTTACAAAAAATTATTTCTAAAATATGTTTTGCCATTATTAATTTGATATATGTATATGTAGTGGAGAACTCGTAAAAAAATCTATATGTTTTATACAGTATTCCTCCTTTTGATTACCTACTTCGTAGGACTGAAAATGTTCATCAAATTGTTTTATTTCAATTAATTTGCATAGTATAAAAATTTGTTTATTTTCGCAGATGAAATGAATTATTCTAAACAACTGTAAAATATTTCGAATTTTAGATGTTAGGTAATATGATTTTTTGTAAATATTTCCTTTATAAACCAGGTGATTACTAATTGAAATGGATTTGCAATTATTAATATCATTTGCTGTAATTTTTGGATAGTAATATTGGGCTGTCAAATCTAAATTTTGAATCGCTGCAAATTCATATGATGATTTCAATCCACTCTCATAATCTTGCAAGAATTTTGCAAACTGAATACCAGCTTTAACAGATAATGAATATGCAGGATTCATTCTAGAGGTGATAGAGTTAAAATATATTTTTGCAGCTTTATGCTTTGCTTCAAACCGCATACACCATAAATATTTAAGAGGACCACAGTTTTTTATAGCAGTAATATAATGCACCAAAAAATGGTATTTTGGTTTAAGTGTGGTATCGTATAAGGATTTATAAAGCATATGATGTTTGGAAATTACATCTTCCAAGTGATTCAATTCTGCAAGCGTGTACGATGGTTTTAAAAGAAGATCGACCATTTCAACAAGTAATATCAATAACTTCCAATGTGAATTATTTCTAGGAATCAAATCTCCTATAAGAAGAGGAAGAAAATTGATGAAATTAAGGCTTTCGCTAGCAGTCATTTTAAGGTTGCAAGAATTTAGTTTATTAGGGTTAATTGGAGGTGATAAGTTACCAATCTCGGTATCCCCATATTGGAATAGATCTTTCCTATTATTTAGAATACTTATTGTAATTAAATTCTCAGAAATTAGACCATTTAAAATATTACATACATCATAAATGCCCACTCCCTCGAAAATGTCATGCATTATATCGAAGTATAAATTATCTGTAACATGAAATGACTTTAATTCATTAAAAATACAAACTGATTTTATACCGGTTTCAGTAAAATTATTAGCTGACAAATCTTTGGCATAGTTGTCTTTATTTCTAAAGTACAGAGGTTCTTCACAAGAATCTTTTTGCATATCTTTTTTAGACCGAGTACAAATTCTGCAATATCGCTTGGCGTTAAAAGATTGTACGAAGCCTAGTATGGTGTTTAATCCTAAATTATCCCCCACTATTACACCTAAGACAAAATGAACTTTAATATATCCGCTTTGAGTTTTAATTTCTATCCCATTTTCTAATTGTATTAATTCTTTCACCAAATGATGAAATGCAATTTCATTACCACAAATTTTTAGCTCTTTACTGCTTATAAAAGCTGCGTTAAATATAAAATCGAGTTTTGATAATAAGTATTGCGGCATAGTTGGAAAATTATAATAACATGCACATATAGAATGTGTGTGGCCTCCAAGAGGATTGTTAATTTGGAAATCGTCAAAATATAGTATGTAAGGTATTACATACTTCGAATTGCATTGTTTCACTTTTGATTTGAACAATTTTCCAGATGCGAAATTTTCTAATAGATTTCCTGTCAAATGCTTTTTCGTATTTTTTAACGTTTCTTCTAAAATACCAGGCAGTTCAAATAAAATTTTAAATTGAAATGTTAGCGGCATTATATAAATATTACATTTTCTTTCAGTTAATGTAGGATTACCACTCACAATCTTTTGAGATATAGCGCTGTTAACTATACATCCTTTCGGATATTCGTACAAATTATATTGTTTTAAAGTTTTAAAAAAAAGATGTTCTGTTTGAAAGTTTTTAAATGGATCTTTACAGAATTGTATTATTGACATAATCTCATTGTGTTGAGCACGATCAATAGTTAATCTTTCTAGCTGAATTGAAATAGAATAAAGCAGATCAGAAATCATATTTTGAATTTTAACAACCAAGTTTCTTGGCATTGAATTTTGGGCATATAATTCAAGTGATAATAGTAATGATTTTTTTACTAATGTTTTAATATTGTGTTCCGTGTCCGAAGATGCATCTGGATCAGGAGTACGATGATCACAAAGTAATTCTGTTAAAACACTTACATTACAAATTTGTGTCGATTCTGCAGGTGTTTCACAGCTATTTGATTTTAAGTCAACAGGAAAGCGTTCATCGAATTTGTGTGTGTTTTCCAAATGACGGCGTAAATTTCTAAAATTACCAAATTTTTGATTGCAGTCCAGTTGTTTACATTGTACTTCGTTTCTTGAAGAAAGCAAATGTATAATTTTTAAATGATCGACGAGCGTACGTGTTGCATCAAACCCTTCCAAACATAAAAAACATTTAAACATCTTAAAAAAATGGTGGCGTCGAAATGTTAAAGTAGAAACCAAATAATCTGAAAATACATAAAAATAAAACAATTAATTTTTAATTCTTATTCAAAATAATCGTTAATTTTACCTTGACAAATCTTTGAGAAATTAATATCTCTGCAGGTGATTCACAGCTACCTCAATTAAACCAACAAGAAAATTCTCATCAGATATGTGTGTGTTACGTGTTGAAGCAAACTATTCCAAACTGCAATTAAAAAAAAAAAGACCAATTCTAATTCGTATTAAAATTCATACCAAACATAGCTATGAACCAAACACATGAAAGTACAATAATAACTAACAATCTGAAAATAAAAAGAAAAACCAGAACAATTAATTTCTAATGCATATTCAAAATAATCGTTAATTTTACCTTGATAAATCTTTGAGGAATTAATAACTAAATAAATGTTGTAATATATATACGACTCTGCAGGTGTTTCACAGCTACTTCATTTTACTCCAACATGAAAATGCTTATTAGATTTGTGTGTTTCCAAATGACGGCGCAAGTTTCTAAAATCACAAAATTTTTGATTGCAAACTAATTGTTTACGTTGTAGTTCGTTCCTTGATGAAAGCAAATGTAAGTACAATGATGAAAGCAAATGTATAATTTTTTAATGATCGACGACCGTACGTGTTGCAACAAAATTTTCCAAACACACGAAACATTTAAACATTTTAAAAAACAATCGGCATATAAAAAATAAAAAAACAGAAAAATTCTAATTCGTATTAAAATTCGTACCAAACATAAGAACCAAACACATGAAATTATAAAAACCAACAATCTGAAAATAAAAAGAAAAAACAGAACAATTAATTTCTAATACATATTCAAAATAATCGTTAATTTTACCTTGATCAATCTTTGAGAAATCTTAATAACAAGGACAGACTTGGACTTTTAATATCAAATTTTGTTTCAATTTCGTAGAAATATTTTTGTATTAAATTCCAAACTCCTATACAAGCTGCGGGATATTTTAAATTTAAGACTTGATATAGTTTGAAACATGAATCTAAACACTCCAGGAAAGAATTAAATTCGTACAAAATTTTATCAAAATAAACATAAAATTGCGTAATATTGGTTATATTTCCACCAACTCCGATTATGAGCGGTTGCAGGGTTATACCTATATTATAGTATTTATTCGTGATACCTTCAATTTCTTTTTCCAAGTTATTAATTGAAATTAAATGAAGTACGAAGCTTTCCTGTGCATCCAAAATAGAGGCTTTTTTATTAATTTTTGTTTTTTTATCCTTAAAGCGTGCCGTTGGGAGAATGACTGAATTCAGCAGCAATGTAATGATCACATCTTCAGAATCCAATAGAGGAAATTTGTTATACAAAAATATTGTTTTATTAAATCAATTACATTACTTGCCAATATTACTAGCGCTATTAATTTTATTGAATGTTTGCCGACATGAAGGGTTGTTAATTGATACCGAATAATATTGTTTTAATCTAGTTTTAAAATGATCCCATTTAGAGAATAAACACAGTTTTTTATTTTGGTACAACAAATTAAAATCAATCTCGATCTGTAAATAATTGAATTAAGTACTTTTAAAATTATACTACAGCATCTTTGAAATTGTTACCAATTCAGGTGCTTTTGAGTGTTTAAATTTCGGCCAATCCAATAAAAATTCTGCTTTCTCTTTTAATTTTAAATCACGCTGTCTATATTTAAAGGTTTTCTCCCATTTATTGCAGATGTCTTCCCAATTGTTATTTTCTCTTTTTAAAAACGTCTTCAATGCCTCTGAGATAGTCTCGTCGATTTCGTCTTCTCCGTCTGCACTTTGAATTTCGGAATTTACAACATACGGTGGTTGTGATAGTTTTTTTCTTTTGGCCTTAATGTTCATGTATTTATCGTACAATTTGCCCGATGGATTTTTCTTGTTTTGCCTTGGGATGTAATAGTAATCCTATAAACAAAAATAAAGAATCTCCGTAATATTTTGTAATATTGAGCTAAGATCCGTTCACTCGTTTAAAATTAGGATATATTGAAAATTAGGTGATCCTAATTAAATGCTTAAGCATCAATACTTTGAAACACCGAAACGCCGAATTATACTTTTACCTGTACATCTCTTTCCGTTGGAAATATTTCAATAATTTGGTTTAAAATGTGTAAAAAATCGCATGGTTTTAACTCAATAGTATTCTTGTTGACTTCTTCTATAATAATGTTAATAATTTCTTGACGATGTGAATTTTGCAGACAGGAATTTTCTTCAAAAAATGTTGTAATAAATTTTCCGTTAATGTTGTTGGCTAAAAGGCTTCGAATATCCTAGTTAGTGAAAATTGAATTAATTTTTATTAAAATATCTTTCCAGTATTGGACTCTGTTTTGAAGTAGGTACGTACTTCTGAAGCCCTAAGCCTCTAAATAAATTTTCAACTATTTAAAATTTACTAATCAATTTATATTTATCTAACCAATAATAGGTGATGCAAAACGAGTATAGTATCAAGAGGTTTTTCCGGTTTAATGAGAAATTATTATATGTATGGTTATGGAATACAAAGTCCCCTTAAATTCAATGAAACAATAACATTGTTATAGCTTTGACCACAAAATTTATTCATCAAACCGGAATACATAGATTGCTCTCTTTGTGAACACACTATTTCAACTCAACTTTATATTTCTGTGGTCATAAATCATTAAGGCTTAAGGTGAGATAAGCCCTTTTAGGTATTATCTCAATTTCGAAATCTCCAGATTCGATTTCATATAATGTCAATTTTTTGTAATATTTCGGTAACTATAAACAACTGCAATAATCATTTATAAAAGCTAGAATTCAAAAAAACTCAAACAATTTTAAACGATTCTTAATTTTAAATACGTTTTCCTGAAAAATGCGAATTTGATACTTAAGCCATTATGATTTATGACCACAGATTTATTTATAAGTGAAATTTAGGAAAATATACCATTTATAATAGGCACTTACTTTTAAAGAGGGTTTAGATTTGCATGTGAGAGAAGCAGAGGAAGTTGAAGTAGAGGGTTCTTGTGAAGTTTTGATTTTTTCATCGATAGATTTCTCCATCCATTCTAAAATTTTTGTTGTGGCCGATAGTGTTTCATCTTCTATATTATACTGTAATAGTTAAAAAATATAGTAATTAATAATTAAATCACGCGAGATGCTTTCCTCTATAATACCTTTGCCTTGCGCCAAATTAATAATTTTTCCCTAAATTCAGCCTGTAGACCCAGAGGCATTATTGTTTTCGAAATATCTTCCTGCGATAAATATTTTAGACTTCGGTACGTAATTTCGGAAGCTACATAACATGTTCATAACAAAATTTAATTTAAGCAATTAGTGTCATACATTTTTTGAAGTTGCTTGATTTCAATTATCCTTAGCAAAATGAAATTTACTAAAATTCTATATAATTTATAACACATACCTATCAAATATGGCATTAATATTTCCAAATCAAATTCGTGCAGTAATGATTTTAATTGGAAGTTATCTAAGTCCTCTTCATCAGTCTGGCTCTCGAAGACTATTTCACCATTGTAAATTAATGGTTGTTGTTCTTCAGGGGTTGCTAATTTGGAAAGTTCTTCCGATTCGGTTAGCTCGTTACTATTTGACATTACTATTTTGTTTATTTCCTGAAATAAATTATATGATTCCGCCATTTTATTACTTTAAGGAGACTAGCTCCACAATTCTAAATGAAAGAAAAGAAACCTAGTAAATAGTTTAATAAAAACCTTTACACCATAGCATCAATTTACTTAAAAACAATTAATATACTGAAAACTATAGATACCCAATCCTATAATCATAAATTATCAGAAAATGATATGAATTTTAACTGATTTTCGAAAAGTATCCGGTAAAAGCTTACGCCAAAAACGGCGTTGGTTTACTTACTTGGTACGTCGGGTGACGTACGAAACATTATACTGCAAAGAAGAGAATTTTAAACTAACATAACCAACAACAAGCCGAATCCGGAACACAAAACATTACCACTTCCGAAGATATCGATTCTATCTATAAGATGTCGATATCTTATATGTTAAACCCGCAAACAAAATAATAGTATAAACATCTACATGCATAACACTACTAGAATTCCAAAATTGTAATGTAAAAATCAAGGATCAAAAGTTCTCGACAGAAGAAATAGAATACAAAAAATGAAATTCTAATACCATACAACGAGGTAGACATCTTACAAGTTAAACCTTAAACAATGCTCGACCTACTTTATAACAGAACAATACGAAACTAAAATGAAGTCAGGCTAACCCATGAGAAAGAAAAACTAAACAGTTCTACTGGGCACATATCATTAATCATCACCATAATAATCAAAATATTAGTCATTTTCTATAAATTTTGGCCAAATAAATAATTCAACATAATTTTTGAGGTTATATGTGTAATCCAGCAAATAATTATTGAGCACAATAATCTTCTCTCAATTTGCACATTTTTTCGTAGTTTGATTAAAATTAAAACAACATTTTATTTAGAAAAATTGAAAAATTTACCCGAAAAAATTGCTTGTATCGAAAAATTATTGAGATTAATCATAACAACAAAATCTTTAAAAAAGAATTGCATATTTTTATAAAATTCATTATGTTTGAATAAACTTTTCAAAAAAAGAAGTGTTCTTAAAAAATATACGTCGTGATTTTCTCGACGTACCCAGTAAACTTTAGCCCCACAAACTAACTAAGAGCTATTATTATATTACTGGATTACACAAATTCAATATAATTTTTGAGGTTATATGTGTAATCTAGTAAAATAATTATTGAACACAATAATCTTCTCTCAATTTGCACATTTTTACGTATGTTTTAATAAACTTTTCAAAAAATATACATCTTATGCTAAACACATAGACGCCGTTCGAAGCGCCGCTAAAATTAAAATACATGTGGTTTCATATTAGTGAATATATAGAATAGATCTATGTGTTCGCTAATATGAAACTACGTGTACATATTTTAATTTTAGCGTCGCTACGAGCGGTGTCTATGTGTTTAGAGCATTAAAAAAATATATGTCTTACCTGATTTTCTCGACGTATCCAGTAAACTTAAGGCCCCAAAAACTAATAAAATCTGTTATTATTTTACTGAATTACACAAATTCAACATAATTTTTGAGGTTATATGTGTAATCCAGTAAAATAATTATTGCGCATAAAGGACGGTATTCACGTACAATTAAATTGCGCAATAAAATTGTGTGACGCCAATATTGCACAATAAAATTCCAAAATCTTGAATAAAATTTGTGAATATCTGACGCCGCACAATTATATTGCTCAATTTAATTTTTCGTGAATACCGGCCTTAATAATCTTCTCCAATTTCACATTTTTTTATGTCGTTTTCGATTGATAAAAAAAAATAAACTCAGTGGAAAAAAACTAAACTCGCCATTTTTGAGTTTAGATTTTTTGGTTAATCGAAAACGACATTAGATGCCATACTACAAAACTATTTTTTCACTTTTTTACACAAAACTATTTTTGTACAAAACTATATTTTGCTTCTTTACACAAAACTATTTTTTCACTAATTCACTTTTTTACATGTAATGTAAATAGACTCAATCGAGCGAGCAACACAAACGAAATGATTTATTTCTTTTAATTTTATTTTTAAATGCACACGACACAACAGCACAAAACACAAAGCCAAAATGAAAACGACGAATGACGAATAATAACCGCCAATTACACGACATGTTACGAGTATAAAATCGTTATAGATCAGGAGAAAAAAGTTGTAGATTCATTAATAAACAATATTGATTGTATATATAAGAGAAAATAGAAATGCATTTAGAAAATTTTTATTTTAGGTTTTCGAAAATTGGATTATGGCGTAAATTAATTAACAAACCAGGCGTAGGCCCTTTCCAAAAGATATAGTTATTTATTTAGACATACTTATTTAAATAAGTATGTTGGCGAGGTAACTTAAAATAAGAACTATAAAAATGGTATGTATCCATTTTACTTTTTTCTGGTGCTGTGGCTTATATCACAATGAATTACTTATTGTTTTTAAATAAATATTAAAGACAATGAATTTATAGGACTTTCTTTTTGTGATATTATTTTTTTTTATTATTTTTAATTGGAAGACCGGTTTCGGATTTTCTTCCTTCGTCAGTTCCTTTTATTTTTGCAATGCTACTTAATTTGATTCTTATTTTTAAAATTAATTCATAAATTGTTTCGTGTCTTTTTTATCACCATGTCATAAATTTTGTTCGTTTTCGTGTTCACGAAAACGAACAAAATTTATGACATGGTGATAAAAAAGACACGAAACAATTTATGAATTAATTTTAAAAATAAGAATCAAATTAAGTAGCATTGCAAAAATAAAAGGAACTGACGAAGGAAGAAAATCCGAAACCGGTCTTCCAATTAAAAATAATAAAAAAAAAATAATATCACAAAAAGAAAGTCCTATAAATTCATTGTCTTTAATATTTATTTAAAAACAATAAGTAACTTAAAATAAGTATATTTCTATCGTATCGTTTTGTTCATTTCGTAAGGCCAACAATTTTTTATGTGCATAAAAAATCGAGGGCCACCTACAGGTGCAGCTGATGACGTATTACGTATTAAAACGCTTTTTTGTAAACAAATAAACTTCAATATAACAATCAACTGCCTCTGATGGTTTTTAAATAAAGAAGACAATTCGACTACAATTTAATTCCACTAAGTTTTGTATAAAAATTGACTCAATATAATTTTCGGTTATTGTATTCCTTTAATAATCTTAAATTGCTTATAACCGAAAGAATGATTGTTTATAGTAACATATATTCAGCCACCGACGACTCGTTTGATTTTTTGAAAAAGTGGCTCTTTCATGTTTACTAAACCTTGTTTTGAGGCAACGCTTTGTTATCTCAATGTATTTATTGTTGGTGCGTACATCGATTTGTGGTATTATATCATAGTCAAATAAAGAAATGGTAAACGGAACAGGGGCCGATCCTCTTTTTTACGCAATATTCCGATTTGATTTTACAAAACTTCTTATTGATAATTAAGTTATCTCTAAAAAAATAAAACATATCAGTTATGTATGTAATGAAGTCAAAATAAAAAATATCTCCGACTAGATTAATGAGTATATGAGATTAACAATTTTCATCAATACGGTTTTCCAACCCAATAAAGCATTTAAATTCATTGTATTAAATGTTGAATTATATAGCAAATAAGTTAATTTAGAAAAACTGTAAAATCATATGTAAACAATTTTGAACCATACAGGAAACTATTTGAAATATGGAGAATTTTATGTTTCAAAATTCAGTTTGTTAAATCATAATCGTTGCACGATAAATTCATTAACAAATATTATTGATTTTTTTTAATAACGTACATTAATAAATTAACTATTTTTGTCTATGGCTTTCCAACCCAAAAAAGCATTTAAATTCATTGTGCTGAATGTTGAATTATATAGAAAATAAGTTAATTTAGAAAATTGTTCGTAAATTGTAAAATCATATGTAAACAATTTTGATTTATACATGAAACTATTTGAAATATGTAGAATTTTGTGTTTCATAATTAAGTTTGTTAAATCATAATCGTTGCGCGATATATTCATTAAAAAATATTAATGATTTTTTTATTATCGTACATTAATAGATTAACTATTTTCGTCTATGGTTTTACAACCCAATTTTTCTCTCAGTGTGGGATTAATTCAATTTTCCAATCATTACAATGTTCATAAATAAAAATGTAATTTAAATAGACAATATTTCCATATAACTTCATATAGCAAATTTTTGTTACAGCCTATCACATATTTCACTATTGTCCGCTTAAGGCGCTTTTTAAACTTTTCCATCCGCCAATTGATTTCTTTTTTTGTGTTGCGACTTTGCCTGCAACCGACTAACCAGCACAGTATTCTATAGCGATCTATGGCGTTTGAATCTGAAGGTATCGAGTTCGAATTCCGACAGGAGTCGGATGCGTTTCCTTTAGTAATGAGTGTGATATTTGGCAGTAGAATGGCATAAACTATTTCGACGAATGATGTAATACATGAAATTATAGGTTATCGAATACGCTGGGTCCGCCACTCGGTTCTCTATCGACGATAATGGCTACTCATCTTAGAGAATGCAAACATATTCTGTCTGACGGTTTATTATTTTAAAATGTAACATGCAAATGTTAGTTCGTCAGTGAAATCGATGGCGCCAATAACATCTAAAACGGTATTTTTATTAGTAAATGGTAATATCATAAAATCTGATCTACCGGAGAAAACCAAAAACGGTTAAAATTATGGCTCATAAGAGGTAATGAGTTGGCTCCAAGAAGGTCAACATGTAAAAGTGAATCTTTTCAAAAAATTTAATCTAAAATTTCGGTTTCATTTGTGTATATGTCACAGTTTCTTTACACACCAATACACAGCAAATTTTCGATAATTCTGAATTTTTCCAGTAACCTTTACATATTTTATTTTCCAAATTTACTTCGGTCGAAATTTGTGTCGGTCCGTTGTGCTGGATGTGTGGACGTCTGGCTTTCTGGATGTCTGTACTATGGTATCTCGAGAACGGCTTGTCCGATTTGGAATTTGTTTTCGCCAATCTGTTTCTATGGTCAAGGCGGATATTTAAAACGTTTTCGGACACTGTACGTCAAGAGGGTAGGGTACCTGCCATACGAATTGGCCCAAAACTCCTGGTTATATAAATATTTACGATTTTTTTATATATGCTGGTTTGATTATTGAATTGGGCATTCAATTTGAAGTTGATTTGAAGGTTAAGTTAGGGGCCAATTTGCGGGTTGAGTTGGAGTTTAGTTGGGGTTGGATTAGGATATAGTGAGCAGTCAACTAATATTTTTTATGTGCTGGTTTGAGTTGAGTTCCGTTTGCGCATTGAATTAGGGCTGATTTGGGGTTGGATTAGGCTTTAGTGAGCAGTTAAACTGATGATTTGTGATTTTTTTTATAAAAATTTTATTGGGATTCAATATCTTATCCGATTTCGATGAGATTCAGTATTTCCAATAGAAATGGGATTCTTAAATTATTTTTAGATGAAGTTCTGGAATAAGGCCAAGTAAGATGGAACTTACCCATTTCTCAACCGATTATGATGAAATTCGACATGTGTATTGGAAATGGGATTATAAAATGAGTTTTGGATGAAATTCTGGAATATAGAATAGCCAAGTAGGATGGAACTTGCTATTCCTTAACCGATTATTATGAAATTTGGTGTATACCTTGGAAATGGTATTTTATAATGATTTTTAGAAACAATTCTAAAATATGGCCAAGTATGATGTAACTTCCCTTTTACTTAATCGATTTGGAGGAAATTCAACTAATGGGTTGGAAACTGCATTCTTAAATGATTTTGAGATTAAATTTTAGAATATGGCCAATTAGGATATACCTTAGGTATTTTTAACCGATTATGATGAATTTTGACGTTTCCAACTAATAGAAGGAAATGTGACCCACAAATTATTTTTGGTTGACGTTGTGAGGAATATGTTTATATGGCTTTTAACCCTTAGCGGCCACAAGGGGTTAATATGTACCCCAGGCCAAATCACCTTAATTTAAGTTATCAAAAACTACGAAAATTATACTTGTCGCGCCATATATGGGTTGTCGAGGAATGTAGGTTACTTGCATGGTACAAAGAAGGAAGAAAAAGTATTAGTATTAGCTATAAATGATGAATTTTGGAAGGAGTAATGATTTTTCAATCCTAATGATTTTTTTTCTGAAAAACGTCATTTTTCCTGACTTTGCGCATAAATAATTTTTTTTTGTCGAATTATCTTGATATTGGCTCTTGTAAACCATATTAGAAATTGAAAAACATGTTTCAGAATGTCCATGAATATTTTGGAATCTCAATATTGTAAATTTGTCTTTCTAGAACGATTTTTTGACTGGGGTGAAAAATCACCCCAGTGTGGCCGCTATGTTACGGGAGCGAAGTGTGGCCGCTAAGGGTTAAATTGTTGTCTGATGAAGTTTCTGTAAATCATGCAGCTATTGATGATTCTTTGAGGCAGCGTAAACGTCTATTTCAATTGCTTAACATGGCTGTAATATTATAATGTGTGGCGGACACGCGCTGAAGAATTCATTATCTATCGTATCATTTTAGAATCACATTTCCATCGCAAATTATGAATTTCATCATAATCGATTAAGGAATATCCAAGTTCTATCCTAACTGGCCATACACCAGAATTTCCTCCAAAAATCATTTTAGAATCCTATTTCCAGCACACTTGTCTAATTTAATCATAATCGGATGAGAAATGGGCAAGTTCAATCATACTTGGCCATATTAAAGAACTTCATCCAAAATCATCTTAGAATTCCATTTCCAACACACATGCCAAATTTCATAATAATCGGTTGGGAAATAGATAAGTTTTATTCTAATTGGCCATTGTAAAACCTGTACATGTGCAAGATATTTAAACAGATCCATACGCCTTGACCAATTTGAACCAAATTTTACACAAATATTGTTTTGGAGGTTAAGCTGAAGACTGATTTAAGAGATTCAGTTTGTGATTGATTTGGGAGTAGACTTAATTTTGAAGATCGAAATCATGATCCCGTTTAAGTCAGGGCTACAAACTTACGATGGTTAATCTGTAAGCGAAACTATTTCCTCAAATGAATGAAACTTGTTGTGAATTAAAATAAATATTTTCCGAATTGATTGAAGCATTTTCCGAAATAAACGAAACAAAATTAAATAAATTTAAAAGCAATAAGAAATTTATTAAAAGTTAGACGAAATTTGAGCAGTCCGTATAGCTGTGACTGTTCCCACTCTTCCTTTGATCACGCCTTTTAAATTTTATTCTCTCATAGTGCGCTATAAATTGACGTCTGTTGATCTTTGAGAAGGTTTTTTCTTTTGTATAGTTGCAGTTAAAACGGAGGAAGAAACATTGTGCTTCTTATTTGTCTTTCACCTGGATAAATTAACGACAAAATCATAAAGATAAATCATTATCATGAAATAATATCGAATGGCACATATATCGGAGTTCAGTCGTGAAGAATTCTATTTTTGATATTGATTTTGAATTTATGTAATTTATAAACCACCAGGAAGGCCTATCGTCTAGTCCATTTCACAAACGGCTTCTCCGAAGAAATTTTTTTTTTTGAATCTTATTGGTTTAACTGTTGCTGGCTAAAAATAATGACTAAAATTAAAGTGTTATTCTGTGTCAAAAAAGTACACGAATTTACAAAGGGATGAGTTAGTTATTGTTCGTGTCTGCCCAATTATGATCAATTTTTTTAGTTTAGTCCAAGGGAATGGACGGTATGTATGACCTGACCTTTTGAGCATTTTTGTGGAGTACATCAATTTTAAAATTCTTATAAAAATTTCTTATAATTATTAATTATTCAGCCATTAGCTGTATGGCTTTTGCGGAATTATAAAAACTTACACTGGAGTGAAGTATGTACCTATTGTTAAATCGAAAAAAAAAACTTTAGATTTACGTAAATTGAATCTGATTTTTAGTTGTAATACCCACTATAATAAATTCATAAGAAACACATAAAACTAAAATTACGGGGTGTTGTTTTGGAACGAAAGCATTACAGTTATTATTTATTAAATATTCACTCATTACTCACTAATATTTCTTTCACTATTTACTCATTATTGATTCATAAATCATTCGTTATTAACACGTTGTTCACTTATTATTCCCTGTTTAATTCACTCATTATTCACCCGTTATTGTATCATTATTCACTCATTATATGATTTTTATATCTTTATATCTGAATATTCACGATTTGTTTTATTACTTATTATTCTTATTCAGTCATCATCCTATCATTATTCACTTAATACATTATTCGCCACTTAGTCATTATTCACTCAAAATTCATTGATTAATCAGTTATTATGCACTAATATTTCATTTAGTATTTCCCAATTAATCATTTAATATTCATTTATGATGAATTCAATCACTATTCATTCATTATTTACACATTTTTCGCTCAATATTCAGTCATTGTTTATTTTTTGTTCATATTATTCACATAGCATGATGAATGATTGCAACGAAAGCAATGAAAAATTAATAATACGTAACGAGTGATTAATGAATAGTCAGTGAATAATGAGTACATACTGAGTGAATAATGAGTGACTAATGTGTGAATAATAAGGTAAAAGTGAGTGAATAATGGGTGAACAATTAGTTCCCAAATAAAAAGTGAATTCTGAGTGAAAATGAGTGAGTTATGGTTGACTTTGGAGTGAATCAGTGTACAATGAATGAATAATTAATGAAATATTAGTGATTAATAAGTAATAATGTAGTAATCCACTCTTTTTCAATCATTATTCTCTCTTTATTCTGCTTCTAAAAATTGTCGACGATAACTTGGAATCTTTGTATTAAAGCTGTTAAAATTGTATAATTTATTTGTAAATGGACGATATTTTAAAACATACAGTTTTCACTATAAATAGTGGAAACGGGATGTTTTTTAAGAATTTCAAAAATTGCTAAAACACCATTTTCTTACATAATTTGGTAAAAAGGGAATTATCGATTTCGTCGCTCATCCTCAAAATTCAGTTTTGCACGAAACTGAAAAGTCGCTTTTATATAGGTAACAGTTTCCAAACTTTATTTTCCAACACTTTTTCAAAAGTTTATTCAGAAAGCAAATAATCATAATCAGATAATTTTTAAAAGTATAATAATTGGAAATTGCAGCATGTGGAAATTGGTTTAAAGTTAAACTAAAGTATCTAACAACTGTCTCTATACTAGGAATCAGAATCATGCATGTGTAGTGAAATCGCGTGTAGTTTTCAATTAATTGCAGACGTTCTGGTCCTATCCACGGATGTGATACAGAAACTTCCTTAAATAAGAACACTCAGTGAAATTGGAATGAACGAGTGAACAGGAGTCCTCTTTGTTTTCATCTGAAAGACATTGCCTTTACAAAATGTGCGAGCACTTTAACAAACCTGTTTTGCAAGCAAAGCTAAAAAAAAAACCGCTAATTGAAATACCGGTACAGGCCATTCGTGCACGGAGGCAATAAAAACTCATGAGAAAACTGTACATCACAGACAACAAATTGCAACAAATTAAATTGCATACTTAAGGGATAATTCATTTTGGCTGAGCTTTACAAGTTTCAATTCCTTTTGTATCGGCTGTTTTTCAAAATGATAGCCAAGATCAAGTTTTGGTGATCAGACAAAAATCAGAACTACATATATACATCAATGTAAAGGAGCTTACAGGTCAAAGCTTTTGTATCCGAAATTATTTCCAAACCAAACCAATTTTTTAATCAAAATATGAAATACTAATTAAACCAAATGTATAAGTTTGATAATTTAATCTTCTATAAGCTTTTGGCCTGTCTGAGTATTGATTTATTGATAGTTTTGTTTAAATATTTAAATTCCAACTAAATTTCTAAAATTTCTACTCTCTAGTTTAGAAGAATTTTCTCTCGCCCTCTTCTATTTCATACAGAGTCACATTTTTTTATGTCGATGAAGTTGTACGTGATTTAGTGTGGATTAAGTGTGTTGGAGTACGAAAGGTAATTACTGAAATTCGAGAAAAGAGCCACGCTTTTGTTATTTGGTCGTAGACCTGACAGTAATGGCATTACCAATTCCACTGCCAGAACTGTGAGCTCTGAGAGATGGACCACCTACGGGTGGCTCGGAATCGAAACTGACAAGATTAAATTTATAAAAACCGTTTAGTATTAATTAAGTTGACACTATGAATATTGAATTTCCCATATAAATTTCGAACCACACCGGATGCAAATTCAACTTTAACCCAATCACTTTGGTGAATGCATTAAATTTAGCAAACTATTTTATTGCAACTTAACGTCCTTACAACTGTTAAAAATAAAGCAAAAATATTGAGCGCATTTTATTACACAAATTTGCTAATAAATTATATTACTGAGTAATTAAAGCGCGCGAGTTCAAAGCCAAAATATAACATGAAACATATAAATTGCATCTAAAAACATTTTTTTTTGAAGTCTGTTTCATTTCATCTATGTTAATTCTAAGAAATAAATTATCCAAAAAATTTAAAATTTACAAAATTCCCGCTGAGATATGTTTTTCAATTAATTAAAAAAAAAAAACACAAAATTTAATGTCAGAATTATTATTATTATTACGAGTGGAAGCATAAATCTATCAAAAAAAAAAAAAAAATTATGCTGCGTGATTGGATTAGGTGGATTTTGCTTAGATATAATAAATGAATTTTGGATTAGCATATTAACGCTTCTTTTGAACAGGTACATAAAGTTGTGGCATGTGTGTGATCGTATACATATCAAAATTAATAAAAAAAACTCTTTATGACTAAATGGATCATCATAATTTGGTGGGTGGCTTAACTTCAAACGATCAAAGATAAATTGCCGATGTTTTGTGAATATCAAATTAATTTCTGTGTTTTTAATAATAATCAAATGTGATTCATTCTAATTGGAAATATATCATTTGATCGATAAATAATAATTTTGTTAGTCGAGCTACTCGCCGTTAGATGATGCTTAAATATTCGTAAATCGCATTTTTTATACAATAAATTAATAATAATTATCCGCAATAACATTTAGTAATTAACAAATCCGCAAATGCCTGGCTTTTAATCGCATCAAACCGAACGAAAATTATCCAATTGACATTCAAGTAAATTTAATTGTATTAATTAATAATTTACAAGTGACATTGTGAAAATATGGTGTAAATTATAATTTAATTAGATTTATAATTGAAATCAATAAAATTGTTAATTACAATAATTTTTATAAAAAGGTCAATCAGATTTATGTATGGGACTGTAACAAGATATGTCAGTATATTGTTTTAATTATTAGTCGCGATTTATAATTAAATTATTAATTTCGATAAAAAAAAATTGTTGTAATAAATTAAATCCATTTACCGTGTTTTATTATTTTTTTTCCATTTCATAAACATGACAATCACTTAATTTATTATTATTAATTTCATAAAAAAATTTTCTATATATAAAATAAATTGAATAAATGAATTTATTATTAATTTATTATAAATAAATTGGAAAAATTGTTTGTTGTGGAAATATTAACATGTAACACTTTTTTTATTGCAGCTTTTATGTATGTTTGTCTTTTTTCAAGATTTAATTACATTTAGGTTTTAGAGGTTGGAGAGTTATTGCAAGATTTAATTAAGATATGAAGAATGATTAGGTGTGATTTATGGGTAATTGTTACACTGATAATTTTATTAAATGTGGAAAATGAACAAATTGATATGATATGATGAAATTATATGATATGATAGAGGCGTAAAGGCCATTGTATGAATACAAATAAATAAACATTAAATAAATATACTGAAGCTTATCATATTCCAGAATTATATGGCCCCGGGCTAGTGGGTTCTACCCGGGATTTCCCGGGAACAAAATCTTATTTATATAAGCTCTCTTTTATATAATAAAAACTTGCCAGAACATTTTAAAATTCTATCAATCCTATTTAAGTATAAAAACCACAGTCTATGGCTGAAATTCTGTCTAAACTATGTGCATTGGATGAGTTTTATTCCTAAATTTGAATTGTTACATGTAACAAAAGTGAAACTACTACATGCTTCAACCGCGGGACCCAAAAATAATTGGAAAATAAAATAACCATACATACTAAGAAGATGAAAAGGAAATAATATTTCTGGAAGAACATTACCTAAATGCAGGAACTTACCTTTTGGAGCTATAAGCAAAAAACATGTGAACTAGTTAATGGCGTTAGCCGCTTATTGGCGTACATTTTATCGTAATGAGCTCATGCTCAAGATAGAGTGTGCACCTATACCAAATTTGTATGTGAATGAATAAATAAATAAAATAAAATAAAGTTTTCAATTGGGGTCTGGTGTATGTGCATTTATAAGAGAAAGTTTATGTTCCGGTGGCTTTCAACAACCTAAAACAAAACGATTTGATGAAAGTCATACATGATTACTACGAATCGGTAAAAATAGAAACCTTTACAAAAAAAAACAGAAACAAAAATTCCGGCCAATTATTAAGTTTGACCCTTGATGAATGAATGAGTTTCAAAAACCGACGTTATTTGAATGTGAATGTACGTTATTCTAATGGTTCATAAGACAATCACAGCCTGATACGAATTTATAGAAGTTGTACGGCTGACGTTTTAACAAATCCACTCGAGCGGAACCTAATTAAATTAGTTTCGAGATCAGCTTAAACGAGCTTATAGCTGTAACAACAGATGGAGCGTCCCTAATGCAAACATTTGGCACAGAATCATTAATCATGATTCATCAACCATGCTCAAATCATGGTATTATTTCAAATCAACGTATCAAAACCCAACATTAATATTGATGGCGATCTACTCGATATCCTCTTCAGAGGAACAAGAAAAAAATACTGAAGAAAACTACGAAGAAAATGCGTGGAGATATTAAAACAATTTTGAATAATGTTAGACAAACCATTAGATTGTTCAAAAACTCATCTGTAAAGAACGTGTGCTACAAAAAATTGCTAAGATCGAGCTTGAAAAGAACTAAATCTCATTCTAGATGCTCCAACGCGATGGAATAGTGACGTTCCGATGCTCGAACGATTTTTGTTGATGAAAAACAATAACAAAAAGGATCTAAGTTTACCGTTAAAGCTGGTAGAGAAGGAAATTCCCAAAATACAAGAATTGCTTTACGTTTTGAAACCAATGGAAATAGCAGTAGAAGCTTTGAGCGAAAGAAATTGTAATCTAGTTACTTCTGAGGGAATTATTAAATTTTTGTTAAATTCACTTTGTGAATTACCTGGACATTTGTCGAAGGATTTTTGTTGAGAAAGTGTCCTAGGACGAGTGCGGACACATCGAACGCACTGTTTTATTACTTTTTTGCACAAATTTCGTTCGCCGATGATCCAAAATCGCTCTCGAACATTAAATAAAACAGGTTGCACTCCAGCGTGCAAAAGCCGGATATGTTCTGATCGTACAACCAAATTGGAAAACGAATGTGAAGCTGGAACTAACCACGGATGCTTCGACCCAAATGGGATGTTTGAATTTTTCAATCGACCGCCAACGCGTAGCATGCCGTCTAAATCTATAAATGGATTAAGTGGCAACAATTTGCTATGTTTTGGTAAAACTTTACCTTTTCGAAAATCTTAATTTCGGATGGGAATTCGTTTGTTTGGATATGTTTCACGATAGATTTCAAAGCCAAATCCATATTAATTGAAAACAACTCAATTCTGTTATGTGGTAAACTATTTAGAGATACTCGCTTTTTAGCAAAATTAATTGAATTTTTACTTTGAACGGCAATCTTCAAATTTTTTACTAAACGAAGTATGATAGCGAATCTCCTTTGCACCTTGGAATAACTTCAACAGTCTGAAATTGCGTCCCATTCTTCATGTTTTTCGGAGTTCCAATGTTTCTGTTTTGCCAATCCCCTTTGAATTCTGGAGAAAACTTAGACTATGGAACCAATTTTCACATTTTAGAAAGGGGAAATCATATCCGTGGGATGTTCATCCGTTGGAATGTATCAATTCTCGGGATTCGAATAATCCTGGATTTGCGAAACTCTGTTCGCCACGAACGTTGCGTAATTTCCGAATCCGTCCACAAATGAATGGAGGAAAACTCGATTTCCATAATTGATAATACTTTATGGACAAGTTGTGCCAATAAGAGAGAGCACACAACTCGAGGCGCGGGATAGTCTGCAATTTAAGTGGAGCTACTCGGCTTTTAGAACATAGAAATCTAATGTTGCAATGACCTTCATAATCAAAAGTGCGAACGTATAAGCAGCACTCGTATCCCTTCTCTGACGCATCCCCAAAGCCGTGAACCTCAATTCACTTTGGGTTCGGAGACATGATACATCTAGCAACAGACAATCTGTCTGTTGAAAATAATTTTTGCTTAAACAAAATCCAGTATTCCCGTAAATCTGACGGCAGATCCGCATCCCAATCCAACCTAAGTGACCATAAATTCTGCATGAATAACTTGGCTAGAAACACTATCGGACCGCAGAACCTCAGTGGATCAAACAACTGTGCGATCTCTGACAAGACGGTTCTCTTTGAACATGGACCCTTTAGTGAGTACTTCTGGGCCCTGATTCTCTAAAAAATAAGATAATGGGTAAACGTGTAAACCTGTGAAAAGCAAAGCTTTCTTTTATTAGTTTGAATTTTTTTATTTTATTTGAAGTAGTAGCCAAATCGGAAAATTGTGAACTCATTAAAGTAAACTTCGCATTTTGCAAGTTTACACGTTTACCCATTATCTTATTTTTTAGAGAATCAGGGCCCTGAAATGAAAAGTGGAACATATCATTTTCGGTATCCCAATTAATTCCGAGAATTAAGATAGATTTTGCTTCTTCATCATGATTATCAACTATGGAAGTGCTTTTCTATTCGACTTAATTTTCCGCAGTTCAAAGCCTCTGCGTGACAATAATTGAATTAAATCTTCTTTTAGCTTGCAAGCGGACTCGACCGAATCGGAACCTGTTAACAGGTCGTCGACGTAAAAGTCATTTTTCAGTACTCTAGTCGCTGCAGTAAAATCTTTTTCTTCATCTGAGGCTAATTGATAGAGAGTTCTTATTGCGAGAAATGGAGCACTTGCTGTTCCGTATGTTACGGTTTGAAGATAATAACATTTTGGGTCTAAATCTTGTTGTTCTCTGACTAAAATTTGGCGGTACATTTTCGTAGTGTCCCCGGTTATGCCGACGATATGCTTTCTAAACCGTAATAATATCGAACATAAGTTCTGCTGGTCATAAAACAATCGTTTAGTGAAATTCCAGTCGAACTCTTGAATGAAGCATTGAACACTACTTGCAATTTTGAGGTGGTGCTGCTTTCACGAAGTACTGAATGGCTTATAATACGACTCATTTTTCAAAAATTTTGAGATATTAGATTGGTTTAACCATATGGTTTAAATTTATGTATTCATTTATGAATGCATTATACAGCGACCGAAGTTTACTGTTAGTATTAAGTCGCTTTTCTAGAGAAAGAAATCGTCGCAAAGCGTTAATTGAAGAATCTCCCAAATTTTCGAGATTATCTTTGACTGGAAAAGCGACAATATATCTTTCATTTTCGTCTCTTTGAACATTTTTGACATAATGCTCCTCGCAATACTTTTCTTCCAACGACCACTCATTTGGGGAATTCAGATCCTCTATTTTCCAAAACCTTTGAATTTGATCATTCAGTTCCTGAAGGGATACATGACAAGACAACAACTGATTATTCCCACAATTGATTTGAGGGGTATTCGAAATCTTTACCATGACTATACATAACCAAATCCAGCATTTTGAAGCGGAATGTCCCTTAACTACATTCATTTGTTCAGGTTTGATTATTTCCAAGAACAATTCAGCGCCCAACAAAAGATCGATAGCATCCGGTTTAAAAAATCATGGATCGGCAAGCTGAATATTATTGGGAATCCTTTTTGTGTCGATTTTGACTGGCTGTTGTGGAATTAATCCTGAAATTTTTTGTTTTACTAAATATTAGACCAACATTTGTCTGACTTTTTCCGTTAATTTGCCCTGTGTGTGACCGAACCTTGAATTAGCTTGAAGGACTGAGGAAGTCAAATTCTCTAAATTAGAGTGGCTTTGAATAGAGCTTGTTGCTTGAATTGGTTCGTATTGAAGGATGCGTAGTAAGCTTTGCACCCACATTGGGTTCACCTTGCGCGTTTTGTCTAATCGAAACCGAGTTTTCTCCTTCATGTCTTGCATCACCGAAATGCAACAAAGTGTGATGTTTTTGCGAGCACACGGAACAAACGCTTTTGCAGTCCACTGATTTGGGACCCTCACCTAGGCATGACACACAAATGCCGCGACGCTTTACGAAATTAAATCGATGATGAGGTTTCACACTTTGATCCTTGAATTTGAGGCGGGAATCTAATCGATGACCACCCCTGCAGAACGGACAACTCAAGTTTTGTTCCGAGAAAACACTAATCTGTGATATCACTAGTTGTGGTGTGTAGTTTCGGTTGAGCGATAGTTCAGTTGGTGGCGAGATTATTTTGAGTTCGTATTATATGCAAACTGCTTTTGAACCGTGTTGATTTAGGTATTGAGTTGAACGTTGAGTTTGGGGTTGAGTTAGAGACTGAGTTGGGGCTAAGTTGGGGTTGAGTTTAACTTTGGGTTAAGAGTTGAGTTGGGAGGAATTAGGGTTAAGTAAGGGTGAGTTGAAGTTGAGCATGGGTTGACTTGGTGATTGATATAAGGATTGAGTTAAGTGGTGATAGGTTAGATTGAGTTGCGTTGAGATAAATTCACGTATGCATGTTATTTTCCAGGCCGAAGCTGTGGACACTTCGCAAGGTTTCAGACTCGTATATTATTTTGTTGTACCTGTTGAGTATTTTAAAATTTTAAAATTGAACCCTTTAGAGGTATTTTAAATTAGTATAACCCCTTGCATGACCCCTATCACTAATCATTATCGATTATCTTCTAACTAGAATATTTAAATTCCTGTAAAACTGAAATCCGAAGCTATAAAAAATGTACAATCTTACCTACCTCTGTTCTACTCTAATTCAAGCACTTTTACTGGTGTTAAATTATTTAATTTTCTATAATGTTTTCGGGAAGTGGGTCGATAATACTATCTTCTCAACATACTACGTATATACCCACATCATTTCAAGAAATCGAAAATTTAGTAGGATGTTGTTATACCTTTGTTTGATTATTTTATTTATTGCCACAATTTGACCAGTCCTCCATACCAACAGAATGAATTTATATCACCCCATTCGCCCCCGAGATGGTAGAATTCACCCAACTCATATATCCTGCCCATCACTGTTCATCAAACCTCTTGCATTCTCATTCAGATATTAAGGTGGTTTCCACATTTAGCATATCACTCGTCAAAAATTTGCACTTTGCTCCCGATTATTACCCACCTTATTCGTTCTTTACATTCTCTTTAGTTTTATGTGCCGTTTAAGACATGTGTTTCTTCAAAATTTCTCAATTTACCATTCATGATGTCATTCATGTGTAAATCATATTCTAGTAGTCAGTGGATTTTTCTTAATCTTCACGTTAGATCAATCACTCTGTATCACCTACATTCACTTTTTCAGTTTTACAATTAGTATACAGCATCGGAATCGGAAGCCTGAATAAGGTCGGTCAACTTGTTACCTTTCATACTCTACAGTCTACGTCTTAAGGAGGGAACAATATATAGTCAGGGGAAATATTCTGAATTAGGTAATAAATACATACATTTATCTTTCCCAAAATGTATTCTTTTTGAATAGATTAAAAAAACTGTCAATGTTTTGTGTTTTTTATCATGCTTGTAATCAAGGAAGATTTAAATTTTACTGAGTTTTGTTAAGAATTAGTTTGTAATTCAACTTTCTCTTGAGCTAATTAATTTGTAAGGCATTTTTTTAAAATAAAACTTGAAGCAAAAATATTGGTTGTTTACGCTTAGTATCGATAGCTGGTAGATCTGAAAGGCCAGATGGTCTGCTTATCGGTTATCTTAGCAAATCTAAGAAAACTCGAAAAATCTTGAATAATTTCGAAAATCTCGAATGATCTCGAAAAACTCGAATAATCTCTATGTCATCATCATCAAGCGAATAAAACTCTTTAATACTCACGATAAATCAACACAGTTGATACTATTCAACAATATGGGTGGTCTTAAGATTTTTATCACATTTAGTGAATACCATATGGCACCATTGTTCCAATATTTTTAGATACACATTTTTCACTGGTAAGCTTTCAACGTAATTCGTTAAAACTACTTCTCCACTATTAAAATTTTTATAATGAGCGGAACACTTACGTTGACTCACCTAAACATTACGAACTTAATTAACGTTCAACAAACAATCCAAGAGAAATTTATTCTTGATTTTAGTCGAGGAAGACATAACTGAATTAATATTGCTGACCTTGAAATATTCTTACTTTCTTTGCTTTATATAGGTCAACTGTATTTTGCTTAAATGAACCTAAAATTATTATGACGTCCATATTTACGCAACAAACTCTAATCTTTGTATATGAAACAATTTTTGGTCTTCCCAGGGTATAATCGCTGCTGATGTGACTCTTGAGTTATTTTAACCATTTATTTGCTTATCTGATCGCGTAAACGTTAAATCGGAAAAATGCAATACGCTTCACTTAGAATGGTGTCGTTACAGGAGTATTATTGTCATCAATTAATCTAACACTGATTTGGTTGTTTTTACTAAATATAGTAAATCCTTGCTAGATTCACTAAAAAGAATATTTTGAGTGTTTCAAAATTGGCTTTCGATTATGGAATTTTATAAAGCTTCTTTGCTAATCAGGGCATTGAAATAACTAACTCATTGAACAACGGCAAAACACAGTTAAACACTTTGTTATGAATGAATTAGGACTGTAAGATGGCGAAATATTTTATTAGTGATTAGTGAGCATAACATCGTACAGTAAACTTCAAATCTTTCGACGAAGTTCTATTACAAGTATTTAAGTCTAAATCATTGAATTTGGAATAAAATAATTATGTTGACCTTGATATGCCATTTCAAGGTCATACAACATTACTTACCTAGTCATTTATTCTGTTAAAAGCAAACAACTTTCTCCTGATACAGTTTGGAAATATTTAGATGGGCTAACTTACACTGTCCTATTAAGGGCCTATATATCTATCCCAACCAAAAGTGGATTTAATTTTTAATTCAAACTTAAATTACTCGAATTTACATAACATTTGGGACTTTGAAAGTTTTTTCAAATTAATAATTGAGGGGATTTCGGACTCGATAATTTATTTTCACTGAGATTGAGATCTGTAACTAAAAATAAAAAACAATGAAATAAACAAAATTCCATTCATAAAAATCAAGACTCAATTACCATTAATGTCTAACAACGATATACATGAACCGCTATATATCTATATTCAAACCCAAATTTATCTATTGTACTACAGTAAAAATAAATTTCGAGCGCCATTATATAAAATAAAACAAGAAGTTGATGTAAGAAAACAGTGTACATGTCAAAGTTAATTACTTGATAGCTGAAATAAAAAAAAAACAACAACAACAAAGTAATGATATTAGTAATAATAGACATACGAGTAAAGAAATAATCAAGAGGAGACCACACACATATTGGAATCAAATTGAATCAACATACAAAAGGCCGCAGAGAGAAGATTATTATTATTTATTGTATATAATATATAAACACAAGACATATAAATAAATAAATAAATAAATAATTTTAATGGAATTATACTTAATTAATTAATCCCAATCTGCACTGGTCCCGAAATTTATAATTAAACCCGCGTGTATGTATGTATATACAAAAGTACTCGCGCGTTTTAATTGATTAATGATTGTTTAAAGAACAATTTGTTGACGCGGTATGTTTTTTGGTTGCGGCTTAAACCATATATGAATACATTAATTAAACTATTTATTGTTGTTGTTGCTGTTGTTAAGTGTGGTTGTTTATTTTATAGGGTGTTTTATTTTGTACCAGTGCCGCGCGCGGACACAATATGCGGACATTTTAATCAATTATATAAAATAAAGTTCATGTTAAACATATTCCAAAGTATTAAAAAACCTACGGTCTCATTTTTGTGTATATACGGAAGGTTAAATGTGTGGATGATATCATTTAAAATTGTAATAGTTAATTAATTATTGTTATTTTTATTTACAGGTAAACAACAAAAATGTCATTGAATATTGATGAGTAAGTGGTAAAGTAAATATTTTTGGATTTTTATTTTATTTTTGTGTTTGAGTTAATTTCGAATCAAATATTTAGTATAAATGCATACAAATCAATTAAATTCTTACAAATTCGAATTTTTAGACAAAAATTAATCTTAAGGACTTCAGAGCAGGCAAATTGTGTCTTTTTATATTCTTATGATGGATTGGAACATCGTTGCAAATAACCTCGCACAAAGGACAAAGCAATCTCGCATTAGTTGGAGAGTAAATTTACTCAAAGAGAGAATTATTTTTTTGTGGTTTTAAGTATCTATATTGCATAGAGCTCAATCGGAATATAATTTCTGCATCCAAATAATTTGAATTTTTATTTGTTCGACATGAGAAGTCTTTGTGAAATTTTATTTAGTTTAAGCAGGAGAAGTCATTTTTGACCAAATACGATCATTTTACCGATTGTAACATTATTCAATTATGAACACCTTCTCATCGGTAAAAATATTTTTTCTGGATTTTTAGGCTCCGAACTGCCTTAATAACTGTTTCAGTTTGCATCAAGATTAAAGATTTGCAGACTTCGGTGAATCCGACATTTGATGATGTTGGAATAGAACTTTCGTTTTATCACTTTGAAGACTATTTTGAACGTGGAAGGCAAAAGCTTTGAATAATTTGTTTTGCCGAACTTCCAGCTTCGTACATTGTGATAACTGCACAACTGACAAAATAAAAGTAATAGAGATGTAGCTTGAAGAGGCTTAATTTCAATGTATTCATAAAACTTGAAAAAGCATTCTAGTTAGGAAAAACCCCAGAGATATTGCAGGGAGTCGCAGCTCTTCACCGTGTATATAGAATATAGCAAATTATGTTTAGCGGAGTTGACTATTACCCTGGACCAATATCGATATAATATTTCTCATTCCACAGCATGATGTGATGCTTCGCAAGAAGAACTTCCAAGTTTACTCCGAGTTTTGCAGTGGAAATGCTCGAACGAATAGTCACATTAGCAGGTAATATTAACGTACAGATTAGAATTAGAACTGTGGATTAAGGCGATTGACAATCACATTAACCGTTATGTCAAATAAATTATTTGATTTTCGATGTAAACGATCGTTTTTGATTTCGTTGTCATCCGGTTTCTTGTAATCATCAAATTTACAGTCGCATTCACGTCAAAAATAATATACAAACAGTGTACATGTGCGTAAGTGCATGTTAACCTTGATTTACATGAAAAATACTACATGGTCTAATAGCATTGCCGACTGCGGTTAATTAAATCCGATTTAGCTAAACTGCATCAGGTATTCTATGAAACAAAACGTGATTAGCAAAAATTAGGGTGACACACTACGGTTAAACTCGAGAAATTCACTAAATCCGATTTATTAAATCGCAGTGTATCAATGCTATTACTCTCTAAATCTAATTTTCTGAACATCTTGTGCAGTTTTCAGCTAAGCTGCAGTAGTTATTATAATTTACATCGAGCTATTTATCATGATTATTTTAAAGCGCAGTTAAAATTTAGTTTGAGCACTCAGTTTCTATATTTAAGAGCGCCTTTCTAATTTCTGTGCCGCATTAAATTTACATTAATGCTCTCTTATATCTGTTTAAATCACAATTTCTGTAAATAGGTAAATAAAAATATAAAATTTAAAAAAAAAATAATTTTAAACGTCTGCGATATAAATCTCTAATTTTATTGATAATCATCTTTTAACAAAAAAAATCTGTAATCTATTAAGCCCACACATTTAAAAGCTTATTAAAATCCAGTAAAAATAAAAATCTGATATTTTTCTAATATCAATTTGACAACTTTTAAATTACATATTTCCGATATTAAAAAAATAACAACAACAACTAATTGAATATCGATTAAGATAAAATCATTTTATAAAATGTACGTTTCCGTCATATTCAATTGCATTTTGTATAAAAAAAAAAAATTGTTATTATTTAACAAACTCTACTACACTTGACAATAGTTATTTATATTTAATATACTCGTTTGTGGTGCGGCATACAGTAAAACCGCTCGGCTGGAAATATATTTATGCGACATATAATAGAATCGCTCAGTAGCAGCTAAAGGTGAGCACAATATTTTGTTAAAAATTTCCAGATATCTAATTTCATCGTCATCATCATCATCATCGGGGTATCATAATTGAAATATATTTATATGTATAAAGCTCCCGTTATAAGATTTAAACACGTTAACAAAACACAAAAAAAAGGTAATTTCGTTTTGTTATCAGTCTCGAGAGTAAGCTTCATACATACTTGATTTTCAACTAACCATCTGTACACAGTGTTTATTGTAATTCTACACAACACGAAAAATTTTTTTCTTCTTCATCGTCTTCTTATCGAGTCATCTTATTTACATTTTAATACATATCATTGGACTTTTTGATTGCATATAATAAAATAATAAGAAAATTAAATATAATTAAGAAGAAAATATATAAATTATAAAATGTATGTTAAATGGTTAAATGAAGTAAATAAATAAATTAGTTTGCTGCTTAAAGCGAACGAACACGGCTATAAAGAAGTAGACGCACACATCTTGTTGGTGGACAAGTATAGAGATGTTTATAATAAATTTGAGTATTTTATTACGGGACGGAAATGCAGCTAAATGTCCATTATACGCTCGCACATTATCCATTTATGGAATCAATGGTTTTTTTTGGACATTGAACATTTAATGTCGGACGAAATAATGGAATATGTTTTACCGGGAAAAAAAATATTTGTCTGTGGGAGTTACACTTCATATCATTGGTGGGATGAATACGGTCGCTTTATTTTATTTGTTTTAAATGTTGTGTCTTAAAGATGATTTCAATAACTACTCGTATGTAAGTTATTATCTACGTTCCATACATAACGTCCTAGAAATCTCGGTCTACAATTTATTTTAATCTAGACTAATTTTATTCCTTTACTACATGTAAAATCTACCTTCCAATTTGTTTCAAAATAATTAACAGCATTGTGGTTAATGTCATTTGACCAAATTTTTTTATTTGATTTTATGAAACATCTGCAACAAATACTTTTGTATAAAGTAAAGAAGACTTGATGATCTCGAAACTCTTTACCCTGTCGAAAATAAACTCAAGAAGCCTGTATGCTTTACCACAAACATTATAGCAATATGAAAATCAAATTTTAATAGACCGTATTCCGGAACTTAAACTGCCAAGGTGATTAAAAACCAGAGTACCCACTATCGCCCAAAATTTTTAACTTCCTATACTTAATGAAGTTCTCATGACAATATTGCCGATCAGTTTTCTGAACTAAAACGGGAACACCGCGAGAATCTGCAGCTGCCGCTCATTCTTGCTCATGAGTCCGTTCTTAAGGAATTAATTGAAGTCCTAGGATGTGCTGGTTTACAGATAAACCGCCCCAAATGTCCCATCTTCTAATGTAATCCTAGCTGGCGATACTTGGGCACTCATCTGACCTTAGGTATGTAACTCGGCTTTATACCATCCGAACTAGATGTCGTCTAGCAATCGGCATATACAGAATAAATTACTGGGGTCACATCCACCGTTGTGGCCTAAAGAGCACCGAGTTGAAGTACGTCGCTGGAGCAAAGAAACCAGGACGTCCGCCTTTCACCTGGAATGACTCGCTAAATCAGGACATACAATATTATAATAGAACCAGCAATTAATGGAGGAATCTTCTGTCTCGTCGAAGTAAACTGAAGAACGCAGCTAAAGAACTTTATACTCTTCACGAATCCGATTCCACTGACTTATTCGAAACCCAAGGCGGAGAAGAAGTAAACCACAACCTATAAAATAAAGGTTATTTTATTTTCATTTCCCAGTCATGATATTAAGATACAAATAAAGTACTATACATATACATACTTGTATCTTTTTTCATTTTCCTTTGAGTTTCTAGAAGACAGTATTTCATTCTTACATCAATCAAATGATCCTTTTTGGACTATAAAGTTTAATACAACCCCAAAAACAGTTTATTTAATGAACAGCCTTGAACAGAATCGGCAAACTGAATCATTCGTTAAGTATTTGTGGCCTCTACTGAAATTGCCACAAGTCACCCACTGAGTCATTCATTGAGCCATATCACCGCCACATCATCACACCGCCACATCATCACTACATTGGTAGTACCAAAACAACTGGGCTTACATTCTTTAAAACATAACATTCAAAAACATAAATTTTTCTGCTCGTTTTAGAACTTCTATTGCTCTTATCGTATATAGTGTAGCTTCGGAGTTTTGTATATAACTTTTAAATTCTTGGAAGTTGATATTACTTCAACATTTTCCTCCATTAAACGTAACTTCATCAAACCTGAATTCTGTGACTGCGATCATATAATGCCACGATTGGGGTTTATCCCCCTGGAACATCATTACAAAGACCCACCTAAAATTAAAAAAGAAAAAGGAGAAGAAAGAAAGGAAGAAATAAGAAAGTTGAAAGGGAAGAGAAAGGTAAAAGTGAGAGGTGGAAGTTAAAATACAACAGGTTGAATGTATGCAAGGTATAGGATGTAACGTAACAGCGTGGAATGTGACACTGTGTAAGTGGATGTAGGGGATTGGTATGGATTGTATTGTGGTTGGCAATGGGGTGGCGTACAGCGGGGGAGAAACTATGTGAGCATGCTGGTGTGGTTGTAGGTGTTCATATACATGGATGAAAGTATGGTTGCGTGGGAGTGTATCCTAGTTAGAGGCGTGGTTACTCTTTGAGACTAATAAGTATCTATTCTCCTTCGTGCTTAGGCCGAGCCGCGTATACAAATCAATCAATCTATGAACCAAATAGATCTATAATTTTTGGTTAGGTCTCAAATATTTAATACAGTTACCTTACATAACTTTTATCTGCAGTAATCATCTAATTACTATTGTAGATTGTATTATAATTAATTTATTTGTCTAGATTAAGACTTCATAAGTTACAGCGGGAAGCAGCAGAGGTTACAGTTGTGTAAGTTACCAATGTTCGGATAGGCGGTCGGGAAATTTTAGAGTTTAAGAAGGCGAAATTAACAATTATTAGATCTAAGTGATGCAGAGATTGTAATTTGAATTGGTTACACGGATATTCAAGATTGGATAAATAAATTTACATATGATTATATTACTTTACAAAGTTTAAATTAAGGTTATTCAAGCAGGTTATAGGTTGAGGCTAAAGAAATGATCAAGTTCTGAATCAGTCAGACTAGAAAGCAGCATTTAGTAGAATCTAATGATTAGTTATTCAACATTTATTGTAGTTAGTATATTCTATTTTAATTTTTTTTTAATCTACACCTAAAGTAATCAAGTGATTTATAGGAAGAGGAAACAATAACTATTGATAGCTGAGCCAACTCTTAATTTCCAGACCTAAATCCAGAAAGGTGAAGTAGTTAATGAAGAGGAGTTGTAGATACAAACTCAATTTATTGTACTAAGATGTAAATTTATATTTGGTTTCAGAATTTTATTGAATTTTTAAAATTTTTCGTTTGCTTTAAAATAATAGTAATATTTAATTATCGACTACTTAAGTGTCTGAAACCGGTTCGATTCTTTAATACTAATAAACCTTTCCTTTCCCTCGGTTTTGCTATGTGGTAAAAAGGGTGAATGATGGGACCTGGCCTTCCAATACACTTATAGGCTTGGCCGCACATTCATCTCAATCTATGTTATTTTTGATTTTTCAACGCAAAGTTAGGTTGGGTCATTAACAATCGAATATTGAATGTGGGTTTGTAAGACAGGTTTGCCTGCAGATGAGACCCTCATGATTACGGTAATTAAGTTCTATGTTTATAAAAATGTTTCCCTTAAGTTCATCATTGTCTTTACCTCCTTGCTCTACATTGTTGAATAAGTTGGCGAAAAACTCTCTCGATGAAGCGTAGATTTGCAGACAAACTCCTGTGTTGTTATTGAAATTTGTTTGACCTGCTTCTAAAGGCGGATTTTCAAATGATACCGTTAACAACAATAATCATACATCCCGTCATAGAATACATCGTACCACGATGGTATACCATAAGGCTATTAGGCTAGCATACCATCACACTCCACCATTACATTATACAAAAACAACATCATATCAGCATACCATCAAACCACCACACTATTATACCATGTTACCATCCATACCTTCATAACATCAAACTATCATTATATCGAACTATTAGAACTATATCACTGAACGATAATTTAACACCGAAAATCTTACCTTCGATAAACCAAGGTCATAAAAATGAGTCCACTTTTTTACATATAAAAACCGTGTTTTCAGATCGACTCTGGGTATTCTGTGGTTATACCGTTAGATAATCTCAAGATATTACCGTCATACTACCAATCCATTACACCATCATAACATTATATAAACATACCATCGTACCAAATCATACGTTTAGTTATTTGAAAACCGAGACTAAATAAGCAAGTTTCCAACGCGAAAGGGACTTTCCCTCTTGGCTCTTGCAATGATAAATTAAATATTCTATGAAAGTTAGGCAATTTGTCAGGACCTGCACCTTTTTTAGTATCAAGGATTTAAAAGACTTTCGAAAGCTCATTTTAAAATTAAATGAAATTAAATCAACAAAATATAGTTTATCATAAATGCTATTAACCGATTCGAAATGACCACCAAATAGAATACAAATATCTTTTGATTACGTTGCGACATTCAATGCCCAGCTTCATACAAGATGAATTTATCGACTCATTAGTAAAACTTTCAGCATAGCTTTAAAGTAGTTTGGGTGATTTCTTAACGTTATTTACATCATATTTCACGTAATTAGTGGAGCACCTGAGTATCTAATTTTATTTTCGAAAATTAAAGAAAAAATTGCGTAATTATTGGATTTTTTGGATTCTCTTTTGAATAAAACATCACTTAGTTACATAATCCGATAGAGATGAGTTTATCAAATTTAAGATATTTGGATTATTAATCCCATGATATTTTTCAGATTTTATTCGAGATTCCTAAAAATTTCGGAAATATTTGAAATTTTTCTTGAGTACATACTCAAAAAGAAATTTCTTAACGTTGTAAGAGTATTCGAACTTGTCAAGATTATTCGAATTTATATTCGTGTTTCTCGATATTTCTCGAAAATTGCATGGGATTGATTTACATCTTGTTACAGAATTGGAAATTTATCGAGACTTTTGTTTTTGAACCGAGATTTGCTTGGCGCTGAGCTACATTCTTCAAATATTTTGGATTAATCCAGATGTACAAACGCCAATGGGTTGCTTGGTATCAAGATTATTCGACACTTTCTAGAATATCATTGAAAGTTGTTGAATTTGAGATTTTTGAGATAGTAAAATAACTACTTTCCTGATTATATGGGATTGATGAGTTGCTGCTTTATGTTGAATTGAATGGTCATTATTTCACAGTATTCATAGTTTTGGCAACAGGTCCACGTTACTATCGTTTGACCAATATAACTGATTAATCTATTGATAATAAATTTTCAAAATATTTAGCTGTAATTTATTAAGCTTTCTTAGCCCTAAAACGAGCTTTTATACCCTAAATTTAGTGATTCAACCAGGTTTTAATGTAATGTAAGAAAATAAAACTAAAAGTGTACGTTATTCAAAATTATGCAATTACAATATGAGCCAAAATTATGCAATTACAATATACCATTTCTCTTAACCCATTAAAGCCCAAAAAATAACTACCTGTAAAAAACTTTGAAACTGCGATCACAGGGTGATAATAAGTAAAGAAATATAAATAAAACGAAAAATTCAAAGAAAAACTATTTATTTTCGCATGAAAATGAGCGTCTTTAGCCCTGATTCGTCTGCCGGTTTTAAACAATATCTAAATGTCGAAAGCCTAACAATATGGTTGGGATTCGTCAATTGAATCATCCTTGTGAGAAAAAACTTACTTGCAAAACTGTTTTCTAAGCATATTTATAAGCGGTATTATATCGAACATCCGATCTTTTCAAATTCCAAATTCATCATTGTTGGTCAAATGAAAATATTTTTTTGATTTCAAGGCCGATTCTCTTAATCGAACGACAAATAATCGAAAAACAAAAATATTTTAAATCCGTTAGATTCGAAAAATTTACGTTACAAGGTGGTGTACTCAAACGAGTAAAATGAAGATTTCCAAACAATTTTTGCTATTTAGATAAAAAGAGTTATGTGTATTTGCAAATTGTTTGTATTTTTTAGAGAGCCTATATATTCCAGGTGAGAGCCTATATTTTCGTAAAGTGCATAGATTAAGCTTTCCAAAATATTTTTGTTTTCAAAATAAAAAGAGTTGGGCAGGTTTGACAAATTTTTAAAAATTCTGAAAAAGGCTAAATATATTGAAATTAATGTTGCCCATTTTTAATAATTTCAGAAAAGTTAACAGCTTTTAGCCTATATTTCCATAAATTGGAAAAGTGTAAATCAAGTTTTCATAGACTATTTTAGTTATTAAGATAAAGAAGCAAGAAACCATTTTCGACAAATTTTCCAACATTTAGAAATGTTATGAGGTGTGGGCCTGTATTTTCATAAAATATTGAAAAGAGCTGCTACACTATATGGCCATGACCTATAATCTCAGAGATATTACCAAATGTGGGCATATATTCATAAATTTGGTCTCCAAACAAAAATAATTTCGGTAAGTTTAACATGTCCACTTTATGTAAAAAAAAGAGACACACATGGACTGCAATTTTGGAAAATGACCGTAATGTAGCAGCAATTTTAACAAAGTTGGTCTTTCCAAAATTTTCAATGTTTTGTTGAGCGGCCCAAACTTGAAGCACACTCACACTAAACTTCACATCGATAAAGTGTATAATATGAATTTGGATAGTCTTATCCCAAAGTCAAAACTACGAAGATTTAAATAACTGTTTGGACACCCCTTCCGATAAGTCAAGCCTTTACGGATTGACACCAAAATCTAAACCAATACCGCCTATCCGTCCCATTGTAGATTCATATTTAAACAAATTATTTAGAAATGTGGGAGTTTTGAAAACAACTTGGTCTTCACTATGGCATCCAATTTTTGACCAATAAATAATTCCGGAATCTTCAAATTTGAATGTTTTCGTCTCCGGAGTTCCGGAATCATTTCGGGAATTGTTTTTTTTTTATTAATTCTTTGTACGTTGTATATAAAACCTATAAATTCAGTAAATTCTATAAAGTCTAAAAATCCAATAAGTTTCTTAAATTCTATAAATTCTGTATATTATGTATACTATAAATCCAATAAATTTTTTGAATCTTATGAATTCAATAAATTCTATAAGTATATATTAAGTATCTATAAAATTTCAAATTTTATGAATTCTATCATTTCTACAAATTCTATAAAATTTATAAATTTTATACAAATATCTATACATTTTTTTAAATTTTGTAAATTCTTTGAGTTCTAATAATTGTTTCAATTGTGTCTGTTTAATAAATTCTGCAAACTCAAATTTTCCTTGTTTTATAAATACAAAAATTTCGTTAAGCTTATATTAACAATTCTATAAATTCAATAATTTCTATAAATTTTATAAGTTCTGCAATTATATGAATAAAGTTTAAAAATTCAGCAAGTGCTTTAAATTCTACAAATTTCGTAAATTTTTTAGTTCTTATTGTTGGGATAATGAATAAAAAAAAACTAACATGAATACTGTAAGCCCAACTGCACCCTAAAAAATGTTACTTTATTGTGTATTGCATTCTCTGATATTACATTGTATAATACATATTTCATATTCTCTTACACATACATATTTAGTATATACTGTATATTATATAAGTGTATTGTTAACTGTAGGTATATATGTACTATTGAAATATAAATTTATTCCTTTGTCATCATCAGCAGAGTAACATCAGAGTTTTCTTCGGTGCACATAATTTTTGCTCAACACTTATAAATTCTGTAAATTCGATAATTTGTAGAAACTTCCAAAGTCTAATTAATTCTACAAATTTTATAAATTCAATAGTTTCTATAAATTTTATAAATTATTCTCTATTTAGAGCTAGGTCGCACTTTGCTGTTTTCGAGATTCGACAGGTTGGCTATTTTGAACTTACCTAAGTATTTATGCCTCTTGCGTGCTAATTCCAGACATGAGCAACGGAAGTGAATTAAATTCCCTTTCCCCTAACACAAACAGCTTCTACAGAAGTCATTTGCCTCTAAACCAAGCATTCTTGCATTCTCTCCAAAAAAGCAGTATCCCGTGAGCATTCCTATGATCGTTCTGAGTTCATGAGAGCTTAATGTTCTATCTCTTCTAATGACTTGCTCGTTTCAGTAGGTGAAAAATTCAGTAAGTTTATATAATAATCTTATAGTTTTATGAATTTTTTAATTCTTTGAATTTTGTAGATTCTATAAGCCCTTTAAATTGTTTTAAATGACAGAGTTGTATAAATTCTACTAATTTAAATGGTTTTCTATTTTTTCTTCTTCTAAAATTCCCCAATTTTTATAAATATGTACTATAAATTTTATAAATTCTTTAAATTCTGCAAATTTTATAAAATCGATGAATTCTATAAATTTCATTAATTCTACAAATTCTTTAAATTCTGTAAATCCTATAATTTGTATAAAGTTTTTAATTCGTTTCAATTAGAAGGACATCGAAAAGCTGGACACAACCATAATGTCCTCAATGAAAACATTAACCTAATAAAAATTAAAGTCAACCAATTTTTGGCCAAAAAATAATTACGAAATTATCGAATTTGAATGTTTTCGATTCCGAAATTCCAGAATTGATTTTTTTTAAATAATCTCTTATTAAAAATTAAAAATCAAAATTTCACAAAAAACAACAAATTGTTTAAAATAGTGTTAGATATTTTTATAATTAATGCTCCTATGTATGATCGATACTAAATCGCAATTTCAATTAAATGCTTGCCCAAAAATTTACTTTCCTACTCACTCCTTATAAAAAGAATGTGGTACACAAATCTACAACATTTTAGCGTGTTTCATTAAACCTGACGCATGTTTCCCGCTTCTAAACACGCTGTTTTAGCCTCGAATTCAAATTTATAAGTTGAATTAGACGACAAGAAAGTTTCTGAATTTATTTATTTGAGCCCGAAACCACGCCTATATACGGGGCTGTGTAGTTATTATGTTCTAAATACCTTTTTAGTTTTAAAATTAACAAACAACACAACAAGTATTTGGCAGGGGTACTTTACAGACGGATTAAATAAAATATGTAAAGGCATAGGTAATTTTCAGGGACGAGCGTTTATTGTTTCGTAATTCGGTTTTGGGTATCATGTCATGATGAACGCAAAATGGAAAAACTGTAAAATTTCCAAAAGTTGTCACTCCTTTATTTTGACCAACTCCCTAAATTGATCACTTTTTGTCAGTCTCTGAAATATTACGCATACATTATTGTTCCAATTAAAGAAAATTCATCTTTTTAGGTTGTCTTTGAATTTTTAAATTATTCGATTATTCTATTACTTAAACCTCCTTAGATTGACCAACATTTCTGGGTCCCTTGAATAAAGACTGTAATTACATAAAATTATGTTAAAATTATTTAAATTTCTGCGAAAAATAGAAATTCATTAATTCCGGAATTAGTGTTTTCAATACCGGAATAATCGAAACCAAAATATGGGCCGGTATTCCGGAATACCAGAATACCGAATTCCGGAATTGGATGCCCAAGTCACCACCAATGTCACAATGTGACAATGTTTATTATAACTGCAAAAAACTAAACTGTTATACGTAATTATTTCTGACTTATTCGCCAAATGGAAGGAAATGGGTAAACAGGAAGGACGGAATAGAATACAGTACTATAGTATCATTTAAGCTAAACATGAGCATACCACATGCTAAATGGTATGAATTTATAGAAACCACCCAAGTACAAAAAAGAATCAATAAGAATTAATGAATTACAAATCCAATCGATTATAAAACACTTTCAAGAACGGGGCAATAACAACATAATTCCACAATCCGAACAATACAATAAGTCATTGTATTTTATATTGTATAAATTTCAACATTCCATCGCAATTAAAAAAATCAAAAAAAAAACTCCCAATAAGTAGAATGTATACGTAATATATTGGTAATCAGAGAAACAGACGTAATCACGATAAATATTAGTTCTCGCGTACATGTACTTAAGAACAATGAAGTGATTACCAAAATAAAAATCAAATATTGATTTGGTTAATTTTGTAAAGGTATTTCCGCAAAATAATTCATAAATAATTACCAACATCTTAATACGATATTCGATCCGTCCGAGTACCATCTGGATATTTAATATATCCGCCGTTTTTTTTTACAACTATGAGAAATCAAAAAAATCTCGTTTTCGTTCCCCTTATCATGTTTCACTTTAGCCATTTTGCATAACAAAAACATGTATGCATATACCTCTATACGCGATAAAGAGGTACGAAAAAAAATACGCGCATTATTAAACCAATCATCATTTGCGAATAAAAAACTAAAAAAAAAAATTTGGATTTCAATAAAAATAAAAAACATTAAATTATATGGTTTCGAGTCAGACTTGAGAGTATATTATATATACTACTCGTACATACATAAGACAATAGCACATAAATTACTTTACAATTTTCTTAGAATTAATAATAACATTGTGGTTGTTTTATTCTTGAACGCCATTCAATTTCTGAATTATATGAAAGAAGTCGGATGAATTTTAATAATAAAAACATTTTTTAATGAATTATGGAAATAAGTATTTATATGGAAGTGTGAATAATGATGATTATGGATATTGGTCGTCTCTTATATTAAACAAATAAAAATGCAATTTTTAAAAAATTTCAAGGTCATTTTAGCTTTTTTATTTGCACAATTTAATTATGGACATAAGGTTTTATCGCGTGCATTTTCTCTTTAGCTTCCAAATACTTATGCTCATCCAGTTAGGTTTTGCTGTTTAAACCTTCTGGATTTTTTAATGTAAAGATCAGAAAAACGCGTTAATTTTAGATGTATACAAGTTCGTTATAATGCCACATATAGATTTTGGTTCACGCCTTAAATCCTCGCTTTGAATTTTAATACTGGCCAATTTTAGAAAATCGAAAATCATGCGGATTTCTTTTTTTTATATAAAATTATCTATTGCCAGAAGTCACAAAATAATTTTTTACTAAAGTCGATGCCAAAATAAAAATAAAATTAAATCAATTCATGAAGCTTTATCAACTAAACAAGCTAAAATCAATTGAATGCAATCTAACATATTGGCATTAGATTACTCATGTTGATTCGAAAATCTCTGGTTCGATTTACATTTTCAAGATCGGTCACTACAAATAAACTAGCTTGGTTGAGTTACAGTGAAAGTAGTTCATGTAGCTCGATAACGTCAAACTGACAATCGTCAGGTCGTCCTGACGATCGTCAGGTCGGTTAAAATGAGCATTTCACCCGTATACGAAATATGACAATTTCATCCGTAAATGTTCACTGAAAGGTTTCTATTTTGGAACCGATTTCAGGAAGTAATTATTTGGTCCTTTTTAGCGGTTCCATTGTTGTCGGTTTTCTTACGTTTTTGTAAGGCTTTTAATTATTAATTTTCAGTTAAATTTGATATAAGAAAATCGCTCGGCCTAATAAAAACTCAGCCTTTGTAATACCGTTCCATATCCCAGCAAAATGTTAAGTAAGCCACACGATGAAAAGAAAATGGCAGAAATGCAAAGATCAATAGATCTTCCTTGAGAAAAAACGGAATTAAAATTATCAGAATTAGTCTTCATTTCCTCATTTCTTATTCTCATTCTTCTCTTATGGGTATTTTCAAATACGCTTTCCCAATGCGGATTGATGAAACAAATACCGCTTCTCGAGCATATAGGTTTCCTCATGATATTCAGTGTTGGTGCTAGTGAAATCTTTGTACATAAATTCCGAAATAGTGCTACACACCCGGTTTCGAAACCGGATTTTCTAAATCAGAAAAGAGTGCATTTAACCGTGAGGCCAAATACCGCGAGTATTTGTAAGTTATGTGTGTCACATCTCTGGAGCTTGTCGTTAATATCTGTTGAAATTTATATACACAGACAATTTCAGAACGTAATCTTTAAATACAAAAAACAAAAATTTTCGAGCTTCTATAAAAATCTTGTTTTAGATAATTTTGGCACCACCCTCTTACCAGACCCTACCATTCGCAAAACCCGCATTGGAGAACATGTTTCACAGCTAAAGTGATGCGCGAATATAAACATACACAAGAAAATATAATAGTCGTATTGAAAACCTCCCTTTTTCTTGAAGTCGGTTAAAAAAGCTCCAATCCGATTGAAATTGCAAAGTTTAAATTAATTATGATCCGTATATCCAAATATTATTTCTCTAGATGAGGCACTATCTGGACGAAAGAAACATCACCTATCACAAAAACACTCAACCTAACGGCAATCAATCAAACTGAATTTATTAAAATCGGTTTTAATCACATTTCCGAATCCAACAGATTTTCGGTTATATTAATGTGACTGTTGTATGATTTTCCAATAAGGGCGATATAATTTTGAATTGAAATAAATGAAAACTAACAAAAGCTAACCAAAGAATGACATTTTGTGGGTGCATTGTTCGCTCGACAATTGACTGAGGACTAGCAACTTCCCAAATTCTAAAATTTTACTTATTAACAAAACTAATTTAAGATATGATTTGCCCTAGAACACAATAAAAAAAATGTACTACGCGTGTGATAGTCACCAGGCACAATTGTTGGGTTAACTGAATCTTTTAAGGATGAAGAATTAAATCTTGCATGCCTTGCAATCAATAATATTCTATTTACTTCATACACTAATTTTAAGTGAAGTGCACATCGACTAAACGCGTGGCGCCCAATTTGACACGAAACGTATTTCGGATTAACCAATAATGTTAATTTGATAATAAATTTAAATAATGCCAACTCATTGAGCAGGTCTGTAAATCTATCTAATATAACTTACAAATGACTAATGAATCAAAAACGTCACATGACTAACCCCATGACTTACTAGAATTCGCTCCTGCAAGTGCTCCTACAAATTATATGCATTGGTGCCTGGTTTGAGGCTAATGTAAGAATTAAAAATATAAAGGGTTGAAACCTCACAAGGTGATCAGAACTTCGGTCTTTGTTATCTTCAATGGGGATAGCATTCACCTGTGTCATAAAGTTGGTGTGGCAGTTTTAACAGTTTTGATTTCTATTTTAACCAACATATATTTACTTATACAACAACAGCCAAACAGGTCAATAGCTTCAGTAACATGGGTACAGGGATCCAATTTAACACGAAAAATCGTATTCTAGAACTTTATACGAAAAGTAGTATACAAAATTATATTGATATTTCTAACCGTGTAACTGACCATATTACAGAGCTTTATCCAAAAATCATTTTAGAATTCCATTTTCAACAAACATATCAAATTTGATGATACCCGGCTAAGGAATACCCAAGTTCTTCCTACTTGGTCATATTCCAGAACATCATCAACAACTCATTTTAGAATCCCATTTCCAATACACATGTCGAATTTCATCATAATTGGTTGTGAAAAGGCCAAGTTCCATCATACTTGGCCATATTGCGGAACTTCATCCAAAACAATTTTAGAATTCCATTTTCAACGCACATGTGTTGATAAATAGGCAAGTTCCATCATTGAAAAAATTTATTAACTACTCACTACATCTTAATACAACCCAAACTCAATTTCAACGCAACCCGCAAATTGACCCCTAACTTAACCTTCAAATCAATTCCAAATTCACTGCCCAATTCAATAAGCAAACCAGCATCCCCACCCTTTTGACGTACAGTCTCCAAAAGCTTTTCAAATCTCCGCCTTGACCATAGAAACAGAATTGAGAAAATAATTCCAAATCGGACCAGCCATTCTCGAGATACCATGGGTCCAGACATCCAGACAGACGGACGGACATTTTTTTTTTTTTTGCTTTTTCAGACTCAGGGACTTTCAAAACGTCGAGAAAAGTGGTTTTGTACCATCCAAATGTTTCGTCATTTTTGACAGGATTTCAACACATTGGTCTTTTTAGACCGAAGTAAAAGCCTTTTCATAAGCTCGTAAAAAAGAGAAAGAGGCTGAATCATTCTTCGTCTTAAGAAGAGGATCCATCGTCATATCAAACAGACCCCTTTGCTACTGTCAATAATTTAGCACAGTGATTAGTCTTTTTTGATCAGTTTTCTTCAATGTGGCTCGCAACTACAAATTTGACTTTGAATTCTGAAACTGCACTTTACCACTTACTTCCTCAGTTTCACTCGCTGAATTAGAACACAGAAGAATGCTCACACTCTAAAATGTTCATGTGGAAAATTACACACACAAAAAAAACGCACAACTTTGAACACTTAACGCAGCAACTGGTTCCCCAATTCTCACTTATGTAAGAATAATTAGTCAGTTGAATTAATATTAGCTTTTTGTCAAAGTAGGAATAATACTGCAACAAAATTTAAAATTTCTATTCCCCGGGAATTACCAGAATAGGTCCACTGATATTTATTGAATTATTTGTAGGTACGTCGCTCATTTGCTGCAAGATTGACACAACTCAAAAATTACTATTTTCGAAGAAACACTTTTAAAATGACTCAGCGGTATAGTTTAGAGATATAATGGGGAATATGTTGTTAGAAACACAGCAGTAGAGTACCTCTAATAACGCATGTGTGGGGCCATAACCCAAGCACAACTCAAAAATTTCTAAAGTCAAACGCAAATCAAAAACAAATGTATGGCCACTGATGGATTGACAGATTGACAGACATATATTTATTTGTACCAAGCGAGGCGAAACAACATATGCCACATCAACATTCCGTATTGGTCAATGACTGAGACACGAATGTTACTGCCTGAGTTCTATACGTTGAGTACAAGCTGAAGAAGGTAAATTACTTGGGTATAATTTGATTGACGCTAAGTTGACCGATGCACATGTACAAGCTTAACTTCACAGAGATTTACACCAACACATTAAATTCGTGATGGTGCGACAAAAGTAAGACGAGAACAGCATCGACATTTGAACCAAACCGATAATACAGCGTTTTGAAGGTAGGCACTCTAAGAAGAAGACGGTAAGTTTTGCAGACGTTGCGTTTTATGCGGCTATCATCAGAAAGAAAAGAAGACATTAAGTCATAGGCGATGATGATGATGCGATGCGAGTTTAAAAACTTTCAATCACCATAAATTTTACAATTTCGATCTATTAGGAGATCCTAAACGTAACGACTATCACAATAACCTACAACGTTTTCGTAAATTATTGCATCGATAGTATAGTCTAAAGGCAAGACAACCTTGTCAATTCAATGTACAACCATCACCAAAATCGACAACAACAGCCACTTTTTTGTTTGGCTCAAATTCCAAACTCAATTTTTTTGTTGACACCGGTGCTGATCTTTCAGTAGCTAATGGTACATTAATTAGTCCCTACGGTAATCAATTGTTAAAATTAAATCTGGAGCTTAGGCGTAATTTTATGGTTTCCTCAATATTTTCTAAAACACATCTGGTACGGAGTTACCACCAAATACCTGTTGCTTCTGAGCACATCTTTAAGACTGCCATTGGTGTTTAAGAAATTGACTTCTCAAGTCACAAAATATCCAGAGATGATATTAAACCGTCGAGCGAAAAATTGGAGGCAATAAACATTATTGTCTTCAACCTACAAGTATATGCCAGGTTCAACGATTTCTGGGAATGGTAAATTACTGCCATAGATACATACATCACCTGGCTGATGCGTTCACGAATTCATAATCATCTCGCAATTTTAAATTAGCAAGTTAAAAGTTTTCTTGGCCAATGGAATGCACTGTTGCTTTCGAAAAAATCAGTGAGTGTTGATTTATAACAATTGAACCATTTGGTATTTGGGAGGCTTTACCCTTCTTCTCAAAGTTACAGCCAACTAAAACAAAATATTCTGCATTCGACCGCGAATTGCTAGCTATTTATTTAGTAATTAGGCAATTCCGCCATTTCGTAGAGAGTAGAGATCTCCCATTTTATACGGACCATCACCCCTTAAATGCATTCTTTACCTTTAAAAACAGCCGGGGCCCGCGTCAGACTTGGCATTTGGAGTTTAATACGTAATTTACCTCAGATATACGACATATCAAAGAAACTGTTACAATTACATTTCCAGACCGAAATTTAACTCTTTTAGCACAATTACACGAACAAGAACAAGATATAAAGTCACTGGTTAGATAAATCCAAAATTTAAATTTAAACAACGACCTATTGCGTGGTTTTTAAACATTAATTTGGTGTAAAACCTTGAAAGGAATCGATAGACCTTCGTAGCGTTGCCAGACTGCGGTTTAAAAATCCGATTTAGCTAAACCTGTTTAGGTATTCCATGAAATAAAACGCGAGTAGCAATGGTACACAATTACTAATCCACAATTAGTAAGCCGATTAAAAGCTCGATGGAATACGTTCCTCTAGAGTTCTGGTATTTCGACCTATTTTATTGGGATTCGATCTTCAATCAAGGAAATTACACAAATTCAGTGTTAAAAATACTCAAATAATTTGACATCGACAGGCTTAAGTCCATCTATAGAATTATTCTGATTAGCTCTGAATAGCAAATGGTGACTTTCGCAAAATCACAAGGTTTCAATATCTAGGAAGTACAACAATTTTTGCACTTTTTTGTTCAACTCTAGCACGCTTCTTGAGGACAACATTTTCACTTCTATTATTCTAGTATCCCTTGAGTGAATGCACGATTTGTGCCAAAGCTTGAAAACAATACCCATTACAAGTTTATAGTTCCCTTCTAACAGAACACCCAAAATAAGGCAAACATCTCCTGTTTATGAGCAATAAACAAAAAATTTACTGTGACAAATAATTTAATTACCAACATGATACGAAGACAAACTTGTATTTTAAATAAATAAATAAATATTCCAGATGTAAATAATACTTCCTTCTTATACTTATGTTATAAACCGAACAACTTCCTTGGTGGCCATTATTTAGCGATTAAACCAAAATACATTATAATTGTATAATTTACAGAAATTTTAATGTGTTGTGTATTAACAGATCCAGATATACATATGTACTATAATAAACCAAACCACAACACAACACAAAAAAAAAAAATTCAGGTCTCATAATTTTCAAGATAATAATCTGGCAGAAAAAATAAAATTCGTTGTATGTACAAAAAACCACCTGGTAAAATATTTAACGTGGTTCATAGTTATGTGCGCGCATTTATACTATATGTATACCAAATCGTATCGTTATACCTATATGTACATTTGTAGATACATAGCAAATTAAAATAATTCCCATGCAAATTTATATACAAAAAAAAAAAAAAATTGGATTATTTAAGATTTATAGTGAGCATCTTTATATTTACATGGACGACGTTCATGATAGCTTTGTTATATAATGTTTTAATCCAATTTACATTTCATTTAATCAAATTATTCAACAAACCGTATACACAAGTCTTAATATAAATATTATTCTTATGTACGAGTATGTAAGTATATATCGAAGCTATTTGCATATTAGAATTTAATAATATTTTCTTTTTAGATTCGATTCTTATTTTTCCAATTAAATTATAACAAAACATATATTTGATTTGATTTGATTTGATTATTATATATTTATAGAGTTTTTATAGTTTTATGCATGGTAATTTATTATGTCAGGGTTACAAATTTGGATGGGTTGAAATTTTTTGTTGTTATTGGTTTTAACTATACATATCTATACTTGTACAGTGTAGACTGGGTAGGGAGAAAGAATTTTTTTGCAATTCCGGTCGAATTATAGTTACCTTGAGACGTGAACCCCTTTCTGATGGGACAGCTGTTATGGAAATGAAATATTATTATTTAGGTGGCATGTATTAATTTTGAGGGATAATGAAGGTCATTTTGGTAAAAGGTAGGCTGGATGTATTTGTTTAACCTATTTTCTAAAAAAAGACCTATAATTGGCTATTGTTCAACTAGGCCAATTTCTAATTAGAAATAGTGAAAATTTTTGTCACTCTTTGTAACTCAGTAAAAAGAAACACTTTTCTGATTGCTGGAAAGCTTTCAGATTCTTTAATGGATTTTTGAATTTTTCAGAATATCTCTAAATTAAGAGAAGAGCTTTTGAATGTTATCTATTTTTTGCTTAGTTGTAACTTTTTACTAAATGACATTCAATGTGCTTTTACAAATAATTTTTTAATACATAAGAAAATTGCTTAAAACTTACGAAAGATTGCAACTTTTTAATAATATGTTTCCTAAGAGATCGTTATATAGAGCTTTTCGAAGCTATCATTCACCTTAGAATTATTTCGAATGAGCTTTCAACACAATGTTATGTAACTTATTTTAATATTACTAAGTAATGGTTTGCCGCCCCGGTGGCACAGTTGTTAGCATGCTTGCTTTAAGCTCCGGAGGTCCCGGGTTCGATTCCCGGCGGGTGATGAAAAAATCACGGCTGGTTTAATAAGGATCAATGAACTAATCACTCATTATCCGTCGTAAAAATGATTACGAAACTTCAAAAATGAAGCGGCCAAATCCCTCCATGGGATGTAGCGCCAGCGGAAAAAAAAAAAAAAAAAAAGTAATGGTTTAGCTAATAATAAAGCTTCAGTCTTTTGAGAGCTTTTAACTGTTTTCACATTTTTGCTGAAAATACTCTTATATGAACAAAAACAAATATAAATGGTTTTAAGCTAAATATAAGCAAAATGATGATAAACGCTTACTTGTTTTGTACGATTTTTAAAATTAAAAATTGATAATAAAAGCTTCCCGAAAATTGGCAACTTGAAAATTTTGAGCAAAGCTGTACTTGAAGTTTAAGATTTTTCAGAAGCTGAATGCTTTCAATTTTCTTTAAGGGAACTTGATAAACATCAATATTTTCTGGAAGATCTATATAAAGTTTAAAATAATATGCTAAATTGACAACAAATGGCTTAGGCATTAAATTTTGGTATAACACAATAGAATTAATTTCTGCTTTGTGTACAAGCAAGTAAAACTATAGTGCCGTTCACTCGTTTGCGATTTGAATACTTTTGTTTAATTAAAGATAAACTGTGTGCTAATTTTTAAAAATATTAAAATCTGCAATTCCAAAGAAAATAAGTGAGATGATTGGTGAGCTTTTAAAGTTTAAATTTTTATTTGAAATGACGGCGTATCCAGTAATATGCCCACTCGGGCAAGAGTATAAATGTGATGAAATACAAAGTCAGAATTAAACCAAATAAAAGCAAAGTTATTCTTACAGCTTTTAATTTTAATAATTAATCGAACTTTAGAAGGCTTTTTTATTGATTCAGTATACAAATTCTAACTTGCAAAACTACATAAGATTGTATAACTTTTTTTTCTATTTTCTTAAAATATTTTTTTCCAACAATACATTACTTAGAGCTTTTGCAAACTGTCAATCTTTAAAAAAAATCAGATGAGCTTTCAAAATTATTTTATATCATGTACATTCTTGTTTTATTGTAACTATGGTGTTGTAAGCTCAGTCTTTTGCGGGTCTACAAACAGAGAGCTTTAAAAAAAAAAAAATATAGTAATGTGTTGAATTTTGGTGGTTCATATCCACGATCTTTGTTTTATATAATGGTATGAATTGCTGAGGTGCGATCCGCCAAGTAAAAGTTAAATGACGCACACGTTTCCTAACTAGATTCTAAAATTTATCTATGATCCCTCTAAATCTAATTTTTTGCTAGAATGATCAAAAAAGAGCTTTTAGAAGCCGTGTTCCAGTTCCAGTTTTAAAAATCGGTGAACACTTCCAATTTTTCTAAGAAAATTGGCTTAAGGTATGAGCTTTAGATGTAAAATTTTACCTTTTAGAATGTTATGATTTCATAAATTTGTTATTTTTTTTGTACCTTTTAAGACTTTTTTCGAAAGTGCATCTAAAAGCGTGTTATTGTTTCCAGTATGAAACTTTGAAAGCTCTACAATTAAATTTTTTTTCCAGGAAGACTTTATCTTTATAAATATTTTGGATGAGTTTTCAAAATATTTTAAAACGTCTTTTAATTTAAAAAGCTTCAATTTTTGGGGGTCTTCAACAAAGAGCTTTTCGATTTTTTTTTAAATTCTGCTGTATTGAAGTTTAGTTGGACTCCTTCAAAACTGTCTAATTTACTATAACAAAGTATTTGGTTGCAACTATAAGAAATGGGCTTTTAAAAGCTATTGCTTTTCCTATTAAACAAGTGTTTTTTATTATTCAAGTCAAAACCTTCTACAATTCTCTCTTGAGAAAGCCTGACTGCGTTGTATAGCTCTCTTACACATATTTAAAAATATATGTTGGTTAGTGTATTGGTCGCTACGAAAAACCATATAAAAAAAATACAAATTACCACTACTAATTCCAATGGATATCACACACTACTTAATATCAATACCATAACCATATATATATACGATATTATTTCACAAATACATTCACCATGATATATATTTTTATAGCATTAGTATACATTTCGTTGGGCTTTCTCAAGAGAGAATTTTAGCAGGTTTTGATTCAAGTGTAAAAAATAAATATTAGTGGAAAGCCTAAAAAATCATTTTATGGTATGTGTCGTTGGTTAGGATTAGTGTCGAATGCTTATTAAAATATTAAAAGCTTCGTCAAAAATGTCGAAATGGAAAATGGGAACAAAAGTGTAGCCTTAAATAGAGAGCTTTTAGAAAGGTATTTAACGGTATTGATCTTGGTAAACTTGAATCTTTTGGATGCTTTTTAGAACGTTTTACACATTTGAAGGCAAATCAAACATAAAATGCAAGCTTTCTCAGCAACTTATTTCTAGAGCAACTTGTTTATTTTCGCTAATCAGACTGGAATAAGCGTAGACTGTCGTTTGGGCAGTTTACCTGCTTTTGAAGTATTATTATTTTGGTGTAAAATTATCAATTTGGTAATAATGCACCGAATGTTATTGTGATTCTATTCTAAAGTCGTTCCGCAGTCTCTAGTTTAACTGAACCAATATAATCTTATATAAATTTATCGTATAATCTGAAATAATAAAAATAACAGCTTTTGTATGTTATTTATTATTCTTCTAGATTTTACTAAATTGATTAATCAAGAGCTTTTAGAAGCTGCGTATTAATTTTTAAAATTGTTCAACACTTTCCGATCTTTTTTTCTAGGAATTAACTTTTGGTATAATCTGTACATGTTTTTTTAAACATAACGATCTGAAATGCGGATTAGTTTTAAAATATCGGCTTAATGAAGAACTTTTAGAATCTTGAGTTTATAAACTGTGTTATTTTAAACTCAGGTAACGCTCTTATAATATAGTGGTTGAGTCACACAGAAGTATTTTTCTAACTAAAACCTGAACTCTGCTCGAGCAAAATTGTATTGTCTGAGTCAGAAGACTTTCTATTTCGAAATTGTCAACTCATCTCTGCTACATTAACGATAAATGATTACAACTTCTCACAAATTAAAATCGTTTCTGTATGGGAAAAACTTGTGCTTTTACACAAATTTTAAGAGAGTGTAGCTCGACCTTAAAGTTTTTATTATCCATCGTTTCGATTAAATTGAAAATTTAGCGACTTACTTGTCAAAATAACTTTTATTGTCATGTAATTAAATTTATTTTGTTAAATTTGGAAATATGTTTCTAAATAGGATTTCAGGACTACAGCAAAGTTGGCATTTTTGCATTTCCAAAATTTTTCACTTTTCTATTTCATAAATAATCTTAAGGAGCTCGAATGCTTTATTTTTCCTAAACCATCAAAAGTCAGCAACTCTGGTAACGTATGAGGAATAAAATATGGACAAACAAAAAAAAAGTAAAAAAAAAATTATTTACTAATCAAACGATTTTAATCCATAATTTATTTAAAACTGTAATTCTTAGATAAAATTTACAGAAAAATTTGCGCCCCATATCGATTAGCTTTCCTGATCCTTTCTGGCACTCTTTTCATTGCCGCCAGCGTTCCTGAAGTATCGATCTTCTTTAAATCTCTTTTTATCTTTCTAATCAAACATTCAACATTTTTGGCACGATACTCATTGCTGTATACCATTCTCTTCAGATTTGCCCTAAAAGTTTCAATGGGCGTTAGTTGTGGAACATTTGATGGGTTATAGTCTTTAGGGATAAATTCGATTCTGCGTTGACGTAAATCAGATAACGTTGCGTTGGCATAATGTGAGGATGCCAAACCAGGCCAAAAAATCGTTTTATCATTTTTATGATATTTATTTATAAATTTCTGAAGCACAGGTAAACATTTGTTTGTGTATGTTTGCGCATTAACCGCCAAACCACTTTTGAAAAATACTGGAAACTTGGTCTTATGAATAAACTTCTCCTTTTCTAGTGCTTTGTGATCGGGAGGCTCGTAGTATTTTGGCTGCGATTCATTGCATTCAACAGTGAAACAATTTATATCATCCATCATACATTTATAAGCTGAAGAAGCGGCGAAATATGTTTGGGAAAGCACTCTTAATCTAGATTTGATTGTAGCTAATTGTTTGTCTGGTGCCGATTTTTTAGGTTTGCGTTGTATAATCATACCTTGTAAATATTTCTTGACAGTTTTTGGATCAACTTGATATTTTTTACCCAGTAGTCTGTACGATTTTGCAGTTCGACCCACTGTTTCACCTTTCAATTTCATTCGAACTTTGTTATGTTGTAGTTGACATTTTTTGCCAGAGCCGGGTTTTCTTTACACAGGTTCATTATTCTCAAACAGTTTAATTGTTTTGTAGATAAAGGATTTTTTGAATCCAAGATCCTTGAAGTAGTGAAAAGCTCGTACTTTTTTTTTGATTTTCCGTATTTTCCTGACAAAATTTATAAATTAATTTAGGACGATCTACTTCTAACAACAACATATTTGTAACTAATCGTAAAATGACGCAGTTGTTATGTATTTTTTATAAAATATAGGGGAATCACCTTATTTAAAAACAAGGAAATTTTTATTTCTGGTTGTACAATACAAATACAGATAAATTTGTCCATATGTATGTATTTTATTCCTCATACGTTATGTGAAGAAATTTTGTCATGCTATAATAAACCGGTGTTATAAAACCGCGATGTAGTGAAACAATTTCATTGATTTGTGACTTTTTAAATCCCTCACGGAATTTTGTCCAAAAGCGTGACGAAGAGTGAGCTTTTCAAATGTCAGAGTCAGATGTCTCAGTCAAATGTGATAAACTGCAATAGCCCGTATTTCACAAAACAGGGGTAGCGTGATTTTTAAAGCTTTTACATTTTATGTTTGAAGTTTTGAAGACTGTGTTCTTTGTTTCAATATAAAAATCATAACTAGAAAATTTGAAAGCTTTCAATTTTTAGAAAAACATTTTGAATTAAAGCAAATAAAATTTACCTTTGGTAAACTTTAGAGGTTTTGGGTTTTATTTCGCTAAATAGGGAACAAAAAGCTGTTAGACTTATTATATTTAAAAATCTTAGTTGAAACTTTGGGGAGCTTTTGAAATCTATCTATCTACGATTTATTAAGTAAATTTATTAAAGTTACGGTAATTTACACAGATTTATGAATTTTTGGAGGACCGCTCATGAAATTATGACTAAAATCATGAGTAACTTTTAATTTTTGTTTTTTATTTTAATGTGTTGAAATACAAATACAATAGCTGGCATTAAGCCAAATATAAGAAATTTATGCCCTAAACTTTCAAGTTTTAGATTTAATTGAAATTTAAAATCTTTCCTTACTGTTTCACTATAAAAATAAAAACTTGTAGATTTAAAGTTTTGTAAAAAGTTAAACTTTTAAAAAATATTTCTTACGAGCTTTCAAAACTATTTTATGTTTTTTTTTATGGTAAGGTAAGTTTCAAATTTAGGATTCTACAATCATATTTTTTTTAAGATAGTGTGGTGTTGATTTTTTGTGCTACATTCCCATAATCAGATAAAGACTCAAATGAATAACATAACAAACAACATAGTTGAATTTTTGAGAGCTTTTAAAAGCTATCTATTAACCTTTTAAAATAATTTTTTGCTAAACTGAGCAATGCTGTTTAAAATTTTTGAACACTTTCCACTTTTCTTAAAGCAAGTGATTTTTGGTAAGCTTTCGCTGTTTTTCTGTTAAATATGATTATCTGTAATTTGAAGAACTTTTATATAACCTTAAATTATGTACGTAATATCTGTTATATCTTGATCTAATTGTAATTTTGGTTTGTGTTGAGAGCTTTCAAAGTCTTCCGGAAAGTTTGTTAAAACTAAAAAGCTTTACAATTTACAAAAAGTTAAAATTGAAGAAAAGTAAACGTAAAGTGCACATACAGCTTTTGGTAAACTATAAAAATGTTTGATTTGAAAGCTCTTGGTCACTTTGTGCCGCTTATAAAAATGTAAAGCGGTTGTCAGATTTTTTTGTTCTGAATTTAGAGCTTATTACAAAACCTGCACAGGCGATCTGAAGATAAAGACAGTTAGAGATCGAACAGTAGAAGAAAAAAAAAGATTTCCATTGTTTCATGGCACATCTTTTATATGTCTGTATTAAGCCATATTTGATTCACCTGCTTTTATAATCAAGCATACACACTAATATTTATCACGTAAGTTACTGTCTGTATATATTATTAACAACGTACATAAGGCACCAGTAAAAAAAATGCGCCCATACGAAAACGTACACACATGCACAGCTTATTAATATTCATATCTTATTCTCGCATATAATTTAATGCTTTAATTATAAAACTGAAATCTAAAAAAAAAAAAATTTCAGTGATTATGAATTTACTCAGCCAGACATAATAACAATAATAATTAAATTATATGAAAATTAAGACACTTGTAACGTTTAAGTAGTGTTTTCGACTTAACCAAATAACCTCACAATAAAGATTAAACATTTTGTGTTATTATTTCCTAATATAGACGCAAATCATAAAGGCTTAATTATGATTTTGTTTATCCATTGGTGGTGGTGGCGGTTATGTCATTTTTAAACGTACTCATTTTTGTACAGTTATATTCAGGCAGTGCGGTTATATTTTTGACTTTGAAACAGATGTCTTTTGAATAGCTGTCTTCAACTTATGTATATATGGTTGTAAGTAAAACAAACAAAATTCACATTTATGAGCATTATTTATTATTATTTCGTTTATTTATTTGATAAAAAGTATATGACGTTTACAATTTTTAATCAAATTTTATTTTGATTGACTCATTCATTTAAATATTTGAATTTTGTTCATACCATTTGAATATATTGTGTTTTAACTATTAAAATTGACCCCAAATTTCGCATTAACTAGATTCCTTTTGAACAGAACGAGAATCATTTGTAGATTTGAAATCAATTATTCTAAATTATAAGAGATAATTGCTTTAGTGTCCTTCGTATGATCTGAAATGTTCAGGAAATATGGGTAAATAGTGAAGAAGATTTCAAGTAGAAACGAAAAAAATATTGTGGTGTATCGCACCGTCCAATTAAATAAATACTATGACAAGTTTAGAATATTAACTTTGTACCTTTAAATCATAGTTCATAAGTATATTTGTATGTTCTAACATTTACCAAATCGACTAATCATAGTTTATTTTTTTTACTTGATAAAATATGTTGTTACTTATTAAAATATCATAGTTTGTGTAGAAATTACAAAAGATATTTAGACAGAACTCCAAAGGGCTAACATTTTTCTATTTTTTTTTTGTATTTAGTAGAACTAATGATTGGTTAATTAAAAATAAACTGTGACATTTTAAAAAGTCAGGTTATTGGACGTAATGATAACGTCTTTGTTCGAACAATACAAGAGCAATGATTTAGTACTTGCTTGCCGACTTGGACTGGAATATTGACAAAAAACTGGTGACCGTTGGGGGCAATCTTTTATTAGTGAGCACAAATCAGATAAGAAGGTATGCACATATAACTTAAGGTACTAATTAAGAGTCTTGATTGCGACACTGATTGGTCAAGGTAATCCAGGTTTACAAGTTTGATTAGCATTAATATGGCTTACACCCAAATTATAAGCAATATTATATATGTATATATATATATATATATATATATATATATATATATATATATATATATATATATATATATATATATATATATATATATCGAACTATCCGTGTAATAAAACGATAACTCAAAAACATAGTTTTTCAGGAGAAGGCTTTGAAGTTTGAAATTATAAAGGACTCCCATGTAAAAATGTTTCATTAAAGTTGGATTACTTGTGCAGGAGGACCTAAAGGAAAACACTGGTTAGACAGGACGATAGAGCACCTTGCACAGATTTCAAAAGTGGAATCATGCAATAACGCGATAAGTAGTACTTATCGTTTTATTGCACGGATAGCGCGAATATGAGATTTCTAGATATTTATGAGAAAATAGTTTTTTGGTGCTTTTGAAATCCTCAGCTTGAGATTTTTCAAAATTATTCTGTAGGACTCTAAGGTTATTTAAAATCTAGATTATTCTGAGTTTGTACGTTTCAGTATATTTATGGGAATTTTTTCCTTCGAAAATATGATGGTATCCCGAAACAAATTTCTCGAAAATAAAATTCCGAAAAATAACACCATGACGCAACAACATTTTTAAAATCAAAAGCGCAAAAAAAATCTCGAATTACTACGAGTTTTAGGGAGAAAGATTAAAATCCGCCCTTGCGAAATAATTCGAGATTTATAAAAATTCGATAATTTTTGTGCCACAAATGTTTCTTTCAGTGGTGTATTTAAACGGGAATTTTGAAACAGCACCAATGAGAACGCAAGACAGAACTAATTCTAGAGGCCCAGAATGCTAAAAGCTTTCTTAAGGAAAGCTTTCTAATAAAAAATTTAGTCGTGGTCGTAGCTGTGTTAAGAAGAAAGAAAACATTTTACAATAGAAATAATGGAATCGGTACAGTTAGCCGAAAACTTTATCGATTTACAAAAATGTCGAAATTTTTTTTTCCATCGAAACATTCATAAAATATTTTAAAAGTTCATTTTCCAGAATTTACGATTTTGTTCATGCTTGCTTTTTTCTCTGGCCTTTTAGTTGGAAGAAAATAAACTTTCGTTTGGGTTGTTAAAACCATTTCGACGTTCGGAATCGTTTAAACTTTCTTGCTCCATTTCATACAAAATCATTTAAAATGCCGAAAAATCAAGATTTTTAAATATAACAAATAGAAGATGAGGGCTGCACAAACATGAGCATTTTTGAAAAATATAAGTTTTTTTAATAATAATTCACAATACTAAAATAGAGAACTCCCTAAAGCCGCTTAGCATTGGGCCCTTTGCGCCAGGATGACAGGAAAACGTCAGAAAAATTTCAAAAATATTAACATTTGTAACGACATTTACGTTTGTATTTCACTAAATTAAAAAACTACACTACACTTATTACGTTTAGCATTGGTCTTTTCTGCGCAAAGATGACATGAAATTATCCTATTGTTTTCATATTTTACAAAAATTTAATGGGTACCTACTTGGAATTTTTTGGTATTTTTTTTGGGGATTTTTTCGTTCGGAAATATGATGGTAAACTAAACGATGACATTTGATATTATTACGAAAAGGGTGATTTTCCATAAAATGGCAATATAAAATTTAATAAAATGCTATGATAATAAAAAATGTTTTTTGGCACCGGACAATGCAAAAGCGATGATATATGGCAAACGATACATACTTTGATGATGAATTTTGGACATACAATGTCCAAAACGCAATGTAAGGACAAGTTTGGTAAACTGAAACATTTTCATCAAGCAAAATACGATAATGATCGTTGCACCGGTACCGAACTAATCGAATTTGAATATTTCAAAGAGTTTCAAGAACTTTTTGCTAAAGAGCATACTTCCAATGTTTCAATCCAATTAGAATATTTTCAAGCTTACGGCAAAATAATGAAACCATTTTATCCACAACACCAAATTTGGAAGAAATTTCTTCGAATTAATATGGCCATTTATTCATTTCAGCGTGATAATGTTATTCAAGATTTTATTACAAATAACAATGAAAATAAATTTAAATTATAAAATTTGGTTATTACAGATTCCATCGATGCTCTAGAGCCACCTCCAGCCAAAACCTTTTAGTGCAACTTTATGTTGTGTTTGATTCTGAATTTATTTACACATACAAAACCAAACTTTTCATGTGATTTTTTGTTTATATTTAGTTGTTTGGAGCTAAATTTTAATGGGAAATTTAAGGGAACTCGTTGGCAAATTTTTCACAAGATTTTGAATTTAATGTGGAATTTTTGACTGAATTTTAGGAGAAAATTGAAAAATCAAAGGAAAAATCGAATTAAATTTGAAGTGAAATTAATTGGATTAGATTGTGGTATCTTAGGGTACATTTTAGGCCAGATTTTAAGCTGCATTTTGTATTGAATTTTATATAAAATTTTAGGATAAAGTAAGGTAAGGTTTCACATACATGAACACCAAAAATTAGTAACTTTTTATGAGTTTTTTGTTTAAATTTAATTGGTAAGTTAAAATAAATTAAAGCTAAATTTTAAATGAAATTTTGAAAAAGCGTGTCGGTTGAATTTTATGCTTGATTTTGGGCTGAATTTTAGGGGAAGTTTAAGCTAATTTTTTGTCTTAAATACCGACTGAATTCGAGGTTGAATTTTAAAGTTTAAAATTTAAACCTTAATTTTTTAGGAGGAATTTTAATATATTTAGGTTTTATGATGGATTTTAGACTGAATTGTGAAGCTGAAATTTTCAGGTTAATATTTCAACCTAAATTTTTGACCTAAATTGACAATTTATATCTAATTTTATTATTAATTTTAGGGAAAATTTTTTCTGGCATTTATACGAAATTTTAAGCTGCATTTTATTCTAAATTTTATAGCAAATCCTAGGATAAAGTTTGGTTTGGTTTTACAACACGAAAACCAAAAAATTACCGGGCTCTTCACGAGGTATTTCGCAATTACGTAATCAGTTTTTTTCTATTGGTTGCAAACAACAAACGTCAAAATAAAGATTGAGTTTGGATAATGAATATTTGGGTATTGAAAAATCGCAATCAATCTTGGAATGATGAAAACAACGCATACACAAACTTTAAAATTTCAAACAAAACATTTTCCTGCGGCTCCTGATTGATTGCGAGTTTGCGATGGCCAATAGGCAGCCTATTACTGTGTTTATTTTTGATGTTTGTTGAGCTCCGTGTTGCGTTTTTTTTTTAAATTTAATTGTTATGTGAAAATAAATTTGAGGCCAAATTTGAATTGGAATTTGACGGGAAGTTTTGGTTGAATTTTATTTTTGAAATGGGAGAAATTTCATGCTGGACTTTAGACTCAATTCTAGGTCAACTTTTATGGGCAATTTTAAAATTTTTAGTTAGCGAGATTTTAAAAAAATCGAATCCAGAGACAAAAAGGCAACAAAGTTTTTCAAGACAAAGTAATTCAGTTATTATACATATGTGAATCAGATGAACAAATTAAAAATTTAATTTCTTCAATTATTCAAAATACACAATATTAAACATACATATTTATTAATTTAATTTTATAGATAATTCATTTTATTTGAATCTATCATCTGAGATACATTTTTTTTATAATACCGTTATTGGTAATATTTTCATTAAAATTACTGATACCAGCAAACTGGTTTTCATTGGTATCGTTGGTTGCCTGAACAGGAGGCCTTCTCCTACACTATATATTCGCCTAACATATCGCCATCGTAGTTTAAAGAAATATTCTTCTTTACCACACAGCGCTAATAGTTAATGATGCCCAATCCGTTCGGTGGAAATTTAAGTGCTATTTGTGAAACCTTCCAAATAACAAAGCAAAGCTTTGTTCTACCACCTGCCTGCACGATGAATGTATTTTATTAAATCGAATACGTTCAAGACTCCTATTTTCTCGATTTATATAAGGTGTGATGCACCACTCAAAATTAGGGTACGCCTTATCGCCTAAAATGTATTCTTCGTTCGATGGGGCGTATTTTTCGGTATTTTTTTCGGGATTTTTGCTTTCGAGAATATGATGGTTCCCTCTTAAAACACAACATATAATAAAATCTCGAAACCATTTAATCGACCCATTCGAGATTTTTTCTTTCGAGATTTTTTAAAACGATTTTCGAGATTTTGTCAAAACCAAATTTTTTCTTTCTAGAAAATGTGGTGAACCGACCAAACGGCGCAGTGGTTAAAGCTACGGCGGTTGGATCGGGAGGTACCGGGTCCGAATCCCTATAGGGGCGGGATGCAAAAGGGATTTTTCATCATCTGATTACGATCGGTGATGACGATGAACACATCTATGACCCCCTGTTGAGAGTGCGGGATCCATGACCCACCTTTCATGTCAGTACTATAGGCTGGCATGAAGCAATGCAATGTGCAGGTGGTTTAAACAAAAGCGGGTCTATAGCCGTACGTCCTCGAGTTGGCTGGCAACGGCGCAAGGTAGGACGTTAAAAAGGAACTGCGAAAGAGTTGGGAGTGCCTAGAGCCCCAGAAAAAGATTGCAGAGATAGAGACAAAAAAAAAATGTGGTGATCCCCTAAATATTGTATTTACACCAGAGACTGGAACCGAAATGTTTTCCGTTCCAGTTTTCGGTTACGTTCCTAATTTTTAAATTTCGGTTCGGTTCGGTTCTGGTTCGGCTCCAAAACCGTTTCCAGAATTGTTTGTTAATAAAACATTTCTATTTATGATTCCAAATTCATTTCACCGTGAAATCAACTTTGTGTGAACAGCCGGATTAATTATGAAATGTTCCTACTGAGCAGTATAATTCGTTTACCATACGAAAATAGTTTTTATTATAGATACAAAAATCTGCGTAAGTCGGAAGCGGAACCGTCTAAAACGAAAAAATCACCGTCTTGGATAGTCCGATTAGTTTAATTTGCACAATTTTAAAAACTGAAAATAATATTGTACCTATACATTTTTTCGGATAGCAAAAACTTGAACCTAAACGAAAATTAATTTCGATTCCAGTTTCGGTTCAGGTTTAATTTTTTATTTTATTTCGGTTCGGTTCTGGTTTTCGGTTCTTTGAAAATAGCGGTTAATTTCGATTTTCGGTTCCAGTCTCTGATTTAAACAAGCTGTACTTCTGCATAATTATAGATTCACGCACTGACTGATAAAACTCGCGAATTTAACTGCCGAGAATAATCAATTACAAATCGAGTGGTTTCTTATTTTTATTTAGCCTTCTTAAAGTGACAAAAACTAAAAAAAAGAAAAATCATCAATATTAGAAAAATGATTTATTGCGATTATTTGAAGAGAACCTGTGTTGAGTTTTCAAATTTTAGTTCACCTCTAGATCTCTCATGATAAACCGTGATTTAATTCAAAATCTTATTGTACGCGGCGAACCTCTAATTTGCAGATTTGTTATTCTCTGTGTATTCTCAGTTAGCTAAACGAAGATTGTAACCGTCAAATAAAAGTAAGACTCGGTCAACATTCTACTCGTATCCATTTAACAACCATGTGCCTAAACAAATACAAATACTTACATTTTATTGTACTACATAAGCAGGAAGTATCTTGTTATCAATTTTTCAAAAAAGTGATAAATGAATTAGACAACAATTCGCCACAAAATAAAAAAAAATAAAAAAAACATAAACCACCAACGATTAACTAAATAAACAAACATTAACGATTATACAACATTTTAAATTAAAAGCCATAGTTTATCGCCACGACCGATCACATCATACTTAAAATATATTTTAAGTTAAATAAAAAAAAAAATAAAAAAACTGTGCGTTACGACAAAAAAATTTTATACGACATAAATTTCTGCGGCCTCATATTATTTTGACACCACACATCATATTTTACATGAACATTAAGATGAGAAAACAAATTCTTAATTTGTGTGTGAAAAACAAAATTGTTATTAAGAAAAAAAAAATGTTTTATAAACGATCTGCTAAAAAAATTGTGTTGCAGTATTTTTAGATTATCATATAGCTATGTAGTTTAGTTTATTTAGTGTTAAAGACTCTCGCAATATTATTATTATGCCCGCACAGATATAAAAATGAAAAAAAAAAAAATATCACATGTCTGACCTCACATGCCAAAATCAGATAAAACAAATTGAGTTATATATCTCTGTCCGTGTATGTATGTATGTTTTTATACATACTAATATGACTTAAGAACACAACAGTCAATCATCTTACTACTCGGCGGTTCTTGGATGTAAATAACCTCATAAACCATTATGTCATATAATATCAAAATCTCATGATTGATATTGATCCTCAATTTAATTTTTTTTTTTTTTTTTTTACCTCTCGTTCTGTCTTCAAATTTATGACTCAATTTTTTTTTTGTATATTACATATACGGTGAGATACATTCTTGCATTTTTTGTTGTTGTTGCTTTTCTTAAGAGCTTACGACGTCGTATATTATTAAGAAATAACATGTAAACTAAAAATAAAAACAAGAATGACATATCACACCTTTATATCTTTATTATATTATATTAATAATGATTTTATATCCGCAAAAATCTTTTAGGAAAAACCATAAACAATTTTTTTTTGTTTTTTTTTTTTAATTATTTTGTATCTTTATTTTATTTTATTTTTTTTTTTTTTGCTTAATAATAAAATCACAAATAATTTATTAAATTAAATATAAGCGAAGACGAAAAAAAAAATAAATAAAGCTAAATAAAATTATGAAGATCACGATCATAAATTAAAAGTAAAAAAAAAAAAACAAATAAATTTATATATTAACTTTATTATTGTTATTTTTATATTCTTAAAAGTAAAACCACACAGGTTGACGGACTTTTTTTTTCTATACTGAATAAAAAAAAATAATAATCAAAATAATAGTATAACTTAATCTCTTTATTTGTTTTAGAAAAAAAAAAAACAAAAAAAAAACGAAAAGATGATAAATCTTAATTTTTAGTTTTTTTTTCCAAACTAATTTTATTAACGAAATAATCATTATAATTAATATTTTTAATGATTAGAATTTTGGTGGGCCAATTTTTTGCTTTGGTGGGTCTTAAAAAAAATTATTTCATTGATTAGATTTTTTTTTTTAATTTTGTTTTTGCATAATACGTTTATATTTATATCCAGCTCCGCGCTATTCATTGACCACCAACGTTGTATTCAGTTTATTAATTTATGTACATATTTAATCGGAATAATCGGAAATTAGAATGGAGCGGTGAATCGGTGTAGATTGTTAAAGTAAATTGATTTTTCTTCCGGATTGTTTGGACGTTTTTAATTTATTAATCAGCTTCTATGTCGGAATATAAATTGCTGGTACTTCTCAACGGTTTAAAGTGGTCAACGTTACTCGAACAAAGATTATGTTTTAAAAATGAGAGATGGGATAATAATAACCGGAACGTACTAGTGTTGTTAAATATGCATGAAACATCTGTAATCATGTCGTAGGGCTCTGAAATAAATAAGCAGTCAGCGAGTTATATGTATAGAATCAGATGGTCATAATATCAAAAATTCTCATGATAAAATTTTATAATAAAGAATATCAAGTTCATTAAATTTTCACACATATATGAGCCTTTATTTTGAAAGTGGCCTAAGTCCATTTTTCAAAAAATCAAGTTAATGATAAATAATTTATTGTCAAAATAAAAAAAAATGAATCCCAGGGTTGGTAAAAAACATGTTTTAAATAAAAAAAACAAAAAACATGTTTTTTTTTGTTTTAAACTGTTTTTTTTGTTTTAAACAATATTTTTGGTTAGGATGAAATAAAGGTAAAGTCAAAAGTAAAGCCAAAGTATTACTCGAAATAATATTCGGATAAAGCGATTGCCTTGACACCCACCATTCAAAATCTGTGAGCTGCTCACAATTTTTAAAATGTGAATCCCTGAATGGGTTTAATTTTGCGACAAATTTCATAAATGTGGTATTTATGAAATTTATTGAAAAATTTAATTCAATAAAATCCATTGCCTTTTCTCTTTCGTCTGCAGTAATAACTGATTTTTTTGGCTTAGGACTTAAAAGATATGCCGCAAAATGTGCATTTGTTAGTGTTTTATTGTATCTCTTTTGATATAATGTTTTAACAGTTCATTTCCAGTTAAATGTGGCTCCAATCCTTTCCAGACCTCTACTGCGTCTGCTAATTTGCAGGCATTACTTTGTATTTTGTCAAGGGCCACTCTAATTGGCTTTAATAAAGCAACTATATCATCTGCAAATCTTTTCATGTTTACATCAATAACTTTGTTTGCTGAGAAACATTAAATGTGTATAAAGTAAACTACATTTTATTATGAAATATGCATTTATTAACACTTACCAATATCTTTATCAAAATTCGTGTCATTTCACCTGTCTTCACACACCTTAGCAAGAGCAGGTCAGTTTACCAGATACGACTCTAACGAATCACAATAAGAATTCCAGCGAAAGTCTATCGGCAAGCTTAAAGATTTACCACCAGCAAAACCCACATTTCAATTTTTGTTTAAAACAACTGTTTAAAAGAAAAAAAACAAGGTGTTTTAAACACTGTTTAAAACAGTGTTTAAAACAAAGAGTTTTAAACATACCAACCCTGAATTCCCTAATACATGTGCAATAAATAAAAAAATTCAAAATCCCGTATATTTTTGCATTTATCGTTTTTTTATTCTTTCATTATCTCATTTCAACAAAATATGGACTTACGCCACTTTCAAATATGGCAGTGGTGTAACAAGGAAGGACTTAGTGTCAATCCAAACAAAACTGTCATTGTCCCTTTTACGAGGAGGAGAAAGCTCTCGCTTGTAGCTCCCTCGTTAAACGGTACTATTGTTGCCTTTTCCAAAGAGGTTAAATATCTAGGGGTTATCCTGGATCATAAACTGAACTGGGAACAACATATACAAAAAATTCAAAATAGAGCCACTAAGGCTTTTTGGGCCTGTCAGAGACTCTATGGACGTACTTGGGGACTACAACCAAAAATGATCTACTGGTCATTTCTAACAATTATTAGGCATATGATCACTTACGCATCGCTAGTGTGGTGGCCTAAAACTCAACAAAGGACAGCGCAAACTTTATTGAATAAGGTTCAGCGTATGGCCTGCATTGGGGTTACGGGCTCAATGAAAACATGTCCGACCGCAGCAATGGAGACACTCCTAGGACTAACTCCATTGCATCTGCATGTAAAAAAGGATGCTGCTAATATGGCCCTTAAGATGCAGGCGGAGGGTAACATCAAACCAGGCAATATGGTGGGCCATCTGGAGATCCTTAAGGAGTTTCAAACAGACCCCACTATAGGAATGCCTTCTGACTGTATGCCAGCCAAACTGGATTTCCACAAACCCTTTTGTGTTAGATTACCTGACCGGGAGGAGTGGAGTACAGGTGGACCATCCTTTGAGCGAGGGTCATTGGTGTGGTTTACAGATGGATCAAAAACGGAAGATGGGGCGGGGGTAGGAATACAAGGGAGTGGAGTATCACTCTCGAAGTCCTTGGGTACCAATACAACCGTCTTTCAAGCAGAAGTGCATGCTATAGAACTTTGTGCTAGGATAGGCATTTCTAAAGGCCTAAACGACGCAAAGGTTTATATCGTATCAGACAGCCAATCGGCCTTAAAGGCTCTTAGGTCTTTTACCATTGAGTCAAGGCTGGTATGGGATTGTCTGAAGGTTATTAAGTTGCTGGCAAGCTCAAATAAGGTAACACTTGTTTGGGTGCCAGGGCACACTGGAATTGTGGGAAACGAGGCAGCTGATGTCCTCGCCCGCGAGGGATCTGCTTTTCCATTAATTGGACCAGAGCCCTTCTGCGGCGTCTCTAAGGGGCACCTTAGGGCAGCAGTTAAACGCTGGAAGATGTGCAAAAGTCCTCTTACTGGCGCGGAATTCCAGGTTTGCGACAGGCGAAGGAATTTATTTCACCTTCGTCGGCCAGGGCCAAGGAATGTCTCGTACTTAGGAAACCTGAGTTGAGGCTGCTTACCGGCTTCCTCACAGGTCACATCCCCTTAAGGTATCACCTAAAGAAAATGGGCCTAAGTTCGACGGATAGATGTCGCTTCTGTGACATGGAAGCGGAATCAGCGGAACATGTTCTGTGCCATTGCCCAGCCATTTTCTGCAAAAGGTTACAACATCTAGGAGGGAGAGTAATGAGCCCGGATGGTATGCACCATATACCGGCCGGCAGTATTGTCAGGTTCATTAAGAGCCTGAATATTGACTGGACGGCTCATTAATTAGGGTCCATGCACAAAAGATCTTTTAGGTCGCAGTGCGGGGTGGCTTGAGCGCCCACATGGCCCTCAACTAATAATAATAATAAATACGCCACTTTCAAAATAAACGGCTCATATTGCAAATTAAATGCACCCAATGCACTAAACGGCACTGCATGTAATTATAAAAATATTAATGTAGTGGAGTCGGAGTTGGTGTCGAAAAAATATTAACCGACTCCGACTCCGTATTTGGTGTTTTCTTTCTCTCCTTAAATGCACCTTACCCTTAGTTCAAAAAGACTCCAATCAGTATATTTGACCCCATTAAATTTTATAAAGGATGGCGTAGCGTAATGTTTCACTTAGGAAAAATCTCAAAAATCCTCACAATACAAATAAAATATCGTTAATATATAGAGAAATTGCTCTGCTTAACGAGATATTATGTACGGGAATTTACGTCGACCGCAAGGTTAGAGTATTATTAAGCGATGCTCGACAAAATAAAGGCAAACCGGCGCTAAGTAATTTGGCAATCGTTTAAAATAAAATTTTAATATTACCGAAAAGCTCACAGTCATAGTGAATAGTGACTAGCCGCAATCTTCATCTATTAACCACCAAGAAAATCCTGTTAAAGAAGTAGAAGCGAAACAAAAATTCTAAATGTTTCAAGATGACCATATGAGAAATCGAAACGACTTCGGATTACAAAAATTAAGGATTTTTTTTTTGATGGCTTAAAGAAAGTGGAAAAAATCCACAGAAGTACGAATCTTAATATACTTGAAGCCATACTAATTTTAAGAACAAATTTGTAATTACCTAATTTAAATTGTAGAATTTTTTTCTTTTTATTTTACTTCTTTAATTACTCTTTACTTTGTTTTTAATTTTTGTAATGTTTAAATTATGTTCTTGTGATGATAAAATTTGAATACGAGCAGTAGTATACAGTTTATAATATTTTGATTACATGTAGAAGTTGGAGTTGGAGTCAATTTTAATTCAAATTTAAAAAACGATTTTGTTAAAAAAAAACAATCTTGTGCGGCTCTTCTCGATGTCGAATATCTAAAGATATTCGACAAGTATGTAATTCCTTTTATAGAAATTGGATATCCAAATGAGCTTATTCAAGTAAACCATCTGGAACCAATAATTAATTCCCTAGAAGAAATATTTACCAAAGTAAATCAAAATAATTTAAATAAAGATGAAAAGTAATATTTGAAAGAAGTTTCAGTGAAAAATAGAAATTTTATTTCCGAAGTTGTTAATTTGACCTTTACCCATGAAATAACGCATAATATAAAGTTAGAACATAACAATACCATTCATCGATACCCACAAATACACGAGAAGGAAATTGAAAGACAAATTCAGGAAATGTTAGATCAATGTATATAATTAGAGAACCAAATTCCCCTTACAATTCACCCCTCTGGATTGTTCCGAAAAAATTGGCCAATTCTAATAAAAAGAGAATTGTTATTGATTATCGTAAAATTAATTAAATAACAATAGATGATAATTTCCCGATTCCGAACATTGAAAGTATCTTAGACAAATTAGGATGGGCCCAGTACTTTTCAACTTTGGATTTGGCTAAGGGATTTCCTCAAATCCCAGTAAACAAAAACGATCAAATTAAAACAGCCTTTTCTACTCCACTCGGGCATTATGAATATGTTAGGATGCCTTTTGGATTAAAAAATGCCCCGGCGACCTTCCAACGATTGATGAATTCTGTTCTAAGAGAATTTATAAACAAAATTTGTTAAGACAAGCAAATTTAAAAATTCAAATTGATAGTTGTGTTTGGAAAGAAACTGATTATTTAGGAAACACATTGACTACAGAAGGTGTAAAACCATACCTAAAGAAAATAACCGAAGCTTTGTAAGGTAAAATTATCCGAAACACAAAAAAAAAATTAAGTAATTTTTAGGGTTAACTGGGTATTATAGGAAATTTATTAAGGATTATGCAAAAATAGCTCAGCCTATGACAAAAATCTTAACCCTCAGGGTACTAACTGGGTTACCGTAACCCAGACAGATTTTGAAAGTCGCGCCATTTGAAAGGAAGTGAAAGGTGGGGGTCCGGAGTGGGGGGTAAAAAATCTTTGTGGTAGTGTCTGTGTAAGCCGTGAGTGGCAGCCTCAGTCTGCGCTTGGTGCTCGAGTGGTACGAGTTAGAAAGTTGACCTCGGGTATTTCTCACCCAGTCAGTACTAAACGTTACAAAATCCGTATTTTCGGGAGACAGAATTTTTTTTTTTTTTGAGTTTTGGCTGGAGTAAAGTGTTTTGGTTTGTACAATTTACTATTTTTTATATTTTTATTATTAATTAAATATTTATTATTAATTAAAAATTTATTATTGTGTATCCTACCCTCAAAATTATGCTCTATGCTTATGTACAGTAGAATTCGCTTATAATGAACGGTCATAGGACAAATAATTTTGTTCATTATAAACGTGTGTTCATTTTAACCAAAAATTTGGTTATAATGAACGGCGTTCATTATGATCAAATGTTTGGTTTTAAGAAAAGGTGTTCATTATAACAAATGTTTGTTAAATTCTTTTATCCTTTACAATTTAAATCAAAATAACACTCAAATGAGAAGATTTGATTATGGAATGGAACTTGCGATGCAACTTGTTAAACCTGCGCTAGCTGCTAGACTAGCGCTCCGAGTTCTCTCGACCGCAAAATATTTTACAAGTGCCTCAAATGTAATAAGGCTATGTGCAGAGACCATGTAGCCAAAATATGCTGCGAATGTGGAAATACAGTCTGATTTTGTTTTTTTTATATTTTGAACAATAAAAATTTCATTCAACAATCAATTTTGTTATTTATTTATATTACAGTTGTGCCTTGTTACGATAAATCAATCATGGAACGTTTTATCGCTATCCTAAAAAACGGGTGATTTCAAAGTTTAAAAAAAATATAGTTTTTGGAATGGATCAAAAAACTGATTTGACCATTTTAAAGAACAACTTTTTAGCGTTAAAATGCAACAAAAAAATTTTCGATATCTTTTTTTTTCACAAAGTTATACAATTTAAAAAAAAAAGTGATTTTTTACAAAAAAATTTTTCAAAATGTTTAAACTTTTGAATGTATCTTTGTTTAAACAAATTATTCGATAAATCTATTAGCACCCTCGTATTTGTGACAAAATGGACTATCGATTAAAAAAAAAACGTTTCAATTGGCCAACTACAGCCCAAGATACAGCCAATCAAAGTTGCCGGGTTAGGCTAACCCATGTCAGTACTGAACGTGACTTTTTTATAGTCGGTACCCTGAGGGTTAAAGGAAGACACAAAAATCAACAAATTAGATCCCACATATATAAATGTATTTGAACAGTTAAAAACTTTGCTAACGACACATCCCATTTTGAAATATGTACAAATATTTCAACAAGCCATTTATACTAAATACCGAACAATAACAAAAGTTTATATAAATAATTCATTTTATTATTAAAAACAATAGTTTACGCAGCTAATTTAACATTTATTTACATGAAACAGAACAAAAATTTTCGGTCGGCGATAAACGTTCAAAGGAGACAGTCGTGTTTTTTGTCTGCTCCATAAAGTAAAAGTTTTTAGTGTAATTTATTGTTTTGATTATTTAAAATTATGTAATCAAATTTTTAGTGAAGTGTAAAATCAATTAATTTTAATTTAATTTAATTATTCAATTTTTGAGTGAAGAAATAAGTGATTAGTGAAATATATAAAAGTGAATTTGGAAAATGTAATCTATCGGGATGCATTTATCAGGCAATGTTTTTTGTACTTATAAATGAAGGAAATCAAATTTCATGATTTCTGAATTAATTGCATGATTTAGGCTTTAGTGTCTGTTTAATTGTATATAAAATTCTAGTGCATAAAGCTTCTTTTGATTGATTTTATATCAAAAGTTAATTTGTTCCAATTTAATAAACGCGGTTAAATTTAATACGCATGTCTGTTCTTGTTTCATCTAGTTCAAATACGTATACGTATTTAATTTTTATTTTTATTTTAAATACAATTGAACAAACATATCGAAGATTAATACGTAGAATGGGCTTATTGGTAAAAGTTTTATATTTTGGTACATCGTACATGTAGTTTTAATGGCAGATTAAATACATCAGTGATCCACGGCTTGTTTGATCCATTTCTCTATTTCTCTCAAACAAAATAAGACATCGCGAGGTATTTACAATTTATTAATGAAATGCAACTGGATCAAATAGGTTGTGAGTCACTGTAGAATGGGTTTGTAGTGGAATTTTTATAATTTTTGGTGTAATTTTAATATTTTAATATTGTGCATGGCATATAACAAAACCAACAACAATTACATTGTAGTACATTAGTGTTGGTTTTGCATATAATGAAAACATGAAGAAGTATGCGTAATTGCGTACTAAGGATTATATGAAAAGATTTATTGCGCATGTGCATATGCATAAATATTGAATGCGCATAGGAAGAGTGTATGGAAATATTTATTTATTTTGTTTATGTGGATTTTAGTGTATGTTTCTATTATCTTTTTCTGGTTTTTTGATGTGTTTATGTTCAATTTTCATTACCAATTTATATTTATAGTGTCGTTATTAACATGAGCCACATAAATACACATTTGTAAGGTTTTGCATTTGAAATTGAAATGTGCATTTAGCGAAGACACATTATAAAATAAAAAATAAAAACTACATGCAATGTAGTTTTATGTGCATTTTTAATACATCTGTTTGATGTCAATTTATGAGTTCATCTTTTTCAGGGTTTTCCGTTCTTTTTCGCCAAAAGGGGTTGTCTGTTGCGGTAAATATTGTTGAATAATCCTTCTTGAGTACTCAAGTTTCAAGTTCTCAAAGTTTCCTTCGTATAAGGTAGATAGTTTTGTTCTACTTATATTGGTTATACACTAGTTTGTAATATAAGAGATGTTTATATCCTTATATTTAGAATTTATGTTAATTAAATAAATAACTCTGCTATATATTGTATAACAACATATTATATTTAACAATTTTAATGAAAAATAATTTGTTTGTAATTAATTAATTCTTTTAATTACGTTTGGCTAATTTTATATTTTAAACAAGTTAATTTTATATTGTACATGTACTACTAATTGGTTTTTGATTTAAAGTTTCTGAGGGATTAATGACCGTGATGAGAAATTTAATTAATTAATTACATTTACTATAGCCATTTTAACAACTAAACCATGAGGATTTCAGAGTTTAATAACTTTTAGTTTATTTTAGAAGTAGTAGTTGGGGACAATTAACAAATTTACATAGATCTTGATTTTCAGAAATATTCGGAGAAACCCAATGCAAATTTCGAGAAACTTTGTATCGAATTAATTTGGAATTTTATCATTAATTGAATCTGGGTAAAATGTATTACCTATGTTCTAAAACTATGCTATAGAGGGACTTTCTGAGTGGTGTATAAGTGGGTGTTTACGTTTTTGGTGACGATTGGAGGAGTTCCAGAAGGAAGCTAAGTTAGCAATAATTTTGCAAGCTTTTTGATAAAATAATAAAATAGTTAATAAATTGTTAATATTGAAGGGGTGTCACCAAGAGGACTTTTTTAAATTATTTATTTATAGGATTGATGCAGATATAACTTTAAGTAGACTTAGATTAATAAGATCATAGGTGGTTAGAGGGCTTTATTTTAAGGATACTGATAAATAATTTAACTTGTTTCAGAATCTAAGATTGTTCCAGAATTAACCATTTTAATCCTAATTTTCAGGAATAAAGTTAAGGCCCAACTCAAAGCTCCAGGAATCAAGCAGTTAATATTCATGTAGTTTAGAAATGTTGTTGTTTTATTTACTAACTATCAACTTCTTGGGTGTCTGGTGCCGGGTTGATGCTTTATTACTAACATACTTTTCTTGTCCCTCGTTTTGTTATCCGTAAAAGGGTGTACGGTGGACCCGGCGTATTCCGGGAAACTTGTTGGGGGCTTGGTCGTACACATTAAAGCATCAGGGTTTATTAGCGCCTTATAATTAATTTTGGTTACTGGTAACATTAATTATAATTCATTACCGGATAGCGCCCATTTCAGATCAAACGCCTAGAATCTGATTGGCAGATTTTGCTGAAACTATTATATACATGTATTATAGTTTGAACTAAATAGTAGTTATATGTAGCGACAGGGACCGGTATTGAGGGAATCATGTAAATAAACAGCTGATTTCGATTGTATTTATTAGCTTTAAGTCAATTCTAAATTAATTATGATTATGATTTGCAGAAGGGCCCAGGAACCTGATCCAGCAAACTAATAAAGGTCATTTTAGAGTGCAGTTTTAATTGTAATTTTAATAAAACATAAAAGTAGATTAGAATTATATTAATTTTCTTTCTAAGATAGGTGGGCTATTGTTGATTAGGTTAATTGTATGGTTAATTAATTTTTTAGATTATAATATAGTTACAGTATTGTATTAAATTGGATCAACCCTACTGGATCAAAAAGTAGTGAATAAGTTGTAGTTTAGAAAGTGTGTTGTTCTGTACTAACTTTATTATTATTATTATTATTATTATTATATTATATTTTTATTCAATTACAATAATTACAAATAACATTATAAATACATTAACTTACAAACTAAAAGTAACACAAATAAATTGAATAAAAATTAGGTTAGTTCATAGACATACAATGTCTGTTTTGAACTACCTTCATTAAAAAAAAATTAGTAAAATTAAAATGGTGAAGAGGACCATATACAAAAAATTAAACTATAAAAAAAAATTATTAACAAATAAAGCAAATGAATATAATAAAAATAAATAATTAAAAGCAAGGCAATTTGTAAACTAACTATGCGATTATAATTCGATTATATAATTACTAACAATTTTTACTAAATACCGTTCGCTGAGTGGCTGTATCCGGGTCGAGTCTCTCCCAACTAAGAATCCTATCTTAGCCTTAGGTTTTGTTACATGTATACGGGTGTACGGAATGGGACCCTGGAGTTTGGGAATCCTGCTATAATGATGGGCCGTACAACCTAATCCATCAATCATATCTAGTAACAGCGCCTTATAATTTTCAAACTCATAGAATTTAGTGGATAATCTTGCTGAAACTCCTTATGTATTATAGCGTGAACTTAAGTATATTCATAAGTAGCGACAGGGACCAGTATGGAGGAAATCATGTGAATGATCAGTCGATTTCGATTATATTTATTAGTTTTAAGTCAATTTCAAATTAATTTATGAGTATTATATATTTATTAAGTAGTATATATTTTTAGTTACGATTAGGATTTCAGAAGGGCGCAGGAATCTGATTCAGTATACTAATAAATTTTATTTCAGAGTGCAGTTTTAAGTAGATTCGAAATGTGCTGTCATTGTGTTACTAACTATTGGCTATACTTAGGTGTCTGTAACCGGGTCAATTTCTATCTAACTAACTAAACCTATCCAAATCCTCTTTATGTTTTATGTAACAAGGTGTTCGGTGAGGCCCGGCCATTAATAACTCCGGGAGATCTTGCTTAAAGCTTGGTCGAACACTTCAATCAATCAATCAATCAAAAAGCCATTTATACTAAATACCGAAGCTAGCCAATACGCAATTGGAGCCATGATAATGCAAGAAAAACACCCCATTGTATATGCTACATGAACTTTTAACAACTATGAAATTAAATATAGCACAACTGAGAAAGAATTACTAGCGTAATACGGTCAATAAGATACTTTAGACCTTATATTTATGAGAAACAATTCGAATTGAAAATGGATCATGAAGCTTTAAAATTGTTACATACCAAATATTTAGGCAAATACATATTTAAATCCTCGACTCCAAATATGGATACTATCTCTTGGGGAATATAATATGAAAATCAATTGTTTACAAGCTAAAGAAAATAAGATTGCAGATTTTTTGAGTAAGATCAACACAGATATCCATTACATGAAATTATTGAAATCGAAGACAATGTTTCAGTCTAACAAAGGGAGAAACCTTTCTTTACAAAATACTTTTATAGATCATGAAATTAATAATGAAGAATTATTAGATGACATTTCGATGCGAGCAACGATACATTCTCAATTAGAAGAACAAAATGATGATATAACATTTTTGAGACAATAGTAAATAGGTTCAAAACGCACTTAATATTCACTGAAAATTTTACCAACGAACTATAAAATATTTTAGGGATCGTAGAATCAAAGGATGAATTAATCAAAATCATATCGATTCACCAAAAAGAGCAACAACACTCCGGTATTATTTCTCTATATGAAAATCTAAAATTTAAGGTACAACCCCCGTTCAAAAGTTTAAGACCACTGCAAAAATATGCCGTTTAATGACTTTTCAACTATCTTGTTCTAAAATTGGGTTTTATATTGTTGACAAAACTGCATTTTTAATTTATTAAGCTATTACAAAAAATAGTATTGATTTTACATTTGTTGTCAGCAAATGCAATGTGCATTGTGCAATGTGTTCTTAAACTTTTGAGCGGCGGTGTATATGACAAAAACATGAAATTAATTATAAATAAAAATGACGAATAACTGTGACATATGTAATAGAGGAAAATATGATAGAAATCCAATAAAACCAAAATTTGAAAAAACCGAAATGCCTACAGACAAAAACCAAATAATTCATGCAGACACTTACGTAAATAGAAGACGATCTTCCTTAATTTTTATAGATAAATCCACTAAATTTGAGACATCGTATCCGTTACAAAATAGAAACCATACCGAATTAATAGAAACGTTTAGAATGTACTTTAATCACAAAAAACTTTTAAAAATTATAGCAAACAATGAATTCAAATATATTAATATCAAAAATTTCTAAATTAAAAACAAGTAGAGTTACATTTAGCTAAACCAAATAACCACATAGGAAATGCAGATATCGAAAGATTAAATAATACCATAACTGAGAAAATAAGAGTTTTGAATATAGAACCAAATAATTCCATAAGAATCCAGATGTTAGAAGCTATAAAAACTTATAATAACTAATACCATAGTCCCATAAAATATAGCCCATTAAAAGCTGAAGAAGACACACAAATTAAAGATGAAATCTATACTAATTTAATAAAGGCACAATCAAAAAGAATACTTAGAAAAATATAATAGAAATGGAGAAAATTACAAAGAAAATAGACAACTAGGTTATATAAGTTTATATCATATTTTATTAAGCTTTATTTTAATTATTAAAACAAATTTATTTGGTATTTAGCTTATTTTTTTTTTTTTATTAATTTATTGTCGACGTTTCAACGGCTTTATTCCGTCATCTTTAGGACAATTTTTTTTTTACAAATAAAAAAACATACAAATTTCAAACAAAATAACAAGTCCTTACAAATGTACATACTACTTGATTTGAAAAAACCCGTTGGTCAAAAGTGTAAATTAATTTAGAATAACATTGTCGTAGTAATTTAACAAGAATTTGGAAATTTCCTGGACATTTAACAAATTTGGACCCCGCATTTTCTTAATATAAATATTTTCCAAAAATAAACGCTTTTCGTTTGTTATTGCACTATGTGAATTTTGAAAGTTGAAAATTGAGTCATGAACATGTTGGTAAACACGCTTCTTTAGGTACTGTTTTGTCTGTCCAACGTATTCCTTTCCACATGAGCAATTTAGTTTATACACCAAATTTGATTGTAGTTCTAAAGGAATTTCGTCTTTTAACTTAATAAACAAAAACTTATCTAAACTTTTTACTGGTCTACCCACCACTTTCATCTCAAAATTTTGACAAGTTGATTTAATTTTTTCAAAAAGAACTTTTATGTATGGAATCGATATAAAGATTTTCCTAGTATTTTCCACCTCTAAATCCTGTGAATTGGATGGAGTTTCTAAGCGATTATTTTTGTCAATAGCTTTCCTTATGTTCCGGCGTATCGTATTCTTTGGATAACCATTTTTTAATAACACATTTGTTAATTTTGAAAAATTGTCCGAATGAAAACATTCATCTGATAATTTTAAAATTTTTTCAGCTAACAAGGAATGTGGTAACTTCAGAATTTGGAATAGCCGCAATAATATCATCTACATATCTGAAAAAGAGTATTGGTTTAACAGAAGATAATTTCAACACTTCGGTTTCAATATGTTCCATCAGTAAATTTGCCATTGCGGGACTGACTGGTGAACCCATTGGTGAACCAAATATTTGTTTAAAAAATCTTCCATTAAAACTAAACTCAGTATGATCCAGGACGAATTTTAATGCCTCCACGAAATTGTTCAAATCCAAATTTGTCCCACTGTTTAATTTTATATCATTCCATAATTTTTTAACTAAATTTAGAACCAATTTTGAATCCACGTTAATGAACAACGAAACCACGTCAAGCGAAACTAAAATATAATTTGGTGGGAGAACAAAATTTTGAATTTTTAGTTTGAAATCCTCCGCATTTCTTATTGCCGAAAATTTACGACCAACATAACAATTCAAAATATCAGACAAAAATTTAGATAAATTATACAAAGGTGAACCCACGTAGCTCACAATTGGTCTCAACGGATTACCGTCTTTATGTAGTTTTGGAAGACCGTACATTCTCGGAGTTGTACTATTGTAGCTACGTAGATCCTTACCAATCGATTTAGTTATTTTGCCTAAACGTTCCCAAGAAGAAATAATTAAATTTGAATTCGTCTGTATTGTCCCGATACCAACTTTCCTAATTTCTATATACGTGTTATCGTCTGACAAGAGCAATTCCATTTTTTCAACGTATGCTATTTTTGACATAAGAACCGTAACATTGCCCTTATCAGCCTTTATCACATATATGTCTGGATTATTGGTTAGAAATACTTTAGCCCTTTTGGCTTGTTGAATTTGTTGTAGTTCATTACTTCCTAAAAAAGTCCGTGACATGTTATTGTTAGTCTTGAAATTTGTTAAAATGTTTACCATTCTATTCCGAATAGCAGTCTGATCAGTCTCGTCTAATTTAGAAATGCCACTTTCTAAATCAGCTACAATTCTGGGATATGGAACAATATCTTTTCTGAATGGTAAACAAAATTTATTACCTAACTTTAGAATTTCTGCCACATCACTCGGAATTTCCAATCACTCTTACCGATGTTGTAGGTATTTCAAGGCCGATTAATTGGTTAAATTTCCTCAAATGTTTCTTTTTCGTTTCTTGAAAAATTGCATCATATCGAATTTTAGAATATTGAAAAAAATCCCTCCAAATATTAGCCGGGAACATTCTTTTAATTTTATTTGATAGTTCCAAAATTTCTTTATTTCAACAATTTTACGCCGCGTATTAAATTTACGGTAGAAATGGAAAATGAAAATCGGTTGGCTTTTCTGGATGTGTTGGTTATACGGAATGATAATGGAAGTTTGAGTACAAATTAGTATCAAAAAATGTCTTGGTCAGGCCGCTACCTAAATTATAATTCATGGCTTCCATTATCATATAAGAATAATACAGTATTTTTGTTAGCTGAAAAGATTTTAAAATTATCAGATGAATGTTTTCATTCGGACAATTTTTCAAAATTAACAAATGTGTTATTAAAAAATGGTTATCCAAAGAATACGATACGCCGGAACATAAGGAAAGCTATTGACAAAAATAATCGCATAGAAACTCCATCCAATTCACAGGATTTAGAGGTGGAAAATACTAGGAAAATCTTTATATCGATTCCATACATAAAAGTTCTTTTTGAAAAAATTAAATCAACTTGTCAAAATTTTGAGATGAAAGTGGTGGGTAGACCAGTAAAAAGTTTAGATAAGTTTTTGTTTATTAAGTTAAAAGACGAAATTCCTTTAGAACTACAATCAAATTTGGTGTATAAACTAAATTGCTCATGTGGAAAGGAATACGTTGGACAGACAAAACAGTACCTAAAGAAGCGTGTTTACCAACATGTTCATGACTCAATTTTCAACTTTCAAAATTCACATAGTGCAATAACAAACGAAAAGCGTTTATTTTTGGAAAATATTTATATTAAGAAAATGCGGGGTCCAAATTTGTTAAATGTCCAGGAAATTTCCAAATTCTTGTTAAATTACTACGACAATGTTATTCTAAATTAATTTACACTTTTGACCAACGGGTTTTTTCAAATCAAGTAGTATGTACATTTGTAAGGACTTGTTATTTTGTTTGAAATTTGTATGTTTTTTTATTTGTAAAAAAATTGTCCTGAGGATGACGGAATAAAGCCGTTGAAACGTCAATAATAAATTAATAAAAAAAAAAAAATAAGCTAAATACCAAATAAATTTGTTTTAATAGGTTATATAAAGAATTACAGATCTTTGGAATTGTTACAAAGAGCGAAATTATCAAGAATTTTACAACTTCAGTTTCGATCTGAATGAGAAACACGAAAAATTTAATTATTTTCTAGTCAATCTCATCAGGCTGTAGCGAAGAACTTGAAGAAATGAAGTTGTAAAATTCTTGATAATTTCGCTCTTCGTAACAATTCGAAAAATCGAAGCCGTATTTGAAATCATATCAAACTTTACAGAAATTAATACTAGACCACTGTTGAGAAAATTAGAAGCTTTATTGTATAAATTAATGACTTTAAAAGACGGAAATCACATTCAATACACGAAAGAGGTTTATTTACCAATTATATTACTTTCCGGTAATTATTATCCCATTTTTTTTTATGTAATCTACGTCCAGCAAGAAAAAAATCTCTCTGTCATGAAGTTAAGTACACTTGAACCGATTTCACAATGAAAATTATTGACATCGCACAAGAACAATTTTTTATATGATATGTACACAAAACTCTCATGGAAAATCTGATATTTTTTTTTAACGAAATTGACTTCCAGAAATGTGTAATTAATTACTTACACAAGTTAAAAACTTAAAAATAAAAGTATCTACATATATCACACAAAAAATGTCGGTTTATTTTCAGTTATTGTTTTGGTCCTGAAATTGTTCCACTCAATCTCTTGGATTATCCTACTTGAGTTTTACTTTAAGGAACATAAATAAAATTGATTTTTATTTGCCACATTTTAGTGTGACGACACTTTTGTGTTAATTTGAATATGTTCTTAGGTGAATTGTTGCCGAAAAATTGAAACCAATAAAGAAATTCAGATCTATTTTATTTAATTTCTTAAAACTTTATTGGAATTTTATGTGACTTATTTAGGTCAACTGAATTTACAGAATTGCTAAAATAATGACTACAGAGAAAATAAAATTTGAAAATTCAAACTTTTAAAATTAAAAGAGAATTTTGAACGCTCTATTTATGATGTGATAGAACGTTCTATTTTAGGTTTCTCGTTGTTTTGAATTTTACGAATTTCTGGATATAAAATATATGATTTTAGAAGTTTAATCTTAGAATATTAAATTTTATACTGGAATCTAAAAAGGATATTTTTTAATTTAAAATTAAGACGTTATACGTTTAATCTCGTCTAAAGAAAATTAATTTTAAAATAACAAAATAATTAAATGCTGAATCGTTTGATTTCATAAAATAGCAAAGAGAGCGAGAAATGTTAGTTGATTTTTAACCAGTGTCTCGTCGACTTTGTTGAAACAATGGGTAGGTATCCAAAATTTATTTTGCATTTAACGTCAACGTTTATACTATTATATTAAAGTAATTGTCACCTCAACATTAGTTTGTTAAAATGTACAACTTGTAAATACATACTTGTTGAGCAAATCAGCGGTTTCGAATTTTTTAAAACCATTTGAGCTAACCTTGTATTGTTTTCGTAATGGGAAAACGAACAGGAATGATGTTTCCGGAGTTGAGGGGTGAAGTTATGTCCCAGGGCGACATCATAAAATCCGTTACCGATTGAATTTTGACGGAAATCGTTCCGTTTCTTTATAGAAATCGACGAACCGGTTTTTATGATATCGTTCCTGATATTCACGGACGTCTGCGATCCAATTAGGTAAGAATCTTTTGATAAGGATAAAGTTTTCTTCCTTTGTGGGTAATCAATCTGTTTAAGATCTAGCAAAAAAAACGATCTTCTGGCTGGGTTTCGTTTTATCTCAAGACTAATTCTTCGTTTGACATAATTAGGCTGGGGTTCAAACATTTTATTTTAACGTCATTCATATTAAAGCTATATGCATGATGTTAATTTCAATTTTTTCATTTTCAAAAACGGCAAATTATTAATATTTATGTTGTTACATTATGTACCTACTAATTTATAAAAACGGTTTATCCCAACATAAGAACGATATTACGAAGACGACATTTTTACTTCACTTTGTATACCACCTTACGTGTTAATCTTGAAATTTAGCATGGACAGTCTACACTAAAATAAAAATTATGGCATGCTTCTGGAAAATCTCTACCAACACAAGTATTTGGACGACCCACAACCTCGAAGCCTTATTTATTTAGGCAAATTTAATCCTGTCAAACAGGTTTTAAAGGATAGTCATTATTATTGAGTACGTTTTTGTAAGAAGTAGAATATTTTTACTATGAAAAATTGGATTTGTCAAATTTAGAATTTTAGAACAAGTGTCAGTATGATACTAGACAGTAATCAATGTCCCATCTCCTGTATTGATAATCAGCAAATCCAAAAACGGCAATTTCCGTCTATTTGAAATGCGGTGTGCCTTAGGTCGATTTTTTTAATGATGTTTTTGACATTTCATTTTAAGGCTTCTTTATGGTATTCACCGCCAGGCAGTTCACTTTTAATTGTCAATTTTAGATATGAATTATTATAAAAATCTAAATTTGCACGACGAGTGTCTATTTCGCTAAGGGTGCCCTCAAAAATTTAGCGGCATCGCAGTCGTTATTGTAATCAGTATCACGCAGTGTCGGCGTTATTTATAGATTGCAAAAACTGTATTATGGCTACATTCGTAAATTTATTTTCAAATGTTGAATTCCGAGTATATTCTAGCAGTATTAATTTTTTCGTTTTTTTTGCATCCTTTCTTAAGCAATAGCCAAATCGTGGAAAATATTTCGGAAAAATTGTTTAGACCTGGGTATGGATAAATCATGAAAGCTTTCTTAGAATTTGATTGAAGCTTTATTTATTAGACCATTTACAAATGTTTGTAATAATGCTATCGGTAGCAAATATTTTATTTTTTTTGAACCGGATATTGGATTATTTTCTCAAACTGTTAATTGCCTACAACGAGAACTGGAACAAATAAGATGGATTTTATCCGACTTACGGGTTAGATCATTGATTTGATGGAAAAGACAAAAGGCACACCCACATTAAGCAGAAAACAAAGAAAGAGCTAGCATAAAAATAATTAATTAGAAATAATTCAACCTACTTCTTAGCCAACACCAGTAATCAGTCCAATAGTGACAACTATTCCTAAACAATCCAATTAGAAATTTTGTAGAAAGCAAAGGCGATGATATCTATTCCCAGAGTCGTGGTTCATACGAATAATGTCAATTTGCTAATCTTTTTAAGCAAATTTAATCCGTCTATGCCCAGCAAAACCTGTGAAAAATATTTTCTTTTTTGTGGGTCATTGTTCGTAGAAAAAATTTGTTTAGACTCTTGTTTCAAACCAACATCTTGTTATCTAAAACAATTTTTCATATTTTAACCCTGGTAACGTTCCGAGGCGATAAATGAGAAAATTTGATCCCAAATTTGAATGCAAATTGGAAACAGGTAAATTAGAACAGGAGATTGATGCCCAATGACAATGGAACTATCATATTGATGTGGCCATTCGGTAATTATTCCTAAATTCAGATGGCACTAGAAAGATAAAATAAATATTTGGGGGGGGGGAGGGGGGGGGGGGGAGGGGGGGGGGGAGGGGGGGGGGGGGGGAGGGGGGGATTAATCCGGATCAAAAAAAAAATTGATCTGGTACATCAAAATCACATTTCGTATTCTTTCGAAAAAAAAATTGATAACATAACCTCGCTTTTTTATTTATAATTTTTTTCACCAATACAACTACAAATGGATCAATTTTCTTTTTTTCATATTCTTTGGCAAATAAAAAAATAGAGTTTTTTTTTTGGAAGTCAAAGGAATATGGCATTAATATAATAATAATTTACTAGCTACTGTCATCTTGAGAGAACATTGTTTAGAAAATCGAAATTAAACACAAACAAAAATTTAAATTCTCATTTTGTCATGGCAACCTTGTTCGTATGTATCTATGTCCCTAAATAATTTCAAATTTTGTCGCGGCGTACAGTCGAATATATTGTCATGGCATACATGATCGTGCCTTTTTTTTTTGTCTCGAGACTAAGCAAAGTTCAGTTTACACTTTTTTGAGAAAACAATTTTTCGATTAATCGATCAATTTTAAATGACTGATTAATTTAGCCTAATCGACAGGCAGAGATCTCCAAAAAGCGTTAGTATTTGTTATAAATTATAAATTGATTTGAGGATGCTTGGAATGTATGTGTATGTAATTTTGAATTTTGATGAAACATTTTGCGTACCAAACCAAATCGTTCGGCATTGAAAAATAAAATATAATTCCGTTAAACCAAAATAAAAAAAAAAAATAATAACCTGTGTGATTAATCCAACTGATTCATATTTTCCAAATAATAACGTACAATCATTATTTATGGGTGCTCCATTCATTTTAACCAACAAACGATTATCTAAATTCGAAAATAATAACCATGTACAGATAGATTGTACACGTAATAAAAAACGGAATTAAATACCAATCAAAACATTGAAATATTTTATAAAACTCATCTCTACGTATATGAAAAAAGCCAAAGTTGAATGCATTGCATTGATTATATTATGCATATAAATAATAAATACGAACAAGATGATTGGCAAAAAATTGCATATCCAGCTGTGCCAAAGCGCAATAATCTCATTGATCATCAAACGGCAACCATTAAGTTAGATCCCCAAATACGTCGAATTTATATAAATCTACTCATTGCAATTATTTTAGCAACACACTGGCAAAAGAAATTAAAAATTTATTAAATAAAAATGTGCTGCCAAAAATAGAGATCATCTGATCATGATTACATTTTTTTATATTCAAAAGACTCAAAACTTAAAGGAATATATTATACATAACTATAAAAAAAAATACGTCCAAGACCACCCATCATCATCATCATGAACGATCAACGATCATATTCGACTTTAGTACAATCTCTTACATTATTTTTATTTACTTATTTCTTTCCATTTCATGTCTTGATCATCAAACAAATGAGAGAGAATCGAATGGGAACAAAAATACGCGATCAAATACGATATAAAGTAGTTTTTGTGTTCCCCGAGTCTCTCTACTATATAGATTTGTATACGTACATACATACATAAAAAATAAATTAATGAATATATCATTTCTAATCAAAATTGAATAAATAGATGACTTAATTAACATGATCTTTTATAAATACAGATTTTGTTGTTGTATTTTATCTTCGTATCGTTCTGATGTTTTTTTTTTTTTTGCTTTTTGTTTTTAATTCCGATGATCATCTGAAATATTATAAGAGGATCGTCGTTGTTTTTGGATTTGGTTGTTATTTTTGTCTTACATTATTATGATCATTGAGAAATTTTATATGTGATTCAGATAAATGTTATGTATAGACAGAGAATTGCAAATTGAAATTAAATGGGCTAATTTTTTATGCTTTTTTTGTTTTTGTTTTAAATGAAATGTTTAAAAGGCCACACATCGCGTTTATTTTTTTTTTGGATTAGCAGAGGGGTTTACTTTGTAAAAATGTATATTATGCTTTAATTATTATTTTTTTTTAGATATTTTGTCATAAACTGAATAGAGTTGGTGGTTCAGATTCGAGTTAGTTAATTCAAATTTTATGTCTTAAGGAAGTGGAACATTTACTTCTATATTTTAGATAAATGACTAGGGTTGCCAAACGTACCTCTTCCGGGTAAAATTAAATTATCATCACCTTGGAACTTGATGGGCTAGCCCGTGTCTTTGCCAATCTTTCCTTGTGGGGTTAATTTTTGTGTACTCGTGGAGCCAATTTTATTCAAAATATTAGTGAAAAAATATTTAAATTGCAATTTGGACATAATACTTTCGATCGGTAATAATTCAATAAAAATGTAAAGTTTATTTTCAATAAGGTTTTATTTTATTATTCTCAATCAAATTTTACTCAAATTTGTTTAAAACAATTTTTTTTAATTCCAATAAAGCAACGATCCAATAAAAATTTTACTTACGTTGAATATTCTACACATTGGAGACATTTTTTTAACTTTCTAAATATTCAAATTCTAATTTACAGATTTTTTTTTATAAATTTCCCTCAAATTATAAAATTTTAACTCAACATAACTTATTAAACCAAACAGATTAGTTTCGTTTTGTTGCCTCGTTTATAATCCAATCAATATGTTGATATTATGTATAGATTCAATTTATTTTTTATTAAATTTCATTTCCAACATTCTGAATCAAATTTTACTCAAATTTGTTTATAATAAATTTTTAATTCCAATAAAAAACTCGATCAACAAATTTTTTTTAATAAATCCACTCAAATTTTAAAATTTTCACTCAATAAATCAAACAGATAAGTTTTGTTAATTAGTCTCGTTTATAGCAAAATCAAAATGTTGATATTCAAATTGACTTTATTTTCAATAAAATTTTATTTTCAATGTTCTCTATAAAATTCTACTCAAATTTGTTTAAACGAATTTTTTAATTGCAATAAAAATTCGATCTAATAAAAATTTAGCTTACGTTGAACATGCTACTAGTTAGAGACTATTTGTGGACTTTCCAAAATTATTCAAATTTTATCCCAATTTTTTATTTCATTTGATAAATTCCACTCAAATTTTAAAATTATAACTCAATGTACATAACTCAATAAATCAAACAGACAAGTTTCGTTTTGAAGTTTCGTTTATATTCCAATCCAAATTTTGATAAATAAATTCAATTTAGTTTCAATGCAATTTCATTTTCAATATTGTCAATCAAATTCTACTCAAATTTGTTTAACAGAATTATTTAATTCCTATAAAATCATTGAACATTCTACTAATTGGAGACTTTTCTCGAACTTCCGAAATTATTCAAATTCTAATTAACAATTTGTTTTTACAAATTCCACTCAAATATAAAAATTTTAACTCAATATAACTTAATAAATCAAACAGATAAGTTTCGTTTTAATGTATCGTTTAAAATTCACACAAACTGTTGACATATAAGTTGAATTTATTTTTTATTAAATTTCCTTTCCAACATTCTTATTTTACTCAAATTTGTTTAAAACTTTCTAATTCCAATAGAAAACTTAATATAATAAAAATTTTACTTACGTTGAACGTTCTACTAATTGGAGGCTACCTGTCGACTTTCCAAAATTATTCATATTCTAATCCATTTTTTGTATAAATCCCACTCAAACATTAAGTCAATATAACTTAATAAATTACTAATTTTTAGGTATCTGGGTTTTTAAATTCTAATCCAATTTTTTTTTATAAATTCCACTCAAAGTTTAACTCAATATAACTCAATAAATCATTCAGATAAGTTTCGCTTTGATGTGTTGTTTATAATCTAATCATAATGTTGATATACAAATTAAATTTATTTTCAATACAATTTCATTTTCAATATTCTCAGTCAAATTCTACTCAAATTTGTTTAACAGAATTTTTTAATTCCAATAAAATTTCGATGTAATAATCATTTAACTTACGTTGAACATTCTACTAGTACTAATTGAAGACTATTTGTCGACATTCTGAAATTATTTGAATTCTAATCTAATATTTTTTTTAATCAATTTCACTCAAATTTTAAAATTTATTATTTTTTATTTTTTGAAGTGTAAATTCAAATTATTTCTAATAAAATTTCATTTTCACATTATCAATCAAATTCTACTCAAATTTGTTTACAATAATTTTTTAGTCCCAATAAAAAACCCAATAAAACCCAATCCAATACAAATTTGAGTTGGGTAAAGCATGCAGTCTACTAATTAAATACTATTTGTCGACTTTCCAAAATTATTCAAATGTTAATCCATTTTTTATTTTATTTTATAAAATCAACTCAAATTTTTAAATTGTAACTCAATAAATATCTGTTTGATTTATTGAGTTTCGTTTTAAAATCTCGTTTATATTCCAATCCAAATTTTTATCAATAAGTTCAATTTGTTTTCAATACAATTTCATTTGCAGTATTCTCAATCAAATTTTACTCAATTTTGTTAAACAGAATTTTTTAATTTCAATAAAAAACTCGATCCAATAAAAAATTGACTTACGTTGAACATTCTACTTCTAAGTGGAGAATATTTGTTGACTTCCTGAAATTAGTCAAATTTTAATCCAATTTTTTTTTATAAATGCCACTCAAACTTTAACTAAATATAACTCAATAAATCATACAGATAAGTTTCAATTTGAAGTCTCGTTTCCAATCCAAATATTGATATATAAACTCAATTTACTTTAAATAAATTTACATTTTTATTTTCTCAATCAAATTCTATTCAAATTTGTTTAAAATTATTTTTTAATTCATCAATAAAATCAATAAAAATTTAACTTACATTGAATGTTCTTTCTACTAATTGAAGACTATTTCAATTTTTAATTCAATTTTTTTTCATAAATTCCACTCAAACTTTAACTCAATAAATCAAATAGATAAGTTTTGGTTTGAGGTTTCGTTAATAATCCAATGAAAACGTTATGTTTATTTTCAATAAAATTTTATTTTCGATATTCTCAATCAAATTCTACTCAAATTTGTTTAAAATAATTTATTAATTGCAATAAAGCATCGGTCCAATAAAAATTTTCTGACTGAGACTTTATTTCACTTTTCCAAATTATTCAAATTCTAATTCACAGATTTTTTTTATAAATTCCACACAAATTTTAAAATTTTAACTCAACATACCTTATTAAATCAAACAGATAAGTTTAGATTTTATGTCTCGTTTATAATCGAATCAAAATGTTGATATATAAATTTAAATTAATTTTTATCAAATTTCATTTCCAACATTCTCAATCAAATTTGACTCAAATTTGTTGGAAATACATTTTTAATTCAAATAGAAAACCCGATCCAATAAAAATTAGGATTACGTTGAAATTATACTAATTCTAGTCCATGATTTTTATTTTATAAATTGCACTCAAATTTTCTAATTTTAACTCAATATAACTCAAATAAATCAAACAGATGACCTTCGCTTTGATGTCTTGCTTATAATCCAATCAAAATGTTGATTTTCAAATTAATCTTATTTGCAATACAATTTCATTTTCAATATTCTCAATCAAATTCTACTCAAATTTGTTTAACAAATTTTTTTAATTATAATAAAAACATTGAACAATCTTCTAATTGGAGACTTTACTTTCCGAAATTATTCAAATTCTAATTCACAATTTTCTTTTTTACAAATTTCACTCAAATATAAAAATTTTAACTCAATATAATTCAATAGATAAATTTCGTTTTGATGTTTCGTTTAAAATCCACTCATGATGTTGATATATAAGTTGAATTTATTTTTTATTAAATTCCATTTCCAACATTCTCAATCAAATTTTACTCAAATTTGTTTAACATAATTTTTTAATTCCAATCGAAAACTCGATCCAATAAAAATTTAACTTAAATTGAACATTCTACTAATTGGAAAGGAATAATAGCATTATAGACTCGACCCGGTTTCAGTCAATAGTTAGTAGTGCCGCAGGTTTTTCTGAAAAGCTGTAAGGATTTTTTTTTCCTCCACTATTTTTCCCATCGGCGAAGAGTCACCTAAATTTGTACTAGCTGTAGCACGTGTTGCTTGACGTTGTTGTTGAAGTTGTTGCATCTCTAGCTGACTCTCCTACTCTCCCCAGTCAATATAACACAATAAATTACTAATTTCAAGGTATCTGGGTTTTTAAATTCTAATCCAATTTTTTTTTATAAATTCCATTCAAACTTTAACTCAATAAATCATGCAGATTAGTTTCGCTTTGATGTCTTGTTTATAATCCAATCAAAATGTTGATATTCAAATTGAATTTATTTTCAATAAAATTTCATATTCAACATTCTCAATTAAATTCTACTCAAATTTATTTAAACGAATTCCTTAGTTGCAATAAATAAAAATTTTGCTTACGTTGAACATTCTACTAGTTAGAGTCCAAAATTAATCAAATTTTAATCCATTTTTTTTATTTTATAAATTCCACTCAAATTTAAAAATTGTAACTCATTGTAAATAAATAAATCAAACAGATAAGTTTCGTTTTAATGTCTCGTTTTTTATCCAATTAGTATGTTGATATATAAATTCAATTTATATTTTATCAAATTTCATTTCCAACATTCTCAATCAAATTTTACTCAAATTTATTTAAAATTCTTTTTTAATTTCAATAAAAATATTGAAATCTTCTAATTGGAGACTTTTCTTGACCTTCCGAAATTATTCAAATTCTAATTCACAATTTTTTTTACAAATTCCACTCAAATATAAAAATTTTAACTGAATAAATCAAATAGTTGAATAAATCAAATTTCGATTTGATGCCTCGTTTAAAATCCACTCAAACTGTTGATATATAAGTTGAATTTATTTTTTATTAAAATTCATTTCCACATTCTCAATCAAATTTTACTCAAATTTCTTTAAAATAATTTTTTATGTCCAATAAAAAACTCGATCCAATAAAAATTTTAATTACGTTGAACATTCTACTAATTGGAGACTATTTGTTGACTAATTCTTGTCCATAATTTTTATTTTGTAAATTCCACTCAAATTTTAAAATTTTAACTCAATAAATCAAACAGATAAGTTTCGTTTTGATGTCTCGTTTAAAATCCAATTAACATTTTGAGATATAAACTCAATTTACTTCCAATAAAACTTCATTTTTATTTTTGCTTCTTTCTTTTCAATAAAAATTTAACTTACGTTGAAAATAACTAATAAAGTAACTAATTGGAGGCTATTTGTCGACTTTTCAAAATTATTCAAATTCTAATCCATTTTTTCCCATAAATCCCACTCAAATATTAAGTCAATATAACTCAATAAATTTCTAATTTTAAGGTATCTGGGTTTTTAAATTCTAATCCAATTTAGTTTTATAAATTTCACTCAAATTTTAACTCAATAAATCATACAGATGAGTTTTCCTTTGATGTCTTGTTTATAATCCAATCAAAATGTTGATATTCAAATTGAATTTATTTTCAATAAAATGTCATTTTCATTGAAAATATGGAAATTCTACATTTCTACTCAAATTTGTTTAAACGAATTTCTTATTTTGCAATAAAAACGCGATCCAATAAAAATTTAGCTTAGGTTCAACGTTCTACTAGTTGAAGACTATTGGTCGACTTTCCAAAATTATTCAAATTTTAATCCATTATTTTGTTTTATTTTATAAATTCCACTCAATAAATCAAACAGATGTTTTGTTTTAATGGCTCGTTTAAAATCCACTCAAAAAGTTGATATATAAGTTGAATTTATTTTTGATTAAATTTCATTTCCAACATTCTCAATCAAATTTTACTTAAATTTGTTTAAAATAATTTTGTATGTCCAATAAAAAACTCGATCCAACAAAAATTTAATTTATGTTGAATATTCTACTAATTGGAGGCTATTTGTCGACTTTCCAAAATTATTCAAATTCTAATCCATTTTTTTTAGTAAATCCCACTCAAACATTCAGTCAATATCTCAATAAATTACTAATTTCAAGGAATCTGAGTTTTTAAATTCTAATCCAATTTTTTTTTATAAATTCCCACTCAAACTTTAACTCAATATAACTCTTGTTTATTATCCAATCAAAATGTTGATAATATACGAATTAAATTTATTTGTGATAAAATTTCGCTTTCAATATTCTCAATCAAATTCTACTCAAATTTGTATAACATAACTTCTAAATTCCAGTAAAATGTCCATGCAATAAACTTTCTTGAACATTCTATTTATTGGAGACTATTTTTATTCTGAAATTATTCAAATTCTAATCCAATTTTTTTTTATAAATTCAACTCAAACATTAACTCAATATAACTCACTAAATCATACAGATATGTTTCGTTTTGAGGTCTTGTTTATAACCCAATCAAAATGTTGATATACAAATTGGAAAAATAATTTTTTAGTTGCAATAAAAATTCGATCCATAAACAATATAACTTACGTTAAACATTCTCGGAAACTATTTGTCGAGTTTCCAAAATTATTCAAATTCTAATCCAATAATTTGTTTATAAATTTCACTCAAATTTGAAAATTTTAACTCAAAATAACTCGATAAATCAAACAGATAAGTTTCGTTTTTAGGTCTCGTTTGTAATCCAATCATAACGTTGATCTGTAAATCCAAATTATTTCCAATACAATTTCATTTTCACATTATCAATCAAATTCTACTCAAATTTGTTTAGAATAATTTTTTAGTTCCAATAAAACCCAATTCAATACAAATTTAAGTTAGATTGAGTGAGCATTCTACTAATTGGAGACTATTTGTCAACTTTCCAAAATTATTCAAATTCTCATCCAATTTTTTTTTATAAATTACACTCAAATATTAAAATTTTAACAAATAGATTAGTTTTGTTTTGAGCGCTCGTTTATAATCCAATGAAAATGTTGATATAATTTAAGTAATTTAGAATACAATTTTTTGTTGAAATTCTACTCAAATTTTTTTAAAATAATTATTATATTTTATTATTGAATTTTCACTCAAATTAATGTAAAGAAATATTAAAAATTCTACTCAACTATTGGTGGTTCTATACTATTCCAAAATAGCACCTCATTTTTTGAAATTTCACTCAAGCATGATCAGTTATCAAAATTTGGAAGGGTTTTAGCACAAAACCAGTATTTTTCCAATTTTATTCCAATTTTATTTCAATTTTTTCTTCCACTAAACCTTAAAATTTCACTGAAAGTTAATTGAAACTTTAAGTTTTGAACTAAAAAGGTCCACCATATTTTACAGTTAAGCACTTAATACCTTAAATATACCATCGTGCTTCTGAAAGCGATTAACTTTTATCATTTTAAAACAAAAATGCAACGTACAATAAAGAAAAAAACATCTTAATTCACAAAGAGTACAAATCAAATACCAAATCACAACAAATCTTGAATAAAATCACAAATAATATAAACATCAAACTAAATATAAATAAATTGTATATCTTTAATAACAGAAAATCCAAAGAAACAAAACGATCATGTGTGTACAATATATGCGATCGTGATAACATTAAATAACATATGTGGAAGGATATACATACTATATAAATGTATATAAATGATTGGTATTTTTATATAAAAAAATGTAATATTTAAAATAAAAATAAGGAGAATAACTATTATTATTCATCAGAATAAAAAAAAACAGATTGACAGATAAAAATGAATTATTTCATTTGTTTTCATTTCACAAGAATTCTTTTATTACAATTTAAGTAAATCAATGTATGTATGTAATATATAAAACATACATACTTTGAATTGTGACTGACTGACTGCCCGACTGACCGGTTACGAATAATCTTGTATGTTGTTTTTGTTTATGTCAATATCTACTAAATGATTAACATTTATCATGTATCGTTTTATGCTGTCTGTGTATTAATTTGGAAACTTGATATTAATATTTATGACGTTAAACAATTTTTTCAAATCAAACTTGCATCAAACTGCATTCAAACTTCATTCAAACTTGACTTTTTTCTTGTTTTTTTTTTGCGTACATCTGTTATACGTATTATTATATAATATGTTTGCACAAAAACAGCTTTGTTTTGTGTACGGTAAAAAAATAAAATATTTACCGAAATTAGCCAAGCCCAAAAAATTCGTATTCATTTTGATAACAACAAATATAACAAAAACAAAAGCGAAAATACTGTTAACCACATGATTTATTATCAAACACTAATCTTTTTCAATTTAACTAAAAACGTTGTTGTGTGTTTAGAAAAAACTAAAAAAATAGTTTTTTGTTTAACAATATACTTTCATACCACAATTCAACCAAGTAATTTGTCAAAAAGGCCAAATTTTACGTTTTTCTGTTATATAAAATTAGGTAATTACTACTCGAGTCCGCGGTTAGTGTGGTATATAAAGATTATTGTCGTATATAATTGGATATTAATTCATAATACCAAACGTTATATTTGTGTACATTTTTTTTAAGGTATGTATAAAAGTAATTTGTCTCTGGTTTGAGAGACAGGTGAAATTTTATATTTTTATATTTTTTTTTTTGTTATGAAATGTGGAAATACGACATTACTTAACTTTTATTTATGTACATAAGTTAAATGTTGTCAAGAAAATTTAATAAGGTCTTAATCGATTGTTAACATAAATATTTTAATTCATTCAAGGGTTCAAACATAACATTTCGTTTTATTTCTTAATTAATTAATGTACGTAGTTCGCTTATATATACAAGTTAAAATCAAACCATATACACATAGTACATACAAATAAATTCAACCAAAAAGACGTTTTTTTTTTGTCGTTTAAATACAAGTTTTGTATTTTACAAAAAAAAAACCGAGTGTCTCTCTCTCATTTAAAACCAATTAAGCGCATTACAAAACTCTACAGAAAAACGTAATAAAATTACAGAAATTCAGTAGATAAATGGAAAACGGTTAGATTAATTCTAAAATTCAAGCGAATTAGTGTAATTATTTTTTAAAAATAACCCATTTGTGTGTTTGTGTGTGAATATTATTTCCTTCCGCTGTTTCAATTTTCTTTGCCAGATTTGCCAATCTGTGTTGTAATTTTTTATTTGTTTTATTTTTAATTCTGAAAAATGTACAGTAACATCCTATTATCTTTTTTAATTACGCACTGCGCGAAAGAAGAAAATTTCTTAGAAATTATAGCATAATTAATTTATGTATATACGACCAAGAGTTTTTATCGTTAAGTAGAAAATTTAAACGTTTCTCGAACATTATAAGATTTGTAATAAAATTAGGCATTTTTATTATGTATTTGTTTAACTAAATTAATACTGAGTACATTGCTCCAGTAGTATATTAATGTTTCATGGAAGAATGTTGAAACGAAGCCAATTTTTGAAATATACATGCGTATAGTAATCAAAATTAATCATGCGCGAGGGGCTGAAATTTCATAAATCATGCAGCAAAGTGACATATCATGTAAATGCTCCATAGGATGTACAATAATAAAAAATCGAAGAACATTTTGAGCTGCTCATGTGTAGGGACAGCTGTCAAATTATTAGTGTGAAAAGACAATCAGGTCTCATTCTAGAGCTTTATCTAAATTCACATGAGAATCGCATTTCCAACGGCTATATGCCATAACTTCACCTTAAATCATTTTTATCGAAATCCCAGTTTAGCACCTTATGTCATTTTGGAACGTATCATTTCAGTCGAAAATGACTGCGATGATTTTTTCGCCAGACAATTTCTTTTTCTTATTTTTTTTTCGAATATAGCTACCGTTTATGAAAAAATTTCACATGAATACACCTTTAATTTTCTATCAATTTTAGAGAAGGTGGTTAACAAAAATCTATTGTGCCGTCGCGTCGTTTTAATAACCTGACGGTACAAATTTCTGCAAGTTCACTGCATACAATGTTCTCGTAATTGAATAACAAAATACTAAACTTATTGGTTCCATATATAATTTTATTAATTTATTTCAAGAACAATTTGCTGATTCCAAAAATATATTTTACATTAAAAGATTGTTTGGACAACGTCTGGAATTATATTGCCAAAATTATTTTGTCATTGCATAATTTTGACAACAATACCAAATGCACCACCGCATCTTCAACGCCGAAAATATTCATTAATATATCATTCGTATATTAACCGCGGACATTGATTGCATACCGTTTTTTGTGTCACGAAATCTTAGGGGTGTAAAATGGGAATGCATTTTTATTAGTGAGTAGGGAATACTGTAAAAGGAAATAAAGATATACAAATCGCTCGTAATTGTCCTACACGAAAATGTTTAACAAAAAATAATGTTTCGTTTAGTCGCGAACATTAAGGAAGCGTACTTGTTTCTTTGTTTTCTCGATTAATGGCTTGATTTCGTCCGTAAGGTAGGCAGATTTTAGTCTGTCAATGGAGATCGATGTATAGTTTTTCCTTTCTGCTCAATAATGAAACATTCCCGGAGCTTTTTGATCACTCTATAAGGGCCTTCATATGGCGGTGTCAAGTCAGTCTTGACTTTATCCACACGAACGAAAACTTGATCGCAGTCCGTCATGTTAATGTTTTTTAATGTACAATAGAGTTTGTAGATGGCGGCCAGTGTGGAGTGGTGTGAATTTATTGCAGTGGTGATTGGGTGAACCGCTACAAGTCTTTGGGAATAAAAATGATGTTTTGATGGCTGCTTCGAGTATCCTTGGGTACGATGCTACGCATCGACTGCTGTAGTCTATCGACCAGTGAAGAGTGGTCTGTCGATATCGTATTTCAGAATGCAGTAAAAATTCTCCAGGGACCTTGAGTGATTGTCCATAGACAAGGTCGGCTGGAGTGCACCTGAGATCAGTTTTGAACGATGTTGTTATGCCAAGGGGGAGTATCTCAAGTCGTAATCTCAAGTGGAACCCCAAATCTTGAGACGTACTGGCTTACGAATGCACGTACTAGTAGTCGTCCTCATGCCAGTTAAAGGAATGGCTTCTGGCCAACGCGTGAATCGGTCAACTATCGTTAGAAAATAGTTGTAACTGTCAGATGGTGGTAATGGTCCAACAAGATCCAGATGGATATACTCGAATCTGCCAGAAGGAATCGCGAAATGACCGTATTCCAAACGTGTATGACGCCCAACTTTCGATCTCTGGCAAGCAATACAAGTTTTGGATCAATATCCAATGTCAGTATTCATGGTTCTCCAGAAGTATTTAGACGTTATAATCATACGCGTTGCTCGAGTTCCCGGATGGGAAAGACCATGTAGCTTAGAAAAAATAGAATGTCGCAAATCGCAAGGAACGTATGGTCGGTTGTTTCCCAAAGAAGTTTCACACCAAATTGATAGGCCGGAATTAGAATTTCGTATATATTCGAGACTTCGAGAGTTCGCTTTGAACTATTAGAATTCGATGTCTACTGGATGAGAGTTTTGAGCTCATCATCCGACTATTATAAAGATACTATATTGAAGAGCTGTATGAGCTATCACCGTTGCTATCACCCTTGATGTAACGGATATAAGTGCTGAACTGCGTAATGTAGTCGAGCTGACGGCTCTGGCGGGGACTGCGTTCTGATTTCGACGAGATCGTGTTTGTCAAGGGTTTGTGATCGGTTAGAACGTAAAAAATTCTTCCTTCGACGAAGTATCGAAATTGTGTAATACTAAGGTAAATTGCAAGGATTTCTCGGTCAAATGTGGAATAGTTCTGCTCAGGAGTGGATAGTTTTTTGGAATAAAATCCGATAGGATGCCAACGTCTATTAATAAGCTGCTCCAATACACCACACTGAAAGAAATGATTCGTTGGCATAAGGTCGCAAGAAAATACTTTACATTGCGATGAACGAAATGTAGTTGCTAAAACATAATTTCGATAGCACCAATTGACATGAGATTGGTACAAACAAGCTACGGTAGGCACTAATGCACAGATAGTTGCAAGAACTTCGTTTCCAAATCTTCAACTCCGTTGTCTCCTTTCCAAATCTTCAACTCCGTCTTGTTTTCAGAACTGAATGAACCAACATGTTAACCAATGAACTGTTTCAATTGCTACAAACGTAATTTTAGGGTTAAGCGAGAATTGTATTCGAGGGGACGGGGGACGGGGGGGGGGGGGGGGGGGTAATAAATCATTTTCAATCAGAATTTGTGTCAACCTAGTTCCGCGTTATTCTATGCTTTCAGGATTCAGGCGTCTCGAATGACAAAACGGTAATTGCCCTTGTGTTACTATTCGGTGCATGACAGAATGTTTCACCGGTAGGTCGTATCGAGGCTCTTGTAACAGACTTGGGTACTGGCGAAGAAGTTCATCGCTTACTCTAAGCGAAGAATTTGTATCCAAAAAGAACCTATTCTTTAAATCAACGACTAAACCGAATTTCACTAGGAAATCAGCTCCAATAATCGGTCTGGTAACTGATCCGACGACAAATGCATGGAGAAAATCGTGATGTAAACCTAAATCTAAGCATAATAATTGTGTACCATAGGTGTTTATAGGTGTTCCGTTAACGGCGACTAATCGATTATCTGTATCGCTAAGAGTATCAGGAAAATATTTAAAAGGAACGACTGAGACTTCGGCTCTAGCATCTATTAGAAAACGTAACGTTGTGGCGGGGCACGTAATAACTAGGCGATGATTTTGCTGCATCCTACCTGCTGTCGCAAGCACGGTAGGATGGTTTAGTTTTTCGGCTTAGAAAGCGATGAAGAATTAAATCGTTTAAACGAACACGGTTCTCGACATTTCCTAGCTCTTATGCCAAATTTGTTATAAAACCATCAGTAAGAATTAGATAGGGATCTTTCTCTCGAATTAGCCGATTCCGTGAAGAATTACGAGAGCGGTTTCTACTACGAGATCGATTATTATTACGGCTTAATTGCAAGCGTAATTCGTTTATTGATCGTTGTAGTCTCTCCAATGTTATCTCCTTAGATAACGTTACGGGTTGAGCGGAATAACTGTAAATTGCCGATGACGAGGGACGATTGATTTCCTAAATTTGATCGGCTAGAGCGATCAAATTGTCCATGGAATCCGTGTTCACGCCGCAATACAATTATTGCTTTAACATTGTCGGGTAAGTACTTGAGCCATATAGATTTCAGGAAATCCTCACCCACGTCCCAGCGGTTGCCCATACCAGTGGTTCCAAGCACTTGTTCGATACGTTGCGTTTCTGACAATGTTTTTGTTTTTATTATTTCGACCCGTAATTTATCGTATTTTCATTTAAATCGCCAGTTGCTCTTATTACGTGAGCTATCGATCCTATTACATCCGGTGGTAAAGCAGATGTCGCGTGATAGTATTTGGTTGAGCTTGAAATGAATTTTTATTAGTGAGTAGGGAATTCTATAAAAATGTAGTTTTATTGACTGACACAAACCTTCGAATAACCGAACACCCTAAATGGAGGACCGTCCAAATCAATAGAGTTCATTCCCTTGGATTGCTTGGCTAAACGATTAATGTAAAAATTAAGTTTATATATCCATCCACGGCGGCAGCCACAAAACCAACAGAAATTAACTGTCAGTTATATCAACCCAATGAGTTATTATGTGTCCAAGCTACCATTATTCAATAAATTATGTCAGAAATCGACATATCATATCAAAATTCCAAGTATTATGCCATGCCAGATTTAGAATCTTTGGTGTCAAAATTCGATGTCTCATGTTAGAATTCCATAGTTCATGTCACAATTAGATATACAATATCTGTATTTGCATTTAGAATATCAGGATTCTATATCTTATGTTAGAATTCGATATATCACGCCAGAATATACCATTAATTATATTTTACATATTCGATATATTATTCCAGAATCCCAGTCATGTCAGAATTTGAATTTTTGATGTTAGAATTCAATATGAAATTTCAGAGTTTGAAATTGTCATGTCAGAATTCGATACATCATGTGGATTTCGATACATTATACCAGAATAAAATAAATTTTGTTAGAAATCGAAATATCATATCAAAATTCAATATGTCCCGTAAAACTTTGAATTTTTGATGCCAAAAATTGATACTTCATATAACAGGATTCGAAAAATCATAAGCGAATTCAAAATTTACATCTTTGATGTCAAAATTGATATCTCAGATGTCAAAATTCGCTATATCATGATATCAAGTCAGAATTCGATATGCCGTGTCAGAATTCGAATATATGATACATCATATCAGAATTTACATTTTTGTTGTCGGGATTTATGTGTTAAATGTGTCAATCATGGCACAGTTGAATATGTTAAGTCGGGATTTGAATTTATAATGTCAGTCGTCATATCAATTCGTCATATCAGACTTCGCATTTATGTATGTTATGTCAGAATTCGATATATCAAAGCAGAATTCGATTTGACCTGTCAAAATTACAGTTAATTCTGTCTAAATTCGATATTTCTGAAATCAGAAGATCAGATATTTCTGAAAAAAGGATTATTTCGTTTCCAGAACACGATTTTTGACAATCGGGATAAATGAAAATCGCGATCAATTTTGTGACTGTCTAAGGTATTAGGTCAAAATTAGATAAATGATGACAGAATTCATTTTGTCAAGCCAGACTTTGAGTTATTTATATTCAAATTCGTTATGTCATCCCAGAATTTGAAAGGTTATATCAGAATTTCAATTTTTGGCTTTGGAATTCGATATCACAATATTGGACGTATTCGGTTAAAATTCGACATGTTTTATCAGAATTCGAAAGGTTTTATCAGAATTTGATATATCATCTCATGACTCAGAATTCGATACATCATCTCAAAATTCGAGATATTATATCAGACTTGGATATATCATGTCATATGTTGACATAACATCTCGAATTTTGGAATGATATATCGAATTCTGAAGTCTTGAGATTATATATCAAAGAATTCCATACCTCATATCAAAATTCGATAAATTTCTTCAGGGGGGGGGGAGGGGGGTAATCGATTGCTGACCTTAAGTTTGACCTTGAAATCTGTTTTTAAGGTTATTTAAAGGATAACTCTTATTTTCTTTGATAAGAACCCCGGAGTTTGAAAGAGCGTTTTGCTCAATTTCTGTAGTAGATACACCAAGTAAGTCTTGAAGAATTAAAACAGCATTTAGTACAAATGATGGCCATTAATTACTATTTTATCTGTCACTTTCGGAAAGTATTCTGGAACACCCGTAGTTGAGTATTTTCCAAAAACCAAAAATTCTACTTAGATTAAGTCATTCTTGGGGTTTATTGGATGTTACCACATATTATACCCAAGTTCAAACAATTATAAAACGTCCAGTACTAAAATATTCAGAAGGGTTTAGAAGTAATAGTAGTAACCAAGCTTCTGCTGTAACCGAGCCATACATTTTGTTCTCACGTACTGCCAGAATTTTTGTTTCTTTTTTTACTTCGTGCTACAGTTTGTTTTAAAACAGTTTGAAAAATTATATTGTATAAAGGTATATTTAGAAACCCACGATACATAGTTTTACCTAATACTAAATGAAATAACATACCAACCCGATTACCATCGCAAACATCTCGAAACATTATAAAAAATTATGTTTAGTGATAATTTAAATTTTTTTTTTATATATCTAAATAGAATTTGTGTTACAAACTAAACATCCCACACCACAAACTTATACACAAAATTTGAAAATTAACTTGTAAACTAAATTACAAAAACAACACGTCCGAACATAAATATTCTGAAAAAAAAAAAATTCTATTTCTAACACACAATAATAACAATAACAATAATAATAAAAAAAAACTGTATAGTGTGATTAATAAAAAACCTCTTAACTGTCAAAATATTATGATTATCTCGAGATAAATGGTCTATCCTTAAAAAATGAGAGACCCTTCACAAATATATGTGTCTAATTCAATAGAATTCAATTTCATGGCTACTTTCATTCATTCAAGAAGAAAAAGATACCAACAACAACAACAAAAAACGAAACTACATAATAAAACAGTTTGATGACTTTACCATTTTCGTTCCTATAGTATATAGCATATAGTCTAGTGTCTAGTAAAGATCGTCTTGATCGTGTGTTCCCTATACACGTATATAAAATTTAAACAACATGAAAATTTATCATCTTCAGGTAAATGAAGTCATAAAAAAACAAAATAACAATTTTGACGTTTAATAGAGAGATATTATGTTTGTGTGCGGTGTCATATGTATGTGCCAGATGATTAATTGATCTCCTCAAATATAATACGCACAAATAAAATCAAAAATTTGAAAAATTCTAGACTTCATGACTGACATCACAACCACTGACCGATCGAGATCGGTCAATCAAATTTTTACATCAATATTTTATTGGGTGTGTGCGCGCAAAAAGAAAACAACTTAGCCCGCGCATTTCTACTTTACATACATATTATATTAAATTCAATCTTTAAGATGATAATAATAATACAAAATCACATTTTATATCACTCTCACTCTCAATTAAAAAAAGCAAATTAAGAAAAAAAAATTATATACATTACATATTTTCTTTTTTTTTTTCGAGACTCTTTGGGTGGTCTAAAATTTCCGAATGTGTGGTCTTTATAAATAAAAATGTAAAGATGAAAAAAAAACTTCTAAAATATAAAAAAAAAAATTAAGATGATTCTCTCATTCACATAAGATGATACGTTTGATTCTCTCACATATTTGGTTTTTCTCTCTCCCGATCTCCCCCTCTCTATAAGATGAATTATCATCAGATTTAAGTAAATAAACACACATTAATCATGATCAAGAAAAGCGTTTCATATGTTCGTACACATAATATGAAATGTGTAGATCATTTGGAATGTAGAGAAAAAATGTTTGAGATCAAGGAGGATGCGAGTAATTAAGATGGTTTAATTTTTGTTTTTATTTTGCGGTAACACAATTTTTTTTATGATCGGTGTCGCGCGATCGCTATTTTTATTTTGTATAGTATAGAATTTTAAAAATTAGGCTATTTCATGTAGCAATACACTTATATAAATTGTGATCGTTATTGATATTATGAAAATGAGACTATTTCGCGTTAAATATTTTTATTAATAATTTTTTTTTTCTTATATTTTCAGGTAATTGTTATGGAGAAATGCAAGATCGTGACGTAAGAGTATGTACACAGACCAATTTTATTATTTTGACATCTATAAATTTATCACTATATCCTGACATTGTAATAATCCGCTCTTCAATAAATATAATTTCATGGTGGTATTAATGGACACAATAAGCTTGAACACAAACAGCTTTATTTGTGTTCAAGCTTATTGTGATTTATTTTTAATTAACTTTGACCTTAAATACAAATTAAAAAATTCTCAGTAAGTAGTTTTATGAGTAGCATAAAAGCGGCATGTAGTTGACAAATAACGTGTGTAGCATAGTGAAATAAATAAAGTGAAGCATTTTTAAAATTTAAATGTTTTAAAGAAATTCAAAAACTTTTGGAATATCCAGAAAATCGAGAAGAAATTCAAGAAATGTATGAATTTAAACAGAAGAAATCCAATAATATTTGAAAATTTTAAAAATTTAACAAAATTTTGAATTATTAGAATTCTAAGAGTTTTAAAAATGTCAAGAACAATTTTTCAGCTTTGAGAATTTTAAGAATTTTCAAAATTGGATTACCAAAAATTCAAAATTTAAAAAAAATTACGAATAATTTTAGGATTCGGTCTTCTAAGAATTTTGTAAGAAATTTACAAATTTAGAAATACTAAAAATAAATTAGATTTTAAAATTAATTAATTTAAAATTTTACAATTATGTATAAACTATAACAAGAAGAAATTTTTTTAGATTCTGAGAAATTAAATTTTTTTAAAAATTTAATTAATGATAGCATGTAAAAATAAATTTAGAATTTTAGAATTTTTATGAGGTTTTTAATTTTAACTGTAATTTACAAAATTCAGGTTTCCCTTGGTTATAAAAATATGAAAATGTATAGACTCTTGCAATTAGAATTTTAAAATTATCGTAATTTTGAACCTTACAGAAATTTCAGAATTTTGAGATAATTTAATTAAAGAAAAACATATTAATATCAGAATTTCAACAGTTTTAGAAATTACGAAATTTAACAATTTGAGAAAATGAAAAACTCAGAGAAATTTTGAAATTTGATTTTAAGGAATAAACGCCACAATTAAAATTTTTAGAATTCAAAGGTACTTAAAATCTAAATCTTAAGAATTTCATTTCTTTGAAAAGCGAAAAAAAATTTAAATTCAGGGAATTTCATAAAATGCGGACTAAATATTTCAAGAATCCCAAGAATACCAGAAATAAATGAAACTTACAAATTGAAATAATTTAGAAAATTTATAATTTTTTGGTTTTGTTGAATTTGTTTGACTTTTGTCTTCCGTTTTAAAATTATAGAATGTCAATTATTTTAACAAATTCATAATATTTAAAAAATCACGTTTTCAGTAAATATTAATAAATTTAGAAATTCGATATTCCCATAAACAATTTTATAAGTTTAAAGAAGTTAAAATTTTAAAAACTTAAGTTCGTATTTAATGACTTTAATTAATTAATTTAGTTTAAGTTTCTAATCATTTTTAGAATAGTAAGGTTGTCAAAATTTCAAGAAATTTACAAATTTTAATAATATCAATATTTTTAAAAGTTTAAATAAATGTAAAATAATTTCTAAACGTTAAAATATTATAAAAATATTGATATTTTTAAAATTTTATGAAATTTTTAATGTTCAAGGTTCCAGTTGATTAAAGAAATCCAAATTCTAAAAGATTTAAGAGAAAAGTTCAAAACATTTTAAAATAATTAGAACTCAATTTTACGAATTTTAAAATTTAAAAAGTTTTGCAATTCGACGAAATTTTACGAATTTTAAAATTTTTATGAAGTTTTTTAATTTTAACTATAATTTACAAAATTCAGGTGTACCTTGGTTATGAAATTTTGCAATTAGAATCTTAAAATTATTGTAATTTTGAACCTTCACAGAAATTTTAGAATATTGAGATTATTAATATTAAAGAAATTTAAAAAATTTACAAATTTGAAAACATATTAATATCAGAATTTCAATAATTTTAGTAATTACGAGGTTTAACAATTTCAGAAAATGAAAAAATCAAAGAAATTTTGAAATTTTATTAATTTTTTAGATTTTATGGAATAAATGTGCCTATAAAACATTAATAAAATCTTAAAAATTTAATTTCTCTGAAAAGCGAAAAAAAAGATGTAAATTCAAGGAATTTCAAAAATTGCGGGCCAAATATTTCAGGAATCCCAATAATACCAGAAATATGTAAATGAAACTTACAAATTTAAAGAATTCAGAAAATTTATAATTTTTTGTTTTAAATGATTTTAGTCTTTCGGTTTAAAATCAGTAAATGCCAATTATTTTAACAAATTCAGAATATTTAAAGAATCCCGTTTACAAGTAAATATCAGTAAATTTAGGAATTCAATATTCCCAAAAACAATTTTTTGAGTTTCAAAAAGTTAAAATTGTAAAAACTTAAGTTCGTATTTAATGAATTTAATTAATTAATTTAGTTTAAGTTTCTAACTATTTTTAGAATAGTTAGGTAAAAGTTTAAATAAATGTAAAATATTTTCTAAACTTTAAAATTTTTAAAAATATTGATGTTTTTAAAGTTTTATGAAATTTATATGATTTTAAATATCAATCAATATTTAACTTACAAATTCAGAACATTTTTAAATTTAAATATCAGACTTATAATATTAATTCAAGAACCATTCTATGTACAGAGTTTTATTACTTACTATTACTTCAATTTTGAGGTTAAACCAGCTAGAATTTCAAAATTTTTAACAAATCCCATAACTAATTTAATATTATATTTAAACAGTCGTTTTAAATTTTTTTTAAATAAAAATGGAATTTTAAAAAAATTTAAAACTTTAACAATTTATAACGTTTAATAAATTTTACAATTTTCAAAAAAATAAAATTCTTGAATCTTAGATGTTGAATTTAAAAACCACAAACAAAACGAAATTTTGACAGAAAAATTTTAGGTATTCTAAGATTTTAAATTAGAGTTTGTAGAATCTACAAAATTTACAAACCTAATTTTTATAATGTTTAAATTTAAAAAGTTTTGCAATTAGACTAAATCTTAAGAATTTCAAAAATTTTATATCGTAACATTTAAAAATTTTCAAATTTAGGGAAAATATTAATTTTAAGAATTTAATAGTTTTAAGATTAATATTTTCATAAATTTCAGAAGTTTACTATTTGTTACCATTAATAAATTTAAGAGTTTTAAGAATTATGTGGTTAATTTACGAAATTTGAATTGAAGATTTTGAAAAGTTTCAAATTATTTTCGAATTTCAAAAATTCCCCAAACGTTTTAGAATTTAAATATTTTTAGGAAATTAACTGATTTAAGAATTACAATATATTTCAATAACTTTATAATTTTAAGAAATTATAAATTGAAAAACTTTCCTAACTATTAACTTTAAGAATATTTATTTTGATAGTATTTTTTATCAAGATAAATTTAACATTTCAACAGTATTTTTACGGAATTTTAAATAAACAAAGAATTTCAAAAAATTCTAGACTTTAAAAATTTTATAATTCCTAATCAGTATAAAACTAACAAAAAACAGTTTCTAGAACTTTAAATATTGCATTTAAAAATACCAACAAAACAAAATGTTGACACTAAAGGCTTTGAGATATTCCAAAAATTTAAAGAATTTCGAATAATTTCAATCATTATAATTAACAAAAATAATTGATTGAAATTGCATTTAAGAACTACAGAAATAATTAAAAATAACTTTTAAAAAATAATTTTTAAAAATATCATACATAATTCTTACCAAATAGGATTTTGTACAAATATTAAAAATTGTCAAAAATTCGAAAGTTAATATAATAGAATTGGTCGCTGTTTTGTCCCAATAATTTTAAGAATTTGCAATATTTGTAGTAAAAAATAAAAATCCACTAATATACAAATTTGAAAAATTAAACAAAGGAGTTTATTAATTAAAAGAATATCAAGAATTAAAGAAATTTACGAATTTTAGACAATTTTAAAACTTTATTTTAAATGAGTTGAATTTAAAATGCTATTGTCCAAGCGGTTTTGGAGAATTCAATATTTTACTAAGTTTAAGTGTTTTATATTATTAATTCAAGCTTTTTCCTAATATGAGAAAGCAAAAATGTTTAAAAACTGTTGTCATTTCTAAGTATGTTAGAATTTCAAAAAATCGTCAAAGCGGAGTTTTGGAGGGCAGCCCTCATCCTCTAGGGCATAAAACGTATTAAAATAATTTTTTTAAAATTTGTTATATTTAAAAAACTTGATTTTTCGGTATTCTTTGGGATTTGGGGATTTGTAATAATATCAATGTTTTTGAAAGTTTGAATAAAATAATTATTTTTTGATAAGCGAAATTTAAATTAAAAATGAAACGGAATTGTAAGAATTTCAAATTCTTTGCAATATCATAAAATTTAAGAAATTTCGGAATTTGAGGAAATACTTAATTTTAAAAATTTAAGAATTTTAAAATTAATATTTTCAGCAATTTGAGAAATTTTGTATCTGATACTAATAAATTTAAGAGTTTCAAGAATTCTGTAAATTTAGTTTTTTAACAAAAAATGTTTAAATTTAAACGTATAAGACTTTCAAGGTTTTTGCAAATCAGCCAATTTAAGCAAATCTTAGTAGTTATGTTTAAAATAATTTTATAGTATTCTAAAGAAGTTTAAGACTTCTTGGAATTTAAGAATTTATTAAGTACAAAAAAAATGATTTAATTATTTATGAAATTATTTTGATTTTAAATTAAATTATAATATCGAGCATTGACTGTATTGAGCAAATTGTTTAAAGCATACGAATTTTTGTTGAATATTAAGGTCCTACGAAATTAAAATTCAAGAATTTCAAAAGTTATAAATTATTCAACAATTTCAAAAAAACTACCAACTTTAAAATTTTAAGAAACTTTTTAGAAATCCCATCTAATCAATTTTAATATCAAACTTGTTCAAATTTCAGGAATTTTTAAAAATACATATTAAATAAATGTAATATTATATTTAAACAGCATTTGTACGAATTTGAAACAGGGAATTTTAAGAAATTTTAAACATTAAAAAAACAAATTCTAGAGCCTTAAACCTCGAATTAAAAAAACACAAATAAATCAAAAGTTTGGTAAACAAATTTTAGTTATTTCAAGATTTTAAAGAATTTCGAATAATTTCAATAATTTTAAGAAATTAGAGTTGGTAGAATCTACAAAATTTACCAACTTTATTTTTTTAATTTTAAATTTCAAAGGAAATGGGAGATTAAGGATTTTTTACATTATAAGAAACTTCAAGTGTATACCCAGCGCCATAAAAATGTACGATTTGAAATTTAAACGAAAATATTTGGAAAGATATTATTTGTTTCATGAATAAATGACATAAATTTTAAATACTGGTTAAAAAAATTTTTTTGTACTATTTTATATATTTTTAATAAATATTTTTGTGGTCGGATGTTTTAAACCTACTAAACTAAGAGCAGCGAATATTTCCTATGTTTATCGTATAAATGTTGCGTATGTTTCAAATGCTTTTTTAAACAAAAATAAAAATCTACAAAACAATTTATTTATAAAAATGATTTACTAATGAAATTAATATTTAGTGGGCCTACCCTTGGCTTTGATGACATCCTTAATTCGAGTCGGCATAGAATCATAATTTCTGCAAATATTCTGTTGAAATTTCTTCGAACAATACTTTTTCAATTAACATTTTCTGTTCTTTAACAGTTTTCGGCTTATATATTGCCTAGTCTTCTATCCCATGAACGCCCATAAATTCTCTGTTATTTTGAAGTCTGGACTATTTTCTGGCCATGGTATCGATCCCCAACATTTGTTTAAATTCTGTTACCTAAAGGAAAATGACATTATAAATAAACATTCTTATATAACATTTCTTAGAAATTTTAATATTTTGTGCCAGATCCTCAAAGGTCGGCAACAACGCAGGTTTCAACAATTTTTTTGTATTTTACTCCATTCACAGAACCTTCTAGAAGATGAATGGATCCCATTTCAAAAGCTGTTATGGTTCCCCAGATCATAATCTATAGGGGATGTTTTAATGTCGGCAAAAGGCATTTCGTCGAATACCTTTCTCCTTTTCGTCGCCGAACCGTAATCATTCCATCAGGGAATGAAAATAAATTAAATTTGGACTCGTCCGAATATCCTTCTCTCCGTCAGTCCTCTGATGTCCAATTTTCCGTTCACTTGCAAATTTTAATCTTTGAGCTCTCATTTTTATTAGGGTAAGGAGCGGTTTTTTCGCCGGTCGGCAAACGATCAGACCTAGTTCGTTTAATCTTCTCTGTACAGTAGGTACGAACCTAAATTAAGCCGTTAGTTGTTGCTAAATGGTCTCTTTTTAGCTCAGCAGCAGTATTGAATCTGTGCCTTACCGTTAATCGGTTTAATACTCGATCTAAGTGACCGGAGGTCAGTCTTTCTCGCAATTGTTGAGTTTTCACAATATCGCTTTAAAAACGTCTTACTCTGGATTCACTACAATTGATCATTTCCGCTATTTTCATATTTGTGTATTTTTTAGCATGAAATTGTAAAATTTTTGCTTTTTCGTCAATATTTAGTTTACAACGACCCATTGTAAAATTTACTCTTTGATGAATACAATAACTTAGAACACTACAATAACTTAGAATAAACAAAAGAGACAAAGTGAAAATAAACCAATTCAGATAATTTTATGGCGCTGGGTGTATGTGATCCTACGACTATCAAAATTTGAAGCAATTCGAAATTTAATATAGAATAGCTAGGTTAATTATTTGGTTGAAACCCCAATCATTTTAAAAATTTTCCTTGTTTCACACATGAAGTATATATAATAGATTATACAATTTTAAAATTTAAAAAAAAATTCTGGAGTATCCAAAAAAACCGGAAGCTCAATAATTTGAAGAAATTAACGAAATTTATGAATAGAAATAGAAAAAATCCAATAATATTTAAGAATTAGAAGAAAATTGATAAAATTTTCTAATTTGCCATATATTAATGTCAAGAGCAAAATTTTCAAAATTAAGACTTTAAAATTCAAAATTTAAAGAAATTTTCGAGTTTAAATGAAATTAAAAACTTTAAATTTAAAATGATTGTACTATAATTTTATGATTTAGGACCTCTAATAATTTTTAAAATTTGAATAGTTTTTTGGATTTACGGTTTTAACATTTTAGGTTTTAGGTTTTAATAATTTAGATAATATTAATTAATCGTACCAATTTCAAGAAATTGATAAATTAAGAAATAAAATTTAATTAGATTTAAAAATTAATTAATTTAAAATTATAAAATAATTTATAAACTCTTAGAGTTTCACAAAAATTAAGTATTTCAATAATACAAAAATTCAAAAAAAATTTTAGAAAGAAAATTTTTAAAAATTAATACAAATTACACCATATGAAATTTTAGAACTTTAAATTTTTTTGAAATTCTTTAATTTTAATTTAAATAATTAATGATTTTAACCAAGCTACAAATTTCTGAATGTTTCTAAATTTCGTATATTAAGGTTATTAATATTTAAAGAAATTTTCAAATTTCAAAAACATCAACATCAGAATTTTAACAATTTTAAAATTTTCAAGGTTTAACAATTTTAGAAAATATAGTAGAACCCGAAAGAATTTTAAAATTTTATTAATTTTTTAGATATTATGGAATAAAACTCATATTAAATTTTTTAGAATTTCATGTAACTGTGAACTTGGAAGTTCAAATAATTTATAACATTTATTAATTTTTGTTTATAAGAATTTGTTTCAAATGAATTTTTGTCTTGCTTTTTGAAATTAAAGAATTTCAAGCATTTTAGCAAATTCAGAATATTTAAAGAATCACGTTTTCAGTAAATATTAAGGTTTTAAAAATTTTTAATTCCCATTAAACATTTTATTTAAATTGTTTTGAGTTTTTAAGCATATTAAGACTAATAAAACCAATATTTAAAAATTTGCAATATGTACTATAATTACTTATTTTTATTTAACCGAAAGTTAAATTGATTTCTAACTTTTAATAATTTTGATATATTTAGAATGTTAGGAAATTATACATTTTTAAAATGTCAATAAATGTTTAACTTACCAATTCAGAGAATTTTTTAATTTAAATATCAAATGACTCTCCATTTACATCATAATTACATTCGTAAAAGTTAGAAATTTAAAATTTTAATAATCTTAACGAATCTCAGAAATTTGGAATATTTTAATTATTCAAAAAATTGATGAATTGGGTTTTTTGTTTTATCAATTTCAAGATCCTAGATTAGTAAAGAAACTAAATTTTGAGAGCTTTAAAAAATAAATTCAAAAGATTTACAAAAAAAATAAAAAAATCAAGAAATTTCAACATTTGGGGAAATAATTAATTTTAAGAATTTAAAAATTTTAAGATTAATATTTGCAGCAATTTAAGAAATTGATGATACCAACATTAATTTTAAGAGTTTCAAGAATTCATTCTTTATTCAAAAAGTGTTTAAAACTTTCAAGGTTTTAACAAAAATTTAAAAATTTTACAAACTTTAAAATTTTATGATAAGTATTAGAGTTTCAATATTTTTTTGGAAATTAACAGATTTTATAATGACAAAATATTTCAACAACTTTATAAAAAATTCAATGAATTCCCGTTCAATTATAAGAATATTGTGACTGTTATTAAACAGTACTTTTAGGAATTTTAAATAAACAGAGAAAATTCAAAAAATTCTAAACCCTAAAATTTTTATAATTTTTAGCAAGTTTAAAATTTCCATAAAATAATTTCTAGAACCATAAAACTTGCAAGTGCATCTGTTATATTTTTAGGATGTTCTACGAATATTAAAATTTTTAAAAATTCGATAATTTAATAATGGAATAGGTCTGTTATAAATTCCAATAATTTTAAGAATTTAATGGAAATCAAGAATGAAAGAAATTTACAAATTTCAGATAATGTGATGATTGTTCATTTTATGGTTCTAAAATAATTAATAATTTGAAAAAGTTACCAATTTAAGAAATTTTGAAACTGAATTGCACAAATTTTAAAAATTTTATTATTATCAAATTTGTTTACTTAAATGTGGTGTTTGACTAAGACATATTTTAATATGTTTACAATTATTCAATACCATTTCGAGGCAAGACTCTATTTTGATTAATTTTGTTAATATTTTGAGAATTGTTATATGTTTCGAGTAGGTAAGCCTGTGAATCTTAAAAGAGCAATCCTGTTTCCTAGATAATTTGTACTAGCGAATTAAGCTACTTTGAAATTCTTTTTAATGTGACGATAGAAATTTGTACGGAAAATTCCTGACATCAAGGCTTCATTCAGGAGAGGATGGTCATTTTTTCCATAATCTCAACGGCTTAACTGAAAATTATTTTAATTTTTAAAATTTCAAGAACTTAAAGATTTTAGTTTATTTTAAAGTTTAAAATTTCAAAAATTTAGGAATTATGTAAAATTCACTAATTTTAAAAATTTGACAAACATTTTTTTAAATTTTTAAATAATTTCTAAAATTTAAACAGTTACATAATTATATTACACGATTTGTACTAATTTTAAATCTTTCGAATGTAGTGAACTTTGCAAATATTAAATTTCGTACATTTCTCAAATTAGCAAGTAAAGTTTACAAAGTTTTAATTTTTTTTAAATTTTTTTAGCCCATTTTAGCTTTATTAAATCACAATATTGTTAAAATTTGACGATTATACGATCATTTAGCAAAAGTGAGTTCTACACCTTAAAAAAATTTGTGGCGTAAAATTTAAATTTATCAAGCGACTATCGGACAACATCGATTAGAAGTGTTTTGATTCTAAGATATTTTCAATTAATATCTGGCATGTAACAGCAATTCATACCGCATACGGAATGATGTGTTAAACAGCTTTTCTCTTAGGTCCTCTCATCTGAAATTTGATTATTTAAAACAGAAATCTTGCACGCAAAACGCTATCACTTAAAAGTGTGTGGATTATCGAGTTATGCGAATAAAACACTTTTTTTGATTTTATATTTGTATTGGACCACGAGTGATGCAGTTTATCATGAAAAACCTAGATCCGTGTTGTTGAATGATTGAATGAAATTGGCCACAAAACATTCCATAATTAAGAAGAAAGAAATTATCTGAATTATTTTATAAAACCAACTTAATTTTATTGCTAGAACAATTAATTTAATTATACATGCCCAATTATTAAAATACTCAACTCAAACTGTCATTTAAAAGTCATGAAGATGAACCACATACTCGTGTACAAAAGTAAATACCCCATAAAAATCCCAATAAGAACCCACAAAAACTTTTATGTCAATCATTATAATAAAATAACAAATACAAAAACAACATTGAAAGGATTTGGCGCCGGTAATTTGTACTCCATCAACCTCTAAGATATTTTGTTTTGATTTTTATGTTAAAATAAAGCAAATTACTTGAGAGTCTCTCTAACATTTTATGTTGTATGCTCATATGTAATATTGAAATCTAATGTGATATAAAATAATCAATTTTGGTGTTTACATCTACGTCTTCTTTTTAATCTTCAATTTGTGATGCGGTTATTTACTACTTTTATTATTGTTAACCGGAAAGAAAAAACACATTAAATGGCTTAATCCATCTCTTTATAAAAAAAAAAAAAATTATTCGACGTTAAGAGAGAAAACCACAAGTAAACATATCTACACGGCTTACATGTATGTACGTACGATGAAATCGACTCCGAATGATCTTTAAAATAAATAAAAACAAAACATTAAGAATTTTTATCTCTATATAGATATATGTATATGTATGTATGACGACATAATATACAGATACTATATCGTTGTTGTTGTTTCCTTTCAATATTCTTAATGAAGACATCTTATTTATCCCAAGAAAATCATCTTGATATTTTTGTTGACCGAACGAATATTGGATGTATAATAAAAAAAATAAAAAGTAACCGACAAACGTTGGAATTAAAACCAGCAACAACAACAACAACAATAATAATAATAACAAAAAAAAAAATGTGAGTTGAAGAAATCCCGCGCGATCGCGATCATAACCGTGGTACACAGTTTATTATTGTTGTGTGTATTTTGGATATATGGAATAGAGTCACAATATTATATTGTCGGTCGGTCGGTTGGTAGAGACACATGAAATAAAAAACAAAAAAAAAAATCAGCAGTTTGGTATAAAGGGTTCTCATATCAATATGCGCGCTCTATACACAAGACCCAATTTTTTTTTTTTTTGGGTTCTGTGATCGCGCATACAATATTTGGGGGGTCTCGTTTTTTTTTTTTGATACTTGTACACACAAACCGAGTATACGCGTTCTGGTTTTTATGATAGAATATCAATTTTGTATTTTTTTTTTTGGTTTTGGATTTTTATGTTATACATTTCATTGTGTGTTGTTGGAAAATATGGTATTTTATGAGATTTCGATCATTTCTTTGGTTTTGGAAGACTACTGTATATAGATTTTTTATTTTATTTTTTTTGTTAGATTATGATCATCATTATTACATTTTGATTATAATATTTTTAGTATATTGTATGGGATTAAGAAATCATTTAATTAAATTATATGGTTCATATATACAGTGGTATGTATACATTGAAGAATTTGGCGCACCACAAAAATAAAATAAATTTATGAATTTTTCAAATTTCTCATAATTAATCTTGATGATGTTTTAATTTTTTTATTTTTTTGTTACAATATATATAGTTTGAAATACCATATAAAGAGGAGAAGACCCAAAAAAAGATACAGAATTTTTTTTGAATTCCATGCCACCCAAATGAATACATTAAAACATTTTTTATGCCTTACATACTTATATCTATAAAAAATCAAATGTGGTTGACGATTCGATTTATGGATGGGTTTTTATATTCTTATAATTAATTAAAAGCGCACCTGTATGTTGCCTTGTTGGTTTTTGGGTGATTACGCTTAACCGCACCACAGTGGTTACAATTTTGTATGTTATATAGACATTTTTAATGGATAATATGGAAATAAAACATTCGTTAATGACAGCCATTAAGGTAGGCAGGCTACTGCGCATATGACATTAAAATCATTTATTTATTACCTATTACTATACACAATTTACATTGACAGATGATTTAGCTGCTTAACAACTTATTAAAGATGGTGCAGAGACATTGTATTTACTAATTTTGTTGCTAATCGGTATGCGTGTTGGGGCCAGCAGTTTCTTAAGTTGAAAGTTAAAATTCTCTCTTACGAATTATAATTTAATCGCTATCACGATTCATACTGATCGTTAAAAGTGAAAACTCCTTATTTTTAACCTTGAAAATTACAGGTAACATTTCTTTTCATCAATAAATTAAAAAAAAATTAAGCTTAAATCTAATTAAGCTTCTTTCTTTCTTTCTTCTTCAAGTCTACTTTTTTTGATTTTAAATTTTCTGGTTTCGGAACACCACCTCGTTTTACATACATATGAGTACAAAATCTATCTAGCTACTTCAGAACCACATCAAATTTTTAAAATTTTATATTGTTAAAAGTTTTTGTATGAAGTTAGCACGAAAATTCATCCCGAAAACGTTTTTAATTTAATGGTTTGTTTCTTAGCTTGACTATTCCTTTCTATCAGCACCCTTCTATCTTTCGTATCTTCGATTTCTGTGGAATACGAAACCTCTAAGGCCGTATTCAATCCATTCTTGTCTTGTTACAGTATGTTCCCTTCTGTCTCCGACTGCAGCATACAAACTTTTTTTGTTCAGCAGTATATCGCAAAGAGGCTTGCAGTATATAACTACTTCGTCATCTATGAGGCATACAATCTCCTGGTTGCTTATGAAGAACTTTTATCGAGCTTGGGAGGACTATATTTTAATGGTAGACAAACCGTAATTTTTTATGCTTTATGACAGACAGCTTATTGAATAGGTCGACAACTCTCTCCTCGATTTTACAAAATTTTCCTATTGTCGCTGCGATTTTGAAAATATTAGTATTTGGTTCATCGGTTGATGTATAGTTGGATTCGGGAATTGGTTTAATGACGGATGATTGGTTATTGGCATTCAGTCGGCCTGTGATTATCCAACCAAACTTTGAATTTATGGCAGTGAGATTATTCCGGTTACATGGCATGAATTTGGTTTCTTAAAGTGACTGCAAAAATGATTCACACCCTAATAATATATCGCTTGTGGTTTTAAATTTTTTAAAAAAGATGAAGCTGCAGATTTGTGGTCTCAACTGAAGGTAAATAGGACGATATTGTGGGTATGATCAATGCATCAAATTAAATGGTGTAGTTGTGATCAACACGGATCTAATTTTTAAACTTGATCTGCCTCTCAAATACTCGGCTATCAAACTATTAAGCGCAATTGATTTTTGTGTCAGTCTTAAAGCTTGACACTTGCAACCGATTGATGAAATCTCCAGAAACAAATGAATGCGTTGAGCTGGAATCTAAAAGCTCGACATGGGATCCAATTATCGAATCTATCTTATACTTCAATGGAGGCTGTTAGTAAAATTGGAATACTTGGCTGCATTGACATTGGAGTTGGTATCCTCGTCATACCTTCTGGTGGGCTTGTCTGATGTAAACTTACTGCAAACCGAGCAACAGCTTCATTGGTATTGGCTTCAGTTGGTAACGAGGAACCTTGGTTGGCACTTGGGATATCACTATTTGTTATAAAATGTAGTCTCGACTTTCAAGATGGCTTCTTGAATACTGTTGATGTCTAACGGATGATTGATAACCAGGTTTTTTACCATCACTGATAACTGAGATGACCTTGGTAACCGCTGTGTAGTTGTACTACACCTCCGCTTCACTGAACAACTGCGTGCTTGGTCCGCACTGATTCTACTGGACTACATAAACGCGTATTTGACAGCACTGGTTTCACTGTATAAAATTGGATTCAATTGGATAGGATCCGGCTCGAAGGACCAAAACCGCACAATTTCCTGGCACACAAATTTCTGAATCTGGCTATTATCAATGACCGCTACGGTTTTCTGTGCTGTTAATGGTTTTTGTAAGCTAACATATGTGATGTGTATATGAATTCAACAATCACGAGGATTTTGAGGAGCACAAACTTCTTGATCTAGGCATTTTTTTTACCTGTAAATCGGATGAAGCTGAAAGAATATTTTCGGTTGTTAGAACATTTTTTTTAAATTGGCGGGACACGGATATGATACGTCTGAGATCCTTGAACAAGAATGCCCAAAATGCTTAGCTGTAAATTCATTATTATTGAATAACATTTTTGGGAGCCCTAGATTTAATTTTTTTGATTTCGGGGGCCGCAGTATGAAAAAGTTTGAGAAGCACTAATTTATACGATGGCAGTTAGACACTGGTTGCTGTGCAGAATCGTTCAAAAACTAATAGCAGAAACTAATTAGTACTTGTCAAAGCTGCTGTCTTAGTTCATAAAATTAGGGATGGCAATATCACCGATCTGTTGATTTTTATCGCAATCGAGAATGTAGTGTTATTCTATTGGATAAACTTCTATAGTTGCCTGGCCACTTCAAAGGCCTGATGACATCTAGTGCTCTATTAAATCCACCATCAGTGTCTCAACCATGAATATATATCTCGTATGACGATGACCATAATTATTATCAGCATATGTGAGAAGGAGCGGATCCGAATTGTGCCTCTTTGATCTAGATGTCCATGCAGAAGATGCCCATGTACATCTTCATGGGCATCCTTCTTTTATTTCGTTTTTTTTTGTTTAGCATAGGTATAGCTGGTACCAGCTTACCGCTGTGCTTTCCTAAAAATCTGCTTTAATTTTCCTTTGTACTAATTTGTGTGATGCATATTCCGCCAAACCCACATTGAAATGACGTCTAAAATCACTCTTCCATAACTTCTGTCTTCGGCATTTCCCGGAATTTCCCTGTTTCCAATTTATTTAGTGTCAGTAGTCTTTTAGCTCAAGTCCGCATATGGAATTTAGGGCTGCGTAAACGGAATTTTGGGATCTCGTTTTCTGTATCAAAAGTGTACCGGGTAAATCACGATTTTCCGGTTTTCGATTATTTTATTTTATAATATATCCTGTAAAATCTCGGTTTATGAGATTAATTTGGGTTTACATGTCTCTTATTCGCTGACTACTCCTTAGATCCGAATGCAGACAATTTGAATATATCGTATTGAATTTTACCCATATACATATGTACAGCCTTTAAAGTCAAATTTAGTCCAATTAGGAGGGAACTTTGCTAGTTCTTAACCGATTATGGTGAAATTGACCTTACAGGATGGAAATGGGATTCTAAGATGAGTTTTAGATAAAGTTCTTGAATTTAACCAATTAGAAAAGATCAAGGCCATTTCTTAGCTGATTATGATGAAACTCGGCAGAGTTTGAGATAAAGTTCTGGAATATGGCCAATCAGGAAGAACTTGGCTGTTTAATAACCGATTATGATGAAACCAGCTTTGTACAATAAAAATGAGACTCTAAAAAAAATTTAGAAAAAGTTATGGAATATGGCAATGAAAATGGTATGGAATATGAAATTCGATAAATACGACATGAAATAGGTGAAAGGAACATGGCAATGAAAATGGGTATGGAATATGAAATTCGATAAATACGAAATGAAATCGGTGAAAGAAACAACCGAGTTTCTTCCTACTTGGCCTTATTTCAGAATTTCATTTAAAATTATTTTAAAACCCCGTTTCCGTCGTGCTTGCATCAGAATTCCATTTTAATCGGTTTAATAACGACAAAGTTCTTCCTAATTAACCATTTTCCAGAACTTTATGTAAAAATCATTTCCTTCTTAATTGGCCATATTCCCGAACTTCATTTAAAACACTTCTTAGAATCCTATGAATTTCATCATAATTGGTCAAAAAATCGCAAGTTCCTTCTTAATTTAGCTGTTTCCAGAACTTCATGTAATAATCATTTATGAATCCCATTTCCATCGGGCAAATGGAATTTCATCATATTTGATTAATAAACAACCAAGTTAATTCCTAATCGGCCTGAATTCGATTTGAAAACGCATCTACGGTATATTTAAACTTTCTACGTTCGGATCTAAGGGTTAATCGGAAATCAGAGGTAGGTCAATCCCCAATTAGGCTCTATGTCGAGAGCGCGATCTTTTAAACTGCAAACTGCACATCACAGCCAACGTCTTTCTTTGTTTCGGAGTAATCGGTTCTCTACATATTTGCCTGTTTCAGACTCTTTGGAAGCGTTTCCCAGTTCGATGTTGTATACCCAGCTGCTTCCGACCTCTGCAAAATGAAATTCAATATGTCAGTTTTTCCTATGTTTCTCAACTCTTAATAACGATAGATTCGGTGCCTTTGAAATAAATTGAGCCCCGTCCGAATCGAGCTACTTTTGAATCATATGAAGGACCACATACTTCGTGTACATCTGCAGTTTTGCCTCATCAAAAAGGACTTGTATGCCGTAATGCTTTGGAGATTCATACAAACGTGTTTTTTATTCCAATTCTCTGAATTTTGGATATCATCTGGGTCTTCTTCTAAATTGTTTGTTTCTTTTTTTTGTGATTAACGGATTGGTTTTAATGCTTCGAAAACCGCTGTAGAATTTACTAAAAGTTTAGTTTTGGTTTTCAATAAAGCTACGAATCTGCCAACACTTAAAAATTTTTTTTGCATATAAATATTTTTCACAGCTATACAGCTCAACATTAGAGTTTGACAAACGTTTTTCTATATTAATAAATTTAGTAAATCATGTACTCCTTAGCGGAAGGTAAGCAATATACCGTTGTATTGTAAATAATACGAATTTTGGGCAGTAAAACATATTTATTTCTAAATTACTTTGCTTATCATTACCAGAATTTTCGAATTTTTACTTTACTTTAAAATCGGTAAACATTAAATATGTCGCGCTAATATGATGAACACTACAAATCAACTACTAAACATACACACACAATACCTAATATTCACTTTCAGGGATACATCCACTAAACAATTTTTAGTATGAAAAAGTTATTTTATTTAAGCTGTTGTGAGGTTTTTATATATAGTATTACATTTTTACTAATACGTCCAAATATTTTGTCAATTGACATAAACTTCACGCTAACAAAAGTATTACTTTTAATTCCAATAACTTTGAAATGATTGGTCTTACAATGAAAATTTTTATTTCCACGGGTTTAGAACCAGACCTCGAAGCTAAAAATTATCCTTTCTAAAATAAATTTAGGGCCCAATCGCGAGAAGATTAACTAACAAAATTCCCTGGTCACTTTCACTCGAAAATTGTTATCCATCCAGAATATTGTCCTAATATGTCTACCTCAAAATTGCTATTGTCGAAAATTTACCTAACTTTACTGATTATAACGAAACCAATTCATTAAGAAATTACTATGGATTCACTTAGCGAACGGACAATTACAAATTCATTTTTTGTTAAACCAATCAAGTTTTATTAGGTTGATAATATTTACAGCCGTTTGAGCAACTGTCTTATTAAAATTTGATTAAGAGTCCTTATCCTAAGAAACTGTGTGATTCCAAGTTACTCTCTATTTTTTTTGTTGCGTTATTGTTTGGGTCATTCCAGGCTATTTACCTCACACCATTAATAGAATACAATTTAGACTGCTTTCAATCTTTTGATTTTTTTTTTGTACCGTGTTATTTGTTATTTGAACTATCAGCACTAATTCCAAAGGTGTCAAGTTCAAAGTTCATAATGCTTTAATTAGCAATATTCGTCAATGCAATGTGCAATAAACCGAACGAAAAATAAATTAAGTTATTTTCCAACCGGTAGGTAGTTATCACAACAATACAAACAACAACAACAACAAAACCAACATGCGGACAAATATGAAAAATGTTTAAAATAACCAACATGGGAATTAAAATGAAATTATGTACACAAAAAAAAAAGTTCAACTCCCTTCGTTTCGCATTTCGCGTTTAATAGCAAAATACATTTGTATGTAATGATGTTAACAACTTATATTTAGCAAAAATTCCGCTTCAACCATTTTATTATTTATTAACTTTATGTGTGCACATACGTGTACGCTCATATCATAGAGTCGTTATGACCCAAAATGGGACTAATACGACATACATGATACACGTTAAATACGATCATAATATTTACTAAAGACCTATAGAGCATCATTTCCTTGAATTTTATTTTTTATGACGCATAAGTACTTAGGTGCACACAGCACCTATAATTTGTGCTTGCATGTGTGCATTTAGTGGAATCCAATTTTCACATGTACTCTCGTACATTATTACAACAGATTGATGTAACAACATTTTATGTATTCTGAGTAGTAATTTTCATTTTTGGTACTGTGTACAATTGTACATTGTAACATACATACGTCTTACAACAAATACAATTGTTAACAATAATTTATCGGAATAATATAATCTGCTTGGACTTAAACCTTGAAACTTCTTGTTCTTTTTTTATAAAATAGTTTTTATTATTTTAAATAAGATAGAAATATTGCAACTTGTTTTTATTTATTTTTTAATAAATATTTATTTGATTGAACAAAAATTAAGCGAATACAAAACATGTTTTTCCTTTCTGGAAAAACTACATGAAAATTATGTGTGTACATCATTTTGACAGTATACCCGTTGTAAAGTATAAAGGTAATTAACAAAGAATAAAATTACTTTATTTTATTGTGTCCAATTAACTTTGTTCAACTATAAGACAGTAGGGCTTGAGTCCAAAAAGATTTGACCAACTGAGCGTAACACCGTTTTTAAAAGAAAGGTGATTAATGAAGTATCTACAAACTTTGACCAATTCTGAAAAGGATACAACAGTGATAATTTTCTTTGGCAATCCGAAAATGACAAATACGTTATATAACTTGTTAATTATGGGCGTATTATGAGCTAATAAATCGAAGAAAAAAAAAATTCGAAATCGGGAAAATAAACAATGGTTTGGCGATCTTTATTTAAAAAAGATCGTTCAAAAGAGCTAAGATTGACGTTCATTAGCTTCAAAATTAAAATGCCGGAACAAATATTTTCTAAAGCATTAAATCCAGCAATTTGGTCGGAAAAAGTTCGAGTTTGTGAGTTTGTACAGCGATCTTAAAATTTTCAGACTTCGTCAACAGGCTTTCCGACGTTGTAATAACATCTCTGCAACCTCAACCGATTATATACCTCAATCAAATCCGATATCGCCATCTGCACCTATCGCTCAACCGGCAATACTGATTTCTGCCAGTGCTGACACATTATCTATTTATTATCACAAATCTCTCTGGAAAATGACTATGATGTCATTTGTATCACGGAAACATGGCTGACTAGTTTGCACAATTCTGCAGAGTATTTATTTTCCCCCGGACTACCACGTCTTCAGACGCGATCGTTATTTGGAGCGTGAATCGATAGCTGTCTGAGCTTCAGATAGCTGTCTCGAAAGATATTCAATTTTATGGTTTTCTCACCATTCCATAATAGTTTTCTCCTTGTGGACCCGTGAGAAGGATTCATAAACAGCAAATTCCTGTTTCACATTTAGTTCAAAGTCAACTCGGAACCCGGTTGAATCGAACCCGCGAAATGTTGGGTTCGGGTTCTAAAAAATTACTAAAAATGTTTGAACCGGAGCGGGTTCGGGGTTCGGGTTCGGTTCGGAACCCTGCTCGAAACCTTCTGTTTTATGTAACCTTTGGAGACATATTGAAAGTATTTAACCTTTGGTATACCTTTATATAATTCTGCATTCCGATCCTGTCCTTTTGTTTGGATAATATTATTAAATTTTACTCAAATTTTCCTTACTTAGAATACTCCAAATATAGTTAACAAAAATTATTCAACATTTGTGTTCCATGAATTGATGCCCATATAAATATACCAACCCAAGAGCAATAAAACATTTTTTCAATTTATGTTGACACATTATATCAGGTACACAATCAAATTAACATTTTTATTTAATTAAATTGTAATTTTTGTTGCTTATTCATTGCGTCTCATTCAATTTGAACAACAACAACAAAACCCCTCTTTGGCTATGCACTCGTAGTATGCAAGAAACTAAATACAAATTAAATTATAAGACGTATACAAAAATTAAAAACAAATCTTAACCTCCCACGCATTCATGTAATATTCGTCGAAAACACAATTTTTACTGTGTTTTACCGTGTTGCTCCTGACATAACATCAAAATAAATCAAAATTAATTAAAATTTAACTACATATACGAATAGGTAATAACAATAAAAATAAAATTAATAAGAATTTCTGTACAATCGTCATCAGGTCATTAAAAATATTTTTTTCATATATTGGGAAAATATTTACAAGAAACACTAATTAATTCATTAACATTAAAATCACTGTTAATTAAAAATCAAAAAAAATTCGAATTTTCAAAAATTTTATTATTTTTTTTTAAGACCTGTCACAAATTAGCTAATTTATATACTCGTACATCACATTGAAAGAAATATTTGTTTTATCGTAGACGTGTGCGCGCGCAATAATTAAAAAAAAGGCGCGAACATAAAATTAATGAAAGTTGATTTATTTAAAACTGAAATTATAAATAATAATTAAGAAAAAAAGAAAAATTATTTCATTTTATTGTAGCATACACACACAGACAGAGACAGTAAATTTTCTTATATTCCCAAACGTGGATATCAGGACAACCATGTGACAGTTCAAGAAAATTATTTTTATTTAATCAAAAATTAAAAACTCAAAATGGTTTGAACAAGTAAATTATTTGTCTAACTGTAACAATTGGTTGTGTATAATAATTTACTATTGGCTCGCGATTTTAACTTTATAATGTACTTATAAACACAATTAAATGTTTTAATAAAAAAAGAAAACAACGATAACATTAAATAAATGTCAGATAAGTAGCTATATACGTACATACACGGATTGCATTTGTTTGTTTGGTTGCATGATATTTTGATTGAATGACATAATCCCAAAATAAGTTTCTCAAAGTTGTAATATGGTTTTCATTTATGTATATGGCTATCGAGATATATACATACATATAATGTTAGGTTTTCAGCTTCATTCGTCGTATGGACAGTAAGTATATTGGACTTAAATGACCTCAGGGGATATTATGTATAATTTTAGCTCCCCGTCGAGAGAGATGGCATCGCACGCTAAAAGTGGAGCCTTCATATCAAGTCAAAAAATATGTTTGTGTGTGTGTTCGAAATTTAATTAAAATTTTTGTGAACTTTAGCGAGTTTTGAATTTTTGAAGCAAACATCCCAAACACCCAGGCCTACCATTTACTTAAATTTTCAAAACAGTTATTTAAAATTGAAAATTTAAAGACTTTTTGTACTTTTAAGCCCCCGTCAATCTGCGAAGTGTCCAGTTTGCTTTATTTCTTTATGTTTTTAAAATGGTGTCTTGTTTGAGTTATGTTTGCCAGTGTATTTTTTTGTAAGATTTTTCACTAAACCAAACAATTTTACTGACAGAGAATGAGAAACCAGATTTAAATGACAGAGAATGAGAAAAGCTCCATTTCTTGGGGTTATGTTTTTGATTTTCTTCGATAAACATTAAATATTTAGAATAACGGTAACAAATTTCGAGTTTAACCTGTTTACGATAGTTCGAGAAAATTACATAATTAATCTGTTTTTTATCAGTCGAGTAGAGTAGCCAAAGTTTAAACTTTGAAGAATACCAAGATGGAATTTTGGAAGATGATTTAACAATAGACAAATTAGCTTGTCGAAAATTATTTAGCTCATTATGTATTATATTATGTTGACGGCACTATCCATATCACCATATATGTTATGTATATTAACATACTCCAAATCACAAGCGAATAATTGAGAAATCACAAGCGAATAATTGATCATCAATACTGGCATAATTCAAAGTGTTCATATTTGTGTACGTAAAGCTTTTATAAAAAAACTTTCTTTTTTGAGAAAAGCTCAGTAAATTAGTAACAATAGGTGGATGATAACTACCCATCATAGGTAGAAGATAAACGAATTGGCCCTATTGTTCTGCTAGATCTTGTACTTTCCTACCTTAGCAGTAAGATAGGAAAGTACAAGATCTAGCAGATTATTTGTGCAGTTTGTAATATGATTATGTTGGATAAGTTTAATAACCGGAATTCTGTCAACAATATAATGGGTAGCCCGATCTTCAAAACTATAAAGTTCAGGATCTACTCGATAAATTGAATTCGCCCAAAACTAGATAGTAGTAATTATCAGATGAATTAAAAATAAAATTAGTTGATGATTGTTGAGTTGAAAATATATGATTTTTTAATCCCAATCAACAAACCACCACCATTATATAGGTTAGCAAATAAAAGATCACGATCTGTCCGAATTACATTGTAGCGATCATCAACCACTAATTGATGAGTCATTAAGCCATTTCTCTGTTAAATATATCAAGTCATAACATAGTTGTTGGCCAACACATGAGGCTAACCAGTTTTGATTTGAGATCACGACAGTTCTGATAAATTTTCTTAAATTAGAAAACCCTAAATTTAATTTTTTTAGCATTTCTATTATTTGGTATCCATTTTGTATTTGAAGGAATATTTAAGTATTTTAAATTTACGAATATTTTAAAAATTAATTTTGTTTAATTAAATTAGTAATAAACCAGAAAATTTGGTCAATTTTAAGAATTAAAAGATGTTTTACGATTTTTTAAAGGTTCTAACGTTTCAGAATTTGCTATGAATTTATTAAACAACTATGTTACATATTACAATTTAGACATGAATTTTAAAAATTTATTGAAATTTTTTAATTATTTTTTATTTTACAAATAATATAATTACAATATTTAAAATAAGAGAATTTTCAAACAAGTTAAATTTTTAAATTCGCTACGAGTTTTAAGATTTACTAAAAAAATTTATAAATTCGTTTGAATTTAACTTCCAAATGGATTTGTTTAAGTCATATCTAGTTTACCTAGAAATAATAGAAAAACAGCAAAAATACAAATAGAAGGTTACGTTGAATTGGGCCCTAATTCGGGTCCGTGAAATATGACTATAGCAAATAGGGCCAAAATTATTTTTTATTCCCTTATTACACTTTAGTATTGTGCAATATAGCCATAATTGATACGGCCACAATTTATGTAGTTTGAAAATTAAATCTCAATTTTTCAGAAAATTTAGCTGGATTCTTTGACCGAATATGCAAAGCGCAATAAGACCATACAAAATAATTTTGACCTTATTTCCAATCGCCATCTTTTTACGGCCGGAGAGAGAGAGAAGCATTAACCAACGCACAAAGGCGTTATGTATATTATATGAACGGCCCCATAGTGACCACAGTGGCCACGCGATTTGTGCTAAGCTTGACTTTATAATTTGGCCACAGTGCTGTTGAATGTTATGAAAATTTTATAAATTTAGGTTTAAATAAATTAATTATCAGAAAATGATTTTTTTTTTAAACCGATATCCATTTATGTTGAAGTTCAAATATTTAAAAAAATATCTCAGGGATCTTAGATAAAAAGTTGTGATATTTACATTTAAAAAAACTGATTTCTCATATATTTTAAACTATGGAATGATTGGCATTTAATTCTTTGTAAATTGGAAATTGTTAGATATGTTTTTTGCCACCTTGGTCATGCTTGTATAATAAATTCGTCCGAACGTATGATTTTTGATAAACGACATACATACGGATTTTAGTTGTTGTCCTTTAATTTAAAATTAACGTAAGATAAACTTTATTCGCATGCAGTCACCCTAAAAGCTGTCAACGATAAAACAAAATTAACCTCAAATCGGTGAATCAACTAAGCATCGGGCTCTCTCAATAGTAGGTGAGAAATTATTTCTAGAAAACTTAAGCCAATTCTGAAGTTGCTGCTTGGCTTTTTAAGATTGTTTTAGATTTATCGTTCGCATTTGCGTACATCACACTACAATCAGCAAACAGTTTTATTCGCTGTTAAACTGAAAAAAAAAAAAAAATTGAGGTGTGGGCCGACACACGACTTTCTTTTACGAACAGCGAATTTTGAGAAACTTATTATGAAAATTTCTTGCAAACTTAAGATTTGTTAATTTTTTTTTTTAATTTTTGAAATGAAACTTCTTTAGCCACGTATCTGTTTCAAGTTTTTGAAATGGAAAAACGCAAATCAAAAAGCATTTAGTACATTTACTGCTTGCTTAAAGAATTTTAATACAGACAGCAAGTAAATAATGTATAATAAAATGTACACATACTGAGTCTTGAATTGGATGGAAAACGGTTTTGAATTGCGAGAAAAGAAGTGGGAATTTATCCAGCAAAACTTTATTTCTATGTACCTTTAACCTTAACCGATTTTAATAAAATTCAGCATGCACGACGGAAATCTAATTCTAAAATGGTTTTCAGATACAATTCTGGAATATGCCCAATTAGGACGGAACTTGGTAATTTCTTATCCGATTTTGATGAAATTCAGCATATACAATGGAAATGGAGTTCTAAAATGATTTTTATATAAAGTTATGGAATATGGCCAATCAGGCCAATTATCGATTTTTGCATTTTATTTAACTTAGTGCATTTCGATAATTCTTAGGTAATTGTTTTATAAATTTGAAATTTGGCATAAAAAAAATCAAATAAACAAATAACATCTGCGGCTAAAGAAGTTTCACTTCCTCCGCGAGCTTGTGTGGATGAGGCTGACGATTTTTTGATTTTTTTTTTTGGAAACATCTTGTATTAAGTAGTTGTTTGTAAAACTTATACATTTTAAGATATGTGTTTGCAAAATAAATTTTCTGAACCAAGGGCCTGGCCACTTCCGGTTAGCAGATTTGGAATAAAATTCACTGGGACCTCCCAATATAAAAAGCTTAAAGCTTAAATCTGAAATTTCAGAACGACTGGTTAAACCATCTTGGCTGTAGAAAGGACAGAGACTGACATACTGACAAACTGACATCATTTCGAAACAATTTTCGGACTCAACGGACCTCAAAACAGATAAATCTCTAAAAATCTCAAGGCCCAAAATTTTCATGATTACTATAATTTTTTTTACTTACGTAAAATAAAGTAAAAAAAAGGATTTGAATTGTGCATCCAAGAGAGGATATGTGGGGTTGTTGTTTTAACAATATGTAGGAAACTACAAAAGCTCTAGTTTGTTACCGAGAATTTGATTCAATACAAATCAATCAATTAAAGGCGAGGTGTTCAATGGTCAAGTGATCAAAATGAAAAATCAAAATTATTATTAAATTTGGTTTAAATGATTGTTTCTGCAACAATTTTACTTTTTTCTGTTGATTTTGTTTCTTGGGAAATAAAGGATCGATCAAATTGAAACTTGATAAACAAATCAAAATTCTACATCCAAGGCATAAATTGGTTGTAAATAAAATGTAATACATTTTCAAGAGGAACTGAAAAATTGCCAAAACCAAATTTCCTTACCAATTGAATTGAGCAAACAACATACAGTACAGATCAGTAATATATATTTAAGCGGCGCGGCGCGGCGTCTCAAAGATATTTCTACAAACATTTGGCTTAAACATTTTCTTAATTTTGTATTGTATATCGAGGCTGGTGTCATTCGCCTATATAGTGAGAGATCAAGTAACTCTATGCTGTATGCTTAATTGAATTGTAAGCTGAACTCAAGAAATATCGAAAATATTAAATTGTCTCGAAAAATAATAAAATCTCGAGTTTCTATTTATAAGCTTGAAAACCTCGAAAATCTCGATGTATTATTTGTAACATCGTGCATATACAGCAATTTGTAAATTTAAAGTTATAAATATATCTTTCAAATTTTCACAATAGATGCAAAAGCTTCTCGAAACCACAACAAAAATATAATTGGGAAACAACAAAAACGATTTTAATTTTTAGCGACTATAAATTTGTTTTATTTTAAAAATAAACGTTTTCAATCACTAAGTGATCATCTTCAGATTATTTTTGCAACTCAAGTTATAGTTATAGGAACACGAATAGTCTCGAATATTCTCGGGAAGGTCGAATATGCTCGAAACATCTTAGAACTTTAGAATAATTTCAATATTATTCTCAAAAGGTATCCAATATTCCCGAAAATCTCGAGTAAAATTGAAATCATAGAATTATTTCCAATAATCTCAACGACAAATAGTTCAAAACATTCCAACCGTGCCATCCAAACGATACAGTCTTGTCTTGTTTAAATAAAAATAAAACAATAAAAATAAAATTAATCTACAGTTTAAATTCAAATTGTCTGTGTTAATATTAGTGAAACACAATGATTACTATATTAATCAATAATCAATAATTATAAAACATTGTTTAAACTCTAAAAGTGGAAACTAAACAGAATGAAAGTTCTGAAAATTACAGTGTTTCATCCACCATAACGAAGAAAGGGAAACTCTCTATAAATAACCAAATTACCGTTTTGGTACTAGAAAAGAAAAATAACATCAATAAATTGCGACTAAATCAATCGGGCCATAAAAACAGTACACCCATAACGCAATAAACCGGTGTTGAAAGCAGCTCAATAATGGACGATATTGATAACATCAGCTATATGCAGAAAATCTTAAAATTGGTAATAGCTTTGAAGGGATTACGAATATTATCCAAGAACCAATTTGAGAAAATACCAAAGGTAAGCAACTCAAATTATACATTCCACCAATAATAATCCAAAATTCAACTTACACCGATATTCGAGGTTTGTTAAAAGAATGTAACATAGAAGAATTCTCTATTAAAATAATAAGCGTTGATCTTAAAATTAACCTCTTCACTCCAGAGGAACATAAACAACCAACAACGCTGTTAGATGGAAAATAAATTGAATATTATTCATTCGGCTCAACTAACTGCCTTTGAAATTCCTTCAATGATGTCGATCGACGAACGCATAAAGGCGAAGTTTATTGAATTTTTTGAAAGTAATAATATTGATATTTGTCTTATAACAGAAACTTGGTTAGTAGATACATAATCTATTTATGATTCTGAATTTGATGTATACCGACTAGATAGACCAGGCAAACCTAGCCCTAAAGGTACGCTTACTGGGCATGGTGGTGTATGTATTTTGATAGGAAAAGCATTAAAACATTAATTAGTTCCGTCATTTAACTTAAAAATTATTGAAGCTATCGATGTTAAAATATTTAGTTGTTTTGGGGATATTAAATACATTAGTTTCGGCCTATTTCCCAATAAAACTGGACCTCTTTAAAAGGGATATTCAAAAATTAACCAATATTTAAGATCCATTTTTTATAGGGTGCGATCTAAATGCAAAAAATCAGGTACCTATGGAACTGTTTTAGAGGAAATAAGGCAGGTAAAATACTTCATTTTAAATCAACTATTAAATATTTCAATATTCTTAATCCATCCGATCCAACACACTATTCCAAAAAATCTAAACAGTTATCAACCTTAGACCTACTTTTGTCGAATCATTATGAATTAGTTTCCAATATACAGACGTTAAACGAACTCAGTTCAGATCATCTACCGGTCAAATTCACTGTACGCATGTTGGAATACTAAACTACCGAATAATCAAATATTATATTGTATTATAGAAATGCTAGCTGCGGTTGGCATACAAACGTATAATTAATAATAAAATAGACCTAAGCCACTTAAATAAATTATCAGCAACGGACGATGTTGATACCGCTTTGGACTATCTCAGTTAAACTGTAAAGAACACCGCAAATATTGTCATACCAAAATTACCACGGTTTAAAATAATTAACAATACACTAATCCTTCCAGAAGAAAAACTAAAAGCTATTTACGAAGACAATGGCAGCTTACTCCAGCCCTTAAAAATATTGTTAACCAATTAATCAAATCAGTTATTTATGAGTTAAATAATCTTAGGAATGAACGATTTTTTAAATTTATATCCAGCATAGTAACAACAATATCACATAAGAAAATTCTGTTCCATTTAACTAGATTAGAAGACAAAGGAAAACAAAAATACCTGCAATAGAAGACGTAGACGCTCAAAATAACTCCATCACTTTAATTACTAATCTAGAAAAATCAAACTGTTTTGCAAATCACTTTGCGCACATCCATCATCAAAATGACAACACTAAGCCTAATTTTGCTTGTGCCATTAAAGAAATAATAACCAATTCAATTAATTCTATTTAAAATACGGATCATCCCATAACAGGAAGGGAACTAGTTAAGCCGATAGAAATATCAACAATCACTGTCTTCCACGCAAAGCAATAATATATTTAACATACATACCTATTTACCGCGTGTCTCGGGATAAATTATTTTCCGGTAAAATGGAAACAAGCTGCAGTACTTCCAATACCTAAAAGATAAACGTAAACTAGAAAATTACCGACTAATTCAATTAGTCTCCTAAACGGATTCAGTAAAATATTTCAAAAAAATTATGATATACCGCCTAATTAAATTTAGCGAAAATAATTTGATTGGTTTCGTAAAGGGCACTCTACAAACCATCAATTAATAGGGATATGCAACTTCTAGAAACATCAACTAAACATGCAAAAATCAACCGCAATTATTTTGTTTGATACAGAAAAGGCTTTCGACAAGGTATGGCATGAAAGACTAATATATAAAATGATTAAATACAATTTTCCGTTGTATCTTATTAGAATAATAAAAAATTTCCTTAAGGATAGATATATCAATCAATAACGAAGTGTCACAGTCCGAACCAATCTTTTATGGAGTCTCGCAAGGAGCCGTATTGTCACCTCTCTTGTATAATTTATACACATCGGATATTAGACTAGAGATTTCTAATGATGTTCATTTTGCCCAGTATTCAGATGACACTGCAATTTATTCTGGTTCTTCCGACGTAAACATTATTATGAACAGCATTCAATTGCCTATTGATAAACTATCCATTTACTATTCCAAGTGGAGAATAAAAGCAAATCCACTAAAAACACAAGCTATATTTTTCAGCCGTAAAAGGGCTTTGCGCAATCTCCTTAGTGCCAATTCCTTACACATTGAGGATACACCTGTTAACTGGTCAAACAATAATGTGAAATATCTAGGCATGATTCTAGATAAAAGATTAACTTACAAAGATCACATAAACTATTCGCCTAAACTAACGCCTTATATACTTACCTATTCTACGTAGTATCCTTCTATACGCCTCACCCGTATAGTTTGATAGTATATTAAAAACTCATATAAAGAAAATTCAAATATGTAGCACTAAACAAATACCTTATATCATAATCCGTATATCATACACTAAACCAAAGTTCTTTTCTACTAAAAGATTAGCAATTGAGCAAATAACCAAAACCAGAAATAATTTTAAAAATAATTTGTCTTTAATTCATAATGAAATTATCAATAACAAAAAAAAAAATTGCCGTCAATACAAAAACTCCGCTTAAATCAATCCAAACAAAACACGAATAAGATCGAAATTCTTGAATAATCCGCAAAATCTAAAAAATCTCGCATAACCTCAAACACAACTCAAAGGGAATAATCCCTATTCAGACATTACCATTGTCTACATTTAAGCTTTATTTTTAAAAAAATGTTTCAAATCACCAAACTCGAAAATTTGGACTTTGGTCATCAATTTTCTAAGCAACTTTTTTTTTTTTTGGAAATTTGACAAAACTCGAAATTTTATGAATTGCGAATTCTGGAAACTCGTACAAGAAATATTGATTGATGACAATAACTGTACCACTTAATACCGGTTGAATTAACCGAAAGGCTTAAATATATTGGTAAACCTTACCCAGATTTTCTATGCTGTGGGATCTAATCGAACTAAAAAATAAAAAGTCGAAAATTCAAGTCTCTAAAAATTATTACCTATGGTGTTACTTGAATAAAATTTGGTTAATATTCTAGAATTTATTGATTTACACATTTGCCAAATTTTGAGATGCCAAGATTTATAAGGTTTACTATAAAAATGTGTTAAATATTTTTTGTTCAAATTTTAATAACTTGGAGCTTGTACGACATAGGGTCCGATAAATTTTTTATTTTATAAAATTAAAAAATTTAAAACCATTAAAATGTTTCATATTCCAAAATCGCAATCTTGATTTCCTTTTCGTTATCGAACGCACTGTAAAAGTCGCATTTTAATGTGTTCATTTGTATTAATTTTATGGAAGATTTTAAAGTTTTATTTGATTTTATTTATAATTTTTGGGCAATTAAATTTTTTTTAATTTTCGTTTTATTTTTATAGCCTTTCTTGTGAGCTCTATTCGCATTAATGAGTTTGAATTTATTTTTTGTGATATAATTTGTTTTTTAGTGTATTTAATACAAAATTAACAATATTTAAATTAAATGTTAGATAGGCGCGCGATTATTTTGTGTCTCATCGCTTTGTAATGTTGTTGCGTGCGTGTGTGGTTTATACGTCATTATAATAGTTTAATTTGATTTATTTATACGGGTTTTTGTTTAATTTGGCGGTCTATTTGATGTTGGATATACACATATGATGCGAATTAAAATATCATTAAAATCGTTTTTTTTCTTTATTTATTTGCAGGTACTTATACTACTTCTGGTGGCAGATTATCTCCGCAGTATACAATTAGAAGACATTCGTCTGGTATATAAACACAAATTGGTTTTAACGGTATATGACTCATACGGCAAACGAGTTAAGTATATATTTAAGTTATTTTCGTCTTGAAACTATAAATGCGCTATATGATCGCTTAATAAAGTTGTCAAAATAACATAATAAACCGAAGAAAATAAAAATAAATGTCTGTTTTATAAATTCAGAACACATTGTCTGAGTTTTACGAAAAAAAAAACTTCTCTCGCGCGCACTGACTTCTACATAACGTTCTTAGAAACTATTTCAGAACTATATACACAAAAAAATAAAATATCAATATTTATTCAATGAATGCGTTTGACTATAGTGTCGATATGATTGATGAAGATGTGTTTTTATAACAAACAAACAACTTACAAAATAAAAACTATATATTTCTAATAGATTTGATTTATGTTTGAAACGAAATTTTGAATACAAATTTTTAATTTAACTATTTATATGAATGGGATGAGGTAGACGGGTATCGGTGGTTTAGGCAATATTCAATTATTCAGAATATATTAAAAATTAAAGGTCAAAATTATTTTGGATAAAATGTTGTGTGTGGCCAGTTTAACACGACATTAAACGGAAATGAATTGCACAAAATTTTACACATATTGTGATGTGACGAAAGAAACCAAAGGTCACCAAAAATCATGAATTCCAACAGCAATATAATGCCGAAGAAGCCGATCATCATCATGTGCAAATTGTGCAAAAATTTTCTTTTATTTCTTTTTACCGTACATGTACGTACATTTACTTATCCATCCGCATCTATCCCCAATAAATTTACTGCACACATTCCAAATGCAAACATTTTTATACGGATTTTATAGAAGAGATAAACATTTTTTTTATACCAACGATCACTCATTCATCTCAAGATTTGTTGAAAAAAAAATACGATTTTGGACTAAAAAAAAACAAAATTGAATCATATGGAAAAGAATAAGCAAAGACGATGACGAATATAAAGAAAAAGAAGAAGAAATTGAATTTCTTTACATACACATATACAAGTACTACAATTCAACTCTATACAAAAAAAAAACAAAAATCCAACGAGCGTACGAATGAGGAGATGAAACGAAAAAAAAAAAATTGAAGACCCCACACATTTACCCAACACGGGGGGCCCAATTAAGCATGTTCACGGCATTCATTTCGCTCATAACATACATATACATAAAGATAAATTTTGTTGTAATTTTTTTGTTGGTTTAGTTTCTTGAGTAGTTTCGTACTGAAATTAATGTTAATTCTATTATGAACTGGGAAGTTGATGGTGTTGGAGGAGATTTTATTAATACTCTGTATGCAAACGTATATAATACAATATGTGAATTGAGATCGGATTAGATAGATCTGAATGGGTTTTATTTTTGATTATCAATCGATTTTTATTTTGGTTGTTTTTTTTTTATTTATTTATTTGTTTGATGAAGATTTATGGTTTGTGGTTTTGATATTTCGGTTGCTACTGAATAATTTTGGTCGTTATTTACATTGCCAAATGTCATGTTATTTGATTTTCGCATAATATTTATCGATTTTGAGTAAAATAACAGGGATTTGACTGAAGTTTGATGGAAGTTTGATTGCGGTTTGAAAGCAGTTTGATTGCTCAGATTGTTTATTTCAGCGATTGTGTCCAGTTAAGAACTTGCACCTGTCTTATAGAGGTCGTTTAAGTAATAAAATGTGGGTATTTACCGTTTTAAATCTTTAGAAAGTGGTTTGATTGATATTATTATTATTATATTACTAAAAAATTCAACGAACAACCTTATCACAACAAGAGTTTATATTATTCGATATTATAAAGGTCAGTTCACAATTAAATGAAACTCGCGATCAGTTGCACATACAGCCAAACATAAAGAAAAACAAAAAAAAATACTTAATATCTTTATTTAGAGTTTGAAATCTTTCAGTCAGATTTTTTTTTTTTTTGCTTTTTTTTATTAGTTTTTGTAAGGTCGTTGTTAAAGACACATGTTTTATTTACTTAACTTCTTCAAAAACAACAACCATAAAAACAACAAGTAAATAAAACGTGTCTCTGTATATTTTTTTGAAAATTCATCGAAATTTTCCCGATTTCTCAATATGGAGTGCAATCGAAGAGATCGAGAGATATGATGATGAGATGAAATATTTTTTTTATGTACAGTGAATTAAATATTTATTTTTTTTTATGTTATTGATGATGTTTATGTTTGTGAATTATGTTTTTAATTTTTTTTTTGTCGTTGTAATTAAGATGTAATATTATTTTTATTTTAATGCTACTGGTTTTTGTAAAAAAAAAAAAGCTGTCGTCTCTCTATATTTAAAGTTCATGTTTTGTTCAAATAAAATAAAAAAAATATTCTTCCATAAGCGAGTGTTCCCATAAAACCATTTTTGGACAGCAAGGCTGCCAATCAGGTCTGTACTGTGTGTTCAACGGTAATATATAATTACTTTATTTACATTTCAATTAGTAAGTTTTTATTTTCATAATTTTATCGTGATTAATTAATAATAATACTCGGTACGTATTTTATAGTTAATTAAACCGGTGGTTTTTGGCTAAACTAATGGCTCATTAGAGAGACATTAAAAAATGTGTTCGGTTAATATGGTTGTAGGCAAATGGCATAGTTATTTCTAAAAATAAAATTAGGTGCGAAATATATTTTGAAAATTAATTGTTTCATTTGTTTTTTTTATGTTTTTATATTTTATTTGACGTGGGACATTTTAATTTATGATTTTTTGTTTTTGAACCGCGACTAGACATTCAGTGTCAACATTGTGAAAAACGTTTAATCGCAAATCGCCTCTGGTGGTCGGATTATGTATTAATATGTTATGTATATCGTGAAAGTGTGTCTGTGAAACTAGTTTTAGCCATTATTCAAAAGATTAATGAGGGACAGGTGATGTATTTTGAATTTGTTGTTATTATGTCGATTTTAAATAACAAGACAAAAATAAGAAATTATAAAAGCGAAGAAGTTTATGTTGCTGCAACAGAAAGGTCATCGAATAACTGAAATGCTTTTTAAATTTAATTTTTTCAAGAAAACAAATGAAAAGTTTTTATTAAGTTTTACTATAATTAGGGATTTGATATTTATTCTGGCAAAGGAAGTTAATAATCTGCTCGGCGATTTCAAAAATACCACTCAGTTGCTGTATAACACCATTCCAACCTAAATGCTGCAGTATTTAGCCATATTGACAATAGAATAAAATAAATTTTTTTTTGTATATTGAGTTAACTTAATCACATCGTAAAATATAATTTTGATACCGAACATTATCGCCCACTATTGCCAGTTTTAATGGAACCTTAGCTGATAACGACACTTGTTCTATGTTGTTGGATTGGGCTTGTGTTCGGCTGCCACTTACACTATATGTTCACGACAGATGATGATGGTGATGTTTTAGACGGTTATATTCTTTATTTTTCCTAATGCTTCATAAACAGTGAATATCAAAAAATGCAATATTTTGACAATCTAGAAGAGCGTTTGGGAAATCTTTGAGGCTTGAAACCCAACACGTTTGCTTTAGTTTAGAATTTAGAATAAAAGCAGTTTTAAAGGCAACCACCCCTGTCAATGAGGCATTTATTCTCATTAAGATAAGTGCAGATACCACGCATGGATGAACCGACCTAAACACTTGACGGTGGCTTTAGACTTTAAAACTCTTAAAATGTACAACCTTACATCTTTAAAACTATACAACTGTAAATCTTTAAAATTTCTAAACCTTAAAACTTTATAACTTTAAAACTTGAAAATTTTAAAACTGTAAAACTTTAAAACCTTTAAAACTCTAAAAATTAAAAACATGAAAACTTTAAAACCATACAACTTTAAAACAGTAAACCCTTGAAAATGTAAAGCTTTAAAATTCTAAAATTTTAAAACTTTACAACTTGAAAACCTTAAAACTTTAAAGCTTTAGAACTCTAAAACTTCAAAGCTTTAAGCTTTAAAATTTTGAAACTTTAAAATTTTAAAACCGATAAACTATAAAACTTTAAAGCCTTAAAAATTTATAACATTAAAACCTTACAACTTTGAAATTTTAAAACTTTAACATTTTAAAACCTTAAAACTATTTAAAATTCTGAAATTTTCAAGCGTTAAAACTCTAAAACTTTAAACTTTAAAATTATAAAACCTTAAATCTACAAAATATTAAAACCTTACAACTTTAAAATATTATTGTAAAACTTAAAAATTTCAAAACTTTAATACTTTAAAACTCTATAACTATAAAACTTTAAAACTATAATACTATAAAACTTTAAACTTTGAAAACTCTAAAACTCTAAAATTTAAAACCCTAAAACTTTTAAACATTAAAACCTTAAAACTTTAAAACTTTAACATTTTAAAACCTTAAAACTTTAAAGCTTTGAAGCTTTAAAACTTCGAAACTTTAAAACTATAAAACCTTAAAACTTTAAAACATTAAAACCTCAAAACTTTAAACCTTAAAACTTTAAAACTCTAAAACTTTTAAACTTTTAAACTTTGAAATTTTAAAATTGTAAAATTTTACATCCATAAAACTTTAAAACTATACAAACTTAAACTTTGAAACTTTAAACTTTGAAACTTTAAAGCTCTAAAACTTCAAAACTTTAAACTTTAAAGTTTTGAAACTTTAAAATTTTAAAACCTTAAAACTTTGAAATTTTAAAATTATAAAACCTTAAAACTTCAAAATATTAAAACCTTACTACTTTTAAACTTTAAAATATTAAAACTAAAAAATTTCAAAACTTTAATACTTTAAAACTTTATAACTATAAAACTTTATACATACTATTAAACTTTAAAACTATAATACTATAAAACTTTAAACTTTGAAAACTTTAAAGCTCTAAAATTTAAAACCTTAAAACCTTAAAAGTTTAAAACATTAAAACCTCAAAACTTTAAAACTTTAAATCTTAAAACTTTAAAACTTTTAAACTTTAAAACTGTAAAACTTTAAGTCCATAAAACTTTAAAACTATACAAATTTAAAGCTTTGAAACTTTGAAACTTTAAAATTTTAAAACTTTAAAACTTCAAAACTTTAAAATTTTAAAATTTAAAACTTTAAAACTTTAAAGCTTTAAAACTCTAAAACTTCAAAACTTTAAACTTTAAAATTTTGAAACTTTAAAATTTTAAAACCTTACAACTTTGAAACTTTAAAATTATAAAACCTTAAAACTTCAAAATATTAAAACCTTCCAACTTTTAAACTTTAGAATATTAAAACTAAAAAATTTCAAAATTTAATACTTTAAAACTTTATAACTATTAAACTTTATAAATATTAAACTTTAAAACTATAATACTATAAAACTTTAAAATTTGAAAACTTTAAAACTCTAAAATATAAAACCTTAAAACATTTAAACATTAAAGTCTTAAAACTTTCAAACTTTAACATTTTAAAACCTTAAAACTTTAAAGCTTTGAAACTTTAAACCTTAAAACTTTAAAACATCAAAACTTTAAAACTTTAATTTTAAAACTTTAAACCTTAAAATTTTAAAACTTTTAAACTTTAAAACTATACAACTTTAAAACTCTGAAACTTTAAAACATTAAAACCTCAAAACTTTAAAACTTTTAAACTTTAAAACTTTAATGGAAGTGTGTACTGCTAAAATCTTTCCAACACCGTCAAGTTGAATTTATACAGAGTAGTTTGCAGAGAAATTGTCACGTGTGAGTTGGACCCTGACGGATCCTTTACGATTACGCGATCAACGGAATATGTTGGAAATTCTTAATCCTGTGTATTCAATTAAATAACAAGAATAATACTGGAATGTCCGATAATTTAAACGATTTTGAATGTTTGATTTATGCTGCAATGTCGATTAGCTAATTTTAGAAAGATCACTTCTATACCACTTTTACAACAATGCCGAAAATTAAGATCGACCCAGTTGTATACCTCCATAAACTGGGTGTTAAATTTATTAAAGTTTTCAAGTTTTTGATGGAAATATTTTCGAAATGTTTCCACGTAGATACTTTCGAGAGCATCTGCCTTATTTCTGTTTATATTCGTAGTGTTGAGTTTAAAGTGTGTAGAAAGAAATTCAGCACTCAGACTATCGAACTTGAAACAGTGTTGCAATAATCTTGATATTTGTAAGGAAGCAATGTACACTATAAATCTAGAAGCAAAGGCAAGTTATACAAATTTCAAGTTCAAACAAGAAGATAAACAAATTTCAAGTTTTAGCTAAAGCATTAGACAACATTCAAAGTTTATGTAATAAAAAGTGTCATATTTTAAATTACCACATCCAATCACCATCAAAAACACTTTAGTCAACGACAACCTATTTAAGAATGTACCTTTTTAATGATACGATATACAAAAACCCAAAATAGTATTAAATTACCTTCGTATATAAGATAATTACAACCTACTTATCCTATGTTCGTACCCATAAAATTCTTGAGGTACCATGATTAGAAAATCTCATCATCTTAATTGCTACTCTCGGTATAACGCACAGAAGAGTGTCAACATACACAAACAATAACAAAAAAGTTATTAAATTAATTTTCTTAAAAACATTTTGATAATATTCATGCAGGTATATAATATGTACGTATATTACACCTTCTTTCAAAATTCATTTTCATAATTAAAATAATATTTTTTGAATTATTCTACCCCCCGAACAATACCAAACCCCAAAGTTGTTTGTTTTATTTTCATAACACACATAAAATTTATTTCATTTTGATTCAGCCAACCAACAAAATTTTTTATTTTTTATTTTACTTAAAACAACCCAACCCTCTCGTAATAAAAATAATAATAATAATATTATTATTACACCATAAAAATAAAGAGGGGGGGGATGTAGTAAAAATAATAATTCAAGTAGAGTAAATAAAATGTTCACAAGTGGAAAATAAGAGCGAATTAATTTTCCGATAAAATCGTATATCCGCAATGTAAATGTATATGCGAGTGTATGTGAGTTGATATTGACAACAACAACATTATGCTTGCGGAAGTAAACAAAATATTTTAAGGGGAAAAATATTAAGTATATAAGGGCGGTTTTGCTATAAATTTCTTATTTACCAAAGAGAGAGAGTAAAATATTCCCGCAAATTTTCTTTCTTCATTTTTAATTGAATTAAATTGATTTCAAACGCCTGAATAAAAATAGCAAACATTTTATTGCTGGAAAATTTACTTGTGCGAGATAATAAAAAAAGGATTTGTGTGTGTCGGATGAAAATTGTTTTTAGGGTGTGCTATACAATTTATTCGAATGTAATTGTTGGTTAGTTTTATGCGCTATTCGAGAAATTTTTGGTTGGTAGACGAGTACGAAAATAGCGATAATTTTTATAATTATGTAATAAAATTTAATTTATTTATGTAGCTTTAATTATAAAGACTTTCAATTTTTTTTTATAAATTGTGATTTATTAAATTCTTTTAAATACTGTGCACCTAGCGCTAAAATGTCCAATGTAAGCGGCACGAGTTACGCTGAACCTCTTGTCTTCGATAATTAGTCCGCCAAAAATGAGGGAGGGCAACCGACATTGAATTAGTACCAAAATTGGCAAAGACTTTTGAACCGCTCGGAAAAGCTTTTAAAATTATTTAAAATCTGCAATTCTTGTGAAATTCTTGAGAAATATAATTTGTTAAATTCTTAACTGTGTAAAATATTATTTCTTTAATTTTTTTAATAATTAATTATTCACTTAAAAAATCCTCGGTTTTAAAATATAATATTGACCTCAGGAGAACCACACGGTTGATCGGTTTTATCTGATTGATTCGTGTGATATTCTCAAAGTAATGTGTCTGATTTATTATTTTTCGTTCCGACAATAATTTTGAACATTTGAGCAAACGCCTCTGAGTATAGTGCACATTGGAACGACTGGATTACTTCGAAATAGCTTTCTTGGTTATTTAGTCCAACAGGCTGTAGTTCGACTATTTGGTTTGACTGTAACCTTGTGCATAAATGAGCCTACCATTGTCTTCTTTACCAGATAGTCGAGAAGCTTGTTCACAAACGTTCGGGGATTCCACATTCCGTGGAATTGCACAGGCCAAAAAATTGCTTCAAAAACTCATAGATTTCTCCCCGTGCACGCATCAACTTCAATGGTGTTTCAAAATCACATTTTTTTTAGGGTTGAAAATTCCTCACAAGAGTATAAAGTTTATTTATGATTAATGATTAATCAATTTGTGGATTGATTCATTGTAATGAGAAAAATTGTGAGAGTTCACAGGCGAGTGTAATTTGGTTACTACCCAAGATTTCACAAGGCCGACTGGAAATGGTATTACTAATCAAAAATTGAACGCACAGGAAAAGGGAAATACCAAAAATAGAACAAAGTTCAAAGCTTAGCGATAATAGGCAAATAGCTATTAAAATTCCTTCCCTTGAAGATTTTTCCTTGAAATTATCATTAGCTCCAAAGGCTTCCGTGGCTTCCTCAAGGGAAATCGGCAAATATGCTCCGAGAGAAGATAGAACAACCAGTATCATAATGTCAAAGGTTTTTAAAAACAAGGAGGTAATTATAATTGCACATTTATACATCTTTCAAACTACATTAACACAAAATCGGAACTTCTAACGTTGACTGATGAGAAGGTTGTCATTTCTAAACCTTTTTAAGGTATGAATTCTTCCCAAAATCAATAGAATTGTAAAAATTAGTTTACCACTATGATTATAAATGAGAATGATTTGAATGATGTTAGTCGGTTAAGATTTTCCAAGCCATAATAAGGAAATACCGACAATGGATGGATTTTGTGCATTCTTAGAGGAATGCGCCACTATACTTTAGAAAATATGGAATTTATAACAAAAATAAATTTAACAAGCAAAAGCTTTTTATATCAGGAAATATTTGACCAATTAAACCTAATCAACCGATCAAAATTTTCAGTTATATCTACGACTCTTTACCTTCGAGCCTGTTTTTCCAACATGCGGAGAATTTTTATTTGGCCTAAGTGGAACTTATTGTCGTCAATTTATAATTAAACACAACTTATTAAGCAAATACACCTATAAATTTAAATCACAACTCAAAGCATCCAATAAAAAGAAGATCGAATCAGCAAATGTTTCCTTAATTGCTAATTATTAATTCGGTTACAGGAGATGTTAAGCTCAATTATATTTGAAGAAAACAAATACGGGTAATAGCTCGTTTGAATGTTTTGTTCCCAACTTGAATTGTTACAACTCTAACGATCCCATCCTTATACCTCGATGGACCTCTGTTATTCCCGCCAATAGCCATTTGAATGGAGGCTCATTGTTTTCTTTGAGGATGACCACATCGTTTAAATTTGGCTCTTGCTGAATTTGATTCTACTTTTGTCGATACTGAAGTACACATAGATATCCCTGAGATCAACGAACCCAAAAATTCTGGAACATTATTCGTAATTTTTAGTAATGAGATTAACCTGTTGAACGAATGGATGGGTAGAGAAGTGATTGGTTGAGCAATCCCAAAATGTCCAGATTCTTATATTTATATGTATTTCTTGTATAAGGCCATACATTTTTTGTGATTGATTTAAATTTCGATTTTCCACTACACTTTTCACATTTTTAACGAATCGTAGAATAAGCGCGAATTTTCTTAATATAATTTAGAAAAATTTGAACAGTTAGAAATTGCATCCCATTCATTATATTGTTCCGAGACACAAACCTTTATTTTTTTAAGTTCCAACTTTTCCGTGTCGATTTAAATCGGAAAAAGCTCGTTTGTCCAAATCTCTGTCGCCAGCCAAAGAAAGCTTGAACCACGGTACTAATCTTCGCATTTTAAAAAATTGTTGGGCATTAAACCACGAGATATCTTATCGGAACGATTGACATCGTATGTACATCGTGCCAATTTTCTGGGCTTAGCAAATTTTGTATTTGGGATACTCGATTTGCTACGAATGACACAAAATGGAGACGGAACCGATCTAATCGATAAAAGGTTATTTCCTGGTCTGTCCATAAATCAATTGCCGAAAAATCTATTTCAATAGTTGCTAAAGCTTTATGAACAAGTTATGCTGACAGAGGGGATGCACAGAGTTCAATCCGAGGGGTGGTTTGATATTTCAGAGGAGCGACTCGACCTTTCACGAATAATAATGATACGTTGCGATTATTTTCTTGATCTACGGTCAGTATGTAGGTGAAATTCTAGAGACATCTAGAAATGGATAGTTTTTCATTTGACAATAGTTGCCGAGATCACTACCCCATTCCAGTTCTAAAGATCATAATACCCTATAAGGTCAAATAATCGTGCAATCTCTAAAAAGATAGCTCGTTCCAAATTTGGGCTAGTTAAGAGTATTTTTTGCGCAAAAAGTAGAACACGTACTTTTCTGTATCCCAATTCATACCTAGAATTGAAATTGATTTTGACCGGCCTGGGAAATCTTCAGATTGGAGTGACGGATTATTTGACTTGATTTTCCGAAGTTCGCAACCCCTACGTGATAGTAATCGAATGATTTCGCGTTTCAAATTAGAAGCAGTTTAGACAGAATTTTAACCAGTTAATAGATCTTCAACGTAAAAATCGAATTTCAGAACACGAGACTCTTCAGCAAATTCTTTTTCTTCGCCTACAGCTAATTGAAAAAGAGTTTTGATCGACAGAGACTGAGCACTCGCTGTACCTTATGTTACGGGACGAAAGTTGTAACTTTTATCAAAATTTACCGATACAGTTTTGCTGTGTCCTGGTTATGCCTATGATGTGCTTTCGGAAACGAAATATAGTCGAATATATATCTTGCTGAATAACCGGTCCGACCATCAAACAATCATTCAACGAGACTCCGGGCGAGGTTTTTGATGAGACGTTGAATACTATACGCAGCTTTGTGGAATACAGGATTCACCTATTAATAATGAACTGTTGGGGTTAACCCCTATATCGTATGATGTAACTCCAATTACAAAGATTTTACTTTAATGGTAAAGCAACAGTATACTTTACAATCTCGTCTCTTCGAATATTTTGAACGTAATGTTCGTCGCAAAATTTTTCTTCTACTGAAAGATTATTCGGGGAATTCACTTCTTATATTCGCCAAAAATTTTGTATCTGATCATTTAATTAAATCATAAATTCATATAAATCATTAGATAAATCATTATCAGTATAAGTAATTTGAGGATTATCCGAAACTCTGCCCAAGAGAACGAGCCCGAATTCAGAGTTTTGAAGCGGAATGCCACAAACCATCTTATTTTCCCGGGTTTCATAATTTCCAAAACCATTTGATCAGGCTTGAAGAACTACGGGTCAGTAAGCAGAATAGTTTTTGGAAATTATTTTTGCATTGACTTTAACTGGATGGTGCGGAATTAAACCTGATATTTTATGTTTAACTAAGCAATCGAGAGAAGTTTTATTATCAGATTTTTGCGATTCGATATAAATAGTTGATTGTTTTGTGACAACAGTAATATCATTACTGATGCCAGACGTTCGTTGACTCAACTTTCAGATCTATTGCATTTGCACTATTTTTGTGGTTATAAAATTTGCTTGAGAACTGCTATCGGAAAGAGCGCGACGCGGTACTCGACATCCTTTAACCCAGGGAACGGATTTAACCCAGAGAACAGCAGCACTGAGCAGTATTTGAGACAAGCTTCTTCCACGAACAATTTTTGAATTTGTAACTTCAGATGTTGCTGAAGTTAAATTTTTTGGGATGGGTTTTAATTTATTTGAATCATCACGAGTTGATTTTATTCGATGTCAGCTATTTCACCAATACTATTTACAATAAATAAGTTAAATCTTTTTGTGTCAGATTTTATTCAGGAGATTACTGTCTTTGAATCAGACCACATAAACGTACTAGTAATATTTGCATCATTATTTTTAATATTAATGAAGCAATTTTGTAAAAAGTGTAATTATTTTTTGTCAAATGACTAAAAACTTACAGAATAACATCTGTCTAATTCCAACGATGTTATTGTTTTTAGTTCATTAACCCAATGTGACCATAAGTGACACATTTCTTTGGGTAATTCTTGAAATCTGTTACAGTGATATTTTCTCTTTTACAATGTAAGCGATAAGGGACATCCAAGAGACTGACACACCTAATAATAAGATCAAGAGTGTTATATACCAAATGATAGCTCTAGTCGTGCCCAAGCTTACCGCGCACCGACCAACTCACCCAGTAGATATTGACATCTCAACGAACGACAAAGTTAGTCTAGCCGACCCTATATTTAATGAACCGAGTCAAATTGATCTGTCAATACATAGTGATTATTTCTTCGAGATTTTAGATGGTGGCAAAATACCAACAGACAATCAAAACGTTATTGGCACAAAACACCACACTCGAATGAATAATAAAAGGCAGATTCATATCACACTCCAAGAATTTGAAAGTCACTGAATTACTTGCAGTTGTTTGTTAAGCCAACGGTTCAACAAGAGTTGTTTGAAATTTTATTGCAATGCCGAAAACATGCATTCGTATTCAGTGCCGACATTGAGAAAATCTATCGGCAGTTAACGATGTGCTAATGATGAGGTCTTGGTCACTATCCGGTGCACTAATGTTACACGACGAATTAATGAAAGTATTGAACTCGGTAGACTTTATTCTAAAAAAGTTGTCAGCGAATCATCCCGAACAACTGAATAATTAATACCGAAGAAGATTTAGAAATCATCTAACGAGAATTTGCCACCAGGGAAACAATAATATCAGTGCTAGGATTGTATTACCATTCGGCACGAGATGCTTTCAAATTTCGATCATACCTACCACAACATAGTACAATCTCGAAGCGTGAACTACTCTCTAAGTCATCCAGGCTGTTTGACCCGATGGGGTGGTGGCTCCAACATGATAACCATCAATGTACTTTCTAATCGTTATGGCTTGGAAAACCCGGATGGATGATGATCTGAGCCAGTTAGCAATCAAGAGATGGCTTTACACAACGGATGACATATTTGAAATGCATAGGTTTGTTGATAGGCGCAAAGATGCTTACGCTGCTGTCTGGTAGTAAACTAGAGGTTTGTGTAGCCACATTACAAGTCAAGCTCATGAGAAAAGTCACAACCGTGCTATATTAAAACAGTTTTCTATACTGATCCCTCAATAGTGTAGGATTGGTTCTTTTAACCGCCAAAATTATAGCTAACCTACATTGCCAATCGAACTGGCCTAATATTGTTGCACTAACCGAAACCAGTGGAAACACGTTCAATGAAAGCAGAACCCAAAACCAAGTGATTCCGTATTCAGTCACGATGACCTGTGGTGAAAATTCTCCAGTTAGCTATCAACAAACTCACTGAATATTCCAGAAGCAGAGCTGAACTTTTCACATGAATCCGAAGAAGAACTGCAGGCTTATTTTCTGGCTTCCCCATTCGTCGCTCATCCAAAACGTAATCTACGTGACAAATACACCGATTAAAAAAAGCTTCTGTTCGATTTATCATTTTCAAAAGACAGATTTTTTCCTAATTCGGATAGACTATCCCTGTTTTAATCGAATTTCCTTGTCTAAGACAAATGAATTAAATAACCAACTAAGTATATCAATAGAAAATTTTGCGGAGAACAACTTTGTCACTTTATATTTTGCCTAATGCGAAATAACCGATTTAGAGTGACCCCGATCCCCTTCCCGAGCTCGGGTGTGTTAATCTACGTAAAAAAAGCATTTTGACCTAATATTGTACTAATATTGACTGGATGCATATTGAACGGTGGATCGGTGGTAAAATAGTCGATTATCACGCTGCAGGGCTTGCATTAAATCGTCGGGCTGATTAAAAATGTTTTGTTTATTATTTAATATCTACAAATTTTCTATTGGATGGGTGCTTTGCCTTTAATAACCAAAAGTATTTCAAACGAAATTTTTTCGAACCTATAGAAAATGTCTGAAATTTCTGTTTGAGCTTGATTGGTCATAGTTGACTAAATTCAAACAGAAAACCGTTTTTTTTAATATTAACAGAATAAGTAATATTCAGTGGTAACGGTGAGTAAATTCCATAATATTTATTTACGAACTTTCTCCTATACCAATCAAATCACCTCAAATACGAGATGAAGAAATGTTTAATTTGCCCAAAAGAACCGACCAATCGCACTGCTACTACCGGTAATCGATTTGATGTGCGCTGATAAATTTTGTTCGGATTTAATAGGCGAGCCTGAATTTAAACAGAAATTAGTTTTCTGATAAGGAAATTTTATTTAGAATATTTTTGTTGTAACAGGCAAACATATATAACTCAAAAGCAACTAAAAAAAAGTTGGTCAACGACGACTCCACGAGGATCAAACTTAAAACCAACAATATGATTGAAGTGACACTGATAGTTTTGGATTTCTTATTTTTACAACATAATGCATTCAATTTGATAATTACGAATGAAACAATTTAACTAATTACAGCGAATTTTAAAAGGCCGAAAGACTTTCAGATTCCCTATGATTCTGAAAGGAATACTTTAAATTCGTAAGGGTTTATATACATTTTTATAAGATGGTGCGTTGTGGGTAAAGTGTCGTTCAAGTAGTTGGATAAAATTAATTGGTGTTTCTATAGAATCAAATAGTGTATAACTAACTACTCGGATATTCATCTTCATCAGCCGAGAAGAAATTATTGCATCTATCTTCCTAAAAAATTACCTGATAGACCTTCCCTTTTGTTAAAACTATCAACTAGAAATGTCTCGTTTTACAAATTTGTAAAGGTGATCTAAATCAGCCACTCCCAATTTGTGGGTGGTGGGCGCACGAAGAGGAGATGGGAGTATATTTCAAGACGAACAATGTTTACAAATAATTAAAATTTCCTACAAAAGTTCCGAGTCGGTGATGGCAACTTCAATAGCGTTAATTCCAATTTTTGGTCGTAATTATCATCCCAGTAGACAAGTAATTCATAATCTAGTGAAAAAATGTTAGTCTAGACAACGAGACAACGGGTTGGCCGGTACCGAGAATATTACTGCCGTTCAAGTAACCGACGCAAATGAACCAAAACAGTCGATTCCACGGCGTTCTCAAGAATTGGGCATCGCTCAGACCACACTTTGGCGAATTTTGCGAAAGGATCTTGGCTTGCACCCTTATACACAAGAACTAAAGCCACTCGATCATATGAAGTGACATACTTTCTCGGATTGGGCTCTGGAAATGTTGGAAGAATATGACCAATTTCATCACAAAATCATCTTCAGCGCATTTTCGGCTAAATGGCTTCGTTAATAAACAGAATATGCATTATTAGTCAGGTGAAAACTCTCATGTGCTTCAAGAAACACCACTTCATCTATAAAAATAACTGTATGGTGTGGTTTTCATGCTGGTGGTGTCATTGGACCATTTTGTTTTCGTTGGTGAAAATAACCGTCACGTTACAGTCAATGGAGATCGCTACAGAGACATGTTGCAACGTTATTTCTTTGGTCAATTGCATGAGCTAGACATTAATAATATGTGGTTTCAACAAGACGATGCGACATGCCACACGGCGGGTCTAACAATCGACTTATTGAATTCTAAATTCGATGAACGTGTTATATCCAGAAATGGTCCTATATATGGGGCAACGTTAAATCATTGGTCTATACAAACAAGTCGGCGTTAGAGGAGCTCAGAGCCAATATTGAACGAGAGATAGCGGCCGTTTTCCAGCCATCGAAAATTGGGTTCAACGGATTGACACATGCAAACGTTCCCGTGGTGGACATATGAACGATGTCGAATTCCATACATAAATGTTTTGATTGTACTTTGAGCCAATAAATTTTTTTTCGAGATATCTCAAACGGTTTGCATTTTATTTAAAAAAAATTTGTCAAGTCCTTATTGGAAAATATAAATATTTCAAACAGAAATGTATTTAGCTATGCGGTAAATAAAAGAAAATTGAAATTATTAAGAGTTTAAATATGTGTTGCGTATAATTCGCTAATACTTAACTACAGGGTTGCTTTCTATATATAGAAAGTAATCAAAAGTGTAATTAGCAATTTAGTCGCTATAGCCTGCGGAGATTGATTGAAAAAATTAAATTATTCCTAATTATGCTCATAATTTTCACTTATTATTTACAATTGATTCCGTGCGGTTAGAAACTTTGAGGTCTACAAAATCATTGAATTGATGTAAAGAGCACGACTAAGCTAGTAAGACTGTGGTTTAAAATATGCTTCACCTGATTTAACATCTACCTAATCTTTCTGAACTAATCTTCGAACGATTGGTAATTATGGTTACCCTCCAGTTACCAAGGGTAATACTCTCTAAAGTGGCGGGGGCCTCGTTACGCTACTAGAGCAAGTACCTGTTTGCTCTATTCCTAGCCACCAAACAAAGGCCGCCTATTGTCTATTTTTTACGAAATATAACCGCCGTACAGTTTCCCATGACCATTAAGGTCAGCTGGCCAGAATATGTAATATTTGATGGATGAGAAATTTTAAATTTAGTGATGAAATTGATTTTCGACCTTAAGATGGATAAGTCAATTTCATTCCTTAGTTACTTAGAATTTGATATTATCAAAAGCGCTTTTAATGTCAATAAAGGAGAAAACAGCAGCTTTTTTTCTGATGTCAGTTCAAGCAGATGTATTTATGTTGATAACCCAGTTTGACAAGCATGACGCGAGGAATTTAAGGGCGAGATATACAAGATGCGAGGCTAATATGTCTCTTACCCTATTTTTCCCACATTTGGAAAGAAACACACTCGCACCTCCAATATCTTGGTTGGACCGGAATTGCAACTCGTCAACGAAAACAGATAGTCTGGGAGGTGTCGATTCCTTTTCATAAGAGTGATTCTCAGATTTACTTTTTTCCGATATTTGACTGTGGTAAAAATAACCCGAATTTTACTTGCTCATTTTTGCCGCTATCCCAATGGAAAAATGTCAAGTCTGCAAGCTAAGTTATATCAATTTCAACCATTTGTTAAATTCAAATTGTTTTGGCCCTGCAACCTATTGTTAGTAATATCAGACCACAATTGCAGATATTGCAGTTTTTTGATTTTTACCCCAGAATTTGTTGGTTTCCCAGTGACTTTAAAATTAAAATTTGTACAAATGTAATCGAGGGATTCAAATGCAACTTATAGCTTTATTTAGCCCTGTACGCAAATTCTAAACATTATTTTGTTCATTCAATTTCTCAGGTAAATTAATTTGACCTTAATATGTATGTAGATACATTTTTAATAGGATGTAACGAATACTTATTATCATGAACAAATCAATAATCGTAAAAATCACGTCATCTATAATAATATTGAATTTCAATCGACGTGTGAGATCTCATTTACAAACAAACAAAAAAAATCTTATTATGACTCTATATACGAGCTTAGCTATTATATCGCGCTTATGTTAACGATATAAATAAATTTTGTGATTAGAGTCGATAAAAATTTGAAATGTTTTCATTTCAATTCTTAATTTCTTAGTTTATGACACGAAAATAATAAAAAAAGCCACAAAAAAAATGTTTTTAAATTAATAAATCGTATTTGTATGTATGTATGTACGAGATACGTCGCGATATATGTAAGAAAGCGAAACGTGTGGGTGAAAATGGGTGTTATATTATGTCTATTTGAGAGCAAGTAATTAACGGTTATAAATCATAGAGTTTTTAAAATCGAAAACGAGAAAATTGTTTTATAAATTTAATGATTTGTTGTTGATGTGTGTATGAGTTTTGTTGGTGGGTTTGATTGATTTGCATGTGATCGACTATATCCATATTATTTCACTAATTTTGGAGATCATAAAAAAAAAGATAATCGAGACACGGTTTTATGATGTTACAAATTAGTGAGATGTTCCCAAAAGTTGTTGTACTTGAGTCGTTTATCGATGGCATGGGTATTTGACCTTCAATTTACGAGTATACCTCTTAAGACTTAAGACTTTATTTCCAGCTAGATTAAATTTAGGTACAATTATTATTTTCATCTAATCTCGCTTTTTCTTATTGTTTCAGCCGGTAAGAGTAACACCTGCAACACAACACAAATATTTTTTGACACGACTTTTTTTGCACTTATTTGACTTATTTTATGTAGAAACACGAAACGAACTACATTAAAATACGATACAGTTAACGATTTAAGCTTTTTAAAATGCATTGCAATTTTTTATTTCGTAGTGACATTTTATATCAATTTGGTAAGTGGCAGTGTTTCCTAACCTTACACGATCCTTTATACTACAGTAAGATTTTGGAGTTAGCCTTGAAGTTTTTTTTTTGTAATTTTTTACCCTAGTCTTGCCAAATTTGTCCCTCATGTTTGTACTTTAACAATTTTGTTTGGCTTTGAGTAATGCTTTGTTTCGATCTGAAATTACTTTTCATAATGATCTGCTAGAAGGCTCGGGTGGGGAATAAAATTTTTAAGATAAGTTGTTAACCTTCTAATTCCAGGTTGATATCACGTATTTTCACCAAATTTAAGCCGTACCTCCTGATCTTCAGATGGGTGTTAAAGAAATTGGGTTTTTCTTTCAAATTTTGCCGGTTGATGGCATGTGTCAAACGACTTCTAATAAAGCCACCTTTCGGCGAAGAATAACTCGCTCACTATTAATTGCTTAATTGAATTAAATTGAAATATTCGTATACTTCGAAGTTAAAGCAGTTTAGGAGCCGCAAACGATCACCTGCTCCATATCCGATTAACAGATTTTAATTGTCATTCAAATTTAATTTTCAGAGTCTAACTAAATGGTTTAAAACGGATTACAATATAACTTTTTCACTTTTCAGTTTAAATTCAATGGTTTTTATTTATCTTGGTTTTCACCTAAAATCAAATGGTTAAGTTACTTTTTAACCAATATGAACTATACATGCAACTAAAAAATGAAACTTATGTGAACTCAAGTCATCGTTCATAAGTTTACTTAAGTTATTCTGAAACCTTTTCATAATCATTTAGTTAAATTACAACAGTTTTCGTTTTTTATAAAGCTTTTCCTATATTTTACGGCATTTTCATACCATTTGAACAACCAGTTGAATTTTATACGAGACAAATTAGCCAGGAATATCTCAAGAAAACGCTTAATAGTGACCCTAAAATTTTCCTAGAAATATTTATTTTTACAAATTTTAAAAAGCTTTTACCCCTTTTAAAATTGCTAGCTGGTATAGCTCAGATTATAAGCTTATCTGAGCTACCATCTACTTAATTTTGACTTGGAACTAAAATTCGAATGCATTTTCAATAGCCGTGACATTCCACCCTCTCTCTCATCCTGTAGCTGTATGAGAAATCGATTTCTGTAGCAGCATGAACACTCGGGCGACTAAATCGAGATGGTCAGATGACAGTGAGTTACTGATCGTGAATAACGTATCAAAAGGACCGAATTTGCTGAAAATTGTTTTGCAAAAAATTGTAAAATAACATGAAGACAGCCTGAACTCTAGCTTCATCAGTTTAACCCTTCAAAGCCGCTGTATGTAATATGCTCTTTTTCGTCCTAGTTTACGCAATTATTTTAAATGAAAAGAGAATAAAACGAACACAACACTATACATAGACCGAAATTTAAAATTTTGAGTAAACGAATCAACCGAGGCGGAACAAATAAAAACTAATCGAACGGAACGGACGCCATTGTATTTGATTCTTTAATGATTATAAAACCAGACGATTACGAAATATAGACCGGCATTCACATTTATTCAATAATCGCCTATTGGGCAAATGAACATTTTACGCTTGAAATTTTCGGATATTACCGATCTACTTTGAAAGTAAAGCAAGGTAATATTGCACCAATAGGAAGAGTTGAGCTGGTTACAGCTGAAATTTCGTTGGGTTTCACGATTTCTACCGAATTGTTTACGTGCCCAAGGTAACAAAGCATCGTTTAAAATCTTTTCACGGTGATTTGTTGATTTAACTTTACGCCCTGTTCAATGAAAACGAGTGGTGAGTGTCCTGTAGCAGTTACCGCTGCCCAAACCATCACTGATGCAGGCGCTTGCTTTCGCATCGTAATCCACTGATCTAAATTGTCTTTTGATTTGCACTCTAACCAAACACGATCGTTTTGTTTGTTTTCAAATTGCTGAACCGTAAAAATTTGTTCATCAGAAAATACCAAATTTCAAGTTCGCCACCAACGTGCAAGTGTTTTAACACTTTTGCTCTTGCTAGGCGACCTGCCTTTTGTGCAAGAGTTAAATCTTGCACTTATTGTATTTTGTAGGGCTTCAATCTTAGTTCATTTTTTAATATGCGCCCCATACTACGAGCAGACACATTGAGATTTTTCGCCAATTGAAGTGCGCGTTGTCGTGGATTACGTTGAATTATGGCCTTCACCTTTCGGACTATTTCTGGCGATGTTGCTCTTTTTGAATGTACACCTCCATGACGTTTTTTGATGCTATCAGTTTCATTGTAACGTGTAATGGCCCGATACACAAACATTTTGTTCACAAGTTGTCGTAGGTCATTTACAATGGCTGGTTGCGATTTTCCAGCTAAATATGTACAAATCAATAACACTGTTGCGTTTGAATTCCATTTCGATAACTTTTTTAACTGCGACGTAAAACGATATGCTTCCGTAGGTTTGTAAACAATATAATAGAGTGACGCCTGTCAAAAAGGAGCGCGCTGTTATGCGCAGTGAGCAGCGTTAAGTTGGTAACACTTCGAGTGAAGACTCATATAGGTGATTTTAACTGTAACTTAATTGAGCCGTCCAACATTTTACATCAAATACTTTACAACATGGGCAACTATCCGTACCATGGATATCCGACCATGATCTACGACCGTGAAAAGCCTGTACTTGCATATGTTAATGATTTATCAAGGGTTAACGAGAATAAATTTCGGAATTTATTTACCTAATTAAATTGGGACCTTATTTTATGTACTGCATATTGACAAACAAATTAATATTTTTAATTATAACTATCATTATTTGTTTTTCACTTGTGTACCTTCAAAAAAAGTTGTTATTAAATATGATTCTGCACCTTGATTAACAAGTCAAATACTACAACTTATGAATCAAAGACAAATAATGTACAATGAATAGAAATGAGATCTTTGTTCTTATCGCGCTACAATAACCTTAAAAAATTGATTGTAGTTAAAATACAGAAGCCAAACGAAAATATTATTTTGAAAGTTTAAAATTATTTTCAAACAAAACAAGAAAACCAACTGAACTTTTGGCCAAACTGAATTTTTCAGTTATTTTCACTGTATCGTATGGACGGACCCCCTTATAACCAAAATGGGATCATGATTTTTGGATACCTGGGGTCATAACACATCCACACAAGCAATCTTAAGAAAATCGATTGAGTCTAAAGAGCTACAAAATTTTTCAAATAAATTTGGCCAAACTGAATTTTCCAGTTTTTTCACTGTATCGTATGGACCCCTTGTAACCAATATGGGACCATGATTTTTAGGTACCTGGGGTCATAACACATCCACACAAGCAATCTTAAGAAAATCGATCAAGTCTAAAGAGCTACAGAATTTTTCAAATAAATTTGGCCAAACTGAATTTTCAGTTTTTTCACTGTATCGTATGGACCCCCTTGTAACCAATATGGGACCATGATTTTTAGATACCTGGGGTCATAACACATCCACACAAGCAATGTTAAGAAAATCGATCAAGTCTAAAGAGCTACAGAATTTTTCAAATAAATTTGGCCAAACTGAATTTTTCAGTTTTTTCACTGTATCGTATGGACGCAAACCAAAATGGGATCATGATTTTTGGATACCTGGGGTCATAACACATCCACACAAGCAATCTTAAGAAAATCGATCAAGTCTAAAGAGCTACAGAATTTTTCAAATAAATTTGGCCAAAATGAATTTTTCAGTGTTTTCACTGTATCGTATGGACCCTCTTGTAACCAATATGGGACCCTGATTTTTAGATACCTGGAGTCATACCACATCCACACAAGCAATCTTAAGAAAATCGATCAAGTCTAAAGAGCTACAGAATTTTTCAAATAAATTTGGCCAAACTGAATTTTTCAGTGTTTTCACTGTATCGTATGGACCCTCTTGTAACCAATATGGGACCCTGATTTTTAGATACCTGGGGTCATAACACATCCACACAAGCAATATTAAGAAAATCGATCGAGTCTAAAGAGCAACAGAATTTTTCAAATAAATTTGGCCTAACTGAATTTTTCAGTTTTATCACTCTATCGTATGGACGCAAACTAAAATGGGATCATGATTTTTGGATACCTGGGGTCATAACACATCCACACAAGCAATCTTAAGAAAATCGATCAAGTCTAAAGAGCTACAGAATTTTTCAAATAAATTTGGCCAAACTGAATTTTTCAGTGTTTTCACTGTATCGTATGGACCCTCTTGTAACCAATATGGGACCCTGATTTTTAGATACCTGGGGTCATAACACATCCACACAAGCAATATTAAGAAAATCGATCGAGTCTAAAGAGCTATAGAATTTTTCAAATAAATTTGGCCAAACTGAATTTTTCAGTTTTATCACTCTATCGTATGGACGCAAACCAAAATGGGGTCATGATTTTTGGATACCTGGGGTCATAACACATCCACACAAGCAATCTTAAGAAAATCGATCAAGTCTAAAGAGCTACAGAATTTTTCAAATAAATTTGGCCAAAATGAATTTTTCAGTGTTTTCACTGTATCGTATGGACCCTCTTGTAATCAATATGGGACCCTGATTTTTAGATACCTGGAGTCATACTACATCCACACAAGCAATCTTAAGAAAATCGATCTAGTCTAAAGAGCAACAGAATTTTTCAAATAAATTTGGCCTAACTGAATTTTTCAGTTTTATCACTCTATCGTATGGACGCAAACTAAAATGGGATCATGATTTTTGGATACCTGGGGTCATAACACATCCACACAAGCAATCTTAAGAAAATCGATCAAGTCTAAAGAGCTACAGAATTTTTCAAATAAATTTGGCCAAACTGAATTTTTCAGTGTTTTCACTGTATCGTATGGACCCTCTTGTAACCAATATGGGACCTTGATTTTTAGATACCTGGGGTCTTAACACATCCACACAAGCAATCTTAAGAAAATCGATCGGGTCTAAAGGGCTACAGAATTTTTCAAATAAATTTGGCCAAACTGAATTTATCATTTCTTTCACTGTACTGTATGGACACAAACCAATATGGGATCCTGATTTTTGGATACCTGGAGTCATAATACATCCACTCAAGCAATCTTAAGAAAATCGATCGAGTCTAAAGAGCTACAGAATTTTTCAAATAAATTTGACCAAACTGAATTATCCGTTTTTTCACTGTATCGTATGGACGGACCCCCTTGTAACCAATATGGGACCCTTATTTTTGGATTCATGGGGGTTATAACTTATAACACATCCACACAAGCAATCTTAAGAAAATCGATCGAGTCTAAAGAGCTAATACTGAAAAATTCAGTTTGGCCAAATTTATTTGAAAAATTCTGTAACTCCTTAGACTCGATCGATATTCCTAAGATTGCTTGTGTGGATGTGTTATGGCGCCCAGCAATATAAATATAAGGATATCATATTGGTTACAAAGGGGCCCGCCCATACGATACTGCAGAAAAACTGAAAAATGCAATTGGACCACCTGATTTTGGCTGCTTGAAGAGCGTTTCGCTAAATAAATCAGACAATCTTTGCGAACGACAAATACGAATAACAACAATACTAAAAACAAAAATAAACATTAAAAAACAACAACAAAATTTAACAATATTCATAATTTTTCTGCTGCCTAATAAATATTTCAGCAGAAAAAGTTCTCTTTTGTGTTAGTGCTGCCCCTGGTGGCGAGTAGAAAAACTAATTGTTTCTGCTGGAAATTTTCTGCTATCTTATTGACGATTGTAAAAGTAGAGAAAGCGCCTCTCGAGGACAATAGTTAAAATGATGCACCTGATAAAATGACATTTGTCACAAATACGACGAAAGAAAATTTAGCATTGCGGTAATTAAAAATTGTTTTTATAGTCCAAAATTGGAATTATTTACAATTATTAGCAATCCGATAAGTAAAAATTGTGTTTACAGATCAAAATTGGAATTATTTACAACAATTTCGAACGTCAAATTATCAGGTAGCTCAGTTTAAAAATGTTCCGCGATGCTCCAATCGTCAATACAGCATTTTCATCATAATGTTGATCGGACAAATTCTATTTAACTGTCTGAATATTTTGGCAGTTCTCTCTCAATTTTGGTGAGTGGTTTTGAATTATTTGTTTCAAAGTTATGTGTTGGTGCCCGGTATGCTAAACGATGGTTCAATCCTCGCTTAAAAAATATCGCAAATCGTAAAAAACCAAGGAATTTTAAGAAACTGAAACTGCTCAACGATTTTCTTCCACAAAATGTATATTTTACAGATGGAGAGTGAAATTTCGTTAAACCTGAAACGATTTTTTGTATTCATAAACAAAAAATAAAATCATAAATCTATCCGAGGATTATGACTTACAATAATGCATCTTTTTCGGGTTCTAATGTAATTTCAAAGCATTTGCAAGTTTTTTTCAGAGTTCCTTTGATGGTTCTGATTTTTTGAACTCATCAGATGGCTTTGCCGGTTGCAAAAACTCTAACTAGGTAACAAGTAAAGTGTACTCTTGATAAAAACGTAAAACTTGATGAAAAGCTTAAAACTTGACGTAATACGGAGGGGAATTTTGTGATCCATTCACTCTATTCCAGATCCGATCTATCAAACGCATTCTAATAGAATTGAAAGTATTAAAAAATAATTCTTGTGCAATACCAATTAAATTAATGTGAGTTTGATATTTTGTACAGTGATTTTTCCAGATTCTTTAGATTTCGACCGCTTAGAAGCTTTTATAAATATCTACCAGTAGTTCAGTAGAACTCGACAAATTTAACTTTGACTATGAATTGTTATCATAAAAGTATAACGAATATTCTGTTAAGTTGTTGAATCTAGACATTTTAGGTAGTTCAGGAATTGTCTCCAGATTAAGCATAAAAAATTAAAATTTTCAAACCAAAATGTATAAAATTATATAGAATCCGAAATAAAATGTACACGTCAGAGTTTTACAAACTAAAATACGAAATTCGAATAAATTTTTAAAATTTGAATTTAAACAATTAGTTTTTTTAACTATGATTTATGAATCGGGGAATTAGCACTAAACTAGCTTGCGAATTTAGAAAGTGAAATCTCCACAATGAATGATTCCGTTTAGCTAGAAGACATTATAAATTTGTTTACAAGAATCTGTTACAGTTTGCCCTATAACATAAAAGATAGTACGACGATCTTTGAGTACTGCTACAAATCATAATTTGTTAATTATGATTTTCACTAACGTCACATAAATATCGACATCATGATATATTCTGCTTTTCGTAGCAAAGATCACAGTATTTTGTTAAAATTCAATTTCATACGCGAACTATCTCAAATATGTGTACACCGGTTTATTTATCACCATATTTATGAGTAGTACAACTTGGAATTATGTCTTTTGTTTGTGAGTACAGTTTAAATAATTAAAAAAAAAAAAATAAGTGATCATACGACATAATCCATAGCCACACATAAAGCTAATCAATTAACTTCATTTGTATAACTTAATTAAAATCTTTAGGTAATAAATTAAAATCATAATTTTCTAATTTAAATTCATAACACCATAACAAGATAAATTATGTATGTACATGTTACGTCAGTAAAAAACATTTAAAATAAGCATTTTGTACCATATAACATCAACAACAGTATTAATAACAACCATATCGTGATAATAAATAAACAATTTTCACACTTGATTTAATCAAATATCCTCCCTCATCCGTATATTGTATACACGAGTATAAAACCCTAAAATAATTTTATCTATATCATCTTAATCCAAATGTAATATAACCCAATAAGTTTTTGTAATCTATAAAATAACACACACACACAACATCACACCAATATGCCATTTCCACCCTGCGTGTACCCTCTTCTCTTCAGACCGATACCAATGTTGTTGAGATGAAAATCATATCTAAACCGATTCATATGTTTTTCTTTCACCCCCCTATATGTATTATAAACATAATAAATTTTCCACAAAGGGTAATAGATTTTTATGTATGATGTTTTTGGAGTTGAGTAGATTAGAAATGATTGTGGATGAAAAAAAAAAGAAGCAAGTGTTTGTTGTGTTCGGATTTATTTATAGTGATAATAATAACAATAAGAATTATGGTTATTAAATAAAGTTCTCTGTTATCCGAGTACATACACTGTACAAACCATAGTGTGTGTGTAGGGGTTGAAATGTGAATATATGGATATGTAAAAGGATCAATCAATTAAATACTGTATATATTGATATAAAATCCTTTATGTAAGGAATTTTTATATTTTTTAATAAAATCCTTCCATCACACAAATTTATATTGATATTTGATCCTTTTTTAGTAAAGTGTTTTTACTCTTTATAGATACCTACCTATGTATATACATAATACGTATGTGTGTCTCAGGGCTATTTTGAAAAAAAAAAAAAACATTCGTCGTATTGTTATTATGATTAACAAAAAAAAATGTTTGGTTCATTTGAGATTATTACATTATTATGGTTATTACTACTCTACATACTGTTATTATTACATCAAGTTCAAAAGTTTGTTGTTTGTTGTTTTTTTTTTATTAAACGAAAACGAAAATAATAAAAAATGTGAAAATTGAATTATTTTGCGCACGATTTACCACCATTTTTTATTATTTTATCGCTTTCTTATATATTTCTTCCGTTTCTTTATGTATTCCATATATAATAGCAGGGTAAACACTTTTTTTTGCCACCCCCATATATAAATATAATCTATAACATTATTTCTTTCCAGCAGTATAGGTATATAAAGAGGAAGTAATAATCATCATTGATTTTCCCGAAGGAAAATCAATCGCATTCTTAAGTAAATTGACTTTTGCTTTACTTACAGCAATTTCGTATTCTCTTCCTGTATATAAATTATCCTGTTTATATATTTTGTTTTCAGCGATATAAACTAACTGGAAATGATAAGAAAACAAATGTACCCAATATTCGCCAGTAAAATTGAAAAATTTGTATACGAAATAGTTATTTATATTACTAGATGAGTACACTGCTTTGGGTAAGAATGGTTAAAAGGACCATTTAGTGGCTTTATCAAATGTTTAGTTGAACTATCATTTCATATTTTGTGAACGTAAAAGAGCGCGGATGTTTGTTAAAATAAATTATTAAAATACATATATAATTAAAAACAATAAGCCATAAAATTATTAAAATTATTACTGGTAGATAAAATTACTGTAAATTTACTTTGATTATAACGTTTGTTTCTATAACGCAAATAAAAGTTACTTCGGTCTAAAATGACAGAATTATTGAAATCCTGTCAAAAATCAGTAAAAATTTGATTAGTGCAAAACCACATTTTTCGACGTTATGAAAACCCCTGAGTCCGAAAACACAACAAAAAAGTATAAAGGGCTGAAACCTCGTGAGGTGATCAGAACTTCGGTCTAGATTGATTCAACTCCCAAATCAATCCCGAAATAAATTTCTTAAGTCAATCTTCAGCTCAACCTCCACCACAATCCTAAACGCAGTCACCAAATTAACCGTCAAGCCAACCCTCAATTCAATAAACAAATCAACCCCAAATCAACCCTTAGCCTAACTCCAAATCAAACCCTAAATAATCCCCCAACCGAACAACACACTTAACCATACAAACTAACTAAACCCTAACTCACTATTGTGGAGAAACCATCGTCATCAAATTAATGCCAACAACCACCTAAAAATATAATTTGATTAGAAAATTATTAATTGTAAATTATCTAATGTAATGTGTAAATGACCCTTATTAGGTTATGTTTTGATTATTTATGCTGTGTGCCTTAATCGACTAAACTAAACTAACTAAACTAAAAAAAATACGAAGCTTCTGCTATTGTCTTATAGGCGGCAACCGAAATAGTTATTTACGTCACAAGGGCGGTAAATGAGTTGTTACAGTACGAGTTCGCCGTTTATGGACGAGGCGACGAAGCAGCCGAGTTCAGAATTTTGAACGAGTACTGTAACGATCATTTAACGTACGTGTAACGTACAACGTTTTATTTCATACTATATGGGACATTAATTCGATTTTTTCATTTAAAATTAAATATTAAAGTAAAAACATGAGTTTGAAATTTAGAGAAAATCAATCCAAATGATTTTCAAATTATCAAGTTACCCTCGTTATTTTTTTTTTGTTTGGTTTTACAGTCTACTCTACTGTAATAGGTCGTTTTCCGGACACTTTTGTTCTCTGACGTAATGATTCATTTCCCGGACTGAAATCAATCACGTAAACATTGATTTTCGGTATAGTATGAAATAAAGTAAATTTACGAGCTTACTTTTCAGTGAATTTTCTTGTATTGTGAATTACTTTTATTTGACGTTTCTGTTTATTTTTTTTAAATACTTTTTTATTTTAGTTTAGTTTAGTTACTTTTAAAGCACAGTAAATGACTTTTATACTAATGTCATCTTCATATAAATTATATTAACTATCGTACTTTAGTTAGTTAGTTTAGTCGATTAAAATTTATGTAAATATAAAAATGTAATAGATTTAATACTGTGTGCCTTAATCGACTAAACTAGCTAACTAAACCAAAGTTCGATAGTTAGTATAATTTATATGAAGATGGCACTAGTATAAAAGTCATTTACTGTGCCTCAAAAGTAACTAAACTAAACTAAAATAAAAAAGTATTTAAAAAAAAATAAACAGAAACGTCAAATAAAAGTAATTCACAATACAAGAAAATTCATTGAAAAGTAAGCTCGTAAATTTACTTTTCGGTTGCCGCCTATAAGACATAATAGCAGAAGCTTCAAATTTTTTTTAGTTTAGTTAGTTTAGTCGATTAAGGCACACAGAATAAATACGATCTGCTGGCCATCTACATAAAATATAATAAGCTGAGTTGCTCAAGGGTTGAGTCCCGACAATCTTTTTATACCATTAAACAAGTTTGCTAATTTAAATGACAATTTAAATTAGTCGCGATTTTGATTTATGTAAATTTGCGCGTCGGACCAATCAATGAATGACACAGCGTATTCAATTATGGATCGAATCAGAACAAAGTATTGTTTATAGTTAAAGTAGTTTGTAAAATTAAAATGTAAACTTAAGATTAATCACAAGCAAACCCTGTTCCAATGCGGATTAAATTTGTAAATGTAAATTAAAATTAAATTGTACAAATAAGCAAATACCGACCAACCATTTTAAGTGTACAATTTTTATAACGAAATATAAAGTGTATTTAAACCATTGTTGTGTAATTAAAGCGTTTTTTGTTGGCATCAACAAAACTAAATACAGTCCAATATAATAGCGTAAACACTCACTTCAACCCAACTTAGCTCGAACCAAATCTCAACACTATAGCCTCGGTATACGTATTACGTACCATCATAACCTTAAACAATCATTCCATCATATCATTATTCCATAATATCATACCATCATGTAACTTTACCATTAAACCAACATACACCCATTCCATCGTACCATAATCGAACCATCACACCATGATGTATATCTTACCATCAATCCACCAAACCTTCATACCATCACAACATCATACCATACTATTATAACACCGTACCATCATACCATAATTAATATTATCATACTATCATACCATCATGCCATTGTACCATCATACCGTCATATAATCATACCATCATATTTCAGAACTTTATCCAAAAATCATTTTAGAATTCCATGCAGGGCCACATTAACCCTCACTCTGTGCATTGGGGTCAAATTGACCCCAATCGAGTTTAAAGTTACAAAATTACGTTTCCCTTTATTTAAATGGCGCTTACCCCATAAGATAGCCTCAACAAATATCTTATATGTGCACGCACTACAATGAAAAGAGGGCCCAACTTACTTGTAAATATGGTAATTCGGTAGTTTTTATTTAATTTCCCCATGAAATATATAAAGATATCAGTGGGGTCAGATTGACCCCTATACACAGACAACGTGATATAAGCTATACACAGAGTGAAGGTTAATACATTTTCGAGCTCAAGGCACAAACATTAAATTCGGGCTTCTCATCACGTCCAAAAACCAAGATCAAAATAATTTTCACGGATCTACTATAAAATCAAAATACAATAAAAAAAATTATATTTACTTATTTTGAAAAAAACTATATTTAGTGAAAAAATATCACATTTTATAAGCGTTTTTTTATTTTGGCTCCCACTATTTTCTGAGTGTGCATAACTTCCACTTTTTCACCAGCCGAAATTAAATTTTCCATTGTGCAATCAATGAAATTAAAATGTTCAAATTCCCCTTCAAGTTCCTGCATATTTATGTCTTCACTGTACGTATCATAAAGATATTTCACAAATCACGATCTAATTTATTTCTCCTATAAAGTCAATTTCTGAAAATATACCCCTTTATATAATACGTTTCCGCAGTTTCAAGGATATTGATACCCCTAAATTGACTGAGCCCTATTGCAATCTTGATTGGAGTAGAATATTTTCAATTATATAACCTGATGAAAAAGTTCAATATTTATGCTCTAATATATTACACCTATTTGAACAACATGTTCCACTTAAAACTTTGAGTCTTAAATTTTCCAAGCCTCCGTGGCTCAATGTTGAAATTATAAATATGATGAAACTTAAGAATTTTATTTTTCAACGTTGGAAACGCACTAGAGACAATAGATTATTTCAGGGATTTAGAATTATGAGGAAAAAAATTAACGTAGCAAAATCTAAAGTCAAACTAAAATATTATTCAAACGCCTTATATCCGTTATTACCTTCTACATTTTTTTGGAAAAATTTGAAATCGATTAACTCTTTTAAGGATCCTGGTAATTTTAACAACTGTCCGTTTTCTGTTGATGACTTAAACAATTTTTTCAGTTCCCACTCTTCAGGGGTTGGTTTTATGGATTACTCAACGCAGAGACCACTTTTTGAAGGCGACTTCAACTTTAAGAACATTGACATAGTTGATCTTCACGACGCTCTAGACTCGATTAAATCAGATGCAACGGGTGCTGATGGAATACCGATCAAATTCGTTAAAATGATATTTCCCTTTATTGAATGCTATCTCCTGCACGGCTTTAATAATTTGATTATGACTTCCACATTTCCATTATTCCAAAAAACACAAATGTTCTAATTTATTAGACTTTCGACCTATTATTTTGCTGCCAAAGGGTATTTGAAAGAGTCTTGCAAACACAAATAGTAGAATACCTGAATTCCAAAAGCCTTCTATCTGAATTCCAGTCAGTTTATAGATCTAACCACAGTACAGCAACTGCCTTGCTCCAAATCAGCGATGATATTCGGAGAACAGTTGATTGCAGGAAGGTTTGTACTTTGGTGTTGCTTGATTTCAGCAAAGCTTTCGATCAGATTGATCATCAGCTTCTGATTTATAAACTCAAAGAACATTTCAAGTTTTCTTCCACTGCGTGCCAATTGGTTCATTCATACTTATCTAATCGCTCACAGATTGTCACCATTCACAATTCCATATCCGGTTCTAATAGCACTTATCCAGGTGTTCCCCAAGGTACAATTTTAGGGCTTTTTTTTATTTATGATGTATATTAATGGCTTGACGAAAGTAATTACACATTGTAAATATCATTTACAGGTAATCCTATGGGTATTGTGAACAGTATTACTAATACAGTCAATTTGGATATAGGCCTAATTGTGGAGTGGTCCTTGAAAAATCGTTTGGGTATTAATAGTGAGAAGACTCAATCTATTTTAATATCGTCCAGGATTCGATGCGTCGACGATTTACCAAAAGATTCTGTGAACGGAGCCAGAATTAATTTCTCTAATACTGTTAACAATCTTGGTTTAACTTTTGATCGAACTCTATGTTGGAACTCGCACATCGTAGCAGTTAATAGGAGGATAATATTTTTACTTAGAATGCTCATAAACAAAGACTTTAATTGATGATAAGGAGCTCGCAGAAAAAGGTAGACTGCCAATTGATTTGATATAAAGCTTCGACAGATGATCACCCGTGAAGATGTTGGAGAATTTCAAAAATTGGAGAATTTTCTTTATTGAATTCAGATAGTAATGATCAGATACATATCCAGAATAGTAACTAGCTGCTATAGGAAGCGGTATGCTGTTAGATGTATCTGCACTATGAGTACTATTCGGTAGTGGCGTATCAACAATCCATCTAGATGATAAAGCTTGTTTATATTTAACTGAATTGTTAAATGGGATGTTCAGTATCCATTTGACATTTGAAGATGTTCTGCCACTGAAGTTAGTTACCTTTTCTAAGCGGTCCACATTGCCGCAGACATCAAGCACAAGCCGAAATACTTCAGGTTTTCGTGAGTGCAATAAAGAAGTAAATGTACGCACCAACTCAACAAGATCCCGGCACATGGTTTTGTTTTGATTATTTATCAACCCGATGATTTATTTTCAACCTTATATAACTTAGTTACTGAATTAATTGCCTTGAGGTAATGTTTATTGGGATCAATGTTCATATTCTTCAAGTATGACTTCAGCATAAATTTTACCAATTGTTCGTACATGAAATTACTTCAGGTTCATTGTAGTTGAATGTTTTATTAGGAATCAATTTTAAAAATTGGAAGCATTCTTCACAATCTTCTGTCAGATTTATTTTGGTTCCAATTGATTTATGGAGATTCGAGCCGAGTTGAAAAAAATACTCCGGAATGTACTTGGCTTATAGCAGGTATTTTCTTTCCTCGGTAATACGATTCTCCAAATTCAACAAATAGAATTCCACCGTTAACTGAGCACTAGAATTCATGTTCCAGACTAGTTGGGTAGCTTTTATTCGGTGTTCGTGGTTTAGAGGAAGTTGTTGAAAAAAGGTTTCTTTTGCTTTCAATTCAAACTCTTTGACAAGAAGCCCATCAGGCCCTAATTTGGGTGTTATGGCGGCTTGAAAAGGCTCCTCTGGCAGGTTAATCTTATATGATACGTAATCGTATTTCAATCAATTAGATGACTTTGGAATGATTTTTTGTAAGAATACGTTATTACTGGATGTTATACGGTCCAGTAACCTGTGAACGTGTTCCTGCTGGAATCAGGTCGATAACTGGTGTCTCTACTTTATCAGAATATTTTTTGTTAAGATCCAGTTTGACCTTCTCGGCTTCTGTGCTGGTTCTTTTGGATTTAATTCTGTGGCAGGCGAGTTAGTTCTGTCTGCCTTGCTGTTTTTCTCGATTAATAATGATTGTAGTTGGTCAATACTAGCATTGATTGAATCAACTAAATCGCTTGATTCCAGGACATTTCCTCGTGCAAATTTCTTCGCGCACATTTCCTCGCGGGAACATTTATTCGCTATAAATTCTGGAAAATGGGGATTTAATTTTAAAAAGGAAAATAAACAGAAAATATAAAATCTGGAAAATGGGGATTAAAAAACGATATAAATTCTGGAAAATGGGGATTCAAAATCGCTATAAATTCTGGAAAATGGGGATTTAAAATCGCTATAAATTTTGGAAAATGCGGATTTAATTTTCAAAACAAGATAAACAAATATAATAAATTCTGGAATATGGGGATTTATGAATTCTGGAAAATAGGGATTTTAATGTTAAAACGAAAATAAAGAAAAAATATAAATTCTGGAAAATGGGGATTTAAAATTGCTATAAATTTTGGAAAATGGGGATTTAAAATCGCTATAAATTTTGGAAAATGGGAATTTAAAATCTCTATAAATTCTGGAAAATGGGGATTTAAAAACGCTATAAATTCTGGAAAATGGGATGTAATTTTAAAATGGGGATTTAAAATCGCTATAAATTCTTAAAAATGGGAATTTAAAATCGCTATAAATTCGGGAAAATGGGGATTTAAAATTGCTATAAATTGTGGAAAATGGGGATTTAAAATCGCTATAAATTCTGGAAAATGGGGATTTAAAATCGCTATAAATTCTGGAAAATGGGGATTTAAAATTGCTATAAATTCTGGAAAATGGGGATTTAAAATCGCTATAAATTCTGGAAAATGGGGATTTAAAATCGCTATAAATTCTGGAAAATGGGGATTTAATTTTAAAAAGGAAAATAAACAGAAAATATAAAATCTGGAAAATGGGGATTAAAAAACGCTATAAATTCTGGAAAATGGGGATTCAAAATCGCTATAAATTCTGGAAAATGGGGATTTAAAATCGCTATAAATTTTGGAAAATGCGGATTTAATTTTCAAAACAAGATAAACAAATATAATAAATTCTGGAATATGGGGATTTATGAATTCTGGAAAATAGGGATTTTAATGTTAAAACGAAAATAAAGAAAAAATATAAATTCTGGAAAATGGGGATTTAAAATTGCTATAAATTTTGGAAAATGGGGATTTAAAATCGCTATAAATTCTGGAAAATGGGGATTCAAAATCGCTATAAATTCTGGAAAATGGCGATTTAAAATCGCTATAAATTCTGGAAAATGGGGGTTTAATTTTAAAGCGAAAATAAACAAACATTTTAAATTCTGGAATAAGGGGATTTATGAATTCTAGAAAATGGGGATTTAAAAATTGTGGAAATTATCCCTTATATCAGGCGAGGAAATGTTTCCGCAAATAAATGTATGCTAGAAAATGTGCGCGAGTAACTGTCCGGTTACCGAATCGCTCACAACAGATAAGCCTGAGTTGCTCCTATGCTCTTAAATTCTAATTTCAGCTGAGATATATTACAATTAATATAATCCATAGCCTCAGCAAACCATGCCATTTGAGTATCCAGTCTTCCTACCACTGCTATGGTGCTTAATTTGTAGCAGCTATCGCAGTACTAGCGTAGACATTTATGCGATGCTACCGCTTAAAATACTGTTTGAGACAATGACAAGCATTTGGAATGGTATATTTTAGAGCCAATCCCTCATGAGTTATAAAACACAAAACAACACTCGTGGAGACAATCGATTTATGTTTTCAATCTTGCTTTTTACTGGTTAATTTTATCAAAACTAAACTAAACTATATCACTTAGCGACTTTAAGGTATAGGAATTTGAGAAATAGATAGAGAGAGAGAGAGTGGCGCAAATTACGGTCCAGTAATCCAGTTTGTGTTCAAAAAACGTCAAGCGTATGTATTTGCAAAGTAACCACAACTCTGCAAAAACTTTATCGTTTATCGAGTTTGGAACATTTTTAAATAAACTCCTATATGGATTTTAAAATTTTATTACAGCTCATTACATAGAAAACAAGATGTAAAGTATAGTTTTAATTGTGTTTCAAGCCCGTCTACGACAAAATCATACAGGGGTAATCTCCTCTCTACCAAATGTCCTTTTAAAAAAAATACATATTTATATATCTAGCGTCTAACGAATTGCAAACGTACAAACACATTGTATTACAATTTAATTAATAGATCTCGTGTATCAAAAAAACACTTGCAAATTGAAAAATATTATGTTGAATAATGAAAATAATTCATTGCAACAAAAACGTACTCGTAATATTGTATAAACTTTATAAGGGAAAATTAAAAAAAAACGAGGAAGTGAAATGTGACATTGGAATTTAATAAAAACATTTTTATAAAACTTTATTTTCATTTCAAACGTTGTGAGTTCTTCAAAATGTTAAATACACAATAAAATACAAAGTGTTAAACTGTTAACTATATTCTACATCCCCATATACACACCCGAGGTTGGTACACATATCTATCTATATCTAAATCAGAGGAAGGTTATATATGTACGTGAATTATCAAATTAATTCCTCATCATCTCACATGTGAATGGTGGGAGCACCCGTCCTTTTATCGTCCTGCACTGTACAAAATACGCGATATAATATCGCATTTTATATTATGTAAACACAAGTAGTGTACCTATACTGTAGTTTTTTTTGTATATTAATTTACTGGTTTTATATTATACGATACAATTTCAACCCCTTCAAAACGGGGCTCATGCCGAATAAAATATAAAATTAAGGGTGATAAATTCAATTTCGCTGTATGTTATCATACACCAAACAAAAAATAAACAATAAAATATAAAAAATGCGTAACGAAATTGTTTTTCCAATAAACACGATTATTATTGTTTTGCTTATTTTTCACTGTTGGTGGCAGCACGTTACATTTGATGTTAAAATTTTGTATTATAGAACAAAATTGAATTGAAATCACCTCCCGGATAACAAAACAATAAAAAAAAAGCGAAAAAGTTTGATAAAGGGAAAATTGAAATATTTGCACGTGCTGTAATTTTAAAATTTCAATAAACGATAAAGAAAATACTTTGTATTCAATCGATTAACCAATTATTGAATTATAGCGATATAATTTTTTATTATGTACATTTTACAGCAGCAACAACAACCAAATAAATAAATTAATCGATTTTTTTTTATCTTTTTTTATATTTGCAGGAAGAAGTAAGTACGAGTTCGATTACAAGAAAACGTGACGTTTTTAACGTGATAAAATTTGGATGCAATTTTAAATGAAGATGACTTCGCGACATTTTAAGGGTAGTGAGAAATTTAAACATAAATATTTTTTTCTAATTTTAATTCTATTAATTTGTACATAAAATGTAGATATTTTTAGTTTTCAGTTTCATTGAATCAAGTGTCTAGATTTTTATTACCACTTTATTTCAGTTTATAAGAGGGTTGACAAGGCAAGGATGTATTAGAGTATCCAATTGATATTTTATTACCATAAGACATTTTATAAAATTGGGCAATATTTAGAATCGGACTGATTTGATTTGAGCTTCTTAGATAAGAAATTTAGAATGTACATTTACACTTACTACTTACTTGGGTGACTGTAGTCTGATTTGTTCTGAAAGTTTTGTGACGTGAAATGTAAGAACGTTTATTTTCCCATGTCGCTCTTTTGACCTTTTGATCGTCCTTGCTTCAAAGATTAGGTCAGTACTCCGGTAAACGAAGCTTCCACCACCTAGCAGCATTTCCGCTTCCCAAACAAGTTTTTTCCCTACGACGTTGGTGCTGGTCTTCTGGTTGACAAACTTAGCCTAATATCCACCGAACGTTCGGTTGTGCCTTTCCATTATGTCTTCTGATTGCAGTTGCAACAGGTTGGTTCTCGTTTTCAAGGTTCCCGATAATTCTATAATATTGGGCGTGCAGCTCAAACGGGACGCTTGCATGCGGCAATTAGTTGTCATTATCTCGAAGTGGCAATGCCCAGATCTGGTGGACAATGCCAAGTCCGACAGAAACTGCCAGAATGCAGAATTTAGCTCCTAACAGAACCTTGATCTTTGAACGTTTCCTAATTGAACATTAAGTATTTGGAACCAATCGAAAGGCACACAAATTTATGAGGAGATTAGTCGATTAAAACATCCAAAAAAACTTCGGCCTTGGCGTGGCACAAATGCAGATGAATTATACGCATAAATGCAGCTTTAATTTTTTATGCTGGTAAAGAGAAGTCAAATTTAGTAGCAGCTAAAGATCTTTTCGATGAATCACATATAGCGCTTTATAGAGCATTAATGGCATTGGAAAAATTTGAACATCTCTCGAGGTTTTTACGTTTTGACGATTCTCGAACACGGCCAGCCAGATTTTTTTTTTTTTTTTTTCGCTGGCGCTACATCCCATAGAGGGATTTGGCCGCTTCATTTTGAAGTTTCGTAATCATTTTTGTTAATGGATAATGAATGATTAATTCATTGATCCTATCCTTAAACCAGCCGTGATTTTTTCATCACCTGCCGGGAATCGAACCACTGAGCCACCGGGGCGGCCAGATTACCGCGTGATAAATTAGCTCCATTCCCCCCTGTTTGGACGATATTTGAAAATAATTTAAATGGACCTTTTTCTCCATCAAAAGAGCTAATATTGGACGAACAATTGGTGTCAGCAAGCGGAAGATGCTCTTTCCGGCAGTATATACCATCAAAGCGTGTATACGGAGACGAAAAACTACCTGTTGGCCGATGATCTTATTTTTCAATGTGGTGGACGTAGCCGCCCTCGCAACTTTCTGCCTATGTACGTGTATATATGAATAACTTTGTTAACCTGCCGCTCATTATATAATTTTTTAAATAAGATACATACAAATATTTACATAATCTCCTTATTCCTAAATTTTGAATCAAAACTATATAACACGGGATTAAGTTGTAATACTTACACACGGGTCTAAGGTAGGAATAGCCACATCACTTCCATCAAATATGGCTGCATTCTCGGCAGCATTTCCAAGGATTTGTTCATCACGAAATTAACGATATTAGATAACGAAGTCATACATTGTTGAAGAAATTCAATCCATCTCGTCACCTGATTATCCGGATTTTTAAAACTCAGCAGCTCAGTTGGTTAATAATTTATCCTAGTTTTGCGGCTTTCCATTTCAATAAGTGTCACTTTTTAGAATTTAAATTCAGTTAAGATTTTCTTAATCGCCAAAGCACATTACGAAGATAAACGTCGCGAGAATGTAACGAGTGTATATTAAACAAACGGAACTGTATTACTGTAAACTGACAAAGCTTATCTCTAGCAGAAAATTCTGTCTTTAGTTGGTCTTTTGCATGTTGCCAGATCTAGATTCCAGATCGAGGGTAGAATCCGTCAAGCGTTATATTAGCAGGGAAGACTAATCATTCTTTAATGGTGTTGAACTCCCGAGGATCTACGCAAACACTTAACGAACCAGTCCAACGAGGTATTCCATGAGCGCTTAGATAGTTAAATGCCAGTTTTTTAGTTTCCTCCTCCTGTATAGCCAATGATAAACAAACTTTGATAAGGTGATAACGTCCCACGGCCACGGCCATTCAGAATCAACTTCACATTTTCGCTGACCAATGGTAAATTAGGCTGACATGCACGCATAGGCGCTTGATCTATGCTCAGAGCAAGCGCTTGATTTATGCTCTCTTCCTTGGTTCATGCTGGTCCACTGAACTTCTGATTATCCTACTGATGATGGTAACCTGGTCTCCCTTGCATCATCGGCTGCTATTTTGTTGATGTGGGTTTGAATTTTTTTTTCAATAACTGTTTCACAACCATGCCACTGATTTAGTTGGGTTGCATGCCAAAGTTTGGAGCGACACAGTTGGATAGACTTTCTGAACTAACGTTTCTATTTAACCGAGCGTATAGGACTTATGTTCGCCTGATAGTAGACGGAGAACCGTATGGCTAATGCAACGCACATCAATAGTCTTGTCTAGCAGTTGGCTCTATTTTGGATACAGCAACAAACTCGGTATTCTCGTATCCAGACGCTATTATCTGCCATAAGCTCGAAGTGGATGATGTCGGTGCCTACTAGTATAGTACTCGATGGAAGGAGCTGCTCTCAAATCGTCTCGTTGGACTTTAGATAATCTCATTAAATTTCCATCCCTTTCATGTTCATCACGAATCCATACACTAAAGGTTTTTAATTTTCTGTTCGGCTAAAGCAGTAACATTTTAAGATTGGTACCAATAAATTTTCTAATTAATTTCTTATCAAGGATTAAGTCAAGCAGTGGAAAACCATCCAGTACTATGTAAAAAACTATGTAATCTAATTGTATGTGGCATTTCTTCGTTAATAGCCAATTTTGCTTTAAACTTTTCCGTGTACCTATCTATAATGATGCCTTATCCAATACCGCCTAATGAGGTTCAAATAAGTCAACCATTCCGCCCAACCATTTTATTAGGGCTTCGCCTTCCATATTATCGCCAACCCTCATCGCAATTAGGCAGCTCTCCTCGTTTACCAGATTACTGTTTCTTACCGAAAACAAAACTTCCAGCCAAAATCAAAACCACCGAACTACTGGAAACATGTTCAATTATTATTAAATAGAATTTGACCTAAAACCTTAAATTTTACAGTTCAATTGCTATAGAGTTGAGTGGCAAATAAACTATAGCCACTTGGTAAAATCTTGGTGTGGTTGCCTCGGAAGAGTCACGAATTGCATAAGCTTTCGGCCAATGTCGACATGTTGGACTGTGCAAGCTGAGGAACAATGATAACTTCCAAGGTATGGTGTATGCCTAGGTTAAGTAAGGTTAAATTAAGATGGCGGTGTAAAGAAGACTGGCATGGATACCAAAGGTCCATAGTTATACTTCAAAATACAAATTATTATGTTGACAAGGCGCTGGATACTCTTCACCTCCATCCTACTTAGGTCCGTCATGTCATTTAAAAGGGGTGCCTCTAGAAATTTTAGTCTATTTTGAGCCAGATGGGAAGAGGTACAAAGAAGGTGAAATAATGTCTCTTCTTGCTCTTTGCCTGCACAACTGCTCAAGTCATGTGAGAAGAAACTAAGTCTACTCGCATGCCTGCCTATAAGAAACAGACCGTCTGTCAATCGTAATTTTTCTTAAATATTTCTTCTGCTATTTGGATATCCGTCATGGTGCCAAGTCGAACAAGCTCATCGGCTTTTCCATATAATTGCTGTACTATTGAAATGCCCTGGACCCATATTAGATGGAAGTTGAACTAATCTGCTTTTTAGTTCTGGACTACTTTTAACGTGAGGAAAAACGCGAATATTACATTAAACCTTAATTAGTCGACCATTTCGTTTATCGCAGTTATTCTAGCTTGAAACATGCTATGTACTAGAGTCGGGGAAGTGGAAGGAAGGGGTAATAAATAGTTCCTCACAGAACACCGCGCCACCGAACTCGGTGTATCAAAAGATAGTGACGGGACAGTATAGTCGGTAGTTTCAGGAACATCATTAACCAATACAATAGAATGGGTCTATCCACTGTGATATAAAGCCAGGATACGTGATGGAGCTGGAGCCATAATGACAGTTTTAAAAAAGTATTGCGCTATCGTAGCTTTATTTAACCTTTCCAAAACAATAGGCTTCTAATTAGATTTACTGTTCAAAACGAAATCAGATACTTCAATTTATCTTTAAATGTCGAAGTAAAGTGGGATGATCAATCTGTGAAAGTTTATGTTTCCTACGGAACAGAACTAATTCAGTTTTGTGTGGGTTTGCATTTAGCTTACAGCTAGTGGAAAAATGCATAGGAGGAATTGTGCATGAGTTCACCAAGGGTTTCAGGATATTTACGACAATGCGAATAACTGAATAACCTTGAAACTACGGCCCTCCAGTTTTAGCAACAGACCATTAATGTCCGGATTCCAAAGTAAAGGGAACAAATCTACAAATCTTTCAGCGAAGGGCTTCTCCAGACTGGCATTAATGATCCTGAATCTTAGCATTTTATTTATCTAGTCCCTGAGTGATCTATTCACTCCTAGATTCGAAAGTGCCCGAGTTATTGCTCCCGGTATCGCGTTACTAAAGGCTCCCTCTACATCAAGAGAGGTTACTATTACAAACACTCGTTTGGTAAACTAATCCGTTTCAATCCAATTTGATCTGGCTTTATCGGTTTTAGCTAAATTACACATCCCAAGCATATCTCCAGGGCTGACAACGTCTTTTTACAGTGGATTCCCAACGGTGATTTTTGGTATGAATCATTGTCCGAACCGCATACCTCGAGCCTCTACATATTGACAATCGCTAAGTTAAGTTGACCAACATGGCCAGTAAGAAGATAAACCAGAATTAAACCATCCGTTGCTTTCTTCCTTTAGTCTTCATTTATTTGTTCAACTGTGGTGTAGTTTGGATTCAAACTCACTACAAAATTCCAAGATTGGCTGGTAGATAGTCGAACGATTGCTTCTGAAACACACCTTATTTAACTTTTCTTCTTTCAATGGGCGCCGATATATAACTGTCATGTACAAGCATTTCCTTTGTCGTTTGTGCACAAATTATATTCTGTAGAGTTCGGTGAAAATCTTGACTGGAACTATAGTCTCTATTAATTTAACTAGCTCAGGGCTATGAAGGAGGGGATTGCTTCAAATCACAATAATGGAGTCAATATGACTTAGTTGATCTATCAAAACTAGATACTGATATATAACGAAGCAATTGGCTGAATAACAAGATTTGAAGACTGTACATGATAAGGAAGAACTTAGAATCAGAAAATTTGAATAGACGTCAGAAACCAGAATTGGAAAAATATATTTGAACTGTCCGGCTTGAAGAAAGGAGAATTTCCATTAAACGCATCATCAATGCTAGACCTAAACAGAAGAACTAGACCTGACAAAGATTAGATTGGGAGTAAAAATTAGATGATTCTAGCCGCGGTTGATATTTGCGCAGAAAATCATGAATACTACATGCTAGCATAGAACCTATTAGTCGGCCTAGTGGTCAATCTCGGCCACCTCAGTGGTCTAAGTAGACTCAACAAGCCCGCCAAAAATGTTTGGCGCTCTTTAAAAAAGCAAGGAAAACAAAAACTGTAGACTGGGACTCTGATAAGGAAGTTCTCAAAATATACAAATACGAATTAATAAGTGCCATGAATCGTGGAGACTATGTCAAGGCTTTGTAATGTACTATACACTGCTCCTTCCATCCCAAGTTATCTTGGGATGGAAGTGGATTTCGAATTTGTGCCTGCTATATTAGTGGGCAACAGGGCAAATAGACTCAAGGTCAAATTATTAGTAGAAGGACAATTATGTGGGCGTTATGGTGTTATATTTTGATGATATTTCCCTGTGGATATCTATTAGACATTAGCTGATTCCTATTTAGGAGTGTTTTTTTAAGATAGCCTAGAACTATGTCACATTTCCTACAAATGGACTCAATATGAAATATGAAATTCATGCCTAAGGCGGGAAAACGATTACACTGAAGTCCGAAAGACCTCATCTTCCTTCCTCTTAAAATGATTGGAAATACAAATAGAAGCCCGTTTTAGAAATACGATTGTGGCGGAAAAACTGTCAACATTTCAACATGCTTATTGCAAGATAAGATCTGTGGAGACAGCTCTTGAGCTCTTTTCTTCTAGACTCCTAGAATATAGTTTTGCTTCCAGAAATTACAGCAACACCAAAACCAATTAAATATTTTTTATTTACGTTACATCCCTGTGCTTACGACTAGAATCATATAAATATTAAATAAAAAAAAGAGGACCATGAGATTGTATCAGAGGACTGTCTTAGTTGCGGAAACGGACGATTTTATACTAACAGCTGTGGGGAAATAAAGGAAATCGAAAAAAATGCCTACGCTCTGGAACATTCCTCAGAACGAAGGATTTGTTTACCGCAATTAAGTTACCTTTCAAGATATTTTAATGTTAATGATAAGCGTGGTTTTACTAATTGATCAATATGTAAACCAATATGCAAACAATTAAAAAAGTTCTGTTTTTATTCAAGACTTTTTCGTTGAAAGTAAAGCGAACTATAAAACTAATATTGTAGAACTTACCTAACCTCGAATTTAAAATCGTTTTCCTAAATAATTCGTGCTAGACGCGATCAGTTTGTCACTAGACAACTATTTGCTGCTATTTTGAGTCGGTACAGAATTACGATAGAAAATCGGCACTGTCTGATCTGTTCCATTAGAAATTACGTGTACTACTCACAAATCCAGATTTTCGACTTAACTATAATTTCAATTAAATGTGTCATATTTAATCATAGTTTCACATCAAAATTGCTGCCACTCCCCTAAATCTATAGACAAACTAGGTCACCGGTTTAAATCACAATTTTTAATTGAGGTCACCGAAGGGCACTGAATTGTAGAGCAATCACACGAATGCATAAAACTACTGCCTAATTAAAAAACACTCAAATTATTAAAAAAAATTCTGAAATGTTGATGAAAAGCTCGAATTACTTTTTAGTGGCTTTTCACATATAACATAAAGCTTAATGAGGGAAGAAGGGCGTGCGAACAAAACTGCTAAGTGACAAAAATGAGACTAGGTTAATTAGGAGGAGACTGGAGCGGCCAAAACACGAAGCAAAAACATCACGTAATATGAGAAAAACCCCGTAAGATTTATTAAAGCAAAACAAAATTCGGTGACGTCACTTAAAAAACTGACTTACCAAATTTGATTGAATTCTGGGTTTAAAAATATCGAATATTGGTCTCAGAAAGATGATATTTTAAAAATTCTATGAAATATTAAATTAATTATAATTAATGGCGGCGTTTCAATTTATTTGTTGTATTTAATGCATTAAATATTTTACAGATTTTAGCTACTAAACTAACTACAGTAACAACCAATAATGTTGTGCGCATATTTTATAAAAATCGCGATCATATATAGATATCGCAAACATTGCAGAACAAAATTAATTTTAATTAACACATTTTCAAATTAAAAATTGTAAATTGTAAATGTTAATAATAAAAAAATAAAAATTAACATATAATTAAATGTCAAAATAAATTAAACTTAAATTTGCGGTCCGATTCGCAAATTCATATGTGCATAATGTAACGTTCCTTAATTATATGTTAATTAAAAAAACATTGTTTTTAATTACAATCGATAAAACACGTTCATTTGTTAAAATTAAGACATATAGCACGCAACTAAAATTTTTTTTTTTTGGATTGTAAGAATTTTTATTTTAATTAACCGAATACCATAAACTCGAGCGTATTTTTGGGATTAATGCCAAACAATTCGGTTTAATTAAAATATATCGTAGCATAATTAAAATTTAAAGAAAGGGTTACAACACTATTTTTTTTAACATTGTTAACTACTTAATAGATTATGTACATATATATTTGTATCAACAACAAGACTACGTAAATAATTAGTTTTTCGACAAATACTCATTATTCACACAACAAAATCTTATTAGTAAGTTTACCATCCCTCTAAAAAATAAAAACATCTACCATTTTCTTGTCTTGTCATCTTCGGTATTATAATTACAATCTTTCACTATTATACACGGATACCATTCTTATTTCTATTAATTTCTTATTTAGCTTCTTTCGAAAATATTTACAAATTTGTACAATGATGAATAATTTTTTTGTACTTCTTTTTGATTTTAAAGTAACCAACAATTACTTATGTACAACAAAGAAGGGGATAAATATGTAGATTAAAATTAAAATAAATGTTTTTGTTTTACTTTTTGAAATAATTAAAATTAACCCCAAAATGTTGTTAAAATACGGTAAAATACAATACGAAGGGACTATGTCTTACATAATTGTTTTTGAAGATTTACATATTGTTTAGTCATTCGTCGAATTGCTTTCAAATCAACTAACTACTATATTTAAACCAAATATTAAAATATTTATTCAACATTCCGCAGGTCCCCGTACAAGACGACCGAAAAAGCCGCCGGGCGAAAAAATCACGGCCGATGAGAAAAGACCTCGGACCGCATTCAGTGGACCACAATTAGCCCGACTAAAAGTAACTTTATTTATATTGTAAATTATAAATTTAACTCTAAAAAACGTTTGTTTTGTTTGCAGCACGAGTTCAATGAAAATCGTTACCTAACGGAACGGCGACGGCAACAGCTTAGCTCTGAATTGGGTTTAAATGAGGCCCAAATAAAAATATGGTTTCAAAATAAAAGGGCCAAAATAAAAAAATCATCAGGACAAAAAAATCCTTTAGCTTTACAATTAATGGCACAGGGGCTGTATAATCATTCCACGGTACCATTAACACGAGAGGAAGAAGAACTGCAACAGCTGCAAGAACAGGCGGGTAATGTTTAGTAGTAGTATAATTGTACCAACCTCTGATAATAAATAATTTAGTACATAAAAACAAAAAACAAAAAATCAATGTTGTTCCTATATAATTAATAAATATTAATTAATTAATTTAATTAAACAAAAAAATAAAAGTTTTAAATGTGATAAGAAGAACAAAAAAATATTTTATTTTTTTTATAAATACGATGATGATATAGAGTCACAGTGCCATTTCAATATTTAAACACTCTAATTAATAATTTTTATTGTTAATTAATGAATTTTGATCAGGTCCAGAAAAAAATCATCGAGTTTAATTTTATTTTTATTATATTATCCCACCGCTTTCCACAAATAAATTAAATATGTTGATACCGAAAATATTTGCAAATGCTGTGATAATTAAACAATAATGATTTGAATATTTTAAAATTTTTTAACGAAATTAATTCGACCGGCAGGTGATTTTTTTTTTGTTGGCTAGGATTTGCGGAATTTCATCAAAAATAACAATCAAGGTGTAGTTCAAAATTATCTTAAAATTAATTAACCAATAAAAAATATTAATTAGAGAATACAAATTATTTAATTAAAATTTTAATAAAAAGCAATAAAAATTAGCCTAAATAAAATAAATATAAATACAAAAAATTAAATTTTCAAAATTATATTATTTTTATTTTTATAATTGACATAAAATTTCATGTACATATATTTAAATGAGATGGATTTAAAATTACCCCGACGGTTACAATTTATTTTGGAATACACACAAAAATTATGAATAAAAATAAAAACATTCATGATGTACATAATATAAATAATAATATGATTAAAAATTCACGAAAAAAATATTTATTTTTATGCTAATGAGGCTAATTAAATAAATTGTTTTTTTATTTTAGTTTCATTTCAAAATTTTAATTTTTGTTTTAATTTAAACATCATAAAGTCTGCATGCTAGTCTATCTTAAATAATTGTTTATGTTTTTTTTTACTTTAGTAACTCCGTCGGTGCTAAAAAAAAAAAATTCTGTTGCCCTATATACATATTTAATTTGAAACTGAAATAAAAATACTAAATAAAATATCAATAAATTAAATAAAATAATTAATATAAAGATAAACAAATTAATTATTATTAATTTATGTATAAAAAAAAAAATTAAATATTAAAATTAAATTATAAAACAAAATATTATTTTTTTGTTGTTACAATTATATATTATAATATAAATATTAAATTATAAATATAAATTAAATTAAAATAATTATTGTAAATTTATTAATCGGACAGAGATAATTAAAAAAAAAAAAAAGAAAATACAAAAACAAATGAAGGAAAAAAAGATCTGAAATAATAATAAAAAAAAACAGAAAAAAAAAAAATAAAAAAAACAATTGATAAATAAAATATTAATTACTATAAAAATTAAAATCATGACTTTTTATTTAAATGGATCCAACCAGGGCAGACACGTTTTGAGTGATACGATTAAAGTGGTCGAGTATAATTAAAAGCGTTACGGTAAGTATTAGTGTTAAGAGGAAGTACAATTTTATACGACGTACTTTAGAGTTGGTTTAAAGCTTTACGGTCACCAAGAACTCCTTGAACTTTAAAATGGCATTAGATAGCTTTTAGTACAAAAATGTATCTCCAACTAACAGACAAGCTAATTCAAATCTAAATTTAGACAGTTTAGTATGTTCAAACTCATACTGAAGCGTTTAATGTTTTTAAGTCGCGGGAGCTTTCATTTCACATAAAAACCATATTTAAAAAAATTCAAATTACTAGTAATTATTACATTTTAATATAGAAAATGTGGTTGTTAGTTAAATTGGCAGAAAAATATTTGTGCTTTAAGAAAGCTTAAAATGTTGAGAGGTAATTGGAAATCTAATATTTTTTGAAGCTTTTGCTTTCCACTTGTTACATATAACAAAATAATGAAAGCTTTCTCTTAGCAGAATAATTCCTTAAGTTAATTTTCCCAATAAAGCTTTTAAGTATGTTTTTGTAGTCTTAAAGCTCAATATTTTAAACTTTAAGCATTATACTTTCATTATAAGCGGGTTACGAAAATATAAAATGCTTAAAAGCTCGTTTAATTAGGATACAAAATCTATATTTATTAAGCGAGCTTATATTTTAGAATCCACAAAAATTTTAACTTAGATTTGAAGAAAATGAAATACAATTTTATAAAGCTTTCAAATTTTCAGAAGAGCTTTTAAATGGGCCTAGTATTATCAAATGTGTTTATCTCCGATTTAGAAACTAATTTGTTTGACAATGACAAATCCTAAAAGCCTTCATTTATCTTTATAATGGTGAGGCTCTTTATTTTATATTTGAACAAAAAGCTTTCGAACTTTCGATATTTACTTTAAACGAAATTGTTGAAAATCACATCTATAGTACTTTGCCCACTGAAAAACGAAACGAAAAAATTGGATTTAGTTTGTTCGATATAATTATTGCCTTGTTTTCGTTAAAATCTTCTTCTCCACATTAAGTACTAATAAAATCTATTAAAAAAACGATTTTTTGATAAAAACTTTGGAGAAGGTGAGAGCTTTGTCTAAGAATTAAATCTTTATGTTTATATTCTGATTAAACCATTTGATGTGTTCGTTCAGCTCTATCTTAGTTATAATCCCAACTAAATAAGTTTATTCAAAAGCTTAATTTAAGCTTTATTTAGTTATGTCAGTCAACTTAAGACTAAGGCTGCTCCTTTTTTTTGCGTTTTATAGTCTCAGATGATTTAAATTAAATTGAACTTTGTAATTCGTCGAGAGGAGTTTTAAATTTCACCGCTAAATGTTTTAGTTCTCGGTTAGTCTTAAAATGAATGAATAGTTCTTGTTGAGCAGCCCTTCTTAATAAAACGTTTAATTACATTTTGCTTTCTTGAAAAGCGCATGATATTAAAATTACACGTTAAAATTGTCAGTTTAAGCTACTTTGGGTTGCCATATTATTAGGGACACCTCGAACGTTGTTGACCTCTGACGTTATGCAGTTTTAAATATTAGGGGCATTCAATATACAAAATTAAGCTTTGTGCTAAATAAAATTTGTGCTACAAGTAGAAATATGTTTCTTATATAAATCAGATCTATTTAAGCTACTTCTAGCAGAGCTAGATCAAATCATTGAACAGATGTATTGTTCCACATTGCTAGTTCTACATATCTTGCATATTAGAGATAATTGAAAAAACATAAATAAATGAAAAGAGATCTAAAATAATTAAATAAAAAAATGGAAAAAACAAAAATAAATTGACAAATAAAACATTAATTATTATAAAAATTACAACCAAACAGTTTTTATTTAAAGAGATCCTACCAATGATTCGGGCATGGTTGAATTTATTAAAAGCATTACGATAAGTAATCTTCTTAAGTGAAGGTAGTTCTTGAGATATCGTTGGAAGAGCTAATTTAATGCTAAAATTATATATCAGTCTTAAAGTTTAAAAAAAGGAATTTTTGCAAAAGCTTAAAATTAAATATAAATAAAGTTCATGATAGAGCTTTTGAAAATCTCGAAATATGAAAATAAATCTGGCTCTTATATGAAAATAAGACCAAGTTATGAGAGCTTTCTTACGCAAAAATCATATTTTAAAGAATCCGAGGAATTAGAAATTAATATTTAAAGCTTATATCTTAAGATTAGATATTATGCCCTAAATTGTCAGAAAAGCGTTGTATTTTAAGGAAAAACTTAAAAGAGGATAATTAAGTTATTGAGGGGCATTGAAAATTAAATATTTTTTGAAGCTTTTGCTTTTCCGTTCAGTTATTACATACAACAAAAATTTGAAAGCATTCTGTTAGCAGAATTATAACTCGAAGTGCATCTTTCCAATTAGCTTTTAAGTTATTTTTATAGCCTGAAAGTTAACATTTTAAAGTTAAAGAATTTTAGTTTCGTTTTAATCAGATTACGAAACTGTCAAATGCTCGAAGGATCATTAAAGTTTGGGTAGACAAATCGATATGTAAAAGCGAGCTTTTATGAAAAAGAAAATTAAATAGATTTGCTAAAGCGTTCAAATGCGTGTTTAAATAATTCATAGAAGAGCTTTTAAATGAGGTTTCATTAAACAAGTTTCATTTTTTGATTTGAAAATTAATTTGCTATCTAATGACCAATGTTAAAAGCTCTTATTTACCTTTATTAATTCTGAAGCTCTTATTTTTATATGCGAATGCTAACCTCCGATGTTGACTTTGAACGAAATTATGAAACATTAAATTTGAACAACTTTTAGTACTGCGGTGACACCATAGTAGAAAGAAATCCATAAAATTTAAAATACCAATATTTTGTGACTGAACGCAAATATTCGCAAGATATTCGAATTTTTCGAATATGTACTGTCAAAGTTATACACAAACCCAATGCTAATCTAATCAATTCAAGATCAATTCATTTGTTTGCACGTCATGTGTGCTAAACTCGAATAATCTCGACAAATAACGAACATTTCTAAATAGCTCAAAAAATGCGATAATTATTTTAAAAACAAATGTTCCAAGAGGGAAAGTAACGGTAGAAATTTCGGGTTGCAGCATTAAAAGTAAATTTTCACTAAATTTGCTGTCAGCAGTTTTTACTCACTTTTCACTGACATTGTTACTAGATGACATTTATTCGAAACAAACATTGGAAAATTCCTTGAAATATCCCAATTTTCGTTTTTCTCTCAGTTCTCACTTACTTTTCCAACCATTTTCATACACATTTACTGACTTTTGATAAGTCTTAACCCAATTTTGTCTCACTTTTTTATTTTGTATCCACTCAACTAATATCCCACCTATCCCACCTACTTTCCTCCAAACTATCAATAGGAATTCAATTTTTCCGTTTAATTTTTAAATACATTTTCACTCATTCAATTTTCACTCAATTTATACCTACTTTTCATTCACTCTTCCTGCCTGAATTCACGCATATTATATTCCTTTTTCTATCTCATTTTTCAAATATCTTGCTTTCACATTTCAATATAGTTGTACTTCATTTTGACTCATTTTTCACTCAATATTCACTTATTTTGTGAATGGCTTTCCAACCCCTAGTGAAAAAAAAAATTAAAAGCCTGGCTTCTATGCTTTGATTTTATCCAATTTATATTTTGCCAAATTTGCAAATGTTCAAAATTTCTAAAATTCTAAATTGTAACTGCGTTGGTTTTCGAATTTTGACTTTAACGTACCAAAATTTCCTGAACCACCAATTTATTACTAAATCTTGGATTATTCAATTTATAACTAAATCTTGGACTATCTTGAAATTTGTGTTGATCGAACCAAACAGTACTGAAGAATATTGGAAGTCAGAAACTTTACGAATTAACTCAAAATTAGAATTTGGGACTTGTAGAAGGTAGTAATAAAATTATTTTTGATATTTGAAAATTAATAAAATTACCAAGTGTTAAAATTAGAAATGTTAAAAATGCTAGTAAATTCAAATTTAGAATTTTAGATTTTTTACGGAATTTCCAATTAATGTCTTAACAGTAATTTTGGAATTTAACATTACAGAATTTAGAAATTATGAAATTTGAATTTTAAAATTAAGAATATTAAAAAAATAATAATTTCAGAATAATGAAATTTAAAAAATTTAAAAATTCAGCTAAGTATTTTAATTTAGTAAATTTATCAAGAGAATTAAAAATTAAATTTATTATAATTAAGAAATTTGGATAGTAACATATAGTTAAATAGTTGGATAGAAAAATATAAAGTTAAAAAATAATCGAAAGCTTTGGATAAATTTAAGTTCACAGAAATTTACAAATTTTTAATATTTGCGTTTACTAAGATTACACTTTGTAAATTTAACTAAGATTAAACTTGATAAATTAAAGATTTTGGAAATTATAAAACTATCATTTGGCTGATATTTTGAAGGTTAGTTATTTCATTAGAGCTAAATTATAAATTCTTTGATATCTCTGAATTTCTTCTAAAAAAATATATTTGGCTGAAAATTTTCAAAACTACTATAATCACCATACATAGTTTAAAATTTCGCTACGGTTTACGATTTTGGATTTTTAGAATTTTTAAAACAGTAATTTTGTTATATCCCGAGTTTCTAAATATTTTTTATTTCTAAAATTGTTTATTTGAAGATCCCAAGATGTTTATTTCTAAATTTTAATTTTTCTTGAAAAGTCTTCGGATAATTTTTTAAACTTTCAATTTTTTTTATTTTACAAATTTTAAACTTACAAATACCTAACTAAATTTTCAAATAAACACGTTTTCAAAATTCCTAAATTCTGAGTTCTTCAGATTTTCTTTTATTTTAAATAAACAAATTATTTTAAACAAAGTGCCCGAATTTTCAAATTCACTTAATTAAATTATATTTTCAGCTGTGCTTTTATCTGTGCAAGGATTTTGTTCAAAAAATGAGACTTGAGAGTGGCAATTTTCGTGTACGTACTAGATATACAACGGTAAATATTATGTTTATTTGGTTTAATTTTATTATTATCGTACATCTAGTACGCCGATAAAAATTACAACTCTCAAGTCTCATTTTTTGAACAAAATCCATGCACTGGTGTGTAAACCGTTGAAACAATTCAAATAAACAACGGTAACGTATGGCACCGCAGCAGTGCCATATCTAGCAACAAGGTCGTTATATCAGCTAGCACAAGATGAGGAAGCAAACTTTTCTAATGACTTAATACAACTTTTGTCGTATAGAGGCTTCAATCTAAGAAAATGGTGCAGCCAAACATTTAATAATCTGAAATCTCGCTACGTCCGGGCTTACGGTTTTGGATTTTTAGAATTTAAATTTTTTCATTTTTAAATTAATTAATTTAATTCAGCAAAACAAATGACGTGTTACAAAGAGTTCCAGAGGAAAAACGGAAGCTTGCTAAATTTGAAATAAATTAAAATCATGCAATACAAATATTAGGCATATTTTGGGACCCTAAAAAAGACTCATTTAGTTTCACAATTCCACCACCGCTAATTACAAATAAGGTGAATACTAAAAGACATGTTTTGTCAAATATTGCCAAAATATTCAATCCATTAGGCTGGATAGCTCCAGTAAGATTTGAGAGGAAAACAATGGCTAGGATGACAAGTTACCATAACACTTAGGCCCGAATTTATAGTCGTAACTATTGCTATTCTTATAGCAACGATTTTCGAAAATCGTTTCAAAATCGTTTTTAAAATTCGATACGAATTTCGAATTTACTTTCTTGTCTTGGATATTTTGTAGCAATGTTTATAGTGATGGATTTTGATCACTATAAACGTTGTTACATTACAAACAAATCTTATAGTGAGGTTTATAAATACGAAAACTGTTACTATAACAGTAGTTATAGTTGTAGCAATGACTATAAATTCGGGCCTTACAGAACCAGTGGTTAAGCTTACAACAACAATTACAATTACCAGCCCATATTAAAATTACTGGATGGATAAACGCCACACATGACACTATAGAGCTATAAGGCTTCTCCTACGCTTGTGAAGCAGTATATGCTGTGGTCATATACAGTAGCACCGTTAAAGAAATTAACCATTGGGCCCAAATGGCTGCAAAATGTTGATACCCTACGTTCGAGAAATGATCGTTTGATACTCTGGAGAAGATGAAGAAAATCAAAATCATAGCCAAACAATACAATTAAAACAATTAATAAATGTGTCCGATGTTACCGTTTTAAAACTAAAGAAGCAACACAAATAATGGGAAAATTACCTTCACCAAGGGATACACCATTTCGGCCTTTCACTCCTACATGGATTGACTTTGCGGCCCTATCCGATTGAAATCCTCAGTAGGACATAGTAAAAAGGCTTATAAGGCTTACATCACAGTTTTTTGTATAATGTGTGTCGGGATTGATAATGGAATACCATTACCTCAGTCCTTATCAATATATTCAAGTTTCAATAACACCGCTCCCAGAACTTTATTAAACCAGACCAATCCCGTTAAAATTCAACAATTCGAGAATACGACAGGAATGTACTTCGAAAATATTGCAGAAACGACATTGGCTCAAGAAGAATGGAAGATTATAGTCTACTATAATCTAAAAAATTATTGGGTTGAGCAACAACAACTAACGAATTGCTTGAAACATTTAACACAACTATGTTCATTTGTTATGTTATCAGGTTCCATCAGATGGCGACGAGAACTTATCAGTTTTGTTGGCACATTAGCCCATGGCTTTTTTGGGGTAATAGACGAATAATGGGGAAATAAAAACGAATGCAAAAAACAGAATATTGAAATAACCTAGCTAACTTTAAACGTCTATAAAAAACATATCTCCAACATAAACATACAAATGACAAACTTCTAACTTAGATTAAGTAATATAACAAAAGCGGTAAACAAGCTAGCGTCAGAAGTAGATCAACTAAAAACCACACAGCTATTCACAAATCTTACCCTAAATACTGTGTTAAATCTTCTTAACTATCAAAACACTCAGAGGGAACTACTATATATCGTTATTGACACACATCAAGGAAAGAACAACTTGACGAGCATAGCTCGCTATAATACATTAGAATACTCCCAGAATATTATCAACTCCTAGAAATAAGACAGATAATGAAATTGGCAATATCTTTAAATTTATGACTGCCAAATCTCAAGTAAACCTAACAATTAACTGTAACAGTAACAAGTAATAGTCTCAAGTAACAGTAAATTTAACAATTGAAATCAAAATTCCGCTTGTTAATGATCAAAGATATCAAGTGTATAAGGTCTTCCCTCTATACCAACAAGACATGGAGATGATTACCGAATTCAACAAATGCCCCAGCATTCAGAAGCATGAATACTGGTGTGCAAATCAACAGACGATATACACGGCACAATCGAATGTATTCAAGTGCGAATTAAGCATCTTCGAGCATAACATTGATCTATCATTATGTCAAATACAAAGAACGAAGACTCCCATACAATGGGTAAAATTACATGAGCCAAACTAACGGATCTATACTACATAAAAAGCTTAAACACCATAGACATCAACTGTGGAACAAGAACCACAACAATGCAAATTAAAGGAACGGGGATTTTAACACTGCAATCAACATCCTTTATTAAGCATCAGGGTATAATAAGGGCAAGATAGCATACTTCAATAAATTCTTCAAACAACTCATTCCTGCCTGTAACGAACATATCGAAGCAAATTATAAAGGCTCAACATTCTGGAACCAACCTTTCAACATATCGAAGAATCCGAACCTAAGAGGATTAGTTTCCAGAATATTGATGAAATTAAGCAAACAGTTAAACACTTCAAATCACGGTAGGAACTTCAATCAACAAGATTTACGCAACACGACATACTTCAGTATATTGTGTCTTATGGAACACTATTTGCAGTAACCGTAATAGCTGCTATAATTATTGGCATCGAACATAAAACATCCACGAACATCCAACGCACCAGATCCTTTGGAGGTGACCAGAAACATCAATTACATTATGTTGACATTCGTTAAGAGTGGGAGAATGTTTTGTTTTTGTTAAGCTCCGACCAACTGTAGGCGGGAAATAGTACTTTGGCTACATAATTAATAAACAATTTGGCAGGCAGTACATGTGTAGCCAGCTAATTGTCAATTCAACTAGCCTGGCTGAAACAGATGGGTTTATATTTATAACAATGGGTTTATATTTATAAGAGTGTTGTTATTTCCGGTCAATAAGTTTCAGTTTTGAATGGTTACAGAGGTTTCCAAATAAAATTTTATGAAGTAAATAATTTGAGAGAATTGTTTGATTTTTTTTTAAATACGAGTATTCAGATAAGGTTCCAGCAAAAAATTTAAAAAAGTGGTGATCCCTTGTGTCAAAAGTTACCAAACATGGCATTTTTCAGAAAAAGGCACTTTTTCTACCCTGTTTAAGTTAGCCAAAAGTAAAAATTCGATAATGCAGATTACGTTATTAACATTCCAGCCTAAAACGCTTACATAGAAAACTTTGTTCCACCTACTCGTGGAAAATATAAGAAAATCAGAAATTGGAATAAAATCAGCCTCAAGAGTGTACATATGTATATGATGGAATGCAAACTCTTGCACTTAATTTCCACGAGTAATGAGGTGAGAGTGGACTGTATCTAGTTCGAATAATGAAGATCCCCGTACAATATTTACACACAGTTTTAAATTTTTATTTAGTAACAAATTTTATTTTTACAAGTTTTATTATTTTTATTTAATTCTGAATTCTATGTGTTCACAGTGAATAGTGTTATAATAATAATGTCCGACAAAAAAAAGAAAAGAACTACTGCACCAATTAAAATCTGGTGGACGAGGATGAAACTACAATTTATTTCTCGATATATTTCGAGATTCGAGATTATATAATTAAAAAAAGTATTAGAATTCATCTCCAAATTTGACAGATTATTTGTCAATTGAAAATTTAAGAATAAATTTTCAATTGGCAGACAAATTAATTATTTTTAGTTTTAATATTAAAGCTAGAGCATTCGCCTTGTGACCGTATAAGTGGAAACACGTATATTGTGAAAAAAGGAGTTTTTTAAGCAGTGAGTGGGAAAGTGAAAAGTGGTGAAAAATCAGAAAATTCAAAAAAAAAAAGGAAATAAAATTCCAAAAATAAAAAGAGACAATAAAATAAAAAAGTTTGTGAAGAAAATCAAAAAACCAAAAATAGAAAATAAAACAGAAAATCAAAATGGCGGCCCAAGCCGACCAAACAATTTAATAAATGAAAGAAGAACATCAGATGCAGATTTCATGGGATATGAAGAAAAGGAAATAAAACAAAAAAGAAAATTAATTAATAATAACAGTGACGGTGAAACGGAAAGTAAAATGGCTAGACATAACAATATTAAAACAGGAAAAAGCGAAAATAATAAGATCGAGAAAATGGATGAGGGTAAAAATATTAACAACGAAACAAAAGATCAGCCAACTAGACCAGAAAATAAGTACCTAAATAACGATAAAGGACCATTCTACGTGTTAGTAAAGGCTAGAACACCAAAAAATATGCTGTGTGTGATTCTGTCAAGAGTGTTTATACAAAACCAAGTGAAAATAATAAACATAACCGAAGTTAGCAATAAACTAGCGAGAGTGGAATTCGATTCGTATGATAAAGCGAACAAATGCGTGAGAAAAGACAATCCAGTACACATAACACTAATGGAAAAAGGGTACACTTGCTTCATACCGAAAAATTATACACACGTGGAAGGAGTCATCAGAGGATTGGCGGGGGAGTTCACGATGGAAGAAATAAAAGCAAACCTGACCTGTGATTATCCAATAACCCATATAGAGACCCTGCAAACATGGGATAGAGAAAAAAAAGAATTAAAAAACACAAACATTACAAGAATTGAAATAAGAGCAAGCGAACTACCGAAACAAGTATCGTTCTACGGAGTTAAAATAAAAACAGGGATGTACATACCAAAAATCAAATTTTGCTCAGCGTGCCTTGGCTACGGACACTTTAAAAAAATTTGCAGATCACAAATTAAAAGATGTAGTAAATGTGCAAAGCCAATGACACAAGAAAATCCACACAACTGTCAAGAAAAACCAGAATGTAGATTCTGCGAAGGAGAAGAGCACTTCACAAATTCAAAAAACTGCCCAGAAAAGAAAAAACAAAACCAAATTAAAATGCATATAATAAAACATAAAACAACATATAGAGAAGCAATGAACGCATTGTACCCTAAACAAAAAAATATAAGTAAAGAATTGGACCTACAGATCTATCCAAATATATCAAAGAACAACAACACAACACCTAACGCATGGATCGAAAGGGCAAATAGAAACGAAGGAATTATAAAGGAACAAAGAATGAAAATTGACCAACTACAAGAAGCGTTAAGTAAAATCACAAAGATGTGCAATACGACAATTGAGTCTCCAGATGTGTTCACAATGGAAGTGAAGGAGGCGATCAATAATCTCAAAATAAAATAAAATGGAAAACAACTTCAAAATCATGCAGCTAAACATAAGAAGCCTTAGAAGCAACATAAATCTTCTTGAAGTATTTATGAACAAACAAAAAGTGGACATAGCCATATTAAATGAAACATGGACACACCTAGATAACAAACCACAGATACAAAACTACAAATTAATCACAAGAAATAGAGAGGATGGATACGGAGGAGTAGGCTTTCTAGTTCATAAAAAAGTAGGAGTAAAACAAGTAGATACAAATTTAAACCTAACACACATTGAAATAATACAAATTAAAATAAAAGTTCTAAATAACAATTTAAACATAATAACATTCTATAACCCACCAAACGGTAATAGAAACACGGAAATAGAAGAATTTCAAAAAATCATAGATAAAATGGAAAACAGCGAGAACACAATAATAGCAGGAGACATAAACGAGCACAGCAACATGTGGGGACAAGCAATAAGAGAAAGCAGCACAGGGAAAAAAATAGCCGAAATAATATCAAATAGCAGTCTACAATTGCTAAATAATGGAAAACCAACAAGGCTAAACCTAAGGAACCACACAACGTCAACACTGGATATAACCCTATGTACCCAGGATATATTCAACAAAGTGTCATGGGACTGCATAGAGGAAAACGTCGGATCGGATCATTTACCAATAATAATAAACATCAACATAAATAGATTTACAAGGAAAGAGATCATAGACTGGAAAAAGGTAATTCAGGAAACAACAAACATAGAGGAAATAGAGAACAACGAACAAAAAAACATAGAAACGATATTAGAAGAAATAATAATGCAAAACACAAGAATAGTAAAGTGTAATCATAGAAATAACCCAAAAACATGGTGGAATGAACAACTACAAAGGCTATGGAACATAAAAAAACAAAAGCAAAAAATATACAATAGACAAAAGGACCTATACACGGCCACGGAACTATTAAGATCAATTGCAATTTTGAAAAGGGAAATTAAATCAGCCAAAAGGAAATCATGGGAGAATTTTGTAACAAGCATAAATCCAAACATAAATACAAAACAATTATGGAATAAAATAAATAAATTAAAAAATAAAAGAGGAAACGGCTTCAACCTGTTGGAGGATTATGATATGGCAAAAAAATTTCTAAACGAAAACTTCCCAGAATCTATTGAAGAAACAAGACTACCAATGGAAACAACAAGCGTGAAGCAGTATAAATTTAATGATAAAATAATAATAGAAACATTAAAACAAAAACAAAATACAGCACCAGGAGAAAACAAAATTTCTTATAAAACGCTAAAAAATATAATAGAAATCAACCCGAATATAATAAAGAATATAGTGAAATACCTAAACGAAATATATATAAGCCAAATATATCCAGAAAAATGGAAAAAAACAAAAGTGATTCCAATCAAAAAACCCAACAAAGATGAATTCGAAACAGGAAGCTACAGACCAATTTGCCTACATAACACAATATCAAAAATATTTAATAAATCCATATTGGAGGAGTTAAACAAACACATATTAGATAAAAAAGTACTACCAGCAAATTCATATGGATTTAGAAAAGGATATAATATAATGGATTATTTCGTGAATTTATTCAGTGAAATAGAAGCAGAAAAAGCCAAGAAAAAAGTACAAATATTAATAACCACCGATATATCAAAAGCTTTCGATAATGTTCGAAAAGATATACTAATACAGAAACTAAAGGAAATAGATACACCAAAACATATAATTAATTGGATATATCAGTTTTTAACAAACAGAACAATAATATTAGATAATGGAACAAATACAATAAAACAAATCACGAATAAGGGAATCCCGCAAGGAAGTTGTCTGAGCCCATGTCTCTTCAATATATACACCAAAGAAATACATAAACTTCAAAAAGCAGAGATATCAATATATCAATTTGCAGACGATGTAGCCATTTTAGTGAAAGAAAAGAATGAACGAGCAGCAATAGCAACAAGCAACAAAATCTTAAGTAAGCTAAACGAAGAACTAAGGAAGATAGAACTAAAAATAAATCCGGAGAAAAGTACATTCATGAGGCTATACAAGAATAAACCCACAGGACAAGATGTAAAAATAAACCATATCAGATTATCGGAAGAAAAAGAAATAAAACTATTGGGAGTAACATTCACGAATAAAATATCACTACTACCACACTACAAATATTTAGAAAAGGAAATAGGAAGTGCAACAAATCTGCTGAAAGCCATAACTCATAAAAATGGAGGAGCCCATCCACAAATGATAACGAACGTTTACAAAGCAATCATACAAACAAGGACCAAATTTGCAGACACAATAACTACAACAAAAATAAAAAACTGTACCAAAATAAAACAGCAAATAATCAATAAGAACTTAAGAATTTGCACAGGAATGCTAAAAACGACGCCAATACCAACACTACTAGCAGAAACAGCCACACTACCAGCGGAGCTAGATAATAAACTAACATCATTGAAGTACATAGCAAACAACATAAACAAAAACAGCGTTACAGCCGAGAAAATCAAAAATAATCAAATAATGGAAAAACTAAGGAAGCTGTATGTCGAAACTAACTTTCTAGAAAAAATAGCGCACCCAGAAAACAGAATAATAAGAAAGACAAAAAATATAGAAATACAGGAAGAAATCAAAAAAAAAAGTGAGAAATCAAACATGAACCAAATAGAAATAATGTCACTCTACATAGAGTTACTAAACAAATATAAAGGATATCAACAAATTTACACGGATGGAGCACTAAAAGATGGAAAGGGAGGAATTGGAATATACATTAAAAACCTAGACGAGCAACTTAAAATAAACGTAAAGAATAAAGCAACTATAAAAACCATAGAAACACTGGCAATAAAAATAGCAATAGAGAAAGCAATACAGCGTGAATTCACAAAAATTGTCATATTTACAGATTCAAAAAGCAGTTGCTCGTCTCTAAATAAAGTAATAAAAGAGGGAAAGTACAAATACTATGAAAAGGAAATACTAGATAAAGCAGCAGAAAATGAGAACACACAGATCAAAATACAATGGATACCAAGCCACATGGGGATAGTGGGGAATGAGAAAGCAGATAAATTAGCAAAAGAAGCAATAGAAGAATCAAATGAAACAATAGAAAATTTAATAACTATAGAAGATGCCCATCAAATAATAGAAGAAGAAATAAGACAGAAATGGAAGATAAAATACAATAATTGGACAACAGAAATAGGGAAATACAATAAGCAAATAAATAACATACCACCAGCAAAACCATGGTACCACAAAGCCCAGATGAGCCCATACAACATCAGACAAATAAACAGATTGAGGACAGGACACGCAAAAAATAAAAAATTTAAAAACACAGTGGGAATTGAGGAAAACAACCTATGTGACATATGCAACACTATAGAAGACAACGAACACATAGTGGAGAAGTGTAAAAAATTCAATCAAATACGCCAAAAATACACACTAATACAACATAATAAACTAATAGATATCCTAAAATCAGAAAATATTAAAAACTATAAAATAATTTGTGATTACCTAAAAGAAATAGACTACGGTTTATAAAAATATTTATGTTAAAATAAGAAACCCTACTAACCATAAGAATTTTAAGAACTATATTTTGTTCAACCATTCATGAAAGATAAAAAGATAAAACTGTTATAATTTATAGAACAAAAAAAAAAAAAAATAACTTTGACACTTGTATAAAATTTTAATATTGTTATGTATACCAATAGGTCGTGTGGATAAAATAGTATTCAGGCCTAAGCAAATGAAATAAAAAAAAAAAAAAAAAAAAATATTAAAGCTAGATATTATTGGATTTGGATTACATTAATTCAAGAGATAAGTATTGAATATATCTATAGAATATAATACATAATTACATATAATGAAAATATTTTGTTGTTTTCTTTCAGGTCAGCTGAAGTGATCCATTGAACTGATGAGGATTGTAGAACATTGTATGATGATTTTTTGTGTTTGTTTAGATTTTTAGTGTGATGTCTCAACATGCCGGGCCCCTTAAATCCGCTGGATTTAAATACGGTTTGTGTTTTGTATATCGTCTGAATTATCAACGGTGGATTCATTTGGTATTGGCAGTCGACATAAATTGTGGATTGGTCGAGTCATTTCGCCCGATTTTGTTCGTAGAGTAACTACCCTAACGAGACCGTCAGAGCCTGGATGCAATTGCACTACCTTTCCAAGGTGCCACTGATTGACTGGTAAATTTCGGTCCTTAATTACGACGATGTCATGCAGTAAGATAGGATTTTTTCGGTCTTTCCATTTTTGCCGATTCTGCAAAGAAGTCAGGTACTCGTTAGACCATCGACTCCAGAAATGTTGTGCTAACTGTTGGACCATTTGCCATCTGGTTAGATGCGATGATTTTTGAGATGAAATATCCCTTTCTGGTATTTTTGTCGCGGCGTGGCCAATTAAAAAGTGAGATGGTGTGAGCGCATCGATGTCGGTTGAGTTTATTCCACATAACGGCCTTGAATTTAGGACACTTTCGATCTCTGTGAGCAATGTATTCATCTCTTCCATTGTGAGGATTTGCTTTCCAATTACCCTTGTAAGATGGAATTTTGTTGATTTAATGGCAGCTTCCCAAAGGCCTCCAAAATGGGGAGCGACAGGCGGATTGAAGTGCCATGTAAGATGAAGCCTAGAAGAGTAATCAGATATGTGATTGGAATTTTTTATAAGTTTTTTAAATACTTCCCGAAGGCAATTATTTGCACCGATGAAATTGGAGCCATTATCAGTAAAAATTTCTTTTGGGATACCTCGACGTGCCGTGAATCTCTTTAAGGCGCCGAGGAAAGCATCAGTGGTCATATCTCCAACCAATTCCAAATGAACTGCCTTTGTACTAAAACATATGAACAAACAGATGTATGCCTTATACACCTTTTGGCCTCTTCCCCGCGTCAAGTGAATTGGAATTGGTCCGGCATAGTCGATGCCCACTTGTAAAAATGGTCTTATCAGTTGTACTCGACCACTCGGCAAGTTCCCCATCATCTGCTCCTGCAGTTTTGCTTTGAATCGAGAGCATGTTATGCATTTGTGCACTATTTCCTTGGCTTTTGTTTTTCCAACTGGTATCCAATATTCTTGTCTTGATATGTGCAGTAGAAGGGTTGGTCCCGCATGCTTGTTATCGAGATGGACATCTTGAAGTACTAAACCAGCTACTGTTGATTTTGGGTGAAGAATGATTGGATGTTTTGTCGAGAATGATGCGACACTGTTCTCCAATCTTCCTCCGACACGTAGAATGCCTTGATTGTCTAAGAACGGGTCCAGGGAAAGTAACGAACTTTTTCGTTTGATTGGCTGATTGCCTTGTAATAATAAGATTTCGTCTGAATAGAATTTGAATTGCTCGAATTTACAAATTTGACGTTGTGCTTCGAAAAGTTCATTTCTTTGGAGGTAAATACCATCGATTCTCGTTCCTTTGGGACTACTTGCATTACTAAGAAACCTAACTATATAGGCAAATATTCTTTGGCATTTTCGAAAGGATGAGTATTTCGAAAGGAACTCATTGAACCAATGGTGATTGCTGGTGGTCATTGCAAATAGTTTGTTTGATTCTTCGTCTAAGTTCCCATAGTTTGAGCTCTGTTTTGGCCAACATTCAAGTGGTTGGCGTAACCAGCTGGGACCATTCCACCATAAATTGTTAGTTACCAATTCGTCTGGCAACTGTCCGCGAGAAGCACAATCTGCTGGATTATCCTTTGATGAGATGTGATGCCAATGTTTGCGGTTGAGGGAATTAAGAATCTCAGCAGTTCGATTGCACACAAATGTAGTCCATCGACGAGGATGACTTGAAAGCCAATCGAGGACTATTTTTGAATCCGTCCAAGCATATGTTTCAGCAAACTCCAATTTAGTTCCTCTTTTAACCATGTTGATCAAATTTGTCAAGAGAACAGCTGCGCAAAGTTCGAGGCGAGGTAAAGTCGGTGTCTTAATAGGTGCTACTTTGGTTTTGGCAGTGATAAGTTTGATGAACACTTCTTCGTTTGGATTCGTGACTTTGTAATAAATGACCGCTGCATATGCTGATTGGCTTGCGTCACAGAATCCGTGCATTTCAATGGAAGACGTTTTTCGTGTTTGAATAAACCGAGGAATTGTGATTTGATTTACATTCTTCAATTGAGCCCTTATTTGGTTCCATCGGTTTGCTTGGCTTTCGGTTATAAGATCATCCCAACCTAAGTTGCTTGCCCAAAGTAATTGTATGAATATCTTAACTGTGATTGTAATGGGGGCTAACCAACCGAGCGGATCGAAAAGACGACTTGCTTCTGAAAGAATCGTTCGCTTGGATAATTGTTGTACGATGGGTAGGTCCGACATGAACGTGATTTCATCTGTTTCTGGATTCCAATTAACTCCTAGCACTTTGACAGAATGAGTTGATTGATGAGTGTGATCGTCTATTGACTTAGGCTGCGTATCCTTAAGTTCGTCTGATAATGAGGTAAGCAATGGTTGAAAATTTGACTTCCATTTTCTGAGTTGTAATCCATGTTTACTGAGTAGACTGATGACTGAATCCCTTAATTGATACGCTTCAGCAATGTCATCAGCACCTGTCATAAGATCATCTACGTACATATTTTCTGCAATGGCTTGAGCAGCAAGAGACGATGTAGCTTGATTTTGAACTGCTATTTCCTTTAACGTTCTTGTCGCTAAAAAAGGTGCTGATGCTAAACCATACGTAACAGTGCGTAGACGATAATGGCGAATTGGTTGTGTTGGATTCTCCCGCCAAACTATCTTTTGAAACTTCATGTCTTCATTGGCGACATTAATCTGGCGGTACATCTTTTCCACGTCGGCGGAAAGAGCAATACAATTTTCACGAAAGCGCAGAAGAATTGAAAACAAAGTTTCTTGAACAGTAGGCCCCACTGCCAAACAGTCATTCAAAGAAATACCGGTAGTTGTTTTGGCGGAACCGTCGAATACAACTCTGAGTTTGGTTGTCGTGCTACCTTTCCGTAATACACCATGATGTGGCAAATAAAACCCTCCATCCTCGATTTCGTCTTGAGGGATTTCTTCCATGTGGTGAAGTTTCTCGTATTCCTGCATAAACTCATGGTATAACTTTGAGAATTCCAAATCACGAGTAAAGCGACGTTCCGTACCTCGAAGTCTTGCGATGGCCATGTTTAGCGATTGGCCTAATTTACTCGGCGAACTCTTGAATGGCAGGCGCACGATAAAACGTCCTTCCTGATCGACGTTTGTAGTGCTGGTAAAATGCTTTTCACTCAAACTCTCTTCGGCTGTTAAAAGATCTTGCGATGTACTAACTGACTCCAATTCCCAAAATTTCTTTAGCGTTTGGTCGATGTCAATAATGTGTAACATCCGCGCACCTACTCCGCTCAATGTTACTGATTACTGCGACGTAACTATATTGTCTAATTTTTTTTATTATTTTATGTCAATGAATGGATTGAATTATTATTGTGATGTGATCAATGGATCATTTTAGCTGTTCTATTTTAAGTTTCCCCTGATTACTCTTCGAGTAGATCAGTTTGTGAATGGGATGGAAGGTTCTGGATGGAATGAATTAGAACACACACCATTATGGGTCAAATAATTTTTTTTGTTGAAATTTTTTTTTTTTGGACAGTCGATGAGAATTGTGCAAAATGGACGGATGTATACGATATCAGTAGTAGGAGTACCTAACAAAAAATATTAAAGTAAATAGAATTCGCTTGCCAAAATTATTAAGTGAATATGGGAATTTAATAATTCCATGATATTGAAGTTGTGCTACAAAATATTGCTTTTGGTTGTGAAAGTTTTTTTTTGGTAGTTTTTTTATAGTAATATGTACATATAATAATTGGTATAAAAAAAAAACTACAGAACTAAAATTATGGATTACGTGTGTTGTGCTTGTGGACATTACATAAATTCGACCAACAATTAAGTGGTAAAAGTGCATAAGAGACTTGTTTATGTGCGTGTTAAACCAGTTACAGTATAAAGAAAAACCCTTATTAAATTTGTGCTTATTAATTAAAAGGGTAGCACAGAAATACTGTTATTTTTTTTTTTGATTAACGATATGTTTAATCTAAATTATTGTGGGAACACGTTTAATGATGTGGGAATTTGATTAACGTTAAACCTAAAGACATGAGTCAACCATCAACAAAAGTTTATTGTTTATAACAACGACGGCATTATTAGCGTTCTTCTGGAGACGTTTTTTTTTTACCCGGATAAAATTGGTTATTAACGGTGAAGGTCACCAATTGTATATACATCCAAACGGAGATTAATATATGATAAGCAGCTTAAGCCAGTCTTTTGGAGGAATATTTGACTTTTTTTATTATTATCATTGGCTTACCAATTTACTAGTATTATTTTGTTTAGTATAATTACTATTATTTTGTTTTTGTTGTGTCATTTAACTTCTACTATTATTATAACGTAATTTTTTTTTTCTTCTATAAGTTTGTTATTGGAAGTAATTTTCTTTTGATTTTCAATTTTTTTTTTTTTGTTATTTAATTAAATCATAATATGTAAGCTGTAGTTAATTAACCATATTATAGCGGGTTATTTCGGGAGGTGGTGAATTAATTTAAATATTTTAGCAGGATCGAGGCCGTTGGAAGCGCTTTCGCAGTCTACGGTTTTGCAGGTATGTGATTAATTTTTTTTATTTTTATTATATTTTGTTCTGGGATAAACTGTCATTATATCCCTAAGATAATTGGATAATTAACGGTAGCATTGAATTAAACTAATAAGGAAATCTTGTGTTTTTCCCTTTCTGCTTCCAAATTCATTTTTTTTTTCTATTTACTATTATGTTACCAACAGATGAATGTAAATGATTGTAAATTTTGATTATTGGGGTTTTTGAATTAAATTAATTTATTTTTTTTTTTAAAACTCAATTACTCATTGGATATTTTTATTGTTGTTATACTTTCCATGAGAATGAGGAGCTAAACAAATTATTTGACCATGGAAGGTGAGTTGAGTGGGTTGGTATGTTGAAGTTGTAATTCAGTATATGCCATAGCGCAGCTGTGATGTAACCTACAATCCACGACCAAAGACATATACCTCAAACGACTGAGTCGGGTGTGCTATGGCATAGATTTTATTTTCTGCATCACAGCAACCATTTTTTTTTATGTATTCATTAGCCATTTATTATTATTGTTTTAAGGCTAATGTTACATATGGCGCCCAAATAATGAGGACTTTGTTTTATTAACTGTTTTAAATTATCTTGAATGGTTTTGATTCTGAAGGAATCCTAAGTTATTTTCCCCCGTTGGGTTGACATTTGCTTGGTAATTCTTTTGTAGATGCAAATACTAGAATTCACTTTAATTTTTGGTTATATAACAGAATTTATTTTTTTTTAGTTGAAGTCCTGAAATAATTATTATTAGTAGTTTTCTTATTTCTTTTATTATTTTTTTTTTCTCTTTATGCTTAAATTCCGTTGGTGTTTTACAAATTATACTAAGCAATCAAGTCTTCCATTTGATTTTCATCATCATACGTTGTGTATTTGAAACGATATTAAGTAAATGTAGATGACTTTAAAGGTCAAAGTTTTTGTAAGGCTTACCACGTCGAATTATAAGTATTTATATTATATCTTGTACATAGGCCACCTTTCCTAATTTTTAGTAGAATGATGGAAGCCTATATTGATATAATCTGTAATTACCTATCATATTTAAAAAGTTACTGTTAACCTGCTCAACTCTACCCTTCCATGGTTGTGGTTTATTTTTTTTTATTGAAAAAAATTATTTGATATAAATAGATTTAATATTGTATATTCTTATTATTTAGGTGATGGTTATTAATTAGATTTTTTTTAAGTTTATCGATAGTTTTCAAATCGATATAAATATTGATTGCGATTATTGAAATATTCATTCATATAAAATAACTTAAGTTTACAGAACCAAAATTAAAAATAGTTACTTTTCAGAGTTAATATTTTTTTTTGAGCTTGGTTCCATTTTATTTTTAAAACGGTTTCATTTTGTCGATAATTTTTTTTTGCTTTTTGAATTTTGATTTTTTTTTTCTTCATATCTGATTTTCCGAATCATATTTAATAATGGATGTCGCTATTCTTGCTCCCGATGAATTTGAGGTGGAATGCCTTGTTAGAGGTATTAAGGGAACCCCAGTCAATAACCTCGCTGCTCTGCAATTAGCAGTAACCAACGAAGAGAAAAACCCCGTTCTACGGCCATACAAAGCACATACAGCCGCCCGACGTAGTCCGCAGAGAGAATTAAAAAAATGCGCTCTGAAACTTAAAGAGCATCGCGATTGGATTACGGAGATGCAACCTGATAAGAAAGCTGAACAAAATGAGATGCGTAAAGTGGAATGTAAATTGATGCACATCAATGCTCGACTGGAGAGGCTATTAAACACCACTAAAACATATAAACCGCAATGTCGAGCCCACATTAACACGACCAATTTATTGTTGACCGCAGTTCAAACATTAATTCAAGGAGACGAAAATTTTGACGAGACACTAGATAAAATCAAAAACTCCCAACATGAAGACCCAGAAGATCTAACGACTTCCGAAGATGAGGAACCAGGGAAAAACTCAACTCCCGAAGCTACTTCTTCCAAGGTATTGGCACACCCGTCACCCTCAGATCAGCTAGAGGACGGAGCAACAGGTATTTCAAAAATGTTGTCTTCAACCAACATGTTCAAAGACCCACCTGCCTCAAAAGACACCACTTCCACCAAGACTACTAACCATATTACCAAGTGGAAATTGAGTTTCGATGGAAATTCCGACGATGTAGCAATCGAAAGATTTATGTTTCGAGTGGAACATCACGCTGACACTTTTAACGTTTCAAAAAATGAATTAGTAGACCAAATAGGAGTTCTTTTAACTGGAGCTGCCTCAAACTGGTATTGGTGTCACATAGAGCGCAATCCCAATATCTGCTGGAGTCGTCTAAAGCGTGATATGATCGAACGGTTCCAAGACCGAAGAACGGAACATGATATCCGAAGACATTTAGAATCCCGCAAACAAAAGCCTAATGAGAGCTTTAGAGCTTTCTACAATGACATTATTGCGTTGTCCTTGCAATTTCGTGATCCTCTAGGTGATTCCGAGTTACTACATATTGTTAGGCGAAATATGCGGGCCGGTTTCCAAGTGACATTAGCTGATCAAGAAATCAATTCAATCTCAGCCCTTGTGCGACGGTGCCTAGCTCTAGAGGACACCTGGAAACGCACAGGGTATGAACCAGAGAGATTATGCACACGAAGGACTATAAACGAATTTTCGATTGATGAAACGGATATTGATGAACGCGCTACACAAGTGGACGAAATAAACGTACGACGCCAAACACAAGCAGCGCCCTCGCGAATTAATAATGCGTACGATAGTAACAATACGACAATATGTTGGAATTGTCAGGATATGGGGCATTCATTCGTAGATTGTTCAAAGCCACCGAAAGTATTCTGCTTTGGATGTGGACGTCCGGGTATTTTGAAACCAAAGTGTTTTAGGTGTTCGGGAAACGTGAACGTGAGGTCTCGAACTCCTGGGAATCCGGCGCCTCAACCTCTATCACTTCCCAGACCTCCACCAATGAGTGCAACAGCAAAGGGAGAAACCGAGGTAATAACTCAGCGGTCTCTGCCACCCCCATAACCCCATCCATGAATAGCAACAATTCACTAACCATATTTTCCGATCACACTCCCACGACCCCCCTAGACTGTCCGATTACCTTTTCACCAGCTTATGAATACCAAGGTTCGCAACCATTCAAAAAACCCCATTACAGAGCTCGGCAATATTGGTACAATAAACGTACACTTCATAAATTGGTGTCAGAAACAGTTTTCAATAATATTCCAGATAACCGACCCTACGCGAACGTACTTCTTAATGGACAAAAGTATCGAGGCCTACTAGATAGCGGGGCTACGATCACAGCATTAGGTTTGGGGAGTGAAAAATATTTAGAAAGTTCCGACTATAAAGTTTTCTATTTGCCCACTAGAGTTAAGATGGCTTCAGGACGCTCTGAAAGAGTATTTGGATATATTTATGCCAATTTAAAATTTAATGAACAAGAAAAGGTATTTAAAGTATTCATAATTCCAAGTTTACAGCAGCCCTTGTACTTGGGGATTGATTTTTGGCGTGAATTTAAAATAAAAATAACGCCTCCTTTAGCCATATCTGAGTTGACTGAATCCATCACCACACAGCTAAGTTCGGACGACATGCGTCATTCTTTAAACCCCCAGCAACTAACGATTTTAGAGGAAGTTATCAGGGCATTTCCTTCTTCCGAAGAAAACGGTCTAGGGCGTACACATCTCCTGACGCATGTTATTGATGTAGGTAACGCTAAACCTATAAAACAGCGTCATTATGCCGTATCTCCTATCAAACAAAAAGCCCTATATGACGAGCTCGATCGAATGTTAGCACTCGGTGTAATAGAGGAGTCAAATAGCTCTTGGAGTTCCCCGGTTACATTAGTCACAAAGTCCAATGGCAAGGTTCGATTGTGCTTAGATGCCCGCAGACTGAATGAAGTGACGACTAGGGACGCGTACCCATTACCTATAATTGACGGACTCTTGAGTCGACTGGATCAAACCAAATTTATTTCAAGCATCGATTTGAAGGATGCTTTTTGGCAGATCCCGTTGTCTCAGGAGTCCCGAGATAAAACTGCATTCACGGTCCCTGGTCGTCCTTTGTACCGGTTTGTGGTCATGCCATTCGGACTTTGCAACGCGCCCCAAACAATGTGTAGGCTAATGGACCGGGTGATACCACATCAACTACACGAAAAAGTGTTTGTGTATTTGGATGACCTCCTCATTACATCCGAGAACTTCGAAGAGCATATTCATTTATTAAAGCAAGTTGCATCGTTACTCAGGGCTGCCGGCCTAACTGTTAATCTGAGTAAAAGTAAATTTCTTTTAAAGGAGATTCACTACCTTGGTTATGTGGTGGGAGATGGTTGCTTAAAAGTGAACCAGGATAAGGTTAACGCTATTCTATCATTCCCTGTGCCGGATACTGTGAAGAAGGTTCGTAGGTTTTTGGGTTTGTCAGGATGGTATCGTAGATTCATTTCTTCGTACGCTACTCTGGCAGCCCCAATAACTGACCTTCTAAAGAAAAAACAGGTTTTTAAGTGGAGTAATGAATGTCAGCATGCTTTTGACCAATTAAAGCTGGCCTTATCTAGAGCACCGGTTTTGACTCACCCAGACTTTACACGTCCATTTCACATTCAATGTGATGCTAGTAGTACTGGCGTTGGAAGTGTATTATTCCAGATCGGTGATGATGGTGGCGAGCACCCCATCGCTTTTATGTCCCAAAAACTTAACGCGGCACAGCGGAACTATTCCGTAACCGAATTGGAATGTTTAGCCGCTGTGCTAAGCGTAAAGAAGTTCAGGGCATATATTGAGGGGTACTCGTTCATCATCATCACTGACCACGCAAGTCTTAAATGGCTTATGAACCAAAGTGACCTAAATGGCAGACTAGCAAGATGGGCGTTAAAGCTACAAGGGTTTGACTTTAAAATTATGCATCGAAAAGGAAGTCAAAACGTTGTGCCAGATGCTTTGTCCCGTGTCTTTATGGAGGAGCTGTCTAACGAAAAGTTCAATTCTGATGAAAATTTATTGAACATAAATCTAGATTCTACTGATTTTAATGACTCTAGTTACCAAGAACTGGTAACTAAAGTCCTAAATAATCCATCCGAATATATAAATCTTCGTGTTGAGGGAAATAAGCTCTTCATTAATCCGTCTAAGTCTAATGAAGATAGCGATACTGACATTCCTTTATGGAAATTATATGTTCCACACAATCTTACAGGTCCGTTGGTTAAATTGGCTCATGATCCACCTTCCTCTTCACATCTGGGGATGGCGAAAACCCTTGACCGATTACAAAGGTATTTCTATTGGCCCACTATGTCCAAGAATGTTCGAGATTATGTTGCGAATTGCCAGACATGTAAGCAAGTAAAGGCACCAAATTATTCAACGCAACCCTTGATGGGTAACCAAATAATTGCTGAAAGATCAATGCAACATCTATACATGGATTTTCTGGGGCCGTATCCAAGATCTTCCAATGGAAACGCCTATTTGTTTATTGTATTGGACCTATATAGCAAATTTGTATTCCTTAAGCCGATGAAGCAAGCGTTAGCTACCACTGTCTGTAATTTCTTGGAAAAGGAAATATTTACACTATTCTCAGTTCCCGAGACAGTGACATCTGACAATGGTACCCAGTTCAATGCAGTTTGCTTGCGAGCGTTATTAGCCAAATTTGGGGTAAAGCATATGTTTACTCCAAGGTATTCTCCCCAATGTAATGCATCCGAAAGAGTAAACCGCTCAATTCTCACGGCCATACGATCTTACATTAAAGATGATCACCGAAAATGGGATCAGCATCTGCATGAAATTGCTTCAGCATTACGAAATGTAAACCACAGCGCAACTAAATATTCGCCGCATTTTTTGATGTTTGGTCAACACTATATAGCCCATGGTAGCGAATACAAGTTATTGAAAGAATTACATCTTGTCGCAAATGGAGAAGTAGCAATTTTAAGTAAAGCCAATCGATTGAGTATCTCCCAACAAAACGTGTTGTCTCATTTAAAAGATGCTTATAGTAAAAGCACCCGAACTTACAACCTGCGGAGTCGCAATCGCGCATTTGAAATTGGCCAATCGGTTTATGTACGTAACTTTACCTTGAGTGACGCTATAAAACATTATTCGGCGAAGTTGGCTCCAAAATTTATAAAAGCAACGGTATCACGACAAGTAGGTAATGTTGCCTATGAATTGACCGCTAGCGATGGGAAACTTATTGGCATTTATCACGCCAAAGATATTCATACATAAATATATTAATCGGTAATTTGTTTATAGGATTTTATGCCCGGCTTTTGAGACACTCAGTGGTCGATGAGTACGTCCCCACGATTGTAACATCCGCGCACCTACTCCGCTCAATGTTACTGATTACTGCGACGTAACTATATTGTCTAATTTTTTTTATTATTTTATGTCAATGAATGGATTGAATTATTATTGTGATGTGATCAATGGATCATTTTAGCTGTTCTATTTTAAGTTTCCCCTGATTACTCTTCGAGTAGATCAGTTTGTGAATGGGATGGAAGGTTCTGGATGGAATGAATTAGAACACACACCATTATGGGTCAAATAATTTTTTTTGTTGAAATTTTTTTTTTTTGGACAGTCGATGAGAATTGTGCAAAATGGACGGATGTATACGATATCAGTAGTAGGAGTACCTAACAAAAAATATTAAAGTAAATAGAATTCGCTTGCCAAAATTATTAAGTGAATATGGGAATTTAATAATTCCATGATATTGAAGTTGTGCTACAAAATATTGCTTTTGGTTGTGAAAGTTTTTTTTTGGTAGTTTTTTTATAGTAATATGTACATATAATAATTGGTATAAAAAAAAAACTACAGAACTAAAATTATGGATTACGTGTGTTGTGCTTGTGGACATTACATAAATTCGACCAACAATTAAGTGGTAAAAGTGCATAAGAGACTTGTTTATGTGCGTGTTAAACCAGTTACAGTATAAAGAAAAACCCTTATTAAATTTGTGCTTATTAATTAAAAGGGTAGCACAGAAATACTGTTATTTTTTTTTTTGATTAACGATATGTTTAATCTAAATTATTGTGGGAACACGTTTAATGATGTGGGAATTTGATTAACGTTAAACCTAAAGACATGAGTCAACCATCAACAAAAGTTTATTGTTTATAACAACGACGGCATTATTAGCGTTCTTCTGGAGACGTTTTTTTTTTACCCGGATAAAATTGGTTATTAACGGTGAAGGTCACCAATTGTATATACATCCAAACGGAGATTAATATATGATAAGCAGCTTAAGCCAGTCTTTTGGAGGAATATTTGACTTTTTTTATTATTATCATTGGCTTACCAATTTACTAGTATTATTTTGTTTAGTATAATTACTATTATTTTGTTTTTGTTGTGTCATTTAACTTCTACTATTATTATAACGTAATTTTTTTTTTCTTCTATAAGTTTGTTATTGGAAGTAATTTTCTTTTGATTTTCAATTTTTTTTTTTTTTGTTATTTAATTAAATCATAATATGTAAGCTGTAGTTAATTAACCATATTATAGCGGGTTATTTCGGGAGGTGGTGAATTAATTTAAATATTTTAGCAGGATCGAGGCCGTTGGAAGCGCTTTCGCAGTCTACGGTTTTGCAGGTATGTGATTAATTTTTTTTATTTTTATTATATTTTGTTCTGGGATAAACTGTCATTATATCCCTAAGATAATTGGATAATTAACGGTAGCATTGAATTAAACTAATAAGGAAATCTTGTGTTTTTCCCTTTCTGCTTCCAAATTCATTTTTTTTTTCTATTTACTATTATGTTACCAACAGATGAATGTAAATGATTGTAAATTTTGATTATTGGGGTTTTTGAATTAAATTAATTTATTTTTTTTTTTAAAACTCAATTACTCATTGGATATTTTTATTGTTGTTATACTTTCCATGAGAATGAGGAGCTAAACAAATTATTTGACCATGGAAGGTGAGTTGAGTGGGTTGGTATGTTGAAGTTGTAATTCAGTATATGCCATAGCGCAGCTGTGATGTAACCTACAATCCACGACCAAAGACATATACCTCAAACGACTGAGTCGGGTGTGCTATGGCATAGATTTTATTTTCTGCATCACAGCAACCATTTTTTTTTATGTATTCATTAGCCATTTATTATTATTGTTTTAAGGCTAATGTTACAAATGTGTGGTGAGTTATTCGCGATTGTTGCCATTACTTGAACGTTGCTGTTGTTTGTTTTACTCACTTTTCCAGCAACTACCCATCCTAAACTTGTTTTTTGTAGAATCGGCTGATTTGGATTTATTTTTATCTGGCCTTCTTCCAGAAGATCAAAAAAATAATCAGCACCGATCAATATGTCGATATTGCCAGGATTATCAAATTGCGGGTCAGCGAGCTGTAGTTTTCGCCAGTAATTTCTGATTGCGTCACTTATTTCGATCGTAGGCAGCTCGCTAGTAATTTTGGGTAACACCAAAGCTTTTAATTCGATAGTTGAGTTAGGTTTAAATGACACATTCGGTATGATTGTTAGTGCCACTATTCCCTTTGTGATGCCAGCTCCTGATTGACCTACGCCACTGATGGAAAGTCGAGCATTGTGCCGTTTGAGACGTAACTGTTGAACACAAGCCTCTGTAACGAAGCTGGCCTGAGAACCAGAATCTAATAGTGCTCTATATTTATGAAATCTGCCAGTCGCATCAATGACGTTAACTACTGCCGTTGGTAGAATTGAGTATATGTGATTCCCTTGTGAGCAGAGTGTAGTTACGGTTTCGGGTTCGTTGGAATTTTCATTAACCTCATTTAGTTGCTGAGGATCTGCGCCATGTAACAGTGTATGATGCTTTCTTCTACAGATGTGACATCGATATCTAGAAAGACATTTAAAAATTGGATGTTTCACGCTGAGGCAATTGTAACATCTTTCTTTTGCTTTTGCCCATTCTCTGCGCTGATTAGCATTGAGCTCGTTGAATACTTTGCATTGGAATAACGAATGAGTTTCGTTCTGGCACATCGCACACTTTGATGGATTTTCGTTGAGAGAAGGAGCCGCTGGGGTCCTGACTATGTGACCCTTGAGAACAGGTTTGGCCATTGTCCGCTTTGAGGTGGAAGCTAAGGATTCAAGAGTGTCAATCCTTTTAGCTAGGAATCCAAAAAAATCAGACAGACGTGGATTTTCTAAATCAGCAGCACTTTGAGCCCATAGAGATTTGGAGTTGTCATCTAGTTTCTTCATTAAGATGAAGATGAGCCATGGATCGCGAGACTCCGCATTTTCGCCTAGCGCCTTAAGCCCCCGAATTACCTCATCAGAAGTATCCATTAATGCCTTTAAGCTCGATGCGTTTGCGGTGTGGATTTGAGACTGTTCCATGAACGTTTTAATAAAAGAGGTTATAATATGTTTTTTCCTGTCATATCGATCCTTTAATTTATTTAGGGCACCGATGTAATTTCCCTCTGTGATCTTTATATGGCGAAGTAACACTGCAGCTTCTCCACGCAACACTCCTTTCAAGTACTGAAATTTCTGTACTGCATTAAGAGAAGTGGATTCATGGATAGTCGTGCAGAACAAGTCATAGAATGACTGCCATTCTGCGTAATCACCAGCAAATGGAGGAATCTGAATTTTCGGTAATTTCACTTCGTTTTGTGTACCAGTCTGAGTTGCATTGAATGAATTTTCTAATGGTACGTTTATGCCTACTGTTCTTGACCGAATTTGCGTGTTAAGACCGGTAACTGCGTGATAATAGTTTTCTTCGTACACGGCATCAGAATTCTCTTTGTCGTCGAGAGCAAATATTTTATTTTCAATATAGGTGAATTCTTCCATGAGCTTCTCTACCCGCAGCAACCGCGTTCGAAACTCCTCAACAGGAATGTCCTCACTTGCTTCGCGGACGAATTTTAAAATATTCGTTAATTTTGTCTTATTGACCGAGCGTTGTTTTTTCAATGCTGCGAGCTCCATTTTTTTACACTATTATATTTAATTCACTTAAACTTTACGAAAACTTGAATACCGATTATTTGAATGTTCAAACTGATTGTTTCGATTTATTTTAATAGGTTACTAAATTGAACGTGAAGGTGACTTACGATTTTTGCATCAGTGATTTCAACAAATTGGTAAAATTTTAAAGATGGACGACTCCACGTTGTCGTTTACTACTGATCCAAGATGGCTTCCTTGTTGCAGCTTTGATTTTACTTTAGATGACTCCACGTTTCGTATAAATACTGTTCCGATGATTTCTTCCTTTCGATTTGAGCTAACCGGTTGAGCATCCGGCTCGAAGGACCAAATGATGGAATGCAAACTCTTGCACTTAATTTCCACGAGTAATGAGGTGAGAGTGGACTGTATCTAGTTCGAATAATGAAGATCCCCGTACAATATTTACACACAGTTTTAAATTTTTATTTAGTAACAAATTTTATTTTTACAAGTTTTATTATTTTTATTTAATTCTGAATTCTATGTGTTCACAGTGAATAGTGTTATAATAATAATGTCCGACAAAAAAAAGAAAAGAACTACTGCACCAATTAAAATCTGGTGGACGAGGATGAAACTACAATTTATTTCTCGATATATTTCGAGATTCGAGATTATATAATTAAAAAAAGTATTAGAATTCATCTCCAAATTTGACAGATTATTTGTCAATTGAAAATTTAAGAATAAATTTTCAATTGGCAGACAAATTAATTATTTTTAGTTTTAATATTAAAGCTAGATATTATTGGATTTGGATTACATTAATTCAAGAGATAAGTATTGAATATATCTATAGAATATAATACATAATTACATATAATGAAAATATTTTGTTGTTTTCTTTCAGGTCAGCTGAAGTGATCCATTGAACTGATGAGGATTGTAGAACATTGTATGATGATTTTTTGTGTTTGTTTAGATTTTTAGTGTGATGTCTCAACACATATGTATATCCGAAGATGAATCAATAGCAATCGCTGGAAAAAATTTCAATTTAAGTTTCCCGTGAGAAATCTGAGAAAGTTCCATTTTCCAAAAATCATTAGAAAGTTTTTATAAAATCAGCCTCTAGCGTGTTGCGTCTGGATGGCTTGTCTAATGATATTTCTAAAGATTTTTGAAAAATCGAATTTTCCCAGATTTCCCACGGGAAACTTAAACTTCGATTTTCGGCTGGAATAACACACTCTGCATTACGGATTTTTATTTTCGGCTGGGGTTAACGTGGTTCTGCCTAACGTGCTCTTCATATATGTTTGTTTACGACGTTTAAAATTATCAGTCTCGTTCTAAATCTATGGCTTGGTATATTAAATGGTTCCCAATGACAATTCAAAATTTTCAAATATTTTTTTTTATTGAGCAAGGTGTTAAATTTGTTAGTGCTTTAAAATATTTTACGGATTTTTTTTAGCTTGGATTAACTTTTTACGAATCACCAAGATCTTAACTATGTCTTGGTTATTCGTAAAATAAAATAACATTTCCTCTGGAGCTAATTTTCCGCAGTTAATTTTTTGTAGCCTCAAAAAAGCTTTAAAATCAAAAAAATTCTGAGAGTATTTTTCAAAATATGAAACCTAATATAAAAGCTTATTTGAAGTTCGAAAAATTTATTTTATATTGAAAGCTTTTCAATTTATGAGGTTTGTAAACTTAAATTTTAATGATTCTAAACATTTTTAATGTAATATGAAGAATTTTAAAATGCCTTAAAAACTACTATATATACTATTTTAAAAATTTAAGTTTACAACCTAAATTAAAATGTTTCAACATAAATTGAATTTTCGAAGTTCTTCAAGTAAGAAATAAAATAAGCTTTTTTAGTAGGTCTTATTAAAGCTATGTTGCTCAACATATTTAAATCATTTTCAGGAACCGTATATTGTCTAAATTGAAGAGTTTCTTGTTTTTTATATGCCAGATATGTATTTGCAACGTTACTCGGATTTCGGTAGATAAGTAATGTACCAACGCCTTACCCTGATTAAGACATTGTCAATAATCATATTCACGAAATTTCTTCTTTTTCTGTAGAAAAAATTTAAACAGCTTTTTAGTTGAACTTAATACACCAAATGTCTACGGATAGGCAAGGTATTTTACCTCATAGCGCTGGAGGTTCTCATATATTTGGTCCAAGTATTTGAATCCGGGCCTAGAATTATTTCCCAACAGCATGTTTTTTTTTTCGATTTAGATCAACGACAATTAATATTGGGGTATTTGCCAATGATATGATATTCTGTTTGAGAAAAGGAGCCCAATTTGACGTGATCTATGTACAGAATAAAGAAAAACCTTCCAAAAAATTAATCATAAATTATGTATTGATAAATTAACAAGTGTATTCTATTTTTATTAATATAAAACCGTTATCATCTTATTTGCCCCAACAGTCTCAATTGGTATGTTACGGTCAAAATTATTCTGATAAGTTAAAATTTCTTGGAAAATAACTAAAATGAAGGGGCCAAGACTGATGAACATTAATGGAACAGGTTTTGTTGTCACGAAAAAGATTTCAATGGTAAAACATTTATTTAACTATTAAAATTTCGTACGCAATTTGGGGTAATCGGATTAAATTGAAATTGTTATTTGATTTGATGTCAATTTAGCAAAGTATAAAATATTAGTTTCACTTTTGCCAAAAATGCCTTCTCTCTTTACCAATTGACAATATTTCAAATCATGCGTGTCTATATGAATACCAGGATTTGAAAGTGCGTATACAATGGCTTAAATGTTGCTATTCGATATACCAATAAATAATCACCGTATTTAAAAAACTGTTTTACAATAATTAATCATTTAATTTAGATGATTAAACCATCTTACCTAATACAATTGATTACAACACTTGAAAACAATTTACTTGTATGGCTACTCGTCATCGTTGCCATCACGAACCTAAATATTTAAAATAAACAAAATAAAATTAATGGTATTCGGCTATAAAATTATAAATATAAATTAAACACGAACCATATGAAATAAGATCAAAAAGACCAAAGAAGCCAACCAAATTATATGTACCAATATAAAAAATTCCAGTAGTCGAAAACGAAAATCCCAAGACATTTTTTCACACCAAATTGAAAAATCATTTGTCAAAAAAAAAATTGAATGTTAATAATAGAAATTTGAAGTTTATGCTACTTAATTTTTTCGGTTTGACATTAAAAATTTATTGTTTATGTATAAAATTGTCCAACCACAATATCACATCTTGCCTGCGCGAACAAAGGCGTATTTATTGTTGTAATATAGGTCTCGCATGAGTTCAATGACAACAACAATAATAATAAGAATAATCGATCGCCCGTTTGGGGAGAGTAAATAAAAAATGTTTGCGAAATACACAAAAAATAAAAAATAAATAAATTCATGAGAAATAAGTAAGTAGCTATGGCTATATGGATGACCAGAAGTTTTTTTTTACGTAGCAGTTATATCGTGTACACAGTAGCAATGTGATTATTGTTTTTACATACAAAATAATTTTGAAAATATAATTAATGATACATTTGAATTTTGTATTCAAGTCATAACAACAACAAATTGGATAATCCTTTCATTATAAGAGACCAAATTTACCAAACAAAGCTGTATTGAATTGTATTTATTATTGCTATTACGATTGTTATATTAAGATTTAACAAAAAAAAAAAAAAAAAATTGTTCTACTAGGAATTGGAATTATCATTATACAGTTTTTTTGCTTTGCTTTAATTTATTTTATTATATCGCTTTAACAATGAAATGTAATTGATTTTGATTGATAAATTAGTCTCCTAAGACATGTAAAATTGATAGATTTTGTTAAAATGTCAATGTGGTATAAAAACAATTTTTGTTTTCTTAAAATGCGAACCATTTAAAGAATTCGATTACCTTGGCGGCTATTTAAAATAACTGTTTCGTCGCAATTAATAAAAATAATGCGTGGGTGGTTGAGGCATTCTTTATGTTAAGAATTTCTGACTAGAAGCCTATATACATATTTGTATTACAAATATGTGATCAAACACCAGCTAGGCCGCCAGACTTACCTAGGATCTTGCATTAGACTTACCTAGGACCTTGAACTTTCGGCAGTATTATTTATTTTATTTCTTCAAATTCGAAGTTACGTAAAAATAGTTTTAAAAGAACACTTAGTAAAACTGATCATTGATCAGATTGTATCCAGATCATTGACTGATCATTGATCAGTTTGAATCATTCTAATAATGGTACAGTGGTTTGTTACATCAAACGGCTTAGATTTAGTAGAGCATACCATGTCACGCAGCGCCAATTTTTACAATGGTACAAATGTTTTCAAATAGAAAATAGCTCCATATTTAATAAAGTGCTAATTTTTAAAACTAAAATATGTAATAATTTAAAATTTAGCAATAATATAAACTAATAAAAATGCTACTTTTCCAAAAAATAATTGTGATTTTTTTTGTAAACTGCAGGTAATGCATTATTTTTCGCAAATAGTTGGTTATTGGCGCGCCAATACAATTTCTATAAAAATTGTTTTTGCGTGCCAAACTAATTCCGTAAAATATTCTTTTTTTGATGTGAGTTATGCTTTCTGCTAATCGCATTTCTCTTGTATTTTGTTTAGAACGTTTGGTTCAACTCTTCTTCAATAAATTGAGATGCAAATTCAAATGAATAAATTTCTTTCATTTTAGAGGAGTGGCAATTAAGGGTGGCCAGACGTCCTGGTTTCTTAGGACATGTTCTGATCTTTGAAACACACAATTTAAATAGTTTTAATTAAATAATCAAACTGCAGCCCAAATGATATGGCCCAAAAAATTCTTTAAGACGTGATTTGATCTACTTTAGATTTTGAACTATTGCTATAAATAACTAACTATTTTGAATCGGCATAATATCTCAAATATAAAATTTCACAAAAGCACATCGATTAATGTGTTTATTCCATTTGGTGCTGGAGGTGGCAAAAGCTGGAGTTGGCTGTGTATGGAAAACCAAAACTGGTAAGTCTAATTTTTGATTTATGGTACCGACCGTAACACCATTAGGATGGGTAATGTTCCAAAATATTTTTTTCCGTTGGGCCATATTTTAATTTATAAATTCTGATCTCAGCCCAACCTTAGGGCTGAAAAACTCCTTCAGGCCATGTAATAATAAGTTTTATATTTGGAACTATTTTTAATAACAACAATATATTTCAGACATAAAATTTCACTAAAATCCGTCAACCAATCACCAATGACCTTGTTCGATTTGATGCTAGAGTTAAGAAGATATTCCAAATTGGCTCAGTATGTAAAAATAAATTTGGCCAATATAATTTTTGATTTAAGATATCGACTAAAGCTTGATGATATGGTCGAAGGAATTTTTCATAGCCGGAATTTTTTAAATTTTATATTAGGAACTACTTAAAAAATCGACTTTACAAGTCAAGTCTCAGATGTAAAATTTTATAAAAATACATCCACAAACTTGCCACCTAGTTCGGTCCTAGATTGGTTGTTCATGTAAAAAAATATTGGTGAAACAATTTTTGATTAATGGTACCATAATATCAGTTGGGGTGTTCCGCAATATTTCTTGAATTTGGCTTTCATTTTATCTAAGAAATCCCCAAATGATATAACCCCAGAAATTTTTCAGATTTTAGCGTGAATATTTCGATTTTATATTAAGAACTACTTACAGATTCGGCTTAATAACGAAGATATAAAATTTTACTAAAATTTATTGATAAACGTGCGTATTCTATTTGGTGCTGGAAGTGTAGAAAAGGCCTGGATTGGTCATATATTTTAAAAACAACTTTCTCTTTAGCAAATTTCGTTTTGTTTTATTTATGGCGTGTATTTATGTACCAAAGTATTATTAGCAATGTGATGGAATATTTGTTGAATTCTGGCCATGTTTCATTTAAGAAACTCCATTCCTGCCCCAAACGGAACTTTTGCAATTGCGCACCAATTCCATTGTAATTTGGTATCTGACTTAGCCAACAAATTTGATGATAAATGAATTGGTTTCAGCTCATCCAAATGATGAATCAAGGTGGTGGCTTTTGAAAATTTTCTAGGAGAGATTTAACTACAAATTTGTTTTCTGGCCAGTGGATGGTCGTCATCATCAAAAAAACGTTTTCTTTCTTTTTTATCAAATACCAAACACAATTCGAGACTTTAAAACTGTCCTGCTTTTTTCAAATTTGCTCAGATTTCGTTCAAGTTTAGTTGTTTTTGGCCTGGTCATTCTAGTGACCACTTCCATTGGCTATGCTTTTCTTGTAACTAATACCAACGCATACACTGAACTTAAACTACATAATTCAATGAAGAAAATATAATAAAAATGTATCGCAATAAAAATTTGCGATGGTTTATTGTGGCTGCTCAAATAATTTCAAATGGGTTTCAGGCATGAAAAGTGTGACAGTAAAACTACCTCCAAAATTGTAAAATTTCGACCAAAAGCAGTGCCGAAGTGCAGAAATTGCTGAATGAAGTCAACGACGATCCAGAACTGTTCAAACGGGTCATAACTAGTGATAAAACAGGAGTTTGCGAATATGACATCGAAAGTAAGGCTCGAACGTCCCACGGAAAGCTTCCTAAAGATGCAAGCCCAAAAAAAGCTCATCAAGTAGTGTAACATGAGTTCTTAGGTCGTTGTACCACGATAATACACCTGCTCAGACTTATCTGCTTGTTAGTAAATTTTTGACTAAAATCGACACCGTTATGATAATGAGCACACCAAAACTGTGTAACCTTTTCCACAGCCAACAATAAACTAAGCATACAATATGACTCAAAATATTAAGAAACGTCAGGGAAAGTTTACCAACACAACCAAAAATCAATTGTGGCAATTGGACTTAAACAACCTGCGAAATTGTAAAATTTGACGATTTTTTGATCAACCCATGTATTTTATCACCAAGTAATTTTCTTTCGGGCTTTCCGTGTTTTTCAAAAATATTTGATATTCATTCCAAAGGTGGTTATATGACCAAATTGCTTTCATGGGTTCCCATTTTCTACCATTTCAATATGTATTTGGGCTTTATCAAAATTCTAGACACATCTTTTACATTTTTTTGTACGAATAACTGCGAAAAAGGTCGATTTTTTAAAATTCAAAAATTTTTTGGCTTGCCGGAAAAAATTTTAAACGTGCAAATTTGGCACGCGTCGCGCATATTTGCGATCACTGATCTAAAATGATTTTTGGATACATTTTTGAAATATGACCGATTTGCTTGTAACTTGGCCATGTCGTAACCGATTATGATGAAACTGACAGGTATAGGATGGAAATGCGAGTGTCATACAATTTTTTGATGAAGTTTATGAATATGGAAAATTAGTTTGATATTTGGCTATTTTGTAACCAATTATGATGAAATTCGACAGGTAATGGGTTGGAAATGGGATTCTTAAATGAATTTTGGAAAATGGCCGATTGTCTTGTAACTTGGCTATTTATTAACAAGTATATGATGGAAAATGATTTACAGATGAAACTAAGAACTTAAAAATAAAATAACCATAAAACAGTTGAAAATTCCCCCTTTACCCAAATATTTTTATAGAATTTTTTCTGGTTTTTTCCACAAAATGACTCGGCTCTTTTCCAGAATATTTTACTAGAAAGAGCATTAAATTTCCCCTTTTCCAAAATAATCTAAATATACAACTAGAAATGTAGTTCTTGAAGTTTGCAATAATTTCAGTTTTAGCACTTTAGTTAACAAATTGATTGCTATGGCGCTATTGACAGATATTCAAATACGTTAAAATAATTCTACATATACACTTAGTTGTGGAATTGTTAGATAGGTCTTATTCTAGAGACCCAATAAAATCCTAAAATATAATTCCTCTTAAATTCGATATTGGCTTTGATTGTAAAACCTCGATATGACCATTTATTGTAAAGGTCCTAAACAGTTCAACAATATTGTATCTTATATTTTCTTAGGGGTTAGTGCCACTAGAAACCTCTTTATTTGATAGCCCTAGAGAAATCAAGATAGGGAATATTTTGGTGAAGTAAAAATACATTTTTGATTTTAACATAAGTTGTTTAAAACTGATTGTTGTGGCGAGATGTGTGGAGGAATTGGTTGGTACAAAATTTATCGAACTCAAATTTACTAAAATTTTGTGAAGAATGATAACCATACATTACTTCAAATATTAAATCCTTTCGGACATTAGCTTCGCATGACACTGGCTACAAACAATACAAATAATCAGAATAGCGTTACACGGTGAATACGAACTTTTTTCTTTCGAATTTAACTGTGTAATATAAATACCATTGCAAATTACTAAAAGAACGCAGCAATTCCAGTATTTTAGTTCGTAGCATTTTAAATCTCAAATCAGCGTCAGTTGCAATGAACGTGTTGATAAGGGATATATTTTGCTTGTTTTCTAACCAACGCTTCCCATAAATCTACAATAATATTTTGGAAATTTTTGTTGTGTAATTAAAGTTGTATCTGTAAAATTTTCATTTGAAAGTGATACTATTTACATAGAAAGACTACATCATCGAATAATTCCAACGATGGACTATAGATTTGAGAAATGATGTATTTTTAGACTGACCACTTTACGCTGCATTAGGACGGGCCCAATCGAGCTCCCAAGTCAAGATTTTATTGTTTCGGTCTACATCTAGAATGTAGTATAGCTAATCGGCAAATATTAATATTATAGCTAAAATGTTTCAAGCAACAGTAAAAAAATTGCAAAGTGTGAAATATTATTCTTAATTTAATATTTTTAGCTAAATTTTGGAAGTTTAAGAATTTTAATTTTCATTATTTCAAAAATTGTAGAAGTTTTGTAAATTTTTAAATATATTTAATTAGAAGTTGTATCGGACCCAGAGACCCGTATTTGTAAATATCTTTACTTAATATTTGATTGAAATTACGTATTTTAATAGGAACGTCACCTGTGACTTTTGCGATTGAATACACCTTTTTCGCAAAAAAAATTTGACAGATAAAATCAATTGTTAAAATATCTGTAGGCCAATACAGCTTTTGTATGTAAGATAATTATTTGTGATTTTTTATGTTTGTAAAGTGTTTTAATTATTTTAAAATTTATTTATGTTGTTTATAGAAAGAACTTAATTATATAATGATTAAAACTAAAAATTATCCGACACTTGTCGAAGAAGTAAGAAAAATCATGTTTTTACCAAGGTTCAGTATTCAGCCGGAAAGAAGCTTTTAAACGGATATATCGAATTTGGCAAAGTATAATTTGGAATTTGCCAACCACCAAAGCTCTATTCTCCTTAGACAATAGAATAGACTGAACCGCTAGCGAAGTGGCGTTTCCATATAAAATTGTGATATAGCTTGCCTCCAACATCTGCAACGCAAAGTAGCCGTGTGGCCGATCCGGTGACTATAGTAACTGATGCTCTAGTTCTGTTGCTACGTCTCTTGCTCTAGTTATCGGAGTTAGTTAAAAACTATTGCTGGCGGTCCGTTCTATTCTATGGTCTAAGGTATCCTCAATAAGTGCTGCATTCCCAGGCTTGAAATTTACCTGGACCGCCACCACACGGAAAAAAATAAACTGGTCCTCAGCTAAGAAAACGGACTTTTAATTCAAGAAAATGTATTTTTTCTTGATTTAAAAGCTAATTTTCTTATTTCTATCGAGTTTTTCTTCATGTAAGAATTGTGTTTCTTGCAATGAAGGAAAACTCGAAAGAAATAAGAAAATTAGCTTTTAAATCAAGAAAAAGTACATTTTCTTGAATTAAAACTTCGTTTTCTTAGCTGAGGACCAGTTTATTTTTTTCCGTGCAGGGTGTGATTTCACCACAAACCAGAAGTTCACAATGGTAATGGCACCGTCATAAAATCACACTGCAACTGCCTTCAGGTTTGGTGCCGTTTTGTTTGCTCTAAGATTTTATTAACTACCCACATTAATACATGTGTTTACTTTTTATGAACAGGCCACTTAAGTTAAAGCATATGAACAATTTGGTTATTATGTGTTGGATATATGTAGTTAGATATTAATGGAATACAGTCGAACTTCGACTATCCGGACTTCTTGTATTCGGAACTTCTGTTATCCGGACAAAAACTGGTCGAAAAAATAATTTTTTTTTTGTTTTTTGTGGTATTTCCTTTGTTTTTTGGCACACACTGATGCAGGTAATGAATTTATTTTCTCTTTTCGTGATTTTTGTTTTGTTTTGTTCTTTGTGGTATTTTCTCTTCTTCGTGACTTTTTTTTGGTTTTTTGTAGTACATATGTATTTGCTCTCCTTCTCCATAATAATAGAGGTGGAAAAATTAACTTGTGCCATTTATCAAAAAACAGTACATACATATGACATACACACATTATGTATGTATTAAAACGAATTTGAGTTTCATGCTGCTATACGAGCGTATTGAAATAAATGCATCTTTTTTACTTTTTGAAGAATTCTAACGTTCGTCGAGCTCGACCTACATAATAATCAGTGTTACACGTGGTATGGTTGGCACGGTACCACCAAGTACATATTGTAAGTTTTTGAGTAATTAATACTATGTAGTTAACGTTTTATTGCCACTGCGGTGGATTCAGTTTTATTTTATCCATTGTATTAAAATACATTTTCTTGGATTTCTAGAAAAATGGCTCCAATACCAAAAGTAAAACGAACCAAAAAAGTTCTAACTTTAAAAGAAAAAATAGAAATCATAAAATCTTTGAACAATGGTATAAGTGCCTGAAATCTGAAACATAAATACGGCATCGGAATGTCGACAATTTATGACATTCGCTAAAACAAGGCGCAGATTATCAGTTTTTATGCCAAAGCTGACGCCATCGATAAAATTGAGAAGCGTAAAACTATTCAGAGTTCAAAAAATCCTAAAGTTGAAGCTGCCTTGTACATTTGGTTTCGCCAGAATCGTAGTGCTGGAGTACCTATGTCCGGTCCTTTGATTATAGAAAAGGCCAAACAGTTTCATGAACATTTGAATATAGAGACACCATGTAATTATTCCCTAGGTTGGCTAGATAAATTTAAAAACCGATATGGCATTCGATGTGTAAACACAGCAGGAGAGCAGGGGTCTGCTGACAAAGTATCGGCGACATTGTATGTAAGCGAACTGGCCGAGATAATAGAAACTGAAAAATTTGGCCCGGAACAAATTTACAATGCCGATGAAACTGGGTTGTTTTGGCGTAGTATTCCACGCAAAACATTGATATGTCATGACGAATCGAGGCCTGCTGGTACAAAGGATTCCAAACAACGATTAACGGTTCTTGTATGTTCCAACGCTGCAGGTACACACAAGTGTAAGTTATTTGTCATTGGTAAAAGTGCAAAGCCTCGAGCTTTGAAAGGTATGAAACATCTTCCGATTATATATACGGCAAATAAACGTGCTTGGATGACGCAGGAGTTGATGAAGCTATAGTTCCAGAAACATTTTATAAAAGAAACCCGACATCATTTGGAAAAAATTGGATTACCCGCTGAAACAAAAACTCTATTATTACTGGATAATTGTCCAGCTCATCCGCCAGCGCGAGAGTTAAATAAAGAACATTTAACTGTAAATTATTTGCCACCAAATTGTACTCCACTTATTCAACCGATGGATCAAGGCGTCATCAAAAGTTTGAAATGCCACTACCGTGACAATCAACTTAAATCATTGTTGACTCAAAACTCGAGCGGAGATATTGGAGAAATGATTAAGGCGTTTACGGTTAAGGATTTCATTTATAGTATCAATCGAGCTTGGACAGAAATACCAGCAACTGTTTTGAAAAATTCATGGAAAAATATATGGCCCGAACTGTTTACCGAAAGTGCTAATATCGAGAATATTGATGTCGATGGTTGTAACAATGATATTAATTTGGAGCAAATCGTTCAAACAGCGGAAACACTTGAAAATTTTAATGTTCAGCAAATAACTGCTTGGTTGGATGAGGATAAAGAAGCTTCAACCTTTGCGTCTTTGAATGATGCAGAGATTGTAGCCATAGTAAACAATGTAACCGAATGTTCTGAATCTTCGAATGAATCAGAAATAAATAGTGATGTAGAAGTTATAACCAGTGATGTCACAATAACTCAAACAATTACGAAACTTCAACAGGTAATCGATTTCGCAGAAAAACAGGATTTTGTAAACCAGCAGGATCTCATGATGTTGGAAGGTTTTAAGAAAAGGTTAAAGAAAAATTATTGTATAAAAAAGTACAGAGCATTAAGCAAACTAGCATTAACAAATATTTTAAACCAGCATAATTTGAAAGACGTGCGAATTTATTTTATTTCTTATGTTTAAATTTAGGAATCAACCAAAATGAATGAAATGTGATGTGTACTTATATATTATATTATGTATGTTTATTTTTAATTTTATTTAGTAGGTACCAGCATTAAACAATTAAAACATAGGAAATAATGAACTACTGGACCTGTACTAATTTTTTATTTATGTTCATATTTTTAAGTTTTGTTGAATTATTTTATACATTTTGTTATGAAATAATAAATACATAATTTACATAAAAAATATAAATTAGTTATCAATAAAAACAATTAGTTTTTATCAGAAACTTCGATTATTGGAAAAATTATCCGGAAAATTCGATTATCCGGAAAATTCAACAATCCGGAAGATCGTCATCCCCAACGATGCCGGATAGTCGAAGTTCGACATTTATTGATGATCAGATTGACTAGCGTAACATAAAAGCTGTTATTCTATGCAATATCAATACCTAATAGATCGAATTAAGAAATAAAGACTTAGCGTAATATAAAGTAATTTTTTATTAACAAATTTCTAATATGGATGGGTTCGAACTAAACACTGCACATGATATTTTGAGCATATAGTCGAAGAAGTACATGTTTTCATTAGGTAGAGTGAATAAAAACAAGTAAGTGGTTTAATTTATGTTTTTTCAAGAATGTGCTTGTAAGTAGGTTGTTAAGTAACTGTTTCTCTGTATGCAAACAGGGGTACAAGGAGACATGAGTTTAGTTTGGAAATATATGTTGCTCAGAATAGTCCGAATTAGTTATTAATATTCGAAAAATCAAAATGAAACCGAAACGGAAATAAACGACTATAGCTTGGTTTTTTGTTTAATTTACGTGTATTTTATGGTTAAACATTTGATCACAGCTTTGGGTTCTATCAAAAATTTTAATTTTTTACGCTACTTAAGTGATCCTAGATATCATCTATATAATTTGTCGCCCTCGAGGTACAGTAAGTAGAGCTATGCTTTGCGACTTAGGGTTATCAGATCCTGTTTCTCTTCTTGGGGGCAGTGGATTTGTTTGTAACTTCATAAAGAAGCGTAAAATACATTGCTGTGTGGTTACCGCAAAAGCTTCATGGCGCTTATTTGTTGACGGCCGTAATTGGTTGACGGTTCGTTATTATCAAAAACTTTCGCCTTAAGGCTCCGATTAGGTGCAAAATTATTTTCGATGGAGATTGGTTTCAGTTGAGATTTTCCATTTTTGAATGAGGTCAACACCAATCTGGCTTTTTTAAAAGCTCCTTCAATTTTGCCCTTAGAATCGATCTGTAATATCGATCTTGATTTGGGTATTGGTCGAGTACAGTTTTGTAAAAGCCAATTTAAGTGACAAAACTCAATCGGGATTTAAAACATCTTTAATACTACCTACATATACAAGTGTATAGAAGAAATACTTCGACACGTCATAGTTCATACTTTAGTGATGAAACTTTGCGTAAATTTTGCGTACAGATATTTTTTACTAACATAACCTCAATTTTTTTGACAAGTAAGAAAAAAGCTCTATTTCAAGGGTACGAGCGTTGGGCTCAGTAAAATAGTTGAGATTCAGAAATGGTTAAAATTTAGTACATTTATATAATCCAATCAATCAGATTAAATTAATAATCTGTAACTGTGGATGAGAATTTCGTCTGACATTTAACTGCAAGGGCCACCCATAAACAGTCTAATAATTTTTCCAAATCAACTGATAAAAGATATCAAATAACCCATAACTTTTTTTTTCGTATCTTCTACAACAATACATACAATTCGACAATATTGACACGCTTCGACCACCCAAGTCGAATGGCGCTCTCTATGTATACACAGACGTAATAGAATTATAAAAGTTAAAAAAAAAAAAAATTCTTGTATATTCAAATGAAAAATATAAATAATTTATTCCAGATTAGTATCTCTCACAAAATAACAATAATAGTGGTCCTCTCAATCTTAAGAAGAAAAAAAAACGCTACTTTCACAAAAAAAAAAACGTTCAGATGAAAGTCGTCATTTCACATACACATAAATATACAAGCACACATAAATTATATGACTTGGTAATATGATAAAAATCTTTAAGATTTACTTTGTATATTTGTTAAGATAATAATACAATAACACACCTACCTCACACACAAATTATTATTACTTATTCGTGTGTTATTTTTGATCTGTAACAACATATCATTAAGAAAAAAAATCCGAAAACATCAGAAATGCGCCTCTTTTATGTCTTGATTTTTGTGTTTTTTTTTTGGTCGTCTCGAAACTCGGAGAAACTGAATTTATTAATTTTCCAACGAATGTTCCTAACAAATAAAGTCATAACAAGTGTCTTATTAAATGTGTATGTATATGCGCGCGGGTTAGATGTTTACAGTTTTTTGACTCGGTATCGATCTCATCAATAATAATCGAAATGATACCAACGCGTCCACTAGATCTCATCATATGACATTAATTAATGCGTAATGATGATGATTATGCACGGAATCGATTATTATAGTACTTAATAGTGATGTTTATTTATATTTATAAAAAAAAGATAAAAAAAACAACGTTATTTACCTAGGTAATTATAGTGTTAAATGGTTTTTTGTTTGATCTTCAAAGAAATATGCTAATTGTGTTGTGGAAGAAATATTTATTTTGTATTAACCCCTAAGCGCCATAATCACATTTTTTCTTTTTTTTTATTTTTTAACATGTGCTACTTAATTACATGTTAAATAATATAATGATCATCAATTTGTTTAACGTTGAAATAGTTTTTTTTGTGGTTTAAATAGGTAATTATATTTTAACAGAATTTTGTATGCGCTTGTTGAATAAGGTTAAAAGTTTTATTTATAGTTTGTGACAGAGTAAACCCGAAAACAAATTTATGTATTCAAAAGAGTATATCCTGGTCATTTATTTCACAAAAAAAAAATCGTCGTTGAAAAATTAGCGTTTTACACTTTGCTATTTGTTTTGCAATATGTACTCAAAACGTCATGAGTAATTAAATGTGTTTGTAGTCTAAACCACTTAATATGTAGAAGCGAGAACTGAGCCAACCTAGCAAGCTCAATTCATTTATCTACCTGCAAAAATTACTAATTTTTGAAGAACGATTTTCTGAATCTTTTCTTCTTAAGTACCCCAAAACAATTTTATGAATATATCGATGAGCACCCAATAGTTGAGCTGTTTGTCTGTTCATAGGGGAAATCCGGCTATTCAGCAACAAATCATTTCCAACAAATGCTTACGGAGATTTGCAAGCTATTTTTCTTGAGTAAAAACTTTAGATTTAATGTAAGGTTACCTGGTAAGCCTTCTAACCAGTGAAGGCCACTTACATGTCAGTGATGTATTATCTAGGCTAACCATTATAGTTTCATCGTATTATTATTTTTGGTGAGTTGCTAAATCGACTCGAGAATTTAATGGAAATTTGCATCTTAAGTATAAAGGAATCGAAATTGACCTTTGCTGAATAATGTCTATGTATGTACAGTACCTGGCCAAATTATTAGACATACATCAATTCTGTTGGTAAATGTTGACTTCTGGTGACTTATGTATTTCACTAAAATTTTTATAGTCTAGCCATACGAAACTATTATGTGTTAAGGTGCATTCATAATACAAAGTTTTACTTTGTACTAAATAATAGTTGTACTAAAAGTAGAAATACATTTTTTATCTAAATTAGAAATATTTTAAAAAACCATATTTCTAGCTGATCTAGCTCGAAATATGTAGTGGATGCATGTTCAGTATTATTGACTCTACAATTCTTTCATTTGGCGTTTCTCCGAGAGACGGTGTAATATATGCGCCACTGCACACCGAATTCGTCAAACTTCAATCGATTTGTTTGAATAGTTCGGTGAGTATTCGATAATCGTGTTAAGCTGTTTACGTGTTTTTGCAGTACAAACATCGTGTGAATGGTTCTATGTACAATGTGCATGGGCAACTGTTTATTCGGTAAGATTTATACTGCAAAAAAAAGTGCTGTACAATGTCGTAGGAATTTTTGTAGCTTCGGTAGCTACACTTTCAACTAAAATTTTAAAGTGGTTGGGGTCCGGGGCCAGCGGAGTCCCCATAAAAAATGTTGAATAGTATGACTCTAAAACAACAAAATTGCATATTTTACATCTTTAAGAGACATGTTGTTCGTGGATAAGGTGCAAAGTTCTATTGTTGGTGGTGCATACAATTTTATCGTTTTTATTCAGATTCACAGGACAGCGGTGGCTGCTGCTTTAAACTTTCAGGCATGGAATCAATGATTTTTTTTTAACAATTTTGACTTATTCACAAATTAATTTGGGAGTAACAAGTTGTTGTTGTTTAATTTTAGTTTAAATCCTAATTTTGATTAGAGAGCATTTAATTTTTTTTTTAAAGCCGTCAAAGGTTTACCTTATAGTATAAAACAATATACAAGCATAAAAACATAATTATACAAATTTCATAAAGCCTATTGCACCTCAAATTCACAGGAAGCTAAGTAACTAGTGACTGGTATCAATTAAAATTTCAATTTTACATGCTAGGCTTACCTCTGAGTGTCGATTATGCATCGCTTGTATTTCGAGTTAGGAGTTTCGAGAAGTTGCAATAATTAATCGTATTTGCGAGGAAATATTTCCAAAAAAATCTGGAAACTCTCATATTGCTTACAAAATCGAAAACAAGATCCGATTTTTGGATTTATTGAATTTATATATCTTTCACAATTAAGTAACGTCTTAATAGGTATTAAATCCGTCAAGTTGCGCTTGTGTCATTCATATGCAAGCGAATTAAACATACTTCATAAAGCCGAAGGACCAACCTAAGCAATCATACCTTTAAATTAAAGGTAATGCTTATAGTTGATGAGTAATTGCCCACGACCAAGGGCTAAATTCCGAGTCAATTTTTTGAACATGCGCTGTAAAACGATATCACGTCAAAAGTAAAAATTCCATGTTGCTGCAAAAGAATAGAATTAATAATTATCATATTAAAAATATTTCAACTGGTGTAAAAATGTTCGTCTACGGCTTAAATGATTTCAAAACGCTCACAAAGGAATTAAAATACCGCAACCAAGAATATTTCTCGTGCACCCTTGAATATAATAAGGTAATATGATTTGTACTTTATGGACTTCCAAGAATGTCACGGAACGAAATTGAGATACACTTGAAGGTACATAGTTGGCCTTAATCGGTTAAAAGAGTAGACCAAATACCGAACAGGTATAAAGACGATGCAATTTACTTCGTCAGCTTTAAAAAAGGAACGATTAACCTTGGTAAACTGAACCAATCTTATAACAGGATTTATCACACCATTTGCAAATGGAGAATGATTCACTCAACTACTAAAAGTCCAACCCAATGTCTTCGTTGTTTTAGTTATGGACATGCCATATCCAATTGTAACATGAATTCCAAATGTGTTTTCTGCCGCTCATTTCACGCTGATTCCAAAGTTGAGTGTCCATTGAAAGACGATACTGTCAAACATGTATGTGCAAATTGCAATGGAAACCATACAGCCAACTCCATTATTTGTCCAAAGCGAGAAGAGTATTTACAAATTAAAAAAAATTGAAATAATCGCAATATGGGTATAACAAAAAATTAACTCAGGAGACTTTCATCTGGCGTCTGAAATTTTCCTCAGCTAGGTACCTACTAAAATTAATTCTAATATTTTTTACAAATAACTCAAACACTTTATAATTACTCAGTAAATAGTACTAATTGCTTAATATTTGCACCTGAGCAACCCACTCATACTCATTATAACCATAGAGATCCTCCGATCGTATTAGATATATTTATTACAAATAACCCAAACCAGGTAATAGATGTTAGAACGCTAACTGAACTAAATTCTGATCACCTTCTGATAGTGTGTACCCTAAATCTAGAATATCGATTAAATCCTGATCACTATAAAGAATTCAACAATTATAAAGCCACAAATTGGGATTTGTACCAACTTGTATTAAGCAGTAACCTCACAAATATTATTTCGATTTAGTTCTAGAATTAACTCAAGATATAGATTGTCATGTTAATTTTCTCACGCATTGTATCGAGCAAGCTAGAGATTCCTCCACTCCAAAAATCAGCTGACATCCTGATTAGCGCCTAGTATTATCCAATAAAATGTTAAAATTAATCCGATTTCGTAAAAAAATCGAGACGCCAATGGTTATGATCTAGGTGGTCAGTAATAATTATTTGAATAAATATTTGAATTCGTTAAAGAAAAATGGCACCATAAGTTAGAACAAATAGGTAAACAATCTAAAAAAAAATTAAAACTTAACTGGATTCATTTCAGAAACTGTTTTTAACTGAAGAAAAAGCACAAGTATTTGCTAAAACATTTCATTTAGCTCATGGTGTCACAAATCCAACTCCGTCTTTAGAATTGCAAAGTAGCATTGATTCGATAAATAATGCAATAATAAATAGTGATAATTCTCAATTCGATATATCCGAAAATGATATTACTGTAAAATTGAAGTCTATTCGCCCCCTAAAGGTTCCAGGTCCAGACAAGATCCAAAATTTTGATTTCCCTTAGAATAACCCGAGTGGCAACCACAATATTGTTACGTTTTTGCTTTGACATCAAGGTTCGTGTCACTGGATTGTGACGCATACGATGAGAGGAACCATGTTCAGATATGTAAATGAATTTCTAAAATTGGAGCGCCCATCCTGCAATTCTTGATGTCAGCTTATTTGTCTCCATCGTTGCCTTAAACGCAGCACAATCGGTGACAATTTTAAAATTTAACCCTAGTAGACATACCCTGAGTTTCTTTAGAGCTGATACAACCACTGACACCTCGAATTCGAAGCTATTAAATTTTTCTTTGCAGGGTGATGTTTTTTTGTTCTAGTAGAATACGGGTTGATATCCCGTTTTTATCTCCTCCTTCCTTTTGTAATTAAATTTCACCATCTCATTAAATGCCATCTCAGGAAAGCCAATGGCGTGTTCGATAATTTTCCGGTATAAATTTCTTCATTGTTATACTGTAAGGTGATAAGGTTGATTAGCTATTTTCCCAAAATTATATCCACTGGCAAAGGGTATGAAATTGGTTATCGTCTAAGGTAAGGTCAACAATTCGAATGAACCAGTTCCCTTAAACGAGGTACTTTGACTAATAAAATCCGGTACATCAATTGTCAGATATATATTGATCATTGCATACAACTTCAAGCGAAGGAAATGTGGAATAGACCCTTTTTCATGTCTCTGTGATTGGAACCTATAGGTTTATCCGCACAAATTACGTTTTCAACTGCCTTTTTTTGTACAGTTTATATCCCTAAATTGCTGGAATTTGAAACTAACTGCCAAGATTACCTTTTATTCCGCAAGTGTAACAGTTTTGTGAAAACATCAGGTTTGACTATCTTGTATTTTCAGATTCGACCGCTGAGCTTGACTTAGGTTTCGTTTTACCTTTTATTTGCTCGTAAAGATCTAGTTTGGTTTTGAAGTCTTGTATAACGGTTACTCCATTCAATTAACTCCACCTGCCTCATCAATACATTCCATACACTTTTCGACTCGATAAGAATCATCTCCGTTTAATTGAGTCATTGAATCCTTTACCTCTTTAAAAAGGAATTGTTGCCAAGAAGGTTGGGATATTCTCGTCATTCGGGATATTCGGATTACTTCCACTCAACTTATTCTATTTTTTAATAGCTCGATCTTCCTGTTCTTGAGATTAATTTCATTTTTAGTGGCTCCACGTTTCGATGTTCTACATAGTTCGCGTTGGTGATTGAACTTGGACGATGAACTTTACTGTTGAGACGGTCATCACCTTTCTCGGAAGATCACATAAATACAATACGTGGCTTAATTAATAATAATCGATATTTGTTTATTTCTTAAATTAAAACAGACGCAAATAAATTAGCTCTCGCTAATTACTCATAAATTATTATCGATTGAAAATTGCGTCATGGTTGACAGCAAATATACTCCTCTGAAACATCATCTCAAAAGAAATACCGCATATGCATAGATTTAAAAAAAAATGTCAATATTTCCCCTATAACAAATCGAATCCAGTATTTCAATTCCAAATAATATTTCAATTTAAACGTTTTAAAATTCAAATCATCTTATATTGAACCGAGTATTACATCACTTGCTTCAACAAATTATATTAATCCCTCATTCTCTCCATTTAAACATCCAATCTAAATTAATTTCAATCCTATTTCATTTTAAAATCGACCCTCTTTCCAAAAAACTTATAATCTGGAAAAGTGTCCAGCAAATATTTGTTTAATTAGAAAACTGTTTCAATAAAACAATTTTTGTTTAAATAAATTTATTCCGCGCTACAGTATTTTATGTTGCGTTATCCCCCCCATTCTCTTGAGAGCACCGAATAAAACCAACCCCCTCCTATTTATAATACACACAATTAATACTCGCACCAAATAAAATCGTTCATCTTCCTTCTACTATAGACGATTTTTGATCATTAAATTGTCAATTTGATACGTAGGAACTAATTGTTAATTACTTTTCTCGTTTCGTATTATTGTTGTTGTCAACGTACTCTCGTATTGTAATACGCTGGCACGTTAAAAAATTTAAAAAATTTAATTGAAATTTTTAATTCGTCACAAATAACAAAAAAAAAAAAAGAAACAAATTTTTTTTTTAAAGTCATGATCTATTTAATGACAATGAGATGTATGATGACAATTACTTTGTGTATCTATTGCTCTATACATAATGTGCAGACGAAGCGAGTACTTACTGGTACATTGTATGTATATAGACGTAATATAGTGGTGTGTTGATAGAAAAATAAAATTTAGTTGTATAAATAGGGTTGGCTTCAACTACTCACATGTATATGTACATGACGACAGAGTAAGATTTACTTACATAATTATTTAGAAAAACAAAAAACATGATTATGTACTTATTCTAATTAAATTTATTACTCAATATGTTTGGTTGTTCGAATGAGAACAATGCGGTTGGTTCAATTAAATATTTTGACCTTTATTGCGGGATTTTGTTGGTTTTTTATTAAATTTTTATTGGCTGCTGCGCATAATTAATTAGAAATTTTAATTTGTTTTTTTTTTTATTTCAATTATTACTGATTACATGGACATATATTTTAAAATCATCGCCCCCATTTTTATAGTGCGGACATCAAGAGCTCAATTAATTTTTGTATACATATATTGTGTAATCAAACAATGACTTTAAATTTCAGTTACAAAATTTTTATAGATCAGTGTGGTTTACAGCTATGTTTATGAACAAAGAATGAGACATCATTTGAAAATTTGGATCTTATCGCGGCAACAATCGTTATATACTCCTGCCTCAAAGATGACTGAACGAATCATTCTGGATGAGCGGAACCTTAGACGATTTCATCCGCCAGATTTCCAATAAGTTGTGAGATATTTTATTTGACATTTACCCGAAAGTTTCCAAAAAAAGCACAGGATGGTTGTTAAATGTGTTATATTGGGAGAAGCAAAGGTCAGTTGACTTAAGCTTTTAAGAAGCCTCTTATTATATCGCATTGAACCTTTACCTTAAAAATTTCTATAAATTGTATAAAGTAAATTTGTAAATTTAAAGAGTTTTGAAATCAAAAACCCACTCGACTTGTGCTATTAACCACCATAGTCCCTGAACCTAATAAGCACAAGAACTCATTAACCTAACTTCAAAAAAGCCTTTAACTCCATAACGTGCTACTTTTCAATTGTTTAAAACTTATGCGAGTTTCGCAATGGTTCGCTGTGAAAAGTAGAGGCTATTTACCTTGATGATTCACTATTTTCATGGTATCTCTTTCCTTTACAACGATTTTTTAATTTTCATAAACGGTTTACTAATTGAAACTTTTATTATTCATTTACCTACGTGGGAGCTCAACTGGATCCAAACTACTGGTGAATAATCTAAATATACACAAATTATGTTTTTAAGACGGTGATAAATTAAACATTTTGAGGTGTACGTCCTTAAACATCCGATTAAGAAACAAAGGTGTCGTGGAATATTGGAATTCAAAAAGCTACAGATGATGCACTCTGAATGGAGAATCCTCCGAGGAAGGTGATGACCGTCTCAGCAGTAAAGATCATCATCCAAGAACAACTGTAGAGCCACTACAAAACAAATTAATCTCAAGAATAGGAAGATCGGGCTATGAAAAAATAGAATGAGTTACTGTCTTAAAATTAAAATTTCCATGATAAAACTGTTCTAAATGTGTCTAAACTGTTCTTACCAGAACAGTCATGAAGTTTCGAAAAGTTTTGATTTGAGTATATAAGGAGCAAACGAATTCGAATTAGAACATTGGTATTTGGTAAGCGATAAAGTGAAGATTAAAAAGTGAATTAAAAAGGTGGTTTAAAAAATGTGTTAGTGAGATTTAAAAATTATAAGTGAACAGTAGAATTGTGCAAAAATTATAATAAGTGATTTTGTGAATTTTTGTGTTTTTTTATTCACAATCCAGTGATACGAACCTTGATTGACGAGACAAAAACGTAACAATATTGTGATTGCCATGTATGTAATATACAGTTTTCGAATCTGTTAATACGTCAAAAAATTGTGCCCACCGAGTTTGATAATTTAAACAAACTTTTAAATCTAAACTTGAGGAGCTACTTCAGCTTATATTTGCCAAACCGCATACAAACTTTAGAAATATGTGTGTCTGTCTTCCTTATACGTATTTATGTTAATTACCCTACAGTGTGTAAAAGTTACATTAATTCAAGTATGCACATAGTTTTTTTTTGAAGTATTAATAAATATTGTACATCTACTTATCTAATTATTTATTATACGCAAAATACAAAAGTAAATGTAAATACACAAAACCTATAAGTAAGTAGTTAACTTATAAGTATTAAGATGAAATATGTAAATTATAAATCACACAAGATGTAAGATTACAAGAAGTTTTTTATCTGTATACAGTAGAATTCTTTGTATCTGCGTGCGCAATATTCATCATGATTTGTAAGAATTAATTTTAATTTTTTTGTTTATAAAAATTGTCGGAAACTAAGAATTTAATCTACACATTCTGTGAGATACATTACGTACAAAGATAGAAAAATTAGGTTTTAAAATTGTTTTCTGCGACGCAAAATATGTTTAAGGTTGTATTTTAACAGTTGATCGATTTGTCGGCCGTTCATAAAAAGAAATAACAGAACAAATTGGGAAATCAGCAAATCAATACCCAATCAACGAATGTTAATGTTCCAAAATACTGTTAACTTAGGAGCATAAAAAGAAAGAATAATAAGCGGAACAAACGACAAACCAGCTGAAATCTACAACAAGGGAACGATGTGAAAAAATGTGAAAACTGCCCAGTGCCAAAATCAAAATCCGTAATACGCAAGACAACATGCGCCAGGTACAACAATAAATACGTCGGAAAGATAGATAGCAACCAGAGCTTAAACTTAGGCCCATTCTAAAACTACACACGACGCAAAATTGTTAATTGAGATCACACAACTTCATAATTATTAAGTCCAAAAACCCCATAAATATTTTTTTCGATATTATAACTCTCAAAACTTAAGTATCTCGATATTTTATTGCAAATATATTATTTTGAATTATCATAATTTATAAGAACATACTCATAAATATCGAAGCAAACAAGTTCAGTCACCTTTTTTTAGCCATAAAAATATTCAAACACAATTTATTGACTCCCCAAAGTGACGATAAAAATCTATAATGACCTGCAAAAATTATGAATTAGAGAAAGAGATTAAAAATTACATTTGCGTTTCATATATCCAATCGTAATTTTTTAATTAATAAAACTTTGTTTACATAAATTTATTTCGCAACATTTTTTTTCCTTCTTTTAAATCACCATAATTATGCATACCAAAATTCCGCTAATTCAAAATAGCCAAAAAAGAAAAAAAACAAACGTAAGAATAACGCAAACCAAACAAACAAATCAAATCAAATCAAAAATAAAAAAAATAAACAAAACAAAGTTAATAAAAATTAATAAATAAAAACAAATAATTTTTTGTTTTGTTTTTGTTCTTAAGACTCAGTTTGAGCTTTTATGTTTTCATATGTCGTTTCGTTGTTGCTGTTATTGTTGTTGTTTATTATGATTTGAGTCATTTATAAAATTGACTATAAAAAATGAAAAAAAAAAACTTTAAGTTAAATCGAAAAAGAAACAACAACAAAAATTCTTGTAGAAAAGACCACACACGTTGAATATTTTTCTTTAATGATACTGTTGTTGGTTTTGATGGGTTTTAAGAGATCATGATCAGTTTTGTAACGTTTTGTGTTTTGTTGATTTTTGTTGTTGTTTTTTGTTTCGTTTCTAATTCTTGTAGTTATACGTGTATGTCTCTTAATAATGTATATTATAGGATCCCCAGTCTCCACATACAATTAAATGGGTACAAGTGGTGTGATACTTTATGGTGTCTATGGTTTTAGAAATACATATAATATAAATTACATAATTAGTGATTTTATTACTCAATTTTTAAAATAATTTTGTTCTGGGTCGTATCTTTCTTAAGGCAAGGAAACTGATTTTTGATTAAAACGATTTAGATTTTCTTGCACTGATCAGTGATATTTTAAAATTATTATAAATAAGAATAGGCGTACATATCGATTCTTGTACATATGCATACTAGCCTTGATTTGTTAATCAATCCGATCGGGAATATGAATCTCACTACATATTGAACAAGATTTCGCAACAAATTATAGACACATTTATTTTTGATCCCGGGTTGTCTTCACGGTGCTCAAAGTGATAAATGTTATCAAATCAGAAAGCATACCATATCTCACTCAATTGTCTTCAAGAAGTAGTTTTTCCATCTACTGGATGAAAAACTAGAAATTCTTGCTGACATTTTCTGCTTTAGTTAAATAGATTGACATATCGATGGTTCAAAGGTAAAAGTCACTAACTGCATTTTCGTCGAAAATGATATAAGTACATGTATGACGTTATAATTTACTAATCTTTAGTCTTGTAAAATTATTTTTCAATATTTCCTTCATTATACTTATATATAATGAAGAAAATATAGAAAATAATTTTACAAGACTAAAGTTTAGTAAATTATAAAGTCATACATGTACTTATATTATTTTCGACGAAAATGCAGTTAGTGACTTTTACCTTTGAACCATCGATATTGTAAAACCTGATAAATGTTTTGTATAATTGTTTGCTCAAAATCAGACAAATGGGAGGTAGAAGTGTATTATGCCATCTAGCAGAAGTGATAAGAACTAAAATTTACAAATACAAATATTCATTAATCAACAAAATATGGTACTTCGAGAGCAGGACCTAGCGATATAAGCAGCGAATCAATTAAACATCTAACCATTTAACATATTTGTGTGCCTTCTGCTAATATATAAAGGGCTGAAGCCTCACAAAGTGATTAGATCTTCGGTCGTTAAAATTAGCTCCACTCCCAAATTAATCCCTAACTGAATATTTCAACTCAGTCCCCCCAGCTCAACCTCCAACTTGATTTACATCTCAAACTCCAACTCAATCGCAACGAAAACACCAAATCAACCGATAAACCTAACGTTCAATTCTATTACCAATTTAACCCCAAATCTACTTTCAAATCAACCCTTAACTCAACCCCAAACTCGATGACTAACTCATTCCACAAAACAAATTTCAAATAATTCGCCAACCGAAAAACTCATTTAACTCCAACGGAAGCTAACTCGACCCCAACTCAACTTCAACTTAACTTAGCTTGCACCAAATTTCAATTTTCTCCTCAATCCCATACCCAACGACCAACTCAAACCCGCAATCATCTCTGGTCGAATGTCGAAAGTTATAAGTGTGCCTCAACTCGAATCAACTCAATCTAACGTACCGCTAAACCCTCAGTTCGTCCCCAAATTAAACCCCAATCGAACCCCCCACAAAAATTAAACTCAACTTCAACTCAAACCCTTTTCAACCCTAACTCGACATCAAGCCAACCCAAATAAATCCGCAACTGCTTACCTCGCTAAACCTCAACTCCCAACTCAACTTCAAACTCAAACCCAAACTCAATCCCTAAACCAACACCGTCCGAAAACTATATGTCTTTATGAACTCAACTCAATCCTAACTCAACATTCAACTTGACCTCAACTCAACCCTCAACTCAACTCAAAACTCAACGTTCAATTTTTTTCTTAAATCAACCCGACCCGAAAAACTACATTCGTACATAAACTTAACTCAAAACAACTCAACCCTCAACACAGCTCCAAACAAATTTTCATATTAACAGCTGACTCACCTCAATCCCAACTCAACTACAACTCAGCCTTACCTCGGCATGCTAACCAGCCCTTAAATTAACCCCACATAACCAATTGAACTACCAAATCACCATAGTCTTAAAAGCAACATGTGTGTTATCATATCTGTTGATTCAACATTGAATCATGTTGAATCATGATTAGTAATAAGTGTTGTTTTTTGAAGTGGAAGTGGTTCCTCAAAGATGAAATGCTTTTTGATCTTTCGCGATGCAGATGCCAATTTTAAGTCAACGTTGCATCTGGACATTAAAAACGGTGTATTAAAATAATTCCATAACAGTAAGGTTCAGAATTCAAGTAAAAGTTAGCATTTTAAGTCAGATTAGGATTAATTCCATAATCCATAATGAAACATACCGTAATGAAACATGCCGTAATGAACGGATCAACTCTTGACCATATGCTTTGCATTGAAGGGCTGTGATGCAGGTCGGAACTTTATTCCGTTTTGAGCATTGTGTGCTTTGTCTCTCACCAGAGTGTTTATGGAGAATTTAACTTTTCAATTGTAGTGGAAAGGCAACCGGTAGAAAATTGAAATTTCCACAATCGAATGGCAAAAATAATCAGTTAATTTCTGTCAAGTATTTGCTTTAACTAAACACTTAAGAAATGAATATTGTAGGATGACGTAAAGAAAGAAGCCATTAAACAATTTTTTGTGCCGCTGGCGCTACATCGCATAGAGGGATTTGGCCGATTCATTATGAAGTTTCGTAATCGATATTTTTGACGGATAATAAATGATCCTACATTAACCAGCCGTAATTTTTTTAGCACCAGACAGGAATCGAACCCGAGGCCTCCGGAGCTTAAAGCAAGCATGCTAACCACTGTGCCACCGGGGCGGCAAACAATTGCATTTATTTAATAAAATTAATTTGAGATATGCGGTCAATTTTCCAATGAAAAGTAAAAGTATTTGGATTCTGCCAAAAATGAGCAAACATTTTGTTGGTCCAAGACCAATTTTGCCGACGTTTTGAAGGTATCTGTGTTCAAAAAAGCAATAACAAAAAAATACCCATTTGACATTTGTCCGGATGTATTATTAAACCACCGTATCTGGAGAACGTTAGGGCAGAGAGTTGGCCAGCTTTTTGATACACGTTGGACGATTTTTTATTATACGGGTTAGAGGATTGAGTTGGGGTTGAGGAGACGCTTGCATTGAGGTTCGATTCGAGGGTTGGTTTGGGGAAAAGATAAAGATTGAGTTGGGGTAGCGTTAGGGGGCAAATAGCAGTTCAGTTGAGAATTTATGTTGGGGGATCATTAGAGGGGTCGAGTGAAGGGTTTTTGTAGATTAAATTCAGTTGAGTTCATGTAGTTGTACGCTTGTAGTTTTTAGAATCGAGTTGGTGAGTTGAGTATAGAGAGTTGAGATTTACTCAGTTGAAGTTAACTTCAACACAAAAAGAGACAGCGCCATCCTCCGTCATATTTTAGAAGTTTGACGTTGGTGATAAGTGTCAAAATTGTTTCTCAACGCAACCTCACTTTGTAGCTAGAATTCATTAAGTAAACACGCATTCTAAGCGTCTCTCCATTTAATGTGTTTTAAAATTTTTCGAAAAGTTTCTTGACCAATTTTGTTTGTAATACTTTCGATCAGTTTTTGAAGCGAATTGCAAAGGTAAATATATACAAATGAATCGTTAGTCAATGAATTTTCGACACACTTTAATTATTGCATGAACATACAATGTGCTAATAACTATGCGGACAAGTTGAATATATATTCAATTTACGGAGTTGTGAGACAGCGCCATCTTCCGTCAAATCCCAAGTTCATAGGACTCTGAGGAAGACTTCTGCGTCATCTGCAAAGGTACAATGCCGAAAAAGTTGACCAAAAACAACTCCATTCATTGCAATGTATGCGATCGAGCTGTGCACTTAAAGTGTGCCAATTTACAAGCTGGATATTATATATGCGTTCACTGCGAATCGGGTTGATTGTATTGCATTTTCATAAGATTTTTTAATAATATTAATCCTAAGGGACGATGATAATTGACAGGCAATAGATGGCACTGTTCAACAAAATTATGAGAACTGACTGGCTCTAACAAAACTAACCTTAATTAATGCTATAAGAATCTATTTTCAAGAGTGTACGCGTTTGAAGATTTGTAGTTGAAGCATACAACTTCAAGTGCAATAACAAGTATGAACTTGAAATGTGCACATTAAGCAACTTGGAAATAAAAATACATCCATCGTGCTGACGACGAACTAAGAGGCGCAACTTTCAAAGATTTACATCTTTCAATATATCTAGGTAGATTCCTAATAGTTTCCCACTATACGGTAATCGGTTGTCAAACCCACCTCTTTTCGTTGCATTGGTTTTTTCCTTGATAAACAAAATAGATAAACAAAAACACTAGGACCATTAAACTCTTTCTTATGGTAGGTTTTAGGAATCCTAAAATAGAGTTAAATTTGGCACAGATCAAATCGTAATGACGATTAAATGATAAGGTAGGTGCACACCTCCAAAATCCTTTATTTCATTAACACGTATCAAAATATTATTCGCAATATTGTAATTATAAATAAGATGCTATGTTGAACGTGTAAAAGTCATCGTTTTGCACTTTATACATTTAAATATAACAAACTGTTCTTACACCAACTGTTATGTAATATTATCACATAACACAATTCCCTTCTTGGGTGACTTAAGGTATTCTAGAAAAATAGGACGATTTATCACAAAATTATATTAGGTTAAAAATTAGATGTGTAGGCCCTCATGCTGATCTTGAGCTTCGTAAATTTCGTCTTGAGATGTAGCTGGCCCAGCGCTGACATTCGAATTAATTATTTTCTTATAAAACTGAAGATCCTCCATTTCGCTCCAGTTTTCTCCAAAATGCTTCTGCAATTAGTTGCTAACGTCAGTTAATTTTGCCTCGGGCAATTTAATACCGGGATCTACTACTGCTGGGTTCATTTGCGAAAGGTACTTTCCTCGTTTAACTACTGATTTGGAAGATCCAATATCCGATTTGTAGGTTATTTCACCTCGAACTAGTATTTTATTATTAGTTTTATTTGGCAACTAGTCTTATGCGACTCTTATTATTCAGCTTGAAATTGCAGAGCCGATGATGAATAGCAGGTGCTATTTGAATCGAACCTTTGCCAAAAAAAATGTCGGTCCAATTGTACAAAAACACATTTTGCTTAGATAAGGAAGATTTCGATGTGCCTACTACCACTCCTAAATTGTAAAAATAAATTTGCCGACTGTAATATGCAGCCTGGTCGGCAACCTTAGGGAGTAGAATGTTTTTTTGGTAATCGAATGAAATTGTTATTAAATCACCCGATTCCTCTTTTAATAGGTCGAAAAAAGCTTTTGCACGCCGAACTTTTCACCATCCAACTTTGTTTTTTATTTGTGTCGGTCTCGAATTTTATTCGCTCCTTTAACATAATAGAAGTTGAACACAAATCCGACGATGGTGTTTGAACCCAATATTAAAGCACCTATTAAAAATATTTCGGAAATAGCACTGTTTAAAGGGTAAAAAGGGGGCCGGGCCTGACGGTATTCCTCCTTGTTTCATGGTGAGTTGCGCTGATGTCCTTGCGGCTCCATTGGCAAAGATTTTCAATCTTAGTCTTAGGTCTGGAGTTTTCCCCAAAATATGGAAAATATCATCGATTATTCCAATTTTTAAGTCTGGTTTACGTAGTGATGTTCGAAATTATCGTGGAATTTCTTTACTTTCAAGCATCCCGAAGCTCTTTGAAAGTCTAGTTAATGCCCGATTATTTTTTATAATTAAAAATGTTATAACGACAAAACAACATGGTTTCTATAAAGGTCGATCTACGGTTACAAATCTCGCAATTTTTAATAATTATGTGTCAGGGGCGCTTGAGTTAGGTTTCCAAACGGATGTATTGTATACAGATTTCAGTAAGGCATTTGATAAGGTAGATCACGATTTGTTAATTAATAAACTCTATCAATTAGATTCAAATCAAATACCGGTGCAATGGATACGATCATATTTGACTGGTAGAAAGCAGTATGTTAGAATCAACAATTCCATTTCCAGATCGTTTTTAGCATCCTCTGGAGTACCCCAAGGTAGTCATCTGGGACCACTCCTTTTTAATATTTTTGTGAATGACGTGATTGGTTGCCTGTCTAACTCAGAAGTTCTTTTGTACGCAGACGATTTAAAAATCTATAAAACCATTAGGGGCATTTCTGATGCATTATCATTTCAAATTGATATCAATAATTTCGTTGAATGGTGTAGTACAAACTCGTTATGTCTTAACATTTCCAAATGTAAAACTATGACATTTAGTAGAGGTCGGAATATTGTCTTAACCGATTATTTAATCGACGGAGCACTGATCGAACGAGTTTCTGTAATTCGAGACTTAGGTGTTCTTTACACACCTAACTTGTCTTTTAATTTTCATATTGACAGCGTCATTGCAAAGGCTAACAGTATGTTAGGCTTTTTGAAAAGACAATGCCGGGAATTTAGAGATCCATACACATTGCGCACTTTATATATGGCATTTGTTAGATCCCATTTGGAGTACGCTGCTGTTATTTGGTCGCCCTTTTATCATAACTATTCAGATAGGATCGAAAGCATTCAAAAGCGTTTTCTTAAATATGCGCTTCGCTTCTTGCCTCGTGACGGCCGTGGCCCGGATTATATTTTGCCACCTTACAAAGGGAGATGCCAGTTATTAGCTCTGGAACCGCTTAGTGCTCGTAGGGACGCGGCGATTGCTATGTTTGCGCGTGACATGATTCTGGGACACATTGACTGCTCTGAGCTTTTAGAGCTATATTCGTTTTATGTACCGTCTCATAATTTGAGAAGACGTGCATTTTTGCAGTTACCTAATAGAAATACAAATTACGGGAAGAATGAATTGATCTACAAATCGACACTTCTGTTGAACTCGGTTGAAAATTTGTTCGATTTTGACATATCGAGGAACGTTTTTCAGAGAAACATTCTCCATTATTTTAAATTTTAATTTTTGTTTTTTTTTCTGTTCTTTTTATAATGACTTTGATTGTATTTTATGTTGACGTGTGTCGATCAGATGTATTTTGTACTGTTGATCTAAATAAATAAATAAATAAATAAATAATATTTACCTCAAGCGATTCAGCTATAAAAATCCGATACATTTTATTTATGTTTAGCTCGTTTGGCAAATATTGCCTTCTGACAATCTTATTTCTACAGTAGTGTAGTTCTATGGTTTTACATTTTTTAATGAATTTAACTACTGCATCTTTCTTAGGTTCATTTTTGGAACCAACTCGGTCCCCTCCTCACCGTTCTTCTGAGCCCAGGTCTGTTTCTAAATGATGCTTAACGAGACTAACTACCCGATCTTTTTTTACCCCCAATATGCCACAGAATGCAACCTGGCAGACCCTAATTATATTTTTATTGGCATTTCGTGCATAATATACCAGTGACACTGCTTTTTTTAAAGATGAATTGCCACCTTTGCGAGAGGGATTTAGTGCACTAGCATATGTCAACAAAAAGGCATCCTGGGAACTTTTATTTGTGTTTCTATAAAATAATTTTGAAAAATTCATTCCATCATTGTAATTCAGCATATTGCACTGAAAAGCACTCACATTTCGTGGATGACTACATGTTAGTGCGATGGGTGGGACACAAAAATTTAAAATCAAATATACTTGCTACTTAAAGTTTTAGTCACATTAATTACCTGTTTTCTTTTTCAAGAATTCGTTTTCTTGATGAAATAGACCTTTTCCTTGATTTTGCACCGTTTAAGACTACCGTAGGATATTCAATACTTTCCATATTTATTAGTTTCGAATTAAAAAAAATTATTTAATATATTAATTTACTATTGTATATTAAAGGGCAACACTATAAAACACATCCGATCACTGTGCAATAAATGTTTTAACTGAATAAGATGTCAAAATTTAGCGCCAAAACGACTAAACCGATTTTGTTTTGTATTTTCCTTTTGTAAATAACGTATTTTGCTATTTACAGGGTGTTTAAATCATTGTAAATAACTAGTTTTGAAGGAGGTGTACATCACCAATAGCAAACAAATTCACGCAAAAAAAATCACTGAATAAATGGACTGTATTTTTTTGTTTTTTTTTTGATTTATTAAATATTTATTATTCACATTTGGTTTAATTATAGATTATTAAGTTTGTGTTGGGCTCGGTAGTGTTTTGTGTGTGATCCCATTCCGTTCTCTTCGTCAACTGCCTTATATAAAATTTTTTACAATATAATATTTTCCTTTGGTATTGGTAACATAATAAATCTTTCAACCATACCATTATGACCTCTTAAGTGAGATGAGAGAAGTTAAATGATGCTACCTAGAATAAATTCTACGACTTTGGTTGGTTTGACATTTATACAATAACAAAAAAAATTAAAAAATGTAGATGTACAATTTGTTTACAGTGGATTTGGATAATTAAATGGATTTTTAAGTGAAGAAGTTTTTGGGAAACGGTATGTTATCAGAAAACACAAAATAGCATAAACATCCTGCCCGCCTTGAAGTACTGTCTTCAATATTATCCGACTGGGAACTTAATCAATCTATGAACTGCTCTTGTAAATGTTGAGTTGTAGATTGAAGGGTGATGTTATGTTTATTCGCCAAATGACCATTTATTACAGATTTATCTATTGCTGTATCAACTTCCGGTCCATCTGCAGTTAAATACAAATTGTTATTTAAGGGATTTGACTTATGGTAATCTTCGTCATGCAGTAATGTATGGTGTTGTTGGTCGCATATTCTACATGTTGTTTTCGATCTACACATATCCTTCATATGAGACCGACTCAAGCAATTGAAACACGCTCCTTTAGTCTTCAAAAATTGGAATTTCAAATCACGGCTAAGGTTTCGGAAGTCACTGCACTGATATATTGAATGATCGCCATCACATCGTAAACAATTGCTCGTACTCATCATGTTGTTACATCTTACATGCTGTCGATGATTACTAGGCTGGAAATTAGTAGATATCTTGGCTTCGGCTTGACACGTTTCAATGGCGTCGCTTTGTTCATTTAAGAATTTCAAAAATTCTTCCACTGTCGGAAAATTCTCGTCAACTGAGCTAGTCGCCCATCTATGTCGCAAATCGTTGGGTAGCTTTGGCAATAGCAAATGAATTATCCACGGGTCACGAGATTCCGCCCCTTTGCCCAACGCCTTAAGTCCTCTTAGCACCTCGTCTATCTTATCACACAACCGCCTTAACGATCCATCTTTTCCTGAGGTGGCTGTTTGCTGCAGGCACGATTGTATTAATTCGGCAACGATATGGCGTTTCTTATCATAACGCTCGACAACTTTTTCCCACGCAAGTGCATAGTTTGCATCAGTAAGTTTCATATGTTTTATTAGCTCAGCCGCATCATCGATTAATACACCTTTCAAATAGTGAAATTTGTGTGCCACCAAAAGGTTATCGTTGTTGTGCACCGACGCTTCAAACAGATCTCTAAATGAGGGAAAGTCCAGATAGCTTCCACCGAATTTTGGTATGGTTATGCGCGGCAATCGTAATTCTTGTGTTCCATTGAGAGATCTATCGATAGTGACATCTAATTTGTGTTCCGCAATACGCCCGACTGCAGCGATAACTTGAGTCTCGACTTCCTTTGATACTAAATTCCTCGACGCAGCTTCCTTTTTCAACTTCACCTTCAACTCCAAATAAGTTTCCTCGAACCGCTCCAAAATCGACTGCACGTTGTAATTAGTCAACGTGTCTTCGTATTCATTAAATTGCACGTAGTACTTTTCAATCAGTTCCAGTCTCACGCTGATCTCCTCTAACGTTGTAACTTCCGTTATTCCATCCAAATACCGTTCCACTCGTCGCAACCCGTCGAAACAACCTTGTCGTCGTCTTTCCAAACCCGCAATAATTTGGGCTTCCGTAGGCATCGTATTTCTTCCAATTAACTCGCACAATCTCGTTCAATCACACACAAACACTTACGTTTTCGACAATAAACTGATTGATATTTAACAATAAATATCCGCGTGGTTTTTTTTATACAAATGGCGGACGAATAATTCGCGTTAGTAATGGACGCAGTAAATTTCTTGACGGCTCGAATATATCCGGCTCGAAGGACCTTTTGTACATCACCAATAGCAAACAAATTCACGCAAAAAAAATCACTGAATAAATGGACTGTATTTTTTTGTTTTTTTTTTGATTTATTAAATATTTATTATTCACATTTGGTTTAATTATAGATTATTAAGTTTGTGTTGGGCTCGGTAGTGTTTTGTGTGTGATCCCATTCCGTTCTCTTCGTCAACTGCCTTATATAAAATTTTTTACAATATAATATTTTCCTTTGGTATTGGTAACATAATAAATCTTTCAACCATACCATTATGACCTCTTAAGTGAGATGAGAGAAGTTAAATGATGCTACCTAGAATAAATTCTACGACTTTGGTTGGTTTGACATTTATACAATAACAAAAAAAATTAAAAAATGTAGATGTACAATTTGTTTACAGTGGATTTGGATAATTAAATGGATTTTTAAGTGAAGAAGTTTTTGGGAAACGGTATGTTATCAGAAAACACAAAATAGCATAAACAGGAGGTTTGAGTTTTTACTCCAGTTTTTGATACCGAAAACCTTAGAAAAATAAACGAATTTGCTAAATAATTTTTATTTATTATGGTAGCCCTTGGCAATACGATTCTAACGACATACGGCATGAAAAAACTTGGAAAAATGTAAATAACGCACTTTGCATTTATAGGTGTCACAGGTCTTGTATGTAAAATGGCGTATATGGTTGACATTCAAGGCCTACACAATAGAGAACACAGAAACCAATTAGAATGTCAATCTTTTGATTTTTATTGATCATATTTCGTTGTCAGAGAAAGTTTAGAATTTTTCTTTGTCTGGATCTATTCTGATGGCGCATAATTCGGGAACTGGTACAACAACGAATGTAGAGATTTTCCGAATTTTCATGTTGCTACAAAAATTGCCTACATGCGAAGTTGTGATAAGGTTTTAGCTATTCGTGAAACATTTCTACATTTGAAACAGTGAGGCATTTCCATGTGTTCCATGTGCATCAGCACAACCATGTGTCGGGTTCTTCCAACTTTCTTGAGAAAAACCTATGAAACCGGCCATCAATATCGCCTATATCCGAGTTGTCATAAGGTCTTTCCTAATCAAGAATATTTAACTTTTAAAAAATGTGGGGCATAAGAGTATTTAGAACAACCATTATTGACATAATATCATTATTATTCGTATAAGTGATTCATAGTACAATAGGGATCAAAAGTATTTATTTTCATTTTTTGTTGATATTTTTAAAATGTGTCCAGATAGGATCACTTTATGCCAATAATGAAATTGTATGTTGTGAATTAATATATATCCATAGATCTTTAATCATGAATTCTAACTCATGTTTACTTTTAGTTTTTAGTTATGCTAATAAACATAATGATAGCGTTTTTCTTAAATATTTAGCTAAATATATTCAGCGGTTTATAGCCATGCTGTAAATCAAGGAACACCATAAACCCATTAAAGTAATGTAATATAGATGCCGTTGAAGGAGACGTTTTTAAATCGGCCGGTATAAATTCTGATACGAAAAAGTTTTTGTTGTAAATATGATCTATTGTGAAAGTCTTAGAGATATGACGTTCCTGATAAATGACCGATGATAAATTAATAACTAACGTCTACTGCACCTTTTAATATTCATCCGTGGTATCCTAATCGATGTGTAACAGTAGAATACATTTTTCGGCGGCGCCGTGCCAGTCGCAAGCCTATAGCATTTCTGCCAAAATTCGAAATGCTCGATTTAACTCTGCAACCCATCATATTAACTGAACATCAAGAGATTTCTCCAAAGTTTTGTGAAGCGGTGGAGGACAGTTTAGTGAAAGTAAGTTGCCTCATGAAGCATTCAAAATGGCACATAGAGGGCAGGTACAGTAGGTTAAAATTCCGAAATATCGATCAATCGTTGCACAACAATTTTTCTAATTTAAAACCAAAAATGATTATTGCCCGAGGTTATCCTGAATTATGCAAAAAATATCAAAAATCACCCAACTGGATAAATTGTTAAGCTATAAGCTAATTAAACAAACAAACGAATAAATAAATTCATTAATGTAATCAAATAAGACAAATCGTATAAAACAACATTCAGTAAAAAACCAAACTTAACACCTTTTTAATAACAATAACTGATTATTAATAATCTGAGTTTGTCGCAAATATTTCAATGCAAACACACACACATACACACAGTAGAAAATATCAACAATAAATTAATTGACGATTTCTTGGAGTGTTTATTTATTTATTAATAATACAAAAATTATAAACAAAAAACAATTTTTCTGTTTGTAATTTATCAGGTTATATTACACAAGCGCAACCACATTTTCAAATTAACAACAATTGATAAATTGTTATATTATTTTAGATATCAATTATAACAAATTACAGATTACCGAACAATTACAGGAAATTTAATTTAATTAATAATTGGCGTCCACCATTTATAAAATGGGGTAATTGTGTACATATAGTATTATGCATATTTCTCAATATTAAAATTTATTTATTTATATAAATTTTGGTATTTTAACACACCCGTAATTTTCTTTTTTGATTTATTGTTGTTTAAAACAATTTTTAATTTATTTGGTGAGAATTTTATTTACTTTTCACAAGTTTTTTTTTTGTTTATTTACACGTTTTAAAATTAAATATTGGTGAACAATTTTTTGTGTTTTTTTTTTTGGTTAATATTGAGCGATTAAAAGATCATTAGAAATTGATTAATGATTGAAACTTAAGCCGCATGTATATATGATTAATAAGACATGAATTAACAATAGATTTGTTGGTCAACACTACATTTTTATATTGACATACTAAAATAATTCTGGTGTGTGAATTAAATTAATGGTCAAACTGGCACATTATTATACGCTTTCTCCTTAATTAGGTAATGATTAATTTCACGGGGTGTGATATCTGCGTGGTAGCAAAATAGCGAAGATTTCCGTCAGAAGTCCATAACAAGTTAATATTGTTGAAAAGAATGTAAATTTTTTGTATACGTAGGAAGTGTGTCAATATTTTCAGATTATGTAAGATATTTACCACTTCCTAATAGTTAATATTTAGTCGTATAGTTTTTTGATCATATTAGTATCCTCCATCACCTCCTAAATTTATTGTACTTAGTTAAGGGTTACCCTATATAAGGGCATGGGATCAACTTCAAGCAAATCAATGGTAAGCGCTAAGCAAAATCCTAAAAAATTCTCGAAAATGTCATAACTAAGACGGTCAACTTTTGTCACTCGACATTATAGGTATAGGCAATCTCAAATAATATTCGAATAAATGAGTTATCTAGTGTAACCTCTAAAAATCTCGAAAATCTTGAATGATCTCGAAAAATACAAAAAATTTACAAAATTCTTATCCAACGTTAAATGCTCAGCGAAAACCCACAAAAATGTTCATACAAGCCGTACTATTGCGATACAAATACAAAATAAAACCTAGTATTTCTGTAAGTACATATTAGTGTCGGAATCCAATATAATCTTTACAAACTTCGATTTTAAATTGTAGCTTGCATCAAAAATAGTAGAAGTAGAAAATATCACTAACACTTCTAGAAACAATACGGATTGTATTAACATTTTTATTGGCTCAGCACAAATTTCTAAAAATTTTGAAAATATCGAATAATCTCGAAACATGTCGATAACCTTGAGAAACTCAAAAATCATATGTCGAAACCTGCAGAGCAATCTTCAATGTATAACCTCTAAAACTATCTCGAAAAATTTGAAGAAAACTCTCAAATAAACTCAAAACTAAATTCAGTACATATAATAGATCGAATTACCAAGGAATATTCTCGAAAAATCTCTAATAATCTCAATAATCACCAAAAATCTTGGAAATCAAGAAAATTATTTTTTTTGCTGGTTTAGGAGGTTACGTGAAACACCTTTTTAATTCTTTCCAAACATAAAGGTCATAAAGGTTGCTGTCAGCAAGCTAATGACTCAATAAACAGAGGTGGTAGATAAATTTCAAGCTCAAGGGAAAATTTTCACTTTTGTGTAAAACATTTATCACCATCAGTACGATAGAAGCCAAAATGCCACCAATTTCCTGAATCCCTTAATTGGTTTAGGTTTGAAAATTTTGAAGTAAAATTTAATTCGCCTCCCGAATCGAGGAATTTTCTGACTATTTACATAAAAACAACTTCTTTGCCACAAAAACACTAATACGTGTAGTTACGAGAAAATCGTAATCCGACTTCCATTTAACGAACATGGTATTTTCCAAAGCTCTTGCAAAGCGCTATAAACTGATTATTATTCCGAAGTATAGGAAGTTATTTACAGAATATAAGGCTCGACGGTGGATGCAAATGAAGCAAAGCAAACTCAAAATTGCTTATACAAAACAAACAAAATTAAGGACGAAAACAGTATATGTATTTGTCTTATCGATCGAATCCTGATGCCTGGCTACCTGGGATTCTAGTTCGCGATTTTTAAGAAAGACGCCGGTCAGAAAACCAGGAAAAGGCTCGCAGCAAAGTATCAATTTAATTTCATTCAATACATTAAATTCTAATATTTTAAAAACTAATCTACCAAATTCTCACAATAATCTTATCACCGTTCGTTCTAACAGTTTAAATTCATGTATCTAATCCTAGCAATATCATCAATGGTTCTAACAATTTCGTCGATAGTTATCATTGTTTATTTTAATTGTAGTAGAATGCGATCAAAATCAAAAATTTCTTTCTTGGAATTTTGAATTCTAATTACGACATAATAATTCTAACCGAAACATGGTTTACAGTTGATGTCAATGATACAGAGTTTTTCCCTTCGGACTTTTGCGTTTTCCGTCGTAATCGGTATAACTTTAGTACAAAACATAAAGGTGGTGGTGTGCTTATTGAAGTTCGGAAAATGTATTCTTGTGAATTGAGTTCATTGCTGTTAAACTCAAACTAGGTACATTTTACATAATAATTAGCACAGTTTACTTTCCTCTAGAACCAACCTCGATATTTTGTCAAGATTTTATTGTCAAGATCTCATGTAATTTATTGCCTTTTATCTCTAATACTAAGACTGTATTATTTTCGGCGATTTCAACTTTCCAGATCTAATTTGAATGATGGATGACAATATATTCATTCCTGCTAATACGAACGATTCATCAGCCTTAATTTGTGATTTTATAGTAAACATTTTCTCATACACTAATAATAGCTCTTTTAAACTGGAATCATGCGACGACTTTGCCGGAACTTCGAGTGTTTATTATACCCTGGTTTCATTTCAGTTTTTCTACAAAACTTCCTAATAATTTGAACTTTACTTAAAATTTTACCGTAATCGACGCCGTTCACAGCTCATTAAATGATTTTTTAGCTGAAGTGGATTGGGCTGATACTCTATTAAACATTGATGTCAACAGTTCATTAGATACCTTGTAAAGAATTATTAAAGGTTGCTGTTGAAACATTTGCTCCTAAAAAATTAACTAAAACGTCTCATACCCGGAACGTCCCATGGTTTACTAAAGAACTGAAACAACTATTGGCCAATAACTATATCCAGTTTATGTCTCTGCGCAAACAGTTTTGCTATCTCAAAGATTCCTGTATAACAATTACACAATTGATATTGAAGACGATTTGCGATGTAATCCGAAGAATTTCTGGAGATTTGGCAAATTTAAGAACCATAATACCGGCTTGCAGTTATTTTTAGAATTTCGTGGTCAAAAATCAGATAATCCCGAGACAATCTGCGGTTTTTTCGCTGAATATTTTAGCAGTCTTTTTTTAAGGATAGCTCATTCTCCCCTATATTAGATAACTCCAATAATTCAAAAATTGTTTTTTCCAGAACTTGACGTGATGATGGCTTTGATGAACATGGACGTTTCTAAGGATCCTGGACCCGATGGTTTACCAGGATCTCTATTGTAGCTGTGTTCAGTTGATTTTGCCACTTCTTTATGCCTTTTATTTAATTTAAGCCTCCCAGCCAATGCAAATTTCCTGATCTTTGGAAAATGTCAAGTATCATACCGATTCACAAAAACGGTCCCCGCAGTGATGCAACTAATTACCATGGAATTGCAATACTATCTTTCATTCCTAAAGTATTCGAGTCAATGTTTAACATTGCGATCTACTTCTACTCCGAGCAACGTTTATTTAGCAGTCTTTCAAAATAATTTAATTAACTCTGTTGGCTCGAAAGTTGAAGTCGATGTGGTTTATACCAACTTCGCTAAAGCATATTCGATAAACTTAATCACATGATTTAAGTGAATAAGCATATTAATCTTACGTCTTACAAGTCATTAAGAATATCACTTAAAGCCTAGCAACTTGGCGAAATAACTCTATGGTAATGAAAAAGCGGGAATGGTCCAAGAAAAATAGAATTATACTTCAATTGAGCGATCTGCGACTGACTTGCTCTCTCTAGATGTCTGGCAAGGCAACATTGCACATTATGGCAGGCGTCACACGCTTCTTTATTTATTAGCAGTTGACTTAACCCTACGAAATAAGCACAGTAGATCATAACAACAGAGTCATGCATTCGGCGCCTGGGAATTCGAAATGAGAAGCACGTACCACTAGAAGAACGTTTCATTTTTTACCAAGATTACGTCAAATATTCAGAGATATTATGGTATCAACCGAAATCTAGATGCTTGGAGAACATTATACCTGAAATCGATATTCTCATCAGGATGAACCATTTCTTTGATATATTAATCGATGGCCAGATTATACCAAGTGAAAATATGCTGCTCTTTCAAAACACAATTTTTGATTGGGTTGCGATAAGAAACCTTCGTGGTAACAATACATACGAAGACAACTTTTTAAGTGAATGTTCAGCTAATAAATCGTCGGATATGTTTGATATCGATTGAACCTTAGGGAGATTTTAGGATGGAATGGAAGTAGTTTTGGGGCATATCTTCCTCACCCTGAAGTGTTGAGCAACCGAGTACAACCACTAAACTCCGAGTGCTCTTCGATGCACCATCGAAAACAACTTTTGATGTTCCATTAAATGATTGTATCGACGTGGGTTCGACAATACAAAATCCATTGACAGAAATTCTTCAACGGATAAAAATGTTCAACATATAGTTTGGGAAACCACTCTTCTGAACCAATTTGATACTACAAGCTGCTTAGTGTAACATAACGAAATCGTCAAACGAATTGGACGAATACTCAATCGAATTACAACCATGAAAGCAAAACGTTCAACGCATAGCGTAAAAATTTTCCAAACGCTGTCTCAAGTAAGGATAAGATCGGAATGGGTGATATTGTCATTATTAAAGAGGATGAACTCTCTCCAACTCATTGGAACCTAATGGAAACTCATTCAACTGGACATCCAGACAAAGACAATGTTGTACGTGTCGTAACAATAAAAACTAAATCCATAATATTAAAGCGGCCAAACAACAAATTGTGCATCCTTCCTGTCAAATCAGACGATTCTAGATCTGCGGCATGTCTAGAGATGAAGCCTGAAACATCCTGATCATAAATGTATGTACTTACCTGTAAAAATCTGAAAGACAAAAAATTTTGTAAATTAGTCTTGGTACATTGTAGCTTTAAGTTTATTTTGAATTCATTTCTCCAATCCAATGCATGCCAAAAACTATAAAGGGTTGAAACCTCATAAGGTGATCAGAACTTTGGTGATGAAAATTAACTTAACTCCATCTCAATCGTAATAAAATCCCCAAAGCAATCACCAAATCAATCGCTAACCCATCACTCAGCTCCAACCACAAATCAACTTTCAAACCAACACCGAACTTATCCCCAAACTCACCCACTAAATACCACTCAACTAATTCCCCAACTAAGCACCTCACTCAACCTCAACGCAAGCTTACTCAACCCCAACTCAACTTTAACTTAATTTAGCTTGAACCAAACTCCAACCCAACCCAAAACTCAACCCCAACTTCACCTGCAACCCTAAATCTACTCGGTTCGAAAACTATATGCGAATAAATCCCCAACTGAACCGTATCGCTTAACATTTAATCAACCACCTTACTCAATAACAATTCAACCCTCAACGCAAATCTCAGCTAAACGCCCAACGCAATACCCAAATCAACACGGTCCTATAAAGGTTTGGGAACCGATAGTCATTGGAGTACAACTGGCACACACCGAACTACCAAATAAATCCTGGAAATCTAGTGCTTCTCCATAATCAACGCCTACCGCCTTCAGAATAACCACTAGCATGCATGTACGATGAGCACCTTGGAAAAGATAACGTAATTCGGGTTATTCCCGTCAAACTTCTAAATGGCAAGCACATGAAACGACCGATAACTAAAATTAGTCTTCGCTCAAGTTTGACTCTAATGAGTGAAATCTGAAATTTTTAAAACAATCAACCTGAAAATAATTCACTAACAGGAAACCAAAGAGCGAAACCGCGGAATTAGTAATTACGCTAGTAATTAGTTGAGTTGCTTTTAAGGCATTTTTCACAGGACGACTATATACATATACATAACCATGTGATAACGGTTGAATATACAACAAAAAGTATTTTTTTTTTTTTTTTTTTTTTCGCTGGCGCTACATCCCATGGAGGGATTTGGCCGCTTCATATTGAAGTTTCGTAATCATTATTTTTAATGGATAATGAGTGATTAATTCATTGATCCTACATTAACCAGCCGTGATTTTTTCATCACCCGCCGGGAATCGAACCCGGGACCTCCGGGGCTTAAAGCAAGCATGCTAACAACTGTGCCACCGGGGCGGCTAAAATAAAAAGTATTACTTCGGTGTAAAAAGACCAAAGTATTGAAAACCTGTCAAAAATGACGAAAAATTTAGGTGGTCCGAAACCACTATTCAGACGTTATGAAAGTTCCTGAGTCTGAAAAAGCAAAAAAAAAAAAACTCCGTCCGTCTGTCGAGAATGGCATGTCCAATTTGAAATTTTTGTTGCCAGTCTGTTTCCAAGGTCAAGGCGGAGACTTGAAAAGCTTTTGGAGACTGTACGTCAAGGGGGCGGGATATCTGCCATATACGAATTGACCCAAAACACCTGGTTATATAAATGTTTATGATTTTTGTATATGTATATGCTGGTTTGATTATTAAATTGTGCATTGAATTTGGAGTTGATGTGAAGGTTAAGTTAGGGGCCAATTTGTGGGTTGAGTTGAATTTGAGTTGGGGCTGGATTAGGATGTAGTGAGCAGTTAACCAATTTTATATATGTTAATTTGAGGATTGAGTTTGGCGTAGAGTTTACGGTTGAGTTGAGGGTTGAGTTGAGTTCCATTTGCGGGTTGCATTAGGGCTGAGTTGATGATGGAACTTGCCTATTTCTCAATCGATTATTATGTAATTTGATATGTGCGTTGGAATTGGGATAATAAAATTATTTTTGGAAGAAGTTCTGGAATATAGCTAATAGAGGTGAAATTAGTAAAAGATGGCAACAGAGATTCTAAAATAATTTTCTGATAAAATTCTGGAATATGGCAAAATATGAAGGAACTTTCCTATTTCTTAACCGATTTGAAGGAAATTCGACAAATTGGTTGGAAACTGCATTCTTAAATGATTTTAAGATTAAATTCTGGAATATGGGCAATTAGCATATACCTTAGGTATTTTTAACTGATTATGATGAATTTTTACGTTTCCAATTAATAGAAGGAAATGTGACACAAATTATTTTTGGATGAGGTTGTGAGGAATATGTCAATATGGCTATTAAATTGCTGTCGTCTTAGTCGAGATAGTCTTCGAAATAATATTCACGCCTTTTTCACTTTTCTCTCCAATCGCCGGCTTTAAACTTTTAGGGGTGTTTCCTGAGTATATACTGTCAGAGCTGTATGTTTGGCCATGATTAAAACAATGAAGTGTGCGGCAGACACGCGCTGAAGTAAAGTCTCGGAATTAGCAGTATTACTAATTGGCCATTGAAAAACCTGTATATTTCAAGATATTTAAACAAATCCACATGCCTTGACCAATTTAAACCAAACTTTACGCCAATATTGTTTTTGGAGGTTGAGCTGAAGACTGACGTAAGAGATTTAGTTTGGGATTGATTTGGGAGTAGACTTTATATTTTTATTTTCACAAAAAAAACTCATAATTGTACCATTATAGACTAACCCCGAAACCTGACCTCGTTCTGGTAAAATGCAATTTAATGAAAATAACTACATTTTTTGATTGGCACTAATAAAGACGAATTTCACTTAATTAGCCAAGACCCAAAGCCAAAAAAAAAAAAAAACAACAGAAATGTGTATGTTACGCGCCAACCTAATTAGTATCGCAGTGATAATTTAATAATTGTCGAAAACCGAGAGATCAAACAAAATATCTCTAATTGAAAATTACCCATATGTCATGTTGTTGTTTTGTGTACGTTACCAAATAGTTAAAAATGACAAACAAACAAAAAAACTAAAAATAGTCCTTCTCTCGCTCGCCTCGTACACTTGGCTATATAAATGGGAATAATTAATAACATGTCAAACACAGACACAACTTACGATAATTTTATTTTGTCATATTGATGAATTTATTTTCAACTCATAATTAACTTTGGTGTGTCTCTGGGTGCGTATTTTCGAATAGGTCAATTTAGTGTACACACAGCTACACACTATATTGATGGATCTTTTTGATGTATGTCATCCGTTTCGGTATATAATTGTTTTGTTGCGCTATTTTTAAATTTTTTTCTAAAAGTCGACGATTAGACAAAATATTTGTGTATAATGGAAACGAAAACAAAAAGGCACCCACACGCAACATCTCCATAAATATTACTAATTGGCTGTTAGAGAATTAATATCTCACTTATTTAGTGTATTTAGAAGATATTTGCGTTTTTGCGCGGTTAAAAATTATAAATTTAGCATTTCAGTGTATATGACCTCATTACACATGGGACTTAAATTTAAAAAATTTGTAAATCTAAATATTCTTAATGTACTTCTTCGTCTTGATTACCATGTTCTTATAAAATTTTTGTTAGTTGCATGAGATAAATTACCAAATAAATTAAATTGATTAGTCAATTTTTCTTCCTGGGTACATGTGTGTGTGTGCACGCTGTAGAGCTATTTGGATAAGTACCTTAATCTATTCAATCTTTTCTCACTCAATCAAATTCAATTTTCTATTTTTATTTTTTAGTTTGGTGAGTCTTTGTGTGTGAGTGTGTGTTATATTAATCTTTTTGTCTATGTTTGGTGAAATAATTTTTATTTATTTGTTAAGACAATTCCAAATCTCACAAAAATAAATAAAAGAATTGTCATGTCTTTGTTGAAATATTTTTAAATTAATCATTCGTTTCAAATCATATTGAATAATCTCACCTTTTAAGGTAAAATAAAATAACAACAAAAACAAAATGCTTCCTGACAAATGTCCTCAAGAAGTTAGTTGTTTTTCTCTATGTCTCTTATTTTATTTATATACATACAATGTAGGTATAAACTATATAGGTTCGACTTAAAGAACTAAAACTATTTTAATCGGAAGCATTAGGTAATTTGTCTTGTCGACATTTCGTCGTTCATTTTTCTTATACGATTTGATTAAAATTTTTGATAACACAAACAACGCGTATTTAACTCTACATATATAATACAATATGTACAATACAATACGGGAAAAATTTAAAGGTAATAAATTGATTTTTAAGAAGTGTTGCTCGTTCGAACGTTTAAATTTGGGTAAAACTTAACTTTTATATAATCATTAAATGGTTAATTTATAATCATAATTGATTGTTTTGCGATAAAATTTATACATAAATACTTTGTATTTTAAATGAATAATTAATACTGGCACGGAGTGATTATACTATACTGTAAAAAGCGGTCGGCTTCTATTATAGGCTGATATTCAAAAATGTTTTCCACCTCAGCACTACTAGCAGCACCCACCAATTTATTCTGCGCTTGTAGCGATCTTACCATATCAGGACGTTTTAAATGTGAGTGGTTTAATTTCATTGGGTAACGATTCGAAAAGGTATGGATAACTAGAAGAGAAAAGGAATAAAAATTTGAAATTAAGAAATTAAAAAAAAAGAATCGACACTGAGGATGAACAACGAGGATTTACAACCCAACAATTTTACAAACAAGATAGATAAATGGCTGACACAAACGCTACACCAACGAAATCGTAGGTATCCACCCACCTTACCGACACATTGCTGACCAGTTTGGTGGCCGATATAACCACAAAATACGACACCTAACGCTGATTACGAGAATTTTGCCAGCACGACCACATCGTGAAAAAGACAGATATCCGACACCAGTACTTGAGTGTCTTGGGTTTGTTACCAACTGGGCTTCTAAGTTCTTTCGGATTTTGCAAATTAAAACCACTGTGTACTTGGATTTCACTTTGTTTAACCACTTAACGCATAATATTTTTATCGTTTTGGGGTAAAAAAAAACAATTTTTTTTTTGCAGAAAATGATAATTTATGTTGTTTTTAATTAGTTTATTTAAAAAAAATGTTGTTTTTAAATTTTATTTTTGTATGGTACAAAAACATGGCACAACACAGAGTCCAACGTTGCAGTCCCTGCAACAACACCTCGTTTCTTTTCTAATCTTCTTTCTATTGATGTCTTTTTCAAACAAAATACTGTTTTTTAAACAACATGCATACTGCAGCTTCTGTATGGAGCACTTTGTATACTTCAGAATCCATATGAATATATACATACAATACATACTGAGAACAAAGAATAGAATAAGGAAAATCGAGTGTAATTGAAAAAAATGTAAGGTTTTGTCTCTATTTTGCTTTCTTTCAGTTTGTTTTTTACTTTTCCGTTTTGTTTTCATTTCGTTTGCTGTTTGTTTGTTCGTGTGTTCGCTGATAGTAATTAAACTAAAATAAACAAACTAAGTGAAAAAATACCGTAACGTATAGAAATCTAAATTTCTAAAATAACTCTAATATAAAACGTGACTTAAGTGCTCCTTAATAAACTATGTCACGCATTTTTTGATCATTTTTAACTCCCCTGGCCCTTTTGTCACAAATTATCGCAAAACTTTATACCCTTCTATAAAACAACGTTAGAAATGTAGACCCTCCTTTTCGACATACTTTTATAGTCTTTAAATTTTCGGAAAATATTTATGACTTATTACAGTACAAAAATGTATTCAATTTCTAAAAACCGTTAAATAGTCACATTTTATAATCGCCCCACCTCACTCCCCCCCCCCCTCCTCATCGCCACAGATCATCACGCTACCGAACCATCCTCCCCCCATAGGCGTGTGACATAGTTTATAAGAACTGTAATATTTAAATTAACAGAATATTTTATGCCCGTGACGTACACGGAGCTACACAATTTTGATAGTAAACGCCGCCCGTGTATGTCACGGAGCTATGCGTTAAGTGGTTACACCTTTATTAACTGGAGCATTACAATTACTTTACAATTTTATTACACTTCACTTTAATACATTTGCATTTGACTATGTACTTTTAAAAAGCGTCCACTTACTATGGGGGGGAGAGGGGAAGAAAGGGCTCTTCCAATAGATTTATTCGCTGATTTACGTTTTAAATTAAATGTTTTAAACCCAACAACTGCTGGTCTCGAACATACCTCCTTAAAATTATCCCAGACTTTCATCCCAGGAAAATTTGAAATTACCTCCGACAACACAAGCGTTTTACTTGACAGAAAAATCCATCCCAGGATTTTTATTTATTATAAGATTTTGTTTTTTTGTATAGTTAAAAATAAATAAAATAAAAATACAAAGAAAAAACCTTCTGATCAGAATTATCCCTGAGTCGTAGAATTTTCGCAACGTCAATAAATGAGGGAACACATAATTATAGTTAAAAATGAATCAAAAAAAAAACTTGAAAAAAATTCTTCTGATCAGGATTATGATGGGCCGGGAAATTTGTTATATCGGTTAAGTAGAGGCTATCATTTACTACCTTTTGGCCAATTCTGAACGAGATTCGCTTGCTAGAATTTTTGCTATATCAATTAATGTGTTGCCTTCCCTTAGTTAAAAATGAATAAAAAAAACTTAAAAAAAATTGTTCTACATATAATAGTGATAAGGAATGGTAATTGGTCAGCCTGAAATTTATGATGTCTGTATAGTAGGGGCTTAACCGATATAACAAATATCCAGGCCACCATAATACTTATCAGAAGAATTTTTTTTTAAGTTTTTTTTTTATTCATTTTTAACTAAGGGAAGGCAACACATTAATTGATATATCAAAAATTCTAACAAGCGAACCGCGTTCCCTACCATCATACTCCCAAAAAAAATCCCAATAAAATACAAAACCCATTAAAAAGTAAGTCCTATTCAATTTTTTCTAATTGCAATACCGAAACAAACTGGTAATACATAATTTCTTATCATCCTATAGCACAGAAGGACATATTAAATGTTGGAAATACCCGTCACATTATGCTTTCATCTTCGCTCAGCTCATGCATTCCTCTGAATCCTGTATTGGCTTCCTCGTTTACTTTTTTTACATTCATATAGGGTCCCTCCCAAGTATTATGTAGCTTTGGTGAATTTCTATTCTTTCTTTGTGGGTTGTAGAACCACACTAAATCTTTAATTTGAACCAACTTCTTGCGCCAAATGCTCTCTAAGTCCCGGTTGAATCGCTTCACCATTCCTTTGAATTCCGGATGTAGCGAAGTCGTCCTTGGTTTCTTAACAACAAGTACTTTTCACATCGTGGATCACATTTGACTCAAAATTAAGCCCTTGATCTGAATGAAGTTCCAATAGCCCACTCCAAATTTGATGAATCAGTTGTTTACGAACTCTCAGCCCACTGAATGCGAAGTACTTGATACATACAAGGAAGTGTCGATTCCCAATAGTGTTCTTGGAAATGTCACGTGGATATCCAAAGCACCTCTTTCGATTGGAGTTTCTATATTGTATTGTTGCATCGTGCTTCGGGTTTGCCTAGTTGGGCCAGCAGAAACATTCCCTCGCTTTGGCCAAAATTTTGTTAACTCCGAACCTGTTGATCCATTATGGACTCCATTTAACACTTCTGGAATTCTGTTTTTCGGTCTACACTCTCCCAAGCTCGTTTTAGCATAAAGTTTTCTAAGGCTCAAGCTTTTACTGGAGCTTACCCCAATCTTGTTAAGGCTACTGATGCCTTCTTTTACCGCCACTATCCTGCATTTTCCTTTTTTTTGGTGCACAAGGCCTCCAGGATAAACTACTCGTATCTGGACTACCGTGCACTCTACCTTTCCTATGTTCGATGTTGAATGTGTAATTGTGTAGTCATTCTTCCCTCTGGTTTTAAATTGCATTAGCCATTTTAAAGCGGCGTTTGAATTAGAGACTGTTGTTTATAAGGTTTTTATGGAACAGTTTAAAGCGTTCTATAACGGCCAGTAATTCTAATCGGTTTACATAACAATTTCTTTCTGACCTGGATAGAATTCTGCGGAAGTAGCAAATTTTAGTTGCTGGCATCCATGTAAAAAATAAACCTTTGACATGGCCGAGGATATGCCAATATCTGTCCATAGCAAATACTTCGGGGTACTCTGACTCATCACTTTTTAAATGTTGGCACAATTTTGGAATTAATTTCTTCACCTCGCAATTATTCTTATACGCTTGTCAGCACTGGCATTGCTACAGACTGAAATATAGATAGGAATGCTTACGACGGTTTTACAGTTTGAGCTCGGAATACTCTAACGAGGTGTCTTTCTTTATTACACCTAAAGCACTTTGGTCCGATTAGTTTGGTTGCGGCCCCTGAAATTTTTTTCTTAAACGATTTTAAGAACTCCTGGATAATAGTGCGAATTTGACTCACTTTCGCAACTTCCAATTTCTTTAGTATAACATTCTTCGAGTGGCGCTTCACTCGGTGGAGTCTCCATAGCGCAACTCTAATATATTATACAGTTATTCGTAGTTCCTTTGCGATTCCAGTATACTTTGGACAGTGTCTGTTGGTTCACTCCTTAACGCAAAAATTAATCCATTTGTTAACTGCTCTCAACAAAGTTCGCCTTCGAATACTGGTGGTTTCATGTGGCTGGGGCTGCCATTTCGTCGGTGACCAGATAAATTGGCCTCTCCATGCTTCACAAGAGGAGAACCCTTGCCTTGTTTCAACTCCATTACTTCATTTTGGAGTTTGTCTTGTGTCGGTTTTTTGGATTTTACTTCCTTGAAATAGCGCAAGAATAAGTACAAATAAGTGATTTAAGACCAACATTTATTATTATCGACTTTGAAAAAGCGGTCAAGAATGCAGCACAGTAAGAATTTGAAGCAGTGGAGATTCAAGGATTTTTCTAATCTTTGCCAATCCGTTTGGATAATAATTAATAGTGAGTCAGATATGTAGATATGCAATAACAATTCTGAATACATCAGAAATATCCAAAGCAAGGAGTGATCTTAACAATATTATTCCAGAAGCGAATGAGTTTGTAGTACATAGTCCGAGCATATAATCGTTTTAAATAGAACTCGATGGACTACCAGACAAAAAAATCAAACTCGAATGTCACGACCTTTTCAGCCCGAGATATAGTCAATTTTTAATAATCAGGCGAATTATATTCTAAGAACAAAAGATAGGGTGGAAGACCGGCATTACAGATGGCAGATTTTGATTGGCTTCGATCATGTCAATCTTGTGCGTACTTGCAAAAGAAGTATAGGGCCATCATCTTTTACCAATGCTCATGAGTAGAGATTTCAATAAGAATTTGGCCACTCCCGAATGCTAAACCACTTATAAACTTCCAGCGAGATGAATTCGTTTTTTATATGAACTACTACGAGATAAGGGACGGCAGATTTTTTTATTACAAACTTTGTCGGAAAATCACCGAGAAAATCAGCATTTCATTGGCTCCATTTAGCATTATCCCATTTTGCGGACTTTGAAAGAGTACTCTAAGGCTAATCAAAATCGTTTAAAAAAGATTTTTGGGAAGCCACACTAACATTTCAATAGGTAACAATCGTTAAAACCGATAAGTATAGGAATACCTTAAATCCAGACATCTATGATACCATATTTGTCATCTATATTTGATTGTTAAATCAATTTTTAAACATTCTATTCTATACCAATGAGTACTTCAGAAAACGTAAATTGAATCTTGGCAGAAGAACGGTGGAAAAAATTGGCTAAATCAAGATTCACCTCAACAACATTTTTTAAAGAACAGATTTTAAAATTCTTCTTTTTGCAGAGTAACGAAATGTATTGCCAATCAACAGCAAAATAGAATTCTACCGTCTATAGATAAGTCGATATGGTTTTATAAAAATTTCCACATAGTCAAAATCAACAAATTCCTACAAGTGGGTGCGGAAATTATTTCCTCGATAATGATACCAAAAAGCTATGACAAAATTATGGGATATGTCAATTTAATATGAAATATTGAGGAGCGAAAGGATAGTAGTAGTAATGAAGACAACGAATATCAGCCCACCACGAAAAACTTAAAATCATTACGTCGTGCACGCAGTGTTTTACGAGCGGTGAGCGGACACATACCAAATATGCATGATACAGATGACGGGCAGCTTTATTATTTAAAATCAGAAGTGCAAGCATCTTATTCAGGTGTAATTTACAAAGTCAATGTGATAATAAAGATTTCCGATGCTAAAATAACGAAGGATCTTGCCAGTGTAAGGCATCGACAAGCCGTTGTTGCTCTCACGTTATTGGAACCCTATTTGCATTAGAGGACTATACTATTCACTTTGGTTATCAAATTATATCGTGCACATCGATAATAAATAAATGGAACCAAGGGAGAAGAAAAGAAAATAATCCAATGAAAATCACCGAAACCCAATATGACCATTTAAAAAAAAAATGGTTAATAGGAAAAGATTTTTGGAATTTAACCCTGTAAAACAGAGAGTCAATCCAGAATCCCAAGTGCAAACAACAAACAAATTTGCGTCTGACCTGCAAACATTTCTGCCAAATTGTATGTTTTTGAGTATATTAAAGTTTAAATACAAGGATTATACTTTAAGCGCAGCGTCTAAAGAAATATTACTGAATACAATATAGCAGATGTAGACCAGTTTAAATATTCAAGCAGGTTCTGGCTCGGCACCTCTCATTTCTTCTCAAATTAATCGCGCATGGCAAAATACCCGGCGCGTAAGGATTACGGCGTCAGTTGACAAATTTGTGGTCGAATATTGACATTTCATGGGAATGAAAACGAACCGTGTGCTTTCTTGAAATAGAAATACTTTACGGGCACCTATGTTCGAGAAAACGGATTTTATTGTAATACTCGGTATGCAGGCATGATATGTAGTCCGGACGGCGTAACATGCGATGCTTATGGTAACATTATTTCAATATTGAAAATAAAATGCCCAAAAAGGCTTCAACACATTTCACCGTTCGAATTTAAAAAATCCCGAAACTCAAAATCACTGTGCTTTACAACGGACGAATTTGGGAATTTAAATCTAGAACGAAACCATTGCTATTATTTTCAAATTCAGTTTAGCCTAGCAATCATGGGATTGAAAGTTATGGCCCAACCAGCGAATCAGTAACAACTTCCCAGCAGGAAGATCATTCGAGACAGACTAATGAATCATCAATGACAGTCAAGCATGACACATATATAGAATTTTATCAGAGGATGGCACAAATTTTCATGTGTGACATAATTTTCGTATATATACTTTTTCAATATCCATTTCTAGGCCAAATTTAAGTAAGAATGCGACCATAGGAACATGCATGTTACTGACCAGCGAAACTTTAAGAATTTTTCGTTCAGTTTCGTTAAATTTGAATTGTCATTTAACATTCTTTAGCAAGAGCGAAAATTATCACCCAAACTGAAGGAAGAAACGTCAAACAGTGAAACATTGTTTATTTATGTATTTTGTAGTGTAACGTGTTAAACCAATGATTGCACATGTATTAAAAATAATAAAATACAAATATTCTTTGTTTTTTCTTATCAAATCGTGTTACGGATTCGTTGGGCGATCTGTCAAAATTTCCTTAACAATATATTTTCGTTAAATTTTGTAAGGTTTTATTACAGATGCTTAAAGACTCACTGGTCAACGCTTAAGTTTGAGAAAATTGCTAATTAGGATGGCACTTGGTTTTTTATAATCGCTTATGGCGAAACTTCACCTGGAAATGGAATGATGGAAACGCGAAACTAAAATGATTTATTGATTTTTTGTTTCTGTAGACAGTATACTATGAATTGTTCAAAAGAGATTATCATCGAGCTGCTGGAGTAGCAAAATAAGAAAAATCCACGTGAGTTTTACATGCAGTCGCTCCCCATAAGGGGAGATACTATATACTATTATACTGGTATAAGAGTATTATAGCACAACCCAGCAGCGGCATATGTACGGCCGAACGTCAACTTTCTATGAAAATCTAGTGCTTTCGGTAGTTGTATATAATCAAGATCAACAATTCGTCTTTGCTCCATCTTTCGAAAAGATTTCAGGAATTCGAGAAGATTTCAGGAACCATCACTTACTTTTTAAAGACGCTCATAACGAGGGATTTCAATATAAATTTTGCCACTACGGAGGCTGAACCACTTATAAGCTCCAAGCGAGATAAATTCGTTTTGTACATAAACTCAGGTTGAAATATACCCACTACGATATTGAAAAGTTAGATGTGTATCTTGTTTTATGTTGTTTTTCAAACGAATATATCTGTGGAACCTAAAGAACTTGGCGAGATGACTTATTTTATATCTCTTTCGTACAAAAAAATCTAATCCGTGTGTCCAAAAATATGTTTCAGGTGTTGGTTTATGTTTATATTTTAATTGAATCGGTCTATGCGAAAAGGTCACATCTACTTTTTTTTAGAAATAACTCTTTTCTTTATACTACACTCCTAATGAATAAACTGACATTTTTAGTGCAAACGGGAAAACCCTCAACTGTTGTGGGTTTTCCCGTTTGCACTAGAAATGTCAGTTTATTCATTTAGAGTGTAGTAGAAAGAAAAGCGGTATTTCTGAAAAAAAGTAGATGTGACCTTTTCGCATAGACCGATTCAATTAATATTGATAAAAATCTCAAAATGACAAGTAAGCTAAATTATTGGAATGACTTTACTTACTTATTTAAAATGGCAGCAAATAAGTCATTAAGTATCAAATAAGTCGCTTTTGGAAAGCAGCCTTAGCTACAAAAATACCATAAGCTAATAATGTCGAATATACCGAAAGAGCAATATGCCACTCTGAAAAATAAATTATGATTATAAAAAGCCTAGTTAATAAAATATCATTCAGACCCCCTTCAGGGGGTTATAGTTCTGTTCATCTTCATCACCGTTCTTAATCAGATGATGAAAAATCCCTTTTGCATCCCGCCCTTTTGGTCGGTATCATAATGTCTCCTCCTTCCCAGTAAACTGTACACATGCGCGATACGTTAACACATCACTCGTTTTTTTTTATTACAAAATTTATCGAAAAATCACCGAGCAAATCATCATTTCATTAGCCCCATTTAGCATCACCCCATTTTATGGGACTTTGAAAGGCTAAAATCATTTAATAAAGATTATTAGGAAGCAACACTATAACATTTCAATAGTTACATCAACAATCGTTGGAAAGTCATACCCATTAGAGACATTCATATGTGATTTTGAGATCAAACGTGAATTTAATATTGAAGGATGTCTCGGATAACTTCAAGTTGTTTTTTTACATACGTCCTCTGTAATTTTAAGAGTATGTACAATATGCGTATAATAAAACTGTATGTCAATATGTCTATAAAATAATTCTGTGTAAATATCACATATCGATCGAATTATTCGACCTTAAAAGTGGGAGTGCCACAACAAAACAATCGAAAAACCTTAAAATATATTTGTTTATTACTAGCACATTTTACTAGCCGGTAGCTAAATTTTAAATCAATTAAAAAAAAACGAGTGGGTGGTGTGTAACGTGCGTTTTGTGAGCTACGAGTATTTCAATTTCAACATAATACGAATAAAATACATAAATCGAATATATTTAAATTTAAGTCAATTCCAGACATCAAAGGCGCAAATAATTTTACATATAAAACTTCTAAATAAACAAATAAATTAAATGACACAATTGGAGTCGGGGAGAAAAATAAAAAATTGATTCTAAATTATTGCATCAAAATCTTATGTCTATTGAATTTCGGACTCAAAAACTCCTACATAAAAACTATTAACTTTTATTGCCAATTTAAGATATTTTATATAAATTTTATGTTTTAAATACAGGCATGTGTCTGATAACGCGGTATAAGTGTTCCAATGGTTAAAGAATGGGATTTAAACATAGGCCCCACAAAAATTTTCAAATATGTTCCATAAATGTGGAAATCTTATTTGGCGAGTAAGTTAGCGATTCAACCAAATTTTATAGTTACTCAGACTAATAACCTCTCCCAAAGGAAATTTCGGACGAGTTTATTGGCAAGCAGATATTTCGCAAAACTGAACATGCCTCGTATAAAAAAATTAAGGAATATCTCAGGATATATCTAACAAAATTTTTTGATTATGAATGAAGATACGCTAAACGATGCACACCGTATATATTCACATTAATTGATTCATTCAATTATCCCACATGCTATAAAAAAAAAATTGTGTATATTTGAGTTGTCTGAATAAGCCCGCGTTTAAAATAAAAATAATAATTCAAGATTTAAAATTTGTATTTAATTTTAAAAATAAATCAAATCAAACAAATAAACGTACATATAAATTTAGGTTTACGCAGAACACAAAAAGTCAATTTAAAGAGACGAATACGATGACGCGCACACAAAGACGAATTGTTTAAATTGAAAATTGGTAATTTATCTCAAATTGATTGAAGTTAATATCCTCCAAACAAAAAAAAAAGTGATAAATTGGGAATAGATATTATTTGGATGATGATTGGTTTTTGTTCATCAACATTTTGATGAGTCCGTTTTCCGGGTGATCCTTCATTGTCATTCATTAAATAATATACCTACATCTCACACACACACACAGTCCTTCACACAATATAAATTACGGTAATTTCGTGATTTATTGTGATTTAATATCTTTCGAAATTTATAAATAAATTCATTCGTCCTTTTTAAAAATTTCGAGATCTCTCTACATACAAACATTTCTAGATAAAATCAAAAAAGAAAAATTGTGCCTGTTAGCATAATAGTCCAGGACATTAAAATAGAATTTAATAATAATAATTTTTGCTCTACACTGGGTACATATACTCGTAGATACCGTATGTTGCCACATCCTTAATATCGCACCAATAAAATTATTGTTTTATTGAAATCCGTATGTACTCGCATATATCCTGCTTGGATTTTAATTTAATTTTGTTGGGAAATAAAATATAATAAAAAAGGATAATAAAATAAATATCCTGGATATAATTTTTCGTTTAATATTTAACAATAATAAAAATACAAATCGTGATTTTGCATAAAAATAACTTTTTAATGTTCGTTATGTATCCTTTTATGGGTGTTCGCCTCCTATTTTATGTTTTCATCTCTTCGCACACAATGAATTTAAAAAGATCAGTATCCTTTTTTGATTTTTTGTTTTCTTGTATACCATATCCACAGCATCTCACCACTCGTGTGCATATGTATGTTAGGCCATTTATTGTTATGTATTATGGTGATATTATGATGTTTTTTGTATACACTGAACAATAAAATAACGCTTAAGTAGCGTTCACAAAACAGAACATTATGGATTGTTGCTGGATTATGTGTACACAACATAAATAGTTAATCTGCGGAAATCATATAGAAATGTACATATTGAACAAAATGCCACACAAATCGCACGATTTAAACAACAACACAACAAAAAAAAACGAAATCTTTATGTGGTACGATATGGGAACTCCGGATGTGTGCGCGGTATTAATTTACTGTATCGCAGAGTTATGATGGTAATGAGATGTGATTTATGGCAATTAATAATTATTATGTCAAAATGTTTTGAATTTAGATAGAGAGGGTTGTGTCTTTTTATGTTTGCATAATATTTTTATATAAAAGTTTATGATGAGATAAAATAAATTTGTTGTGTACGAGTACTTGCATGCTGCAGTTATAAAGATTAATTTGATTTATTTTTCATGTTTTTTTTTTGTTCATACAGGATGATGATGGTGGTATGACTGCGTGCTTTATAAGCTATCGTGATTTTTTGATCTCGCAAAAAAACATTTTAGATTGAATCAACTGATCAATTTCGCAATGCACCTAGAGAAGAACACCCTAATTGGTGAAGGCAAACCATTTCCTCCATCACTATTTTACAGATTTTAGGAAGCAAGTTGGAAAACCTCAAAAGTACCTTTTGTTTCATTAAAAAATAATTTGGCATAGAAACTTTATTGCAATTATTGTTTTGATGATTCCAACCCAAGCTATGATAAATCTGGAAAATTTTGTTACATGAAATGTGGCTTTTACGGTCTCAATTTATCGCTAATGTTCAGTTGTATCTTTAAAATATTCAGAAATGTTTCTCTAAAAGTTTAACTGTGCTTGTTTATAATTTCGTGCTAATTTTAGGTTTTTAGACATTTTATTGCTGGCTCGTTCGCAAAACAAATATACATTTTCTTAATAGTTTCGATATCGATTTAGGCACAGGAAGGACTAATAAAGCAAGTAAATGTGCTAGCGCCTCAACTGTATACGCGACTGGTGCGAGGCCTGGTGGTGAACACATTGAAGTAACAAATTTATTATCGTCGGCAATACTAAAAAATGGAGAAAACGTCAAATTACACAACGTGATTTTAGCCTCTCTCTCAAATAACAACGTGTTCATCGAATTCATAGTGGCCATTTTCTCAACACATAATAATTAAAATATACTAGTGAAACATCAAGACAATAATACATACGAACTAATAAATGAATTATCAATAAATTAAAATATACATGTAATACAAATCGAATCAAGTGTTTTAATTCGAGTGCCATTTATCGTGAATACTCTCGTTTCCGCACAATCCGCTCTTTTTTAATAATTCACGTGTGATTTATCATGTTTACTCATCTAGTGTGTGTGGCACACATTATGATAAAATTAAATCGTGTTTTATATAATTCCGTATTCGAGAGTATTCCATATCGTCATAAAAGAACTCACGTGTTTATCAATCCAGTGGCGTAAAGTGAAGTCATGTGCAAGTTACTCACATTAATATCGCACATTAAATTTGAGGTTGAAATATACGCGCAAGTGGAATCAGTGCTCCAGTGAATATGACACTTCGAGCAAAGCAGGCGTCGCTCCAGAAGACTCTGGAACGGAGCAAGGAGCTAAGCGGGGATGCCGAAGTCACAAGAGAGACAATCGAAGTTCAGATTGATCACCTGAGACAACGGTACACGGAATTCTGAGAGACGCAAGACAAGATCGAGGCAGTGTGTGGTGAGAATGAGTTAGAGCAACAATTCGGCATTCGAGAACAAATCGAGGAGTATTATTTCGTCGCAGCTCAAACCTCAAAACATTATCGAGAAAATTTACCTCGGCGACTTCAACACATGATGCCAAGGCAATTCCAGTTGATGCTTCCACACCACATCAATCAATCGAAATTCATTTACCACGCATCAAGGTTCCTGTCTTCGATGGCAATTATGGAAATTGGACGGAATTCGAAAGTTTGTTCACTGATCTGATCGACAAGAATCCAAGATTGACAGATTCGCACAAGCTCCATTACCTGAAGGCAAATCTAACTGGTGAAGCTGCTACCCTGTTGAGAACGGTGCAGATCAGCGATGCCAACTACACAGAAGCATGGAATAATCGGTACAAACATCGACGTTACATTATCGACAGTCACCCCCATAGATTCAGAAATATGCCCGCAGCCCTTCATGAATCCGCAATCAGGTTGAGGGGCATCATCGATACCTCTACAGACACAGTTCGAAGTCTGAAGATTTTGACCGTTCCGGTAACCACCTGGGATATCATTCTCGTCAACATCATCGTCGACAAACTCGATCCAGAAACTCACCGTCAATGGGAATTTACACTAACTCGAACGCAGTATCCCACATATCAAGAGCTTATGGATTTCTTGGAGACTCGATGGCAATCATTGGAAATTATTTCCATGGCCAAGCCAAATTCGCCGCGACCAATCACATCATCGTCAATACGCCGGAGAAACGAGCCAACAACAATTCGTTCACCATCAACAGCTCAACCATCGTCACCTCGCCCGAGCTCGAAGCGCGAATCTTCATCGCAACCATCTCATTCGTTCGTCGCTACTTTGACTACAACCAGTTCGCTGAGCTGTCCATTCTGCTGCGAGGGACACAGAGCGTTCCAGTGCAGCAAATTTAAATCATTATCGTTCGATCAGAAATCAAACAAAATTCGTGAAAACAATCTGTGTTTCAACTGTCTGCGGAAGGGACACCGTAGCGCAGAATGCCGTTCAAGCTCCTGTCAAGTCTGAAACCGCAGACATCACACCCTACTACATACATCGGATGGGTCATCTCGAACTCCAGTCACCAACAGAAGTAAAACATGAAATGACAACTTGCCAACTGCCGAAAATTCGAACAATGCCAATTCGCATTACATTACGCAACAGCAGTTGGGATCATCGCAAACGGGAAACAAGATTTCACCATTCGAGCCCTGCTTGACTCCGGGTCCCAAGTGAATCTCATTTCGGAGAACGCCGTAACTCGGATTGGCTTACAACGGAAACCAGCCTTAATCTTAATTAACGGAATCGGTACCATTGAAGCAGCCAAATCACAATCGATTGTCGAATTCGTTCTTAAATCACGTGCGTTGATTTAAGATTCTCGATTTCCATCACAGCAGTAGTCGTTGAAAGGATAAGTGGCACCTTGCCATCTCAATACATTGAATCGCAACAGTGGAAACATCTAGACGAGCTACAATTGGCCTATCCTCATTTCAATCGTCCTCACAAAATCGAAGTGCTGCTTGGGGCAGATGTCTTTGGAATGCTTCATATGGATGGATGTATAAAATACAACGGTTTGCCATTCGCTCAAGAAACCAAACTGGGACACATTTTATTTGGGAGATTCGATCGAAACACAATCACACACTCCTTAAGTGCGACTGCAATCATCGAGAATTACACCAACGTTGAAAACACTTTAAAGTCATTTTGGGAGATTGAAAATGCACCAGCAGCCCGAGAACTTACGAAAGATCAAAGTCAATGTGAAACGCACTTTCAATCGACACACTCTAGAAACAAGGAAGGAAGATATATCGTGCAACTCCCATTCGTTGATCAGCCATTGGAATGCCGATTTTCGAAGAATCCGCAGTTATGCATCGAATACCGAGGTTTCATGCAAGCCTATCTCGAGCAGCATCACATGGAAGCATTGCCAGTCGACGATGAAAAAATTACAAATCAAACGTGCTACCTCCAACACCATGGCGTGATGCAGGAGTCTAGCTCAAAGCCAAAATTACGTGTGGTCTTCGACGCCTCACATAAGACGACTTCCGGAGTTTCGCTCAATCAAAACCTTCGTATCGGTCCCAAGCTTCATCAGAATCTATTCACGATTCTCAATCGATTTCGACAACACAAATTCGTGTCCATCGCAGATATCCGACAGATGTATCGGCAGATCCTGGTTGCCCCTGAGCACCAAGATTATCAACGGATAGTTTGGAGAAGAACGCCTGAATTCAAGATAATCGTCTGCGCACTATAACCTACGGCACCAGCTGTGCTCCGTATTTGGCAATACGCACGCTCAATCAGTTGGCACATGGCGAATCCAAGCAATTTCCCATCGCTGCGAAGGTCGCTCTCGCCGACTTCTATGTAGACGACCTGATGACGGGCACAAACGAAGTCAAGGAATTGCTTGAAATCCAGCAACAGATGGTGGCATTACTCGAACATGGCGGCTTTGAACTTCGAAAATGATCGTCAAATTGCCAAACTCTACTCGATCAAGTGTCGTCAGAATAACACGAACATCGGCCATTACGGGAGTTGAAATGGAAAGAATCGGTCAAGGCACTGGGGTTACATTGGGCACCATTAGGAGATTATTTTGCATTTAAAATCGAAGACTTTCCAGAATTGCCAGTAACAACCAAACGAATCATCCACTCAGAGGCTTCAAGGATCTTCGACCCACTCGGCTGGTTATCCCCTAGTGTCATCATCGCAAAAATTATCTTTCAAGAGTTATGGGTACTGGGATTATCGTGTGACAAGGCAGTACCAAAATCAGTCGCTGAAAGATGGTCAAATTAACGGAAGAATCTGGGATTCTTCACCGTGCTTGGAACTATATGCCAGTGTGTTACTAGCCAATCTCATGCAAAAGATCGTCCAGTAACTCAATCTCAACGACATACAACAGTTGGCATGGGCTGATTCGCAAGTGGTTCTTGGATGGCTCGGGAATAGTGTGAGCAGCGTCTAGAGTTTATGGTCCTCTCAGATGGTTAATCATCCAGTTCAAGATCATTCTAAAAAAATTTGGCTACTCAAACTCGATTGGGATTCACAGTTACCAGATATCGTTATTAGGGCTTAGAAGAATTTTCATGACACTAAGGTTCATTTAGCTAAAGTTCAAGTTCCCAGATGCTTAACAAATCACCCGAATTCAAGGTCTATCCAAATACACGCGTCTGTGGTGCATCTGAAGCAGCATATGGAGGCGTCATCTATTTAAGAGCTGATGACGAATTAGATAACATCACCGTAACCATGATATATGCAAAAAGCAAGATTTCACCACTGCAGCAGATTTTATTGTCACGACTGAAACTGTGCAGAGCAGTTCTAGTTTAATTACGACAATATAACGATACATGCCCATCCAACAGAACATCGAGAATAACCGGAGGATTTGTGCTCATGTTAAGTCAGATAAAAATCCAGCTGATCATATCACTTGGGGAGTAAAACCACAATCAATATGGACATTACATCAGTGGTGGGAAGGTTTTCAATGGTGTGCGAATCCAGAACATAGCTGGCCCGGGCTAGAGCGCAAAAAATATTAACGGATCAGAAAGAATCATTGGAAAAACAATCCAGATTTGTTAGTGTTATTCGTTGAAACACCTGAAACTGAAACCATAATAGTGCAGCTCGTAGAAAAATATTCATCTTGGTTCAGATTACGCATAATTATGGCATACGTCCTAAATGAAAATATCACATCAAGCAATAAGGCAGTGCTATATTCATCTCACAAAACTACGGTATTCCGTAATGATCATAATTCGAACACCCTACAACCAAACACCCTACATCTTGGCAGAGGGTCATTCAATCAATGCATTAATCATTCGCGAAATGCAATCTACATGCAAGCAATTCATTGGTGGTGACTTCAGTAAAACAACTATACTGGATTGTTGGGAGTACGTTAGAAAATAAAACGATATATCAAGACTTGTGTAACGTGTATTCGGCAACGTTCCATGAAGATTGAACTGAAAATGGATCAAGCGCCGTACTATTAGTCGACCATGTCACAATGCACTTGGAGGTTATTTCAACTAGGTGCAACTTTCATTTACGCTAACCGAGAACTACTAGGACTACTACAACAATTCATCAGCCAACACCAAAATGAATTAATATCCAATATCACATTAAATAAAAACAACATTTCATTATATTTGTGAACATTTTTTGTAAGCCATTGTGAATTTATTTTAAATATTGTTCAAATAAAATGAGTAAGTGGTTCTTCCTCAAAAACCACAGACAAGAAAAGAAATGGGTTATATCAACTTGGATTTGGTCTTTTAGACCAAACTGGAATTAGAGTATGTAAGGCTTTTTGCAATTCTACTCTTGACATTCGAAATTATTCATTTTATGTACCGAAGAAATATCAGTGTTAACTTTACAAACCTTTTAGGATGCGGATAATGAACGATAAAACGCATTACTGGATAAGTATGAATCGCACCAAGATGAAAAAGAATTGTTACGCAACGAATCTATTACTTAGGCTGCGGTCGAATTCTCGGGTAAATCATTTACTGCGGTAAATTTACATTTTTAATGTTCGTTTTCTGTGAAATTACGCATTTTTGTCTATTTTTTACTCGTTCAATTCTTATAACAATAAAGAATAAAGTATCTAAACGTAAAAGATTTACATTTTTTTATTTCCCTTACTCTCCAGCAAAAAAAGGTAAATGCATTTACCGAATTTTGCATATTTACCCGAGAATTCGACCGCAGCCTATGAGGACAAATTAATTCGTTTTATTATAAAAGTAAAGTGAATTGTTTCAATTTTACCATAAGTGATTTGAATTTTAAAAATATATCATGTTACTTTTGGAAAGAAACAGAAGAAAAACGTAATGCAGTGGAAATCGAAAGCTGTTTACTTCAGTACATAAGGATGGTGTCTGAAAATTCAGCAATTCAGAACTAGAGATAGTTTTTATTCAGATAATTGCTATGGGTAACAAAAAAACAAATATTTATTATCAGCCTACTAATACGCGGCTAAACATTTTAATATTCGGAGCTTAACTCATAAATCCCCTGTAGATAACGCGAATTATCTCGAAGCGTTGGAACGACTTATAAAGAAATACGATAAAAAGAGAACAATTGTCGAAACTTGTGTACGAGATTTGTTGTCGCTATCCAAAATCAGTATGAATCATTCTTCAGCGAAGTTATTGAGCCGTTTCGATAATGGCTTGGGCCTAAAGCAACTGAACATAATACTTGGATCATTTCTAATCTAAACAAACAAACAATTAAATTAATTCTACGACTTTAAACGTTCAAACACAATTTTTTTATGGATTCGTTCTGGTGGAAAATTGACTACTGAAATTGAAAATTAAATTTATTTTATCCATGACCACTTGAACTGGCCGACTCGCTTAAAGCAATAATCTATTTTCCAATCACGTATTTAATGATTTAATTTTTTAATTTAGTTTTTATTGCAAAAATTAATTAATTAAATAAACGAACTATTAATTTGTCGGACTTCCACATAATCGCTTTAATTAATTTAATTGCGTGCCTTATCTAGCGGGTATAATATAAACTAAAGAAACGTTTGTAATTTTTAATAATCTTAATTTTTTTTTTTTTTACAATAATGATCAGTGATCGTCAAAAATCGTGATGTAGAAATAAAACGTCTTAAAAGTGTTATTATATGGAAGGCAACCAGTACCTATAAAATTAAAAAAACGGTTTTATTTGATTCTTATAATTTTAAGAAAGTATAACAACCGTGAATAAATGAAAATCGTATGTAGCGCTTCTTATACGCCAAATAAGAAAAAAAAAAACTTCGTGGGTGGTTTAGTTTAATATACTTATGTAGACTCTTTTGTACGTTTACCGCGCAAGTGATAGCCATCTAAAGAGCTGACGTTAAAATAAAAAATTTACAGAATGTTAATTTAATCTAAATTAATAATAATTATTTATATTTAATTAAATTATAGTTAAAACTACTTTATTACGAGTAAATAAAATTTTGTCTTATTTAAACAATCACATATACGAGTAAATAAGTTACAAAGCAGCACATATAAGTATCTCTCTTCATATACTCGTGTATACAGTGAATTTGGTAGGAAGTGTTAATTTGTCATGTCAATATAGTTAAGTATTAAAAAAAAATAACTTTAATGGGTATATTTGTTAAACGTTAAAAATACATTTTTGTTAAACTTTAATATTCTTGTTAAATAGTAAACAAAATTAAATATGTTCATTTGGCAACGCAACCATATTTAAATAGACGTATTTTAATAATAATAAGCAGGTTTGTTTGAGGTGAGAAAATTTAACCGATTATGCCCAATCCCAACAATTTTATTGATAATTTTGTATGTATACGAAATAAATTTACTTTACCACATAGCTACATGGTTTCTATGTACAAATTCCTGTGTGTCAAATTTCATCCGCCGGCAAACTATTTATTATCGGCTAATATGAAATAAACTAATCTGTACCATAATCAAATACTTCAATTAAGAGGAGCTCTATAACAACAAATTTAGGATAAATTCATAGCTCGGAATGGAACAGAACGCTAAGCGTATAATACAGTCTGCAATGAACTTGGTAACAAGAAAGCAATTCCAAGTCCTAATCCAATTTATTAGGTCATCGCAAATATTCTAAATACTGTAGAGAACTTTAATCTAACTATAATATGTATGTAATTGGTGTTATTACAGAACAAAGTTAGCAAGTAGTCCTCTAATATCAGCGCTATTAGAACCGTTAAAACAATCTTCCCCGTGTTGCCGAACAATTAACTTAAGCTGCTCATAATCGAAGGAAGGTGTATTGGTTACACCTTCCAGAAACTACTCGAGTGCTCGACGCAACAAAACAACATATAACATATCGATCGATAGCATTTGGGGTTAACCAACTGATGTCGCCTTTAATTACATATTCATACCACTTTCGTTTAGTATCATCGTTCAAACGACACTTGTCAATATTTCATAACATTTCGACATTTATTGTTACTTATAATGCGAAAAAATACTGTTCAAGCTCGGCAATGGCTTGAAAAGTGTTATCCGAACTTCACTTCATCAAAAACAACTATTTATCGGTGGAATGCTGATTTCAAAGGCAATCGTACAGAAAAAATAATTTTGAATGCTCTGGTCGTCCAAATGAGGCTGCTCCAGAATATATAAGAAAAAACCTCAAAATCTTAATGAACAATCACAAAGTGAAATTGTGTGAGGTAACTGACACCTTGAAGATAATATTTGTTAGTGTTAACACTGTTTTCCATGAACCTTAGGGCATGAAAAAGGTTTTTTCCAAATGGGTGCCTCGAGCATAAATAACAACGCATCGATGATGCTAAAATGCTGGTTTACCAAAACAAAAACCCCCTATGAAATTTTGGCATGATTAGTCCGGGGAATTATTGATCGATGTAGTACAAAAACTGTAAAAGCTTGAATGTGATAGTACCTGAGAGCCATTCAAGAATATGAGAATCTCATCGAGACACTTAATGGAGAAAACCATTTATGTTGTTGAGCAAAATTCACAAAATTTTTTTTATTCTATTATATCGACTATTTGAATTTATCAAGTTTTCATCCGTGTTTCATCGTACGAGGGCCGTTAAGCCATCAATCTAAACTTGCAATTAAATCTCAACAAGTATGGTTTCTATAGCTTGTTCGTACCCAAAATCAATTCGATACGAATAAAGCTGCATGCAAGTAGGAAATCAATTAAAATCTACTCTATCTAAGCTCCCACTAAACCCTAAACTCAACCTCTAATTAAACTCTAAAATCGAACATAACTAAATTTACTCAAAACCAATTCAACTTCAACTTAAACTGTATTCAAACCTTACTGGACCTCAACTCAACCCAATCCTAAACTGAATCGTAACTCAACCCCAACTCAACCTTCAACTCAACGCAAATCGAAAACAACATGAGTACATGAACTCAACATTCTAATTTCCACCGCAACCCCCAAATAAATCGCTAACTGCACGACATCGCTCAACTCCAATTCAACAGTCTAGTCGACAACCTTAACCCTCAACGAAACCCTTAATTTAACGCCCAACTCAATCTTGAAATCAGCACGATCCGAAAAATTAAATGAGTACATGAGCTAAACTCAGAAGATGTATAGCTAACTTAAAACTCAAATCTCTATTAAACCTCCAAATCAAGCTCAATAAATCGCACTCAAGCCCAAACTCAGTGCCCTGCTCAATCCCCAAATCAACAGGGCCTGAAAAAAAAATTTGCGTATGCAAACTCAACTCACGCTAATTGCCAACTCAACGCCTTACTCTCCCAAAATAAATCCGCAACTGAATCCTCATTAAACCTGACCTTAATCCCAACTCAACTCCCTATTCAACCTCAAACTTAATCCCAAAACTAACACTTTCTGAAAACTGCTTGTGTCTATGAACATAACTCAATCTTAACCGAACCACTAACTCGAGCCTCAACTGAAAATCAACTTAACCCTAAACTCAACGTCCAACCCATTCCTGAAATCAACGCGGGTAGAAAAATCGTCCACAATCATACCATTAGACTATCATTACATCATACTATTATTCCATTTTACCATCATGTCACTATATCATTAAATCATCATACCATCGTACCGTAGTACCGTCAAACCATCGTACCATAAGAACATCATAATAACATTACTCCATCATACCATCAAGCCATCATGCTAATACACCATCATACCATTATACCATTACACCCTTACACCTTCATTCGATCATTCCATCACCTTTACCATTTCCATGACCACCACCATTACCATTAAAACCATACAAACATACAGACATGCATACAAACACCCACGTTTATGTATTAAATTGCTCAACTACTATTAAATCCTAATACAACTCAGCTTCAATTCAACCCGTAAATGAAACCCACCTCAACCCTCAAGTCAACCGCAAACTAAACGTACAACTCACTTCTCAAACCAGCACATAAAAAAAAATGGTCTACTGCTCATTATATCTTAATCCAACCCCAACTCAACTTCAACTCAACCCGCAGATTGGCCCCTAAATTAACGTTCAAGTCAACCTCAAATTCGGTAGCAAACTCAATATTCAAACCAGCATAATATAAAAATTGGTAAATATTTATATAACCACATGGTTCTGGGTCAATTCGTATGGCAGGTACCTGACCCTCTTGACGTACATGTTCCAAAAGCTTTTCAGTTGACCATAGAAATCGATCGGCAATAAAAAACAATCCAAATCGGACAAACCGTTCTCGAGATACCATGGATACAGATATCCAGGTATCGAAACGTCCAGACAGACGGACGAACTTTTTTTTGTTGTTTTTCGGACTCAGGGACTTTGAAAACGTCGAAAAAACTTGTTTTGGACCAACCAAATGTTTGCTCATTTTTGATAGAATTTCAATATTTTGGTCTTCTTAAACCGAATTAAATTGAAAATCCCATATACTTTTTCATTTATTAATTCTCAATTCTCTTATTACCTGATTTCAACAAAATATGGACTTACACCACTTTCAAAATAAACGGTCCTGATTTTTAGTACGTACTGTTACGAATTATTTGTAATTTAGCAGTGTGATCAACTTGTACACGGATAATTCTTTTCAACATAACAATTCAGCTGAAGGTCATCCATCTTTGGGGTTACGCGTGGTAAATTAATTCTCAGACATTTTTTTTTTTTACACCGCAAATTTTATCAAGGCTTTTTTCATACTAAAAAACAGTAAGGTTAGCATTTTTCCAATTGTTTAAATTATTTTATCATGTTCTAATCGTGTCCCTTCAAAAAACCTAATGGATGATAATAAGGATGAGAACGGGCGAAGTGGTATTCAATTCGCCATTGAGAGCCATTAAAATTGTTAAAAATTTAAACAATATCGAGATAACAGTGAGCCCAGTTTCATTTCTAAACGATAAATCAATTGATTAAATCAAATTTAGTTCCAAGAGATCTTGGAGTCATATTTACGCAAACCTTTTCGTTGAATCGGCATATTGATTTGATAATAGCAAAAGCATATTCTATGTTGGGATTTCTTAAAAGAACCATGAAAGAGTTCAATACCCCAAAGGTTTTTATTATGCTAAATCAGTCTCTTGTCCGTTCGCAACTTGAATTTGCGTCATATGTATGGGCTCCTCACTATGCTAGTCATATTAGTAGAATTGAAATGGGACAACAATTTTTTTTCATTTTTTATGCGTGGAAAACACACCAATTTGATCATCGTAAGGCACGGTGGGAGAACGTTAGGGATCTGCCTCCTTATGTTGATAGATGCAAAACTTTAAAGCATGAGCCACTTGAAATCCACCGTCATCATGCTGGTGCCATTTTCATTTTCGATCTTCTAAATGGCAATATCCACAGCTCATTCTTATTAATGAATCTTGGATTATATGCTCCAGAAAGGAGTTTAAGATCTTGATCCCTTTTGAAAACTGAATTTCATAGGACTACTTGATATCTAAGTCATATAATGATTTGAGTAAGCTTTGTGATTTCAATATGAGTAAATGTGAGATCAGACGATTATTGAAATTTGATTATTTTAATAAATGCCAACTTTTTGATTGTGTAATGTAAAATTAAAAATTGTTTGGAACTTCTGGTTCCAATTTAAATTTCTATTAAAAAAATAAAAATAAAATAAAATATACAGGATCAGTTGCATCTTGCTGAAGAATTTCAGCACTTTTGAACAACGTTTTGTCAGGACTTGCAGGTTTAACATGTTTTGTATACATGGGTGATATTGAGTATACGAGTACAATCTGGATTAAATTTTGATAATTGTGAGTGAACATTTTCCATATGTAGGCACTCATAAAGTGAAGGCGATAAAGTTCACAATGTTATAGAAATGCAAATTAAGAGACACCTAAAATCTTCGCCGATCTTCGAACCATAGCAGTATGCTACTTTAATTAGAACGGCAAAATAATGGCGCTCGATATCGCGTTTATGAATTAAATTATGAAAATTTCTGTGGTTTGAAAACGCTAAAAGAGCAATGCAATGGCGCCATAATTTCATATTGAACTCTGATAGAACACAAGTTAAGTGACATGGTTCCAAGATATTGCGCGTTGAGAAAGAAGAACCTCTAATATGTTTCCATAAATTATCATATGAAGACATAATCCACAAAAAGGTAAACGTGCGCAGTGCGCAGAGCAATGAACAATATATCTTCGGAAAAGGTAAACTTCTCAGTAGGATTGGTCCCCACCTACTTATAAAAAAATTCCACCACCTGCACTGAGAAAATTATAATACTTCAAAGTTAAAGATTGTGTACTTTTAAAATAAAGAACTGTGTTTTGTTTTTAATTGAATTCCTAACGATTTAAACCGTTTTATTTATCTTTTAATACGAAAGAAACTTCACAACAGGACACATTTTATTGAAGTACAAATTAAAAGTGACACAACACAAAATAATGCAAGTTGTATGTTACTGAGACAAACACCAACACAGTATCAACTCAAAAATTACAAATTTACAAAGGCTTATGTACTCAAAATGATAAAAAAATGTGTTCTAAGATATTTCTAAAAGTAAAGTATAAACGCCAATCTTATTTAATTATCAATAAACTTCCGATCAATCCTAAAAATCATACTTCGCTTCTCCTGGAAAATGAAGTTTTTTTCGAATAGTGTGCGATATATGTTCAAAATTAATATTTAATTGTAAATATCTCATAAAATTCAAAGGCTATTTGCGTTTCCTGAACTTTTCTATAAACTCAATTAAAATCTAATCATCTAATTAGTTCCCATACATTTCATTTTCAAATCTAATTTACTTTCAAATGTGAAAAACTATACATAAATACATAATACATACTCGTCGTATACCTGTACATAAAATAAATGTAACTAAATAAAACTACAATCCAAACCGAATGATTCACCATCATCATAAGAGAAGAGAAGCACACATAAAAGCTCGAAAAGTATCTCTTAAGTTTTGTGCTATATAGCAAACTAATAAAAGAAAATAATTCTTAAATGTTTATGTTTTTGTTGTATTCTTTACTTTATTATTTTGTTGCGGTAATAAAGTGATTCTCGTGGACCACCCAAGTTGATTTATAAATTTTTCTTCTTCTTCAACTTCATCTGCATCTTTAACTCTTTCGCTATATTATTATTATATTTATACTACTTCTTTATGATTTCTTTATTCAATTTTATCTTTTCCTCTTCATTTTCTTGTCTTCTTAAATTTATTAAAAAAAAAAAAAAAAAACATTTTGCGCTTAAGAACTTTTCCACTTACATATTATATATCCATATAGGTATGTTATAGAGGTATACGATCGCGGAATAAATACGCAAAATGATCATTACTGGATGGATTTTCTTAAATTGCACGTAAAATATAATTGCAAAACATTTTTTTATTTTTGTAAAATAAGATAAATTAATTAATTATAATATCAAAACGTTAAAGTAAACTATTTATACGTATGGACGTATAGTATATTTATACAAAGAAGTGTGATGACATTTTAAGTAACTCGCGCAGTATCAAATTTTTGTTGCGCTGCGACATTTTTTGTTCACGCGCAGATTCATTTAAGATTTATGGTGTGTTTCAAAAGCACCACACAACACATTGTTCAGGCTCGCACCTAATACAATATAAAAATAAATATAAAAATAGCTTTGGGTCAGTTGCGCGCAGAATAAATATTTTTAATAAATCAACCAAAAATAAAAAAACAAAAAAAAAATTATCGATATCTTAATCTTAACTGTATTACTTATTTTGGTATCATAAATAACGTGAGAACTGGTCAAGAGATATTGGGTGACACTCTTTTTAAATTAGCCACACATAGGAACCCACACACGGATTATATTAAAAACTTTTTGTTCTTGCGCGCCAGCTTATCGCGGTATCGGTACATATATCAATTTAATTGAGATAATTTTCGGTATTTTTATATTCATTTGTTTGTTTATATATAATATTTGTAGTCGGATGGGAATATTCGTCAAGGATTTTAAGATAAAATTCACGGTTGTTGGTTTATTAAAATATAAATTTCTGAATATTTTGAATTGAATTGACTAAAAATATTCATGCCGAAGAGACCAATAAAAAATAAGAACGTCCAAATTCAACAAACTCATAAGTATGCTCCTCCAAAATTTGGACAAGGATCAGCCTTACAGAATGAATAGTTTTATTTAAAGGCACATTAAGATTTTTAAGAACCTGTTATGCTCAACTTTGCAGCCAAGCGTGAACAGACAATTGTATTCCATATAATGTAACCTAGGATTGCTACACCGACATACGAGGGGAGAATTTTAAAATAAGTCATTTTAAGAATTACATATTTTTAAAAATGTCAAATGTAGAATTGCGGGCAGTTATTAAATTCCTCACAAAACAAGGAAAATGTGATTTTTTTTTGCCCTGAAAAACAATAATTTATACTATAAGTGGCAATGATTATTTTAACAAGGTCAAGATTCTTTAGAAAATGACAAACGCTGTGCAAGGCTAGTTAATGTAACAACACATGAAATAGTCATGAAAGTCACAAAAATTAAAAATTTATGAAACAATAGGGAGCACATATTGGCAATACGTGATAATCTCGGTATAGCAAAAGTCAGTAGGTGGGTGAGAATGCTCACACCAGCTCAAAAAAAATTCTTGCTCATTGATGTAATAGTTTGTGACAACCTGGCATACGTATATTCAACAGAATTGTTACTGGAGATGAAATTTGGGTTCTAAGCCGGAGTATCGCACCTTGAAGTCAAAAGTAGTGTTATACTAAATTATGTATTTTTCAGTATGATCGTTTTTACGCAACACTATGAGCAATATTCAAACAAATAACTAAAATGAATCTCCTGCAAAAAAGGTCCAAACTATTAGAACGAATGTCTTTGCATTAGAAGCGTTTCTTTTCAAGTAATATGTCGTTATAACTCAAAATTGGTGTTTTTGGCATAGTGCAACTTTTGTTTTGAAGGTGTGATATAATAACACATAAAAACTCCATTATTAGTGCATCCAATTTTTTTTTTTTAAAACGTGTAAAGTGTATGTACGCAATTGTGTACAGTACAGGTCTAAGGGGTAACAAACAGATTTTTTTTGTTTTGTTTTTATTGTCAAATTTCTTTCTTTGAAATCCCACCCCCTTTAGAAGCATAGTATAACCAAGGCAAAAATGTCTGCAAAGTTTCTACACCGCCGGCATCTAGTTAATACACTATGACCGAAAAAATGGTGACCTATACCTGATCAGGTTGAAGTCAGAGGTTAAATGTTTCTTTATATAATAAAATAAAAAAAAATAAAATACTATAACATAATTATAGTATTATGTAATAATATAAAATAAAACAATTAAAATAAAATAAATTAAAATAAAATAAAATACATAAAATTAAAATAAAATAAACTAAAATAAAATAAAATAAAATCAAATATAATAAAATAAAATAAAATAAATCAAAATAAAATACGATAAAATAAACTAACATAAAATAAAATTAAATTAAATAAATAAAATACAATAACATAAAATAAAATAATATACTATAACATAATACTATAAAATAAAAAATAAAAAAATAAGAAAAATAAAATAACATAAAATAAAATAATTTAAGAAAATAAGTTAAAATAAAATGAAATAAAATAAAATAAAATACAATAACATTAAATAAAATAAATTAAAACAAAATTAAATAAAATATAATAAAATAATATAAAATAAAGTAGATTAAAATACAATAAAATAAAATACAATAACATAAAATAAAATAAAATAAAAAATAATAATATAAAATAAAGTAGAATAAATACAATAACATAAAATAAATTAAATTAAATTAAAAAAAAAACAGTAAAATAAAATAAAATACAATAACTTAAAATAAAATAAATTACAATAACATAAAATAAAATAAAATAATTAAAATAAAATTAATTAAAATACAATAAAATAAAATAACACAAAATAAAATAATATAAAATAAAATAAATTAAAATACAATAAAAAACAATAACATAAAATAAAATAAAATAAAATAATGTAAAGTAAAATAAAATATAATAACATAAAATTATATTAAATTAAATATAATATAATAACATAAAATAAAAAAAAATACATTAAATTAAAACCAAATAAACTAAAATAAAATAAACTAAAATAAAATATAATAAAATAAAATAAATGTAAATAAATTAAAATAAAATAAAATACAATAAAATAAACTAACATAAAATAAAATAAAATAAAATAATTAAAATAAAATAAATTAAAATACAATAAAATAAAACACAATAACATAAAATAAAATAAAATAAAAAAAATAATAATTAAAATAAAGTAAATTAAAATAAAATTAAATAAAGTAAAATAAAATACAATAACATAAGATAAAATAAAATAAATTAAAATAAAATAATTAAAATAAAATAAATTAAAATACAATAAAATAAAATAACACAAAATAAAATAAAATAAAATAATATAAAATAAAGTAAAATAAAATACAATAACATAAAATAAAATAAATTAAAATAAAATAATTGAAATAAAACATATATTAAAATAAAATAAAATAAAAGAAAAGAAAAAAAAGAAAAGAAAATAAGGTAATGTAAACTAAAATAAAATAAAATAATATAAAATAAAGTAGAATAAGATACAATAAAATATAATACAATAACATCAAATAAAATAAAATAAAATAAGATACAATAGCATAAAATAAAATAAAATAATTTAAAATACAGTAAAATAAAATAAAATAAAATACAATAACATAAAATAAAATAAAATTAAATTAAATCAAATAGAATACATATAATAACACAAAATAAACTGAACTAAACTAAAATAAAATAAAATTTAACAAAATAAAATAAAGTGAAGTAAAATAAAATAACACAAAATAAAATTAACAAAATAAAATTTAATTTAATCAAATATAATATAATAACATTAAATAAAATAAAATACATTAAATTAAAATAAAATTAACGAAAATAAAATAAAATAAAAAATAATAATATAAAATAAAGTAGAATAAAATACAATAAAACAAAATACAATAACATAAAATAAAATTAAATTAAATTTAAAAAAAAGTAACATAAAATAAAATATAATAACATAAAATAAAATACAATAAAATAAAATAAAATACAATAAAATAAAATAAAGTACCTAATATAAAATAAAGTAGAATAAAATACAATAATATAAAATATAATAACATAAAATAAAATAAAATAAAATCAAATACAATAAAATAAAATAAGATACAATAACATAAAATAAAATAAAATAATTTAAAATAAAGTAAAATAAAATAAAATACAATAACATGAAATAAAATTAAATTAAATCAAATAGAATACATATAATAACATAAAATAAACTAAACTAAACTAAAATAAAATAAAATTAAGCAAAATAAAATAAAGTGAAGTAAAATAAAATAACATAAAATAAAATTAAGCTAAATAAAATTAAATTAAATTAAATTAAAAAAAAAATAACATAAAATAAAATAAATTAAAATACAATAAAATGAAATAAAATACAATAACATAAAAAAAATAAAATACAATAATATAAAATAAAATAAACTAAAGTAATATAAAATAAAGTAGAATAAAATACAATAATATAAAATATAATAACATAAAATAAAATGAAATACAATAAAATAAAGTAAAGTAAATTAAATTAAGTCAAATAAAATAAAACACATTAACATAAAATAAAATAAAATTAAACAAAATAAAATATAGTGAAATAAAATAAAATAACATAAAATAAAATTAAGTCAAATAAAATAAAATTAAATTTAATTAAATATAATATAATAACATTAAATAAAATAAAATACATTAAATTAAAATAAAATAAACTAAAATAAAATAAAATAAAATAAAGTAAAATAAAATAAAATTAAAAATAATAATATAAAATAAAATAAAATAAAGTAGAATAAAATACAATAAAATAAAATACAATAACATAAAATAAAAAAAAATTAAATTTAAAAAAAAATAACATAAAATAAAATAAATTAAAATAAAATAAATTAAAATAAAATTATTAAAATAAAATAAATTAAAATACAATAAAATAAAATAAAATAAAATACAATAACATAAAAAAAAATAAAATACAATAATATAAAATAAAGTAATATAAAATAAAGTAGAATAAAATACAATAATATAAAATATAATAATATAAAATAAAATACAATAACATAAAATAAAATAAAATAAAACACATTAACATAAAATAAAATAAAATAAAATACAATAACCTAAAATAAAATAAAATAAAAAAAATAAATAACTAAAATAAAGTAAAGATTCTAATCTCCACAGCAACCCCCAAATAAATCCCCAACTGCACGACATCGCTCAACTCCAATTCAACAGTCTAGTCGACAACATAACCTCAACGTAACCTTTAATTTAACGCCCAACTCAATTTTGAAATCAGCACGAATCGAAAAATTAAATGAGTACATGCGCTAAACTCAGAAGAAGTATAGCAAACTTAAGACTCAAATCTCTATTAAACCTCCAAATCAAGCTCAATAAATCTCACTAGAGCCCAAACGCAGTGCCCTGCTGAATCCCCAAATCAACAGGGCCGGCAAAAAAATATGCGTATGCAAACTCAACTTACGCTAATTGCCAACTCAATGCCTTACTCTCCCAAAATAAATCCGCAACTGAACCCTCATTAAACCTGAACTCAATCCCAACTCAACTCCCTATTCAACCTCAAACTTAATCCCTAAACTAACACTTTCTGAAAACTGCTTGTGTCTATGAACATAACTCAATCCTAACCGAAACTCTAACTCGAGCCTCAACTGAAAGTCAACTTAACGCTAAACTCAACGTCCAACCCATTCCTGAAATCAACGCGGGTAGAAAAACGGTCCACAATCATACCATTTCATCATACTATTATTCCATTTTACCATCATGTCACTATATCATTAAATCATCATACCATCGTACCGTCAAACCATAGTACCATAATAACATCATAATAACATAACTCCGTCCTACCGTCACACTATCATATACATAAAATAAAATTAAATTAAATTAAAAAAATACAGTAAAATAAAATAAAATACAATAACATGAAATAAAATAAATTAAAATAAAATAACTATATATATGTATATTAAAATAAAATAAAATAAAATAAAGTAAAGTAAAATAAAATAAAATAAAATAATATAAAATAAAGTAGAATAAAATACAATAAAATATAATACAATAACATAAAATAAAATAAAATAAAAATAATATAAAATAAAGTAGAATAAAATACAATAAAAAGAAATACAATAAAATAAAATAAAATTAAATAAAATTAAATTAAATCGAATATAATAGGTACATATAATAACATAAAATAAACTAAACTAAACTAAAACAAAATAAAATAAAATAAAATAAAGTGAAGTAAAATAAAATAACATAAAATAAAATAAAATACATTAAATTAAAATAAAATAAACTAAAATAAAATAAAGTAAAATAAAATAATTAAAATAAAATAAATTAAAATACAATAAAATAAAATACAATAACATAAAATAAAATAAAATAAAGTAATATAAAATAAAGTAGAATAAAATACAATAATATAAAATATAATAACATAAAATAAAATAAAATTAAAAAAATTACAATAAAATATAATAAAATACAATTAAATAAAATAAAATAACATAAAATAAAATATAATAAAATAAAATAAAATAAAATAAAGTACAATAACATAAAATAAAATAAAATAAAGTAAAATAAAGTAAAATAAAATAAAACAGATTAACATAAAATAAAATACAATAACCTAAAATAAAATAAAATAAAAAAAATATTATAAAATAAAGTAGAATAAAATACAATAAAATAAAATAAATAACATAAAATAAAATCAAATAAAAAATAAAATAAAATAAAGTAAAATAAAATAAAAAATAAATAATATAAAATAAATGTAGAATAAAATACAATAAAATAAAATAGAATAACATAAAATAAAATAAAATACAATAACGTAGAATAAAATAAAATAAAATACAATAAAATAAAATATAATAATATAAAATAAAACGCATTAACATAAAATAAAATACAATAACCTAAAATAAAATAAAATAAAAAAAATAATATAAAATAAAGTAGAATAAAATACAATAAAATAAAATAAAATAAAGTAAAATAAAATAAAATTAAATAAAATAAAATACAATAACATAAAATAGAATAAAATAAAATAAACTAAAATAAAATAGTATAACTTAAAATAAAATAAATAAAATGAAATAAAACGCATTAACATAAAATAAAATACAACTGAATGATTGAGATGTACGACCAAGCATTGTAGCAAGATTCCCGGATGACGCCGAATCCACCGTAGACTCTTTTACATATAACAAAACCGAAGGATAGGAAAGGAATGTTAAATGGGAGAGACTCGACCCGGTTACACAGACTCAAGCGATCGATAGTTAGTAAATATATAGAAAAATAGTTAGCACAAGACAACACAATTTCAAAACTACAGCTTCTTCACTCCTTGTTGATCCTGGCAGGTTGAATGAGGCTAGAATTTAATTCTGAAATACGGGGTTCATTTTAATCCCCTAATGATTAATTATGGAATTTTTATACTCAGTTATATTCTGAAAATTAACTTATTAATTAGTAAACTAAGAAAAAAAACCTTTAGATGGTATTCACACTTATAATAATAAATACTAACTGACGAACAAAATAAATATGGAGCCAATATGAAAGGATCTGATAATTATAAACTTTTCATTTATTCAGCTTATCTCAATTTTAAGGATACCACGGGCAAAAATTAAAATCAATGGGATTGTTTTTAATATCAGGAAGTCTGCTTGAATAGTTAGTTTCATCCTTCTGTCTGGAGTCTGGATATGAATTTTATAAAATGGAAACCAAAGAATCTGAAATGAAACACCTTCTTATATTCTAAGCAGGGGTTTCAGAGAAATTGTGTGACTCTCTGCTCAGAAATTTTTAATTTACAAGCTCTTTACATCTTGGCCATCTGATATAAGTTTTACACGTAGAAGTCATATGGCGTGATCCTATGCAAGTAAAACATAATCCCTTTTCTGGTATGAATTCACATCGAGCAGTGGGCACTAGCATTTTTCTCGTTCACAAGTTGCGTTTATAACTATGGTCATGATGATCTTTCAGACAGTATAGCTTCAGATTTTTTAAAAGCATCCATTTTTATCAAAATGATCAAAAATATCGATGTTCGTAATTTTTCAAACACTCTATATTAGGCACTTAACCGTGAACTTCATTAATTGTTGTTTCATTATGCTTTGGATTGATCATAGAGGGTGGTTTTTAAAATTAAAAAAAAATGACATAAGTTATCCATCAAATCCGTCTAGAAAACATTAATTCCGTTCATTTGGCCCACTAATGACCAGTATAATGCGGATAATCACATTTTTGCATTCTCAAACAATTTAAAAAACGAAATAAGGTAACAAATGTAAATTTTTAAAATAGTAAATTGGGCCCAGCATTGACGCCACGCTCGTTCATGCATTATATTCTTAAACCTTGCAACAACTCTTACAATACAACATGTTTAGTATGCAATAAAACCGTTTGTAGATATATTACGCTATAAATTAATCTAGACAGCGTATATAATTAAAATCAATTAAAAATTATATTTATATAGACGAGCGCACAACCAAGGTGAGATATTATGACATTTATTAATACTTGTGTGCATTCATTTGTAATTTAATTTAAACTGTTTCATTTTGATGCCCCCCTCTATAACCGCAGCACTCATACTCATTAAGATATATAGAATCAATAAAATTTCATTATGAAATCATAAAATTTTACGACACTAATCAAAGATTCATTATAATATATCAAAAATTGAGTCATATACATAATATACGACGCTAAATAAATATTATATGAACGAAAACACCTTTGGTGTTCCTCTATATACATAATATTACAACGATATACGGATTAAACCCACTCAATTAAATGTGGAAACCTACAAGCTATACATTTTACTTGTGTATAGTTTTCCATTCTCGAAACTCACACGGAACACAACCACCATCCTTTTCAAACAACACCAAATACAGAAAAAAATTTTTTTTCAAATCAATTGATTTAATTGAAAGTTTATTTTTCATTTGAAACGATTGTTGATTTCATTCAGATAACGATCGTATTTATATATTACATAGGTACAAGGAGTACAAGGAGTGGATTTAAGCAAAAAAAAAAAATTATTTAAGGGTTGAATACGGTATAACGAGTATAAAATAAAATTATTATCGCTTGCTTAATTGTTTTGAGGGTGTGGAAATGGTTTGGTAATTTATTTTCTGATTTAATTAAAAAAATTATTGAACTCTTTAGAGTAAAATGTGATTATATACATATTATACGTATTTATTATGTAGAGAGAGAGTGTGATGACCTCGATTATCAGGGGGGTAAATTTGATTAGGATTAAGATTATGAAGTAATTATTTATTCTTTTTTAAATAAGTAATGTAATATACAGTTAACACGAGTTAGTGTAACACTTTTTGGAAAAATATTATTTAAAATTTTATCGCGTTTTATACAAAACCAAGATTGAACTGATTTCGTTCAGTTCAAGTATCGACTCAAAAATGAAAATTTTCTTCAAGGTTGGATCACGGAAACACAATTAATTAGTAGTATCTAAAGCTGTTCATCATAATCAGAAAAAAAATGTTTCGCCAACTTCTTATTTTGGTATAGGTAAACGGAATTAGGCAAATGTTATGCTGAACGTCTTCAGCAACTATTTTAATTTGGAAGTTAACTTGAACCTCTTAATGGTCCTTAAATACAGCTTTAACGTCTTATTTTTGCTAGAGTAGCGTAGTTCTTTAATATTATATTCATAATATAGTACAAGTTCAGAAAGGAAACCATTGCAAAACAGGGTTGGTAAAAAACATGTTTTAAATAAAAAAAACAAAAAACATGTTTTTTTCTGTTTTAAACTGTTTTTTTTGTTTTAAACAATATTTTTGGTTAGGAAGAAATAAAGATAAAGTTACCTACATATAAATTCAGATGAATGAAAAACTGTTTCGTATTTAATTTTTTTTTATTGAAGGTATAAGTTACAAACTTATACATATACATATGGTATAAAAAACACCAATAAAATATCTCCATTATGATTATACAACAAAATTAAAAAATTGTAATGTCTGCAGTAACCTATACATCTATTTTAAATTTTAATTAATTGCCGCGAAACGAAAACCAATTTATCTGCCTTATTAGTTCCGAGTTTATTTCTTAAAGCAGTGTGAGTTAATCCAAATTTAGAAAAAATCCTTTCTATACCAGCTGATGACGATATAGCAGTATGCAGCTGACCAATCAAAGCCAAATTATTATTCGAAATAATATTCGGATAAAGCGATTGCATTGACACCCACCATTCAAAATCTTTGAGCTGCACACAATTTTTAAAATGTGAATCCCTGAATGGGTTTAATTTTGCGACAAATTTCATAAATGTGGTATTTATGAAATTTATTGAAAAATTTAATTCAATAAAATCCAATGCCTTTTCTCTTTCGTCTGCAGTAATAACTGATTTTCTTGGCTTAGGACTTAAAAGATATGCCGCAAAATGTGCATTTGTTAGTGTTTTATTGTATCCCTTTTGATATAATGTTTTAACAGTTCATTTCCAGTCAAATGTGGCTCCAATCCTTTCCAGACCTCTACTGCGTCTGCTAATTTGCAGTTATTACTTTGTATTTTGTCAAGGGTCACTGTAATTGGCTTCAATAAAGCAACTATATCCTCTGCCAATATTTTCATGTTTAGCAGGCCAGTTTATCATATACGACTCTAACGAATCACAATAAGAATTCCAGCGAAAGTCTATCTGCAAGCTTAAAGATTTTCCACCAGCAAAACCCACATTTCAATTTTTGTTTAAAACAACTGTTTAAAAGAAAAAAAACAAGGTGTTTTAAACACTGTTTAAAACAGTGTTTAAAACAAAGAGTTTAAAACATACCAACCCTGTTGCAAAACGAGTACGAAAATTATTCCCACCCTCGCTTTCGCTCGTGATAAGAGGGGGAACTTTTTTTAATGTTTACTAAGTTCTTATACTGTCTATGCATTAGTATAAATTAAATACTGCATTAGACGGAAATGTGGCATTAACGAAGTTGTAGTAAAAATAAGGTGTTTATGAAACTAGTTGCATACAGAATTTATTATCTCTACTAAAAAATTAATTACAGCAATTCCTCCAACGAGCGTTTGTTCGAATTAACCCTAATTAGCGCGGTTTATTTTGGCTCATTTTTATTCTACATATAATAACGACATCTATATAAAATAAATCAAATTATTTTGTGTAATAATAATTTTAAATTGCGTATAAAACTGTCATCTATATTCTTTAATGTTTAATTGGCACTGCATCTGGTAAATCAAACAAAATAATGCGAAATACGAAACAAAAAAACTAAAAACCTAATTTTTTGTTTTCATTTGGCTTTTAAATCTTTTGCTGTTGAATATTTTTTTTATTTTTAGCCCTATTGCTGCAACTACATCTATAATAGGCTACAATTATAACTGGTTGTGCAAAAGGCGAGGATGTGTTCTTAGCGCGGTTATCACTAATACATTCTGGCACTCCAATCGAATTCAAACGACTACATCTTGTCCGACTTACACTTGCTATCGCCATCAATAAGGCACAAAGACAATCGCTGAAGACAGTTGGAATAAATTTAGTAGGAATGCTTATCTCACAGTTAGTTATATGTGGCTTGCTCCCAAGTCGGCAATCCAAAAAAAAAACTCTTTGGATATGTCAAATATGACAAAACACGAAACATTGTCCACAAGCTTTACTTCAGCTAGTTCTTTTATAAAAATCGATTTATTTTTTATTGCAGTAACCTAAGCCGATGTATCATGATAGAATACGGGATTTTGGCATACGGGATTTTGGCATACGGGATTTTGAAATACGGGATTTTGTAATAGTGGATTTTATAATACGGTATTATGTATACCTGATTTTGTAAACGTGTTTTACTGGCAACTGTACCCAACCCAGACTTTTTCTAGTATATTCAATTAGGACTCCGCTACACTTACGATTAAAACCTCAATTCAATACTATAATTTAATAAACTCATGTAACTTGCCAAGTTGGTAAACTAATTTATTGGTTTTCAATAAAATGGTAGATTAGATGTGGCATTTTCTTACCTAAAAACATCCGCATTCAAACGCTTATTAATACAAAATATGTACACCTGGGTCTGGTTTGCCTTAACAAAAATTTATTGAAATTAAGACAAAATTATGCACTATTCAAGCATCTGCATTATTTACTGTCTGCAAAACGAATATAAATGGTTTATGCCACTCATATACGAAATATTATGTGTGACATATAATCTACTCAATACTCGAAATGTCGGTATTAGAGCTGTCATATGTATATGATATACACGAACCCGAAATCTAATCATTTGATTAATTACAACTTATATATATTATGGGATACACTTACAAGAGAATATTAAATAGTGGGTGTACCATTAATAAACAATTTAGATATTAATAAGACATTATTAAATATTCATCGATCGCGCGCTGCTTTACAGACGTGTGGGTGTTTCTCACGCATATACATATATACGACGAGTAAATAATTTAATTGTTCCGAGTTTAAATTATTCTGACATATCGTAATCGCCCAATTTAATCATCTTACTATTCTCTCGCTGTATATTATACACTTAACAAAATTTACATATTTCTATGTCACATACGGTACCTCATTAAGATTAAAGGAATATATCGTAAATCCGAATAGAGAGTTCCAACTTTGGTTTAGGTGTATTTAGGTACAAGATAGAAAAGAAATTTGTAAACTAAGCTTAATCGACTTACAAGACGTATTATTTATTATTAACAAAATTACAAATTATTATTAAAGAAAAAAAAAATTCTTTGAGATTTTGTCATTAAGAAAACACTGAACGAATATTTTTTTCAAAGTAAAAAGCACCAACAACAACCACCACAAATTTCATCTTGTGTGGTCTTGGTGGGTTTTTTAGTTTGCTTATTATTTTACATTTTTTTTTATTTTTGATTGAATCCAGAATAAATTTGGTTTCTTTTATTATTATTATTAATAATAAGACGAGAGAAATACATCTCCAAAATTAAAATTTTGAAAGATTATGTTAAATTGATGCGGGATATTTATTACGTACGTAGATGTACTCATGTATATTTATAGGAGTTTTCAAAATTTTTTATTAATTTTTATGGCAGACTATTTAGATTTCACGAATTTTTCCAACATTTTTTTTTTTTTGCTTAGTGCTCTCGATTAGCCGTAGGAATCATTTTTATAAGAAAAACCCACGTTTTTTAATTGTATACAATTTTAAGTGTGATTTAAAGATAATTTATAGGTTTGATGAAATTTTTATGAAATTGTCTTACAGATTTATTGTGAATTTCTGTCTTCGTGCTTTTTTAGAATCCGGCATAATTTTGCGGTGAAAAGATTTTTTTTTTCTCAACGAGAAGCATAAACAATATTGTATCCACCTTTAAAATTTTCATATAATGTTCTAACATAATTCACTATTAATGGTTTGTTAGACCTTACCGGATAGTAAACCTTCCTTAATTGCGGCTCAATAACAAATCTAACACCAAGATTGCCGAACGCAGCAATTTCCAACCTATACAACTTAACACATACGTGTTAAGGATTTCAAAGGTTGCTTTTTTGCCTTTGCATATCTTTTAAATCACAAATCGGAATATATATGTTACTACATAGTCCGTTGGGCTCAACCAAACGTGGGAAAACCATTTTTCTTTGTTGCATTTGGAACAAACTTTGTTGAATAAAACAAACTTTCCAATAATCGGGCAAGAATCCAGTTCCGATGCTTTTGCAAAAAATGAAAGCCAGTGGATGACTTAGGCTTGCGATGTCCGATGGTTTACTAGCGAAACAACTACAATAAATCAATGGCATTTAGATTAGGTTAGGTTAAAGTGGCTGCTTAGGCACAGTTGGACCGGTGACGGTCCATTGTGATACCATACTATATATCTCCTTTACACTTGCTGGAACCAATTTGAGCTACTTATGTAGCGTAAAACGTCCCGCACTTTACTATTTTCGAGATCCGACAGGTTGTCCATTTTGAACTTACCCAAGTGTTTGTGCCTTATCTAAATGTCAATGCTGGACATAAGAAAAGAAGTAAAGCTACGACTCTTGATCCTCCTGGTTCAAGCGGCTTCTGTAGAAGTCATTTGCCTCCAGGCCCAGCCTTCTTGCATGTTATCCAAAAAGGAACTGACCCATGAGAATTCTTACGATCGTCCTTAATTCACGTTTACGTAGGGATATTATTGTTCTAGTGCACACAAAGTCTAGCTTTGGCCAAACTTGCCTTGATAGTTGATCCAATACAGGTGGAGATGTTAGTCTACCTTTCCTCTGCTGAGGCTAGCGGTTGTTTCCTAAGTGCTATATCTAGCGATGTGATAGGCCTCCCCATACTTGTCCTCTCCGGTTGCAACTGGAGAGTTGTACCATGCCTAGTAAATTCCTCTGCCCATCGGTTCCACATGACGCCCTAGTGGCCAGGGACCCAGATTAACTGAATGTTGCAATGCTCACCCATCTCATTAAGAGATGATTGACAACTCAACGCCCCTCGTGACGCCAAAGAGACTGACTCCAACGACCTGATTGCCCTTTGACTATTTATATACATAGGTTGCGAGATCACCTGAGGATACCACATTATGCTTCAAGGCTAGAACTCTTTGACGTTCTCACTTTGCCGTCTAGCTTGGAGCCGTCCGTGAAGAATTACAAAGCTTCGGGTCCTGATATCGATCCATTCCTCCAGGATTCCCTTGAAGCGAACATGTTCCGAAATCGCTTATCGAAGCGTAGGGTAGAAATAATACAGTCAAGGTTTGCCAGCTCATCATTCAACAATCTAACAATAGTCGAGTGTCCTGTATTAAGACACTTTCATTGAGCGTGTTAACTTTAATGCCACGCTTACAAGCATACAGGCCGTTCTTTGCATCATCCTGTTTTATTTTTATAAGTTACTTTGTCCAGAGTTGGCCACCACACTCTCACTCCATACAAAAACCCACGTCTCATTATGGCATTGTAGAACCAGAATACCGGCTCCAGCTTCAGACCTCATCTATTATCAATGGTGCTCCTACAGGAGTACATAGCTATAGTAGCCCTGTTTACTTTCTCCAGAATGTTCGGCCTCCAACTAAGCTTATTGTCCAAGGTAACGCCCGAAAATTTTGCTTAGTTAATAAAAGTAAGTCTCGTGCTATTTAATGTAAGAGGGACAACTACCAGGATTTTGTACTTCTTAGTAAGAGTACCAGCACTGTCTTGGCGGGTTAATTTCCAGTCCACATTTTTCAGTCCATTTCGGAGCGATTGTAAATGCACCTCTTTACTCGTAATGGTGGAGTTTCCCAGCTCCGTCCATCATCTAGTGATATAAACTAGCTTCAAACACCCTTTCATCGTTTCCATATAAGGAAGAATATTTACTAAGTTGTTTCGAAGTTGCGCTAGCATAATATGATCCGGACCAGTCGATTTATATTATGTTTTAAAACCTTTAAGTGCTCAAAGGGTAGTCGACTCCTCTGGGCTAATAACTCGGGCTTGACGTGCTTTTGGAAAGAATCTTCATAATGCGAGAGGTTTCGATCTTCGATATTCCATTTTATCACCGAAAAGTCTCCAGAACCTCCTTTGTGCCATACTTAAATTCTAAGTTCCTCCTATAGGAGCCCCAATCTTAAGCCTCCCTTGTACTTTTGGCTCTATTAAATGGTATCCAACAAGCCTTACGATAAGGGCATAGTTCCTTAAACCACCCCGCTGGTGTTGCCTTCCCCCTAGGCTTAGCCAACACCGGTTGCATGGGTTATTGACCAAGTCCTCCAGATCCTCTACAGTCTTCGGGGTCTCCAAGCCCTCGACGACAAAAATCCCTTCATTATTTAACTCCCCATATTTACTCCAGTTGGTCCTTTTAGTATTCTTGAAGGCTTTTCGGTTAGCAGGGTGAATATCGATGCTATAGAAATATTGATGGTTAGAAAAGAAGAATATTATTTGAGGCAAGAGTCATGTCCAGAATATCCTGCATATTGCTAGTTATTAATGTGGGTTTCCGCCCCATATTACACACTGAATCATTAGCACTCATCAAGTAATCAAAAAGTTCACCCCTTTCGTTGATGTCCGCGCTTTCTCAGATAGTATGATGCGCATTGGCATAAACTCCCAACACCACATCAATATTCAGCAATAACATGAGCAATAACAGCAATATCATGAACAGCAATAACATCAAAATGCGAATCATCTTGTAATTGAGATATTTATTGTTGTCAATAATCCTCCGCCTTTGACAGAGGTATCGAAATCATACGCATCTTTTCGTTGTACAGCATAATCCGACGGAGAATATTCCTCCGAATTGTAGTTCTCAGTAAGCCATGTTGCTGATGAATTAATTTATGTTATTGTTGCTGGTAAAGTTGCTGTGGCATTATAAGTCGTCTGGAATTATCGGAAATATGCCGTTTTTCGACCTAGTGTTAGAAATTAACCACACCATTTAAAGCAATCGCATAAAAGTTGCTTACATTCCATAGTATTAGAGTGCTGACTGCTGATAATTATACCAGCCATCTATTTTCCTTCAATTACAACATACAGGATAAAATTGGTTAAAAATTGTAGCAACAAAAAAAACCTGTAAACACACTTAACGATATAATTTGCAAATTTAAGGCAGGCATCGGGACCTATGCAAATAGAACAAACAAGCTGTAAAGAGTTCAGCCGCACAATTTCTATTTAATCATCAATATCATTAAATACACTACAGTTGTGCTAATTTGCAGCAACATCTAGAGCTTAAACTACCTTGGCTCTATGTATTATTGATAAAGTTAGTGAATTGAAGTAAATAAGCTTGTCAGTAATCTCGAGTTATTGCATCTTGCCTATAGAATAGGCTACAGACTACATTGTAATTATTTATGCACGAATGAGTTTATGCGGCATTTGGATATTAATTCCTAAAAGTCAATAAATGAGAAAATCGCTGAGATTCGTGCTGTTTGGTATAATAGAGAAGAGGGGTATGATTTACAGAGAATTTATAAATTGGTAATTGTAGCAAGAAACTTGGAAATTATTGTTAGATGGTTATTTTATATGAATCCCTTTATTGTTTTTAAATACACTGTTAAAAGATGTACACGCATATAAATCAAAACCATAATTTCGCATAAATTTTTGTCCAAATAAAGTATTCAAAAACTTCACACCGGTAGATAATACTGCTTTACCGTGTGCAAACTCATATATCTGTCATGTTTGCTGCGTGATTTGTTGCTTCATGAACTTAAGACAACACCAGAACAACATCCATCTAAACAACATATAGTTAGCTATCTTTCCAATAAAACAGTGGTATTAACAGTAACTTATCACAATCCTATCAGAAAACGGCTCTACGACCTCAACCATCTACATAACAACCAATATATTGGGTGTGTGAATTAAATTTTAGACTCGACATTTAGATGTTGCTACGTGAGATTGCGTATAGTTTCACAAGCAATTCCAATTGCATTTTGGAGCTGTCACAATTGTCAATCTAATTCAGAGCAGAAAGTATTATTTTTCATATTACGTCATTTTTTTGTAATGAAAGAAAAACCGAAACTCACCGATTGCTTTCTGATACTTATGGTAATCAAGCTCAATCGAGAGCAAGCTGTTTCAATTGGTTTCATCGATTCCAAAGTGGTGATTTTGACTTGACAACAAAGAACGGCAAGGGCAGCCAAAAAAGTTTGAAGATGCCGAATTACAAACATTATTGGATGAAAATGCATGGCAAACGCAAAAAGAACTTGCAATGCAGTTAAACATTGACCGATCAACCATTTCTCATAGTTTCCACGCAATGGGAAAGATTCGAAAGCTAGGAAGATGGATCCCACATCAACTGTCCGAAAATCAATTGAGAACACGAATTGAAGCATGCAAAAACATCTTGCTGAGCACAAAAAACATAGGTTTTTGCATCGAATTTTTACTGGCGATGAAAAGTGGGTCTATTACGACAACCCCAAACGTAAAGCAGCTTACGTCGATCCAGGCCAAGCAGGACCATCGCAGCCAAAACGAGATATTCATTGCGATAAGGTTATGCTAAGTACCTGCGTATTCTCCAGACCTTGCACCTTCCGACTACCATTTGTTTCGATCAATGCAAATAGGCCTGGCTGACGTACGCTTCCGAAACGCCGGAGAAGTGCGAAATTGGATCGATGGCTGGATAGCTGGGAAAGTTGAAGGCTTCTTCAAACGAGAAATCCACAAACTTAACAGGAGATGACAGGAAGTCATAGCTAACGATGGCGAATATATTGGTTAAAATATACTGTGTCGTTATCTTTTAATAAACATTTCTTTTTTATAAAAAAAGTCTAAAAATTAATTCACAGACCCATAGAACACACCGCACAAAGTGTTATTACATCGTTTTACGGCAGTACTGATATATGTACAATGTACATCCAATTCAGTTGTGGCGAATGAAACACCAATCACGGGAAGTAGTAATTTTATCAACTACTTGTATTTAGTTAGTGGCCTTTCTAGTAAAACGGCTATCGCATTACCTTATGAGTAATAAGTATTTAAGTGTAATCCCGAATTTTCTGTCACAACTTTTCATTTGTGATGGATTCAAAGTACTTACTTCGATGGAAGACTGACCCTCATGCTGGTTCTACCAGATAAATCGACATAATATTGGAAACAGAAAGAAATCGTTAGGGATAGTCGAATTCAAGCTCATGTCAACCTTGTTTGGTAGGATAAACATCGTTAGGGCATACATAGGGAATAATGCGAGTGGCTTTTTTAACCATCGGTTTGTCGTGCAAATATATGGTATCATTGCCATTTATGACAGCGAGAAAATAATCAGGCCATTCCAAATCCCGGTTGTGCAGGGGAAGCGGCTTACCAACATTTTATGAAGGAGTATCTAGGCTCCCATTAAATGAAGTTGATTCACAATAGGGAACCTTCAAACCCGGATTGTAAGACCATTTCTTTACCGCAAAATTAAGGAAATTCGCAATTTATTTAAATATGAATAGATAAAAAAATTCCTAAATTATATTTAGAGCTTCGCATTAGTGGATGAGGCCTCAATTAAATATTCTTAAATAGGATATCATTGTTGTTATTAAGGCTGACAGTTGAATTAAGAGACCTTTTATTCTGCCACTCCAGTGTAATCCAATCCAGCTTTCTCAATTATATACCAAAAAATAAGACAGCTGGCCAATTCCCAATTTAGAAGATATTCTATTTACCCGATTGATTATTTGAGGAGGAACTTGTTAATTGGTTTAAAGGTAAATGAAGTTCAATTATACGTAAAGACTGTCAACAAATATTCCTAATTTTTGATTTGCAAATCCACATCAAGCATTTTGTCGAGAATTTAACAACATTGAATATCAGACTGTTCAAATTTCTGTACGACACCTCGTTACCTGAGTTATTGCAGTTTTAAAATACACAATATATCCGCCGTAATTTTGGTCGCACCAGGAGAATGTTTACAACAAAAACTTTAAAAATAAATCTTCAATACCATGGCAAGGATTTAATACAGAAATACCAACAGTCTCATATAAGTCACAAAAAACAAAAACAAATAAAAACGAACCCTAGCATCAGAAAGAAAACCAAATTTCCCTCAATTAAAAATAAAAACAAATTCCTAATTCGATATTTCACCATTTGACGTTTAAAAATAGCTGAGGAGCGCCGAATCCCGCTAATATGCGTATGGCAATGATAAGAAATGGTTTTATTATGTGATGGTTAGGAGACACTAACAAAACCAATTCTTTTACATTGAGCTGATGCATAGTTGAATTTCATTTGGAAAAGTTTCCTCTGGGACACAAAAAATTTAATTTAATTTTCGACCGTTTGGCGATTTTGCACATCACCAGCTATATGATTCATAATTCTAAAAATAATTATGGAAATTAGTAGTTTATATAGATAAGTACTGATAAAAAAAAATCATAAAACATAGAATGACAGGAAACCCCAAAAATTAAATTTTTGCGGAAAACTCGAGATGAGTAGAAAAAAAAACTTTGTTGTTTCAAGTGGATTAGGTCTCCCTTAAATATTTGTAAATAGGATATCATTGTTGTTGTTATTATGATAAGATAACTAATTAAAAAATACAAATACAAGCTTATTTAAAGCCTTGGTATAACAGTTTTTGTTGTCATATAGATTTTTATTCAAGTTTATTGCAAAACAAAAAAATTTTAATTAAAATAAAATATCTAAAAAAAAAAAATTAATTAATTAGCATATAATTACTACTTGACAAATATTTTATATAAAAAAACATTAAAAGTTTCATTTTTGTATCGCACATTTATTGTAAATTCAATGCACACGTATACAGACGATGATGATGAGATGACGAACAATAATTTAAATTTAAATTAGAATTAATTATGTGTTACTTATGGATCAAAAACAGATAATTAATTTTCGTATTTTATTTTTTTTTAATTTTTTTATAAGTATAATTAAATGATTTATAATTAAATTTTCTTGTATACAATGTAATCAATCTTCTTTGTTAACGCGGCTCTCGTACACATGATATTTTATTATAAAAAGTAATAAAATAAACCCAACCTCTTAGCTCTTGCGGTATACGGATACATTATAAAGGCGAAAAAATTTGCAATTAAATTGAAATCCTCTTAATTTCTAATTAGAAAATTTAGAAATTAATTAGTGTGTTGAAAAATATAATTTTTGCAACGCAAGACACAAGGCACCGTTACAGTAATTATGCAAAACGAGTGTTAATGTGTTAATGAAGTTAAATCGCGCTAAAGAAATAAGAAATTATGTTAAGCAAAAAATACAAAACTCTAAATTATAAAATTAATTATTAATTAATTACATGAATTGCTTTGCAGTTGAATTAATTTATACATGACTCTAGCGCATTGATTGGATGTATATGTATAAACGACAGGTGGTCGGTCCTAGCTGTAATTAAACGTTTCAGTCGGATGGTATAATAAATTTAATTATTAGGTAGTTAATTTGTGCATGGCCTAGAAAGTTTTACTGAATTAAAAGTAAAAAATAGAAGAAATACTTAAAAAAAAAATATTTTTTCGAATTTTTCGCATAGAAGATTTTTACTAAAAATAGAAGTCATAAAATTGGGACTTTTATAATAAGAAGAAATCATTTTTGTTGAATTTTCTTGGAAAGCGGATTGTTTTCTGATTTTGTTGATAAAATTAAAAAGTTAATTTTAAGAGATGAATTTTTATTTGATGCGAAGGGAAAGAAACCACCAAAAATGACTAGCCGTGTAACTAAATTTATGAATTATTTAAGAAAAATTAATAACAGATTTCACAATAAATATGGAATGACGAATGTAATCGGTGCTATTGATGGTGTCCAAATAGCTATATCGCCCACCACAAAATTCTGTCGAAACACCTGGCAATATATGTATTTGTCGAAAAGGATATCACAACTTCATTGCAGGTAAAATAGTTGTTCTATATGTAAAGGGATGGTTTCCAGAGCACACAAACAAAGCAATCTATTCCCAAGTAATTTTCGATTTTTAGCGATGTATGAATTATCGAAATTAAAGTTCGTTAAATTTAATAAATTAATTATGTAAAGTTGCTAAAGTTTCGGTGTCTCGGCGGTTCCATCTTTGGGGTTAGATCTTATATTTCGGTTGTATTCTTATAAGTATATCCCATTCCCATGCCGATTGTTAATAAGCAGGCCAAAGGCTGCTTTATGGAGAAAATATAACGGACTTTCTGTTAACAACAGTCCAGTCATTCAAGACAATGCTGATCTGTTCGCTACACATCATATTTTCGAAAGCACAAATCCCGAAAAAATATCGAAAAATACGCCCCATCGAAAAGAAAGACCCAAATTGGAGTATTTTTGAAAAATTTAAATATTTAAAAACTATAATAAAAAACTCTCCAAAGCCGCTTAGAATTGGTTGGTGGATGACATGAAATTATCTATAGATTCGTTTTGTTTTTATATTGTAGTTAACAAAAATTTAATGGAGTCTTCCTTTTCGATGGGGCGTATTTTTCGGTATTTTTTCGGGATTTTTGCTTTCGGGAATATGATGGTATCGCAAATATATAATATTGTATAATATTTTTCCTGGCTAGATTAGAACAAGAATAAATTTCTTAAATTGAATATTCAAATGTAAATAATTGAGATGGAACTTCCATATCTGTTCATTCTTTTAAGTGTACAACACTTACCATGCCGATATGAAAATTGTATATGATAAAGCATCGTTCCCAGGATTAGCACATGATTCGGTGATATGCAAACGTCACTGAGAAATCATCTTTCAAATACATAGGTATACCTCGGTTCACTCTCAAATGGAATTTATCATTGGTAAATATCTATTACAAAATATGTAACATTTTGCTAGACTATATTCAATTTATAGCTATTTTTAGATTTCTATTATGGAGCCATGGCTTGTTACTTCACGACACGAAACTGTATCGAACACTGCTTTAGGATGTAATAAAAGGTAGATTTCGATGTTTGAAATGACATCGAGCTCTACATTATTCTCCTAACAAAGCAGCCCAAATCATTTATACTTACTGCAATAAACGCTAAAGATTTGATTGAACTCGACGGATTACAAATTACAAACGAAGACTTTTTATACGAAGCATCAGAAATCTCCATTAATAGAAATCAATGGCGTAATTCAGGATGCCAAATTCGATTTCTGTTTTTGATTTTACCGGACCCTTCGCTTGGTTAAGTAGTTTCGTCAATCCATCTCACAACTATTCGATAGAATCTAAATAGTTCATTAAATACCATAAAACTTACATAAATCTCATTTTACTGCAGTTATGTTACACTTCACGGGTAGACATTAGGGCATCCAATTCGAAATTCCGGTATTCCGGAATACCGGGCGATATTTTAGTTTCGATTATTCCGAAATTGAAAACACTTACCGGAATTAATGAATTTCTATTTTTCACACTAATTTAAGTAAATTCAACATAATTTGTGTAATTATAGCCTGTCTTGTACATACTAAAAAAATTTTAATAAAAAAAGTTTTAATAAAGTTAATATCTAAAGTCGCTATTCAATTAGGGACCCAGAAATGTTAGCCAATCTATGGAGGTGCTTAGTTTGAGGAATAAAACAACCGAAAAATTTGAAAATCCAAAGTCAGGCTAAAAAGAAAAATTTCCTTCAATTGTACCAAAATATTATACGTAATATTTCAGAGAGTGGCAAAAAATTTTCAATTTAGGGAGCTGGTCAAAATATATAGAGGTTCTACTTTTGGAAGTTTTAGAGTGTTTCTCTTCTCCGTAGCTATACAACCCCGTATAAAGCGACAAAGAAACGAGTCCGACAAAGAAACAAATTCAGAAAACATTTAAGTTTGTTAGTTCATTAGCTGAAAAGTACCAAAAACCGTGATATACGTTTTTGCGTTTCGAAAAGGACTTTAATTTTGGGACGATGGTATAGTGCCCTACGAGACTAAAATAGTGTATTTAGCAGCGGGAAATATTGCCATCAAAATTCTAACCTAAATGACACAAGCCTCGATGCTTCAAAGTTTAATGAGAAAACCTGAAAAACAGTAAAGAACGGTAGTAACTCGCAGTAGCAATTAAATCTATGTTTAAAAATGTTTCAGATTTTTTTTCACATTCATTTTATAAGGAGTGAGTAGGAAAATAAATGTTTAAAAAGCATTTAATTGTAACTGCGATTTAGTATCCTTAGTTCCAGTAAGGGTGAAGGGAATAAATTATGTACCACTCCAACTAATCTAACCTACCTGACTGAATTTTTAGGGGTTGGGTATGAAATCTTGCATTACACAATCTTGCAACACAAAATCTTGCATACAAAATCTATCATTACAATATCTTGCAATTACAAAATCTTGCATTACAAAATCCTGCATTACAAAATCTTGCATTATAAAATCTTGCATTACAAAATCTTGCATAACAATTTCCCGTACATTTATAGAATCGCGCGCGCGATTCTATAAATGTAGGGGAAATTGTTATGCAAGATTTTGTAATGCAAGATTACAAATCAGTGGTGATTCAATTCTACTGTATTACGATAATTGCCACTGCACTAAAAGTAACAATAAAATGAAATCAAAGTTCCCTTTCTTCCACATTACAATTCATACAACATTACTTATTCATACAAAATAAAATATATTAACAAACAAAAATTGCTCTGTTAATATACAAGTAAGTACGGTTTATGATAATTTTGAATAATGCATATTAAAATTACATAATAATATTTTTTATAGAAATGAATATGAGTATTTCTACAGTGGTTTCCAATAAAGGAAAAGACAAATTAATCATTGACGGGTTTGGCTTCCACCTAGCCCGTAAAACTAAAAAATCATACAATTGGATGTGTAGCCAGCAGAAGAAATGTTCATGCAATGCGCGTGTAGCAACACGTTTAATAAATGAAAAACACGAAATTATTAAGGCACCATCTGTGCATTCCCATGCACCTATAACGCACGAAAAAACTATTTGTGAAACTAACCATATTTTGAAAACCACAGCTAAAAATTGTGATATTCCGCCATCTCGTATTATTACTGACTCAATTGTGAATACACCTAGCATTTCGCGGGTTTACTTACCAAGCAAAGAATCTCAAAAAAATAAGATCCATCGTGCGCGTGCCCACAAGACAACAAAGGAGCCAAACAGTTTGGGGGCAATTAATATACCTGAAGAAATACGCTACATGGAAGGAGAGTTGTTCGTTCTGTCTGAAGATTGTTGCGAGGGAGAAAAAATTATTTTACTCGGTACTAAATCCTCTTTAACGCTCCTTGCAGAATGCAATTGCTGGATTATGGACGGAACGTTCGATGTAGTTCCTTCCATAATGCGACAACTGTTTTCTATACATGGAAACGTTGAAGGAGAGATAGTACCACAGGATTTTTGTATAATGAGCAAAACTCCAGAAAGTGCTACGATCAATTATTTTTCGAATTGAGGAAAATTTGCCTTCAATACGAATTGAGTCTTAATCCAGAAAAAATATTATGCGATTTTGAATAGGCTATTGTTTCGTCCGCCAAAGCTTTTTTCCCTCAATCAACTTTCAAAGGCTGCCAGTTTCATTTTGGACAAATAATTTGGCGGAAGGTCCAAAAAAATAGATTATCCGCAAAATGTGGGAATTCAGAAGAATTCTCTCTAAAAATCCGGATGATTAAAAGTCTCTCATTCGTACCATCAGAGGAAGTCACCATTTACTATTTGAGCTTAAGCAACATGTTTGAGGACAACGATTTAAAAAAGATAGGGAGCTGGTTCAAAAAAAATTATATTGGTGATTTGAATGTGCGCCCGCCCCAATAATCCCAAATTTTGAACAGTTGGGAACGCAGATACAGATACGGAGTGTTTTCCGCGGACCCAAAATAGTGTCGAGGCATGGCACCGGAGATTAAAAGTTGTTGTTGGAAAACGCCATGTCTATAAATTAATCAAAGATCTATCGAACGAATTAATTGTGGCCAAACATCGTGTAGAGAAAATTCGAAATGGTGAACAACTACCGAAAAAAAACAGATCATCATAAAAAACAAAAGAATAAAAAAAATTATAAGGAACAGAGGCAGTTATGGTAAAACTGACTTTCTTAAGAGAATTGCGCAAAATACAATTCTTAATTAAGATATTTTTACAAACATTTGATATTTTAAAAAAAAATTAAATTGATTATAAGCATTTTGTTTTCTGAAATTAACTGTAAATTATATGAATTGAAATAATTAGCGATTATAAATTATAAAACTTCTTTTAACATTTATTTAATAAAGCCTAACAAAAAAAAATATTTAAAAGATTTTGTATGCAAGATTTTGTATGCAAGATTTTGTATTGCAAGATTTTGCAATTGCAAGATTTTGTAATTGCAAGATTTTATAATGCAAGATTTTGATGTTGCAAGATTAATAAAAAAAAGCAAGATTTTGTTATTGCAAGATATTGTAATGCTATATTTTATACCGATCCCAACTTTTAGTTATAGAATTCATAGAATTTATAAGATTTACAGAATTTTTTGAATTTACAGAACTGACAGACTTGAATAATTTACCCATAGAATCTATAACATTTAAAGGATAAAAATTTATAGAATTTATAGGTTTTAAAAGCATATTATAATTTATAATATTTACAGACTTCAAATATATAAAATTTATAAGACTTTTAAAATTTATAGAATTTATCGAATTTAAAGAATTTAAAAATTTATGAGATTTGTAGAAATGTAAAGAACTTACTAAATTTTAAAACTTTATGCATAGGATTTATGGAATTATTCATAGAATTTATTAAATTTATAAAATTTATAGAAATTATTGAATTTATCGAATTATCAAAGTTTATAGGATTTATCTCTCGAAATTTTTGAATTTTTAAAATTTATAGAATTTATAAAAATTATGGAATTTTTAGAATAAGTAAAATTTGAGTGTATAGAATTTTTAAAACTGATAAACTTGAAACAATTCCTAGAACCCATTGAGTCTATAAAATTTAAAAAATTTCTAATATTTTGTGGAGTTGATGTAATTTATAGGATTCTTTGAATTTATTTATCAAATTCATAAAATTTATAGCGTATTAGAATTTATAACATTTATATGCTTTGTAGAATTTAAAGAATATGTAATTCATCGAATTTACAGAATTTTTAAGAAAAAAAAAAAGATTTGTAGAATTTATAGTACTTACTGAATTTTTAAACTTTATTCATAGAATTTATAGAACTTATAAATTTTTAACGAAATTATTGAATTTACAGAATTGTTAAAGTTTATTGGATTTTTCAAAATTTTTGAATTTACAAAACAAATAAAATTCGAGTTTGTAGAATTTATACAATAAAACAGACACACTTGAAACAATTAATAGAACACAAATTTAAAGAATTTGTATTATTGATAAAATTTATAAATTTCATAGAATTTGTAGATTTTATAGAATTTATAAAATTCATATAATTTAAAAATGTAAAGAGTTTATAGACATGTTAAGACGATTGAAGAGACAGAAGAATTTATAGACTATAGAATTTACTAAATTTATTGATTTGTATTTGTGCTCATGTAATTGGATGACAATGGCAATCATAAGTATTTGCTGAATTATTATTTATATGGATTCTGCTTATGGCATCAGCGTTTTTATTTTGCGATCCTGGTTTGTGATTGATGGTATAATCGAATTCGTCCAATTTAATTTTCCACCTCATCAGTCCCGAAGAGGGGTTTTTGAGATTGCATAGCTAAATAAATGGTTTATGGTCAGTAACTATTTGAAATGTATGTCCGTATAAATATGGGCGGAAGTGGTTGACTGACCAATCTATTGATAATAATTTCTTCTCGATGTCTGAATAATTTTGTTCGGCTTTGTTAAGTGCCCTGCTGGCGTATGCAATAGGTAAATCAAACGAGTCTACCAATTGTGATAACACGGATCCAATTGCAAAATCACTGGCATCACACGTTACTATAAATGGTTTTCAAAAATTTAGCATTTGAAGTACAGGAAGTTTTATAAATGCTTGTTTGAGTTTGTCAAATGCATCATAGCATATTGCCTTCCATTCAAACTTTTGATTTTTCTTTAACAATGCCGTGACAGGTTTCGCGATAGCAGAGAAGTTGGGTGCAAATCTACGGTAACATCCCACAAAGTCCCAAAATGACTTAATCTCAGTAGAATTCTTTGGTACTGGAAAGTTTTCAACTACGAACGAGAAACATCAAATTAAAATATTTTTTTAGAAACTAAGAATAAAACAAAACTGGTATTCGTTTTGGATTGCGTATTTTATTTTCATCTTCTACATTATCCAGCCACTTATTCCAACAGTTCTACAAAGGGATACAATTTACTTGGGCCAATTCAGCGTTTATCATCGACAATTCGCTACATTCAAATACATTTTTTTCACTGGAAAATTTTAAACTACGGAAATTGTATTATCGTCAGGCCTAATACCACTGGAAGTTACAGTATGTCCAAGGTAGATAATTTCCTGTCTTAAAAACTGACACTTGCTTGCATTTAATTTTAAATTAGGTTATCGGAAACGTTCGAAAACTTCGACAAGTCTTTTATTGTGTTCCAGAAGAGTTGTTCCGAAAATGACGAGATCTTCAAGGTAAACGAGCCATTTAATATTATTGAGACCACTTAGCACATTGGATAATCATTCGTTGAAAAGTTGATGATGCTCCTTTTAAACCAAAAGGCATTCTGGCCAAATAATAATGCCCATCATCTGTGTTAAATGCCGCCTTAATTCGATCCGATTCTTGAAGATTAGCTTGGTGGCACCCACTGTATAAATCAAGCAACGAGAAATATTAAGCGCTACCAAGTTTATCAAGTATATCTGTAAGTTCAACTTGCGGTGATGTGTACTTGACTTTTTGGTACTATGAGGAGCGGGAAATTCCACGGACTTGCGCTATCTTCTACTATATGGTCTTTCAGCATCTGGAAAATTTGTGATTTAATTTCTAATTTTGTTAAATGCGGCTGCCTATATTAACGAATATAAATTGGGCTAGACTCAAGGAGTGGCCGAATTTCGTGAGTGTCTTTACTTGTGGTAGTTAATATGTCTTCCACCAGATGAAATACGTCATAAAATTGATGAATTACCGAAATTATTGATGGTGGACACTCTCGAAAAATGTTTGATTGCGAGCTCTTCTTGACAAGCCTGATTGATGGCATCCGATAAAGGCAAAATAAGGCACGCAAAATAAAATAAAAAATCACCGCTGTCACTAATTGTAGTGGTACCGAGCGGTAATGCCACGTAAGGTTTAATAATTATTAATATTTAATTGAATCACAAAGGTGATTATTATAGTTTTAATTTAGTTAGTTAATTTTCAATTATAACTTAATTTACAGGTGTCCATCGTTCGATGGTAATTGTCTTACTACCGTTTTATGTTTTAGTTTTAAATACAAGTGTTACACATTATTACATTATTTCAACTTCTTGATTATGACCAAATTGTAGCACAGCAAAAGTGTACTAATTAGTACATTGCTTCACATCGGTAAGTTCTCGATTAGAATTCTTGAAATCATGCGCCAGGTTAACGGTTTGCTATGCGTATATATTGCACAAAGCCTTTAAGTCTTGTTGACATACAATTACGTAATACTGAGAATTCTAGAATATATTGAACAGATTCTTGGAGGATTTCCAGAACAGAACTGAGTAACAAGCTCTGATGGTATAAGTAGAAAGCCACTCTCAAAAAGGTCCCCATGCATGCATTGAGCTTTCTCTTCGTTGGCCTACCGGTTCTGAATTTTTACCGTTGGTGGAACTACAAAATCCAAAAAGTTCAGCAACTGGTAAGATTCCTACCAATTTTGACTATAATAAATTGATTGTAAGTTTTGTTAAATCTGATATCAGGGGTTTCCCAATTTTTTGGTGAATTTCGGGATTAACAGTGATTTTCTGAGATGTTACGATAGTTCAATATTTTTCTGAAATGTTTCAGTAAATTTGGAAATTACTTTTATTATTTATATAGGTTAACTTAATCCAAAATATGAACTTTCCCAAATGGCTTCTGTTTCCTTTGAGAAGCTGTTTTTTTTTCTTAGAGAAATTAATTTACCTAAATTCATGGATACACGTATGGAAAGTAGCTTGTAGAATAATTTCGCTGAGCAAATCGATCAGTCACTGATCAATCTTTTTGTTGGCATACTAAACATATTTTCTGAAAAGCTCATAAAGTGTGTGAAATTTTACCGCAATGTTTTATAGTGATTAAAAGTAACAACTATTGTAAATTGAGAATTTACGATCGTATAAAAGCAATCAGTTTTGCAAATTTATACAAAAGCTGAGATATTCTTTCTATAGCCAGGTCACCTCGTACATATACTAATTGAACATTAAATATTTTATAGACGTTCGGTTATAACCAATATAATTTAATTACTTAGCTTAAACCTTCATTGCTACTACCGTCTGGCCATTAAAAGGTTTTAAATAACAATTTAAAGAATTATCACAAAAATTTGCCGCAAATATTTAAAGAATTTTTACGATTAACATTTTCCCGTATCACAAATCACATTAAATCGCCAATTCCTATAAACTGCATAATTAATGAACAATTTTATGACACACATTATAGTTTTATGTTGGGGGATTTATTTTATTTTTGCTTAACCATTAACAATAAATTGTGTACAATGTACCCAGAAATACTCGTAAAATACTCTAATATAATATTACAATCTTATCCATCTTTTAATTTTTTATAAAGTAATTTTAATTCTTAAATTTAAGTTAAAAAATTTACGATCATATATAAGATCGTTAAACCAAATTCCAAATTAGTATACACATATATACGATATACGAGTATAGAACCGTAATTTAACTATCAAATTACAATTTTAAATATTTGTTGTTGAGCGCGCGATCTCCCGATCGCGCAATTAAATCCTCTGGGATACAGAGGTGCTGAACCCCATTTAAGATAGTGTAGATACAATTTTTATTATGACTTGGCGGCGTCGGCGACGGGGCAATTATGATCGTGCGTTTAGAAAGTGATTTAATCAATATGTATAATTTTTATATAGATCATGATCACTAAACAAATATGTATAGAACGCAACCAAATTTAATCTCGAAAAAGATCGTAAAAAAAAATTATCATGTTCTCGAAAATAATTCATTAAAAAGTTATAAAAAAAAACGCGATAACAAGCAAACAGTTTTTGTTATTGTTGGAGGTTTATTTGTGTGTGGTTTATTAATGGTACGACCTTTATAATTATTTTTTTAATGGGTTTTCTGTATATCAGTTTTTTTTATTGCATTAATATGGGATTTGGTCACCGAACGAACGAAGAAAAAATATTTTTTGTGTTGTGTACCAAAAAAAAAAATGATAATTTTGTTTGTTTATCTTAAGATAGTTAAAAAATAATAAAACTATTTTTTTTTGTTTTGGTTTTGAATAACATGTCATTTTATGTGACATTTATACTTTGGTTATAAAATCATAACGCGGCACAATATGTATATATAAAGGCATATATGGGAATTTCAGTGATCTAACCGAAATAGTTTGTTCACCTTTCAATAAAATGATGAGTTAATATGATGTCTTACAACTGTATATGTACCTCACAACTAGTCGATTATTTGCCGTTAAAATGAGATCATATAAATTAATTTAATAACAACTTATGATTTATGATTGACGAGCATATTTTTTGTTTTTTTATTAATTGTGTATGACTCAGTAATATTTGAGAGCAATCTGGTCCAAATAAAATTTAATTTTAAATTTTGGACTGATTCATTCAACACTCAATCCGATCAAGCAGCTGATCAATATGACTCATTCTATATACAATTTGGTTAATTAATTTTCGTTGATGGTTTGAAGAGTTTAATTGATAGGAAAATTACAGATTTATATCATGTGGTCATTACACATTTCCAATTATTAATTTCAATAGTTAGTGTTACTCAATTTGAATGTATGTTTATAATGTAGATGGTACCTATTACTGACTGAAAATAATATTGTCAGAATTCTCTAAATTTAAATATTTTCAGTAAATTTAACTTATCAAACAAATTACGAGTGTTATCGTGATTCGATGTGTTTAATCGACACAGTTAATTGTAACTGTCAGTGAGTTTATTAAAATTACTCATGTTTATACATAAGTCCCGCTTTGTAATATAAATGTCATGCTTTATAAAATAAATATGAAAACGCCATAATGTCAGGTTACGACATTGATCATTGCGCGGGCATTTTTTTAAAAAATTATCTCAACAACTCAATTTTTTGAGTTGTGTCACTTTTCTATGTCATGTGCGATATCAGCTCGGCTTATGCCTATGATTATGAAAAAATCAATCCTTTAATTAGACCATGGCGGCTGGACAATTGTTATACTAGCGAATTACATTAATACACAGATATACACAGAAACATATAAAATTATTAAAATTTACACAATTAAAAAACAATAAAAATATTGAAATTATTCAATTAATTAATTAACCTATTAGAAAAAAATTATCAACATTATTAAATTTTTAAAACTCGTAAAATTACAAATATAATGAAATTATTATTAAAATTTTGAAATTTATTAAAATTAATTATATTAGTAAAATTATTCAAACATAATTAAGTATAAACTATTAAAATTGTTATAGATATTACAGATATTAAATTAATAAAATTCCTAAATTTTTAAAAATTATTTAGATTACATTTAAAATTAAGAAAATTATTGAAATAATTAAAGATATTAAAATTATTAAAAGAATTCTAAATAAATATTAAAAATACCAAATTAATTAAAATACTAAAATGAGGGAAAATTTTCATTAATTCTCTTAATTTTCAAAAATATTAAATTTATATAATTAACAATAACCAACTTTTTATTTTAATTTGAATTAATTAATTAATTCGTGTAATTTTTAATATGCAACCGATCATTTTAATGTGACAGGCAGGTTTATGTACCCAATATTTTTAATTTATTTAAAGTTCGAAAAATATTAACGTCAAATAAATTAAAAATAATAATTGCGATAATTTACTGTATTAAAATTATTAAAAAAAAATTTGATAATTATTAAATGTATCCAAATTATTAAAATCAATTAATTAATATTAAAAAAATTGTTAAAATATATATAAAAATGTTAAATTAAAATTATAAAAAGTATTAAAATTATGAAACTAATAAAATTAGCAAGTACCTACTATTTTGCTAAATGTTAAATTTTTGTTTGAAATCATAAGTAACATTAAGAAAATTAATGAAATAATTAAAGAAACTAAAATTACAAACATTTTTAAAATTATTAAACTAATTAAAGTTTTGAAAATTAGAATAATATTTTACATATTAAATTTTCTTAATAAATTATAATTGCTAAAAATATTACAAATATTAAAATTGTTTAAATATTGAAAATTATTCAACAAATTAAAATTTGAGCAGTTATTAAAAATTACACGAATTAATTAATTAATTCAAATTAGCATAAAAAAAAATTGTCAATTGATAAAATTTGCTTACATAGGAATAGAGCTGTGTGAATATGATGAAGAAAATTTTGTAAGATATTTTGGCTGTATTAATATAATTCGCTAGTTGCACAGTACATTTTGTATATGAAACCCAAACAATATTTACAGAAACAGTTTTAAACTCTAAAAGCTACCTTCTTTCAAAACCCTTAACATTCTAAATCATTTCTTAATAGATATATGCAAAATAAAATTTATTTGGAGGAATGATGGACCAATCATCTTCACAGATTTCTCAAATTTTGATTTTTTCACGATTTTAAATAATCAAAGTGAAATGGGGATTTCGGTAGCTTTTGCGGCAAAATTAATACAAATTCCAGTTGCAATACTTAAATTTAATATTTCTATTTGTTAAATTCTTTTTAACCGTTGTAATTTATTTGTCAAAAATTGAAACTGAAGTTAACGAATTTGTACTTAAACACCTTGAAGTACACAATGTGTTTAAAGTTTAATGATTTGTTTTGGTGAAGAAAGCCTACGTGTAAATGATGTGTAACTTATATGTAGATAATGTGTAATATATGTACGTGTAACAGACGAGTAACTAACTTTTTTTTGTCCCGATGCCTAACATACATATTTTTTGATGAAGTACCCTAAAACTTGTCAGTCATTGATTTATTAATAAGCACATATACAACTTAATAGTTATGTACATACACTACTTCATTTTTGTTTTAAATGAAGTCGCAGAAAATAGATGAAATTTAAGTGAATGTCAAATTATTAAAATTGTACGGTCCCGATGACTAGCAGCATTTTGTACAATATAAATTGCCATTTTGACAGTATCGATTATTGTAGGTTGAAAATATTTCTAAATGATGTGAGAGGTATCAACCTTACTTATTGGCTAGACACTTTTCAAAACAAAAAATGCTTTATGGGTTAAATTAATAAAATGAAATGTAAATGTTTAGAAATGTCTTGATGACTAATATGGAATTCCCCATATATAGAACGTAAATTGTGGTAATCAGTCCAGTCGCCGCGGCCTGAGGAGAAGATTGACTTTTTCATAATCATAAGCTCATCAATAAATACCGTAATAATGGAAATCCATTATTAAGCGTCTCCGTAGCTTATATCAATATAATATCACTATAAGGAAAGTTTCGCTAATGTTTTTAATTAAAAATTAATTTAACTTTGAGAATAAGCTCACCAGTTCTAAACTGGATTAAGTTCTCTTACAATTTTTCGGAAATAGTAACTTCAAATAAATTAAAAAAAACAAAAAAATTAAATTTATTTAAATTGTTAAAATTAATAAAACTGTATAAATATTTATAATTAATGATTAAAATAAATATAAAAATTACTGAAATAATGAATTGAAAATTACTGAAATGATGATTATTGAAATAATTAATATTAATAAATTAGTAAAATTATTAAAATAATTTTACCGGTTTTAGTTTAATTTGAATAATTAATTCGTTTCAATTTGAATAATTAAATGTTTTCATATAATTAAAATTAAATATTAATGTAATTTAAAATATTATAATTATTAAACAAAGAAAATTATTATAATTCTAGAAAATATTAGAAAAATTTAAAAATATTAAATTTAACAAAACTGTCCCAATTTTTATAATTAATAAAATTTTAAAATACTTGTAAAATTAAAATTGAAAATAACGGAATTACATAATGAAACTAGTAAGTATAATAGTTTTGCCAAATTTTAAAATTAAATTAAAAAACATATTGAAATACTCGTAGCTAAAAAATAAAAATATTTAAAATTATTAAACTAATTGTTGTTTTGAAAATTAGTATAATTATTAAGTGTATTTAATAAACTCTTAAGATTCCTGAAAATATTACAATAATTAAAATTATCCAAATTTTGAAAATTATTGAAATTATATAATTATTAAAATTTTTAAATTAAATTTGTTGAAAATTTGAAATAAAAAAAAAATTTTGAAGTTATTAAAATATTTAAGGATAATTAAAATGGTTGACCCGAGTCGGGTTTTGCCAGGTACCTATCGGGCGCCCTACCCCAGGTAGCGGAACGGGGAATGCTCGCCAGATATGGTAAGTACCGAGGCAACCAAATACTCCGGGCGGACCAAAGAAGGACCAGTTGGGTTGCAGTTAGAAGGATTTATAGTCGCTATTTTATAAACCGAGTAAGATAGTACCTTGACTACTCTGGTTACTCAAGCCAGCACTAATATGCCCAGCGCTGCGTGGCTAAAGAGATACTTATTCTCTAGAATGCGAACTTTGAATGGTGACATATGGCTTGAACCCATAACAGACAAAGATAACAAATTCAAAATCAAGCAAAAACACCGACGTACCTCCAGGTTTCTTGTGGAGTTTTGGTGGTTAAATGACTCAGTAAGTCCAGTTAGATCGGCACGAAACTGGTGAGTGTCTGGATGTTGGTGTAATCAATCAGTATAAATATCTGTCTATCAATCAGAATAAATCAATAGCTGTAATCAATCAGTATAAATGCCAACAAATTAATATTGTGTCCGGCGATAATGAAATCCTTTTAGTAAAGGTAAATATGGCTAAAGGAAATCTTTTCATTTGTGCTTCGTATGTTCCCGGGAAATCTTCTTGTGAATTCCTTCATGAATTTATTGAAATATTTGAAAATAAGATTCAGCACAAAATGGAAGAAAAAGATAGTTTGTGCATCGTGGGATTAAAATCTCCCACGATGCCCAAACTATTATTATGGCTCACTTCTGGATCTAGTTTTTACTGACGAAAATTTACATCCATCTGTGCAATCTTGTGAAAACCTGGCTCATCATACACCATTGTTAATTAAATTAAGTTTTCAATGTTTTGATATTTAAATTCTCTAAATGGATATCTTGAAAATATTTCCTGGGATTTCCTTTATAATTAGAAGGATATCGAAATTATGACTAACCGGTTTTACGAAATTTTGTATGCGGTATGGATCTATTTATTGGAAAAATTGTCAACAAACGTAATTCGTATCGTGAAACAATCGACTTTATATAACCGTAAACCAAGGCACACAAATGGTATAAAAGGACGAACGCGTCTGCTGATTATGCATTGTATTCTCACCTTCGGTATGAGTTTATAGTTTTGAATCAATTTATGTATGGTAATTACATGTTTGAAATTGAATCTGGGATCAAGTCGAATCTATCGTGTTTCTGGCATTATATAAACTCTAAAAGAAAATCTGTTGGTTATCCTTTATCCATGTGTTGTAATGATAAGCAAGCTCATGATCTAAATTCTGTTTGCGAATTATTTGTAACGTTTTTCAAAACGGCTTTAGATGGTTTCAATACTAAATTGTCTATGGGCCCGGATGGTATATTCCCTCATTAGTTTTATATCATTGTTCCGAAGTCTTGAGTGGCCATTTAGCTCGTTTATTTAATTACAGCCTTAGGCAAGGTATTTTTCGCCGGTATTGGAAACCCTCGCATATATAATCCCAGTACTTAAATCTGGGCCAAAAAATGTAGTTGAGAATTATAGAGGAATAGCTATTTTATCTGTTATCTCTAAACTTTTTGAAAAATTGGTCAAAGATTGTATTTATTTTAATATCAAAAACTTAATTGTTCCCCAACAACATGGTTTTTTTCTGGTAGATCAAGGACAACCAATCTGTAGGTATTGGTTAATGATACGATATCTTGTTTATAAAAAGGTGAGGTGCCCAAGTTGACACTATTTATACAGATTTCAGCATGGTCATCTAAAACAAAATTAATCACAAGTTATTAATTGATAAATTGGTTAAGGTGAATTCTAATTTTATTTCTATAAAATGGATATGTATCATCTAGTTTGCTCGGGACGTAATTTGTGCTGAAATTGATTGCTCGGTATTGCTTGAATTATATTCATTTTACGTTCCTACAAGAAGTCTTCGTCCACGACAGTTAATGTTGAGTATTGAATTTCGTCGTACGAATTATGGAATTGATGAACGGTCGCGCGTACCAAAAAATATTTTAACTAATATTCAGATTTTTTTTGATTTTAACATTTCAAGAGGTCTTTTTTAGAGTCGTATTCGAAATAGTGATAATTTGTAATGCTTTTTTTATATACAAAATTCTATTAGTATTCTAACATATGCTACTTGCTAGTGCTGGTAATAAATAAATAGAAAAAGTGGCGTCCTGCAAAGGACACCGCCTCAATCGCCAGGAAGCTATAATGCGCCGATATTCCGCCATTGTGCACTCTGCTTAGAAAGGAAATTACTCAGGTACAAATAACCCATTTCTCAGGAACCGGTATGTGCTCGGTGTACCACGAGGCGTTTTAAACCGCCAGGAATCGCCTACTATGATTCAACGTCTTACATTACTTGAAAATCGAAAAATTTGCTGAACTGCTCATACTAAGCAAGCAGTATCAAAACAAGGACCCACCACTGTGGTACTCTAACCTACTGAGTACTGCTGCAATCTGGATATTATATTAGTGGTTACTTCACACCGAATGAAGTGATTGTCGCGTTCCAAGCAAAGCTCGACGCTCCGGAAGATGAAAATTTCAGAGTAACAGGACCGATGCTGGTAGATGGGGATTTTAATGCAAGAGCTCTTGAGTAGTGTAGAGCATTATTATGAGTCCTTATAATAATACCTCCTCATAACTTTTCGAAGCCCAGGAAAAAAAGAGAGGATCCCTGACATCACCCTCGTTTCCGAGGTCTTGGCGCCACGCATCCAGGAATGGAGGGTAATGAAGGGCTACAAAGGCAGTGACCACCAGCGTATCACAACTGAAGTCGACATTAAACCGTGGAGCGATTCGCGGGATAAACCGGGCAAATAGAATTTGAAAAGGTTGGACTCAATGTATGTACGGTTCAAGGAAGAGCTGAACAAGGATGGGCAGCAAACAACAAGGAGAACGGAAATGGATGGGAAATCTGCGACTAAATCACCGGTATTTTCAACCATGGGCTTCATAATTTCGGTTGCTAGAAAAATTTGTAGGGAGGATATTGACAAGGAGCTATGGCGACTTGGCTACAAAATAGTCAGTGAAAAGCGTGGTACTCAGAAGCCAGCGATGCATGCCGACACCACGGAAAAAAACGGAACTAAATCGTGGTTTAGACATAGAAGCTCACCTATTCTCCAAAAATGAAATTGAGAGAGCTAATCCGCCATTAAAGAATAAAGAGGCTCATACCCAATGTGGTATTAAAAATGGTCTATCAATAAGACACAGATTTGCTGCTGAGAATGTATACAATGCATATTTGACGGAGGATGTGTTTAGCTCCCGCTAAAAGACAGCAAGGCTGGTACTGGTTAGCAATGATAAAGGTGGCCCAAAGCTCCCTTTGTCCTATCGACTACTGGGCTTGTTTGGCAGATTATGGAGAAGTTAATTAGAGCGAGGCTACCATCTGCGATCCAAGGTGCTAGGGATCTCTCACCTAGACAATATGGCTTCAGAGTAGGACTATCAACGATAAACGTAATAACGGAAAGTAGCTGAGGGAGTAAGGGGAGCTGAGGCCAATAACCATTTTGCGCGACGTATTGTACTCTTAGTGATGCTCGATATCTAAAAAGCTTTAAATACAGGCAGGTGGAGTGATATGCTCGACGCACTGAAGCAATAAATCTACATCCCGACATATTTGTTGCGATTTTTAGACGAGTATTTTAAAAATCGTGGTCTGATTTATGAAACAGAGCTAGGACATCGGAGAATGGCGAAATTGAACCAAAATATAGACAGCTAGATGACGTATTCATCCTAAATCAAGTAATCAATGTTGTCTTATCATTAGTAGTTTAATGAAAGTTCAATACAAAAATTCGATATGACGTATTTTGCATATCGAATCGAGGCGAAACGCAAAACATATACGAGCAGTATTTCATTTTGATAAAAGAATTACATTGAATCAGATGAACGAGACCATTTGTTAGATACAAAAAAATTCGGTTCCTGATCAGTCACAACAAGTTTCGGAATGACACTGACGTTTCGATTATTCTCTCTAATCAATAGACACAGAAATAGTCAATCCATATTAAACTGTTCGTAACGAGGCAAGCACCCACCGCAATTTACGGGAAAGAAAGTTGTCGATACATTTCAGACTTCATCGCCAATTTACCTAGACAGATATGTAAATCAAGCAATAATTGGTGCCGAGTTAAAAAAACGTCTGGCGGTTTTCCAAAATATTAGGAACTGTGCTTACCGCACAATAAGTTGTTCTCTCCGTTATTTCAACCGTCGAAACTATTTGTGCACGTTAATATTCGCTTACCTTCCTATTACAATATAGGGCATGATTCCTGCGGCTTAGATAAATAATTTATGTTTAATTAAGTTTACATTCACACTCGAGCAACTCTGTTATTAACTATCGCAACTAATTTAGCAGCGTTTCGGCAGCATAATATATCAAAATATTATGACAAGTGGCAGAAAGAGTAATATTAATCAAACTCAGCTGAAAACTTCGAAATTTTCGAATTTCTAAAAAAATAAAATAATTGAAGAAAACACTTGATTTTGCAACCGCCCAAGATGGAGATATGAAATTACAAAAATGCAATAAATAAAGCTTCCGAAACCAATTTAGTTTTGATCACTGCACACAATTTACCCGTGCATGAATCACCCACCATAAAAATCTTGATGACACAATTGACATTGACAACCTTTTTTTTTTGTGTGTTTGTTTATTGGTTGGTTGGTAATTTATTTATCCTTTTTGGTATAAAACGTCATTTGGCAATAAAAATACCGCTCGCTACACACAACTCGAAATGATCTTTTCTTTTCAGTTTTTTTTTTTTTAAGATTTATATCAAATTTCATTTGTTTTTTATTTATATCTTAAAAAGTTAAGCTTTTGTTTTTAAATTATTGTATCTTGATGAATTTATTTTTTTGGCTATTTAATTGCTGTATTATGAACAAGCAGTTTTGGTTTTAATTTTCAAGTATTACTATATACGAATTAATTTAGTGATTTGATTGTCTGATAAGCATGTACCATTTATATTATTTTTGTACACCGAAATTATACTTTCAAGATCTTAAACACATGAGAAATATTAATTTTTAAAAAGTGCAAAGTGAAAGTTTAAATACCGATATAAATTGATTAATTAAAGATCAAAAGTTAATTGTTAAAACTGATTGATTAATTTAGCGGATTTAATTAACGTAATTTGGCATATGTACGCCGCGCCGTTGACAATTATTTCACAGTGAAGTGTTTTAGTTGAACACCAAATAAAGTGAGAGCAAGAAATTGTAACATGATATACCGTTCTAATGCACTACATCGGCCAATGATTAAAATTATGAATAAATGACTGTGTTGCTCAGATTATTCTATTGTTTGAAAATAGCTTCCGTTATTTTACCTTTAAAGTATTCAGTTAACATGTACACATAAATTAGAATTGGATACTGTTGTAAATCAATTAGTAGATTTACGAGGGTTTATTATTATTATTATCGAAGAACATCAAATTTAAATACATACTTTTGATACAAGTTTTGATACATTCTGTTTTGAGCAGGGGCTCATTTACAACAGAGATGTACAAGAATTGGATCAAGTAATATAACAAATACAGCTTGTATAGTGCCAGGATCACAGTTCAGCCGTTCAATTCCATTTAGCAGCCCCAATCTTCATATCGATTTCTTGCATTTGGATTTCTGCGTTCTTCAAAAAGATGGCAATTGTCGACCTTTGCTGGTTTTCCCTGTCGGTAAATCACAACAGCTTATTGTAAAGAAGGATTTGTAAAAATATACAATTAATTTAGAAATATTAATTATACACAAACAAAAAAGTCCAGTTTACTCGAAAGTCAAAGCCTATTAGTAAATGTAACGGCTGGCTGAAATTACACATTGGGCAAACAGGCAGGTCTTTTACACTACAGTTTCATAAACACATGTATACATAGGTACTAAGTAAAATACATTCTATTTGCATCTACAAAAAAACATTCTACTTGCATCTACAAAGGGCAATGAAAGACGCGCATACAAAGATACCAAAGGCAGAAAGGGCAGTCATACTAGACAGATTTGTACCTGACGTGGTTTGTAATACCCTGAGTTGTCATATTCGCTTTTTATTAAATTTGGTCGCATTTCAAATTTATGAAGATTATTGCTAGATTGAACCTGTTAATTGGAATTATGAATACATAACCTAACTAAACATGTTTAGTCAACAGACATTCAAAAATTTGTGTTACCCGCTTTTTGAGGAAATTAAAAGTCATATGGTGGAATCCCGTTTAATACTGATTTGTAGATCTTGCGCGGTGCTTTGTCCAGATTAGACTACCTAGTTCTTGTTATACAATATTTACGTGTGACAAAATTGTATATCTGATAAAATCTTTGGGCGCGATATTTACCTTCTGTATATTTTCCAATATATAAGAATAAGAAATTAAATAAAAAAATCATGTCGATCGATACACTACAGTAGGGTATATACAAGAGAACAATGTAAAAAAAAAAAATCGGCGCGATGTAAATAAATTTTATGATCACAGTGAGAAATACGAAATTTTTTTTTTTTTTTACTTCAAATATAACGAAAGAACAACAAACATCTGGGTGGTCTAGTCAAACGATAATTTCTTTTAAGCTACTTAAGTAGCGCGCTCGGATTAGAGAATTAATTTTTGTTTTTCTTGTATTTAACATTTTCTATCTAACATAACAATCAACACAAAAAATCAATTGGAAAGAAAATGTGTACATACACAGTGTTTTCTTCATCGTTGCATCTTCTTCGTACTTGTCGGTGTATTATGCTCGCGCTCGTATATACTGTGGATATGCGCGCGGATGAAATTTATTTCCACATTTTCGGTCTCCAGCTAATTGAAATTAACGACGAAATTATTCGATTTTATTTTTTACATACATGCATATGTACATAGATGATACCACATAAATTATAATTTTTTTTTTGTTGCGTATGCGATCGAGTGCGAGATTTTAAAAACGATCTTAAATGTAGTACATCACATATCGTCGTCCTAACTGTGAATTAACATATCTGACATTTTTTCAAAATCTTATCTCTATGATACCAAAATATTCGTCGTGACGCAGGCGCAACAATTCAGACAGAGTTTCTCACGAAGAACCATTTGGTATCAGAGATGAGATTTTGAAAAAATGTCGAATACGTTAATTCATAGTTAGGACAACGATATATAGATTTATTTAATTTGTGCGCTCGCAAGAATATTGTTTTTAAGACTTTCAATCATCGCAAGATTTGAAGATTTGTACGAGAAATAATATTTTAGACTAAAATGTATTTTTAATGAGTTTGTTGATTAAAGTAATTTTTTTGGTCGTTTGTTGTGAAAATTAGTTGAAAGTAAGTAACATACTTTGTGGATTTATATTCATCGGTAATCCCGCGTAATTCAATGATGTTCTAAAACTATATAGATGTAATGAGTTTTAATCAACATGAATTTTTTTTTTTGCGGGAAATTTGATTGTATTTTGCCGCACAAAATTAACGCAGGTCTTTAATTTAATTGCGGCCTCGCGTATATAATTATCAGAATGCTTAATTTATAAAAGTAATCGTGTTGTATTCATTATTCAAAATTTAGAAATAGTCAAACGGTCACTCATTTGGACTGAGTTCACTATAAATTAAGACGATGTTATTTTGCAGCAGGTTTAGGGGAGGTTTGATTTTTCCACTGCATCCGCTTCCAAAAATGTTCAAATATTCTTTTAATGATATCCCATCGAACATGATGGCATAGATTTTGATCTTGCTGCTTTTCAAAAACTCAGTGCTGGTCATCCTGTAAAAAAAAGTCACAACATCGACGTGATCTGTATCGGTTTAAAATGGCTCAATTCTTATTTTAGGGCTTTTCCATCTCATTTTGAAAATTCTTCCAATTTAAGATAGACATCCTCGACTTTAAAAAAAAAATCATTGAGGAGATGGGGAGCTCGCGGTTGAAAGAATCGGTAAGATTTTATTTTTCAGAAGTTTATAGGCTTTTTCATCAAAATTTCCGAGCAAAAATTACAGAATTACTGCCACTGAGATTTGTCTGATTTGAACTCTAATTACTTCGTTATGCCACATATAAATGGATTCAGCTGCCATTTGTGGATCATTGTCAAGATCGTACAAAGTGTACAGCAACGAATTCACCAAATGCTTGATAGAGCTCTCAATATTAAATTATCAAGTAACCCTTTAGTTATGTGCACTTTGTTGCATTTACTCATATATTCCCAAAGTCGTTTTGATTTGAATCAAGCTGCCCAAAAATATTAACAATTCTAAAATTTCAAAAAATTATTTAACTAAGCGTAAAACGCCAAGATTTATCAAATAATTTCCCATATTATCGCTGCAACTTGAATTTCTCATTTTTTGGCCCAATTTCGAAAATGGTATGTAATAGTAAATATTGAGATTCCCAGAGTTTTATGCTACGATATCGTATTCCATATTGGACGCATGACGGTAAAAATTTTCCTCCTATGAGTCGATTGGTTATGTCTAACAGTTGGACTATTTCCTTTGCAAAATTTAGTTAGTCTATACTACAGGATGCTGTTAAAATTTTAATATGTATTTGTATTTAATGTGAGAGCCCCACTCAGCCTCCGTATGAGAGGTAATTGAACAAGAAAAAATTAGTGCAAACGAGCAAATTACGGCTAACATATCGTCAGCAACTTGTGAATCATACTGAGAATTTTCTTACAACTGTGTATTAGATGAAACAATGAAAATTGCTGATTTAGAATTCTTAAATTATAAATCCAAAGCCAAATGTTTAATATTAATTCGCATTAATTAAATTCATGATTGATGATTTCCGGTATCCCGTCAATTCACAGAAAAAAAATTCACAGAAAAACAATTCACAGAAAATTTACAGAAAAAATAATAGTATTTCCCAGAAAATCGCGCAAATATCTGGAAAATGGAGATTTAACATTAAAATTAGAATTAAAATCTCCATTTTCCAAAATATTTCAACACAAAATTCTGGATAAGCAAGATAAAATCTTCATTTTCCAAAATTTCTGTATTTTTTTTTTCTGCGAAATGTTTTTCTGCAAATTGTTTTTCTGCGAATTGTCGTGGAATCAAAATCAGCAAATTCTCAGGCAAAATATTCCAAAAACTGCAATTGTGCTTCGATTGAGGTACTGCATACCTCTAAAGCACGACCCTAGAATGATAAAGTTCTAACTAACATTTTGGGTAAAAATGAATAAAGACCTATTTGCTTATAAACAAAAAAGCTTCTTTTATTTGCGGCCATTCTTGACTTTTGAAAATGATTTTTGTTGGGATTTAGAATTGCAACGTGCATATTCGGAGGGCATACCATAGAAATAACAGTAGTTTCTACTAGTATTACCGGGCAAATAGAAACAAATTCATATATAGCGTCGAACTATAACATATTGGAAAACGATATTGGATGCAATCAACCACCATAATTGAGGCACCACCTTGCCATTGAGGCATTCAAAACGAACCTATAATAACTGCTCCTGAAAATGGAAATACTTACACGAAAAAGAGCACGACGAGTGGACGCGTTGAAATCTTGCAACATTAAACCTAAAAAGGTCATAACAACTTTAAAAAACTGTTCTAAGTGCAAATATAAATGCACTGAATTTATAACTTTGGGCGAACGGAAATTACTATTTGATGAATATTATAAATTAAACCAACCGGATAAATAGGAATTTTTAGTAAAGACCACGACACAAATGACGGTTAAAATCGTAGATGTAATAAGTTCCAGTATTTTTTCGACATTCATAATGATTGTGTGCTGGTATGTAAACAAATTTTTTTTTGGCACACTATGCATTACCCAAAAGCCAGTTTACACTGTTCATGCAAACAAAGATAAAAAATTGGGTGTACCCGCAAAATCAAAATGAGGCAAAACCTAAATAGCAGACGAAGAATTTCGGACGAGGAACATCTAATTTATTGTCGCTTTGTACTTAACACCATGTGTAATTGTGATTTTAATAAACCTGAAACTGATCGTTGTGGCAAATGTGAAGTTTTTAAAATTCAAAAATTTGCGGGAAATTTGAATTTAAATGTTCAAAGTTCATAATTTATTGAAAACCTCCGAAAAACTGAAATTGCTATCATTTGTTTTGACTTGCAAAATGTAATTAATCGTCCGAAAGCAGAAACTGGCGAAGTTTTCTACCATGCAAAGCTAAACGTGTATAATAATTTAACCGCACATCTGTCAACTTGTAAGACTGTGTACTGCATAATATGAAATGAGTCAATTGGCCGGTAATGGACTTGTTTCTGCTATGTACAAAATCCTTACGAAAATTTTTGTAAGCAAGAATTTTAGCGAAATCATTATGTGGAGTGACTCTTGTGTTCCACAAAACAAACACTCAGTGCGATGTCAATAGCTATTAAATATTAAGGTAACCATGCGTTTCTTAATGAGTGGCAAGTCTGCTGTGCCAGAAATAGAATATGCTCACAGTGAGATAGGAAAGATTATTAGAAATGTAATTCTTCTCACTATTAGACCCGCTCCGAGACATGAATCATATACATAAAAAATCATACGAGCTTATACAATTATTGGCCAAAGATATGTTTGATTTTGTTGAAATTGCTATAAATTTTAATTTCAAAATGTTTGTGTTTAATCAGTTGAAGATGCTGTGTTTCGAGTAGTTAACATTTGTACTTTGTATGTTATTACTGCATACAAACCTTAATGTATTGTGCTCAAAAATGCATTAAAATTATTATTTTCACATTCCAAATTTTTCCAGTTTCATGCGGCCACTTCTGAGATCGCTGTGTACAGACCTTATTGTTTTCTATACTTATGTAATTACCGTAAATAGACCTAAAAAGAATTGAGGACAACATATTTCAAGATTGGTTTGCTTACAGTAAATTACAATTTCAACAGATTTTTACATATGTTTAGACTAGCTTTACAAGCTTTTCTAACTGCCATCTTGCATTTTTCTTGAGAGTTTGCGAACAAACTATTGCAAATTATATGAATTTAGCTAGAGAAGATCTTATACAGAATTTAGTTCCTCAATTTATAAATCATAATCATCGCTTTGTATTAATTTCTCGCTTCTCAGAACACTGAAATTGCTAAAATATTAGTCATGTTCCAGTCGACCACCTCAAGTACTTTAAGTACTTAGGTTTGTGTCTTTGCTTAAATTTAACTACTCGTAACTGCTCTTGCCAGAATGCAAGAGCAGTTACGAGTAATTAATTTAAGCAACCTTAGTACTTATAAGTACTTGAGGTGCTCGACTGGAACACAACTATTATTTGATGTAACAGGCGATACGGCTTGCTTAGTTTTTGATGCTACATATCGACTTGCTTAAAAACCGTCTGTTGCAAAACAATTGTGGAGCGAACAGAAAAAGACGTCTTTGGTAAAGCCTATGGTGGGTTATTTACACTAGATCCAATGATGCAGATATTAGGCGAATTACAAGTGACTAAAGAAGGTGATCATTTCTTGGTTGATAGAGGTTTTAGACTTGGACTTGGTTAACTTGAGTTTTTTGAGGCAAATATGTCTAGATTTGCCACAAGAAAATATTTAAAAAAATTTCGTTGCAAGCCAATAATGCTACATTAAATTATGATTTCAACAATTGACCAGTTGCTTTAGAACTTTTGAATTTATGTCGTGAACCTTTCGTTTCTAAAATATGCTTGTGAAATACTTCCCAAAATAAAATCCCAAATTTTCCGTATACGTATATATTTTATGTATGTGGTGATAACTTAATCACCTAAATGCATTTTCAGAAATATGCATTTTCAAATAATCATCTTTTAGGAGAAATCCGATATTCTATAATTTAAAACATCCCATTTAGGCAGCTTTTTTTAGTCAAAATGGCTAAAGCAAAAAACGTTCAAACGTTCGTAAAATTAAATAAATAACAGGCCCGTTTGAACATATTACATACCAGTTGCCTAAATTGAACGTTAAAGTCCGATTAACAAAAATCAAAAGATTCGAATAGAATCTCTATCGCATAGGCCTTGTAAGTAAAACACATGGTCAATCCTAGGGGTCCGCGATATAAATAATAGGCAATAAATATACGGCATGTTGCATGAAATTTCAACGACGAAATATGTGCCATCCACCATTACCATACAGTCCATCGTCGTTCATCATCGGAATTACAAAAAATTTTGAAAAAACATCAGATCTCACAATAGCTCTGTTGCGTTCGCATCAATGGGAGCAAAAATTTAGAGACTCCAGGTTCCGACACTTATGTGTGTCATGTTGATGCACATATTTATTTTCTCACGTGCCATCTTCATCCTGCAAAAGGAGAAATGATGGATAGCCCGTCGCCAGATCAAAGACACTATAATACTCAACTCACAAAGATGGAGTCATTAGAATATAACATATCCTGATAATAAAGATGGAAATTCATGCAGCAATTTATTCATATTAACATTTTAATATGAATCCATATACATATGCAATTTTTATATCCATACGGAGAGCCAAGATGGCAATCAAATTAATGGGAGGGGGAGGGGGGGGGTGAAGTGGGGTAGCTATGTAGCTATATGCCGATATACGACGGATATGGCATACGGCAAAATATTAGTATGCTGTGCAGTCTCCTACTCAGCAATGGATAGTAGATTTATATTTGCAAGTTGAGGCAAATAATTTGAAATTCATTCGTTTCCATCAGAAAATGGTCCATACCAACGACTTGCAGATCTTGTGGCTAACCAAAGTACAAATTTGTAAGTTCAGGCTGACATTTCAGTGAACCTTTGGAAAATTCGGCTTGATTGTTCTTTTCGTTACCAAAGGGAGAAACCACATCAGATTGTCCAGATTTAGTTGTTCGAGTATATTTAAATTGGAAAATTGACAAAGCACGGAGTGCTTAGAAACTGCATAGCATACTCGAATGAGTTCTAAAAGCAAGAATTTCTATATGCCCACCTACCAATTATTGCAAAAGATAAATTTAAAACTTCTGAAGCCATAGATCGTATCGTCCGTGCCGAAGTTCCAGATATTTACACCGAGCCAAGAGTGCATGAGATCGCCTCCCATTGTATGATGCAGGGACCATGCGGTCCCAACATGCTTCATTTTAAGTTTTAGGCCTATAAAAAAGAGAACAAAGAACCATAGTCGAATGTCAATTTTGTGATATTTGTTGAACAGATTTGGTCGTTGAAATTTGATGCAACATGCGATATAACCAATAGGCAACATATATGTTGCCTATTGGTTATATCGCTAAGCCATAGGATTGACCATGTGATATTTTACAAACAAGACATATACGATAGAGATCCCAGAAACCATAATCAAATGTCAATCTTTTGATTTTTGTAGAACAGATTTCGTCGTTGAAATTTGCCTTTTTTATATTGCTGACCCCTAGGATTAACCTTGTGATCGACCTTATGACATTTAGCGTACGAGTTTGTAACACTTTGCCTGTTCTGGAGGATATCAATAAAAATAAATTTGAAAGAAGTAGCAAGAAAAATCAATAAAATTTAAGAAAAATAAGGACAAATGAAATTATCCGCCAAAACAAGCATTGTGCTAACAGAATTGGACCTACACAGGGACTCTTGAGCGGTTGTTGCCGGCTAAGCATCAAGGTATGGCGTGGGGTTTTAGAGTATGTGTAGGTCGGGTTTAACCGCGTGAAGGATGATCCTGAATACCTACCATTACGCTAAACTACACTTACCTACCCCAACTCATCCATCGCTTATCGGTTAATAACTCATTTTAATTATTTTTCACTATTGCAAAAACTCATTGTATGTGGCTTCAATCATTGACAATAAATTAATAAATTTATTTTGGTATAAAAAGAAATAAAAAAAAAATACAATGATGAGAGCAAATGACCCAAATTAAATACTACCTAAACTAGCTAACCTAAAACTACCCTACACCGGAACTTAATACTAATGAATAAAAAAAAATCTATTATATCAATATAAGAGAGGAAAATTGAAATTTATAAAATAAAATATAATTATATAAACAAAATATAAAAATATAAAAAAAAAATGTAAAAAGACTTAACAATCTGATGAGGCAGCCTGTTGATCTGTTGATTATAGTTAGTATGTTGAAAATACATCGCCATTTAGGCGCTCGCACATTAAATTTTGTGACATAATTTGTTGAAATTTCATATGATTCGCTAACTAGCAGTGTTTATTGGAATCACAAATTGTCTCATAAATTTCACTTTAATTTCAATAAATTCTACAGGTTGAAATGATCCACTTATAAGTGATCATTTGAGTGGCTTTATTTCACTTCACTCTGAACATTCACTTAAGACAAGAGTAGTACTTTTACTTAATAAAGAGTAAAATTATTTATTTATAATGTTTTTTTTTTTTTTACAACACAAAAAAAATTGATAGCCGGAATTGTCTATTCTAGTAACTAAGGCCACTAATCTTTTATTAGTTCTTAATTTCTCACCATTTGATTTTTTAGTTCAAAACTTCACTATCACCAGATTTTTAATAATGGATATTAAAGTATTTTTATTGTTGTGTCTTTCTTTTTGTTTTTATTATTTTTATTTTGGATGAACTATCACATCACTATTCAATTTATTATTATACATTATTAATTTTTTAACCAAAATACAATTTAATTACAATTAATTACTTAATCGCTATTTGCTTATATTTTAAATATCACTTATTATTATAAATTTTTAACAACAATACCCTTTAGCCATAATTAATTGTCTAATAGCCATTTGCTTAAATTTTTGATACAAAACAATAAGCATTTTTTCCAGAATTTTCCAGAATATGTTTTGTTTATTTTTTTTTCTTTCACCAAAATAACTTTACTTATTACTTAATTTTTATTATACTTTTTAATCCCGACTGACTGATCTGCATTAAGAATTTATTTTTCACGGACTCAGTTTTTTATTTTATTTTTAAACTCTATTTTCACAATTGATTTCGACTTCAACACTATAATTCTCTATTCTTTATTTAGCTCTTTTTTTTAAAATTTACATCAAAAAACTGACCGCGAGAACGTCATACGCCCGTCTTTTATAGATGCATCCCCCACCAAAGACAAAGATTTTTTTTTTTTAAATATTTTCGCGCGTAAGAATTTGTTGGCTTACACACACCCGGTCATGCAACCTGCGGCATCTATCACCAAAAGCAATCATTCGATAGGCACTTCTTTATCGACACCAAAGAAACATTTAAAATTACCAATGTTTAATGGTAATCATTTAGGCGTGATGTAAATGATAATAATAAAAAAACTCAAAAAAAAATTATACCAATAATCACTTATTGTTACAGCGAAGCTGTTACAAGTTACTAGATTTACACACCTAGTAGCGTAATATTCAACATTTGATACTTCTGATTTCAACATTTGATGCCCAAATATCGCCTGAATGAACGCAATTTATTCAAACACATACATTCATATTTTTTGTTATTTTACAAGAATATCTCTTGGGTGCTAAAATGCTGAAATCTTGATTAAATGTCCCAAAATGAAAACCTAAAACTTTAGTTTACAAATAATAAAAAACAAAATTTTACATAAAATTGTTTTTTAATTTCTGCGTGTTGGGCAAAAATAATTAACATGTGTTTTGCACAACTATTTTGCGCACTTGTAATATTTATTTTGTTATCATACTACATTGTATACGCCTTCTTTCTTGTAATATTATGATACATTTATTAGTTTAGTGGCATTTTCACATTGGAACGTACGCGGTCGGTTTTTAATCAGTGGTACCATGAGACTTCGACCCAACTCCTCCAGAAAAATTCGTCGTTTTGTAAGTTTTCCAGCTTGTCATTCTGGATTATTTTCAGACCAAAGCACGAACTCATTATATGCTGAGATACCCCCAAAATATTATAAAAACAGTCATTGGTCTTCATTTTGTCTGACGTCTACACGTGTAAGTGAGGACAAGCTTTCCTGAAGCGTCGACTGCGCCTTTTGTTTTGTTACAGTCCAGAGTCATAATCGGTTTTCTATCATCTCATGAATGAAGCAATGAAGAATGCCAGCAGCACGGTGCATTGTGCTCATTAGAGTAAAATTTTTGTATTTTTTTGGGGCATAAGATACGACGGTTACACTATCAGTAAATACCATTTTTGAAGAGAGAACCTCTTTTTTGTTGTCTAAAAAATATATCGGCAATTCTGGAATATTTTTTCTGACAGTGCTAATCATTGTCATGTACCTCTTCAGCAATATTTCTGCTAACTGATACGAGGTTAAAAAATTTTCACGCGAAATATTGTATCCTTTTTAAAGTCCGGTCGTAAGATCTAGCACCACCCTCAACCCTTCATTTCTCTCCGGTGCAGCTCCTGGTTTTTTACTAGAAAGCTTGATTTTTATTGGTAATTCTGGAAATAGCGTATCTCGTCGCACCCGGTTTTAGAACCATAATATTTGCACTTGAAGCTCGTCCTTGTTTATTAGGAGGATACTTTATCCATTGGATATCACCATTAATTGATAACACGAAATCAACGAAAATAATCTATGAAATAATCATCACTATCATCACCGTCACTAATGAATAAACGATCGTCTAAATCGCTATACATTTTGAATTTTTTATTTGCACTCAATTTGTAATAAGAAATATGTTACAGAAAGGTGCACTCTCTCTTCCAATTCAGTATACAGACTGAATAAAATAAATAAAATTTCAAATATTTTAACGCGATGAAAACTGAACGAAACTTTTGTACAAAAATCGAGAATTGTTATTTGAACACGTGCTCTGAACGAAAGATTGTGTTTTTTGGTTCTTTTTTATATAAAATAATGAAACTTAACATTGAGTCGTTTTGACCCGAAAGATCTACACGTATGATTAAACTGTAACATATTAAACAAAATTATAATTTCTTGTTTAAAGTGTGAAATGACATAATTAATGAAAAATCATAAGATTTTAGTTGAATACAAGCCATAGTAGTAAAGTTATAAGTAACCAAAATACTCTTCGGGTCGTATAGACCCAAAAGACAATAGGAATGTTAAGAAAAGCTAATGTGATGATTATGAATTACTTAATTATTTTTTAATATAATTTTGATTCAACCTTAGAAATATATCTTTCTCTATTAATGAAAATATTGTCTCGAATTTAGGTGAATGGTTGTACGTGATTTCTTACCTTATGGTATAAATTAACTGTATCAACTATGTACGTTAAGGTTGTATAGTGGTTTTTTAAATTGCATTTATTTCTCCGAATTAACAATGCTAGTTAGTTGGCTTATCTTCTAATTAAGTTGAAAGCTACACTTGTTATATAGATTTTGTAAAGTGCAAACTTCGGGTATTGGTTGATTATTTCCATACATTTAATAGGAAAAATTTTTTTTTTTTTAAAATCACATTAACAAATCAGTTCTCAGCCAAAAAATCCAAAATCTGCAATTGTACTCCGATTGCTGTTTCTGATACCTCTAAAGATAAGTTTGGGGGCCGCAAATGTCATACCAACGCTCATTTAATATTGTTTGACTATTTGGTAGCTCCATCCTCTTCACGGTATATAACGAAAATCACTGATTTTATTTCCAAATATTCGTTAACTTTATTACACAGCACCGGTGGAAGCATGTTTGGAACGGGAGCAAAATTTCGAAAAACACAAAGTAAAGTGCCAGAAGACCCATTCGAGTTTTGTACACAAGAAATTGATAACAAATGGATGCTACATAATTTCTTGTCATCCTTACACGGTGAAGACCAATGCTAGGTGACGTTGAGTTATCTATTTTAGTATATAATATGAATAATTAATAAAAAACACAAATTTTTGAAAAACGTTCTAATGTCTATAAATATTGGAATTTTAATAAATCTTCAAAGAGTGAGTTTGGGAGCGGCTGCCTCCATCCTCTAAGGTATACAACGAACTAAATTAACCTTTTAGAAATTTGTTATAATTAGAAACTTGATTTTTTCGGATTTATTGGTTTTTTGTTTGAGATATCGAGGGTAATCCACTCGACTATATAGTCCGCGTAGTATATATAGGTAATCTCAATCAACCAAAACAGTGCCGTTTTTCAGTTTTAATTATAATAAGCAATTGTTCATATCACCGCGGTAACAATAAAATTAACTAAAAACATCTAATAATCAGCCATTTTAAATACACCAAATACACGCCTCCACCACACGTAATCAAACGGCATTCAAATTATAGTGCATGCATACAATTCAATTCATTAACTGAAAATTAATGCATTAAATTGCCGCATAAAGCGTAAAGGTGCTCTCGCATAACATATAATCATTTACAAGTATAGGAAGGTACGCATAGTTTCAAAATGGTTTTAACTATCCGAGCGCATGGTGATTAAACCAATTTATATAAAATATGTAGTACGAGACTATTAACAAATGGTGCACATACTCATGTATACAATAAAACATAATAATAAATTAATTCTAAATATGTACTCAAGCAACTATTAATAATAGTGAGATAGTTTCATAGTATATATAGCAACAGTACACATCCGTTATTGTCAAAATAAATTCCGTAGTCTTTAAACCATAACTAATTACGATACATATTATATTTAAATTTATACGAACTATGTATTATTAAATTAAGAAATAAATTCAATTAGTTTCGGTCGATAAATATAATTGTTTTAAGTATTTAATGTATGTACTCAAAAAAGAAAATTTATTGCGTACACAATAAAGTGTGTATAACAACGAGCGCGGATAGGTTAAACCAATTAACATTTTCTCTATATTATAAATACTAGTTTCCCCCCTCCGATTAATTAAAAAAAAAAAACACAAATATTTCATTTTTGTAATTTAATTTAATTAATTTCTAATGGAAATGCGACAAAATATTTTTATTAACAAAAAAAAACTCTTCGCCTGACTAAAACAATTTCTTTTTCCTTCTAATTGGTGTGTGCGATGATCAAGAACCGAAGAGACTTGGTGTATGCGCCGCGCTCTCCTTTATAATTAAGTACATGACGTACAAGAAGAAGATCAAAGGAATTAATTTAAAAGAAAAGAAAAAAAAAAATTTATAATTGTCTGTTTATATTTTAATTTTTTTTTTTTTTTTTTTAAGTTTTATGTGTGAAGACAGATTATCGTTAGTTCGTTTAATTTTATTTGGTTTTTAGATATAAATTAAATAACAAAAAAATATTTGTTGTTTTATGAATATTATAATTTTATTTTAAAGAGTAATCATGTTATGAAAAATTTTTATGTCCTCACAAAACAACAACAACAACAGCAAGAAAAATTTTAATTATACTTAAAACAAAATATAAATTAATTAATTAGATTTGTATGTGAAAGCGGGATTTTATGCTTTGTCTATGAAGTGGTTATACATTGGTTTTATACGTGTACCGTGAAAATGCGCGAATTAGTCATAAATTTGGATGTAATTGGTTTGGAAATTAAATGGAAGGTTAATGTTTAAAAGATTAATTGAATGATACCAGTTAATAAAAAAAAAAAAAATACACCGGAAATATTTTGGGGTATTTAAATACGTTTTGAAGAACATCTATATATGTAGTGGACTGTACATAATTATTAGGAAACATTTATTAAAATGAGTTAATTAATTCTGGGTGATCTTTTAATTTTAAGATGTATGAGATCTCTTGTTAATATTACTATAATGGAATGTTAAATTATTCCGGATTGGACTGATGAAGAGTTAATAAAAGATCACCTGGTACACATAAAAATTCACGTATTAACTTTTTCATGTTAAAAATGGTTGTTAACATATTTGGTAATATGAACATTTATTCGTTTGGTTCGAATCCATACAGAGGACAGAAGAGTGATGCAAGCGCATTTATTTCATCACTTGATTACGATCTGTGACCTGTGCTTATTTTACGCTGCATTAATGAACTTTTCTTTAGTTATACTTTTATATTTAGTTATTATTTGCAGAGTGTAATCACTGGGTATGAAGTGACAAGTCAAGTGTTAAATTGGCTCGATAAAATTTCAAATGAGATTAGTTCAAATAAAGCCACTTATGTCTCAATAGCGAAACAGTGACATCGGTGTTAAAGATTACTATAATTGGGCAACATTAGCTACATTACTACGAAAGAAATACCAGTTTGAATCCTACACAACAAAAATATTTGCCGTAGTGCCTAGTGGATTTTTATAAATGTAAAAATCGTAAAATGTAATATTTGGGGATGCAATAATCGGCAAATGCTATTCAAAAAAAAATTCCTAGCGACAAATCATTAAATACAAACATCATTATTTTCATAACTGTTTTAAATATTAAAGCCGGGGGAAAAAACTCCACCGGTAAATTAACATTGAAATGGAGCAAGATGTCATTGGTTAATAATTCTTCACACTGGTATTTTCGTTTTATTTAATTTTCATCTTTACACTGTGCTACTACATCGGTTCTATACAAATACAAATAATTATTTAGAAGTTGCTGTTTAGAAATATTTATTTTGAGAAAACTGCAGCTTTAAGAACTCGAGAGCTTCAAAATCACAATATCTTCAGGAATTATTAAACGCATGGCCCAGATTCAACAACAAAAACTGTTACCACAACTTGTCAATTTTTGTTCGGTTTTATATTCAGGTAACTAAATTTTTCTGAACATGTTTGTACAAGTTGAGCCCAACTTGACTTTGTGTTCCCAGAAAAATCTAATATTAGCTATCATCAAATGACTAAATATTAAGGGTAACTAAATGACTAATCCATTCTTATATTAATTTCAAAAAATGCTTTATGAGGAACATGTAAAGCGAATATATTTTTTTTAGATTCTAAAGATTGTATTGTAGCATTATTCTGCTACATGCTTAGAAGGATCAATAAAAGTCACAAGCCTATATATAACATCATTTAATAATATGCAGGAAAACTTCAGAAAATGCAAGAATAGCGTATAAAGGAATATCAAAATTCAACCTAAAATCAAATAGTGGTAGGACAGGAGTTGTATAACTTCAGCCACTTTTACTTATATTTATTTAGACGACATAAAATATAAATGTCTCTTTAAAGAAGTGTCTGGATATGATAATTAAAATTAGTTATGTCTTCCAGCTAGAGTATTCACATAATCAAAAAAAAAAAAGAAAGTTTGATCAATTTTTAAAAGTTCTTTTATGGTTTAGAATTGAAACGTTTCTCCGAAATTATAAATTTAATAAACATATTGAAAACGGATCATTAAAACTTTAAAATGTCCAACACTAATTTAATTTGCTTTATGTGTGACACAGTTTTTAAAATACTAAATATTTTTGTTGACATGTATAAAAACGTTTCATGGTATTCCGTCCATTTATAAATTTAAATGTATAACTGTCGTTGAAAATTCCAAAACATGAAAAATCTAATACAATACGTTACAAATAGATTTGAAAGTAGCAGACACTGCACAATTAGGTAATGAATCTTTTAATTTGAATATCGATCATTTGTCAGCAATAAAAAATTATGTATTACATTTTTCATTACTCGCAAAGATGTAATAGAAATTCAAAATTCTGTAACGAACTCTATTAAATTGATTTTTCGGCTTTATTATAGATAATATAGTAGTACAATGACATTCACAGTATTTTCGATTTGGCAAATAAGAAAAATATAGAGGCCAATCACTCATAATATATCTACTGGAAAAAGTAAAAATATGATTACCCTCCTTTACTTTACCCCAAAATAAATACTAATGTATCGACTCTCACAAATGAGAACCCTCCTTGAATTCAATTATGTTGGTAGTTTGGTTTCGCAATAAAAAGTAAGGTCTACTCATCAGGTAGCTACGTTCAAACTAAATAAATACAATTAATACAAGTATCAAACAGAACGTACTGACGTAGCGAATTATATTCTTAGTCTTGAAAGAAATGTTTTTTTCATTGCTAATTAACTGCAATTTTTGACGCAGAACTACAACGCCTTTACAACTTCAACATAGCTTGTAGTGTCTATAAAAATGAAGCTTGCCATCACAAATTATTTCTGTTTGTGAAAATCGCCACCATGGTAGGGGGAGAGAAAAGGAAAATTTTATTGTTTTGGCTTCGCTTTTTCACATTTAAACTTGGCCGTAAACGCTGTAACAAATTTTTTTTTTTGTTTTTTGTTGAATTAGATTTATACTTTTGATCTCTACTGTATTAAAAATGGGTATATAGTCAAATTTCGCCAATAATAACACAGGCCTGCAAAAATAGGGTTAAACAATTCTTTTTATTGAAGAGTCGTATCTCAGTCGAAGTATTTTTTTGTGCTGAATCCGAATCTAGTCACAAAATTACCCAATCACAGGTTTTAGGCTAGATATATTCTAACCGCAAAGTGTCAAAAAGCGTGTTTTTGCACTTTTGCACTTGAAATAACTCAATGCCAAAAAGAGTTAGGGAAAATTAAGCGTTCCAAAATCAACGCCCTAGGTCGAATCGTTTTTCCTCTTGACTGACAATTAAATTTGAAAAAAAATGCTTTCAGGCTTTTAAATTTAAGGAATCGATAAATTTACAGAAGGAATTTTTGATATAAATTAGATATAAGAAAATAAAAAATTAAGATATGAATGTTAAAAAAACCAACTTATGTCAATTTTGAATATGATGGCGGTGAGAACTTTTTACGTAAAAATTTAATTATATAAAGTGGGAGGCATGATACCAGAGTTATAATTGATACTTTCCGTGAAAAATCCCAAGACCATATGTATAAATTTACCAATAAAATATTCAAATAAAACGCCCAAGCTGAGTAAATAAAGCGCTAAACTGAATACGTCGGCCAATACCATTAATCGATGCCACGTACGAATTGTTAAAGCAACCATAATTAATTCGGGTAAGATTAGTGCGAAAAAGAAATTGCAACAATATGAATGAATTCAGCTTCGAATAAAATTAGGGCACCATACATTATAACGCCACCCTGATAGATGCTTATCAAGACCCACATGAATAATGTTTTATGACTTAAGCTTCGCCCCTTAGATAATTCTTTATAGAGTTCGGAATACGTGAGAGCAAAGTTAGAGCTAATATCTTGATCTAATACTACCTAGTGAGAAAACTGGGAACATTGTGTAAAGCGTTGCACAACCTACGGTCAAAAAGCCTGGATAAAGTACAGCCGATAACATATAGAATACGGCCGAAAAAATTGTTTGCATCACCAAAATAATTAGGCCACAATGAATTACGAATTGTGATAGTAGTGTAGTGTAGTAGTTGTGATAGTACTTTATTGTATCATATTAACATCATTACCACCATCACATACAGCATATGTTATTTTAACTGTATGCTTTTGAATAAGTAACAACTCCATAAACTCATCTTGATAATATTGACGACATACTTCGAGGCTCTCACCCGATACAACCAGGGAAAAATCTGGTTTACGTTTAAATTGATTTAACTCTAAATGGGCATCATTTCTGGTTAACACACTTTTAAGCACGCATGAAGGTTTTGATTACGACCAACCAAATGCAAGCTCTTAGCGAAACATGACGCCGTCTCTAACTCCCGTCAACATCCATATTCGTATTCCGCCGTTGCATAAAAGTTCCAAAGTGGGTCGAACTCGATCTTGAAATCGATCTTCTACACCAGTCAAGCACAACAATTCCGAAACTTTTGCAATACGGTCGGTCACACTCAATCGGGCCGCATTATATCGAGTTTCAAAATTACTATACTGTTTGGCCGTAAGCGTTTTTTTAGCCACAACTAATGTACGTAAACCATCCCATACCAATAAATTTGAATATATTTTGTGGATGCAACTTCATCAAATGAGTCGTTACGATAAGCAACAGTACCTAAGTGAATTTTCTTAAAAACTATTTCATTTTGGGTTACGGTACCTGTTTTATCCGTAAGCCAATAAGATATTCAGCCTAATTCTTCAGATATCGTTGTTGAGCGGACCACAGTTCCACCAATTTCTGGATCGTTTTGCATTTGCCATGAATAAAATGCTTTACCCATGTCGATGTTAATTGATTGGTACATTTATTACAAGAAAATTTACTGTTTGATTTGATAGGAGTTGATTTGATAGGAGTTTTACAGATCAGAAACTTCAGATAATCATCACTCATCAGTAATACCAACTTAACCTATCTGGATGTATGGTATACAGCTGTAGGGAACGGCCAGCAACTCGAAC